>WQNJ02000015.1:13607142-14900357 GCA_016584745.2 Phylloscopus trochilus trochilus | reverse complement strand
AAAAAGGAAAGGAATGCCTGGAACAGAAATGGTTATGGATGCAAGCAAAGGTTATTAGAAATGTTCAGGGTTGCTAACAGAAAGGCAGGCAGGCAGGCTGGAAGGAAGACAGGAAAGAAGGAAGGCAGGAAGGCAGGAAGGCAGGAAGGCAGGAAGGAAGGCAGGAATAAAGGCAGGAAGACAGGCAGGAAGGAAGGCATGAAGAAGAAATCAAGAATCAAAGAAAGATGTTAAAAATAGTACTACAAAAACATCAAAAATTGAACACCCCCACCCCCATCACAACCACTCCCCAAAACCAAAATTTCCAAGCTATCAAGCATCCAAACACAAACTGAAACCAAAAAGTTCCTGTCTTGGGTTATAGAACCAAAAATGTGTATTCTATTTCATTTGCTGAAAGCAGTTGGGGAGATGTTCTTCTTTATCTCTTGTAACTCTGGGAGGAGGGGGGCGGGTGCCTTTTGATAATGGGCCAAGGTGAGGCAGTGTTTCTTATCTCTTTTCACAATGAACCATTAAGACTTCCCAAGCTGTTCTCCCCAAAGTAGTACATCCCCAAAGCAGTACATCCATGTCCCATTGTGGAGTGCTCCACCCAGTGGGAGGAGCCAACCATTCCTACCTGGATAAAACTGAGATATAGGAACACAAGGTATCTAGCTTCACCCAATTCCCGGAGGAAGACTGGACCCCTTCTCACCCACTGGATCCTTTTCACCCACTGGATTCTTTTCGACAGGATCATCTCTACTTCAACAGAACCACATCTGCCACTCCAAGAGGACTCACTTTTTGACTTCTTCCAACACCCTGACCAACAGGGTGTCAGGTTGTAGATCTGACTCTGCCAGGGTTTTCCAGTATTTCTTGTTTGTTTGTTCACTCGTTTGGTTGGGTGGTTTTGTTCTCTATTACATTTGTATTGTTAATATTCCTAGCAAAGAACTGTTATTCCTATTCCCAAATCTTGGAAAGCCCTCTGAAAGCCCTTAATTGCAAAATTATAATTTGGCAGGCGTGAGGGGTTTACATTCTCCATTCCAAGGGAAATGACAAGACAGTTCCATCAAGGGAAGAGGGACGAATAGAAAAGACATTACAGTAATCATTTTAATTCCTGTGATGTTTTCAACCACCTCCTATCTCTTCTGAAAATACTCTCAGGACATTTCCATCAGCACCAGTTTTAAGACTCCGTTACGTTTGCGATTAAATCTTGTGGTATTTGCCAAGAGCATCCAAACACAAACTGAAACCAAAAAGTACCCTCAAGGAAAGAGGGACTAATAGAAAAGATATTACAGTAATAATTTTCATCCCTGTGATGTCTTTAACCACCCCCATTCTCCTGTGAAAATAGTCTCAGAACATTTCCATCAGCACCAGATTTAACACTCCATTACGATTACAATTAAATCTTGTGGTATTTGCTGACAGAGGCTGTGCAGCATAAAGAGAGGTGCTGTCTGGGAAGCCACATCCAAGTGACTCCAGTTGTTTGAAAAGCAGACTTACCCTCAGGACCAGCAACAGTAGCTAGACGTGTACGGGGTAAAACACGAGGCTGAAAAGCATCTTTTCAGAAAAAGTCAGTTTTAGAAAGCAAAGAAATGCAGAGAACAGAAATGGTGATGGATGCAAGCAAAGGATATTAGAAATGTTCAGGGTTGCTAACAGAAAGGAAGGCAGGCAGGTAGGAAGGCCGGAAGGCAGGAAGGAGATATCAAGCATCAAAGAAAGACGTTAAAATAGTACTACAAAAACATCAAAAATTGAACACCCCCACCCCCATCACATCCACTCCCCAAAACCAAAACTTCCAAGCCACCAAGCATCCAAACACTAACTAAAACCTAAAAGTACCCTCAAGGAACGAGGGACTAATAGAAAAGACATTACAGTAATAATTTCCATCCCGGTGATGTCTTTAACCACCCCCATTCTCCTGTGAAAATAGTCTCAGAACATTTCCATCAGCACCAGATTTAACACTCCATTACGATTACAATTAAATCTTGTGGTATTTGCTGACAGAGGCTGTGCAGCATAAAGAGAGGTGCTGTCTGGGAAGCCACATCCAAGTGACTCCAGTTGTTTGAAAAGCAGACTTACCCTCAGGACCAGCAACAGTAGCTAGACGTGTACGGGGTAAAACACGAGGCTGAAAAGCATCTTTTCAGAAAAAGTCAGTTTTAGAAAGCAAAGAAATGCAGAGAACAGAAATGGTGATGGATGCAAGCAAAGGTTATTAGAAATGTTCAGGGTTGCTAACAGAAAGGAAGTGTTATGGGTGAACAGAGTCTGGTTTTTAGTTGAAGAAAAATACAGACTATTGCCCACTCAGGACCTTTGCATTTCTTTAGAAAGGACAGAGACCTATCAGGGGTCGGTTTTGGCAACTGGCATGTGGTGTGACCACTGAGAAAAAACAGATTGTGACTTTTGGTAAGACCCCTGAGTTCAGCCACCCCAGACTGAGACTGAAGGGTGGCAGGGGAAAAGCATCCATCAGTCTACGTTAACTGCTGCCATCCTGGCTGCCGTTTCTGAGCCCTCCCCCACCGGCGTGGCTTTGAGATCTTTGCGGCTCCTGCCTGGCAGGGACCACCTGCCCACCGCAGGCCTGGGCAAGCTTTAACTCTTTCTGCCAGCAGATGGAACTCCCAGAGCACCGGCCCTGCCCGGAGTGAGGGCAGACAAAGGCATTGAACCGCAAAGAGACAGCATGAAACTGACGTCAGTGAAGAAAAAGTGAAGAGACCATTTGGGGGAAAAGGAGGATGAGTGGCCAAATTTGGCTGGACATCTCTAGTTAACTATAGAGAATGGACTCATTTTCCTGCCAGATATGAATGCTGTTTCGGGGGGATGCAAGGTTCTATGTAAAAGAGATATTAATCTCTTTGCTCCTAAGGAAAAGGAGTTTTCTTGGTTTTTGGCAATGAAGACAATTCTGAAAATCGAAGAAGAGATTCTTTGTTTTATCCTAGCTGAGGCATCCTTAAACAGTACCCCTCATCAGCAGATATGGCCCACATGCAGTGTTGGGAAACATTGCCATTGGGAAGGACTTCACAAGGCAGGTTCCTGCCACCTTTGGGAAAGCTAGGACTCACAAGAGAACTGTTCCATGTTGCCAGTGGGAGTTGTCTATGGAAATTCTAAGAGAGATTCCTTGACTAAAGGAAGTGGTGGCAGAATGTTCTTAAATGGTAAACCTGACTGAAATTACAGGGTTTGTCTTTTTATGTTGGGTGTGGGAAAGTGAAAGCTTGTGGAAGGAGGGAAGGATGTTTTGAAAGTTTCATTTCTTTTTTCTTTTCTTCTTTTCATTCTTCTGGTGTGTGTGAATAAGCTATCATTGTAATTATAAGGTAAGCCTGTTTTCCTTTTTGTGTTCTCCTAGTCATATCTAAAAATAGCAAACACTGAAACCATCTCATAATTGGTACATTGGCTGGGGAAGGTCAAAATTGGTGAATGTGAAACGGGGAAGGGAAGGGAAGGGAAGGGAAGGGAAGGGAAGGGAAGGGAAGGGAAGGGAAGGGAAGGGAAGGGAAGGGAAGGGAAGGGAAGGGAAGGGAAGGGAAGGGAAGGGAAGGGAAGGGAAGGGAAGGGAAGGGAAGGGAAGGGAAGGGAAGGGAAGGGAAGGGAAGGGAAGGGAAGGGAAGGGAAGGGAAGGGAAGGGAAGGGAAGGGAAGGGAAGGGAAGGGAAGGGAAGGGAAGGGAAGGGAAGGGAAGGGAAGGGAAGGGAAGGGAAGGGAAGGGAAGGGAAGGGAAGGGAAGGGAAGGGAAGGGAAGGGAAGGGAAGGGAAGGGAAGGGGGAAGTTAAAAAAATAATATAAAGGATCAATCATACACCAACCACAACCACACACCGAAATCAAAATTCTCAAGCAACCGAGCCTGCAAACACAAATTCAAACAAAATAAAAAGACAAAGGAATAGGGATTAATAGGAAAAACATTACACTAATAATGGTAGTCCCTGCGTTAGCTTTAACCACTTCCTTGCTTTTCTGAAAAAAGTCTCAGAACATTTCCATCAGCACCAGATTTAACAATTGGTTATGTTTGCAATTAAATGTTGTGGCATTTGCAAGAAAAACTGTGCAGCATGAAGAGAGGTTCTGGGAAGCCACATCCAGGTGACTCCAGTTATTTGAAGAGCAGACTTACCGTCATGAGCAGCAACAGGAGCAGGAGATATATGGGCTGCTTGGGGTGAAGCAGGAGGATGAAAAACATCTGTTCAGAAAAAGTCAGTTTAAGAAAGCAAAGAAATGCAGAGAATGGCAATGGTGATGGGTGCAAGCAAAGGCTGTTAGAAATGTTCAGGATTTCTAACAGAATGGCAGGCAGGCAAGAAGGAAAGAAGGAACGAAGGGAAGAAGGATGAAAAAGGCAGGAAGCCAGGAAGGCAGGCAGGACAGAAGGATGGAAGGATGGACTGACAGATGAATGGAAGGATGGACGGACAGATGGAAGGAAGGAAGGAAGGAAGGAAGGAAGGAAGGAAGGAAGGAAGGAAGGAAGGAAGGAAGGAATTAAAAAAATAATAGAAAGGATCAATCATACACCAACCACAACCACATATCAAAGCGAAAAATTTTCAAGCAACCCAGCCTGCAAACACAAATTCAAACCAAATAAAAAGACAAAGAAATAGGGACTAATAGGAAAAACATTACACTAGTAATGGTAATAATCCCTGCATTAGCTTTAACCACTTCCTTGCTTTTCTGAAAAAAGTCTCAGAACATTTCCATCAGCAACTGTTTTAAGACTCCGTTACGTTTGCGATTAAATCTTGTGGTATTTGCCAAGAGAAACTGTGCAGCAGGAAGAGAGGTGCTGTCTGGGAGGCCACATCCAAGTGACTCCAGTTATTTGCAAAGCAGACTTACCATCAGGAGAAGCAACAGCAGCTCGAGGTGTACGGGCTGCTTGGGCTGAATCAGGAGCCTGAGCAAAAACTGTTGAGAAAGCGTCAGTTTTAAAAAGGAGAGAAATGCATAGAACAGAAATGGTTATGGATGCAAGGAAAGCCTATTAGAAATGTTCAGGGTTTCTATCAGGAAGAAAGGAAGGAAGCAAGGAAGGAACTAAGCAAGGAAGGCAGGCAGGAAGGAAGGAAGGAAGGCAGGAAGGCAGGAAGGAGAAATCAAGAATCAAAGGAAGACGTTAAAATAGTACTACAAAAACATCACAATATGAAACACCCCCACCCCCTCCACAACCACTCCACAAAACCCAAACTTCCAAGCTACCAAGCATGCAAACACAAACTGAAACCAAAAAGTACCCTCAAGGAAAGAAGGACTAATAGAAAAGATATTACAGTAATAATTTTCATCCCGGTGATGTCTTTAACCACCCCCATTCTCCTGTGAAAATAGTCTCAGAACATTTCCATCAGCACCAGATTTAACACTCCATTACGATTACAATTAAATCTTGTGGTATTTGCTGACAGAGGCTGTGCAGCATAAAGAGAGGTGCTGTCTGGGAAGCCACATCCAAGTGACTCCAGTTGTTTGAAAAGCAGACTTACCCTCAGGACCAGCAACAGTAGCTAGACGTGTACGGGGTAAAACACGAGGCTGAAAAGCATCTTTTCAGAAAAAGTCAGTTTTAGAAAGCAAAGAAATGCAGAGAACAGAAATGGTGATGGATGCAAGCAAAGGTTATTAGAAATGTTCAGGGTTGCTAACAGAAAGGAAGTGTTATGGGTGAACAGAGTCTGGTTTTTAGTTGAAGAAAAATACAGACTATTGCCCACTCAGGACCTTTGCATTTCTTTAGAAAGGACAGAGACCTATCAGGGGTCGGTTTTGGCAACTGGCATGTGGTGTGACCACTGAGAAAAAACAGATTGTGACTTTTGGTAAGACCCCTGAGTTCAGCCACCCCAGACTGAGACTGAAGGGTGGCAGGGGAAAAGCATCCATCAGTCTACGTTAACTGCTGCCATCCTGGCTGCCGTTTCTGAGCCCTCCCCCACCGGCGTGGCTTTGAGATCTTTGCGGCTCCTGCCCGGCAGGGACCACCTGCCCACCGCAGGCCTGGGCAAGCTTTAACTCTTTCTGCCAGCAGATGGAACTCCCAGAGCACCGGCCCTGCCCGGAGTGAGGGCAGACAAAGGCATTGAACCGCAAAGAGACAGCATGGAACTGACGTCAGTGAAGAAAAAGTGAAGAGACCATTTGGGGGAAAAGGAGGATGAGTGGCCAAATTTGGCTGGACATCTCTAGTCAACTATAGAGAATGGACTCATTTTCCTGCCAGATATGAATGCTGTTTCGGGGGGATGCAAGGTTCTATGTAAAAGAGATATTAATCTCTTTGCTCCTAAGGAAAAGGAGTTTTCTTGGTTTTTGGCAATGAAGACAATTCTGAAAATCGAAGAAGAGATTCTTTGTTTTATCCTAGCTGAGGCATCCTTAAACAGTACCCCTCATCAGCAGATATGGCCCACATGCAGTGTTGGGAAACATTGCCATTGGGAAGGACTTCACAAGGCAGGTTCCTGCCACCTTTGGGAAAGCTAGGACTCACAAGAGAACTGTTCCATGTTGCCAGTGGGAGTTGTCTATGGAAATTCTAAGAGAGATTCCTTGACTAAAGGAAGTGGTGGCAGAATGTTCTTAAATGGTAAACCTGACTGAAATTACAGGGTTTGTCTTTTTATGTTGGGTGTGGGAAAGTGAAAGCTTGTGGAAGGAGGGAAGGATGTTTTGAAAGTTTCATTTCTTTTTTCTTTTCTTCTTTTCATTCTTCTGGTGTGTGTGAATAAGCTATCATTGTAATTATAAGGTAAGCCTGTTTTCCTTTTTGTGTTCTCCTAGTCATATCTAAAAATAGCAAACACTGAAACCATCTCATAATTGGTACATTGGCTGGGGAAGGTAAAAATTGGTGAATGTGAAACGGGGAAGGGAAGGGAAGGGAAGGGAAGGGAAGGGAAGGGAAGGGAAGGGAAGGGAAGGGAAGGGAAGGGAAGGGAAGGGAAGGGAAGGGAAGGGAAGGGAAGGGAAGGGAAGGGAAGGGAAGGGAAGGGAAGGGAAGGGAAGGGAAGGGAAGGGAAGGGAAGGGAAGGGAAGGGAAGGGAAGGGAAGGGAAGGGAAGGGAAGGGAAGGGAAGGGAAGGGAAGGGAAGGGAAGGGAAGGGAAGGGAAGGGAAGGGAAGGGAAGGGAAGGGAAGGGAAGGGAAGGGAAGGGAAGGGAAGGGAAGGGAAGGGAAGGGAAGGGAAGGGAAGGGAAGGGAAGGGAAGGGAAGGGAAGGGAAGGGAAGGGAAGGGAAGGGAAGGGAAGGGAAGGGAAGGGGGAAGTTAAAAAAATAATATAAAGGATCAATCATACACCAACCACAACCACACACCGAAATCAAAATTCTCAAGCAACCGAGCCTGCAAACACAAATTCAAACAAAATAAAAAGACAAAGGAATAGGGATTAATAGGAAAAACATTACACTAATAATGGTAGTCCCTGCGTTAGCTTTAACCACTTCCTTGCTTTTCTGAAAAAAGTCTCAGAACATTTCCATCAGCACCAGATTTAACAATTGGTTATGTTTGCAATTAAATGTTGTGGCATTTGCAAGAAAAACTGTGCAGCATGAAGAGAGGTTCTGGGAAGCCACATCCAGGTGACTCCAGTTATTTGAAGAGCAGACTTACCGTCATGAGCAGCAACAGGAGCAGGAGATATATGGGCTGCTTGGGGTGAAGCAGGAGGATGAAAAACATCTGTTCAGAAAAAGTCAGTTTAAGAAAGCAAAGAAATGCAGAGAATGGCAATGGTGATGGGTGCAAGCAAAGGCTGTTAGAAATGTTCAGGATTTCTAACAGAATGGCAGGCAGGCAAGAAGGAAAGAAGGAACGAAGGGAAGAAGGATGAAAAAGGCAGGAAGCCAGGAAGGCAGGCAGGACAGAAGGATGGAAGGATGGACTGACAGATGAATGGAAGGATGGACGGACAGATGGAAGGAAGGAAGGAAGGAAGGAAGGAAGGAAGGAAGGAAGGAAGGAAGGAAGGAAGGAATTAAAAAAATAATAGAAAGGATCAATCATACACCAACCACAACCACATATCAAAGCGAAAAATTTTCAAGCAACCCAGCCTGCAAACACAAATTCAAACCAAATAAAAAGACAAAGAAATAGGGACTAATAGGAAAAACATTACACTAGTAATGGTAATAATCCCTGCGTTAGCTTTAACCACTTCCTTGCTTTTCTGAAAAAAGTCTCAGAACATTTCCATCAGCAACTGTTTTAAGACTCCGTTACGTTTGCGATTAAATCTTGTGGTATTTGCCAAGAGAAACTGTGCAGCAGGAAGAGAGGTGCTGTCTGGGAGGCCACATCCAAGTGACTCCAGTTATTTGCAAAGCAGACTTACCATCAGGAGAAGCAACAGCAGCTCGAGGTGTACGGGCTGCTTGGGCTGAATCAGGAGCCTGAGCAAAAACTGTTGAGAAAGCGTCAGTTTTAAAAAGGAGAGAAATGCATAGAACAGAAATGGTTATGGATGCAAGGAAAGTCTATTAGAAATGTTCAGGGTTTCTATCAGGAAGAAAGGAAGGAAGCAAGGAAGGAACTAAGCAAGGAAGGCAGGCAGGAAGGAAGGAAGGAAGGCAGGAAGGCAGGAAGGAGAAATCAAGAATCAAAGGAAGACGTTAAAATAGTACTACAAAAACATCACAATATGAAACACCCCCACCCCCTCCACAACCACTCCACAAAACCCAAACTTCCAAGCTACCAAGCATGCAAACACAAACTGAAACCAAAAAGTACCCTCAAGGAAAGAAGGACTAATAGAAAAGATATTACAGTAATAATTTTCATCCCGGTGATGTCTTTAACCACCCCCATTCTCCTGTGAAAATAGTCTCAGAACATTTCCATCAGCACCAGATTTAACACTCCATTACGATTACAATTAAATCTTGTGGTATTTGCTGACAGAGGCTGTGCAGCATAAAGAGAGGTGCTGTCTGGGAAGCCACATCCAAGTGACTCCAGTTGTTTGAAAAGCAGACTTACCCTCAGGACCAGCAACAGTAGCTAGACGTGTACGGGGTAAAACACGAGGCTGAAAAGCATCTTTTCAGAAAAAGTCAGTTTTAGAAAGCAAAGAAATGCAGAGAACAGAAATGGTGATGGATGCAAGCAAAGGTTATTAGAAATGTTCAGGGTTGCTAACAGAAAGGAAGGCAGGCAGGTAGGAAGGCCGGAAGGCAGGAAGGAGATATCAAGCATCAAAGAAAGACGTTAAAATAGTACTACAAAAACATCAAAAATTGAACACCCCCACCCCCATCACATCCACTCCCCAAAACCAAAACTTCCAAGCTACCAAGCATCCAAACACTAACTAAAACCTAAAAGTACCCTCAAGGAACGAGGGACTAATAGAAAAGACATTACAGTAATAATTTTCATCCCGGTGATGTCTTTAACCACCCCCATTCTCCTGTGAAAATAGTCTCAGAACATTTCCATCAGCACCAGATTTAACACTTCATTACGATTACAATTAAATCTTGTGGTATTTGCTGACAGAGGCTGTGCAGCATAAAGAGAGGTGCTGTCTGGGAAGCCACATCCAAGTGACTCCAGTTGTTTGAAAAGCAGACTTACCCTCAGGACCAGCAACAGTAGCTAGACGTGTACGGGGTAAAACACGAGGCTGAAAAGCATCTTTTCAGAAAAAGTCAGTTTTAGAAAGCAAAGAAATGCAGAGAACAGAAATGGTGATGGATGCAAGCAAAGGTTATTAGAAATGTTCAGGGTTGCTAACAGAAAGGAAGTGTTATGGGTGAACAGAGTCTGGTTTTTAGTTGAAGAAAAATACAGACTATTGCCCACTCAGGACCTTTGCATTTCTTTAGAAAGGACAGAGACCTATCAGGGGTCGGTTTTGGCAACTGGCATGTGGTGTGACCACTGAGAAAAAACAGATTGTGACTTTTGGTAAGACCCCTGAGTTCAGCCACCCCAGACTGAGACTGAAGGGTGGCAGGGGAAAAGCATCCATCAGTCTACGTTAACTGCTGCCATCCTGGCTGCCGTTTCTGAGCCCTCCCCCACCGGCGTGGCTTTGAGATCTTTGCGGCTCCTGCCCGGCAGGGACCACCTGCCCACCGCAGGCCTGGGCAAGCTTTAACTCTTTCTGCCAGCAGATGGAACTCCCAGAGCACCGGCCCTGCCCGGAGTGAGGGCAGACAAAGGCATTGAACCGCAAAGAGACAGCATGAAACTGACGTCAGTGAAGAAAAAGTGAAGAGACCATTTGGGGGAAAAGGAGGATGAGTGGTCAAATTTGGCTGGACATCTCTAGTTAACTATAGAGAATGGACTCATTTTCCTGCCAGATATGAATGCTGTTTCGGGGGGATGCAAGGTTCTATGTAAAAGAGATATTAATCTCTTTGCTCCTAAGGAAAAGGAGTTTTCTTGGTTTTTGGCAATGAAGACAATTCTGAAAATCGAAGAAGAGATTCTTTGTTTTATCCTAGCTGAGGCATCCTTAAACAGTACCCCTCATCAGCAGATATGGCCCACATGCAGTGTTGGGAAACATTGCCATTGGGAAGGACTTCACAAGGCAGGTTCCTGCCACCTTTGGGAAAGCTAGGACTCACAAGAGAACTGTTCCATGTTGCCAGTGGGAGTTGTCTATGGAAATTCTAAGAGAGATTCCTTGACTAAAGGAAGTGGTGGCAGAATGTTCTTAAATGGTAAACCTGACTGAAATTACAGGGTTTGTCTTTTTATGTTGGGTGTGGGAAAGTGAAAGCTTGTGGAAGGAGGGAAGGATGTTTTGAAAGTTTCATTTCTTTTTTCTTTTCTTCTTTTCATTCTTCTGGTGTGTGTGAATAAGCTATCATTGTAATTATAAGGTAAGCCTGTTTTCCTTTTTGTGTTCTCCTAGTCATATCTAAAAATAGCAAACACTGAAACCATCTCATAATTGGTACATTGGCTGGGGAAGGTAAAAATTGGTGAATGTGAAACGGGGAAGGGAAGGGAAGGGAAGGGAAGGGAAGGGAAGGGAAGGGAAGGGAAGGGAAGGGAAGGGAAGGGAAGGGAAGGGAAGGGAAGGGAAGGGAAGGGAAGGGAAGGGAAGGGAAGGGAAGGGAAGGGAAGGGAAGGGAAGGGAAGGGAAGGGAAGGGAAGGGAAGGGAAGGGAAGGGAAGGGAAGGGAAGGGAAGGGAAGGGAAGGGAAGGGAAGGGAAGGGAAGGGAAGGGAAGGGAAGGGAAGGGAAGGGAAGGGAAGGGAAGGGAAGGGAAGGGAAGGGAAGGGAAGGGAAGGGAAGGGAAGGGAAGGGAAGGGAAGGGAAGGGAAGGGAAGGGAAGGGAAGGGAAGGGAAGGGAAGGGAAGGGAAGGGAAGGGAAGGGAAGGGAAGGGAAGGGAAGGGAAGGGAAGGGAAGGGAAGGGAAGGGAAGGGAAGGGAAGGGAAGGGAAGGGAAGGGAAGGGGGAAGTTAAAAAAATAATATAAAGGATCAATCATACACCAACCACAACCACACACCAAAATCAAAATTCTCAAGCAACCGAGCCTGCAAACACAAATTCAAACAAAATAAAAAGACAAAGGAATAGGGATTAATAGGAAAAACATTACACTAATAATGGTAGTCCCTGCGTTAGCTTTAACCACTTCCTTGCTTTTCTGAAAAAAGTCTCAGAACATTTCCATCAGCACCAGATTTAACAATTGGTTATGTTTGCAATTAAATGTTGTGGCATTTGCAAGAAAAACTGTGCAGCATGAAGAGAGGTTCTGGGAAGCCACATCCAGGTGACTCCAGTTATTTGAAGAGCAGACTTACCGTCATGAGCAGCAACAGGAGCAGGAGATATATGGGCTGCTTGGGGTGAAGCAGGAGGATGAAAAACATCTGTTCAGAAAAAGTCAGTTTAAGAAAGCAAAGAAATGCAGAGAATGGCAATGGTGATGGGTGCAAGCAAAGGCTGTTAGAAATGTTCAGGATTTCTAACAGAATGGCAGGCAGGCAAGAAGGAAAGAAGGAACGAAGGGAAGAAGGATGAAAAAGGCAGGAAGCCAGGAAGGCAGGCAGGACAGAAGGATGGAAGGATGGACTGACAGATGAATGGAAGGATGGACGGACAGATGGAAGGAAGGAAGGAAGGAAGGAAGGAAGGAAGGAAGGAAGGAAGGAAGGAAGGAAGGAAGGAAGGAATTAAAAAAATAATAGAAAGGATCAATCATACACCAACCACAACCACATATCAAAGCGAAAAATTTTCAAGCAACCCAGCCTGCAAACACAAATTCAAACCAAATAAAAAGACAAAGAAATAGGGACTAATAGGAAAAACATTACACTAGTAATGGTAATAATCCCTGCGTTAGCTTTAACCACTTCCTTGCTTTTCTGAAAAAAGTCTCAGAACATTTCCATCAGCAACTGTTTTAAGACTCCGTTACGTTTGCGATTAAATCTTGTGGTATTTGCCAAGAGAAACTGTGCAGCAGGAAGAGAGGTGCTGTCTGGGAGGCCACATCCAAGTGACTCCAGTTATTTGCAAAGCAGACTTACCATCAGGAGAAGCAACAGCAGCTCGAGGTGTACGGGCTGCTTGGGCTGAATCAGGAGCCTGAGCAAAAACTGTTGAGAAAGCGTCAGTTTTAAAAAGGAGAGAAATGCATAGAACAGAAATGGTTATGGATGCAAGGAAAGCCTATTAGAAATGTTCAGGGTTTCTATCAGGAAGAAAGGAAGGAAGCAAGGAAGGAACTAAGCAAGGAAGGCAGGCAGGAAGGAAGGAAGGAAGGCAGGAAGGCAGGAAGGAGAAATCAAGAATCAAAGGAAGACGTTAAAATAGTACTACAAAAACATCACAGTATGAAACACCCCCACCCCCTCCACAACCACTCCACAAAACCCAAACTTCCAAGCTACCAAGCATGCAAACACAAACTGAAACCAAAAAGTACCCTCAAGGAAAGAAGGACTAATAGAAAAGATATTACAGTAATAATTTTCATCCCGGTGATGTCTTTAACCACCCCCATTCTCCTGTGAAAATAGTCTCAGAACATTTCCATCAGCACCAGATTTAACACTCCATTACGATTACAATTAAATCTTGTGGTATTTGCTGACAGAGGCTGTGCAGCATAAAGAGAGGTGCTGTCTGGGAAGCCACATCCAAGTGACTCCAGTTGTTTGAAAAGCAGACTTACCCTCAGGACCAGCAACAGTAGCTAGACGTGTACGGGGTAAAACACGAGGCTGAAAAGCATCTTTTCAGAAAAAGTCAGTTTTAGAAAGCAAAGAAATGCAGAGAACAGAAATGGTGATGGATGCAAGCAAAGGTTATTAGAAATGTTCAGGGTTGCTAACAGAAAGGAAGGCAGGCAGGTAGGAAGGCCGGAAGGCAGGAAGGAGATATCAAGCATCAAAGAAAGACGTTAAAATAGTACTACAAAAACATCAAAAATTGAACACCCCCACCCCCATCACATCCACTCCCCAAAACCAAAACTTCCAAGCTACCAAGCATCCAAACACTAACTAAAACCTAAAAGTACCCTCAAGGAACGAGGGACTAATAGAAAAGACATTACAGTAATAATTTTCATCCCGGTGATGTCTTTAACCACCCCCATTCTCCTGTGAAAATAGTCTCAGAACATTTCCATCAGCACCAGATTTAACACTTCATTACGATTACAATTAAATCTTGTGGTATTTGCTGACAGAGGCTGTGCAGCATAAAGAGAGGTGCTGTCTGGGAAGCCACATCCAAGTGACTCCAGTTGTTTGAAAAGCAGACTTACCCTCAGGACCAGCAACAGTAGCTAGACGTGTACGGGGTAAAACACGAGGCTGAAAAGCATCTTTTCAGAAAAAGTCAGTTTTAGAAAGCAAAGAAATGCAGAGAACAGAAATGGTGATGGATGCAAGCAAAGGTTATTAGAAATGTTCAGGGTTGCTAACAGAAAGGAAGTGTTATGGGTGAACAGAGTCTGGTTTTTAGTTGAAGAAAAATACAGACTATTGCCCACTCAGGACCTTTGCATTTCTTTAGAAAGGACAGAGACCTATCAGGGGTCGGTTTTGGCAACTGGCATGTGGTGTGACCACTGAGAAAAAACAGATTGTGACTTTTGGTAAGACCCCTGAGTTCAGCCACCCCAGACTGAGACTGAAGGGTGGCAGGGGAAAAGCATCCATCAGTCTACGTTAACTGCTGCCATCCTGGCTGCCGTTTCTGAGCCCTCCCCCACCGGCGTGGCTTTGAGATCTTTGCGGCTCCTGCCCGGCAGGGACCACCTGCCCACCGCAGGCCTGGGCAAGCTTTAACTCTTTCTGCCAGCAGATGGAACTCCCAGAGCACCGGCCCTGCCCGGAGTGAGGGCAGACAAAGGCATTGAACCGCAAAGAGACAGCATGAAACTGACGTCAGTGAAGAAAAAGTGAAGAGACCATTTGGGGGAAAAGGAGGATGAGTGGTCAAATTTGGCTGGACATCTCTAGTTAACTATAGAGAATGGACTCATTTTCCTGCCAGATATGAATGCTGTTTCGGGGGGATGCAAGGTTCTATGTAAAAGAGATATTAATCTCTTTGCTCCTAAGGAAAAGGAGTTTTCTTGGTTTTTGGCAATGAAGACAATTCTGAAAATCGAAGAAGAGATTCTTTGTTTTATCCTAGCTGAGGCATCCTTAAACAGTACCCCTCATCAGCAGATATGGCCCACATGCAGTGTTGGGAAACATTGCCATTGGGAAGGACTTCACAAGGCAGGTTCCTGCCACCTTTGGGAAAGCTAGGACTCACAAGAGAACTGTTCCATGTTGCCAGTGGGAGTTGTCTATGGAAATTCTAAGAGAGATTCCTTGACTAAAGGAAGTGGTGGCAGAATGTTCTTAAATGGTAAACCTGACTGAAATTACAGGGTTTGTCTTTTTATGTTGGGTGTGGGAAAGTGAAAGCTTGTGGAAGGAGGGAAGGATGTTTTGAAAGTTTCATTTCTTTTTTCTTTTCTTCTTTTCATTCTTCTGGTGTGTGTGAATAAGCTATCATTGTAATTATAAGGTAAGCCTGTTTTCCTTTTTGTGTTCTCCTAGTCATATCTAAAAATAGCAAACACTGAAACCATCTCATAATTGGTACATTGGCTGGGGAAGGTCAAAATTGGTGAATGTGAAACGGGGAAGGGAAGGGAAGGGAAGGGAAGGGAAGGGAAGGGAAGGGAAGGGAAGGGAAGGGAAGGGAAGGGAAGGGAAGGGAAGGGAAGGGAAGGGAAGGGAAGGGAAGGGAAGGGAAGGGAAGGGAAGGGAAGGGAAGGGAAGGGAAGGGAAGGGAAGGGAAGGGAAGGGAAGGGAAGGGAAGGGAAGGGAAGGGAAGGGAAGGGAAGGGAAGGGAAGGGAAGGGAAGGGAAGGGAAGGGAAGGGAAGGGAAGGGAAGGGAAGGGAAGGGAAGGGAAGGGAAGGGAAGGGAAGGGAAGGGAAGGGAAGGGAAGGGAAGGGAAGGGAAGGGAAGGGAAGGGAAGGGAAGGGAAGGGAAGGGAAGGGAAGGGAAGGGAAGGGAAGGGAAGGGAAGGGAAGGGAAGGGAAGGGAAGGGAAGGGAAGGGAAGGGAAGGGAAGGGAAGGGAAGGGAAGGGAAGGGAAGGGAAGGGAAGGGAAGGGAAGGGAAGGGAAGGGAAGGGAAGGGAAGGGAAGGGAAGGGGGAAGTTAAAAAAATAATATAAAGGATCAATCATACACCAACCACAACCACACACCGAAATCAAAATTCTCAAGCAACCGAGCCTGCAAACACAAATTCAAACAAAATAAAAAGACAAAGGAATAGGGATTAATAGGAAAAACATTACACTAATAATGGTAGTCCCTGCGTTAGCTTTAACCACTTCCTTGCTTTTCTGAAAAAAGTCTCAGAACATTTCCATCAGCACCAGATTTAACAATTGGTTATGTTTGCAATTAAATGTTGTGGCATTTGCAAGAAAAACTGTGCAGCATGAAGAGAGGTTCTGGGAAGCCACATCCAGGTGACTCCAGTTATTTGAAGAGCAGACTTACCGTCATGAGCAGCAACAGGAGCAGGAGATATATGGGCTGCTTGGGGTGAAGCAGGAGGATGAAAAACATCTGTTCAGAAAAAGTCAGTTTAAGAAAGCAAAGAAATGCAGAGAATGGCAATGGTGATGGGTGCAAGCAAAGGCTGTTAGAAATGTTCAGGATTTCTAACAGAATGGCAGGCAGGCAAGAAGGAAAGAAGGAACGAAGGGAAGAAGGATGAAAAAGGCAGGAAGCCAGGAAGGCAGGCAGGACAGAAGGATGGAAGGATGGACTGACAGATGAATGGAAGGATGGACGGACAGATGGAAGGAAGGAAGGAAGGAAGGAAGGAAGGAAGGAAGGAAGGAAGGAAGGAAGGAAGGAATTAAAAAAATAATAGAAAGGATCAATCATACACCAACCACAACCACATATCAAAGCGAAAAATTTTCAAGCAACCCAGCCTGCAAACACAAATTCAAACCAAATAAAAAGACAAAGAAATAGGGACTAATAGGAAAAACATTACACTAGTAATGGTAATAATCCCTGCGTTAGCTTTAACCACTTCCTTGCTTTTCTGAAAAAAGTCTCAGAACATTTCCATCAGCAACTGTTTTAAGACTCCGTTACGTTTGCGATTAAATCTTGTGGTATTTGCCAAGAGAAACTGTGCAGCAGGAAGAGAGGTGCTGTCTGGGAGGCCACATCCAAGTGACTCCAGTTATTTGCAAAGCAGACTTACCATCAGGAGAAGCAACAGCAGCTCGAGGTGTACGGGCTGCTTGGGCTGAATCAGGAGCCTGAGCAAAAACTGTTGAGAAAGCGTCAGTTTTAAAAAGGAGAGAAATGCATAGAACAGAAATGGTTATGGATGCAAGGAAAGTCTATTAGAAATGTTCAGGGTTTCTATCAGGAAGAAAGGAAGGAAGCAAGGAAGGAACTAAGCAAGGAAGGCAGGCAGGAAGGAAGGAAGGAAGGCAGGAAGGCAGGAAGGAGAAATCAAGAATCAAAGGAAGACGTTAAAATAGTACTACAAAAACATCACAATATGAAACACCCCCACCCCCTCCACAACCACTCCACAAAACCCAAACTTCCAAGCTACCAAGCATGCAAACACAAACTGAAACCAAAAAGTACCCTCAAGGAAAGAAGGACTAATAGAAAAGATATTACAGTAATAATTTTCATCCCGGTGATGTCTTTAACCACCCCCATTCTCCTGTGAAAATAGTCTCAGAACATTTCCATCAGCACCAGATTTAACACTCCATTACGATTACAATTAAATCTTGTGGTATTTGCTGACAGAGGCTGTGCAGCATAAAGAGAGGTGCTGTCTGGGAAGCCACATCCAAGTGACTCCAGTTGTTTGAAAAGCAGACTTACCCTCAGGACCAGCAACAGTAGCTAGACGTGTACGGGGTAAAACACGAGGCTGAAAAGCATCTTTTCAGAAAAAGTCAGTTTTAGAAAGCAAAGAAATGCAGAGAACAGAAATGGTGATGGATGCAAGCAAAGGTTATTAGAAATGTTCAGGGTTGCTAACAGAAAGGAAGGCAGGCAGGTAGGAAGGCCGGAAGGCAGGAAGGAGATATCAAGCATCAAAGAAAGACGTTAAAATAGTACTACAAAAACATCAAAAATTGAACACCCCCACCCCCATCACATCCACTCCCCAAAACCAAAACTTCCAAGCTACCAAGCATCCAAACACTAACTAAAACCTAAAAGTACCCTCAAGGAACGAGGGACTAATAGAAAAGACATTACAGTAATAATTTTCATCCCGGTGATGTCTTTAACCACCCCCATTCTCCTGTGAAAATAGTCTCAGAACATTTCCATCAGCACCAGATTTAACACTTCATTACGATTACAATTAAATCTTGTGGTATTTGCTGACAGAGGCTGTGCAGCATAAAGAGAGGTGCTGTCTGGGAAGCCACATCCAAGTGACTCCAGTTGTTTGAAAAGCAGACTTACCCTCAGGACCAGCAACAGTAGCTAGACGTGTACGGGGTAAAACACGAGGCTGAAAAGCATCTTTTCAGAAAAAGTCAGTTTTAGAAAGCAAAGAAATGCAGAGAACAGAAATGGTGATGGATGCAAGCAAAGGTTATTAGAAATGTTCAGGGTTGCTAACAGAAAGGAAGTGTTATGGGTGAACAGAGTCTGGTTTTTAGTTGAAGAAAAATACAGACTATTGCCCACTCAGGACCTTTGCATTTCTTTAGAAAGGACAGAGACCTATCAGGGGTCGGTTTTGGCAACTGGCATGTGGTGTGACCACTGAGAAAAAACAGATTGTGACTTTTGGTAAGACCCCTGAGTTCAGCCACCCCAGACTGAGACTGAAGGGTGGCAGGGGAAAAGCATCCATCAGTCTACGTTAACTGCTGCCATCCTGGCTGCCGTTTCTGAGCCCTCCCCCACCGGCGTGGCTTTGAGATCTTTGCGGCTCCTGCCCGGCAGGGACCACCTGCCCACCGCAGGCCTGGGCAAGCTTTAACTCTTTCTGCCAGCAGATGGAACTCCCAGAGCACCGGCCCTGCCCGGAGTGAGGGCAGACAAAGGCATTGAACCGCAAAGAGACAGCATGAAACTGACGTCAGTGAAGAAAAAGTGAAGAGACCATTTGGGGGAAAAGGAGGATGAGTGGTCAAATTTGGCTGGACATCTCTAGTTAACTATAGAGAATGGACTCATTTTCCTGCCAGATATGAATGCTGTTTCGGGGGGATGCAAGGTTCTATGTAAAAGAGATATTAATCTCTTTGCTCCTAAGGAAAAGGAGTTTTCTTGGTTTTTGGCAATGAAGACAATTCTGAAAATCGAAGAAGAGATTCTTTGTTTTATCCTAGCTGAGGCATCCTTAAACAGTACCCCTCATCAGCAGATATGGCCCACATGCAGTGTTGGGAAACATTGCCATTGGGAAGGACTTCACAAGGCAGGTTCCTGCCACCTTTGGGAAAGCTAGGACTCACAAGAGAACTGTTCCATGTTGCCAGTGGGAGTTGTCTATGGAAATTCTAAGAGAGATTCCTTGACTAAAGGAAGTGGTGGCAGAATGTTCTTAAATGGTAAACCTGACTGAAATTACAGGGTTTGTCTTTTTATGTTGGGTGTGGGAAAGTGAAAGCTTGTGGAAGGAGGGAAGGATGTTTTGAAAGTTTCATTTCTTTTTTCTTTTCTTCTTTTCATTCTTCTGGTGTGTGTGAATAAGCTATCATTGTAATTATAAGGTAAGCCTGTTTTCCTTTTTGTGTTCTCCTAGTCATATCTAAAAATAGCAAACACTGAAACCATCTCATAATTGGTACATTGGCTGGGGAAGGTCAAAATTGGTGAATGTGAAACGGGGAAGGGAAGGGAAGGGAAGGGAAGGGAAGGGAAGGGAAGGGAAGGGAAGGGAAGGGAAGGGAAGGGAAGGGAAGGGAAGGGAAGGGAAGGGAAGGGAAGGGAAGGGAAGGGAAGGGAAGGGAAGGGAAGGGAAGGGAAGGGAAGGGAAGGGAAGGGAAGGGAAGGGAAGGGAAGGGAAGGGAAGGGAAGGGAAGGGAAGGGAAGGGAAGGGAAGGGAAGGGAAGGGAAGGGAAGGGAAGGGAAGGGAAGGGAAGGGAAGGGAAGGGAAGGGAAGGGAAGGGAAGGGAAGGGAAGGGAAGGGAAGGGAAGGGAAGGGAAGGGAAGGGAAGGGAAGGGAAGGGAAGGGAAGGGAAGGGAAGGGAAGGGGGAAGTTAAAAAAATAATATAAAGGATCAATCATACACCAACCACAACCACACACCAAAATCAAAATTCTCAAGCAACCGAGCCTGCAAACACAAATTCAAACAAAATAAAAAGACAAAGGAATAGGGATTAATAGGAAAAACATTACACTAATAATGGTAATCCCTGCGTTAGCTTTAACCACTTCCTTGCTTTTCTGAAAAAAGTCTCAGAACATTTCCATCAGCACCAGATTTAACAATTGGTTATGTTTGCAATTAAATGTTGTGGCATTTGCAAGAAAAACTGTGCAGCATGAAGAGAGGTTCTGGGAAGCCACATCCAGGTGACTCCAGTTATTTGAAGAGCAGACTTACCGTCATGAGCAGCAACAGGAGCAGGAGATATATGGGCTGCTTGGGGTGAAGCAGGAGGATGAAAAACATCTGTTCAGAAAAAGTCAGTTTAAGAAAGCAAAGAAATTCAGAGAATGGCAATGGTGATGGGTGCAAGCAAAGGCTGTTAGAAATGTTCAGGATTTCTAACAGAATGGCAGGCAGGCAAGAAGGAAAGAAGGAACGAAGGGAAGAAGGATGAAAAAGGCAGGAAGCCAGGAAGGCAGGCAGGACAGAAGGATGGAAGGATGGACTGACAGATGAATGGAAGGATGGACGGACAGATGGAAGGAAGGAAGGAAGGAAGGAAGGAAGGAAGGAAGGAAGGAAGGAAGGAAGGAAGGAATTAAAAAAATAATAGAAAGGATCAATCATACACCAACCACAACCACACATCAAAGCGAAAAATTTTCAAGCAACCCAGCCTGCAAACACAAATTCAAACCAAATAAAAAGACAAAGAAATAGGGACTAATAGGAAAAACATTACACTAGTAATGGTAATAATCCCTGCGTTAGCTTTAACCACTTCCTTGCTTTTCTGAAAAAAGTCTCAGAACATTTCCATCAGCACCAGTTTTAAGACTCCGTTACGTTTGCGATTAAATCTTGTGGTATTTGCCAAGAGAAACTGTGCAGCAGGAAGAGAGGTGCTGTCTGGGAAGCCACATCCAAGTGACTCCAGTTATTTGCAAAGCAGACTTACCCTCAGGACCAGCAACAGTAGCTAGACGTGTACGGGGTAAAACACGAGGCTGAAAAGCATCTTTTCAGAAAAAGTCAGTTTTAGAAAGCAAAGAAATGCAGAGAACAGAAATGGTGATGGATTCAAGCAAAGGTTATTATGAATGTTCAGGGTTGCTAACAGAAAGGAAGGCAAGTAGGTAGGAAGGCCGGAAGGCAGGAAGGAGATATCAAGCATCAAAGAAAGACGTTAAAATAGTACTACAAAAACATCAAAAATTGAACACCCCCACCCCCTCCACAACCACTCCACAAAACCCAAACTTCCAAGCTACCAAGCATCCAAACACTAACTAAAACCTAAAAGTACCCTCAAGGAACGAGGGACTAATAGAAAAGACATTACAGTAATAATTTTCATCCCGGTGATGTCTTTAACCACCCCCATTCTCCTGTGAAAATAGTCTCAGAACATTTCCATCAGCACCAGATTTAACACTTCATTACGATTACAATTAAATCTTGTGGTATTTGCTGACAGAGGCTGTGCAGCATAAAGAGAGGTGCTGTCTGGGAAGCCACATCCAAGTGACTCCAGTTGTTTGAAAAGCAGACTTACCCTCAGGACCAGCAACAGTAGCTAGACGTGTACGGGGTAAAACACGAGGCTGAAAAGCATCTTTTCAGAAAAAGTCAGTTTTAGAAAGCAAAGAAATGCAGAGAACAGAAATGGTGATGGATGCAAGCAAAGGTTATTAGAAATGTTCAGGGTTGCTAACAGAAAGGAAGGCAGGCAGGTAGGAAGGCCGGAAGGCAGGAAGGAGATATCAAGCATCAAAGAAAGACGTTAAAATAGTACTACAAAAACATCAAAAATTGAACACCCCCACCCCCATCACATCCACTCCCCAAAACCAAAACTTCCAAGCTACCAAGCATCCAAACACTAACTAAAACCTAAAAGTACCCTCAAGGAACGAGGGACTAATAGAAAAGACATTACAGTAATAATTTTCATCCCGGTGATGTCTTTAACCACCCCCATTCTCCTGTGAAAATAGTCTCAGAACATTTCCATCAGCACCAGTTTTAAGACTCCGTTGTGTTTACAATTAAATCTTGTGGTATTTGCTGACAGAAGCTGTGCAGCATGAAGAGAGGTACTGTCTGGGAAGCCACATCCAAGTGACTCCAGTTGTTTGAAAAGCAGACTTACCATCTAGAGCAGCAACAGCAGCTGGCGGTGTACGGGCTGCTTGGTGTAAAACAGGAGGCTGAAAAACATCTGTTCAGAACAAGTCAGTTTTAGAAAGCAAAGAAATGCAGAGAACGGCAATGGTGATGGATGCAAGGAAAGGCTGTTAGAACTGTTCCGGGTCTATAATTGAAAGAAAGGCATGCAGGCAGGCAGGAAGGCAGGCAGGCAGAAAGAGAGAAAGAAAGATAGAGAAAGAGAGAGAAAGAGAGAGAAATTGAGAGAGAGAGAGAGAGAGAGAGAGAGAAAGAAAGAAAGAAAGAAAGAAAGAAAGAAAGAAAGAAAGAAAGTTAAAAATAGTAATATATAAATGAAGCACCTACCACAACCACTCCCCAGAACCAAAAGATTCCAAGCAACCAAGCATCCATACCCAAACTAAAACAAAAAACCCCTCCACAATAAAATGGGGACTAATAAACAAAATTTACAGTAATAATTTTATTCCCTGTATTAGCTTTAACCACCCCCTTATTCCTCTGAAAGAAGTCTCAGAACATTTCTGTCAGCACCAGTTTTAAGACTCCTTTACGTTTACAATTAAATATTGTGGTATTTTCAGACAGAAGCTGTGCAGCATGAGGACAGGTGCTGTCTGGGAAGCCACATCCAAGTGACTCCAGTTGTTTGACAAGCAGACTTAACATCAGGAGCAGCAACAGGAGCAGGAGGTGTATGGGCTGCTTGGGGTGAAAGACAAGGCCAAAAAATATCTGTTCAGAAAAAGTCAGTTTTAAACAGCAAAGAAATGCATAGAACAGAAATGGTGATGGATGCAAGGAAAGGCTATTAGAAATGTTCAGGGATTGTAACAGAAAAGCAGGCAGGCAGGCAGGCAGGAAGGAAATGGCAATAAAAATAAATCAAAAAGCAAACACCCACCCACTGCCAAGACTCTTCAAAACCAAAAATCCCATCAACCAAGCAGCCAAACCCAAAATACAATGTAAATATCCAAGCAGATTGGGACCAAGAGAATAAAATATTACAGCAGTAATTTTAATCCCTGTGTTAGCTTTTACCATCCATTTTCTCTTCTGAAAATAACTTACAGAATATTTCTGTTAACTCTAATTGTTAAACTCCATATGTAAACATAAACTCCATTATGTTTACATTTAAATGTATTTGCCTGCAGAGGCTCTGCAGGATGAAGGGAGATGCCATCTAGGAACCCACATCCAAGTGACAGTAGTTGCTTAAAAGGCAGACTTTCCATCACTGTTACGAGCATGAGCAGGTGGTGTTCTGGCTAGTTGGTGTCCAATGCGACCCCAAAAATATTCTATGCAGAGAAAGTAGTTTTAAAATTTAAATAATTTTAAATTTTATAAAACCAGGAAATGTGCAGCACTGAAATTATTGTGGTTTCAAGGGAAGGCTGTTACAAAAATATTATTGGTTTATATCAAAAAGGAAGGGAAAAGTGTTTGGCAAAAAACAAAGGATGAAGAAAAGAAATTTAAAATAGTAAAAAAAAACCCAAACAAACTTGTAAATCAAACATACACCCACCCACCACCACCCCCAAAACCAAGGATCCAACAACCAAGCAACTGAACCCAAACTAAAACCAAATATATCCAAGCAAATAGTCACCAGTAGAAAAAAACATTACAGCAATAATTTTAATTCCTGTATTAGCTTTCAGCATCCCCCTTCTCTTCTGAGAAAAGTTTCACAACATTTCTGTTGTCAATAGTTTTTTTTACTTCATAATGTTTGTAATTAAGTATTGTTGTATTTGCCTACAGAAGCTGTGCAGCATCAAGGGAGATGCTGGCTAGGATCTGACATCCAGGAGACTATGACCACATCCGAGTGACTGTAGTTGCTTGAAAGGCAGACTTACCATCTTGAGCAGGAGCAGGAGCAGGAGGTAGATAAGCTGCTTGAGACAAAAGAGGAGGCCAAAAGGAGTCTGTTCAGAGAAAGCAAAATTACTTCACAGAAAGTAAATTTTAAAAAACAAGGAAATGCATAGGTTATGGTTGCAGGAAGTGGTTATTTCAAACTGTTAGTAGTAGCTTTATTGCTCCCTTATGTGAAAATCGAGTATTGTAGTACTTGTCTGAAGAAGCTGTGCAGCATCAAGGCAGGTGCTGGCTAGGAACTGACATCCAAGTGACTGTAATTTCTTGAAAAGCAGACTTACCATCAGGAGCAGGAGCTGGACCAGGACGTGTAACAGCTGCTTCAGGTTCGAAGTGAACCTGTAAAGATTCTCTTCCTGTTGTTAATGTTTCAACTCTGGCAGCTGCCAGTGAGTAGAGATCCATAAAATATGTAAGCACGTGCTTTAAATAAAAGTAAAAGGAATCATTAGTTCCAGGCAAGCTACACTTAAACAGCCAATAGCATACATACAAATTTGTTACAAAAGGCAGAACTATTTTTAGCAGAGAAATCAAATACTGTTTGTAAGCCAGGTAGAATTTCAGTCCCAGGACTTAAACATGAAAAAAAGTCTAACACCATATTTCTTCCAAAATTGTGAATATTAGTATCATTGAGGAAAAGGAAATTACTCAACACCCCAGTTAGAAGATGTTTTGATGAGATGTTTTCAAGCATGCAATACAGCACTGAGCTCTTGATACATTTTTTTCGTTTGACTTCACTACAAGACAGTGCAGATTCAATTTCTGTTCACAAAAAATTACCATTCAGTTTCAGGCTAATGTCCACACTTCCAAAATGAGTCAATTTACTAATCCTTCCACTTCACAGCAAAAAAAAAACCCACAAAAACTTGTCAGTAACAAAAGAAACCTATAGACCTCTAAAAACAAATAATCTGATCGCAATATAGCTGGAAAAATATAACTGTTTCCATGTATGTACTGGAAGAATGTCCCAATTTTGTTATATTGATTAGACTGATGATAAAGTTAGCAGGACAAGAGAGCACAAATGATTTGGCTGTACTGAGAACTCTATATCTACTCCAAGTCTCAATTAACTGTTGAAATTGTTGGTCTTCTTTACAATGGTTAATCATGTTTTATTTGTTGTATTTTTTCCCTTCAGATAATATGAAATTGGCTTTTCAAATATAAACCCGTGATATAGACAAAAATCAGTACCACAAAAAGTCAGTATCACAAACAGGAATTTACAAAGATCTTTGAAGTTTTCTTTTCCTTGGTTTCACACTGCTCCTTTTCAGAATAGATGTTAACACAGCTAAAATCAATATATTGTGGTGTCTAGGAAAGAGCAGTGGCAAATTAACCCATATCACATCTTTTCTCATCAGAAAGAGTCTCAAAATATCTTGGTGTTGTGATTCTAGAAGATGAGGATTCTTGCAGATTATAAGGCCTTTAATTGAAATGTGCTAGCCACAGACTGACTACGGCAATTCTAGAGGATATGCCTGCAAATAACTCCACTGTTTTTAGTGACAGGTGCCCCTAAAGTGATTCTTAACTGCTTATTTCACTTAAGATTGCAGGATTGCCCTTAATACATTTTGGCATAGAGTAAAATTAAAATGCATTATGGACCACATAGTCCATCTGGTGAGATGTACAAAGGCATCACAACATACATCATCATTAAGAAAGGGAAAACAGACCCAATTAACATCTGTTCTGATGTCAGGCAGGGTGACCCTATGTGACCCTTGTTCAATTTGGCACTTAACCTCCTTTTACGTAAACTTGAAGCAGAAGGCAAAGGGTTCCACCACAGTGGGTTTAAAGTTTTCGTCATGGCCTTTGCTGATGACGTGGTGCTACTGAGAGATTCCTGGGATGGCATGTGTCATAACATCAAGA
This sequence comes from Phylloscopus trochilus trochilus, assembly GCA_016584745.2. Taxonomy (NCBI): domain Eukaryota; kingdom Metazoa; phylum Chordata; class Aves; order Passeriformes; family Phylloscopidae; genus Phylloscopus; species Phylloscopus trochilus. The sequence continues at coordinate 14,874,471 of WQNJ02000015.1, read as the reverse complement.
TCCTGGAGATGTTTTGTGAGCTTACTGGTCTCTGGACCCAAGGGGAGAAATGCCATGGCTTTTACATCAAGCCGATAAAGGACTCATATACCATCAATGACTGTCCTGCTTGGCAGATTAATGGGTCTCCCCTCAGCATGATCAATCTGGGGCACTCAGAGAAACATCTTGAGGGTCCAGATCGACCCCTGAGTTGGCATTGCCAATCCAGGCTTATCCAAGAAACTGGAAGAATGGCTCCATGGAATTGGAGACGCATCACTTAAGCCTCTTTAGAAAGCTGATATGCTCAGGACTTACACCATTCCAAGACTGATATATCAGTATATGGCTGACCATACCAAAGTAGGAGCTGGGCTTCTTGAATCCCTTGACCTGTCAATTAGGAAGGTGGTCAAGGAGTGGCCTCACCTCCCACCAAGTACTTTACAAGATGCCATCTTGTATTCGAGTTTAAAGATGGAAGGCTGGGACTCATCAAATTGGCAGCCCTTATACCAGGTACTCAAGCATGAAGATTGCACAAATTGGCTCAATCTTTGGATGGTGCTCTGGTTTCATTTTTGAAGGGTGAATACCTTGAACTGGTATTTGAGAAATTATGGTTGTGTGCTGGTGGAGTAAGAGAGTCCATCCCACCAATTTGGGAGCCTGTCTCTGAGAGAGAAGGGGTTGTAGGAGGAGGCTCCTCCAAGAACCCTGTCCTGTGGGAGGCTCCCTGTCCAGAACCCACTTTCCAAAACCTTGTGTTTGGAGAAAAATGGAGTTCAATAAATGGAAACAACTGGTTGCCTAGGGTGACGGTATTGCGAATTTTGAGAACGATAACATCAGTAATGGGTGGTTGGTGCATTACCGCAGCATTCCTCATAGAAAACTTGTAACAGTGTTGCAAATAAGAGCAAACATCTACCCCATCTGTGAGTTCCTGGCAAGGGGTAGGCGTGATGTCTGCATCTGATCCTGTAGACACTGCGGTGCTGATTATGAAACAACCACCCGTGTCATCAGGAACTGTCCAATCACTCAAGAGCCCAGGATTAAAAGGCACAATTTTAAAAGGCACAATTCCATCTGTGAAACTCTTAGCTGTGAGGTTAAGAGGGAGGATTGGATGGTGTTTCAGGAACCAGACCAGAATGAATTATATAAAGCGGATTTGATCTTTGTAAAGGGAGTAAAGGCATTTGTAGTGGACATAACAGTAAGATATGAGCACAGCAACTCATCCTTGAAAGAGGATGCTGCTGATAAGGCAAAAAATTATCAGTGCCTCCTCCATAAATTCACAGTCTTAAAAATGCATCAGTCATCAAGTTCATAGGCTATTCCTTGGGTGCACGGGGAAAGTGGTATGAGAAGAACTCTGAGTTGCTACAGGCCCTGGGCCTCTCTAAAACGAGGCTAGGGAGGATTGCCCATCAGGTCCTAGCATCCAGAGCGCTCTTCTCTTGTGTTGACATTGTACATATATTTCCAGGAAAGCTCTCCTGCTGTAAAAAAATGAAGGCGCCTCCCCTGTGTGCTTAAAGCTGGACAGTTGGAATTGGGTTTGGGTGGGAGGTGTTCATCCTTCATACTGTGTCCCCACCCATATTTGGGCATTAAATTTGAATTTGACCAGGTTGATGGGCCACCTTTACTCAACCTGGAAAAGAAACATATAACTTTATATGTTTATTAAGTAACCTCTGGCTATAAAAGGCAAATTTTATAATAAAACCTCAATAATGTGCTTGGAAAGGAATCAAACAGGAACTAGAGATGAGGGCAGGGTAGAGAAAGGGAAATGGGGGAAAGAGAGGTGCAGAAAGGGAGAAAGAGGAAAAAAGAAGGAGAAGAGGAAGTTCACAGTGACACAGACTGTGAGCCATAGGTGCTGTTTGTATATGTCCTGAGTTACCAAGTGTACCTGAAGCTGCCAGGTGAACAAGAATGTTAAATTCTGCCCCACCTGCAAGCTCCCCAGCATGTACTGTACTGTGTTAGTTATACCACAAGCATTTAGTGCAAATATGAAATGCAGATTTTTGTATTTCTGATTCTCTTCCAGAAGGAGAATGGCTGCCCTGCAGATGCTTCTGCAATCATTGTGAAGTTAAAAAAGAATGGGAGTTGGAATAGGATGAAAAAAAAAGAAAAATGAGCAGCATCCACTACCAAATTAGAAAAGCAGGATTTAAAATCTGATTGCCACAATGCCTCCTGTGAAAAGATGCCACCCCTGGAACGTTTTGTGCAGCCCTAAAATAAATTATCACAGTATTGGGGAAACACTTGTAATTATACCCTTTGATGGAAAAGTTCATCTGTGCTAATTATGCTTCATGGGAATCTCCAGGCACTACATATTACTTCCATACTTCCATACTTCCATATTTCAGTGTGGAAACACAATAATGCACACATAATTTATATCTTTATCATATTGGAATGCATGTATGCATGCAGGAGGGCAACAGTGAGAAATTTCCAGTTTAGAATGTGGCTTCCTTGAATGCTTGATTTTGTGACCTTGATCCTATAATTATATGCTGCATTAGAACAGAAAATCTACAATAAATTGGAAGGAATTACTGCAGAAATGTGCACACTGCATGCAATACTTAGCTTGGCTAAGTTCCTTGCACCTTACTTGAGAGCACTTTACCTGCTCTCTCTCTAATTCAGACAGAGAAGCACAATGGAAGAAATATGTGCTCACTCTGCCTTTTGTTCTCTCATTGGGGAAAAAATTCTGTCTTAGCACTAACGTGTTCTGCATAACTATAAAGACTAAGGGATAGTTTCTGTAGAAGACATCAAACTTAAAACAAATAAGGAGGCATTGCACTGAATCTATGTTCAGAGCTGAAAATATGGCACATTTTCAGTTAATTTCTCCTTTTTTCCACTCATTGTTTTGTCCTAGCAAAATTAATATTTTGAAATGCTCAAGTCTTTAAACCTACATGAGCAAAATAGCTTCTATACTTAAATATTCTAAATAGCAGTTTCTTTCAAATGAGGAATGCTCAAAAATCCTCACTTAATTCTAGAATTGTGGGTTGAAAAAAATATGATACTAACCAAAAGGGAGCATGAAAATCTTGTCTTTTTTGTTTGGTTGGTTTTGTTTGTTTGTGGAGATCTTGGGTTTGGTTTTGTTTGTGGGTTTGTTTTTTTTTTTTTTTTTCCCTTTGTTTTTTAATTAGTCTTGTGTATATTAAGGGGGAAAAGAGAGGAGGATAGAGGGATATTAATTTTCAGGTATACGTAGTTTTGTCCATGTTTGTATTCCCATCAGTTATTTAAAAGTTGCCATCATCTCTGAAATACCATGTGCAAGAGTATACATGGAAATTGTCTTTCAACTATTGGCTGCAATAGTTCAGAAGCTTTTTGCTCTCCACATGCTCAGAGCAGTCTCTCTGCCTGTTCTAGCTCAGATGCAAAAAATGAAAGAAATTTCTTTTAAAAAAAGAAATTAAGCAGGATTGGTTTTAGACTCTAACCTGGAATGCTATAGACTCTGGCCTGTCCCTCATTGCTTCCTCTGAAAGGGTCTCCAGCTGCAGCCTGGGGAGCCTTATGGCTCCTGCAGCACCCGATGCCATAGCCTGGTCTCTAACCTAAAGGGATAAAAACCCCATCATGAGTGGTAATTCTCCTTCAGACACACCAGCGGGGATGAACTGGGTCCCCTTGAGTAGACTTGCATTGATCGCTGGACCTAACATCCAGCAACATGAATAAAGTAAGACTGAATGAATTTTCATTGCAAATAAATCTCTAATTCACAGTGCTGGGAGGGAATGCTACCAAAAAACTAAAAACAAAAACAAAAACAAAAACAAAAACAAAAACAAAAACAAAAACAAAAACAAAAACAAAAACAAAAACAAAAACAAAAACACCTTGCCCTGGTCTGAAAAGAGAAAGGATATGGCATGGATGTATTACTGTAAAAACACAGCACTTGCTGCATGACATCCACTTTCCAAAGTTTGAAAGAAGCCAGCAGGAAGATGGTGGTGGCACAAAAGAAATTTTCAATCAGCACAATTTGCTGCAGGTGAAACAAGCAGTTTAGGTTCTGTCACTTTCCATGAACATTAAAGGAAAGAGACTTGGAAAAGTTATCTGAAAATTAAATTAACAAACGTTTTGGTGGATGCAAAAACTAAAATAGAGAAGAGATTCTCATGTTGCTAAGAATCAATGATATAGTAAGGGAAATTGACACTTCAAGGTAATGAAAACTTTTTTTGGTTTTGCTCTGTGCTGCTCTAGACTAAAAACAATTATAAATCCATCTGCCATTGGAGTTATAGTTGAAAATAATCTTTTCTCCTGGACCTTCAAATAGTCCTATACCAGGGCAAAATTGTACAAGTCAGAGAGAAAACTTGAGATTATTGTTAAATTTAAAATATGCCTTTAAAAATACCGTGGAAGTTTCTGACCACAGATTATGACTTCCTGCCTTCTCCTATTTATGATGTTTCAGAGGTTAAAGTAGCAATACAAAGCCACCAAGTATGTGACCTCTCATTACTCAGTAGAGGGTTAACTCCACAACCATTGCCAATTTTTTGTGTGTTCCATCAGTCTTCACTTGGCAACCAGAAATAGTGCTCAGTGAGGGAAGGAAGGTGAATATTGTCATAAGTTCTACATATCGAACAAGTTGTTTGTGTACTACAAACTTGTGGTTTATTTCACTGTGGTTTTTTAAGATGGAAGAAGTTGAGGGGGGTAACTTCAACTCCAAGGAAAAGAAGTTGCTTTGCAACAACTTCTCCCTGAGAATAAGCAGTTCTAAGTCTTTGGTATGTTTGGAAACACAACTCAGAGGGAATGCTTTAAATTCTTACCGCATTCAGTGTAGCATCCACAACTTTCATATGATGCATCATCAACTCTTTGTCTCTATAAGGCAAGGCAAGGCAAGGCAAGGCAAAGAAAATGGAGTAACTATAGAACTGAAGCTCCTCCAATGTAGAAATTAATCTTCTGCTACTTTATGGCTGTCATGTCTTGTAAAATAATTGTTGATAACTCAAACTGTTAGGATTTTCTCTCTTTTTCATATCTCTAATGCAACCCTAAAATAGTTCATGTACCACTATTTAGTGCATTTCCATATGAAGGATGCTTCTATTGAGGATAAGCAATTAAAATAGATATAATTATAGGCCTATCAATGAACAGCTATCATGGTTTGGATATAGAGGTCATAAAAGGACTCTAGCAGGATGGTATTATATTCTTGTATTGGAAAACACTGACAGATTCTGTTTATTTCATCTGCTTTGCTTATATGTTCCAAAGGGAGAAAAAAAACCTATTTGTTGTGAAGAGTTGCTAGAAGAAGGAAGGGAAGGGTAGTTTTCTTTGTTGATATTCAGCTGCTATATACAGGGAAAAAATGCCAATTTTAAAGCCACTTCACATTAAAATAACCTATATGTATGGCCACAAGGAATGATCTTTACTAAAATGTCCAAAATAGATTAGAGCAGGATGAAAAGGACAAGCTTTCTAGAACAAATCTTTCTGCAGGTCACACCTGCTTTGATCAAATCATACCAAATAACATTTGGCATTTTATTCAGTCTATTAAACATTTCATTGAGGACTATACAAATTGCATTATTTCCCCGGCGCATAAAACCCTTAAAGCTTCTCAGATGTTGCTCTTCAGAGGTTGAAAATGAGCCAAGATATGATGAGAAATTTTAATTAACTAAATTTTTTTCAGATCCTTTCCATGGGGCAACAATATTCATAATACCTACTTCATACTATGATAAATATTAGAAAACAAAGTCTGCAAAGATTTTTTTTTTTTAATCTGGCCATATAATTGTAAGAATAGGTTAGCAATAAGCTCCTTCAAGTCAAGGGGGCTTCTTCTGACTACCAGTCTTTTCAAGACCAGTGCCTGAGCCTTTCCGTAGGGATTAGGTCTAAATCGAAAACTCCCTGAAATCAGCTGAAAGATCTATCTTGTCCCACTGGAAAGGCTAGGTCCAACATGGGTTTCAGTCCCTTTGGCAGCTAAAACTTGTCCCCAGCTGATGCTTCTCTATTTACTATAAATAAAGTATATCTGCCTATAAAAAGATGGTGTGGAAACACAGAAAACAATCAAACATTTCTTAAATAAACAGAACTTCAAGGATCTGCCAAAGAGATGTTGTCAGATCAGTAAGAAAGCACATGAATTTTGTTTGCCAGTTATTTCAGCAGAGCTTGGTGCTCCCAGAATTTGGAGCAGTATTGTGGGATAACTGCATAAAATGTATGGCCTAGCATTTTGAACTAACAATTTTGGTTTTAGAAGACTGTCCCTGAATTTTTTTAAAAAAGAGACAGATGTACTTTTCTTTTCTAGCCTTACACTGGCCAGGTCTAAAATCCTAACCATGGAAGTAGGAATTGAAAGTTTTGTTCATTTTAAGTGACATCCCCCAGGCCCCTGGGCTCACTGTTCTGCCTGTTGGAGGGCATGTTCTACCCTCTGAAGAGTCTCCCTCAGCTGCTGCCGGTCCTGTTCCATGTCGTTCAGGAGACTCTTCTGGTGATTCAGAACTTGGTCTCTTCTTCTCAGCTCCTCCATTGCACTAGAGAGGCTCTGCCAGCAGAGAGCAGAGTTACTAATCAGCCCAAATAAATTCACTTTATGCATTGGCTACTGACCAATGTGGAAGACAAACAGATTGTGAAGTAGATTTGGGCTACTGCATACTGAGGTTTTATGAATTTCCTAGCAGAAAACATTACTGGCTCAGAACCCCCCAATTTTTTAGCATATTTGTTATATACAAATGTGTTTTAGAAAACAAAATTATTGTAGGCAAAAAAACCCAAAATCCAAAACCCTCACTGAAGACTTTTTCTCAAATTCTTAAAACTAAAACATCCATAGCTAAAAAAAAAAAAAGAAAGAAAAAGAAAAACAAATGTCTTTGAAGTTTCCTCAGTAGCTTAAAAATCCAGCAGACTGAGTAGTGTGTGTGCATTTACTCCCATTATTTTATCTACATAAGGACTGCACTATTTGGCTTATTTAACAAAAGGTGAAATTCTGGTGACTGTTCCAGAAGAATAATCTTACCTTCTCAGCATTTGAGTCTTGGGTTCTATATTTGTCTGCACTTGAGTGCAATTCTAGTCTATTATTTAACTCCTGAAGCCGTCGCTCGTATTCTTGTAAAAGCCCTCTTGCCTCATGCTCACGCTGCAAAGCATTATTTAATTCCTCGTTTATATTGTCTTGGGTAATTATTTTCTGGAAAGAGAAATAAGTTGTGTCTGATTCTGTAATTATATTCAGTGGTTTCCCTATCTGACTTTCTGAGTTCCACTTGCAAACATACCAAACTCTAAAACAAATGCATGCTTAGGATTAGTATTGAGGTTTTTTAACACAAAACCAGCTCACTGAACAATAAAATGGCAGACCAATTAATTACTGTGTTATTTATAAAGAGCATTCATTTAAAGTCTTGGTATTCAATATTCTATTCAAATTAGCACCTTAGGATGCAAAACGTCAATATTTAGAAGGAAAAATATGCAGATCAATGCTCAAAATTTTAGTGGATAGCTTATTAACCCCTGTAAACTCTTATTAACCCTTTTAGTGGATAGCTTATTAATGTTTGTGGACTATTTTTTCCTCCAAAAACTGTTCCAGAAAGAAGAAATAATTCTTCAAGGAAAGTTATCATCTGCATTTCAACTACAATCTAAAAGGTGACAATTTTCATCTAACTGTTCCAAAACACTAAGGGAATAAAACCTGTTAAGTACAAAACTGAAGATGATCAGATATTTTTGAGTTAAAAAGAAATCCATTTTACTAGCTAGGAATAGGAAGGCTGATGGGTGAGAAGTCACCTAGCAGATATTCTCTGCTTGGAAGTGTTTGGATTGGGACACTCTGACAGGTTCTACCAACTAGGCTAGAGGTTAGGGAACCCACAGTGTTTCAGTAAGTCAATCAGCAACAGCAAAAGACTCAGGGGAATTTTGTGCATTTGTACTCCTGAGAATGTAGAAAAAGGCTTTTTTTTCCCCCTGCCATAAAGTTACTTCTTCAGGGAAACAGACCCACTAAAATTTTATTTATTACAACATTCATCTACATCCATACAGAGTTTAAACTGCTGTATTTATATTTCATGAACTCCTCATCAACATTCCTATTGAATACCCTCATTCCAGCTCACTTTACTCTATTGAAGTGAAATCTTCTTTTAGGATACATATATCACATCAACATTTCCAACAAATGGGAGAACCTGGATTGCCAAAGACAAAACTGTAATTTATAGCACATACCTCCTTCTACAAATCAAAAGGAAATTCCAGTGGAAAAGGGGTATTTCTAAACATATCTGGCTTCTAGTTTAGTGATATTTACAAGGGAAGTCTTTGGAAAATTCTGTTAAAAGTAAATAATTTTAATGTTTGTTTTCCAAAAGAACAGAAATCAAAACGTGTAGAAAAGAGAAACGTTTTTAAGCAAGAGAGTCTCCAAATCAAATACACTTACATGCTGAAGTGCATTTAATTGCTCTTGCAGTCCGTGGGCTTTTTCAGCATCTTTTTGCATGTCATTCAAAGTCCATCTGAAGTCTGCAAGCTGCAGATACATTGAGTGGCACTCTACCTCTGCTGCATGAAGCCTTCGCGATAATTCAAACACTTCTTGCTGCAGGATTGCTATGTTTCTCTGTCAGCAAACAAAAGCAAGTTGATGGGCTATAAAATCTGCTATTTTAGCAATAAAATCAATCATATTTAAGACCCAAGAAAATTAAGACAAAACCATCATTTTCGCCTCCATCTCTAAAAGACCTACACAAGGGCAGAAGTTTGAACCTGTCACATACCAAGGGTTACTGTAAATTCTGTTCACAAGGAAGTATTATCTATCTTAACTTAAAGTCTACTGTAAAAGATTATGAGAGAAGGAGTTTATCTTTTCATTTTGGTTAAAGGTAAGAAGGTTATCTCTACTGAAAAAAAGGATGGTAAACATGAGAAAATAGAAAACAATTTAAAAAAGTGACCTTAACATTTACATGAAGCCAAAAGCAAATTTGTTTTTATAAGCTAATAGAGTTTTGATAGAACATGAAAAAAAACACTTTTACTTGGATCCACTAAACCTCCTCCAAAAATTCTTTGTCAATGAAAGACCTATTCACACCCTAATGTGTGACTAATCAGCTACTGAATCCGTTTAGTGGTACTTCATTGTCATGGACTCATCACCAGCCTGAAGCAAAATAAATGGTGCTATCAAGGGAGCTTCACTGTTATTGTAAGCCTTCTGTTTCCATGCAGGAGGACTGTAAATCTGCTTACTGTGCTGGGCAGTCTGTCATAAAATCCAGCTTCCAGGGCCTGGGCATTTACTCTTTGGAGTCCACAAGCCAGCCTCTGTATCAGGGAGTCCCTTTCCAGGTAAGCTCTGCACACACGAGGGTTCCCTTGAGCAGCCTCCATCAGTACACTCAGATTGTCCATCAGTTTTGCAAATGAGTTCCTGGCTGCATTGATAAGCGAGTTTCCAGAAAGCCAGGATTTTGGATCTTTAAGAAACAACAACAGAAAAGAAAACATCAAGCAGGTTATTTAGTTCTGGCTTCTTCTAATGTCTGGATTTTTTAATTTATACAAGATGGAACCTGTAAATATTCTGAAACACAGAATACTGAATCTGAAACACAGTTCAAACTTTGTTTTTTATGGATATGAATTCAATTTATTGAAAACATCATGACCAAACAAGAAAGTGCCTGAAACTGAATCTATACACATTTGATTTAATGGCAAATTTTATACCAATTTAGTGTTTAGCTTTTTGGAAAATGCAACACCTTATCTTTGTCCTGCTATTTCCCTTTATTCATATAGATTATCCCTCTTCTAAAATCCTTTGTTTTCTGGGACGAAAATGTGGGGACTCTAAAACTACTGCTTAATAAAGAACCAGGGATGGCTGCAATGTAGATGAACCAAGGGAGCTTGTATCAGTTCTCACTGCAAATAAATTCCAGAAATAAACTCTACAGCCTTCTGCTGCTATGGCTCTATATACTGAAAGGATAAAATATCCTATCAGACATTGAAGAAAATTATTACTGTTCCAACAGTATAGAAAGGTGATAATTCAGAGAATGTTAGAAGAGGGTTATTATTTTTACCCAGCAGTAAAGTTAGTCCTTCAGGGAAACACCCCCACTAAAATGTGTAATCACTAGCTCAGGATATAGCCTCTAGTCAAAGGTATCTATCATAACATTCAGAAATATCTCTTCAGAGCTATGATCTAGAATAGTTTAGATAAAATTGTAAAAATGGAAGTCATGCATGCAACCACCCTGACTTACTGATATTTTAATATATTTCTGCTACAACAATATACTGTTGAAATTACCAGGTTTGCTGAGAACATCCTGCAGGTCAGAGATGGAACTGATTATTGCATTGTAGAGGTTACAGCTAGTCAGCCAGTCAAGTGCTTCAATACAGTCAACTCCTTCCTCTTCAAAAGCTGTGAAGCAGAATTGCAGCTAGCAAGATCACTGAATCACTAAGATATGGCACACTGCTATCCCCAGCTCTTTCAGAAATTAACCAAAAATAAGAATATAAGCTAGAAATTAATCAGGACAATTTAGACCACATTAAACATGCTTCCAAAACTACTAAAAAAAAAAAAACCAAAGTAGAAGAGTCTTCTAATTTGCAAAACATTTTTGATACCATTTATCCTTGAAGAGGGAAGCATAAACTGGTCTGGCAACAGAAAGGAACAAAGAGACAACCTCTAAAGAAAATTCGAAATCCTATGCTAATATTTCACCTTAATCAGAAAGCAATTTTTGTGTGTTTCAGTAGGAAATAAATATTAAAAATCGTTAGAAAAAAAAGAGGAGATACCTTTAAAAATAAAATAAATGTTCCTAATTACTTAGGAACATTGCAAGATGTTTACCACAGAGAAGATGCTGTAGCAGTTGTGAAATCCGTAACACAAATATCAAGGGTATCAGATAGTGTTGAGTTCATGCGTATAATTGCAATTTTACTTGCAATGCCTGGCAGACTAGGCATTTCCTCTTAGAGTGAAATACATTTGTCAAGAAACACAAAACCATAAATCCATAAATAATATTTGTCAAAATGTCATTAAATATGTCTTTATGCCCCAGCAATAATACTAATATTGTTCTTTGTTATTCCCTAACCATGTAATTTGACAAAACACTTTAAAAACGTTTTGCTTACTTGACACATGATGCCTGCCTTTGGATTCTCCCACACAAACTTGAATTCCAGTGCTTCCTCTCGAGCCGTCTGTCCAGATGAAAAGGGAACAAGAACGCTGGGCCAGGGCTCTAAGCCTGTTGGTGGCCAGAACTGCAATCACAGCTCTTCGAAACACATAAACCAGATGTCTGGCTCTTCTCTGCCTCAGCCTTAGTTCGTCTTGATTGTTTTCCACGTTAGTAGGGAGAGCATAAAGGAGGCTCCTGATCTTCTGGTTCACTAATGCATGGAGGTTCACCTGCTCCTGGAGAATGTCTCTTTGGCAAGACATGGAGCACAGTCGGCCATAGAGAGGACACAGGGCCCCTGACAGCAGTGCACAGGCTGCCAGCAGAGATGAGCGTGCCCTGTCAGCATTTGATAATGCAATTCTTGTAGAATTGTTTTCATGGGCCAGTTTCTCACAGATTTGTTCAAGGCCATACAGCTTTTGCCTGTTTTTCTGTGCCGTTTCTTCACATTCCTGCGGCAGAAACAAACCAAACAAAAATGGTAGAAATATTAACTAGATGGTTTCTACCTAGGTAAGAGCTAAAAGAAAATTGTTAGTTTCACCACTCAAATGATGCATTAATGGAACAAAAGTTGTTAGTAATGATGGTGATGAAAGTATCTCTTCTAGTAAACAATTACAGAATCAGATGTGTGAAACCAAATCAATCGTATGAAGGAAATTTGCATGATCATCAACTTCAAATGGACTCCTGACTTCTGACAACAATCCACCAATATCGTGACGGATCACAGAAGGTCCAACACCACTTCCCTGCCTACAATACTGTTTTATGAGTTGACTTAGCAATAGGAATAACATCCTCCAATTTCAGAGAGAAACTTGGCTACCAAGCAGAAAGCCAGTGTGAGAGGAAAAAAGGAAGGCCGGAGCATGTAACTAGACAGATCAAATTTTTCAGCATGCAAAGACTTCCAGTCCTGAAATCTGCATAAAATACAGCATTATTCTGATGAAGTAAGTTGCAGTAACTCACAAATAACAAAATAACAAGGGACATCTATTTCCTTTAGTCACAGTGCTTTTAATTGAAACAGGTGTGAAGGAATGTGATGGTAAAGACAGCAAATGGTGATTGTGGAATAACAGGAAACATTTTGGATTGCAAACACCTCATCTAACAAGCAGTGCCAGTTTTACACTTTTAAACTACTTCTCACTTCAGTATCAGGAAAACAGTCACTTACTGCTGAAATCTACCAGTTCTTAGAGTCAGTACATATGTAAGTAAATTAATCCCCAGATGACACCACATTATTATTGCTCTATACAATCACTGCAAATGATGATGCTGAAAAAATAGCTGCTGCCCCCAGTAATTCTTAAGCAAATTTGATCTTACAGCTTTAATATTCTCAGAAAAAAGATATACTACCAACTGCAGACCAAATCAGACTTCTGAACTGGGGCTGTAGACCAAATTCTCTTTAGAATGGTTCAACAAAGTAATTTATTTCTTATTTTAAGTGATGATAATATCAGCACAGTGATGGGTTAGTTTGTTGCTTGTTTTTTTGGTGGGTTTTTGTTTGTTTGTTTGTTTGTTTGGTGGGGGTTTTTTTGTTGTTGTTGTGGGGGTTTTGGTGTTTTTTTTCTTCTTTTTTTTTCTTTTTTTCTTTTTTTTTTTTTTACTTTACAAATATACTAAAATTCCCAAATGACCGTGAACTGCTAAGGGGCTTAAACTACTGAAATAATCCACTAAATATTTAAAGAAAAAAAAATTAGAAGTTCACAGCACCATACCTGTGCCCTTGTACGAACTTCTGCAAGGAGATTTGAGTATTGCTGTTCAAGATATTGCTTTTCTTTCTGCCAGCAATGCTCCTGTGCTTTTAACTGTTCAGCCATTTTCTCAAAAACATCTTCCTGGTTCTGCTGAAGGTTGTTCACAGTATCAGTCTTGTGCTTGCAAACATATTCGAGGTGTTCTATCTGTGTGACAAGCATTTAAGAAGAAATTATTATTTACCTTTTCACTTTAAGTTAAGCACAGATTATTCCAGCATAAAATCAAGACAGCAATTTCTTCAATATTTTTATTAAAACTAAGTAAAACCTTCTCATAGCAGATTAATTACTTGGTTCTCAAAACAAAATTGAAATATATTATGAAACAATCTATTTTATTTGGTTTTGGTTTTGCCATCCTTATACCACTTTGCAGATGTTTGTCACCTTTGTAGGAAACCTGGGCCTAACACTTCATATATATTTTTTAAACAACTGTATTAAATTTTAGTAAATTAGTAAGCTAGTAATCCAGGTATATCGTTTAGAAGTTTTTGATGATTGCAAATAATATTTTAAAAACAGCCTTTAATTTTTTTTGTTTGGTGTTTGTGGGGTTTCTATTTTTTTGGTCTGGTTTTGGTTTTGGGCTTTTTTGGTGGTTTGTTGTTTTTTTTTTTGGAAAGCCAAGACATTCCAGATTATTACTAAATTTTAAAACAGTTTCAGGGAATTCTAGCACAGAGAATGTTTTCCTTACAAGTAGCTCATAAGTTTATAATGTGTTTTCAACAAGTATGAAGGGATTCACTCTTGCGGTTCAACACTGCATCTCCCATGCAAACTAAATGGAGGAATGAACTGAGCCAGCAATGATCTCCAAATGCACACACCTGCACCTTGTTACTAGAAAATATCAGCAAGATACTTCCTGATAGACTGCACAGGACTGTAGGAAAAATGTTTTGTACAACACAGTCTAAAATCCCAGAAAAGCTGCTAAGTACGAGAGAGGAGCCCAAGTCAGTCTCCATAAAAATACTTAATTAAAAAGCAAGCAACAATAAGACACAAGGCCCACAAACACTGCCAACAATAGTCACCTCCCTCCCCTCCCCTCCCCTCCCCAGTCACATCTAAATGCCCACAGCAGCAGCATCAAACTGAGTAGTGGACAAGCCACAATTAATGCTCTTTGTTTGTTAACATCCAAATCCTTTTGCAGGGGGATGAGTAGCGACCCTCTTTAATGAGATTGCAGTGTGAGCAAAAGTCACTGAGCTCAGCAGAGGCAGCTGGTGCCTGGGGACACTCACCCTCTCTTTAGCCTTGTGGAAGCTCATGATCAGGGCTTCAACATTATCATGCAAGAGCATGCAAAAGTCTGCCCAAGGTAACCCTTCCAGGGGAACATCTGGCTGTCTGGCAAGCACGTGGCCATCTGCCATCCTCTGGTATAAGTTTAGGAGGATGGGCAGCTCACTCTGGAACAGAAAGAATAATTAATTGCTGTATCTAGGCAATGTTAAAATCAAGAGATGCATCATATGTGTAGTAGCAGTGCTGCATGTAGATGAAAACAGGCCCACAAAGTTCATTCTCACAGCTTTAAAAATTCCTCAATTCATTTCTAATAATTGCAGTCACAATATTGCATAATATTACAGCAGAGCAAGAAAACAGATTTCAACCAAATTTGTCCAATTGGACACAGTATTTAAATAAAGTATGTGAATAAATCCCAGTCCTGTGGGGGTCACTACCAGGAGCTGGCACAGATAAAAATTTCCATGGTCTTAGTGGATGCAATTCATCCACCCATGGTAATACTTTCAGGTGCATTCAAACTCTGACCCAACACAGCACAGCACACAGAAAATTGTCCAGTTGGCTTGGTAGCACAACACACTCAATAAATTATTTTAAAAAAACTTTTGCATGGATTATATATGATTAAATTGCTGCCCAAAATAGCCCTACAGCTCCATCAGTCAAAATCCACAAGCCATGCCTCATTCATTTACAGTGAATTTAATCAGTGGTGTAATAAATTGATTCAGGCTATAAATAAATTTTAGCAACAAGAGCATGCATTCTTGTCCTGAATTCTTGTCATATACAACATATATTTTACTAAGGAATGCAAATAAAAAGGAAAACTCTTACCACAGCAACAGCTAGCAAGCACTTAAGGTTTCTAATAGAATATTTTCCTAATACATTAATGCTTGCCTGGAAGAAGCTGTTTTTCTCCCAGAAAGAAAAAAGAAGGTTCTGACTTTATTTTTCTGAAGTTTATTAATTACAGATCTGCCTGGGCAGTGAATAACACTAAGATGAAGTATGGAACAACTCCATCAACTGAACAAAAGACACCCATAGATCTGAAGACCCTCTGATGCAGGTCTCTGCTTCTGTCAGCAGGGAACAGACCACATTTACTTTCCATGCTCAGAGCTCTGAGAGAGAAAGAGGAGAAGTTTCCAAGCCACCACCAAAAAAATTTTATATTGCTGAGAGTAGAAACAGAGCAAATGTTACCACACAATGACAGGAGAGATTTTCTAGAGATGCTAAAATCTTTCCTTTGTCCCTGCTGCTATGAAAAAAATAAAAAAAAATGTAAAATTGTTATCCAGAGTGTACTTGGGTAAAGAGAGTAGAAAGGCCCAAAGTGGTCATAAGAGGCGAAAGATTTCAGAAAAGAATCCAGTGAAATACGTCCAATGTGCCAAATCCACAGCAAAACAAGAAAAAACCAAAACAACAAAAAATCCCCTCTGATTTGCCACCTTCAAACAAAGAATTTTCAAGCAATATTTACAGACAAATATTTGCATTATAACCAAAATGGTGTATGGAATAGAAATAAACATTTCTACAATGGTAGCTAATGAGACTTGACAAAAAAGTTTGGGTAGAAAGACAGAACATTCTTCACATGAAATCATATTCCATATCTACAAAATGCCTGCTTAATTAGGCATGCCAGTACATCCTACCTGTGCTTTTTAAATGACAGTTATCTGGAAACAACTCTTCAGTTAAATAGGTGTGTATCACTTAAAAAAAATTCAAATTAGCTTCTCCAAGGCGTTGATTACATTTATTCGTGTTTTAAATTTTAAAAAAGGAAACATAATAACAAACAGGGTGGGAGAATGGCAGAGTTCTTGCACAGCTCAGCACAGCAAATGCAGGAAATCCTCAGCACAGTAAATTTTTTGCCAGTATGTTTAAAAAAAACCCTAAACAATGTATACCGTGGGCTTTTTTTCCTTACCACTGGGCCTTCATGCACGCTGACCTTGGTTATAGTATCCACTAATCTCCCAGAGGGTTCTTCAGTTTCCTTCCTTCCCTCAGCCCCCTCTGTTCGTGAACTGGAATGTTTCCACAATAAGATACTTTAACCAAAATTTTGTCAAATGCACTACAATCTTTTAAAGGATAATCAATGAATATGGCAGATACCACATTAGCACATCACAGGGCTTCTGAAGTTGCTTGCCTTTTTTAAGTCAATGAAGAAATTTATATTCCTTCTAAGAAAGACTTTTCAAGTGCTTATGTTTTCAGTTATCAAGCCTCCTGTCATGAAATTCAATTGTCTATTTGGATATAGCCTCAAAATGACACATAACAAACAGAATTCCTCATATTTTAATTAACACCATGTCTCCCTTTAGAGAGACCATGTCACATCTTGTGTTATCAACCCTGATTTTGAGTACAGTTCTTGCTCCTAAGGTTTCCACATGCCTGACTCTACTCTGGCATAACTTGTAAAGCAGACTACCCAGAATTTTAATCTCATCTTGTACTGTGTCAGTCAGGAGAGCAGACCTATCAAGAGCCTGGCATGACGAAACAGGTAGCTGATGAGGAAATTACAAGGCCAAACAACAACATAAAGGAGACAGAAGCAGAGACAGGAATCCAAGGAAGAATTTTAAAAGATTGCCTGAGTACTTAGGCATGGTGTCAGGAAAGCCAAAAGCTTGCTTAAAATTGATGTTTGCAAAGGATGGCGAAGGTTTTTACAGCTCAAGTTTTAAGTTTCTTACTAAAAGCATCTCCATAACCATGAATCTTGAATGAGCTGTGCTGGCCACAAACTTCCTTTGTTGCAGGAAAACCAATTTCTTTCATTCTCTACTACTCCTTATGGGAGTAAGTTAACATAACCACCTGTGTATACAGACCCATAGAGTTCTAGGCTGAAAAAGAGCACACCCAAGTTCTGTTACCACAGACACAGCAGACTGTGCTGGGCAGGAAACATATCCCTTAAAATGACTTTCTCTGCTCTCACATATTTCGATATTTTTTAACCAATTAAAGCTTTCTACAGCCATTCAAAAGTTGAAAACAAAGATAAACCACTTTAAATGGTACACAACTTCTTGACTGGAGTCTTAGAGATTCAACTGGCTCACTGAAGTGGAAAACAATGTTTTCATAACAGTGTAAGTGTATATAGAAAAGCCATCTTTTCTAGATCTGCTGGATATATTTTCCTACACTGACCCCAACAACTACTGGAGGCTGGACCCTATCATAGCAATGATTTTCAAAATTTTTGGTTTGGTAAATAATCTGTAACAGACCAGTTATTATCTGTACCCATTCACAATACCTTTGGTTACTGATATGGGCCTGTTATTAATAGACTGTCAGGTTCTGAACCTTTGGTTTGCACATTGCACTAGATTTTCTGCTGACTGAAAATTGCAGACAATGTAAACTACAAGTTGTACTTAAGCTTTCTATTGCCACTTTGCAATGGCTTTAAAAGGAAACTTACACTGTTCTTCCTCTCTCATGTGCGTTTTCTGACTCTCTGTAATCTACTATTGAAAAAGTTTCTCTCCTGCCACCTTGCTCTTCATTCAAAGCATTTTCAAGTTCTTGAATTCTTAGCTACCAAGTGATAAGAGAGAGGTTAAAGGAAGTTAGGAAAGACCACCATGGTCTTTAATGCTGAACACTGTTCTGTTCTGCTTTTTAAAAAGTTAATATATTCTGTAAATTCTATATGGAATTAGAAAGCATTGAACACATATAAAAATGTATTAATACATAGAGTTCAAAACAGAGAGAAATAGATATGCTGACCAAAACCACATTTTGTTGTCCTTTCATGACGTTTGGATTTTCCTGTTTTCAATTATTTATATTACTGAAGTTTTCCAGGGGAATTCTACATTTTTAAGTAGACTCACAAAAGGGTGGGATTAACAGTAAAAGCTACACTTGCACTCAGAACAAACCTCATGTGGAGCTTGTTCATGTACATAAACAAGGAGGAAAGCCTTACCAGTTCTACACCCATAAAAGATAAATCTCTAACTTCAAGTCATGTTACCCTTCCAGTTCCTTTGTATGTTGTAAAAGTAGAGAAGGAATCAAGAAAACTAAATCACCACTACTTATTTAATCATCACTTCAGAAATCTAAGTGACTGTACTTAGGGAAGATCATAAGAAAATAACTGACTGAAGAAATGGCAATGCTTATTGGTGTTCCTCAGAAAACAAGAAAAAAAAGGATGAAATTCCTGTTTGTTTTTTTCATTCAGTTTTTCAAAAATCCAATGTGAAAGATTTTTTAGTCAGTATGAGATCTTACAGGCTTTTCACACTTGTTTTTTAAAATAAACCCTAATTTATGGGTTTATTGGATTTAATGGATCAAACCCTGTGTGATACGGTTTAATAAAGCAAGAATTTAATATTCAAATATACATATTACATTTTGTCATATATTCAAACTTCTCTGGTAACTGTGGCTATAACAGCTCTGAAGCTGAAATGCAATCTGAATAATTATGGCTGGAACTGCAGTCTCAGGATGCATTAATATCTCACCCCTAGAAAAGCTGGGTGTATGCACTGGATCTCCAAAATCATCCAAGCACCCATTCCAAAGACATAGGACAGGTTATTTTAACAGTTTAACTGTTGTGAAACCTTTCCTTTTCCCTCACTCTTTCAATGCTATTTTGAATTCTCAAACGTAAGAATGTGACATTTTATTTTAATATTTATTCTATTAACTTGATAGTTCCCTGAAAAAAAGGAGACGTTTTCTATTACCTTTTACAGTTTTGACACTCATTGCAAAAAATCTACTCAATGTTTTCACTGAAGCAAGGAAGTCTTAAAAGTTTTTGGAAGATTGCACCTTTACAAGTTCATCTTCTGTTTTACTATAAACTTCTACCAAATATTTAATAAAAAGTTTACCTGCATGATTTCAGTCATGTATTTACATTCCATATGTGCTAGTCTTGCTGCTTCAGCGTTTTCCTCCAGTTTCTTTGTTTTCACTGTAGCTGTCTAAAAGTAAATTTTAAAAATAACAAGTAACAGTTTGCTGTAAAATACTACAAAAAATTTAAAAACATTTTATACTGGAAACGTAATTAACATTAGCAAACTAAAATTGTCATGAATATATCAAGCTCTGCAGTCCAGAAAGATGATAACATCGTGCAATGACTACTTTATTTGTTCAATTTATTTGGCCATAAACCATAAACCAACCTGTGATAGCTGAACAACTCACATTTTGGAACTGTGAAAACTCGTATCAGTAAACAAAGAAAAATCCTATCCAGAATATTAAAACAATATTTTCTGTTTAGCTAAAGAAAGTGACTATTATTCAGTATGTTCTTGCTGCATGCTTTACATTCACAGATACCCATCTCCATATAGCGGCCTGGACATGGAATCTTATTTGAAAAAAATGCTTTTAGCAAAAGCAGTAACTACAGAGCTGCTATAACAGAAATCTATATGCAATTTTAACTACACTGTTTTCTCTCAAAAAAAATCTTTTCAGTTAGACTGATGACCGACTTGAACAATAAACCCCAAAATGACTCCTGCCTTCAAGTGATGTGACAAAGATCAAGAAAAAGACCTTAATATTAAGTCATTGAAGACACTTAAGGTTACATAGATACAAGTGAACTCACTGATTTTAGACAGCTAAAGCAAAGTAGCAAGTATGTGAGACTGAATCCTGACTCTAAGCACTTCAGTTAGGGAAACATTAATAGAAAAACAAATAAATAATTAAATTAAAATATAAACTGTTGGGAATAAATTTAAACTCCGTATAATTTCACACATTCACAAAACAAAATAATTGAGAAACAGAGATCCGTGGAAGGGCTATTAAAGAGAAAGTCACCAGCAGCACAGAGCTTATCAAGCCCACTCCACAACATCAGCCAAGAGGCTTAAGCTTTGCCTCCTCCCACAAGATTTATCTGCTTAACATGCTTAATAAAAAAAAAAGAAAAAATCACAACTGCTGCACAAATATTCCCCCTAGACCTCCATATTGCTAAGAGTATTTTCCCAGTGACATAAACCTCTCCCAGCCACTGTTCAAACACCAGTCCCAGGTCAGGCTCGCAGCATTCACCTCTGAACCCACCTTTCCTGCAAAACTGACGCTCCACATTTTGTTAATCAAACACAAGGCACTCGTAGCCTAACTCAGAGGCTCCACCCCTGAAAAATGAAACTGCTGAGTGCTTCCTGAGACTCCCAGCAGCAGGCAGAAAGCTTTACCTCCAGTTCCCTGATGAGCCTCTCCCGCTGTTTATCCTTGAAATCCAGGTGGATGGCCTGGATCTTCAGCATCTCTCTGCAGCCATGGTGCTCTAGCTCCATATCCCTCAACTTCCTGTGCATGTTTTGCAGGACAGCATTCGTTTCCTAAAGATAAATTGGTAAATGAATAAATAAATACATCAAGAGGTACTTTTTCTAAGATAAAGTATTGCAGTAGAGAGTTCAACAGAGGAGCGGAGACTGCTTCAGAAGACGTGAGAATTTTAACATCTAAGATGTCAGCAATGTGTCAACAGAGGTGTTTACCCAACAGCAGACACGCTTTTAATTCACCACCAAAAAATCTGTGTTGGCTCAAAAATCACTATGAACACGACCTTCTGTGGCAACACTAAAATCAGAGTCAGGTCTCCACAGGAAATCTTTCCCTATAAGAGTACAGTCCTTCCAATTTCTTCTGTCTCCCAGATTACTGGTAATGATAGAAACAGGGTGCATTTGGTGAAATTATGCATAGAGACAAAAGTTTGTTTTTCTTCTGGTTTTAATTGCTAAAGCTTCAAATCAAATGCTTGTTAATCCCACAGACTAAAGAATTTTAATTTCTGCTATTCTGAAAAGGATTTTTCTTCTATCTAGAAACTGAATTACTTTAAAAACTTATGAAATATGAAGTGCTCAGTAGAATAAAATAAGCTGGTCCCTACTTCAATTTCTGCATACAGAAATTGAACTAAGCTACAGGTTGGGAGAATTACTGACATTACTGGACTCTGCAGCTCTGGGAAGTCACTGCTACAAAATCCCCATAGTCCATAAGAATTTAACTAAATTTAAGCTAAACCTCTAGCTTTGCATGTCCAGCAAGACAGGTCTCTTCCCTCTGGAATGTGAAAAAAACCCAACCAAACAAATAAATAAATAAATAAAACAAATGTAACCATTTCTACAGAAATATATGCCTTGAAAGTTATAGAAATATTTATTTCTTCAGGTTTATCTTCTGGATATTAACAGAAGTGAACTTGGAAATGTGAAACAAGTAACAGTTTGCTGTAAAATACTACAAAAAATTTAAAAACATTTTATACTGGAAACGTAATTAACATTAGCAAACTAAAATTGTCATGAATATATCAAGCTCATTAAACAAATCAGCATGAACTGCAAAATTTCAGAGTTTTAAAGAATTTCTGAACTTCTTGGAGGGTGGCATGATCGCTTAATACTATCCCCATAGCCACCTGCAAATATTTGCTCGTGAAAAAATGGCTTGTCTTTTTTTTTTTTTTTTTTTTTTAAGTCCTGTGTAAACGACACAATCTCACAAGTATTCTAAGGGAAAAAAAGTGAAGGGCTATGATCTCCTGCTTAACCACGAGATGACGCTATTGCCCTTCCTATCAAACCCCAACACCCCCTATCCCAGACAGGGATACGCCCAACAGAGCTCACCATGAACCTGTCACAAAGCAGAGAGGGTGGCTTTTCCTGCGTGTCCCAGAGATACAGTTCAATACTCTATGACTCCACTCCCATGCCTACCTCAGGATTTTCACAGACAAGTTCAGAATTACTGTTCACGAAGTGCAGTTTTTCCAGCCACAATTTGCCTACATGATCAGAATTCCACTTCTCTGCATGTATTAAGACCACAATTAAATCTCCTTAGCTGTCATTTTATAACTCTGAATAACTAAGGGAGATTTAAACCAGGCCTGAAAATGCACAACACAAAAGTCTGAAACACATCCAAAGTAATAACCTATAAACCCAGATATTTCTGTTTCTCTGACAAGTTTAAATCAATTAAGCTTTCAAGCAGTAACTAATGCAGTCAAGTCCAGATTTAACATTTTTTGTGTCCCAGAGTTTTATAACTATACATAACTATAGGACTATGGGCAGGGGAACAGCTACAAAAGTAAAGTGGAAAAATTGAGCACTTTTACTACTGAGGGCAGGTTAGGGTTTGGCACCTAGCAGTGAATCGCATTCTCCTTTCAGAGAGTTTTGAGAGTTCTAAAAGACTTCAGAGTTCAGAAACACCAAGATTCTGAAACCCTACAGCTCATGCTGACCTGTTCAATGAGCTTGATGTATTCCTGGCAATCTTTGTCTACCCCTGTTAATTACATCTGCTACAATTTTATAGCTTTAATACATTTACCAACAAAACCCCTTCCTCTGCAACCTCTGGCAAAGAACACTGACAGGGAACTGACAGAGAACACAATGTCCCCAGCCATCCACTGCTCATTTTGCCCATTTTTGAGGACAAACATCACTTGACAGAACATAGCATATTTTTTCAATACTGATCTTTTGATGCAGCATTAAACTCTCTGAAGATAGCTTCTACAAAACACTGTACACAACAGAAGGCAATACTCTTCCAGAGCCTCCTCAAACTAACTCAGCCACTTACTGTTAGCCAGAACTCAGAGCTTACCCTGCTGTAGGTGGCAACTTAAAAAAGAAAACTCCATTTAAAAGCTGGCTTTTTCACAGCCTATATCCTGCCCTACCTTCATAAGAATCAGGTTTGAATGAAAACTGTTTCTGCTTCTTTTGAGAAGGACCTTTGGTCCTGTCCACAAACTCCTTTGTTTCTCATTACCACTGTGTACTGATAACTTGGGTTAGGTGTTTACCACAACGAACAGCCACAACACATTCCATCAAAGCCCCAAATCAGCATTACACACTAAGTGTGTAAAGCTGTAATCTTCAGAGCTATTCTGCAGTATTTAGCTATTTGGGGCTTTTTTTCCCTTAAACCAAAAAAAAAAACCAAAACAAACACATAAACAAAAAACCCAACAACAACAACCCCACCCAAAACAAAAACAAAAACAAACACACAAAAACCAAAAACAAAACAAAACAAACAAACAAACAAAACAACCACCAAACAACAAAAAAAAAACCACCAGGAAAAAAAACCCCAACTCACCACACAATTTGCACCAAAAAAATTCCAGCCAGCATTTCATGGAACATCTATGAATGCATCATACCTGACAAGCCCTTTCTGTTTCAGTTTTTTCTCTAATAAGGAATTCGATTTCAGCAAGATGTTCTCTGCGGATGTTGTCCCTCTCCACTGCAAATCTTTGTTGTTCCTCTTCCCACTCCTCCTGAGCACTTTGAAACATTTTCTCAGTCTCTGCTGCTTTTAGCTGATGTTTGTCGTTGAGTACTGTTGTTTACAGAAAAAAAGAGAAAGAGAAAAAGACAAACAGGTCTGCAAGTAAGCATTTCAGAAAAAGAAAAGATATAACGAACATAAGTTCTTCTGTGTATTGTGATATCCTGTGAAATACTGGAACACTAACCCTTCCAGTTTCATTACAGAGAAACAATCAATTTTCTGTTCCTGTAGCAGCTTTCACACTAGGACATAGAAATGCTTTGGAGATTTTTACAAATCAAAGCTCTTCTCCCTTTGGAAAGGAATTAAAATTCAGTTCTTTCAAATGAAGCCTCTATTGTATGAGGAGCTTGATTGCGTTTTTCTGCAACACTTGGCAAGCTTATTTCCAAATATCTATGTGATATTTTAGCCTTTATCAATTAATTTCAAGCTCAGTTTAAGTATCAAAAAAGACACCTGCCACATGAAAAAGACTCTAGGAAATCTAAGGCAGGTTGGGCTAATGGGCAAAGACTTAGCTTTTCTGGGGAAATTTACTGCTGCTCAAGAGATTTAAATCTTCAGCCCAGCAACTGCCCCAAGATAGGGAAATCCTGTATATACTACTCTGTGAAAGCTTAAATATCAAGGAAAAGTTCTTTTCCTATTAACAGTTTTACTTGAAACTTTGCTTCGTATCACAAACTGGCTCTTGGGTCAAAATATTTTGTATTAGCTTTTTATGTTACTGAGTACAACTAGCTATTTGGCATTTATGTGATCACCACTTCCTAACAGATTTTTATTTCAAATTCATCCCTTTCTTCTGAAACTTCTTCCTAGCTGGAGAAGGGTGAAACAACTAGAAGAGACATGTTGAGAAAACACAGAGAATTAGTGGACACAATGATGGGGAAGACCTGTCAGATTTCAGGAAGTTAAGCCTCAAGAAGAAGAGCAGAGAAACAGCTTGGAGAAAATGCTAAAGACAGGGCACAAGTGAGGTGCTCTGTCCAAGGAGTTAAGTTGGGATCAAAAACACCACATGAGGTGAGCAAGGCTCCAAGCGATCAGGAAAGAGAAGAAGTAAGTTAAAAACTGAAAAAGAAATGAGGAGCACCCCAGGACTATTTGGCTTCTTTGATGTTTGTCACAACCCCCCCCCACCCCCCACCCCCCCAAAAAAAGCAAAACCAAACAAACAAAAAAAAAACCAACCCAACCCAAACTAAACAAACCAACCAAACAAAAAACCCCCACAAACAAAACAAAATACCCTCAACCAAACAAAAAACAGTTTGAGAAATTTAAACCAACTGTAAGATTTTTATAATGTGTGTGTTCTCCAAATGAGTGACAGTGCAAATTTCTTACAATCTTTAAAAAAAATCTGGCAGTGTAAGTGCACCTGCAACTTTCAGAGTCTCCTTCCATCATTCAACCATTTGTGAGGTTACAAATTCCAGGAGTGCTCCAGTCCTTTCAGTGAACACCAAAGGTTCACATGTACATCTCCTGTACTAAGCTTAAGGAGTATTATACCAGCTTAGTAACAAAAAATGCATCTCCCTGGCTTTTAAGTGTGAGAAATTTCTCTCTGTTTGAGAACAACTAAGAAAATTTCTGAATGTAAAACTAGTAGTGGAAAAAATGTCTTTCCACATACTGCCATACTTTCCACATGTCAAAACACATGTGATTTGTATAAAAAGAAAACCAAACATGACATGAAGAGGCCAGATATGAGCAATGAAAAGCTAGAAATATTTGAAAAGCTGAAAGAAAAAAGTAGTACGATGAGAACTCTTGGGGAAAAAAAGAATTTCTGAAAGAGTGTAAACAAATAAAAGGCCTAGATTTTGGGGGTTTTCCCCCGAAATGTAAAAGTGATAGTGATAAGCAGGATATGGAGAAGGACACCTTAGTTATAATTCTGCACACACTGAGGGAAGAAATAAAGGAAGATAAGGAGCCAGAGGAAAAAAAAAAAAAAAAGGATTGATAGGATTAGCAGGTTATATTTAATTCATATGAGACAGCAAGGGATTTGTAAACTCTTATGAGCTTACAAAAGCAGATGAGTAAGACATCGGAAAATTAGAAACTCCCTAAAAATATATATATATATATATATATATATATATATATATATATATAATAACTGGAAATTTTTTGTTCAATCTCTGCTTGTTTTAATGACTTGGAATTGATGAGGCCTCTGGTCCATTTTTTTTTTTTTTAAATTACCTTGCAGTTCCATAAGTTTGATTTTTACACCACATAGCTCATCCTCTGCAGAATACATCTGCATATGAGCCTCTTTTCTAGCAAATGACATTTTCCTCTCCAGAGCTCCACGAAGAGCTTCTCCTCTTTCAAGTTCCAACCTTAATTTCATTACTTCTGCTTCATAGCGAGACACCTAGAAAATAAATATTTCAGAAATTGCATTCACAGCTGCCATCTTATCCTGTCTGAATCTGAAATACAGTCTTGAAGCTGCACTTTTTAGATGCTTTTATTTTTTTATGCAAACTGATCCTATTCCTAGATTAATTTCCTGTACCTAAACATACCCCTCTCTTTTTCCAAACATACTCTGCCTGAAGAAAATAATATTCCACAGGAAATTATCTGGTAACTGTATTTAACAACTAGAAAAACAGTCATGTTGGTGTTCTAGGGTGATGTTACAATGTTGGTATCCCAATTGTCCGTTGGGTTTATGCTGGATATTACACTCTGTACCTTTAATATTGGGCCTGAGAGTAAAAAGAGGGGGAGAAGCTCACAGTTTGTTTTCAAAAACCTTCCTCCTCTGGGCTGGCCTTGAAAGAGTGAGAGTCAACAACATACAGACATGAGATGGAGAGGTTTGGTTTTTTCTCTCTCTCTTTTTCTTCTCTTTTTAGTTAGTTAGTGTAGCTAGCTGAGGCAAAAAAGTTTCGGTTTTCTTTTCTTTTCTTTTCTTTTCTTTTCTTTTCTTTTCTTTTCTTTTCTTTTCTTTTCTTTTCTTTTCTTTTTCCCCCTTTCTTTTTCCACCTTTCTTTGGAACTGTTCAAACACCTCCCCAGACTGAGGACCCAGGGGGCTCTGGGCAGGGAAGCTTGCACCTGGGACCCTCCAAGATCTACCCTGCACAGCAACTTTTCCCAGCGCTGGAGGAACTGAGAGCAGAGCAACCACCTACAGGAGGGACTTCTTTCCTAATTTGTCATCTCTCCAGAGCAGCACAAAGTTCTTGTCATCTGGTATTGTTCAATTTATTGTGCTGGGGAGTGCTTTGTCAGTTTAATAAACAGGTTTCTTTCCACTTCTCTCTGAGGAGGTTTTTCCCAAACCGGTTGGGGGAGGGGAGAGAGGGCTCCCTAGGAGGTTTCCTCCCAAATTTGCCCTAAACCACTACAGTTGGGATACTAGATTGTCAGACAACTAGTAACTCACTATGTAAACACAAATTTCAGTCCAATGATGTTCAGCAGTCAAGCAGAATGCTACTAAACACAACAAACAAAACAAAGAAAATGCTTCAAAAAGGGTTCCTATCCAGTGTAAGAAAGATAGTCTAGTCGCTGCTGCCAAAAACTGGATCCAGGAAACCACATTCAAGCCATTTGAACACAAAAAGGTGGAAAGTAAAACATGCATTTCCTCAGAACATCTACAAAGTCATAGGAGCTCCTTTCATGGGAAATCATTTAACCTCATTACAAAGGTTTTCCCTTATACTGTTGTGGCAAAGTAGTACCTAAATGCAGTAGCAGTGAGAAAATACTTCATTAAAATTTTCTTTAGTTTGAATTATTATTACTGCTCTAAGTAACAATTCTGCTCTTAGCAGTTTGTTAGGGACAGCTGGTGTGGGTACTCATTCATCTCTTTTTGATTAAATACAGCCAATAAACCAAGTCTGTTGCTCCATATCCATTGATTTAGAGATTCCTGCTCCTTACACAGTGACTTACTCTTGTTGTGCTCCCATTTCTCCATCAATGGTGGGGTGATCCTATTAAATGGGTCCCTGGAATTAAAACACTCAAACAAACAAACCACGTCTTACATGGAGAATTCCAAAGCTGGGGGTGCAAAATATTCTTCTGCATGACCTTGTTGTTGTGTAGTCCTCAAGTTTCTTGCAAACACCTTCAGCTATTAGCAATGACACTAAAATGATATCAGTCCCTGTGGACTGGCATGAGAGCTCTGTACAGTGCTACTTATTTCTTATTTTGCAGCTACTGACTGGGATTTTGATTCACCTGATGAGAGGATTATTTCAAATTGCATTTAAGGAAGCAAATTACATTTATTCCAATAGTAAAACAAAGCAAACAAACAAACAAAGTCCTTACCTCTTGATTGTGTTGATTGGTTAATTCCAAATTTTTCTTCTCAAGCATATGGAGTTTCCTTCTCAAATCTTCAACAGTGTCCATTTTGATGGATTTCTATCCTGAGGTAGCTGTAACTCTTGTATATTATTACCTGAGCTGAAAAATGTGTTTTCAAGAAACATGATTACTCCTTTGAAGTTTTAATACTTCTTTACTTCAATTACCCCATCATGGGCCCAGAGTTTTAAACATTCACATAAGTAAAATTACTTCATGCAGTTTTCATCTTACTATTGCTTTTGAAGGAAGGATTATATAGAATTGCTTACTGTGAAAGATACGAGAGATGTGTCGGCAGGAACTTAAAAGAGAGATGCACTCCAGATCAACAAAGTTGATGTAAGCGTAACATGTTCATTATTATTTTTCAGTATCTTTATTTTCAATAATGAATTTCTATAATTTTTGACAATTAACTTCCAGGAGGCTTCAAAACATCATTCCAATCATTTAAGTTAAAACAACTAACAAGCCTTTTGTCTCCATAGTAAGTCTCATTTTTTAACGTGAGTTACCATCTAAAAAACATCTCTGTCATGAAATGAATGCGCAGATGTGGAAAAAACCTCTCTTTTACACACTTTGTGTTTAGAGATACGTACATTCAAGCTACAGGAAGGCAACTGGTCACAAACACAACATAAATTAAAGGTTTCGTTCTCCAAACCACCCTGTTTTATCTTAATTTCCACTACTATTTCAGTTAAAACAGAATCTACTTGGCAATTAGCAGAATCAGCCCTCGAGCATCACAAACAATAATAAAAGAGTCAAAACAAGGCTTCTATATATAAAGTAAAAAATTTATACTTAGAATACACAAGCTTCTATATATATACATATCAATATGTATATATATCTATACATATCTATATGTAAATATACATATACATATAGATGTATATATACACATACACCTCTAAATATGTACATAAAATACATATTTATTAACTAGTTAAATATTTGAAGTGAAATTATTATAACTTCAAACTGGACAACTTTTAAGTTATTTCAGTACTTGAAAATCAGTGTTCACATTATTTGATATACGTTGGTTTTCACGTTATGTTAAGTATGTAGACTGCAATAATTATTTTCTCTACACAGAAGTGCAGGAATATATGGGCAATAAATGTGAAATACACTGATAAAGGAAACATGATTAAATTAAACACTAAATTGGCATCATATAACACAGGAATGTAAATACTAAAATACCGTACCTTTTTCTACATGAAGTATTTTTTACAGAAATCACACCGTACTGGCATTTAATTAATAAGTATTTTTAAATAAAATATAAAGTGACCACTTCACCCCTAGATTTGTGTATAGGCACAATTAACATTTTTCATGATCAAAAATTTACATGATGACATATGTTTTCTCACTTTTTTTTTTACTGGAAAAAAAGACACAAATGCCACCAACGAGGGGATCGGTAACTTAGATTAAATCTTGCCTTTAAAGACACTACTATTAAAGGATGAAATTTCAATTTTTTAGCTTCAGACTATAAATATTTTATAATTTAATAAATACTAAATATATTCCCATTTAGAAAGAAGACAGACCTCATCTGTGAGGTCAGAATACCTTAAGGTATTGTGGTTCCACAAGGTGCCTTGTCTTAACATATTGTCTTAACATATTTTATGTATTTAATAAATGTAGAGGTAAGAATTATTAAAAACTGCATGGACAGCAAGAAAACCTCAAGCTTATTATTAGTTTTCAGTAATTACTACCAGAGCCATACCCAGAGCAAACAACAGGGTTCAAAGAGCAAGAGATTAGCAACAATTAAAATAATTTTATTTAAGGCAACTCAACTCCTGAAATAAGAAGATTTGGAAATAAGTAGAATTTGAACAGCCAGAGCATCTGTAAGCTGAATAAAATCTTGTTTGTGGTTTGAGAGACCTTTTTACTCCCTCTCTGGTGAAAACACAGAAGAAATAAAGGCAAATAATTTTATTCAGAGATAGTGAATGAAGTATCAGTCTCAGCTGAAGATAGCTAAAAGCCAGACAGCACCAAGGGGGAAAAACAAAACCCAGACTGAAAACCGGGGAAGACTTGGTCCAAGAAATAAGGGTTATGGAAAGGGTAACCATTTATTTGATCTGTAGGCAGCAGGGGATTCATTTGCCTTCTTTAAACCTGGTGAGATTTAATATTATTTTCGTGGAGACCACATGGAATGCAAGCAAGAGAATAACCACTTTTTGTAAAAAACCTTTAAGGTTTTAATTAAATTACATTGGTTTGTATGGCACTCAGTTAAAAAAAAAACAAACAAACCTGTTTCTTCTAGCTCTCCTATTAAATATCCATCAACAAAAAAAATCATAATGGAAACACCTACACAATAAAACTTACTCAAAGGAGAAACTAACTATGAGATTAACTATTCTGCTTAACAGAATCTGGGGTGGGGGGGAACTTAAAAAAAC
Organism: Phylloscopus trochilus trochilus; assembly: GCA_016584745.2. Classification (NCBI taxonomy): domain Eukaryota; kingdom Metazoa; phylum Chordata; class Aves; order Passeriformes; family Phylloscopidae; genus Phylloscopus; species Phylloscopus trochilus. The sequence goes on along the minus strand of WQNJ02000015.1, from coordinate 14,843,815 downwards.
CAAAACCATACCATGCACAAATTATATAATACCACAAACATTAGCAAATTAAGGATGCTATGGAAATGGAAAATGTGTATTAGAGCATTAAAAAAGAGAACATAATATTAAGTACTAGCAAAAAAAGCATCAGACACCTTTTTGAAATGGCATTTTATGTGCAGCTTCTTATCTCACAATGCAGTTGGTGGAAACGTAAAACTTTATATGAGAAAATCGCTATTTTTTTTCTTAATAGGGAACCAAAAACACCCAAAGCAACAAAAACAAACAAACAAGTTAAAAAAACCCAGCCAACCAGTGACAGAACTGCTGAACTATTTCTATGTTAACCACTTCATTTTGCTTGTCTGCTTAAACATTTTCAAATAAAATAGAAACTAGCCTTAAGAATTTTTGTTTCTGTGATACTTTCTTTAATTGTCACAGCATGGCCAGCAAATGCAGTACTTTGTGAAAGCTTCCTACTACCACTTGTAGGAGATTTTTTCCCTCCATCTTCATGTAACATCTAGAAGTGCTACAACCATAAAGCTCTTGATTCAATCAAAGGCAAAACCACACAAAGTCCTTGGAAAGTCTGAAAGCCTGCACAATTTTCAGTCTAACAAAATCCAGGGAAAGGTTTTCTACTTCGACTTTCACGTATTACTAGTTCATCACCCTTGGTTTTGAACTAAAATATGTTGTTTACCATCTACAGCTTTTATCTAAGACACCATTATTAGCAGGACTTTAAGAATCTTCAAGAAACTATATGGGCAGGTGAAATAGCTCTTGAGTTCATTGCAGAAGGTATTCTGTGGCTCAAAACTTAACTTCTTAGTGTTCACAAGTCCTCTGGTTACAGTCAACACTAATCATTGCAGAAAAGTAGCTTTTCACTAGCTTCAATTCCACAGCTGACAGAAAATGCAGAGTAACTTTGCAACAGAGAGAAATGTCCCGTCACTTACTACCTAGCAATGTAATTTTGCTAAACTTGTGCAGCTGAAGGAGCAGACTGCAGTCCGATTTTCTAACCAATGTCCATATTTGTGCAATTTTGTGGTTCCCATGTAACTGGCAGTTTTGTACAGCCTAAGGAGAGACAAATAGTCTGTGCTGAAGATCAAATTGTTCTCAAGTTATAAAACACAGGGGTCATGGTAAGTCATAAAGCCAACCTCTGCCACCTCAACTAATGTGGGAAACCCTCCTGTGCCTCCTGGGCAATGTTCCTACATGCTGGCAGAAAGTATCTCTACCTCCTGATGATTCTATGACAGTTTTCATGTATCACACCATATCTGGTTCTTCCTCAACCTGAACTGCATCATTTCAGGCATCTAGAAAATAAATAAGCCACAAAAGCAGCAATTAAACTGCTAGACTCAAAAATCCAGAACTGGACCTCACCAATTAGCTTTTCTGGAAGAGATGTTGTTTGAAGCGAGTGAACTTATGGTGGCCAAAATGCAGCTTTTTAAGTCTAAAAACTGTGGAGAATTAAGAACATAGTTAACCATATATATTTCTACTTGATGAGCTTCAAAGATTAGTCTCTTCTATATGGTAAAATCATTATGGCCTTTAGCACAGACATGCTTTATTTTATTTGTCAACCTACTGAAATACTGATTTTTTTAACCACTTCTAAGCAGTTACTTTTATTTTTTTAATGCAAACTGATCCTATTCAGTTATATATTACTCTCCATTCATCAGCTCCTGAAGCATGGACAGTGCAAAATTAAAGACAGGAGGAGAATTGGGACAGAGAGGTTGGAGATCTCAGGTTTGTTATACCAGCAGTGTCACTACTACGTCACATGAGTAATTACCACGACTGCAATTTGACATCAGCTTTAGAAAACAGAATTGTACTGCTACTCCTCTAAGCCTGAATATTGTAAAGAAATAAATATACATAGTAGAATACATAGTAGAATATCCACTTCCAGAATACCAATAAAAACGTTATGTTTGTGTAGATTGGGCTACATTCTCCTAAGCAGATTATGAACTCTGTTCCTCTTCAAAACAATTCTAAAGGAGATAAATGAAGGTACTATAATTTTCTAAGTAGATCAAATACCCAGGATTGCCTGTCTAATAGAACACTTGCTGTGTTAAAGACTGCTCAGTCTTCCACAAATTGCACAGAATGTTTGCATTAAGATGTGGCCTTGAGAACTAAGAAATTAGTTTTTCATAACAGCATTTTTTATTATTGCAACTTACACTAAAATATCATAATGAACAGAAAAAAAATTGTAGTTTTGTAATGGAAGCAAAATGTTTTCTGTCACAAACACATCATTCTGAAGCTTTAAAACTTCTTTAAATTCCTCTGAAGCCACATAGATGAAAAGAAAAGAGTAAATCTGAAGAGGTCACTTGGGAATGCTAAAGATTTTGAATATGCAATATTCCTCTCTTAAAATATGTATCAATAGCTTACTAGCACACAAAGGGATAAATTCAAAAAGCATGCTATTTCACTTAGGAAAAAACAAAACAAAACAAAAACCAAACAGACAAAAAACCACCACCAACAACAACAACAAAAAAACCAAACCAAACCAACCAACCAACCAAACAAATCCCCTCCATGGAGCCATGTGCCATGGAGTGGCTTGTGGGAGCTCCATAATTAAAACGAAACAGCAGAGAAAGTTTTTTGCTTGGGGAATTATGTTTGATGTGTCATTAAAAACTTGTGTCAGTTTCATCTTGCAAACTTCTAAATATATGCTGAATACTTCAGGGTAGGCCACTGATTCAGAATAGATATGAGGAAGAAATTCTCCTCAGTGAGGGTGGTGAGGCCCTGGCACGGGCTGTCCAGAGCAGCTGCGGCTGCTCCATCTCTGCCTCAGGATCAGCTGGACAAGTCCTGGAGCAGCAGCTTGGGGTAGTAGGGGAAGGTGCCCCTGCCCGTGGCAGGGAGTGGAACAAGACGACACTCGAAAGCCCGAGGACATTTGAAGGTGATAGAGACCACTCCAGAATAAACCTAACCGCGATTTTAAGGCGCACGAACTTAAAACAGCCCGGAGCAGGTAACAGCTGAGCAGCGAAACCACAGAAACTCACCGGACACTGTGTCGCAGCTGTCGGGAGACTGCCCGAGCACGACGAGCTGGAACCGTCGGAGGGCAGCGGCTCCCGGCACCGCCGGAATTCGAGTTCTGGGGCTGCGTGTGGCGAATGCGGAGCCCGCGGTGGGATGCGGGAATGCCGCGGTTGCCATGGACGCCATTGTGATGCCACAATGCTCCGAACGGAGCTCGGGGTTCTGCGGGGGCTCCCGCCGCTCTCTGCGGCCTCCCGGAGATGGTTTAAGGCTTAAGGTCTCCCACAGCAAACTGTGAGTGCGGTTAGTTAAAAGGACGGGCTGACACCAAAGCCAGACTGAGACGTGCATCTCCTCAGCGCAGCGCACCCTTCGCCCAGGTTATAGAGAGGAACAAACAGCTAGAACGTGAATGTCTGTGAACAGAATTCAAAGCAGGGGGCTCTCTGGACCACAGGAGCACATTTTCCTCCATGAGGAGGAAGCTGGGTTAGGGAAACGTTCTTGTGAAACTTCTAAAACCGAGAGATTTCGAGCCCCAGACAAAAGCATATATGTTAAAAAACAGCTGAATAAAACCCACCCTCCGGTATCCTGGAAAAGCACTTTCTCCTTCTCCGATCACTGCTCTGTTTTCTGTAGCTCCGGTTTTAATCTCCTGTTAAATTCTGTCTATCTGCACACTTAGTGTGCAGATGATTTAACTCTTTGTTGGCCACGGTATCCTGAGCTTCTTCCAGGTTTTGTCTTACAGCACACATCCATCAGGATACCTGGGATATATCCTTCAAGACTGAATGTTTTAATTGCAAGCAATAAAAACTCATAACATTTTGCACTCCCTGGCATAAGTCTCAAAACTTCATTTCTTATTTGTGACCTTATCTCTGTAAATGGCTTTCAGCTGTGGTTTTGCTAATTCTGTGTCATGTAGTTATTTGAAATATACTGTGCCAAATGAAATGGGGGGTGGAGGGTGTGTTTTGTGTTGCTTCATTTTTTCATTATTTCCAAGAGATTTTAATGCACAAGGTTGTGATTTTAAAACAAAATAATAAAGTAGAGAGTAAGACAACTAACTCCATGGACAAATCACAGAAAAGCGAGGTTTGTTTGAATATCTGAAATAAAGATTGAGTTATTAAATGCAGACTTTCTTTGTCTGTTGTCTTCTCTTTCCTTTTGTGAAGAGAAGTTGTCAGGTCCAGTCCATGGTCAGATGCTCTCTATGTGTCTTCTGTTAAGAGTTTCACTTGGTATTTATCTGCTTCTTCACTGGAGTGCAATTCTGGTCTTTTCTTTGACTCCTGTAGCTGTTGCTCCTGTTCATTCAAAAGTGATTGGGCCTGGTGCTTCCAATGTAATGAGTTATTTAATCTTCTGTCAAACCTCTCGTGGGTGATGAATTTTTGCTGAAGCTTTTTTAGTTTCTCTCACAGGCTCTGGTCTTTGTCAGATTCTTTTTTTCATCTTACTGAAATTCCATTTGAATTCTACAAGCTGTAGGTGCAGTGAGTGTTGTTCCATCTGTGCTGCATGAAGCCTTCCTGTAAATTCAAATATTGGCTTCTGCAAGGATGCTTTCTTTTTCATACTGGACAGTCTGTCACACAATCCACACCCCAGACAAGGAGTCTTTCTCTAAATCAGTGGTGCACTTGCTGTGGACTAGTGGAACTGTCTCCATTATTACATTCAGCTTGTCCATAATTTCTGAAAAGGAATTTCTGGCTGCACCTACTTGTAAGAGTGCACAAAGCCAGGACTTTGGTTTGTTAGCAACGTTCTGCAGTTTAGTGGTGGAACTGATTATTGCAGCATGGAAATTGACTAGGAAATCAGCTGAGTGCTTCAAAGCAGTCAATTTCTTCCTTTTCACAAACTGGCAGATTATACCTGTGTTTGAATTCTCCTATACACATCCAGTGCCTCCTTCTTAGCCCTTTGTCCAGGTGAAAAGGGGACAAGAAGACTAGGCTAAAGCTTTAAGCCTTTCAGCTGCCAAAACTGCAATCACAGCTCCTCCAAGCACATAAACCAGGCCTTTGGTTCTTCTTTTCCTCAGCCTTGCTTCCTCTTCATTGTTTTCCTCATCAGCAGAGAGAGCATTAATTAGGGTCCTGATTTTCTGTTTCACTAATCCGTGGATGCTGACCTGATCCTGGAGACAGTCTCTTTGGGAAGACATAAGCCCACATATGGCTGCAGAGAGGACACAGCCATACCACCCCCCTTTTGCCTGTTCCTATTTATTGCAATCTCTAAATCCTTTTTTTTAAATTGCTAATATCCTGGAGATCACCCTGGGTTCATAAGTAAGAAGAATTAGAAGCTTATGGAAGTTTTCTATGCATGGAGAGAAGCAAAAAAATGCCACTATTAAGCACAGGTGCAAATAAGGAAGAATAAAGAGCAAGGGCACAGCCACTGTTGCATATAAAATATGTGAGATTTTGTTTCCACAGCAAAACCCAGCTACTGAGGGTTGTGAAGTCAGCAGATCTGTTTGTGGCAGCTCACCATTACTCTGGAGCCCTGACTATCACACTGGGTATATCCTTCAGAAAGAAAACATGCCAGAAAAAATCATCTTCTTCCAGAAGCCACTCTTAATTCTGTAGGAATAATAATGATTTGTTTTGTTCTGAGCCAGTTAGCTAGTAGGAAGAGAAATCATGATGAGAGCACAGTAGTTATAAATTGGACAAATTAGGACTGATTCTAGGAAACGGGGTTTTGAAGCATTTGGCAGTCTGCTCTCTGTTCATCAGCTCCTGAGGCACGGAAAGTGCAAAATTAAAGACAGGAGGAGAGTTGGGACAGAGAGGTTGGAGATTTTAGGGTTGTTACACCAAGCAGAAAATGCTGGAGAGGTTTTAGCCTTAAATCCTGCTGCTGCAAGCAGAACCTCTTCCTTAAAAGCCCCATTATTATCTGTTGCTGGTAAAATACATAAAAATTTGAAGGCAGAGTAGGTCCTCAAATTGCACTGTAATGAACAATACATTTTCTTCAGTGATACACTGCTCCAGACCAATCCATGGCCATGCATATTCCCATAAACACCTCTGATTGATCATAACTCTCTCACATAGTAGTGACTTCTAGCAGGTCAGAGCAAGCAGCTCCCCAAGAATAAACACAAGATGTAAGGCTTTAATTTAGGAAACAGAGACAATCATAATCAACTGAAAATTTTTATTTAAGCAAGAAGGTAAAAGTTAAACCTATTTTACCAGGCACACTTTGTGCAGGAAGAGTCAAACAGCCACTGAGAAAAACAGCAAAATTAAAGAGCAAAAATTGTAGGAAGTAACAGCCTTCTCCAAACTTGCTTCTGCTTTGTGTAACTGCAAAACTAGCACCCAAAAAACCCCTCAGTAATATGCCAATGCCCAGTGCAAAGCCATTTAAGTTAATAAAAGTAATTCCCCAATACTCAAAGTGCATGTTAGAGATCATGCACCTCTCTCACCTACCTGATACGCACAGAAGCACCAGTACCAGCCTACATCAAAAACAGAGCAATTTCAGTATTAACACCTTGGAGGCAAAACCCATTGTCTGTGAAACTATCATCAAGGACTTCTGGGCCAGTGATGGTCCTGGGGCTGGGGAACCCTGGAGGCTTGGAGAAAACTTGAAAAACTTTTGTGAAGCCATTCAAAAATCTAATATGGCTTCATACACACAGCTAAAGCTCAGGTATTTCTCTATTGTTTTTCTTTTTAACTGAGAAAGGAAGTCACAGGTGATGGGGTCTCTATTCCGTATCCCTGCCTTGTAGCTCCCAATTTTGATGGAAGTTACCCACTTGGTTCCATTGGCTTCCCCTTCTAGAGACCTCCTCCTCTTCCTCCTGTAGAAGGTGATGACCTTCTACATCTTCCCACATTCTTTTGTAACTTTCTTCTTCTCTTTCATTATTACCATCCCAGCCCCAACTCTGTGGCTCACAGATGGGCTCAGGGAAGCTCCAGGGTGAGGCACAGGCCCCACATGCTCCTTTGAGATGCCCTAGCAGTTCTGCAACAGGCTGCACATGTGTACAGCAGTTTGGCACAGGAACAGGCATTCTTTGGTTTAGTCAGAAGCATCAGCGGCCAAAGGTCGGATTTCCTTTGGTTTAGTCCCATCTCAATGTCCAGTTGAGGTACAGGCTGTAGGTGCTTGGGGCACTGCAATGTATGAATGATGCATGGTCCCCAGATGGGGTATATCTGGAAATATTTTTTAGAAGTGTATGTAGCTTTTGTACTGTTTTCACTCTCGGGTTAGAATGGCATGAGCCTGGATAGCCAAGAGTATAAATGTTCAGATGTCTGCTAACCAATAACATACAGGATCAATTCCCTAGTAGCACCATCAGTTGTTTTTTTCTTCCTAAGACAAGTGCTTGTATAACAATTTCTTCTGCAAACTACTGTGCTTCTGCTACTTGTTACAGTTTAGAAACTTCGTTATATCCATCCTGCTTTGACTGAATAGTGTTCTTTGTTCTCTTATTACAAGTTCTCTTTCTTTTCTATCTCCACAGAGCACTCTTGGAGTTACTCTTGGATCCCTTGAACAACAGGGTTTGGACCACCAAGGGAGTTTGTGACAAAAGAGAACTTCCCAGGCTATTTTGTGTTTGCTGTAGGGAAGGTTGGGTTGCTTGGCATAAATTCCCAGACCAACATAGAACATTTGCTTTGTGATGTCAAGGCATGGTTGCCATGTGGTTGTGGTGACATCAGAAGGTTGCCCTGGTGCAGGGAAGGCCTCAGTGTCAGAGGAGCTCTTGGGCTTGCCCAGTGCAGGAGCATCCTCCTGGCTGAGGCTTTTGTCAGTGCAGCTGCACACTGACAGGAGCCTTGTTTTTTCTGGTGTTCCAACACAGTCTGAAAACTTACACAGCAGTGCTACAATGATTGAGCCACTTGCTGCTGCAGTTTGCATTGTTTATGGCATTTCTTATTCTGGCTATTACTTGACACACCTGGTACATAAGTAGAGATTTTCCCTGGGTGTAACCTAACCTGGATTTTGTATGTCTTCCTGCTCTTTCTTAGTGACTGAATTAATTTTGAAACAGAAAGACCATTAGGATGCCACTGGTTTGGTAAAGCTCTTGTCAACACATTCAGCTAAAAGGGGAGTGTCTGTAGCCAGGGGTCTGTGGGCAGCATTTGCAGGGGAACCTGCAGGGGTTCTGTTCCCTCCATGGGAGAGTCTGTGGCAGCAGAGTCTGTCATTTCCTCAGTTTGCTGGGTCAAGCAGGACAACTTTGAAAATGCAGACTGGGATTTCTTTAGAAGCCTTCTCAGAAGGCTTCTAAAAATGCTACAGTTCTCTCCAGTTTTCTCAAAGAATCTGGTTCATTTCCCTTGCCCACTGCAGGTCACGTGACCCGTGTATTCAGAGGTTCTGATCCTGAGGTAAGTGAGAAAAGAACATTTGATGTTCCTGTAGCTTAAGAATTATGCCAGGAAGCTGTGAGCTTCATCTGTGGCAGTAGAGTGTAGAGGGCCAGATCGGGAGGTTGCAGCAGTAATAGCAAAGGTGTGGCTCATTGTTTCCTAATTTTCCATTTCAGAGCTTTAAAATAACTAAAAGTCAAGTTTTGCAGAGGGAACGTTGTTTCCTGATAGTAGCTAGGGACAAATATCTATTTCAGAATAATTTGCAGTGCTTTTGAATTTGTCCATTTTAATTTAGTCAGAGTGACTTAGAATCCCTTTGCTATCAAAGCTTATGATTTCTCCTTAGTAGAGCTGGTTGTAGATATGAAACAAGCTTATAAATGGCAGGCAATGGCCTGTCCCTCATGCTTCTCTCTTTCCACAGAGCGCAGAACCAATAACAGACTCTCCTCTGGCTCCCTCTGCTCCTGGAAAAGAGGCCAGAGAGGAGCAAAATGAGCAAAATGACCAACTCTCCAGCTGTGGTCACACCACAGCCAGAACATTCCGAGCCTGTAAGTGCCACTTCTGGAGGCTGCTGTCTTTAGGGCAAGGCAGAGCTGCAAATTTCTGTCCAGCCAGCACTTGCTGCTGCTGCTGCCTGCTGAGGATGCTGAGTGCTGCAGTCCTGCCAGGACTGGGCAATTCCTGCCAGCCACTGACAGCTGGAAAATGGGCTTTGACCTGTCATGTTGGGGCACCAAAGGGCTGGTGCCTCCGTGTGAGCCTCTGCCTGCTTGCCTCAGTGAAGCTCTGTCTCATGGCTTCTGCAGTGCTACAGCCAAGGGTGCATGGGGTAGTGCTGGAGGTCACGTGGCTTTGTGTGTTTGTTTTCCCTTTTTGAAAAGCTCTGCGTAGCTTGAAGAACTGTTCTGCAGGTTTTTGAGTAATTCTTCACCTCTACAGAGTCTTTTGGCCCACCTGTCTTTTGGCTTTTGATGAGCTGCAAGGAGATGATTGTGCTGTCCATGAAGCTGTGAGGGTCATTCTTGTCCTGTGAAGCAAAAGAAACCAACTGTGTAGTTCTGAACCCTTCTTCTGAGGCAAAAACCAGAGGCTGCATGTGTCTGTTGATGCGTTGTGTGGTGAAGGCTGCAGCTTTGAAAACTGCATTGGAGCCTCGAGTGGGGGTGAAGCTGCAAGTCCTTGACTGCTGTCCTTTGTTGCTATGAACAGGAAGGACATCTTGAAATTCTGGGTGCTGTATGTTAAGCCAAATGTGCACTTTTGTGCCTGGGGAGCTGACTGGGACAAAAAGAGCCTGGGGTACCGGTCAACAGCAGCCGAGCACGAGTCAGCGTGTGCCCAGGTGGCCAAAAAGGCCAAGGGCATCGTGGCCTGTGTCAGCCAGAGTGGGGCAGCAGGAGCAGGGCAGTGCCTGTCCCCCTGTACTGGGCAGTGCTGCAGGTGCAGCTGGAGTGCTGTGTCCAGTTCTGGGCCCCTGAGAAGTCCTTGAGGGGCTGGAGTGTGTCCAGAGAAGGAGCAGGGAGCTGGGGAAGGATGTGGAGGACAAGGCCAGGGGGGAGGTGGTGAGGGAGCTTTAGCCAGAACAACTGGGGCCTCCTGAGGGACCTTCAGGCAGACTCGCAGAAATCCCTACAGGACAGTGCTCACCACAAGGGCTGCTTCCCTGCCAAACATCCTGTCACTGCATCCAAGTGCTTTAGACACTGGAGTAGGTATCACGTTCACCTTTAGCTTTTGTGGGGTTGTTGGTTTGCTGGTTTGATAGATGCAGAAGCCCTATTTGTTTCCTCTTTTCCCAGCAGGCAAAGATGCTTCTGCACAACCTTTCCTGCCCTTTTCCAGCACTGGGACAGGTTGTGCTACAATTTTGGTTTGCAAGGTTGCAGTTCTGGAAGATGCAGTATTTTTGCATGAGAACACGTAGTTTGGGGCGGGGCCGTTGGTGCAGAAGGAGCTGTTCTGGTGCAAGGCCAGCCAGTAGGGCTTACACATCACTTTCAGGTTAACCAGGCTCGTGCCTTTTGGCAGCCTGGGGGATCAGTATGTGTTGTGTTTTGGTATTGAGCAGACAATCCAAGCCCTTGCATTCCAGCTAGTGCTCAGAGATCACAGGAGCTGGGAAGGGCTAGGCTTCATTTCTGATTACAACAGTTCAGCACCGTCAGTGTGGTCGAGTCCAAGAAAAGAACTTCCTCAAGCACAGATGCACAAAGAGTGCAATTCCCAGTGCAGTGCTCTGGGTCTGATAGCATTCCATAAGGACCTACACACTCCAGATTCCCCAAGAGTGGGGTTTATTGAAGCAAAAGGAGAGCAAGTTCAGGATGCTTGCTGCTGATCAAGGCACTGGCTACTGAGTGTAGTGATGTGTATAGCGACAGAAATATAGTAAGATAGAGATTATAATATTGAGATATCTATCTATCTATCTATCTATCTATCTATCTATCTATCTATCTTTTAAATAATTGAATCTTCCTGGCTCTGCTCCAAGGCAGCTGGAGCTGCAAAGCTCACCTAAAGTCATCCCTTCAGGAGAGGAGGAGAGACACATTCTGTCGACCCATCCTGAGCAGGCAGATGTTTTCCCTTCCAAAGATGGTTGTATTCTCCCAGCAGAGACGTTTTCCTCCTCCAGCCTTTTTTGATCTAAGCCTCCTTTTTATTCTATAAATTTCTGCCTATTCTAGCATGTTATAGGTGGGGTTTGGTGACTCTGGTCATACATGCTTTACATGACACATGGTTTCCTCATTGGCGTCCTCAGGGGTATGTAAGTTAATTTGTTGATGGGGCCTTATGAGGGTCTCTGTTACTGCTGGTCTGAATTCTCAGTTGACAAAAGAGGGACAACAAACACCTTGGTCCTCCTCCATACACGGAGGTGGCTGTAGAGGCTCTCTGATCTCCATCAGAGGATCTTTGAACGCATCCTTATCTCCTGAATGACCAGCATTTCTAACAAGAGTGTAGATGTCAGAAAGGCAGGAATGGCAATGCAGGCCTGAAGAGAACATGAACTCCAGAAACTTCCTGTGTGAGTTCACAAGGAGTGAACTCACACAGGAAGCCACTTACACAGCCAGGACAGAGGTGTGGGACAGGGCTGGGTGTCAGTCACTACAGAAAGACAAACAGAACATGGCAGAAGAGGAGGGAGACCCTCACCAGACCCTTGAGAAATGCCACACCTTCCCTGTCAGCTGCCTGAGAGGCTGTTGGAGCTTCAGTCCCACACAGACCCTGATGGTACTGCCAGTGTCACTTGGGGATCTGTGCCTCCCCATGGGCAGAGAATGACCCAGGAGAGCAGCAGCACAGTGCTTTGAGAATATGTGAGCCCATCAGTCTTTGAGTCACGGCCCACAGATGTTCTATGGGAAGTTGAAACCCATCTTCTCTTGCTTTCTGTGCAGGTCCTTCTAGAGAAAGAGCATGAGAAGATTGTTTCATCAGAGATGCCACGCCAGAGTCAGGGAGAGCTGTTCCCAGCCCAAGATCAGGAAGAGCAGCTCAGGCAGCAGGAGAATGGCCAGGTAAGCCTGGCTCACCAGGTGACAGAGTGAAGGGCAGGAACAGGGGAATAAAAAGGAGTTCTTGGGACTGAGGAGGCCAGGAGTCCCACAGGCACTGAAAGCACAGGGCCTTGTAATCTCCAGAGATCAGCACTGGGATGGGAGGGTTACAATGGAAGCAGAGGTGGGCAGGGAAGCAGAAAGCAGTGGCTGAATGAATGTGATTTTGAAGCTGAAAGAGGAGCCTGAAGGCAGCTCCCTGTAACTTGCTCTGCATTTGTGTGTACAGAACACAGAGGCAGAGCCACAAGCAGAGCTGCCCGAAGATCAGAGTGCCATCCTGACAGTGAAGAGGAGGCACAAGGAAGACAGGAGAAACATCCAAGAGGAGAAGAATCTCCCTCAGCAGAGGGGCGATCACCAAAGCCAGGTGAGTGAAACAGTGGCAGCCACTCCACTCATGGAACATCCTCTCTCTTCTTTACAGAATATCAACGAACAGCTGCAGGCAGAGCTGCGGGAAACCAAGGCTAGGATCAAGGCAAGGGAGAAGAGGCTGGAGGAAGAAATGAAAATCTTCAAAGAGAAAATTAATCACCTGCTTCAGAAGAAGGAGGATCTAGAAAAGAAAGTGAGTGAAACAGCAATAGCCACTGCAGTCACCAGTTCTGCCCTTCCTGCCTTTCCTCTGCAGAGCAGCAGGGGGCTGGGGTGATGCCTCTGAGTGCCATCATGCTGTGGCCTCTGTCCCAACTGCTCTGTAGGACACTTCCTGGTCCGCTGAATCTCAGCTGCTGCCCTGGGTGTGGCTGGCAGCATCTTCCTAAGAGCTTGCATTTGACTTAGGATCTCAGGACAATTTCTGCCAGCCACCTTTCTGACACAAACTCGTTTCTTCTCCCAGGTCAACACAAGCTCTGTCATGCAACCTGCTGCTGCAGTAGCCTGTAGGAGTCCAGGGTATTCCTCTGGAAACCCTGGACAAGCAGAAACCTGTACAGGGGGGTTTAAAACCTGTACAGGGGGGTCGGAGATATGTACCGGGAGATTACAGACCCTGGCATGGACCCCAGACAGGCAGGGGTCTCGATTATAGTCCATGGGAAAGATTACCAATGCTATGGGAAGAATTGCAAGGCCTTGAAAGTAGTAGAAAGTAATAATATTTTCACATTAAGGGTTTCAAGATAAGAAAGACCAGAGACAAAATAGAAGATTCTGAGTGTTACCCTAAAGTCTTCTCCTTCTTCTTTGTCTCCATTTTGCACAGTGGTAACGACATGAAGTAAGTTTAGAAAGATTGAGTTAAAGTAGAAAATACCTGTCTAGTGTCAAGTGTATGCATTAGGTCACAATTGTAAATAATGTGCACGTAATTATCTGTATATAAGATAACGACCTGTAGGCAAGCGAACAGTCGTCGCCTGTTGCCCGTGCTGTCCAGACCTTGGCAAAGCACAGAGAAAATTGTAGAAATAAGATAAAATAAAAAAAAAATAAAAAAAATAAAAAAAAAAAAAAAAAAAAAACCACAACCCAAAAAACCCCCAAAAAACTCAAAAAAAGAACATCTGAAGACTCCTCGTCTTTTCTGTGAGCATCTCAGAGCTTCCCGAAAGACCAAGAGCAGTGCCTATCCCTCATTCTCAGGCAAGCAGAGACCCCGAGAGTAGCCTTATTTAGTGGAGCCTCCAGTCCCCAGTCCAAGAAGTGGAGCTTTATCACCATGTACAGCTCCAGTGAGATCGAACCTGATCAGAAAGCGGAATTTGAGGAGATGTATCTGGAGCTATTGAGTAAGTCTTGTATATTTCTTGTCTGAGGGACAATGTATTGTGTGCACGTGTCAGCATAGCTGTACCAAATGTTCCTCCTCAGTTTGGTGTCACAGGGACATTTAGGACTTGCCACAGGAACTGCTGTGCTCCAAGGCAGCAGGAGAGTGCTCCGGGTGTTCCTGCTGCCTCTGAGGGCAGTGGGACTGGCTGGAGTTTTTCTGGGCTTCCCTATCTGCTAAAGGCAGAAGAGATTGTTCTCAGATCAGCAGAAGGCTGTGACGTAGTGAGTGATCCAGGCAAGTCCTGTGTGCTAGTGGCCAAACTGAACAGAATATTTGGCTCCCTAAATTCTCCTTATACTCTGGACTTCCCACCGGTTGTCATTTCTTATTTGTATTTATTTCTCAAAATACTTCAGAGAAATTGATTGGTTTGGGGCTTTTGTCTTTTTGTGGCGTTGTATGTGTTTGGCGGATTTTTTTTTTATTTTTTTTTAGAGATCTTTTTCCCCTCCATCCTGAAGGAGCTCTTCTGTTCCAGATGTCTTACTAGTATCATTTTTATAACTGTTCTCATTACCACTACTATAGCTGCAGCTTGTTTTTATGAGAAGGCTGCATTTTTGTCAGTGAGAACTCCTTTGAAAGAACATCAGGTGACAGCACAAATGGAAAGCAAGATGTGTTTTTACTGTGCCCCCAAAGAAAACAAAGATACCTGTACAATAATCTGTATTTATTATGCTAGTTTTACACTTACAAAGATGTGTCCAAGAGACACACTGATGTGGCGTGATCAGATAAAACTGCACTGCAGGCATTTCTCAGGAGCGAGCCTCCAGCCCCTCTGCTGTATATGCCTCAGATCCATGGCACTTTTTCATATCAGCTTCCCAGTCATTCCCATGACTTTTAGAAACCTACCCCTTGGCCCAGCCCTGCTCAGATCAGTCTCTAGGAAAACACATCAAGCCCTTTTTGATTCTGCAGCACAACCCATTTAATCTGCTTCTTGCCCATAACAGCTGCCAGTGCTGTGCTCTCAGATAAGACCTGGTGGGGGCTGAGAAATGTGCCCAGTTGATTCTGTGTCTACCATCACCCATTGGGACAAAAAGGGCATTGATCTGCACCTCAGTGTGTCTGGTCTCAAAGCCAATCCTGTTGTGTCCTGAATGGGGGCAACAGCTTGCAAGGGGCTCAGGCTGGTTGTGCCTTCTTCCCATTGCTTGTCACTGCTCATGCTTGAGCTTTGCCAGCCTTGTGGTGGAAGCTGCCCTGCCCCTGAGGGCTGGTGTGACTGCAGAGGCTGGAGCCTTCCTTTAGCTGGGAGAGTCCCAGTCATCTGGGCTGGCTTCTGCATCACACACCCAGACTGAGGAGAGGGTCAGCATCTCCTCTGGGCAGCTGTCGTGTCACACCAGCACCTGAGCAGCACTGCTGTCCCCACTGCCCTTGCCCGCTGTGCCAAGTTGGGAAGTTGGGAACGTGTGCAGTGCTGAGAGGGCAAGTCCAGCAGGAGCGACTGATCCACGCTGTCAGGGTGAAGAGAAGCAGGGTGGTTCTTCACATGAGGCATGGGCAAGGGCGTCTTTGAGCCCAGCCTGCTCCTCAAGGGTGAGGGACCTGATGCTGAATGCCCTGTTGGGATTGCTTACAGCATGAGCTGCTGTGGTTTACAAAAGGAAAGGCATTCTTTTGGCAAGCTGCTGCCAGGTGGAGAAGATGCCCTCCTCTCCTGGGGATGCATCTCCTTGTGCTTTGCTTCCTGTCAAGAGAACTCTTCAAAAGACTGCACAATATCAGTCTCTGTGGTGGCCATTTGTGCTTCAGAGATGCCTGTCTTGTTGCTGTTGGCCTTGCTGTTGCTGTCATTGTTATTGTTGCCCAGCTGACCACAAAGAGCTCAGAACCCCAGACAGTGAGGCTGTCTCTTGTATCTCCTTGTGTTGGTTTAGCAGGAATGGAAAAAACCAATTAGTGATTGACTTTGAAACTGACAGTTAGATTAGTCAATTAAAAGTAAGTGTACACCTCTTGAAAGAAATTAGCCCCAGGTTATGCACTCCCGAGTTGTACTGTTACATTGTTTTGCTGTAAAATTAAAGTTGCACTGTTACTTGCTTGTTTCAAACCGTTCATGTTGAATCTGTACCCTGAATTTCTGTTCGTTATGTCCAAGTTCTGTACCCTTTCTCCCTAAATCCTCGGCTTTCCCCTCTCCCGACGAAACGCCGCCGCCGCCTTGTCGCTCCGCCCCCCCGCCGCTTCCTGCTGCTCCCTGCCTCAGCCGTCGAGCTGTGGGCTCCGCCCAATATGGAGATGAAAGAACTCCCATGGTGCCTGGCTGCGGCCGAGAGTCCAGTTAGAGCTAAAAAAACCCCTGGGACAGCGAGCCGACACAGAAACTGGACCTAAGAAGGACAAAACTGTGCGAGGCACATGTCTAGCTACCTGCAGGCGGCAGGCATTCTTTTGTTTCTTTGTCACCATGGCCTGAACGAAACTGGAGAAAGGTAACGCCCCTGGACCACACGAGCCAAAGGGATTCTATGGAAACCCCCGTGAGGAAGGAATCCCGACTCTGCAGCAGCAGCAGCAGCAGCAGATTCGACTGCACCTCCTCCTCCGTGGTGTCTACTGGGAGCAGCGGCGGCGTGCGCAGCCCCTCGAGCCCCCTACCCAGAGCTGACTTCTAATAAAGGCTTTTTCAAAGGAGCTGGTCTCCTGGCCCATTTATAACAAATTGGGGGCTCGCCGGGACGTGACCACGCCTGAAGAGGACCGAGGACGGGACGGCCGACCGCTCTTTGGACCCTTAGGACAGCTGGTCACACCGGACCAAGGAAGACAGCCTGGGATCGGACAGCGCGGAGGAGCGCCGGTAAAGTATAGCCGGTGGCGGGAGTGGAGACGAGCGAGTGGTGTGTGAGACGAAGACCGGTAGTTCGGATCTTTGAAGCGAGTGTGGACCTCTTAATACCGCGTTTTCAGTCTCCCGCGAGGGAACTGGCCGGGAACAGAGGGAAGCGAAAGGAGAACGGTGTGAAAGAGGCGTCTCCAGGGGCATAGGCGCCCCCCTCCGGGCGTGCGGAGGTAATTTAGAGGGTGAGTGGCACGTCACAGGGTGTATGATGGCAGGATAGGCCCGCCTCCATTCTAGAATCTACGGAGGCAGGCTGCTCAGGCTGATCCAAGCGTGCGGAAAGCCTAGAGCTGTGTGTGTAGCACGCACCACACTGGCTGAGGTTACGGCCCGGGG
This sequence comes from Phylloscopus trochilus trochilus, assembly GCA_016584745.2. Classification (NCBI taxonomy): domain Eukaryota; kingdom Metazoa; phylum Chordata; class Aves; order Passeriformes; family Phylloscopidae; genus Phylloscopus; species Phylloscopus trochilus. The sequence continues at coordinate 14,826,793 of WQNJ02000015.1, read as the reverse complement.
TATCCACGGGTTGGGATACTGGCTGGGGTACCTAACAGGGTGTGGGGAGTGAGAGAGGGTACTGGCCGAGTTACGGCCTGGGGTGTCCAGCAGCAGTGGTGGTCAGACCCTGAGGGTGGGTAACTGCAACCACTACTGGCTTGGGACACTGGCTGGGGTAACTACCGGGGTACAGGAGTGGGCGCACTGGTTGGGGGTACCTAGAAGTGAGAGGTATGCGTTCCAGGTGCGGAGAGCCTACAGGGCCGGGGGTCTTTTGAGTATACCGCCTGGGTGTAGGATGAATGAAAGTTAGGGAAGTCCCAAGGTGCGAGGGATTTAACGATAGGGAGAGTGAGTGAGTCGCACACTGTATGTCCGAGTCCTGGCTGTAAGTGGTGACTGGAACTCTGGGCCCAGGTTGACCGGCCACTTATGGAAACTCGATAGATATACAGGAGAGGAAGAGGGGTGCTGGCTGGGGTAGTGACTGAATCTCTAAGGGCGAGATATCAGGCTACCAACAGGGCACTCTGAGCACTGGCAGGAGTGGCCAGACCCTGAGGGCGGGTAACTGGGGCCACTAACGGGTGTTCGTGGAGTGAGTGAGAAAGGGGTGCTGGCTGGGGTAGTGGCTGAATCTCTAAGGGCGAGATATCAGGCTACCGACAGAGCACTCTGAGCACTGGCAGGAGTGGTGCCACTGGGGCCACTGACGAGTGTTCGTAGAGTGAGTGAAGATTACCTAGTGAGAATGGGAGGATATATAAATAAGCAAAAACCACCTGAGGAGGAAAAGGGGAAGATAAAGAACATTCCCCCAGATAGTCCATTAGGACAAATGTTGGAACTATGGGATACTGAAGAGGCCACTAAAAATTTGAGCAAGGTTAAAATGATCCATTATTGTATTGAGGTTTGGCCCACTTTGAATTTGCCTGGAGGATGGCCGTGGTGTGGAACTAAGGACCCCTGGATGTGCTCGCAATTAAACCAGTATCTGAAATCCCGAGGGGACTCAGATACTGAGCAGATCCTTTATGCTGCCTGCTGGCAGAGACACAGAACTGAAAGTGAAACAGTTAAGATTTGTAAGCTACAAGAGGGAAAGAGGAAAAATGAAAAAGAGAAAAAGGAGGAAAGTAGTCACCATTGGGACCCTCTTGATTATTTGCCCCCTCCTCCTGTTTACCCTGGGATACCCCAAACTGTCCCTGCTAACCCTCCAGCTTTACCTGCGAACCCCTCCCCATCTCTCCAAACCATGATCCCTATTCCTTCTTCAGCTTGCTCCCCAACCGGATTAACCCCTACAGCTCCACCCTCTCTACCACCTCAGTCTAACCCGACTGTCTTGAGTACTAACCCCTTCCACTCTTCAACTCTATCCTCGACCTCTCCTAACACTGGCCGAGGCCACTCCCCCTCACCATCTACTGTCCCTGCACCCCCAAACAACTGGGAGCTGGACTTGCCAGCCAATACTACTGATTTTGTGGAAACCCCAAAAGGACCCTACTGTGGCACCAGGTCAAGAACAAAGCTCTTCCCCCTAAGGGAAGTCCCGATGGGTGGGGCAGCGGGGGGGGTAGGGTTTGTAAATGCACCTCTGACAGCTTCAGAAGTTAGGGGCTTTAAGAAAGAACTGGGGAATCTGGTTGAAGACCCTGTGGGGATTGCTAAGCAAATAGATCAGTTCCTGGGCCCAAACATTTATATGTGGAGTGAGTTAAACTCCATACTAAATATACTTTTTAATCCAGAAGAATTTAGACTGATTAGAATGGCTGGCATACGGGCTTGGGAAAGGGAAAATCGGATGGGACTCCCAGGAGACCAGAAGTTGCCAGTGGCTGATCCCGGGTGGAACCCAAACAGGGAGGAAGGTAGACGAAATATGGAAGATTACAGAAACTTGATGATAAAAGGCATCAAGGAATCAGTCCCCCGGAGTAGTAACACAAAACTGGCCTTTGATGGAGCCCAGGAAAAAGATGAGACCCCAGCAGCCTGGTTAAACAGACTGAGAAAGAACTTCCAGCAGTATTCTAACTTGGATCCAGATAGCCCAGAGGGACAAGTGCTTTTAAAATTACAGTTTGTTACCAAATCCTGGCCAGATATAAGGAGGAAACTAGAAAAAGTGGAAGACTGGCAGGACAAGGGAATAAATGACTTGTTAAGAGAAGCTTTAAAGGTTTATCTGAGGAGAGAAGATGAGAAAGCAAAGACAAAGGCTAGGATTATGGTAGCTGTGGCCAAAGAAAGTGTAAGGGATAATAGAGACTCACAAGGGAGGGGAAATGCAAAGCCTCCATCAGGGAGAGGCAGAGGAAAACTTTTGTCGCCTTGGGGTACCCCTCCGAGGCCAGGGGAAACCCGAATATGCCACTATTGTGGTGAAGTGGGCCACATAAGGAGATATTGCAAAAAGGTATCCTTTGACAACGCTATTTTGAAGGAGCAAGAGGCATTGGAGAAGTTGTTAAAGGGGGAGGATAATGAAGATTAGGGGTGTCATGGGCTCTATGTATTAGGGGACCCAATGAAATACCAAGAAGAGCCCATGGTAAAGTTTGAAGTAGGTCCCCATCATGAGGAATTTGAGTTTCTTGTGGACACCGGTGCGGACAAATCCAGCATTAATCAGCTTCCAATTGGGACTACAGTTGGAGAACTGACATGTGATATTTTAGGAGCAGAAGGGAAACCCTTCAAAGCTTCTGTCATAGAAAATGTAGAGATCAAAGGAAATTCAAGAAAATGTGTTACTAATCTCATATACTTGCCTAAGTTAGACAGTAATTTACTCGGAAGGGACTTACAAGTTCAGTTGGGGGTAGGGATTCTTCCTAAAGAGGGTAAAATGGTGGTCCAGATGATGAAAATGACTGTTGGAGACTTGAATGAAATAAATCCAGAGGTATGGGCTGAAGAGGGGAAGTATGGATACTTAAACATCCCACCTATTAGAGTAGAGATGCAGGAAGGGATACCCCCTATAAGAGTGAAACAATATCCTATTTCTGTGGAAGATAGAAAAGGGCTGACACCAATTATAAATCATCTACTAACTGAAGGAGTATTAGAACCCTGTATGTCCCCCCATAACACCCCCATTTTGGCAGTGAAAAAGACAGAAAATAAATTTAGGCTTGTGCAAGACTTAAGAGAGGTAAACAAAAGGACAATTACAAGGTACCCAGTGGTACCAAACCCCTACACCCTTCTAAGTAGAATCCCTAGAGAACACAGCTGGTTCACTGTGGTAGACCTGAAAGATGCTTTTTGGGCCTGCCCCTTAGCTAAGGAAAGCCGAGATTGGTTTGCCTTTGAGTGGGAGTGCCCGGAAAGTCAGAGAAAGCAGCAGCTAAGGTGGACCCGCCTTCCCCAAGGCTTTACTGAGAGCCCAAATCTATTTGGACAAGCTCTGGAAGAGCTGCTAAGGCAATTCATCCCTGGAGATAATGTACAAATCCTACAGTACGTAGATGACCTCCTAATATCAGGGGAGGAGCAAGATAAAGTAAGGGGAGCCAGCATTAAACTCCTGAATTTCCTAGGAGAAAAAGGCCTTAAAGTATCTAAAAGCAAATTACAGTTTGTAGAAGTACAGGTAACATATCTTGGACACCTCATTGGGGAAGGGTATAAGAAACTAAGCCCTGAGAGAATCTCAGGTATACTGTCCATCTCGGCTCCAACCACAAAAAGAGATGTAAGAAAGCTATTGGGACTATTTGGCTATTGTAAATTATGGATAGAAAAATACTCACAAAGTGTCAAATTTTTATATGAAAAACTAGTCCAACCTGAACCTGTAAAATGGACAGTTGAGAATGAAGAACAGTTAGAAAATTTAAAAGCCAAATTATCCTCAGCCCCAGTTCTTAGTCTCCCTGACCTTAAGAAGGGGTTTGACTTATTCATAAATGCAGAAGAGGGAATAGCCTATGGGGTGTTAACCCAAGAGTGGGGGGGACACAGAAAGCCTGTTGCATACCTTTCTAAGCTCCTGGACCCAGTCGCAAGAGGATGGCCAGCTTGTCTTCAAGCTGTGGCAGCCACAGCAGTCCTTGTAGAAGAAGCACAAAAGCTGACACTACAAGGAAAAATCATTGCACACACCCCCCATGATCTCAGAGCAGTGTTGAGTCAAAAAGCCCAACAATGGTTAACAGACTCAAGGATCCTAAAATATGAAGTGATTCTGACAAATGCTGAAAATCTAGAATTAATCACATCCAAAAGCTTAAATCCTGCACAATTCCTCTCCGGGGAGCCCATACCCACTCTGGAACATAATTGCTTGGAAGTCATGGACCTGCAAACAAAAGTAAGGGAGGACCTTGAGGATATACCCCTGCCATATGGGAGGGTGTTTTTCATTGATGGATCATCTAGAATGGTGGAAGGAAAGAGGATATCAGGCTATGCAATAGTCGAGGGTATCAACAAACAGAGTTTAAAGGTTTTAGAGAAAGAAAAATTGCCCTCGAGCTGGTCCGCTCAGTGCTGTGAGGTCTATGCTCTTAAAAGGGGATTAGACCTGTTAGAACAAGATCAAGGTACAATTTACACTGACTCACGGTATGCCTTTGGAATTGTGCACACATTTGGAAAAATTTGGGAAGAAAGAGGCTACCTAAATTCCAAGGGAAAAGATTTGATACATAAAGAACTAATTAAATTGGTATTAAAATCCCTCATGAAACCCAGGGAAATTGCAATAGTGCATGTCAAGGGACATCAAAAAGGGGATACCTTTGAAAGAAGAGGCAATCGAGCAGCTGACCAAGCTGCCAAGTTAGCAGCCCAAAACCCGGGGGAGCCAATAAAGATTTTGACTGTGACTGATTTGCCAGCTGACAAAGAAAAAGAACCAATATATGATGAACATGAGTTGAGAGAAATAAAGAGGTTAGGGCTGCACCAAGGGAAGCAAGGGGAATGGCTAACCCCAGATAAACGAAAGTTTTTAAATAAAGCCCTAGCTCGAAAAATGCTAACAGAAATACACAGTCTGACCCACTGGGGCACCCAAGGGTTATGTGATCATTTCTTAAGGGAATATTTATGTATTGGAGTATATAATCTGGCCAAAGCAGTTACTGAAGGGTGCCTTATATGCCAAAAGGTGAATCAGAAAGCAATGAGGAAGAATACCTCAGGAGGAAGGCAAATAGCATTAAGACCCTTTCAAAATATACAAATAGATTTTACTGAAATGCCTTCAGTACAAGGTTACAAGTATCTACTTGTTATAGTTGATCATTTAACCCATTGGGTGGAAGCTTTTCCTACAAAAAGGGAAACGGCACAAGTGGTAATAAAAATATTATTGGAACACATCATCCCCCGGTATGGGCTAGTGAATAATATTGATTCAGACCGAGGTCCTCATTTTGTGGCCAAAATTCTACATGACGTCATTAAAGCCTTAGGAATCAAGTGGCAGTTGCATACACCCTGCCATCCCCAAAGTTCAGGGAGAGTTGAGAGGATGAATAAAACCCTTAAAAACGTATTAACTAAATTGATAATCGAAACGGGAATGAATTGGCTCAAGTGTCTGCCCCTGGCCCTTCTGCGAATCCGGGTCCGACCAAGATCTGACATAGGGGCTTCACCATATGAGATGATGTTTGGACTCCCCTTCTTACTGACCCCCTATAGCACTGGGGATTATTTAGAAGGGGAGGCCGCTACCCAAGAATATGTAAAAACAATTGGAAAGACATTGGCAGATCTTAAAAGAAGAGGGTATCTTCCTCAAACCTCTCCCTTGGACACTGACATGCATCAAATAAAACCAGGAGACTGGGTTTTAATTAAGTCCTGGAATACCACCCCACTAACCCCTAAATTCGAAGGCCCGTTCCAAGTTCTGCTCACTACTCATACTGCAGTGCGAACCCAGGAAAAGGGCTGGACCCACATCACTAGAGTGAAAGGACCATTACCACCCCCGAGTGATCCCTCTGACTGCAACAAGGGGTCAGATCCCTCTGACCCTGCAACCCCAACAAGAGTTCCCTCTGAGTGGACTGCCACTCGAGATCCAGACACCCTCAAAGTAACTCTCAGGAAACAACCAAAAACCAGTTAAAGCCAATAAGGGACAATAACAGTTATTACAAGCTGTCGTTACCATTGTTAAAAATCCACATTGTTACAAGAGGTTAAAAAGTGTTAATATAAAAGTGTAAAATAATGGTTAAATCCGATGTTATAAATTGTTATAATGAGCCACAATGTGTTAATGTAAAAGTAATAAGTAACAGTAATTCTTAATTTAAAAATTAAATCTCTCATAGGGCACACCCAAAGGGAGCTAACTAAAACTAAGAAAAAGGTGGAAGGTGGGAATAAACAAGGGAGAACTCCACAAATCCAGCCTAAGAACTCCCCGACCCAAGAGGCAAGACCAGGTGAGACCAAAGAGAACCCTCAGAGCGAGATGGGGGCAGGTTCATACTGGACTCTTGGAGGGACTAATAGTAGTCCTACTGATATGATGAGGAGAAAGAACCCCCTGACCCAAGAGGCAAGGCCAGGTGAGACCAAAGGATCCACAAATAGAATGGTTCATACTGGACTCTTGGAGGGACTGATAGTAGTCCTATTGATAAGCAAGTTTACAGATGGGGCTTACTCCGAATGCTGTCATTCAGTTTGTGATGGGGAGAATCTACAATCCCTTATGAGAGTTCACACCCATGTGAATCCCACATGTTTTGACATGATCCAATTATCCACCTGTCAAAAAGAGAAAAAACAATATTGGATTGCAAAAAATGCTGCCACATTTAAGCAGTGCCTGACTGGGGAGTGCCCTATCAGAGAGTGGTTCTGTTTTAAAAAGTTAAGAAATACAGAGGGAGTAGCAGACCTGATAAAAAGAAAATACCAAAAGGGGAGGAGGGGCAGCACACAAACATGGAAAAGTAAAATACAGACACCAAAAAGAATAGTGAAAACATATAGGCCAGCAACTTGGACACAAGATAGATCATGGAGGTGCCGAACTCCAATTTACATGTTGAATAAAATTATCAGGTTATCAAACAAAACAGCCCTTGCCCTTGATCATATCAGTAATCAATTGGCACAGACAAGAGCAGTAGTTTATCAAATCAAACTAGCAGTCGATTATGAAAGTAAGGTAATAAAAAATATTTCCAAAGAAATACAAAAAATTGCATATGTAAGTACCCAGGAATGGAAGCCCTTAATTAATATAGACTGGTGGGACAACTTCTGGTCCTTTGAAGGGACCTGGTGGGAAAAAGTAGTGTTCATTGCAATAAGTGCCTTTGTCAGTCTCCTGCTTCTCCCCTGCATACTTCCCTGTCTAATTCGAACTGTAGCCACTACTGTTCCAGCTAGTCTCCAAATCCCTAAAGTAAAGATTCAGAGACCTACAAATACAATTAGATTACAACCCCAAGAAGAACTGAGCACAGCAAAAAGAATTTATGACCAATACCAAGAATTAAAACAGATTTATTCCCTTGAGTCAGACATGACCAATTGATGCGGGCTAAAGCCCGATCAAAGAAATAGAGGGGGGATTGAAAGAAATTAGCCCCAGGTTATGCACTCCCGAGTTGTACTGTTACATTGTTTTGCTGTAAAATTAAAGTTGCACTGTTACTTGCTTGTTTCAAACCGTTCATGTTGAATCTGTACCCTGAATTTCTGTTCGTTATGTCCAAGTTCTGTACCCTTTCTCCCTAAATCCTCGGCTTTCCCCTCTCCCGACGAAACGCCGCCGCCGCCTTGTCGCTCCGCCCCCCCGCCGCTTCCTGCTGCTCCCTGCCTCGGCCGTCGAGCTGTGGGCTCCGCCCAATATGGAGATGAAAGAACTCCCATCGTGCCTGGCTGCGGCCGAGAGTCCAGTTGGAGCTAGAAAAACCCCTGGGACAGCGAGCCGACACAGAAACTGGACCTAAGAAAGACAAAACTGTGCGAGGCACATGTCTAGCTACCTGCAGGCGGCAGGCATTCTTTTGTTACTTTGTCGCCATGGCCTGAAAGAAACTGGAGAAAGGTAACGCCCCTGGACCACACGAGCCAAAGGGATTCTATGGAAACCCCCGTGAGGAAGGAATCCCGACTCTGCAGCAGCAGCAGCAGCAGCAGATTCGACTGCACCTCCTCCTCCGTGGTGTCTACTGGGAGCAGCGGCGGCGTGCGCAGCCCCTCGAGCCCCCTACCCAGAGCTGACTTCCAATAAAGGCTTTTTCAAAGGAGCTGGTCTCCTGGCCCATTTATAACACCTCTGGGTCACACACAGCCTAAATTCAGGAAGATCTTGGGAAGATGGCCTCGTTCCTCTCTGCATTAGAAGAGGTAAGCTGGCCCTGGCTCCCCACTCCCTGGGGTCCAGCCCGGCCGGCCCTGCCCGGGCCAGGCGTTTCCAGGGAAGGTGCCGGCACCGGTGACTCCCGAGCCGGGGGAGGGGAGGAGAATTTGCCCCATCCCTGCCCCAATTGGGTCTCCAGCGGCTGTAAAACACTCTGCTGCTTCCCACAGCTACTGGCGAGGGGGAGGAGAGGCTGGAGCCTCTGATATGTAGCTCTGAGCTGGGCTACCCCATGAGACCCAGGGGTGGGCAGGAGCCATCTGCGTTCTGGGCTGTTGGGATTTCTGACTGCCCGAGCCGTTCTTAGCTCTGATCTCTGCAGGGTGAGTTCCCCCCACCACTGCATCTGCACAGCCTTGAAATTTAACACCTTGAGCTAGCAGCCTAGAGAGAAAGGACCTGGGCCAGATTTAACTCCTTCCTGACACAGATGGGACTTTTTAAAAACCCTAATCCTCCTTTTGAGTAAGAAGAAAAGAGACTGAGTTAATGTAAAAAAGACAGAGCATGAAGTCAAGAGAGAGACAGAGTAAAAAGACTTTTGTGAGGAGGGTTTGAGGAGATTGCTATTTTAAGCTAAATGTCTCTCATTGAGACATGGAAATGAACTTTATATGTAAACTGTCCTTTAAACCATAGGAAAGATAAGCATTTGGGGAGATGCTCAAATTTGTGTGTGTGGATTTTGGAGCAAAGGTGTTTGTGATGTACTTATGAGATGCTGATCTTATGATGCTTGAACTGAGAGAGAGATGAGAAGCCCCCAGCTCCAATGAAGAAGTGAGAAGATATCTCTGTTCCTTGAGATGAAGAATCCTTTGCCTTTAGAGTTAATAAATCTTTAAAAGGTAACCCCCTCTGTGTTTGAGCCAATAGTCCATAAGCAGCTTGGGAAACTGCTAATGAGAGAAGTCAGGGAAGCAAATTTCCCCAGGTAGCTGTTTTTGTGACTGTTAAAACCCACAAGAGGACTGTTCTAGGTTGTCAGTGAGACACATGACTCTAAGAAAGACTCGCCTCCTAAAGAATTGGTGAAAGACTGTTTCCAAATGGTAAAACTGACTGAAAATCACAGGTTGTCTCTTTTTGTTGTTTGTGGGAAAGCAAACAGTTTGTAGGGGGAGTGTAGCAGCTAGGGACAGGCGCTTCGGAAGACTTCGGGTATACAGGTAAGTGATAAGTTTAAGCTCTTCTATTGGTAGGCCTGCTGGGTCAGCCAATAACATCTGAAGGATGACCCAAGCAGACAGGTGGAGTTTTGGTAGCAAAAGTTATAAAAACTCTGTGCAAGTTTCAATAAATTGCCATTTTGCCATCCACTACATTGGTGTCTCGTGAGCAATGGACCGAGCGAGCTAGAGTGTAGCCGTCGTGCCGTCTACTCGAGTCGGGCCCTGCTTTGTGCCTGGGCTGGTAACAGGGGAGGATAAGTGTTTTAAGGGTTTCAGGTTTTTTTCTCTTCATTCTTTAGTGTGTGGAAATAAACGATTCTTTAGTGTGTGGGAATAAACGATCTTTGTAACTTTTAAGTTAAGCCTGTTTTGCCTTTTCTCCTTAATCCTATTTCCCAGCAAAAAAAAAAAAAAACATTTGGACCACTACACTAAATTTAGCCAACAGAAACAGAAGTGAATGTGAAACCACTACACTCCTGGAAGCTGGAATCTCTGCTTTAAAGTGATCATCTTGCATTTTGTTTACCTCAGGGAGAATGGTGAACATGGAAAATCCTGTGATGAAATACATTGAACTGGAATATATCGGCAGCGGGTGAGTCCAACCACAGCTACTTCCACAAAATCATGCATCAGGTGTTTTTCTGATGGAATAAGTGTGAAGTCAGGCAAGCTGAAAACATGTTCAAACATTGGGGTTAGATAGCCCCACCGCTCAGTACTGACCAGAAATGTTAAGTGTGGTCAGAAGGCATTGTCAAAGACATCTCCATGCTGCCGAGGTCTTGTCCACAGCAAGGAACAGGACCTGGAAGATCTCCTGTCTCTTCAAGTGTGCAACAGCTCTGTATTAATTTCCTTAGCATTTTTGTATGTCTCAAAATCATACAGCCACACTAACAAAAGGAGAAGAATCTTGCTTGTCTGAAATTATGATAGCTGAGACATAACAGTTCTCAGGAACATTTCTTTCCAAGAGTTTGCTGAAGGAAATACTCTGTGGTCAGGATTAGATCTGAAATTTAGAAACTCAAACCTGAGAAGAAAGAATAAGCTCTGTTTTTGAGCTGAGGCAGTGAACCACAACGCTTCAGGAACAGACTAGTGCCCATGCACTTGAGAGGAAAATGCATCATCTGCCTTCTGGCAGACCCCTCCTGCACCCTGCAGGTTTTAGGCATTTACAGCAGAGCTCTCCTGTGTGAGCTGAGTTTCACTCCAAGATCTTCTTGGAGTGACAGGCTTCTCCTTTCTTCACTGCTGTTTTGTTTCTAGGGGTTTTGGAGATGTTTGTAGAGCACTGGGCACTGCCACAGGAGAAGAGGTAAATGTCACCAGACCCTGCAGATTCTGCTGCTCTCAAGGGCTTTCCCCTCCAGTGGGAGCTGTGGCTGGAGCTTTGGATAGAGCTGTGCTGAAAAGGCACAAGAAGCAAGACTGGTGCCAGCCTGCAAGTTGCATTTGGGACAGTCTTTGTCCTTCTCAGCTGCCAGAAGGAAGGCAAGGAGGGCAGCGGTTCCTTTCAGAGAAGGATGTGCTCACTCGCTCTGAATTGCTGAAACAAAGGTGGTGCCTTCTAGGACATCTCACTGCCCTTTGGGGCTATGGCTTCAGAGTCCTGATTCTCATTTCTGGCTGCCAGCAAATATATCTGAATGTTACTGGTAGTTCCTTAGCCACCTGCAGTGCTGCACTCAGGAACTGCATGTAGGGAGAGATCTGCAAGGCGTCCCTAGAAGCCCTAAGCCCTGCCCATAACCCAAGATGTACCCAGAGAGTACCAAGGCATGGATTACTTCTTTTGAAGTCCAGTCAGAGCAACAGAGTGTAGTCAGAATTTTGTGGGTGATAGTTGAGACACCTTTGTTACCAAGTGCACAAGGCAAAATATCAGTGACCATGTGTCCTGTAACTGGCCCCCAAGGGAGCAGAGAAATGGGCTGTTGGAATGGCAGTTCCTAATCCACCTTTGTCTAATCACAAGGCACTTTGGCACAGTTCGGCTGTGTCATTGCAAAATTACTCATTTCAAGTGTGTTGTGGTCTTGTGCCACCAGCTTCCCAAGTTGCTGATTTTCACTGTCATTTTAGTTGGCCATAAAGAAAATAAATCTCTATGGACTGAGGAAGAAGAAAGTAACTGTCAATGAACTCATGATCATGAAGAAGAATAGAAATCCCAACCTGGTCAACTATTTAGACAGGTCAGAGGTCGTGGTCTTACCCCATGAATATTTTTTTACATACTATAAGTATGGAAAAAATGTGAGGTTAAAACCCTACTTTGGTCACTGGCAGAAAATAGAGGTTTTGATTATTGATTAATCATTATTTCTCTGTTCATGGCCAATGGATGGGAAGAGAGTGCATTTTGTCTGCATGAGTCTTCCCTGGCAGACATATGTCGCAATAGGACACGAAAGGAAGACACAGACTCTGTTCCAGTCAACAGGGCAAGACCCTCTGACCTTTATTCTGTGTGGCTTCAATTATATAGTATTTGCACCCAGACCATGGATTGGAGAATGAGATTGCCACCTCTCCAATCACATTGGTCATCAATTGTTCCCTCCTCAAAAGAGGAATGAAAAACATACTCGTATTTACCATAAACATTACTTCTATTTATAACACCCGCATGAGAAAGAATTCAGAAACGATGAAACCATCAGAAAGCTAAAACATCAGGCTGACAGACATAGTTTTAAAATTGTTCAAAAACCTGGTTCAACCCTACCATAGCAAGTCAATACCCTGTTAAGTTCCCTGCCCCCATGTTGTTTTAGGGCTTGATTTTTTCAAGTCTCTTATGGGTTGATGAATCATCCTGGAGAGGATTTTCCTTGCATTGTTGTCCCTCTTTTCCATTGCTGTGCATGCCAGGAAGACTAGATGCTTTTTTCCAGAAATACCACGAATGACAGGTTTTTTATCTGGGCTGTTACTAAACGGCACTTTTCACTTGCTGGTTGTATAAGACATCTTCTTTTTCACAGCTCACAGCTGTGCCTTTCTCCTTGAGACTGCACAGACTGCAAAGCTGAGAGGGAAAGTCTATTCTTTTTATTCTGTCCTTGTCTCAAAGGGACCCAGAAACAAACAAACAAACAAAACAAAAACAAAAACAAAAACATCAAAACCAACAACAAAAAAACCACCTTGTCTTTTTCAAACAGAACGTAGCCATGTATGTTCATGTCCATGCCCTTGCTTCCTTCTTTCAGCTACCTTGTGGATGAGCAGCTCTGGCTGGTGATGGAATACATGGACGGAGGCACTCTGAGTGATGTTATCAAAGAGACTCACATGTTTGAAGTAGAGATTGGGGCTATCAGTCGTGAGGTCAGGGATCCCACCTGTGCTTCTGAGGGCTTGGGCAGGGTTGTCTGGGAAACTGGGGCTCAGAACTGCAGTGATTTCATGTGCCAAGCTTTGTTTCTGTGTTGCTGGAATGCTATGGGGAAGCAAGAGCATCTCAAGTGAACTGCCTGCCAGTGCCTCTGCACTCACTGTACTCTGTTCTTGTACTCTTATCTCCTGCTGTTGTATTCTCGCTGTGTCTCTTGTCTTTGCATTTGCTATTCTCCACTTTGCCTATCTAAATGTTTACCTCGAGCCAGTCTGCACTGCATTCCTTGCCTGTAAAAGCAATGGTACTGGTGGCAGGATTTGAAACTAATGGCAAAATAAAAAAGATTCATTATTCTCAGTGCTCAGCTGAAAAGGATAGTAGCTCACCCCAACTGGCATTTGCTTCTGCAAAAGTGAATAATGTGACACAGTCCTGTTTCTGTTTTCTCTCTCAGTGCCTACAAGACCTGGATTTTCTTCACTCAAACCTCATGATCCACTGAGATGTGAAGAGCTGCAACATCCTGCTCAGAAGCGATGGCTCTGTCAAATTGGGTCGGGACAGTCTTGGTCAGGTGCAAGGTTCCAGGGATGTGGGGTGGGGAGCTGCTTTTTAGTGACTGCTGGCTCCCCCAAAGTGGTGCTGGTGGCATTGCAGGGGCCCCTGCTGCAAGCTGAAGGCACAGTTGCAATGTGCACAGAGGTATCACAAGGAACAAGCAATTCAGAGAGAGACTGCTTTGTGTGTGTCCTTTCCAGAGGCAAGGAGCTAATCTAAAGCTTGCAGGGAGTAGAAGCCACTGCTGTAGGCAGTATAAAAAAGGTGGGGATTTTTGAAGTGGCTAATCCCATATTTCCTTGGCTAAGGTCCTGAGGAAACAGAGGAGAGACAATTTTACAGCAGATTCAACAATGCATTCTCAGATTTAGATTGGGGTACTCTAAGGCTTGTTTTCCTAATTGCATAGTTTTAAAATAAAAAGAGTATTTTGTTTACTCCTCAGCTGACTTTGGCCTCTCTGCTCAGCTCATCCTTGAGCAGAATCAAAGGACTTCAAAGGCTGGGACTTCTTGGTGGATGGCACCTGAGGTTGTAACAGGTCAACCATATGGCCCCAAAGTGGACATATGGTCCTTTGGAATTGTGGGAATTGAAATGGTGGAGCGAGAAGTTCCTTACTGGAATGAAACTTCTATCTCAGTAAGGTGTAAATACTCACTGATCCTGCTGCCCTTCTCAGCTGTCCCATGTTCTGTGTGCCATTGGACAAAATCCCATTGCAATCTGCTGGCACCACTTCCACCAAGGTGCCCTTCTGAAAATGTCCCTGCAGCACATCACCATCTGCTGTAGGTTTGGTTGCACCAGTAGGGGAACTCAAGCCATCTCACATGCAAAAGCTTCCCATTCTCAAGCAACACTTTCCTTTGGGTTTTCAGTCATTCCAGCTCTTTTGTCTGTGTAGATGGTCCTAAGAGCACAGAACATGTGACTCAGAGCTACTTTTATCTTTGCAGAATTGAAGGACAGAAACCCAAAGCCATCACGGTTTCTAGAACAGAGGTTTTGAGAAATTAACTGCATCCCCATTCTTCTCCCTATATCCAGATGAGCCGAGGCTCACCATAGGGATGGCACTTCTTCTGATTAGACCATGAATAGTTTTTCTTTTGCCACATAAGGGAAGATGAAACTTTCAGACTGCTGAGAGTCAGAGCTGCAGGTGGCTCCTGTGTGCCCAAAAAATCATTTTCATCCCAATACGTTTGTGCATGCATCTTAGTCTTTCTATGTTGAATATGAGGTTCCAATTGTTTGTTTCCTTACCCGAGGAATAGCTGATGGATTGCCTTTCTTTTCTTCCAATTACCACTGCTTTCAAGAATAGGACAGAAAGCATGATGAGTTTTGTTTTTCGGAAGCTGTGCTTAAGGGACCAACAAGCACTGCAGAGATGCTTTTCATGTACTAATCCTTGGAAATAGTAGAGTTAGTTAGTATAGCTAAGTCCCTCTTAAAAAATCCTTTCAAGGTGGTATGAATCCTCACAGAACCAAATGTGCTTTTGCTGATGTAGCTCAGTGCCACTGCAGAGTTGAGCTTAAACAATGAGCTCTGGGAGAGCAGTTCCAGATGGGAAAGAAGGAGGTGGAGCCTCTCATTTCCCTTTTCTCCAGGCTCGACGCCTGATAGCAAGAGGAGGAACCCCACAGCTGCGGCAGCCCGAGCTCTTCTCAGCTTTGCTGCGAGACTTCCTGCTTTGCTGCCTGCAGACGGACGAGGCACAGCGCTGGTCTGCCAAGGAGCTCCTGCAGGTAAAATGCCCAGGGGCTGCAGGTGAAAGAGTGTCCAAGGGATGAGCTCCTCCTGCATTGAAATCCAAGGCATCAGATGAGCCCCCGTCCTCCTCACCTCTGCTCTTGATGCCACTCAAATGAAAACAGTGAGGAATCCGAGACTGGGCTGCACTAGTAGGGACCTGTAAAGGTCATCTGGTCCAAGTGCCCTGCAATGAGCAGGGACATCTTTAAAGTAGAGATCAGGTTGCTCAGAGCCCCGTCCAACCTGACCTGGAATGTTTCCAGGGATGGGCACCCATCAGCTTGTGGGGCAACCTGTTTTCAGTGTTGCACCATGCTCCTTAGACCCACTCTGACTCAATCCCTGTTGCTTTTCAAAACATTGTGCCTGTCTTTGAAGAACCAAACTTGGAAATTTGCAGTTCATTGTTCTTTGTTTGGTTTTTTGCCTTTGTGCAGCATAAATTTGTAACATCAGCCAAGCCTGCATTCACCCTGGTGCCACTGATCCTGCCGCTGAAGAAGTGGAAGAAGGAGAAAGTGCTGTGGCAACGACTTTAGAGCTGTTTTATCCCCAACCAGCTTGAAGTAGGATTGTTGAGTAGGATTGATGAGTAGAATTGTAGAATAGGATTTTAAATAAATAAAGTTTCTGAAAGCTCAACTCATTTGGAAGATTGCCATTTTCTCCTAAAATTAAATATTCTTCCCCCGTCACATTTCCCTGCCTTCTCTATCATCATGTGAACAATCTCAGCATTTCCTTCTGACTTGCCAATTGTTTCTTGAAGGTGGAAAGTGACATTTATGGCTCTTTGGTATGGTTTGAAAGTGGGGAAGGCTCTTCCTCATTCATCCTGTCCAGACCACACAGCCTTTGGAATATGGACCACTGGCTGGGTTTTGGCACAGCCGGGGTATTTCCAGTTGTGAGAAATTAAGCTATGATTCATGTCAGATAAAAAAATAAGTATAATGATAATTGAGCAAAATGTTGTGGTTACTGAACAGAATGGTTAAGCAAAGATGTAACTGTATAAAACTGCAAGCAAGGCAAAACAGCCATAAAAAGAAACCAGAAGTCAGCAAAGAGTAAAGGATAAAGACTCCAATCCCCACAGTGACCACCAGAAACAATAGTGAATGAAAACTAAACATCACAACAAGGAATGGAAACTAAACCTCCTAACGGGAAATAGAAACTGGGAGGGGACTATTAACATGAACCTGTATAAATACCTGCAAAATTAGCAGTTGGCATGCATGTTGGTAGGGCACTGATTCCCCATTCACCCAGCACTGTCTTGCCCACTTTTTGCCAAACACAAAATTAATAAATTGCTCAATTTAAAAATGGAATAAAGGAGCATGCCTCCTCATTCATAACAATCTGGTGATTCTCTGCTTCCTTGAGGGGAAAAGTCTGATTCAGGGGGGTGCCACACTAACGTAGCTCTGGGAGCAGTCTGAACCCACCAGGAAATCAGAGAATAAAAACAACAAAAATCAGGCAAGGAATTTGAGCTCCCTGGTTAAACTGCAGCCAAAAATCACCCATAATTCCAGTGCACAAAGAACTTGACAAGAAAAAGGACTGTAAGTATCCTCTGGTTGGGTGGGGTATGACTGGTGACACAACCTCATCGGGAAGGAAGCGTGGAGTCCTTCTAACCTTGGTTCCGTTTCCCCCAAGGGGAACGGCAGGTGAAGGGACAAAGTGAAAGGTGGGATTCCTGGGAGGAATCGGGGGCTGGAAGCATTAGAGAGGCACCGGTTGGTAAGAAATGAGTCAAAGCTCAGGGAAGGGCCAAAACCCAAGTACCAAAAGACCTGGGGAGGGTCGGGGTACAGAGAGGAAGGGGAGCAAATTGCCAGAAATTCCCCAGGACAGTCCCTTGGGGTTAATGTTGAGACACTGGGACAAGTGGGAGCCCCGTTGAGAAAAAATGAACAGAAAATGATTTAGTATTGCATGATAGAATAGACCAAAGAAATTATTAGGAAAGACAACTTATATTGGCCCATGTTTGGGTCTTTTGAAGATTAGATATGTCAAGCTTTCAATATTTCTGTTAATAGTGAAGAACCATTTAATGAAGAAGAGAGTGACTGTGCTGTTTTGTGGGTGGGTTCAGGCCTGCAACACATATACACATTACAAACAAAGAAAAAGAAGATAGACCAAAAATTGTTTGAAAAACATCAATAGGGGTGTCAGGGGCTCTACCTCTTGGGAACAAAGAAATAGTAAAGGAGTCCTTGATAAAGTTAAAATTAGGTCCCCAAGAGGAAGAGTTTGAATTCCTGATAAACACAGGAGCAGGAAAGTCAACTATACAGAATGTCCCAAAAGGATGTAAATTGAGTTCAGAAAAAAATACAAGTTATTAGGGCTAAGGGGGAAGCCTTTCAAATTTTGGTAATTAAGAACGTATTAGTAAAATTAGCCAAAAAAATGACTATAAGTAATAAATTATTGGTACCTGAAGCAGAGTATAACCTTTTGGGAAGGGATTTGATGATACCCTTAAGCATTAGAATTAAGTCACACCAAAATTAATTGAAGGTGCAGCTGTATAAGCTGACAGAAAAGTAGGAAGATATCCCCCAAAATATAGCACCAGGCCGGGGAAATTGGAAAACTAGACATAGAACCTATTAAGATTGCTATCACCAACCCAGAGTTTCCAATAAAAATACAACAACATCCTATCTCCTTAGAAGGAAGAAGAGGACTGAAGACAGTAATAGACAGGTTAATATAATTGGATACACTGGAAGCCTCTATGTCCCTTCATAACACCCCAATTCTACCGGTTAAAAAGGCAGATGGCAGCTATTGATTGGTTCAGGATTTGAGGATTTGACCAATGCACAATAACCCAGTTTCCTGTGGTGGCTCACCCTTATACCTTATTAAGCCAGGTATCCCCAGGATACACTTGGTATAGTGTGGTAGACCTAAAAGATGCCTTTTAGGCATTAGATAGAACAAGTAGTGGGGAAAAAATAACATGTAACTGTGTAATTAAGAGATCTACAAACAAAGGTTAGGCCAGAGTTGAGCTGATAGAGAACTACCATCAGGAGAACGATATTTCAGAGACAGCTCATCCCAAATGGTGGAGGGGAAACAAAAATCAGGCTATGCCATAATAAATGGCAAGACTTGTCAGTTTTAAAGGTAAAAAAGTTGAGCCCTAGCTGGTCAGCTCAAGCATGTAAATGATATGCTTTACTTAGGGCACTAGAATTGTTAAAAGGGAAAATAGGAACTATCCATACTGACTCCAAAGATGCCTTTGGAATTGTACACACCTTGGAGAAAATTAAGAAAGAGAGGAGGTTAATAAACACTCGGGGGAAAAGGGCCCATTCACCAAAAGCTAATTTCCAGAGTGTTAGGGGCCCTGAAGGAGCCAAATGAGACAGCTGTAGTGCGTGTGAAGGGACATCAGAAAGGAATAAGCTACCATGCTAGGAGAAACAACAAAGCAAACTTAGAAGCCAAAACCATCGCTTCCACCTCAGGAAAGGTTAAGTCATTAAACATGTTAAAAGAAAACTAAAAGAGAGAAAGTTCCAAAGAGGTATAGCCCACAAGAGGAAGAGGTTATACAGAAATTAAGAGCAAAACCAAACAAAAAAAAGGTGGGTTTTAGCAGATCAGAAGTAAGTTTAACCTAAAGCCTATGCACAACAAATTTTACACCAGCTACACCAGTGCACTCACTGGGGGGACTAGAGCCTTGTGTGATCACTTTTGAAAGTCTTTTAGTTGCACAGGTATATTTGAGCTAGCTAAGCAGGTCACACATGGCTGCCTTACCTGTCAGGTCAACTAAACGCTTATGAGGCAGACTCTAGCAGGAGGAAGGAGGATAGCTTATAGACCTTTTGAAAGATTACAGGTAGATTACACCAAGCTCCCAAAACTCAGTTAATAGAAATAGTTGTTGCTAATAGTAGATGACCTTGCCCACTGGGTAGAAGCGTATCCAGCTATAAGGGTAACCACTAGGTTTGTAGTACAAGTGCTGTTAAAGCATCTCATTCCTCAGTTTGGAATGATACAGATTGTAGGCTCAGATCAAGGGTCCCATTTTACCTCAGAGGTGGTTAAAGATCTTGCAGGGGCACTGGGTGTCTCTTGGAAATACCATACTCCATGGCACCCTCTGAGTTCTAGTAGAGTAGAATGGATGAACCAAACATTGAAGCAACAGCTTGCCAGATTAATGCTAGAGACCCAGTTGTCTTGGGTCAAATGCTTACCATTGGCCTGACTTAACATCAGAACTCTTTCAAATGCAGATACTGGACTTCCAGCTTATGAGATGATATACGGTATGCCCTATTTTCAAGAGATGCCTTTAGCCCCAAAGGCAGTAGAAGATATAACCATACAAAAATATTTACAGACCATGGGGCAGCATGTGACCAAGTTGAGGGGAAAAGGAATGCTAGCCCAAATGGGACCACTGGAGTTTCAAATTCATAAGATACAACCAGGAGATAGAGTATTAATTAAAAGCTAGAAAGAAGACACTTGATCCCCAAAATAGGAAAGTCGGTATTTAAATCTCTTAACAACACGAAACATCAGTGAGAACAGCAAAGAAAAGGTAGACTCATGGATCAAAAGTCAAAGAACCAGTAGAACCAGCAACACAGCAGTAAAAAATCACCTCACAGCCCAGGGATATACAAATAAGCTTGGAGAAAAAGGGCAAGTGAATGCTGAAGAGACGTTGCAAAAAGAACCACCTAAGACCAAAGGAATGTACCCCCTGAATTGTGACTGTAACCCCTGGGGCTGTTTTAGGTGCACAAAATGTAAAGAGCTGTGGTATGCCCACTTATCAGGAGTCAGGATTTTGAAAGGCCTTTGTTTAAATTATAAAAGTTAGATCCAGAAGGAAACAGATCTACCACTGCAAATATTAGTGACAACAAGTACTCCAAGATAGTAAAGAATAGTGGGAGCTATGGGTGAACAGGACTAGAAACAATTTGCAGGCAAAAAAACAGATCTTGAGTGAGTGTGACCTCAACAAGTGGGTGCTGGAAACCTACTAGGCAAAGGCAAAAATTAAAAGAGAGTCAAGAGTCAGTGGGCAAAGAAAAACAAAAAGCAACAGTAGGGGGCAAGACCAAATTAACCCCTACCCTTCCCATGAAGAAGATGCAGACCCCAACTGTTGGTAGCAACCCAATAGGTTGGTGGAAGCGAAGGTTATACTGGAGCCCTACTCATAATTATTGCCTAAAGCCTAAATTCAGCCTGGGCAAGGTCATGCACCCAGTGTTACCAAACTGTCCGAGATGGACCAAGATTTATACCCACCATGGTAGCACACACTCATGTGAATGCAAAATGCTATGACCAAGAGAAGTTGCAAAGATGTACTGAGAAGAGACAAAAATTTTGATAGGGCAAAGCAAAGAAACAGAAGGATTAATTAGCAGCTATGTATATCCCAGAAAAAAAGAATATATATGTTTCACCAAATCAGGCATGTAGAAATATACTGAGAACAGGGGAGTGCAAGATCAGTATAAAGAAAGTTTAGTTCAAAAGGCAATAAAAATTATATATAAAAAAACAACAACAACCAAAAAAAAATCCACAATTTGGAAAACAAGGTTCTGATTCATATGAGAATCTAAAAAAAAAAAAGGCACCCAAATTAAATTTGCCCACCTTGGGTCAAAATTTATTTTTAAATTTGATGCAGCAAATAGTGGCTGAATTAAATGGTTTTAATTGCTAGGTTTGTAAATGTTCCCATATGACAGAACAGTAGCCATAAAGGAGTGAAAGGCTAGAGGTTAAACAAATTTAAAATAGAATTGAAGTAAAATTACCAAATCAGAAGGCTGTCCTGAAGGATGGGTACTAACAGATTCAGTTATAGGAAACAAGTGTTTGTCCTGAAAAAAAAAAAAAAAAAAAAGTACATTTAAAACCAAAATAAAAGAGACTCCCTCTAAAAAGGGTATATACCACAAACTCTACAGCTGGAGACATGGAGGCATCTAATAGATATTAAAGTCTGGCTAATAACAATAACTGTACAATAAAGGAATCAGAGGGGGTTTTTTTGGCGTAATAGGAGCATTAAAAAAAAAAAAAATCCTTTCCAGGAGGTAGAAAGAAGAAAGAAAAAAAAAAATGGGAAAACCTCTCAAGCACCACAATAGACTGAGATGCTCCAGAAAGTGTGTTTTAGATTTGTAAGAAACGGGCTTCTAGTAAGTTACCTAAGGAGTGGAGAGGCACTTGTAAAATTAAAATAATACAACCAGGGTTATTTTTGTTATCAAAACCACAAGATAAGCTCTTGAGAAAACCACTCTATGAGCAGATACACCAAAAATAGAAAGATCTAACAGGAGAGACTTAAACTTAAAAAAAAAGAAAAATGGCCACCAGAAAAAATTATTAAATACTACATGCCTGCTACCTGAGCTCAAGATGGAAGCTGGGGTTACCAAACTACTATATATATATGTTGAACAATATTACTAATTACAAGCAGTGGTAGAAATAATTACTAATAAAACAGCAACAGCCCAAAAGCCATTAGCAAAACAATTATTTCAAACCAGGGTGACAGTGTATTAAAACAGGCTGGCCCTAGATTATTTATTAGCTGAAGAAAGAAGAGTATGTGGAAAGTTTAATGCATCAAGATGCTGTTTGAGAGTTAATAGCAATGAAAAGATTCCTTCCAAAATTGTTAAAAATATTAAACAAATTGCACACATGCCTGTCCAGACCTGAAATTCAATCTTCCAAGATGACTAGTGGAATTAGTTATTTGAGGAAACTTGGTAGAAAAAGATAAGGTTTATAATAATGTGTTTACTATTAGGATTATTATGTTTTTCCTGGTTTATTTCATGCTTTATTAGATTATTAGACTGATACATTTTGTTATTTAAGGCATGCAAATATCAGCTATGCCTGTTGACCTAAATTTAGCCTTTCAAAGAAAGACACACAAACAGATGATTTTAATCAAAGGAGATTAAAAAACAACAACAACAACAAAAAACCCCTCCATTCCAGAAAGCAAAACAATTTGAAAAGAAACACAAATCAATAGGATAAAAAAGAAGATGGGGGATTGTGAGAAATTAAGCTATGATTTGTGTCAGATAAAAAAATATGTATAATGATAATTGAGCAAAATGTTGTGGTTACTGAACAGAATGGTTAAGCAAAGATGTAACTGTATAAAACTGCAAGCAAGGCAAAACTGCCATAAAAAGAAACTAGAAGTCAGTAAAGGGTAAAGGATAAAGACTCCAACCCCCGCAGTGAGGCACTGAGTTTGCAAAGTAATGGTTCCTTTGTTGCTGTTGTTTTCCCTTTGGGCAGCATCCATATTTGAAACCAGTCAAGCCCCTCTCCAGACTGGCACCTCTGATCATTGCAGTGAAGCAACAGAGGGAGTTCAGGAAGTGGTGACAACCATTTCAGAGTGGCTCTCTCAGTGCCTGCTCTGAGTGGGACTCAGAATAAAAACTCTGTGTAACCTCAACTCCATTGGAAGATTCCCTTCCTTATCACCCTGCAAATAAGCTCTACAATCACTTTATGAATTGCCTGTTGTTTTTTTAAGATGGAAAGTCCTGTTTATGGTGGTTTTGGTATGGTTAGGAACTGGGGAAGGGTCTACTTCCTTCAACTCCACATACCAGTGCCTTTGGAATACGGTCCACTGACCCTTTTTTGCACAGCCCTGGTATTTCTACATGAGGCAGAAAGTGCATTTCCAGCCAAAAGCCCATGACGAGTGGGGTAGCCAGAGCATCCTGTGCAGATACAGGCCTGCAGCTGTGACTCAAGAGGGTTTTGGTTCCTGCCTAGCATGGGTGTGCCTCCTCTGTGACTGCCCCCCTTCCCAGATGCCCATAGGTAGTAGGTACAGGGTTTTGAAAGGAGAACAGAACAGGGTAGTGATATCTGCTGGCAGTAGAGTGCAGGAAAGAGCAAATAGTCCAGATTGTTCCTGGATGTTGCAGCCACGCTCTTGTCAGAGGGCAGAAATGAGCTGAGACACAGACTTCTTATTTATCACACTATGAAAAGGGTCCTGGTTCATTCCTCTTTATAGCTTAGCCATCCTGACTCCCAACTATTCACTGACTCTGCTGCAGCAAGCTCCTGCTGTAGGTTTCCCTTGCAGCCTCTGACTGCTGGGTATTTCCTGCTAAACTATGACTGCATATATTAGTTTGAAGACTCTGAGTGCAGGCTTTTACCTAGCTAGACTATGGCTGTAGGTTCCAACAACAGGTTCTAACTGCAGACTCAGACTGACCTCACAGCAGTGACCCTCTCTCCCCAGGATCCCTTTTCTTCATGATCCTCTCATTCCCTCTTCATCAAGGTCCCTCCTCCTCCATGATTCACCCCCTCACCAGCTAACCCCACTCCCTTTTATCACACTTATCTTTATTGCATATAGCTGTGACTCATCAGGGACAAGGCTGTATTGGCTGTATTAACACAGCTGTTCCTTATCAGAGGCAAAGGCACCTGTATTCCCTTCTCCTACACCTGGAGTGTGTGACAGAGAACTTCTGACACAGCTGGTGACTGAGCCAGTGAGGGAAGGCACTGGTGGACCTGCTGTTTGTGAAGAGAGAAGGGCTGCTGGGTGACTGGAGGGTTGGAGGGTGCCTTGGGCTCAGTGATGATTCAAAGAATATCACTTAGCAGCACAAACTGTTAAGAAAGCATTTCTTTATTGGGTTGGGGAAGCATGCTGAGGGTATCCCTTCCATAAGGAGGCTCACCTAGGCAGTGTTCCCTTTGGTTTATATACATTGTAATATTTGAAGAATTCCCAAAGCTTCCAAGCTCCTCTCATCTTTGCTGTGTGACTTCCTGAGCTGCTGCTTGCAGACAGATGAGGCACAGCACTGGTCTGTCAAGGTAAAATACAAAGGGGCAGCAGGTGAAACAGTGTCCAAGGGATGGGCTCCTCCTCCACCAAAGTCCAAGGCATCAGATGAGCCCCCATCCTCCTCCTCTCTTTTCTTGGTGCTTTCAATGTCGGGAAAATCCACAAACGCTGGAGGTTTATGTCCAAAAAGGAGGCAGAGGTGTCCTTTGAATTTTTTTTGAATAAAGGGAAAGAGTCCACCAGAGCACACACCCACAGGGTTTTCTCTCTAGAGGTTTTGGAGGGCACGCCCTCCTTTTATCCTCTGCTCTCTGCCACATGTTGCTTCCTTCCTTTCCCCACTGGCTGAGGTAGTAGGAAGGTACAGCCTTCCCGAACTGCCTTCCACCTATTTCCCCGTTTGAACCTCCTCTTTTACCCCAAGGTTGTGAAGTTCAGGCTTGTGTAGTCCCTTGTCTCTCTCAGGAGCCAAGCTGCCTGAGCTCTGCCACAAACTTGCTGTCCAAAGTTAGTAGAAACAGTAAGACCCATTTCAAAGACATTAACACCTGTACCTTCACCCATCCAATTATTTTAAAGACAATAGCACACATCTTTCTTCTCAATTTCTCCTCATTTCTCAAATTGTCTTTACAGACCCTAGTTATTATTAACCCTTTTTCACAACCTGGAATGTTTGAAACACCCTGTGTCAACACTTTTCCACGTCTGGTCTGTGCACCAGGTGTGGCAAGTAAATACAGAGAATAGAGTAGACAATGACAGTTCATGTTAGCCCATTAATTATTAGAAGTCCTTGTCTGGGGCTACTGATTGTCGAGGTTTCCTATCCTTTTCTTCCAGCTGAGTTGTCTAAATCTCCAAGGCTTTTGAGACCTTGACTCAAGTGTGATGGGTCCACCTGTTCAGCTGACCTGGCTGCTGTCTCTGTGGTCCTGGGTGGATGTTAGGAACAGCAAAGTCCAGAGGCAGGGTCTGGGCTAACTGGGCTTCCTGTCAAAGAGATTTCAGGAGACACGGTATCCTGGCCACATATTGATTTAAATATACATCTCCACCTTCCCACCACATTGAAAATTACCAGGGTAAGTGTTATAGATGAATAATGTGATGGTTTGCCCTCACAGCTGAGGGATGAACATTATGTGTATGTTAAGGGAAGTTTTCTTGATGTATAGTTATGTTGTTGTGATTTGTTGTTTGGACATCCTCTGTTCTCTCCATTGTCCCCTTTCCCCCCGTATGGTTGCCAAGGGACGGCCTTGGTAGTTGGGACATGTAGAGGGAGGGCGTGTACCTGTGCTCCTTGCATGAGGCATTTCGGGGGAGGGAAGGCTTGTTACTAGGTATCAAGCTGCAAGAAAGCAGTCTCCACCAAGAGACAGTGAAGAAGAGTTGGTTGGCAGACTTTGGGAGGGGCCCGAGGTAGCTGATGCAACACCGAAGTTATAAAAGGTGGAGCAGTCATTTTGTGGGTGAGCACATGGCAGTTTAGTTCCATGCTGTTTAGCTCCTAGCACTGTGCCTTCTCCTTATTTAGTCTTTAGCTCTATTTTGTTAAAGTTTAATAAGCCTTTGAAATTTTAAAAGAGAGTCGTTTCTCACAGTAAGAATCCCAAACAATTGAATATTCCCTTGGATTTGGCTTTTACTCTTGGCAAAGCTAATGACACAAGCCGAATCCACAGCTTATTAGTTTCTGTCACCAGCTTCAAAGGGTGTTCCTTTATTACTCCTTTCATCCTTTCTACTTGACCTGAATTCTCAGGGTGCCAGGGGTATGGAGGTCCAACTGAATTCCCAAAGCAGCCATAATTTCTTGAGGGATCCCCCTGTAAAATTAGTTCCCCTGTCCAAGTCCACAATCCCACACTCAGAAATCATTTGTTAACTGATCAACTAATGGCTGAAGCTCCTAGAAAATCTTCTGGCCACCCTGCTAGCTGGCATACTTCTACCAGAGGATATCTAAGCCCCCTTGGCCAGGGCATCTCAGGAAAATACACCCAACATCCCTGGAAAGGTCATAGAGTCCAAGGTAATTTCCCTGCCTTGCAATCTCTCTTGTAGTCTGGCTATTAACTTTAGCCAGGCACCCCTCAAGAGCTTGTTTTGCTAAAACAAAAAATCCCAAGGCAGTACATCTTGAAGAATGTCCCTGCCAATCCTTGAGAGTCCCAAGGACTCCCCCCATGGGGTCCTCCTGCAGGGCCAAAGCTCCTGGCCTGCAGCGTTTACTGTCTTCTGTGACTCAGTTGTCCCCTCTTCCTTCTGCCCCACTACTTGTCATTATCTCCAACTCTGCAGGTGGAAAACACAGCATCACCAGCACTACTGCCCCCCTCCCCTGGGCAGCAGCTGAGTCACAGGGAGCAAAAGGAGGATCCCAGAGACCTCTGGCAGAAGTGCTGCTTTCTGAGCATCTCCAGTGGCCAGTTGATTCCCTGTTGTCTCTTCTGAGTACCCTGCCTGATGTCCCTTAACTGCTCTTATTCCTACCTCTTTTGGTAAATTCATCCCCTCCAACAGGTGAGTAATTGAGCTCTCATGAGCCAGTGTTATTCCCTGCAAGTAAATAAACCTCTCTCCTTCCAGATTCTCTGGGGAGGGGTGAGGGTGTAGGAGGAATACTTCCCTGTTTTCCCTCTCCTGGAAGCTGGAAACACAAGTTATAAGTACGTATGACATTATTGGCATTTCGCAAATATTAAAAATGTATATGTATAATGCTGGAAAACCTTTCTGTATGAATATAGTTTCTTTTATTTCTGCTATTAACAAAACTTATAAATAGTAGTGTAATATATATTTATTTCTTGGACCTATAGCATGGTATGTAGAATGCTTTTTTGTTCATTTGAGCTAACTCAGAGAATGGTAAAGATATTCAGGAAATTCCTCACATTCTTGGATTATCCTACCTGGATGAAGATAATGGTGACAAACCCCAGAACCCCAAAGGAAGAATTTATTGATCCTCTGTTATAGGGAGTGGGATGATAGAATGGAGCCACAAGGAGAAATAAAACTGTTGATCTGCAGGATGGCATGGGGGCAGGTCAGGAGTTGAAACCAAGCAAAAGAACTTTGTACTGGTTTGAAAGCAAAACCAGTGAGACTCTCAGTCAGAGATACAATTTAATAGAAGAAAAAAAAAAAAAAAAAAAGGTAAAATAAATGGAATAATACAACCTAACACCCTGTTGGTTAGGGTGTTTGAAGCAGTCCAGAAGTCCTCCTGGAGTGGCAGATGTGTTTCCACTGGAGCAGGTGATCCTGAGAGAGAAGGGTCCAGTGATGGTGAGAAGAGTTCAGTCTTCCTCCAGGAATCTGTGCTCTTGTGCTCCTGCATGTCAGTTTTTATCTAGGTAGGAATGGTTGGTTCCTCCCACTGGGTGGAGCATCTCACAGTGGAATATGTTATGCCCTTAGTGAGCCTTAATGGCCCATTAGCAGAAAATGTCTCCCTGGAGGGAGGACAGGTGGTGAAAGAGATAAGAAACACTGCCTCACCTGGTTTGAACAGCTGGCCCATTATCAGAAGGCATCTGCCCCCCCTCTCCCTAGAGTTACAAGAGATAAAGAAAAACATCTCTCTTACTGCTTTTAACAGATGAAATAGAATATACATTTTTGGTTCCCATAACCCAAGACAAACTTCTAAACTCAAAGGAATATTTGAACAATGCATGAGGGTCTATGAAAATGCAACATGCTGGTGCATTTAAAGAAGTGTTTTCTGAGTTACAGTGTGTTTTTGGCTGAAGGCCAAGCACCTGGCCATAAACTTGCTTTATTCTGTCTCCCAATTGTCTTTTTATTAAACTTTTTAAATTTTACCAAGAAAGTGAACCTCATTTTTCACACACAAACAACTTGCAGCTGGCCATGAATTAGACTGCAGATTTTGAAGATAAGGCAGAGAACTCCCCAGTTTTTCCTTACTGCATAACCTCCTACTGCTATTTGGCTTAACCGTAATTCTCCACAGTCCCCTTCAACCAATCTTTTCCCAAAACAACAGCATATTCCCCCTTTGGGCATGGGTTGCCAAAACCCTTTCTCTGTGCCTCTTATTGCCCACTCTGGATGCCCATGTCCTTTTAACTAACTCTGGGAGAATGTGCAAACCATTTCAACATTCTCCTAAAGGGCCCTTTGGAAGTATTTTGGGATCGTCATCCCTATACTGGAGACTCCTTTTTCAGCTTTCCTTTGTTGCCTACCCTGTGTGTCCTGCCATGTTTTATTCCCCAAAGTTGGACTCATCCATGATATTTGCTGAGACTCTTCTCCACTTTCCCTTACTGCTCCCTCTGTGCATCCATGTCCAGTGGTCCTTTCCTATGGACACTGCACAGAGCACCCTGGTCCACCTCTCATCTGTCTCCTGGACACTCTCGGGTACCCTGGTGCTTTATTGCCTGGTGCTGCCAGTGCCAAAGGGAGCTGGTCACTGAAACTGGGTGAGGCCCACCTTCAGCTCCTCTTGCCGTGTGCCACCCCCAGATGGTGGAAGGATCCTGGACTGGGCCTCAGTTGTCAGGAAAATCCACAAACAGCAGAGGATTATGTCCCAAAAGGAGACAGAGGAGTCCCTTGAACTTGATTAGAATAAAGGGAGAGAGTCCACTGGAGCACACACCCACAGGGTTTTCTCTCTTCAGGCTGCCAAGGACCTTTTATCCTAAACTCCCTGCCGCATGTTGCTGTCTTCCCTTCCCCACTGGCTGAGGTACTAGGAAGGTACAGCCTTCCCGACCTGCCTTCCACATATTCCCCCCCTTGAACCTCTTGTTTTACCCCAAGGTTGTGAAGTTCAAGCTTGTGCAGACCCTTTTCTATCTCAGGAGCCAAGCTGCCTGAGCTCTGCAACATCTAGGGTGTGGGGCTACTTGGAGTGACTGCCAGCTCCCAGAAATGGTGCTGGAGGGAGTGTAGGGGCCCCTGCTGCAAGCTGAAGGCACAATTGTAATGTGCATAGAGGTGGGAGAAGGAACCACAAATCCTCAAGAGTAGCATTAGTCTGTGTGTGTCCTTTCCAGAGGGAGGGAGCTACAATCTAAACCTCCATGGGAATAAAGGACCCTGCTGTGAGCAACGTTTAAAAACCTGGGGGTTTTTGGAAGTGGTCAGCACCTTGACCAATGGAGTTTTTGGAAGTGGCCAATAACCAATGCCAATACTTCCTTGGCTTAAGCCCCAAAGAAACCAAGTGTGGACAGTTCTCCAGGAGATTCAACAGCATATTCTTAGACTGAGAGTGGGGAATTATTTTGCTGGATTTCCTAATTTGAGCTGGCTTTCATTGTGTGTTGTTTTCATAGCTGATTTTGGTCTTTCTGCTCAGCTCCCTCCAGAGCAGAGTAGATGGAGCTCAGTGGCTGTCACTTCTGGGTAGATGGCGCCTAAACTCACTGATCCTCACTGATCCCACTGTCTTTCTCACCTGTCCCATGTTCTGTGCCTCGTTGAACAAAATCCCATTGCAATCTGCAGGCACCACTTCCACCAAGGTCCCATTCTAAAAATGTCCCTGCAGCACATCAGCTGTAAGTTTGGTTTGGTATCAGAAGGGAAGTGGCAGGCAACCAATTCAGAAACTTGCCAGTTTGGCCTTCAGCCATGCCTGATATTTCTCATTTGCCTTTGGAACACTGTTGGAGCTCTGTCTCTGAAGGACAACAATTTTTTAGTAGAGAGGTTAGATGTGTGATAAATATCCTGAGAAATGAAGGTTGGACCTTCCTTTCAGTTTTATAGAGAAAGTAAGGGAAAAGGAAAAGGGAAAAAAACAGCCACCAAAGCAATTACAAAGCAGTTCTGCTTGCTTTTCCTTTTTTAACCACAGCAGACCAATTTTCCTCCCTACTGTAGCAGCTTTCCCAAATCCTGTGGGTCTTCCAAACTTTCCAGCTTTTAAATCATCTGTTCATTGTTCTGTCGTGTGTACGGGAGGCCTGGGTAAGTTTAGGATGTGTTTTTCTCCCACTGCAGTTAGGACTGTGTGCCAAGGAAAGCCTTGGCTGTTTCTCAGTACTTTAACAAGTAGATGGGCTTGCAGTCAGGTGCCTGGGGCTGGGATCCAAGGTGTGCGGTTGACGCCGGCGCTCTTCCTTTGCTGTAGGAGCAGGGACAGCCCAGGTTGCACAGTTCTAATGACATTGAGGACTCCAGCTCCCCACCATGTCCAGTGGCTGAGCTCAGCTGCAGAGGGACACGATAAAACCCCCTTTGTCACCTCTGGTGATGTGGGAAAAGGAAAGAAGCTGCCACAATTATTTGTACTCATGGGTAGTGCGTTGCCATTTTAAGATTGGAAATTTTCCTTTGGGTGGATTCTGCAAGCTGAGGTTTGAGTCTGGGCCTCAAATCTGGGCCTTGTATTTCTAAATAACACCGTGAAAAGCAGAATGAGCTCTCTTCCCTCTTGGCTTGTCAGCATGTTAGAGCTTGGTTCCACATGAACCACACTGGATAATGCTCTCCTGATGTCTTGCGAAATTACACTGTAATTCCTTGGCCTGAGGAGTATCAGGAAGACCTGCTAAGCTCCATGAACACTGTCAGCTGCATGGAGAGAGCATTCTTGGCTTTGCAGAAGAAACTGGAGCTCCCCTTAGGTTAGATGCTCTTGAGGAGGAAAAAGGCTGGAATCTTCAGGTGTTTCCAGAGGCCTGTGTGCCCAGAGGGACTGAGTTCCTGGGAGCAGCTGGATGTTCCTGCACATCATAGAAGGGGATTCCTAGACAGCTCAAGCCTTACCATAGGCAAACACTCCCCCAGCGTTTCTCAGGCAACACTTTGCTTTGGGTTTCAAGTGGTTCCAGCTCCTCTTTCTGTAAAGATGCCCCTAGAACCACGAGGCAATTGCCTCAGAACTGGTGTTACATTTCCAGAAAAGAAGAAAAGAATCCCAAACCCAATGAAGTTTCTAAAAGAGTGGTTTTTAGAGAGGAACTTAACCCTGTGCCGTTTCTTCTCACTGGGGAACCTGGGCATGAGGGTTGGTTACCAAAGGGACGGCACTTCTGGTTAGACCATGACAAGTGGTCAAGTCTTCCAGGGCCAGTCTCTTCCATATCACTTATAAAAGGACTTTACTTTAGATCCCCAAATTTTGCATGCATGCTTGCATAAAATAAACCCCACCATACAAACCTTCAGGAGAATCATGGCATAAATGTGCCTTAGGGGGTTTCTTCTCTATGTTTATTCTCTAAAGTGTTACATATGCATTAAGTTTAGCAATATACCCATTCATACTCATCACCTAGCTCCGCCTGCCCTCGCTTCATATTCAGATGGGTCTGAGGGTCTCTTCACACTTGTGGCAGTGTCCTCTGGTGGTTGCCGGTGGTCATCATGGTAAAGTAATGCAAGTCTTCCTTGCAAATGTGTGCAAATGGCATCTTGTAACAATCCTAGTATAGTATAGTGCTGGTTTACAGATGAATCCTGTGAAAAACAAATTTGAGATGTCTTTCAAAGATGCTTGTAAGCAAGAGATTCGTAGTCTTTTGACAAGATCTGTAGAGTTTTTTGGCAAGTGGGTAAACGGTGTTCTGCTGGTGAATCATAGGCATCCTTTAAAGACCATCAATGTGGCGTGAGCTTGCTGGATCAACATCTGTCTCAGATGCAATAGTGTCTTAATTTGGAAAGACAGGTTTCCACCAGGGAAAGCTGGAGTTTCCCTTGGAATGGAGAATGTAATCCCCTCACCCCCTCCAAATTATTGTTATTCTGCAATTAAGGGCTTTCAGGCAAAGATTTGGGAATAGGAGTTAACAGTTCTTTACTAGGAACATTAACAATACAAATGTAGTAGTAAAAACAAAGAAACAAAAACCACAAACAAGCAAACAAAACAAACAACAGTCCTAAAAACTCTGATTCTAGCACTCTGTTGGTCAGGGTGCTAGAATCAGTCCAAAGTAAGTCCTTCAGGAGTGGCAGATGTGGTGCTGTTGGAGTAGAGAAGATCCTGAGAGAAGAGGGTGCAGTGATGGTAAGAAGGGTTCAGTCTTTGTTCGGGAATCGAGTGGAACCAGATACCTCGTGTTCCTACATCTCACTTTTTATCTAGGTAGGAATGGTTGGCTTCCCCCCCCCACCACTGGGTGGAGCATCTCATAGTGGGATGATGGAATGTGTCCTGTCATTGGTGAGCCTTAATGGCCCATTAGCAGAAAATATCCCCCTGGAGGGAGGACAGGTGGTGAAAGAGATAAGAAACACTGCCCCACCTGGTTTTAACAGCTGGCCCATAATCAGAAGGCATTGGCCCCCCCTCCCCCCAGAGTTACAAGAGATAAAGAACAACATTTCCCCAACTGCTTTCAACAAATGAAATAGAATACACATTTTTGGTTCCATAACCCAAGAAAAATGGTGATTAAATAATTGGCATTTTGTAACAGTTTCCCCTGTGTCACATTAAAATATTCCCATGGAATAGGTTCTACATTGGGGCTGGAGCTTGGGAGATGGGGGTTTTGCCCAAAATCTTTGCAATGTTTCACTTTCTGTACTAAGTCAGAGCTTTGTTCTGTGGCACTTGAAACAGACTTTTTAAGAAACAGCCTCTAAGCAGTCTGACTATAAACAATTCCTTTTCCATGTCACTGCCCCTTACACAATAGGATCTGCACTGTCACTGTAAACCCTGAAAATTCTGCCCTAATGACAGTAAAGTCAGCAACAAGAAGAAAACCACTACAGTTCTCAGTTCATGTATACCTGAATATGAGAATGTCTATTTGGGGGAGGAACAGAATATATTTCCACAGTTCCATTATGGTTTGGGGTTTTTTTCAATACACAGATCCTCTCATTTCCTTTTCTTTAGCCTTAAAAATTAAAGTCAACCATCTGCTTTGGAAATGCAGCTCAAGTGTAACTGTTTCTGCTATTTTGATTTACATTTTTTGATGAACTGAAAATATTCACTTGTAATTTGCTTTATAGAATTCTTTGTCACTGTGGGACTGGAAAAAGACCACAGAAATTTCTCCCACCATAGATTTTAAAATATTTTAAAATACAATTATAAAGACTATTTGGCAATATTTAATTTTTGCTTTCTGTGTAACTTTATTAAGTCTGTACTTTAAAACAAGAGATACCTAGCAGGCTTCCAGTTCAATTACAGCAGTTGCTTTTCAGCGGGCTAATTTTCCTGTAGGATGTGTTGGTTTAGGGCAAATTAGGAGAGGAACCTCTGAGAGGAAGTCCCCTAAGACAAACCTCCACCACCCCTCCCCACCCCCAGCCCTGGGTTTGGGAAGGAAATTCTTTGGAGGAGACAAGTGGAAAAAACCGATTTATTGACAAGAACTCTTCCCACCACAAGAGAAAAGGGAAAGGCTCAAGTTACTGTGGGGGGAGGGCGCAGAGCTTCTTCCACGGGCTCGGAGATCCTCAGCCTTCTCAGGTGAGGTCCGGAGCCGGTCCAAATCTTTGGCGGGGGTGGGGGGGGAAGGGAAAAGGAAGGGGAAAAAAAAAAAACCACCAGAAACAGTGCAAAAACAGGCAGCAGAAAGCAAAAGTGGCCAAGGTAGCAAGCAGGAGCAGCAGCAGCAGCAGCAGCCAGCCAGCAAAAGCCAAAAGCCAAAAGCCAAAAGCCAAAAGCCAAAAGCCAAAAGCCAAAAGCCAAAAGCATTGGCTGTTAGACATAACAACAGTCCGCGATATGGGATAGCAGGCACCATCAACCCAGGACATAGGACTTGACAGGGAAAGCAACCACTTAGGAAATTGAATTTTCCACATTGTTGCAGTGTAGAAATGTGTTGTATTCCTCTGGGGAATGGTTTTACCCCAGAACCCCCTGAAGCCTGTGACCATGTAGTTTGACCCTTCCTTCCTATCTTGACCCTATTGGCTCAGGTCCAGCTATCTCTCCTGAGCAGAAGACTAGTCCTGTTTATTCCTTGTTCTCTCTTTCTGCCCTGGAACCCTTCGAGAATAAAGCCTTGGGTTGATCCTAGGGGGTGAGAGCCCCTTTTGGAATCTTTTACCCTGTTTCCCTGAGATATTTCTCAGAAATCATTAAATACGCGTAAATTGCTTGAATCTGCAGTTAGTCTCTGAGGGTCTAGTTGGGGATCTTTAGAGACCCTGAGTGGTCACTGAGCTTTCGGACTTTGGTTGACCTTTCATTGTGGTCTTCCGTATTGTACTCATTTTCTTCTTGTTTATCTGAGTTGCACAATATGTTCTTGAACAACCTGCATTGCTCTGGCTTTACCACTCAAGCCAGGTGGTTTCAGAGCTCTCAGTGTTCCTCCTAAGCTATTTGCAACAATCCCCCACTTCTAGAACTCATTTTCTTGCCTATGGTAATAATGTTTATTACAAATACTTGCAAAACATCCCATGAAAGCCAGAATATATTGAACTATTACCAAAAAAAAAAAAAAAAAAAGAAAAAGAAAAAAGCGAACTCCAACAATTCAAACACATGTTATAAATAATTCTTTAAGCCTTTAAAGGTCTGCTAGCTATGAGAAAAGCCAGCCCCAACAAGAGTGGGGTCTTTTAGTCTTCTTGCATTTTTAAATTCCTTTATTTGATTGATGATATTCCAGATTGCTGGAATCCATCAGCGTTCTTGTAACAAATCCAGCAATTTGTAACCTTCACAGTTTCCACAAGTTCGATTTTCAAATTTAATAGGTTTTTTCACAGCTTACCCTTCATGACTTATCTTTACTTTTATGGCATTTGTTCTAAATAATCCTGCCAAGCAGAAAAGAAGTCATATTTTCATGCTTTAATCAGTTGAAGCTTCAAATCCTCTGCTGAGTCTATTTTCCCCTCTGGTTCCTTGGGTGTTGGAGCTGGCTTTCCTCAGGGTAGGTCTACCAATACACTGATCCCATCTCGTTTTATTGCTGCATGAGTGCTTAGGAACACATGGAATGGTCCTTCTCACTTCTCTTTAAGTGCCTTGTTGCTCTGCATACTGACATAGATACAGTCTCAGGTTGCTGAGGATGTACCTGGACATCCAAAGTCATCAGGGATGGTCACACCAGAAACCTGTGCCAAAATGAAAGCACCTTTCCCAAAGATAATACACATGGTCTTAAATTATCACTTTCTATCACAATTTTTTCCAGAAAGGATTCTAAATTGGTAAGGTCTTCCATAGAGAATTTCATATGGGCTCACTTTTTCTTTAGAAGCTCCTTCAATTCTGACCCTCAGTAGTGCAAGGGGAAGCACATGTGGCCACTTCTGTGTGGTTTCCTGGCAAATTTTATTAATTTCTGTTTTTAGACTCTGATTTGTTCTCTCAACCCTATCACTGAGGTAAGACCTCAATAGGTTAAAGTAGGTCCCATTTAAGTGGGAGTGTTTAGCATAGATTTTGTACAGTTTCAGCTATGAAATGAGAATCTCTATCTCATGACCTTCCAAACAGGATCCCTAACCTGTGCATTCTTTCTTGTATTATTACTTGTGGTACTTCTCCAGCTTCATTGGTGTGACAAGGAAAAGCCTCTGGCCATGCATAAAATGTGTCTAACTAAGCCTAATAAATACCTGTATTCTTTTTGTTGAGGTAACTCAGAAAAATCTCAGTGCCATTAATCTCCTCCACTATTTCCCTTTCTTGTGATGCCTAAAGGCAGTCTTCTATAAAAGACTGTGCATTGCTCTGTAAGCAGATTTTACATTTGCTAATTATACTTGTCACAATCCCTGTCAGCCTAAGTACCTGCCTTTTCAAATTATTTACCACACCTTCAATACCCTAATGAGTTTCCTTATGTTTGTCTTCTACAATTTATCTCATTATTGCTTGAGGCACTCTAACTTGGTGATTTTTTGCTACTCACCTCCCTTCAGGATTCAATTAGGCATTGAAAGTTTTTGCCAATTGATTGTCTTCATCATGGAATTCTGTGACTGATTTAGAAAGATTCACAGCTTAAGAAAGAATTGCCAACAAGATGCTTTCTTCTGCCACTTCTCTAGCAGTTTTGTCTGCTACTCAGTTTCTGATGTTGACTAGTGTTTGTCTGAACTGCTGAGCTTTGCAGTGCATTATTGCCACTTTAGCAGGGAACTGGACACTCCCAAAGCTTTCCGTGTTTGATTGGAGATCCTGATTCCTTGCAGAAGGATTCAGGAACACAGCAGGGTTCAAGGCAGTAGCTGTCTTTAGCACCACGTCTTTTGTTCCCGGAGTACCACCTGTTACTGTAAGATTCTGCTCAGGGAAAACCAGTGACCCCCTTTTTGCTCTAAACCAGACTAAAACCATGTGTAGGACATAAACTGGCATTTTTTCCCATTAATTTTCAAGCCTATTCTATCAATCAGGACCATGGTGGCTCCTGCTCTGAGGCGCACTGGCCATGCCTCGAGTACATTGTTTAGATGTTTTTTGAGAAATATATTCTTCTTTGCACTGGGTTCTTTCTACATTTTGAGCCTTTAAGCTAAATATGGGGGTACTGTGCAAGGCAAAGGCACTCATGTATGAATAGTGCAAAGGGTTCAGTCAATTCTGGTAACCCCAGAGCAGGGATTATCATCCATGACTTTTTAAGATATGAAAAGGCTGTTTCAATATTCGGGAGTCCAGTGCAACACCTCCTTGGATTTCTTTGATGCTTCATAAAAAGGTTTTTCCAATAGTCCATAATTGGGGATTCATAGTCAACACCAGCCCGTCATTCCCATAAAAGGACATAGTTCCCTTGTAGGTCTGGGTTCTGCTGTCTGACAAATTGCTTCCTTCCTTTCTGTTCCCCAAACTACACTGTCCTGGGGAGTGTGGAAGCCAGGAGACCAGCCATGGGCAGACAAGGACATGGTCTTGAGACAAAGACAGGATTTCATGGGAAAAAGTTTGGAAAGTCATATTCAACACATTTTAAATTATATGCTTTTATTCCCTCTCCCTGTAATGACTGGACAACAGTATTTTTGCTGCCAGTTGACTTAAATCAGGAATAAGCTTGGGTAAGGGGAAAATGAAAGTTAAACCAAATATAAAATATTTTTCCACATGTGTCAGTAACTTCAATGGCCACCTGCAGTCAGCACAACTATCAACCTGTAATTGTGTTCAGGCTCAATGCTGCCTCTTCCATGTCAGCTCCTCCTGCAGAGCACATGGGGGCCTGGGCATGGTGTTGGCTTGCTTCCTTCTAGGAGACTGGGATGAGGAAAGGTCCGGGGGAGTTTAGTCAAAGAGATGATATTTGAGTGATGATGGACATGCTCAAAGCCTCACAGACTGACTGGCCCAAAACAGGATCGACCCGTGCTGGGAGGGCTGCACCTTGCTGCCCTGGTTAGAGGTGTTCAGCTGCTCCTTCACCTCGGACATATCCAAGCACAGTGCTTTTGTGCAGAAACACTTAATTAGCCCTGGTTCGCACAGCTGCAGCAACTGGGCTGACTGGAGCACCCCTTTCTGCACTTGGAAATGAGCTGTGCAGTCATAGGACAAGGCAGGGCATTCCCCACAGGTGCCCTTTGTCCTGACCATGTCCAGTTCCACTCCTCAGTGACATCACACCCACCTGGAATTAGGAACTCCCCATTTTCAAGGACACAGGGTCATTGGCACTGGCACACAGCAGGAGTGGTCAGACCCTTCTGCGGCTGCAGCAAGAGCAGAGGTGTCAGAGTGTCAGCGAGCGCTGTCCCAAATTGGTTGGTTCCAGCACACGTTGTTCAAGAGACTGATCCACACACTGAGTGGAGGTAATTATTTACAGTTGTATGCAGAAAGGGGACTCAGTGGCAAATTCATGAAGCCAGCACCACAAGAACAAGAGCTTTTTAGTGTTTATACATTTTAGCAAAGAACAGTATTTGTGTTCATGGACTGCAAGTGACCTAGTTTTCTTCATAGTTAGTTTGGGTAACAATCCTCTCACTTCTCATGCGAATTAGACTGCATGCTCAGTCTCTGTCTTCTTCTTTGTGAGAGGTTTCTTGAGTGGATGGCCAAGGTCAATCATGGCCTTGCTAGAATTACTTTTTACCCCGCTGGACCTGATTCAGCACAGTTGCTGTGTTGGCTTTCTTAGTTTGTTCCTTATCTTGGGGGTACTGCCAAATGTCCTTGTGCCCATAAATTCTACATTGTGTTCATCATCAGTGTTATATGCCTCTTCCCAAGCCTTGCCAACCTCTCCTAGGTCTGAGATCACTGTCAGGCCTGTCAAGCCCTACACCTCTAAGAAGGCAATTCAGCCAGAAAGTAATTTGTCTTTCCAACATCTGGCCATCACCTCGAGTTTGTTGTCTACTGTTGTTGTTTGCTCTGTTTCATGGAAATAATCTCCCTTCTTGTTGATAAACCTTGAAAGCCACAAAGGCCAAACAACAAAGAACACTTTTTCCTAACACCAATTTTACTATCTCCAGGTTTTGCAACAGAAGCAGTGGCTGTGTGGGAGTGGGAGCACCCGAGGCAGAGCGGGATGGCGGAGCTGCGAGCCTGGTCCCGATCCAGAGTGTTCCGCAGTGGCCCAACCCGCACTGCATCCCACAGGGCCCCCAACCCCACTGCCATGCCCGTCAGGGTGACCCAGAGGTCCCAGGACCAACAGGTGAGGGGTGGCTGTTGGGCTCTGTGGGTTGACACCAGGTGGGGGATTGGCCATGGTTTTGGTGTCAGGTGCTGCTGACCCCACAGGACCCGCTGGGCAGGGCTGGGGCCCCGCTGGAGCTCCAAGGGCCCTTCCCTGGTGGAAGCGACTCCCAGGGATGAGACAGAGGAGGTGCCAGTGGAAGTCAGAGGTTCTCTGATGGAAGTGCCTCATAGGGATGACCCAGAGGAGATGCTAGTGGAAGCTGGAGGTTCCCCATACTGTGACATTCAGGAAATTCATGCTCTGGGAATGGGTCTTGGTCAAAATTCATGGACTCCTCATTGTTCCATGTTTATACCAGGGACACCAAAAACATCAGGATAAATGAAACCACTAACAGTAGTTTTCTTGCTACTAGTACTAGTCATTAATTTATTCCCAGCTGCAGTGCAGAGTGGAGAACTCCAGCCACATGCACAGCACTCTCCAAGTTTTTCCACTTTTTCATACATTTTTAGCAAACAAAGAAATTACTGTTCGTTGGTTATAAATTACATCACTCGCCTCATTAATTAGTTTTCTCTCTTGTATTAGATATTGATGTCTCTCATGCTAATTAGTCCACATTTTTCAATCTGTTTATTATTTTTTTCTCAGACAAGTAATTTTGAGTTCTGAGGCTGAAATATCTTTATTAGTCTTGTCTTTGTTTTCTGATTACTCCAACATGTTCTTGGAGGGCTATGAAGTCTAGATTCCAGGTGTCCAGCCTTTTACTCCTGCAGGCTTTATCATTGAAGCTTATCAGGGTTAGTTTAGCAGAACTAAAACCTTTGGTGA
Organism: Phylloscopus trochilus trochilus; assembly: GCA_016584745.2. NCBI lineage: Eukaryota > Metazoa > Chordata > Aves > Passeriformes > Phylloscopidae > Phylloscopus > Phylloscopus trochilus. Next base: position 14,787,291 of record WQNJ02000015.1, on the reverse strand, counting down.
TCTAACAATCCAATTCTGACAATAGATTGTCAAAAGCCTTAGCTACCTGCCCTCTAAAGCAGAACATTACAATGTTTAAGACTGATACACTGCTTATGATTAATATACTGCTTATGATTAATTGAACAATTAATTACAAAGTTAATTAAAATCATGAATTAGGAAAAAGTGTAGGCTAGACATGCAATGAAAAGCTGTATAAATAATCCAAGCTGATGTGTTTGGAACCTTATGTGATTTGTTTCCATTCTTCTATAAAATGCACAGGTGCTCTTGGAGCATAGTCATTCTTTAAGATGATGTGAAAGGATGTGACGTTCAGGTGACTCCCCCTTCATGTCTAATCTCTGTCCTAAGCTCTGCCAGTAGTGATGATTGGAACAGAAATATTAATGGAATTGTGTTGAGGCAGCACTTTGTGCAAATGACAGCAACATGGATGAAGGATGAGCAGTCTCACAAGCAAAATATTGAAGGATTTCTAAACTACGGTTGAATATTGCTTTTACAGATCTTTGCAAGTGATACTCCCATTTCCTTAAAAGTTCAGGCAAGTTTCAGATGCATAGCTTTTTAGCTTCACTGCCAGCCAATTTTGCCTTCAGAATGGAGCAGCTGGATGGCAGCCAGTTGTTTTTGTTAAAAAATATGCTTATGCTGATAGACATTTTAATGATTTTTGAGCTCCAATGGAATGTGGCACATTCTGTGCTAAATGGAGTCCTGCCAAGTAACCCAAATTTTGTTCCATCTAACTAACCTAAGGTTAGCTGTTTCCATTTCACATCTATGCAAATAATATCATCTAGAGCTGAAGAAAAGAGAAAGGGTTTTTGTGCCTGTTACAGCTGAAATTAATCTTTTGCAGTTGAAGTTGTTCTTGGAGGTGAGTCCAGGATGTGTTTCCTTAGTACCAAAGAAATCCCAGGGTTGGGTGCTGCTCTGACTTTGTGATAGTTTTGTGAGCCACTCTCGCTTGGTTTGTTCACTGAGCTCTGGCCAGTTCAGTTGTACTCAAGCACTTGATTTCAAGGGAAGCCCTTGCCTATAAATTCCAGCAATTAGGAAAGGAATTTCTAATGCCACTTGAATGTTTGGCTGCATTAGAGGCTAAGTGACTGTCCCTCTCTCAGGGCAGTTTTGTGGCCAGCTGCATTTAAAGGGAGAACTGTGTCAAAGCAGCCCTTTTTAGTGATGCAATAGCAAACCTTTTCAAATACAGCTGTCATTTAAAATTAAGGGCCTAGTTAATCAGCAGTAATGGAGTGTAGGCTGCTTTATTTACAGAAGATTTCTTCTTCCTTTTAGCCAAATGGCAGCGAGGCATCACACAGTGGAAGAGCAGAGGCTGTCAATTTTTGTAAGCCACTTGGAGGTATGGTTGCTTTTGATGTTTTGCTCAATGTCTGTAAGATTTGAAACTTGGCAATTCCTTTTTGTAGCATATTCTTGGGACAGGGGGTGTGTTCAGAGATCCCAGCTGTAGCTAGTTTGCTCTCAGGTCAGCCTTGCAATCTCTTGTCACTGCATCCAGTCATTGGCCTGTTTTCCTCTGACAAACCCTGCCAGTCCTTCCTTGTTGCCATACTGCTTGGCTGATTGGAATGGCTCTCACCTGGCTGTGGCTGCAGGGACATCTCTGCCACTGAAAATGCAGCTCTTGCTCTGCCTTAGTTTAGTGCAGAGCACTTTCAGGCAGCATCATGATGGCTTTTTGGAGAGACAAAACTAAAGTTCAGAATTTCTCTTTGCCAAGTTCAGTTTCACATGTGAATGATGATTGGTGTGGTACTTGGTGATGGTTTATAGATCCTAAGGGAATATTTAACCTTCAGTAACTGGGGTCTGAGGACTGACAATAGTAAGGTAATTGTGGGACTTGGGGCCACTTCTGCTTTCCACTGCCACTGAGAAACTCAGGTGAGACAGATCTGGTTGCTGGTAGAGTACAGGGTGCCTTTGCAACATGCTCCATGCAGCATCAGTTAGGGACTGGGCTTTGTCACAGGATCAGAGAATGTGCTGAATTGGAAGGCATCCACAAGGCTATGCAAGTTCAGCTCTGCCCCCCAAAATCCCACCATGTGCATGTGGACCTTGTCCAAATGCTTCCTGAGCTCTGCTGGACTTGGTGCCATGAACAGTCTTGTGGGGAGCCTGTCCTGATGCCTGACCACCCTCCGGGTGAAGAACTCTTACCTAATTTTCATGTTAATGCTTGCTTGTGGTTTCAGGTAATTTTTTTTATAAGTCAATCAGGGGTATGGTTTTAGGAGGTGTTTTGCTTGAATGCTGTGAGAAGTTTCTGTATCTACATTGGATCTAACTTCTTGAAACATTAGTAGTGCCTTCACTCAACAACTGGCAAGTTTACAGTGTTCTAAATAATTTAACTGTGCAATGGTTGTGCAATTAGGTTTGCAGGCGAATACCAGAGAGGCATTGTCCACAGAACAAGAAGTGGAGAAAGGCATTAAAAATTTGACCTATATTGAAAGACTGAAGGAGCGTGTAAAGAAAGGTCAGTTCTCTGATGGAAGAGACAAAGCTCCTGGATTTCTCACCAGTACTCATGAAGCCTCCCTCATGCACCAAGTACGAGTTCCTGGGTTCAAAACAGTGCCTGGTGTGTCATATCCCCTCCCCTGCTGGCCACACTTCCCCTGATGCAGCCCAGGACACGGTTGCCTTTCAGGGCTGCTAGCACAGGTTGCCAGCTCATGCCCAGCCTCTCATTCACCAGCACCCTCAAATCCTCCCCACCTTCATCCCCCAGCCTGCCTTGGTGCCAGGGGATGTCCCAATCCCAAAAATGCAGTGCGTTGCACTTGACCTTGTTGAATCTGATGAGGTTCCCAGGGCCCCACTTCCTGAGCTTGTCCTGGTCCCTTTGGATGGCATCCCATGCCTCTGGTGTTGGCAAAGTTGCCAAGGGTGCACTTAATCCACTGTCCATGTCATTCTCTACATAGCTCAATGCTCGAGCTTACAAACTGGGGAAATCATATAAAAACACCATGCATATAAAGAACTTTCCATAAAAACCTCCCCTCCAGTATCACTCCATTACCAGGGGTTTTTTTATGGCTGTTTCTTCTTAACGCTTTCTTTTTTGGATTCTTACTGATCTATAAATGCTGAACAAACAGAGTTTCAACAGTCTTGGTACATCTTTTTGAATCACCTTCCCTGCCTTCTCCGAACCCCCCATTTGACAATTCTCTTTCTGCTTTTCCTTTACTGAAGTTAAAATACCCGAGCTCAGGAGAGTCCCACACGGCGCTCCAGATCCTGTGCCTGAGAGGAAGAGAACAATGCCCACGAACCCTGCAAAATTCTTCCCGAGGCATTTCAGGACTGCCTCTCAACGAGCAATGAGAGACAGGGTGATTCATTTACTGGCTCTGAAGAATTACAAGAAGTTAGAGCTACTTGCCTGTTTACAGAGAGAAGGACTTGTGGAAAAGGACAAGGAATCCCTTGGAAAGATCCTTCAGGAGGTGAGATCCTGGAGTTGGTGCCGGCAATGCTAACTCTTAGCTGTCATACTTCAGGGTTCCAATTAGAAACTAATGAGAGGCTTAGGAAATGCTTCTTGTTTAAGTTTTCCCGTAAACTTTACCCAATTTCCCCTCAACTGCAAGTCCATGTGAGGACAGAAAAGAAATCTTCAAAACTTTTGGGGCATTGTTGTTGTTTTGCTAGAATAGCTGGCAATGATAAACTCTTTGTAATGCTGTTGCTTCTCATGCCTTATTTCATCCTCTCCCTTTTCCTTGCACTGCTTAACTGCTTCATGGAGCAACTTCACAGGGTGAAACTCTCCATTGGGTCAAACAGTTTGCAGTGCTACTTAAAATTTCCTGGGACAAATATCTGAGGAGACAAATTTGGTAACTGCATAGGGCAGTATTTAATTTGACTGGAGTTGGTGGCATCTCAATGGTACCTGGCTTCTGCTGGGATCTGTGGAGATTGCCTTCCAGGGAAGGGTGTTCCAGACAAATCCTACGTGATAGAGGTGGTGGCCCAACTTTGAGCACAGCGTTTCTTTCCTGTTGTGTGCATTGACTCTTCATCTTCCTTGGCACCTATGACTATTCAGTAAGCCTTCCAGTTCTCCTTCTAGTTCCATTGGTATTCCTTTATCACAGCCATTCATACAATTCACATTGCTCAAAGGATGCAGTGGCTCTTTCCTTCCTTTTTAAATATTCCTGGTCCGCGTAGGAGCAGTGCTGAATGATGCAAGCATTAATATATCAAGTAGGAACATTTCCATTTTAGCTCGGAAAAAACGGTTTGGAATCTAGTCAAGGGAGGAAAATTCCACATGGATACAGTTTCAGTTGATCCCACAGTGACTTTTAAGAACTCGTTCCTTGAACCTGTGAAGTTTGTTGCTGTGTTTACCCAGGGCAGTGGCAGGGTTTTATCACTCTGAAGACATTCACAATTTAATGAGAGGCATGTTCTGCCATCCCAATGGATAGAGCCCATTGAGATTTCAAGTTGATGATAAGATTTCAAAGCTCAGCTCCTTACAGGGTAAAAAGTGGAAAAGTTTTCTCCCTTTTCCTTTATCCTTGTAAATGTTTCAGGAGGTTTTGAAGGAGTAGTTTCTTGTTTGCAGTGTGAACTGCCTCAGGGTACTGGTTTGCATTCTGAAATGGCTGTGTGAGCACGTTACATCCTGAAAACTATTATTCACATTTTTCTTAACTTTCACAGGGAAGTGATGTCATTTTTTTTTTTTTTGTTATATATGAAAAACTCGTAGCATGAACTTGCTGAGATCTTATTCACACAGGCTTCCTTCTCTTCCAACATGACCTTAGTTCTGCTTTTAAGAAGTGAATTCCTGATTCTGGGTATCTTTGTTACTTTTAAGCTGTTGAAGTGTAGCTCTAGGTAGGGTTATCACCTATAACTCTTCCGTAGGAAGCTGTAGTAGCTTTCTCTGAGCTTTCCTGTGAGTAGGCACCTGAGAAAGAAAAGCAGTTTTGTTTGCAGAGACAAATGCCAACATCCTGTGGTGCTTCATGGGATGATGAAAACGTGCCCCATTCCAGGCCCAGGCTGTGCTCTGCCATGGCAATGTAGCTGGGTGAAACGAGGGCAGCAGGGGTCCTCCTGAGGGTGGAAAAATATGGATTTGCCAATGGCCATGGTGTTCCTGAGGTCTTACTCAAAAGAAAAGGAAACAAAGGAAAAACTTGGCCTCTCCATGTATTTCAAATGGTGAAGACTGAGAGTTCTGGCATAGTGTACCTTGGCTCTCAAAGCTGCATTAAAGACCAAAAAACCTGGATCCCTGGTGCAGGGAGAGGTTTTTGTAGTGTACATTTCCTCCATGCTTACAGCAGTTTGGGATTTACTTACATCCATATTTCTACAGCCCAAATTGACCACACTTGGTTAATATTGTTGCCTCTTACATGACAACTGCTTTGTTTTTCACATCAAAAAGAAGTCCTGGAAAACTGGTGCATGATTTTATTTTCAGCTTTGCTTTAGCTTTACAGTACCAGTTTTACATCTATAGTTTGCATTTAGGTGTAATGAACATTTATGTTTTAAATGTCTGCCCGTAGGTAGCCAACCTGGATGAAAAAGCAAATTCTTTAAGTCTGAAAGAACATTTCTTTAAAGACATTCAGGAAGATTGGCCTGGCTACAGTGAAAGAGATAGACAGATGTTGGAGGTCATCCTTTTTCAGTAAGTTCAGTCAGGACAACCACCATTTCAGAAAACCCTCTGGGAAATGAAGATCTGTTTTCCCTGTGAGAAAAGAACTATGACTGTTGATACTTTTGCTTTGTGCCCTGAAATGCTGGACCATCCTTACAGAAAAATAGCTCTACCTCAGAATGCCACCAGCACCAGACAATCATCATTTCTGGGACCTTCTGAAAGAGACATCCCACCGAGAACTGCTCAGGTATTTTGTGCATTTTTTAAACATTCTCTACTGTGTATTATGTTTTTATCCCACTTGCTCTTGGTGTCAAAGCTGTGATATGAAGCAGTAGTGCTGTCTTTATATCAAAAACATGAAGCACGTATTTCTAATGGGATTCCTGTATACTTTTGAAGATGGTTGCAGTTTCAAAGCCTGCAACAAGCTTGCACACAGGACTTGTTTCTCATGTTGCACAAGAAGCTCTGCTAAGGACAAGATGTGTATGTGTTTTTGGTACCTAGCTGTGTCTGGGCAGGTTTCTTGATGGCAGCTCTAGTATGTAAAACATGCAGGGATATCCCAGTGCTACTGTCTGAATAGAAATCTTAGGGAAGTCTAGAATAAGGACAAATTATAGTAGTGATGCATTTGTAGGAATCTTGTTTTTCTGCCTTAAGCAATATTTAGACCTCCATTTTGATTCAGGGTATCCCATGTGTGAGCAGGGGATTCTGAATCATCAGGGAATACGTCTGACTTGTCAGGCCTAAAATCAAGAGTTGGCCTGTTTTCTTACCAATACAAGAAGACAAGGCAAACCTGTTGAAAGAAGCTTGGAAAACATGGCATAAAAGGTATATTTTATATACCTTAAAGAGCTCCCTTCAACTCAAGGAGGGTGGACACAGCTCTGTTTTTCCCTAGCTCTGTTCCAGCCAGAGCAGGAGATGCTGCAGGCCCCAGCATCCTCATCTGACCTGCCTCCGTGCCCAAAGGATTTCTGTCAGCAGGCTGGCACAGAGCTGTGTCTGGCACTCCTGCTCTGAGCTGCTGATGTGCCTGGATGGGAGCAGTGTATGCTCAGTAGGGAAGAGGCTGTGATCCAGTGTTTCCTCTAGAGAACAGCAGGAATGGCTCCTGCAGCCAGACGGGGGCTACTCTCTCTGTTGTTATCATCTCTGCAGTGGATACACAGTGATCAGCACCACTCTGGCAGCTTCTTGGGGCTGCTTTAGTGAATTGTGTGTGTGCATGACAGCAAGAGCTGAGTGTTTTCCTGGTGTGTCTAAAGCAGAAAGAGGGAGCTAGATAAAGCTAGCCTGAGCTCCCCATTTGGGGAAGCCTTTGATAGAGCTGCTGCAGAGACTGTCTTTCTCCCAAAGCCTTTCAGCTACAGACTAGAATGACTTTTGGAATACTCAAGTGAGAAAGTAGGAACAAAATAGAGAACATATTTAGCTGTATCACCTCCTTGTCTGACAGGCCATTTTATATAAGAAAGGTATGTTTTCCACAACTGCCAGTTCAGAAATCCTGCTTTTTCAGAATGGGAGCAAAACTAATCATGAACACTGTTGCAGAAACGGCCTCTGGCTTCTGACTTTATCATTCCTGTGATGAGCAAGAAGCAGAGGATTGACCAACAGCCCAGTGATGTCCAGCCAGCAGCTGGTGGCCACTCTTCTTCTTCCTTGGTCCTGCCTTCCACATCGCATTCCACTTGGAACCTGTCTCCAAGTGGCACCTCTATTTCTACTTCCACCACTGAGGTACAACCAAAAGATAAAATTCGGACTCTTTCTGGAATCCTAGTGCCTGCCAGGCTGCAGGGGACGACTCCCAAGTCCAAAGGTGAGAGAACAGAATTAGACAGGGTGAAAAAAATCCCATAGTTTGGATTTTGATAAAATGCTTGCCACGAGCAAAGCCAAAGAGATGAGCAAAGAGCACATGACCCAGGCAGAAAAGGAGTCACACAATCCAAGTGCAAAGGGTGTTAAACCAGATGGATCAGTTTTAGACATGCTTCCATTTCATTTTTTACTGGATATCTGTATGGATCCAGCCTCTCATCCACATGCACCTCCAAGTCATCCCCACCTTCATCCCCAAGCCTGCCTTGGTGCCAGGGGATGTCCCAATCCCAAAAATGCAGTGCTTTGCACTTGCCCTTGCTGAATCTGATGAGGTTCCCAGGGCCCCACTTCCTGAGCTTGTCCTGGTCCCTCTGGATGACATCCCATGCCTCTGGTGTTGGCAAAGTTGCCGAGGGTGCACTTAATCCCACTGTCCATGTCATTCTCTACATAGCTCAATTGTAAGCTCAAAGCTTACAAACCAGGGAAATCATATGAAAACACCATGCATATAAAGAATTTTCTGTAAAAACCTCCTCTCTGGTATCTCTCCTTTACCAGCTTTTAGTGGCTGTTTCTTGTTAATGCTTTACTATCTGGATTCTTAGAGATCTGTAAATGCCAAACAAATTAAGGTTCAACAGTCTGGGTAAATGCTTTTGTATTAGGTGGGGTCATTGGTAGGATATAGAAATCACAGGATTCACCAAGGGTCATCAACAAACAGTGTGGGTTTTTTTGTTTGGAACCCTCTTTTAAGGGGGCTTAAATTTTCTGGGTTTGAACAGACGATTGGTTGGGATCTCTGCACCTCCCAATTCCTTAGCCCGTGCTGTCTGCATTCAGGATTGGATGTGATTGCTTGGGGGTCCCCTTTTTAGGTTTGAATCTAACCTATCCTTACCATACCCAGGGACTTGTTTTACTTCTAAGTTGGTCAAGTTTGGGGGTCTGATATGGCCAAATTTATCTGGCAATTGCAGACCAGCTGCACTGTGACACTTTTGAATCAACTTCCTTGTCTTCTCCAAACCTCCAATTTGAACTCTTTGTTTCTGGTTTTCCTGCACTTTAGGAGAAAAAGTAGAGGTCAGAGGAGCCCAACAAAACAATTCATGTCCTGTGCCTGAGAAGAAGGGGATGATGTCTGTGAGACTTGCAGACATTGACTGGAATGGTTGCGCTGCTGTTTATGGCCGGCCCTACAGGGACAGAGTGATCCATTTACTTGCTCTGAGGGATTACAAGGAGCCAGAGTTACTTGCTCGGCTGCAGAGAGATGGAGTCAGGCAAAAGGACAAGCATTCCCTTGGAAAGATCCTTCAGCAGGTGAGATCGTGGAGCTTGTGCCAGCAATTCTTCCATCAGCTATTCCGCTGTTCATAACTTCAGTACTTCCTCACCTGTTGAAACTGGAGACATTTCCAGTACTCCTTTGGGTTCAGTTCCACTGGTGTTTCATTCTCATAGCCATTCATAAGATGCACACCCATTGAAGGATGCAGTAGCTCTTTCTTTTGAAATATTCCCTGTTCCCATAGGCTGTTGCTGAATGATGCAAACATTAATACACCAACAGGAATATTTCCTTTTTAGCTAGGAAAAAAGGGTTTGGAACCTAGTCAAGGGAGGAAAATTCAACCTGGATACAGTTTCAGTTGATCCCACAGTGACTTTTAAGAACCCATTCCTTGAACCTGTGAAGTTTGTTGCTGTGTTTGCCCAGGGCAGTGGCAGGGTTTTATCACTCTGAAGACATTCACATTTTATTGAGAGCCATGTTCTTCAATCCCAATGGATAGAGCCCATTTAGATTTCAAGTTGATGATAAGATTTCAAAACTTAGCTCCTTACAGGGTAAAGGGTGAAACCATTTTCTCCTGTTCCATTGCAATGTTTAAGGACATTTCCTTGGAGACAATTTCCTGTATGAGGTGTGAACTGCCTCAAGGTACTGATTTACATTCTGAAGGGGCTGTGTGAGCAGACTTGCACACTCAAATGCATCGCCCAGGCTTTTTTTTGACATCAGAGGAAGTGGAGTTTTATTTTGTATCAATCTAAAATGGGCAGCCTGAGATTTCTGAGAGCTGATACACACACACTTACTTCCCTTCCAACACAACCTTAATTCTGCTTCTAAGAGAGTTCCTGCATCTGGATCCTTTTGTTACTTTTTTTTTTTTTTTTTTTTTTTTTTTTTTTTTTTTTTTTTTTTTTTTTTTTTAACTGTGGGAAAACAGACATCAGCAGAGACCAGAATTATCAATGTTTATTATGTTTTCAAGGAGAAAAGAAGAGTCAAAGTTGTGATGGATGGTGGTGGTGTGTGGATGAGTTATTCAGTGTGTTGGATGGGTCAAACTGATGGAAACTTTCCCCATGGGCTTTTCTATGGAACTCTAAACAGGTGTCAGGTGATGAAGTCTAAAGCAGCACTTTTGATATCAGTGGTCTTGGGGTTTTACTACCTCATTTTACCTTTTTGAGTAGACTTTGTGTTTGAGGGAGATAAATAAATAAGAACCTCATTTTATCTCCCTTAAGGAAAATAAAGAAAGGAGAACCTAATTTATTTTCAAAGGAATAGAGCAAGGCCTGTGCAGAGCCTTCTCATGGCAGGACTTTGCTGAATGAACCCTGACTCTGCCACAGGAACAGGGACTCTGGGCCTGATCACCTCTCCTTACACATTGGAGCACTAAATGTTGTTTTCAAAGGAACACTTGCTAGATACAAAGAGAGTTATTTAGTTGTTTCCAGTTGGTGAAACTTTGATATGGCTTCAAACTCATGGGATAGAGCAATAATTCATCTCTGCACCAAAGGACATTGTTAAGTTTGAGTTGGGTGTTCACAAACAGCTGTTCACAAACAGCTCTATGTAGTTTCCATATAGCAACCATAACAAACATTTCTTTTCTTACACGTCTGCCTGTAGGTAGCCAACCTGAATCCACAGGATAATTCCTTCAGTCTGAAGGAACATCTGTTTCAAACACTTCAGACTGACTGGCCTGGCTACAGTAAGACTGAGAGAAAGAATCTGAAGTTAATCCTTTCTAGGTAAGTTCAGTGTTTAAGGAAAGGAAAAGATCCTTTTCAGAAAAAAGGCCCAAAGGAAATGAAGCCTAGATTCCTAGAATATGCTGAGTCTGCAGCCACCCAGGAGTCCAACTCCTGGCCCTGCACAGGACACCACAAGAATCACATGCTGTGCCTAAGAGTGTTTTCCCAGCTCTTCTTGAAGCCTTGGTGCAGTGACCACTGGCCTGGGGAGCCTGTTCCAGTGCTCAAGCACCCTCTGGGGCAAGAACATTTTCCTGATATCCAGCCTAAAATTCCCTCAACTCAGCCTCATGCTGTTTCCTCAAACACCGAACATCTGTTTTACCTGTATGGAAAGAGCTATGAGAGTTGATATTTATGCCTTACAACCTGAAATATTGTATCATCCTTACAGAAAAACAGCTCCATCTCAGAATGCCACCAGCAACAGCCAGGCAACATCTCTGGGACCTTCTGAGAGAGATGCTCCAGCAAGACCTGCTCAGGTATTTTGTGCATTTGAACATTCTGTACTGTGTCTTAAGGTTTAGCACACTTGCTGGTGGTGTAAAAGCTGGTGATGTCAATGTGCAGGAGGAGGCCTAAGCATGTTTTGCCTCAGACATTCTGACAGGTGTGACAGGAAGGTTGTGATCAGGAGGAGAGGGTCCTGCAGGGATGGAGCAGAACTGTCCTGAGCCAACTTTCTGCTCTGCCTGGAGACTTGAGCTCAGTCATTCTCAACTCATTCCTTGGAGAAGGGCTAAAACTGCGCCAAAAAACTCCTGCACATAAGAGGCTACACCAGGGTGGGGCAGATAGGGCCTTCTCGTCTCTTTTCCCTCTCTCTCTCTTTCACTGGCATTGACTCCAGCTCTGCACTATCCACGTGACAGGACCAACACAGGATCTACAGACAGGTGTTAGTCCCTCACTCCCTTCTCTCCTTCATTTCTCTCCTCCCTCACTCTGCCTGGGCAAAGCAGGGCTGTCCCACTGTACTCCATCCTTGGCCCTGAAGTTTGCTGTGGCAGTGGGGAGCCTGTGAGCCATTACCTTGGAGAAGGTCCTTGAGAGGAGCTGAGAGATGGAAGTGCACTGAACAAAAGAAAGGGCTCCTTAGTGACCACTTGTGGAGCTCTCTTGTACAGGTTTAAGGTTTTGTTAGCCAACAGCTTTTGAGTCTAAAGAGTGCGCTGGCTGATGAATTGAAGGCAACTGTACCTGAAAGCACAAGAGCTTCTTGACAAGTGACTGGTGTCTTTGTTCATCTGGATGATAATTCACACCCAACCATCACACCCTGGACTCCTGGGTTGTTCCACTGAAGCACTAATCTTGGCTTTTACACATAAAACCATAAACCAGACAGGTGCCTCTTTAGTAAATCATGGGAGTGTGTGACAACAAAAGCTGAGTCTTTTCCTGGTGTGTGCAAGTCAAAATTGGAGAGAGAGAAAACTGACCACACCTTCCCATCTTGGGGAGGCTTGGATGGAGCTGCTGAAGGTAGTGTCTACCTCCCAAAGCCTTGTAGCAGTAGACTTGAAGAAGAGCTTGGTAAGTCCTCAGATGAGAAACTAGGAGTGCAACAGAGGGATATTTACCTGTGGGACTTCGTGTTTGAAGGCTACTTGTAGTTAAGAATTATGTGGTTTAAACCATTGCCAGTTCACAAATGCTGCTTTTTTAGAATGGGAGCAAACTCTGATCCTGATCATAGATGAATTAATTCTTTTCTTATTATTGCAGAAACAGCCTCTGGCTTCTGGCTTTATCAGCCCTGTGACGAGCAAGAAGAAGAGGATTGACCTGTAGCCCAGTTACATCCAGCCAGCAGCTGGTGGCCACTTCCTGGGTGCTGGCTTTGACATCCCATTGCACTTCATACCTGTCTCCAGGTGTCGGCTCCATTTTCCCCTGCACCCTTTAGGTTCAAGGAAGAGACAAATCCTGGAGTTTCAGAATCCCAGCACTTATGTGCAGAAGACTACTACATCCAAAAAGATGTGAAGAGAACTGGGGAGGCTGAAGCAGTAGTGTCCCTTGAATTTCAATGAAGGTATGAATGTGCTGCTTTTTCTAACTCCAGTGTGGATAACCATGATGTAATGATTTCATTATTAAATCAGGTGCAGGCAAGCCCATATTCCAGAGTCAATGGTACAGGTATTATTTAACAGTAAATGTGAACTAGGGATTCCCATTTACTGTTAGGAAGAAATAGCAGGAGATGGGCTGGGTGTGGGGAAGAGCTGACATGAACACTCTGGTGGGTTAGGCCCATACAGGCCCTTTCTGTAGTGCAGTTGTACAGTCAGCTGCAGCAGTGGTGCTGCATCCCCCCATTGTATTTGCAGTGCAGGAGGGAAGGGAGAAAAGTGTGTGTGTGGTAAAACACTGAAAATTGCTCCCAGCTTCTGTCAGAGCAGTGGTGTTGGCAAGGGCAGTCAGGCCTCCTGCAGCCCTTGGGCTCTGGGGCAGCTGCAGCCTTGGGAGAAGGCACAGCAGAGCCCTGGGTCATTTTGGCTCCAGCCAGGGATGCTCCATGGGGAGACTGAGAGCAAGTCTGGCCTTGCAGGGGAGCAGCTGAGTGAGGCCTGTGCTAGGACTGTTGCTAGGGGATATCAGAAGCCAGGAGTCCAGGCTATTGCTTCTTCGGTACCTCCCAAAATGTTGAAAAGCATCTGTAGTTTTCAAAATCGTGCAGCACAGCACACCAGTCAGATTTGCACCTGGCCTGTGATGCATCACTGGCACCAGCCGTTGTCTATCCTGATCCTGAATTTTATCTTGTGAAAATTTACAGCTTGTAACAATTAATCTCAGGATGCTTTGAAGGATTTATTCTTATGTGGAGGGGGTTTTTGTCATCTAAAAAGAAGCAGGCCTTCAGGCCCAGAGGAGCAGAAGCATTGGGGGGACAGTGTTGGGAAGTGGCATCTGTTATTCTCATTGCCACTTCATCTTGGATTTGTATCATGAGCCTGATAAATCACACTGGTGGGGTTTTGAGGGAGAAGGGAATGAAGAAAGTTTTACTCCCATCAGTGGCTTCAAGCATGAATGAGCTTTGCCCTCCTTAGGAGCTGATGTGGCTTTGGGGTTTTGTTGTTGCCTTTCAGACTTGTCTGGAGTTTGTTTTTAGGTCTGCGTTACAAGTGCCTCAGTTTGCAAAGTTCCCAGAAGGGTAGTGGCTCACAGAGGAAAAAATCTCTAGAGTCAAACGGAGTGTATTTTTACTGCTTGACATGAATAAAACCAGACCTGCCAGGCTTGGTCACTTCTGAGTCTGCCTGAAGACTATTTTTAAAGCAAAGGCCATGAAATTGTAAACTCTGCAGAAATATTGGCATGCCCTAATTTTCTTTTGATTTCTCCTTCATAGGGTAGCCCCAGCTACTCTGAGATGAAGAGCAGGTGCCACCATCTCCACAAAAAGCTGTCCCACATTCAGTAACAAGTATCTGAATTTGACAAGCAGCAAGTGGAGTCTGCACACCAGGCGTCTGCTTCAGCAAGGGACTATTTATGAATGCCTATGAACTCTGGATTTTTATTTCAAAAAGATTAGGTTTTAGGATTATTCAAGTTAGCATTGAGTAGATGATTATTTGTTAAAAGCCTAAGAGTAGTTAATCTAAGATTACAGAATTTAGTATTGAAATTTAACAATAAAGAAGTTGCATTATTGTTAACTCCTTCCCTTACTGTCATTTATATCATATTTGGAGTGGCTTTCTTCTGGTCAATTCTTTTCTTCAAGACTTGGGTTTGTCCACTGAATTCATTTTATCAGTGGAGAGTAGAAGCCACTACCTCTACTATGAAGCTGTGTACATTTTAAGAAAATATTGTAACAAATGGAAATCCTTTATGATAAGAATAAGCTTGTTTTCTGACCTTTCTTGTTAATTTAAGATCTTTGCTTTAAGTGGTCAAAGGTCCAGAAATTTGGACAAGCCCATCCCCAAAGCACCTTGTTTTGGAGGGTTACAGAGGAATGCCTATGGTGACATAGAGGAATGCACATGGGCTACTCTAAGCTCTCAACTGAAGCAACTCCCAGGACTACTTGGAAATCATGGTCTCACCTTGTCAGTCCACCAAGGAATATGCAGGTCTTTTTCAGGTGTTCTCTAAAACACATCTACAAGTGTTGAGGGCAAGGTATTTCAATGGCTTTTAAAGAGAAATTGGGTTAAAGTGTCCCTATGTAAACTCTGTCAGTTTTGTCATTTTGTCAAAAATTGGTCACAACCAATCTTTCTAGAGAGACACAGATGTTGATTCCTGCACAGACCTGTGGGGATTTTGAAGTTCAGTCCTTTTCCTAAGTTTCCTGTTGTTTATTTATTCAGCTGACATGGCAGAGATGTGGCCAGCAATGCCATAACTTTCTTTTGGGGAAGAACAGGAAATTGACTGAGGGAGAACAGTATTTGGGAACACTGAAATGGGCTGTGACTGTCCCTTTCTTCCTTGGAGAGTATTTTAGAACTTCCACAATTGTCTCCATGCCAACGATGTTGAGCCTGTGTACCTGAAGAGATCTTGGGGCATTTTGTGATTGAACACCTATAACATCATCTAAGCCTGCTTCCATCCAGGTGTCACTCATTTCAGTGAAGAAGAGAAACAGGGAGACAAGACTGTGATAATCACATCAGGACCATTTGCTCCACAACCAGCTTAGCGTAGCATTGTTGAGTAGGATTGTAGAGTAGGAATATAGAGTAGGATTTTAAATAAATGAACTTTCTGAACCCTCAACTCATTTGGAAGATTTCCCTCTGTCTGATCCTATGAGAAAGCTCAACATTTCCTTTTGAGTTGTCAGTTATCTCTTACAGGTGCAAAGTGACATTTCTGGCTTCTTGGGTGTGCTTTGAAAGTGGGGAAGGCTCTCCTTCAGTCATCCTCTCCAGACCACACTGCCTTGGGAATACGGACCGCTGGCTGGGTATTGCACAGCTGTAGTGCTTCTAGTTGAGGCAGAAAGGGCAATGGCATTTGTAGGCAGAATGAAAGGAGGTGTGGTGCAGCCAAAACACCCTGTGCAGATGCAGGCCTTCAGCTGTGACTCGAGAGCATTCGGGTTCCTGCCGCTTGGATTTGTATCCCAAAGTGCAATCTCTTTGGCTGGAGGAGGGTCTTGCTCCACTGAGAAATCAGAAGGATCAGTGAGGGTGTTCTGATTGATCTCCTCTGGTGCAGGGCTGTCAGTGACTCTGAGGTGTGAGTGGGCCCAGCTCTGCCCAGGGTGGAGCCCCAGCAGAGCCCTGGCACAGCCTGGAGCAGCCTGAGCCTCGGTGGAGGCAGGCTGGAAGGAGGGAGGCCCTTGTAGCTGCAAGGGCAGCGGCCCAGCCCTGGGTGCCTCTTCCAGGTGAATCCTCTGCTCTCAGAGCCAAACTGGCAGCTGGCTGCTCCCAGGGGAAGCACAGCTGAGCTGGGCACAGCACGGACTGGTGGCACTGGCCGTCTGGAGTCTGCACAGGAGGAGGAAAGACAAAGAAAAGCCAAGGGCTGGAGCCCTGGCTGAGGATTCCTACTCTTCTGCCAGCTGCCCTTTAACTCCTGGGAAAGGTTAGCAGTGTGTGCAGCACTCTGGGCACAGGGTGATGGAGCCGGGCTGCTCCTCAGGCTCAAGCACAGGGGCTGTGTCCTTCAGGCAGGGCAGTTCTGCCAGGCGAACCCAGGCCAGCATGAGGCAGTGACAGCTTGTCAGGTCAGATCTGCAGGAGCCAGTGCCTCACACAGCTCTGGGAGGGAGTGCTCTGACTTTCATCATCAGTGGCACATTGAACACCCAACTTCCCAACCTGGAGTGTCCTGAACCATGGATTAATGATGATGTGAGTTCCCACAAGAAAGTGGATTGGACCCTGGATTACATCAGAACTGTGCTTTGACACTTCATCCCACATCTAGCCAAGCATCTCATTTCACTGTCTGTGGAAAAGATCTCTGAAATTTAACAGATGAACAGCTAGATAATTTGATTACATGTGTATATACCTTATTTCACCCATTATATATTTCACCCACTTTATATATACCTTATTTCACCCATTTGTGTATGTAGTGTGTGACATTTGTATATATCCTGTACCCACTTACACAAATAAGTGTGCATACATATATACTTTCATACATGCATGTACACACACTTAGCTATATCAATCCATCTATCTATTTATCTACCTATCTGCCTACCTATCTGTATATATTTGGATCCACTGAAATGTTCCACTTGAAATATCTTCAGTCTGATGACTTCTGGCAAATGCAAAGGAAGCATCTGACAGATCCCTGCTTGAAGCCTTACAAGACTTTAGTTGGCATGAGCATTTAAATTACAAGAATGTCAACTTCTCTGATCACTTAAAGGTTTAGGGTACTTTATTTTAGCAAGCATTGTAACTAAAATTACTTTAACAATGACATGAGCTGAAACAATATATCAAAAACTTTCAGTGAATCAAATCCCCTAGTTTTCAACCAGATCTGTTTTATGATTGTTGTAACTGAATTTCTACAGCCTCATCTACATTCATTAATTTGATGTATTTTGTGTCTGCATAGTTTAGCAGCTGCTTATGAAGGTCAGCAAGCTGGTCTACAGATCACTTCTCGACTCCTTACTAGCCAGTAAATTCTAGAAATTTTTATTTTTCTAAAGATCTGGTATCTGCAGGTTTTTTCTCTCTGTGGACAGCTAAATATAAAATCCAAACTCTCTATTCTAACCCAGTATGTAGATCTGGTCTATAAAATTCATATTTTCCCTTCTAACTGCTTTGCCACATAGAATTTATATCTTCCCCAGTGATATTTTTCCTTTACATCTTCTTACACTTCAGTTTCTCACCATAATCTTCAAAGCTACCTTACCTCTGCCTCACTCACGTCTACTTCAGCCTTCATACCTGTCAGTTCCATTTTACATTTTGAGGGACAGTGGACAACACTGCTTCAGCATTTATGATCTCTTTTTCTTGTATGTTTTTACTTGAGTCTACATCCCAAGACATTTTTCTCAAGCCACTTACTTCAGATGATTACAGAAATAAAATCTTTCTTTTCAGCCCTCATTTGGATAGTCCCTTACTTTGTTAAGAAATTATTTGCCTACTGTTTCTTTCAGATAAGGCTCTATCAACCAACTAAACCAAGTAGAACAAAGAACCCCATGTCTCATATTAAAAAATCTTGTTTGTTCTGCCTTCACAATTCAGAATCCTGATACGAGATAATTCATCATTATGAAAAAACACCTGCCACTCATATAGGTGCTACAGAAACAAAGACTTTTCCCTCCTTTTCTATAGTGTGTATCAGAAAATCACTATTTATGTAAAAATTAGATTCAAACGATAATATGCACTTATAATCTCTTAAAAATTCAGAGAATAGAAAGATTCAATGTCTTTTTCTCCAGTCACATTCCTAAAACTACAGTTTCAAGCAGGTAAGTGAATACAAAACTCAGTGCAGGAAATTACCGCTGACTCTTTGGCTTAAAGGCATGAACCTCACTTGAGTACCTCAGTGGAGTGAACCTATCTCATTATGAACTCTTCACAGAACAGACAGTGCCCCTCCTAAGAAACAAAGTTTACTTTGGTTGCTTTCTACAGGAAGAAAGGTGGAGTTTACTAATTCACTGCAACAGAGCTACAGTAATAAACTGCCTCCCAGATGAGAAGTGATAGTGTGGATTTCTAGAACAAAATGGAGCAATCATGCTGAAATAGTTTTCAGTTTAGGTAAGAACATTAAGCACAAGAGAGCACATCTGTATAAGTACTCCCCTCTCATTTTCGCAGTATTAGAACCAAAATAGTTCCCCAAAACAGCTGTGCTGATAACCACAGTCATTTAAAAAACATCACCACACAAAGAGGAGTGGAGTGTTTTACAGTGGCAGCATCTTGCACTGCCTCAGGTCAATGTCCCAGACCTGACAGTGACAGAGAAACAATTCCAAGAACCAGGAGCATCTTGATGAATTTTACTGTGTCTCTGACAGGTTTCTATGGGAATTCTGCCTTGCCTCTCTGGGTTGGCAGGATAACAGTTGATTACTCCATTATAACTAAACAGCCACCTAATTGCAAGAGGACTTCAGAGAGTCCATTTTCAACTGTGCACTGCAGTTAAGATTTTCACTTTATTACTAAAATCCTGTAATTCATGAACCCAGAACACAAGAGTGTAGTGTATGCATGAGAAAAGGGGCAATAATTCATCTCCTCACCTTTTTAAAAAATGAGGACTCACAGAAGCTCAGCATTGCCAACTTAAACTCAAGTCAGCAGCTCACACTCAGAGAGCAGGCAGAAAATCTGGTAAAAAAGGAAACCCTGTGATAAGAGCTATGAGGTAATCTTTCTGGCACACCAGAATCCAGGAGGGTAATCTTGCTCCACCAGACTAACCCTGGCCCTCAGACTGACTCTTAGCTTGCCACTGCTAATAATACTAATAGTGTTAACACTATGTTCTGTATAGCTGTATGCAATGATGCTGGCCCATTGTGCCAGGCGAATTGCTCTTTATTTCAGACAACTGGAGGTAAAACATTTTGGAAAAGTAAAAAGATTTGAACACCTGCACTGGAGCCAGAACTTCCTTGATTACAAAGGGAAAGAAAAAAGCAAAGAAAATGGGATGCACAAGGGCATTTTCTGAGCAATGAGGGGAAAAAAATACAAAGTCCTTGCAACTAAGTTAAATTAGAAGTTTGAAACCTTCAAAACATCTACTTAAACACAGTTGTTAAGACCCTCTTTCCTATAGTGCCTGACTGCCCTATGCCAGTTCATATCATCCAACTACAACTGTAGAACTAGGTCAAAACTCTCTGCATTTCAACTTTGTCATA
This sequence comes from Phylloscopus trochilus trochilus, assembly GCA_016584745.2. NCBI lineage: Eukaryota > Metazoa > Chordata > Aves > Passeriformes > Phylloscopidae > Phylloscopus > Phylloscopus trochilus. Next base: position 14,767,816 of record WQNJ02000015.1, on the reverse strand, counting down.
TGCTTGTAAGAGATATTGTTCAACTGTCATGTAAAAGATCCAATTACAAGCCTCAGTCAAAAAGATCTATTAAAAGTCTGCCTGCCTGAATAAATGTGACCTGTGCTGACACCCATCACTCTGTGTGCTATGATTGTCTGCATATGGAAATAGTAACAGAATCAAAAAAAAAAAAATATATATATAATTTGCCACTTGCTCACCTCTGTGTCTGTTATAATGCTGGAAATTCAAAAGACTGTAGCAAAACTACATTTCATATAAAATACATGAGTCGTGGCAGACCTAATCCCGAATGCCCATTTTAAGAGAAAAACTAATAACTGACTATGATTTTAGTGGGTTATAGAAGCCAGGTTTGTATAAACACAATGCATAATCCCATTACAGCTGATGCCTGCTTGAGACAAACAAGGTCCATTATAATGCTGGCTGGAGATCAAAGGGCTAACAGCTTCCCACACCCCTAAACATAAAAAACGTCTGTCAGACAAAACTGCCTTTGTGCCTGCTTTTGGACAAGCCAAACCTCCTGAATCTGTACTCCAGTAATCAGTTCCTGCTTTAATGGAATTCTTGGATTCTATTTTTAGCCTGGCAGAAAGGAAATGACACTTGGTTTGGAAGCACATGCACAGAAGGCAAGGTTATCCTGGGCATTATCCTGGGCACAAAGCTTTTGTAGTAGGCTCAACTGTCCGCATCACTAGAATCTTCAGTTTCAGGCCCTTCTACCTATTTCAGTTCCGAATGAACACATGATTACATTACATTTTTACAGCAATCATTTTTATTGGCATGAAAAAGAAGTTGCAGTAGAAGTTGTGTACAGAATATGGGAAAAACATGGCTGCAAGGGGAGAAGAGGAGGAGATTCAGCTCCTATGGTTTATTGTATGTATTAGTTCCCAAACATGGAACAGACTCCTCAGCCAGTAACTCGTAAAAAGTCAATCTCTACACAAGAAACCAAATTCCAATACATCCCACAAAGTGCCTATGTACTGGATAAATTCCTCAAAATACACAAAATCTAAGTATTTCCTATCTCCACAAGCCTCATGCAGAGGAGCTAGAAACGCTGGAGGCCAGAGGTGGTCTTCAGGGTGCCAGGACCCTCCTCGATGAGCTGCTTTTAAAAAGGCATTCTTTGTCCCAGGGGCACAGGCACACCTAAGTGATTTTCAGCTCTCCTGTGAAGGTTGCTGTGGCAACCGAGCAGAGAAGCTCTCAGTGATTGCAGTGAGAGGAGCTGCTGGGTCAGCCAAGCAGGTGGCACAGGAACAGAGAACAGGAGTGCAAGTGACTTTCCAGAGCCTCCCTTTATTCTCAGGAACTGGCTACTGAAGGGTAGACCTCAGGGTGCCCAGATTATGTGGAAAACTAGAGGGGCGGGGATTGCCACACGGGCCAGTGGGAGAAGGGATTAGGAAAGCAACCAGTTGGGTGAGGGATCCAAATTCAACCAATGAGGGAATGGAAAATCTAGGAAGTAAGGGCTTAACAATGGGGGTTGAGGGATTTGTATGAACAAGTGCTCATGGGTTTTTATGCAATTTACTCACCTAACCAAAGGTGTGTCTCTCAGAGAGACTCCTGCAGAGGAGCTCTGTTGTTTATGCATTGCTTTCTGTCCATGGGACAGTGCAGGGAGGCCACAGGGGCTCCCACAGAAAGGCATTATCGTCTGCCATTCAAAATGGCCTTGAGACCATGGGATACCTGATGCTTTGGGGCCCATTTCCCTGACTGTAAGGTGTTATAAATGGAATCAGCCAATTTATCAATAAAGAATTTATTGAGAAATTGCAAAGAACAATCGAGAAATGCCACAATCAAAGTCAGTGCCAAGCCCAGGGTTCAACACTGGGTGAACCTCAGACACAGCCTCTAGAGCACCATGCCCCCCACAGTTCACGAAGTGTGCACTGAGCGGCCCACTTTTATAGTGTTTCTCTGTACAGTACGTGATTACTGGAATTGGGCATTGGGATTCACCATCTTGAAGATACTGATAAGATACATATCAGTTGCTAATCGGTGAGTCGTTGGTAGGCTCATCAGTGGTGAGTACCCATTTCCTTCCAGCTGCATCCATCTTTTTTCTGTTAATGTTTTTTTCCTGGGTGCTGGCAGCGATGCCACAATCCTGAAGGTGGCTTGGGGCACAGTTTGAAGGGCATGACTTCTGAGGTGATTGTGGAGTTTGATTTTAAGGTTACAGTATAGATTCTTTACATCATTTTATAAAACATATTTACAATAAAACCAAATTATGTACAGCATTTACTGCATAGGGGAATGGGCCGGGGGGGGGTGTGGAGCTGAAAGAGCAGAGCTTGCCACAATAAGGCAAAAATAAAATTATTTTAAAATAGAGTAGATTTGGAGAGAGGGGTTAGGATAAAATGGGGCAGAGTTTGCCAGAAAAGGACATACCAACATTAATGAGTTCTAAAACCATAAAAGCGTCAGAAATTAAATGAGAAATTTTAAAGTAGATTCTCATTAACAGTAATGCCAAACAAAAGTAGCCTACAAACCAATCACAAAATTCCCTTTCTCACAGTACAGTTCTATTTTCAGACTTCCTTGCTACTTCCCCTTACAAGATCATTTCCCAAAAGAATTTCCACATGATTCCCATTTAATTTACAGGTAATGCCTGTAAATTAGCAGCAGAGAAAATAGTTTGTATTTAGGACAGATACAAGAGTGTCCCTAGACTGCCACAAATCTCTTGGAACTCTTTTTCCCTCATTCCCTGGAAAGTAACTTTGCTTTCTTTGGCAACCAGACAATCCTTCCTCTTTTTAAGGAGTCGATTTTAAATTTTACATTTACTTGCTTAGTTAAAATGAGCCCAAAATGTAGACTGAAAAAACAATCACAGTACACAGACAGGGTGAACGTCTTTTTGGGAGGGTGAATGATACCATGTTTTAAGCAGTATAATTTTTAATCTCTAAACACACTAACATTACACTGACTCGTGCCACATAAAAACTTATATCCATAAGATGAACAAGCAGACATCTTTTATCATCAGGTAATCTGAATTTCAGTCTTTGTAATGAGAGATTGTTGGTTACAGCAAAGGACAGTAGAAATACCAGCTGGCTGTCCAACATTCAAGGTAGGAGGTAAGGTAAGAAGTAACAGAACAATTGATGCATTGTTGTGCTGGTTTGAAAGCAAAACCAGTGAGACTCCCAGTCAGAGATACAATTTAATAGAAGAAGAAGGGAAAAAAAGATGAAATAAATAGAATGATACAACCTAACACCCTGTTGGTCAGGGTGTTTGAAGCAGTCCGGGAATCCTCCTGGAGCAGCAGATGTGGTTCCGCTGGAGCAGAGATGATCCAAAGCAGTGATCCCTGTAGAAACGTCTGGTAGCTCGTCTCCTCTGAGAGTTCAGTGGATAGAAGCTGCCAGTGGGGTCTCAAATCCTGGATTATATCCAGGTGGGAATGCTTGGCTCCTCCCCCTGGGCAGAGCATCTCACAATGGCATGATTCATCTTATCAGTCATGCAAATGGCCCTTGATGGCCCATTAAACAGAGATAACGTCTTCAGGGAAGGCATTGTTGGGCTCGTTAACAGAAGATAAGGAGAACACTGCCCCACCTTGGCTCCAACGGCTCATGGGGATAGAATACATCCTTGGGCACAATTTTACATTGTAACCTAGGACAATTGTCAAATTGACTAAAGTGCTGGAGAAAGGACCAGACAAAGAGATTAAATTCAGCACTTTGAATTTCATCACAGAATATCACATGTGAACATATGCCATGTACCAAGCATCTCTGAGATATTCTCCTGCTAAAGTACTAAGTACATTTTATAACATTAAGGAATTACAATAAATTATTATATGCTCCATAACATGACAGCAGTATGGAATTTACATGTAAATCACTTAATTTACATTTACATGTATCTCAGAGCACATAAATGCTTATTGTGACTCAGGATGAAGCAGGGCAACAATACTGTTTGAAAGCAGTTATCCAGAATGAGCTGCACTACAGCCTGACATAAATGTAAACACAATGATAATACTAAGTGTGCTCTTTTATATACAAAAGTTATTAATATAAGTAGACCACAGCAAATTAGGTTTGCCTGATTAAGGAGCAGATCGAGGTAGGAAAAGAAAGTCCCATGTTCCTGAAAAATGCAATAATGACTTTCAGAATACTATTGCTCAGTATAAACTATGTCAACTAAAAAGAATAGCCTTCTCAAAACAGTGGTTCTGTCTGTCATAACTTGCAGCTCAATGCTCATCAGGAAGAAAAATTAGCAAGGCAAACATTCACTGAGTCTGACTAATGAAGAGATACTGCAGTAAGAATATCTATTGTCAAGATAACATGATGCTTCCTAAAAAAAAGACATTGAATTCTCATCTGCCAGTGATCATGCTGAGACACTAATGCTGACACAACTATATATTGATTTGTTACACAAATTTTCAGTTTAACTTAGTACTTCACAAACTTTTGAAGTGAAATAGAAACTTTTGAAACCCAATAGAGATGGTATCTGCATTTGATATAGAGACTCCATAGCCAGAACGAAATCCAGTTTAGTTGCTTTAATTCTGTTGTATGTAAAGCATACATTTATTGGGATAAAAATCCCTCTGGGCCTCATCCACACAGGCTCAGAAATGCCCAAAAAGGTGAGGGCTGAATTAAAACCTTCAGAGAAACAAAAATACATAAATCCACACAGACATGAGATAGAAATGTAAGTTTAGTTTTAAGTAAGTAGAGAATATTTTAAGTGCCTCAAGCAAATAAGAAACTGTAAGTAATAAAATAAAAATAAGAAAAAAATAAATAAGAAGAAAAAATAATAATAAGAAAAATAAAATAAAATTAAAAAAAAAAAAAAGAAACTGTAAGTTAGTAAGAAAAAGCCCTAAAACCTAATTTAAAGTTCAGTGGCATCACCTTTTACAAAGTTAACTAAGTTCTAGACATAACGAAAACAAAATGCATTCCTAAATAGAACAGAAAGTAAAATTTGTGCAAAAAATTACGACCACTTTCACACATCAATCCTAGATTTGGACAGGTCCAACAAGGCAGTAGTAGAATTGTGTTTGTAACTGATTGGTTAAAAAGAGAATAAAAATGTACTCCTTAGAGAATGCAAACCATCACTACCACCACGAATGGAACAGGTCACGGCTGCTGTTACTGCTGCTGCTTCTGCATGGGACTTGGGGACGGTATGCTAGAAGGCTTTCTGCATATTGGCACGAACTGCAACAACTTTGCCTTCAACTTTTACATCTACCCAGCTTCTATGGTCTCTATGAAGACCCCCTGCAATATTTGACATACTTTGTCCCACTGATGCAAATAAGCAGTTCATTCTCAAGCCCAACAATATCTTTAGTACCTCCAGTTGAGGTACAGGTTTCACATTCACTGAATTCTGTTTGCCAAATTTAGTGTAGTGGTCTTAGTGTTTACTCTTTTTCCCCTGTGAGATAGGACTTGGAGAAGCAAAGCAGGTTCAAGTTTAAAGATACAGATTTATTAACATACACACAGACACAAAAAAAAAAAAAAAAAAAAAAAAAAAAAAAAAAAAAAAGAAAGAAAACCACATGAAACTACTAAGACAACCCTTTCTCCTACCACAAAATGTTAACTTTCCCATAAACAAGGTAAAGAGGCAAAACTCAGAACTCCAGGTCAGTACCACTTATAAAATAGTCTTTCATTCAGTGTTTGAGAGACAGAAGTCTCTCCTAATTTGTTCTGGTAACTTTCCACAAGAGAGAACAGTCTGCTTGTGGCTTCTAACTCTCACAAAAGAGCCCACCCAGGAATTTCTGCAGTTGTAGACCTCCCATACAACATAGTCTTACCCGTGACTTTCCCGTACATATGGGCCATGGACTCACACTGGGGTGTCACCTTTTAATGATGCACAACTCCAAAAAAGGATTTTTTTATCTCAAAGAACAGAGATATCTTCTCACTTCTTTACTGGCTCAGAGGGCTTCTTCTCATCTCTCTCTGTTCAAACACCTTATGGAATTCAATATTCACTCAGTAAATCATAGATACCTTTGCTTAAAAATCCACAAATCATCTTCCTAATTCATATTGTCCATGATTTAAAGGAATACTCTAGCATATTTATATTACAGTTTGTTACCACAACTCATAGGAGATTTTCAGCCTAGAGCCAAGGCAACTTATCATCTCTTCCACCTAAGGGGTCAAACTTCCTTTACTGACTTTGACCTCTTTATACTGTCCTTTTACATGTCTCCAGTTTGGCAGTTTCTCTCACTAAGGAATGAGTTAGGGCTTTGGAAGTTTCATCTGTGCCAAGAAAGCGTTAAATCTTGCCCACGTCCTCTTTCTCTCAGCTGCAGCTCACCTTGGACTTCAAGCCTGGGCTGACTGGGGGAACTCACACTGAGAGATTGGAGCTCAGAGTGGCTCAGGCAGTCAGAAATCTCAACAGGCAGGAATGTAAATGGCTCCTGCCCACCCCTCAGTCCCATGGGGTGGGCCTGGCCTGGCTGGTGGCAGAAGCAGAGCCCAGCCCCTGGGAGGGGCCTGAAATGGTGCAGAGCCAGCCTTACTGAGCCCCAAGCTGCCATCAGGGGCTGCAGCCTCTCCTGCCCCTCAAGGGCAGCTCGGGGGGGACGCCCAGAGACACAGCCAGGCCAGGCCAGTCTGGCTCTCCCCCCGCAGAGGGGAAGCAGCAGGCCTGGCCGAGCTGCCAGGACCTGGGGGACCACACAGCAGACCAGGATGGGCCCTGTTACCTGTTCCAAGGCAGGAAGGGAAAGGGCCTGGCTTGGACACACTCAAGATTTATATGGGTATTACCAAAGGTCGCCTTCAGCTTTCTCAGTGGTCAAACCATGTGCCAATAGCTAAGAACTGGCTTCTGATAGGTCCCTGTTGTGAGGGTTTTGGTTTGAAACCGGGCAGAAACACCCAATTATGTAATGGTTTCATATTCGCCAATTTTATATTTTCCCAGTCAATGCACCAATTATGTGACGGTTCCATCTCTTGTTACTTTTATATGACTAGGAGAACATAAAAAGCAAAACAGGCTTACCTTGAAATTATAAAGATAGTTTATTTACACACATTAAAAGAATGAAAATAAGAAAAAATTTAAAAAACAAATGACACTTTCAAAACATCCTTCCCTTCTTCCACAAGTGTTCATTTTCCCACACACAACATAAAAAGACAAAGCCTGTCATTTCAGTCAGTTTTACCATTTAAAAATAATCTTTCATCAGCTCTTTTGGGAAAGAAGTCTTTCTGGGTCTTATAGAGACATTGTCACAAGAGGAACAGTCCTCTGCTGGCTCCCATGCCACACATCTGCAATGACCTGAAAGGAACCTCTGAAAACTGTGAAATCCTACCCATCAGCAGCTTTCCCAACACTGCACATGGACCATATCTGCTTATTAGAGGTACTGTTTAAGGATGCCTCCTCTAGTATAACACGAAGATTATCTTCTTCTATTTCCAAAATCATCTTCATCTCAAGAACTAAAAATCTCCTTTTCCTTAGGAGTGAAGAGCTTCTTATCACCTTTAACTAGAACCTTACATCCCCCCAAACAGCATTCGTGTGTTACAGGAAAAACAGTTCATTCTCCATAGTTTACCAGAAATTTCCAGCCAGATTAGGCCACTCCTCCTCCTTTGCACCAAATAGTCTTTTCACTCTCTCTTCAGTGACTTCAGTTTCATCCTGTGTCTCTTTATGGTTCAATCACTTTGTCTGTCCTCACTCCGGGAAGTGCCAGTGCTCTGGAGGTTCATTTGCTGGCAGAAAGAGTTAAAGCTTGCCCAGGCCTGCGGTGGGCACGTGGTCCCTGCTGGCGGGAGCTGCAAAGATCTCAAGGCCATGCCAGTGGAGAGGTTGCTGGATGCCTTCTCCTCCAGCCCTGATCTCGTGGCATGGGCCGCTCAGAGCTGCTCCCTGAGGCCTGAGGAAGGGGAAGGGAACGTTCCCGCCCCAGCCCCGGCCGGTGACACGGGCGGCTGCCGGGGCTTTTCCTCCCCTGCCCCGGTGCTGCTGCTCTCGGGCCCAGGCACGGCCGGGCTGCTCCCCCGCGGGGCAGCAGCTCCCGGAGGCCCGGCCGGGCCTGCCCAGCCCGACTCCCGCAGGATGTTACCTGGCCGCTCACCTGGAGAAAAGAGGGAGGCTCCCACACATTCTCAGCTTTATATGGGTATTACCAAAAGTCACATTCTGTTTTCTCAGTGGTTAAACCACATGCCAATAGCCAAGAACTGGCTCTTGATAAGTCTGTCCTTTCTAAAGAAATTCAAAGGTCCTAACTGAAACCAAACTGTGTTAACCCATGACACCTGTCCTTTCCAAAACAATTCCAAGGTCCTGACAGGGCAATATTCCATATTCCTCTTCAACTAAAAACCAAACTGTGTTAACCCATAACACAGGGAGGGGATGAGAAAGAGCATATACCATATACCAGAGCAGTTATAAGAAGCATTAAGAACATTTTTGTACGAGTTTGCTGTTTGTTCTTGATGGACACGTTCCAAAAAACAGCTCCTCTTGAGATGAGAAGTGCAGATTTGGCAGGTGGAGTAATCTGCACCAACACCTTCCCACCTAGACACTTCTATCTTGTATTGACAGCCCTGTAGAAGATAAAAAGCAGGATTATGCACACTTTGAGATTGGCCAGAGGAATGAGATGCTGCAGGAAGTAATTCTGGCAACTCTGTAAATAAGCTTTTCTCTCTAACTAAGAATAACCACATCTGTGGCATGGCTGCTTTGAGGAGGAAATAGCAACACAGCCTCCTAAACAGTGGTCATAATGAAATTCTACCACACTCTGTTCTCAAAAATATAGCAGTACTCTTCCCCTCTGCAAGTCAACCATATTTTCATCAATTTCTTTCCAAGTAAAAAACCTCTGGCAAGGAAGGTGCAGTCAAAGAGGTTCTAGTATAGCTGGAGTGCCTTTGGAGTGAAAAATCAGAGATCAAAGTGTTCTGGAATCTCACCAGACCAGGGAATGGATAGTTAAAAAACAACCATATATCAGCATACTTGGAGTCACATTTTAAAGATATAAGATCTTGGTGCAGAGACTTTTCTCAGCAGACCAGATATATTTCCAACTGAAATAACAGACGTCTTATCATCGTGGCAAATGAAACAGGCCCAATGGGTTTTTATTTATGTAAATATAGTTCCTTCTGACAACAAATACATTTATCTTTACACCGAATGTAGGCAAGAGAAACCAACACTAATCACACATACATGCATTACCACTTATGTGCACATGTTCTACTAAAAAGGATCAAGTGTATTCCAATCACATACAAGGAGAATATGAAAAGGGAATTAAAGCAAATCTTACGGCTTCTGCTTATTAAACTTCAGTGGAATTTAATGTGAAATATGCTTACCATATTGAGTTATTTCCAGTGTGATGTTTTCAGAGAACAGCAATACTTCATCTCCTGCAACAGAATTCCACCCCTCCTTGTGGCACTGCAGGGTGCACACTGAGATCTCATAACTAATCCCAAATATCCATATGGACCAACAAATCCTTTGAAATGTTTGCATTCTTTTCTGTCCATGAAGAAGATTTAAATAATTTACAACACCCAAACACACACACACGAGAACTCCTATTGGCACAAATAGGCACATCATCAGTAAGTGGTGACAAGTCCTGTAAAAGGTTAATATTTTAGTCATAAATGTTGGTACCAAGGGAAAGAGCTATAAAGAGTGTGGTGAATGATAATTCATGTTTTCATAATGTTGTTATTGTAGTTTATGTTTGTACAATGTTGTAGTTATTATAAACCAGAAACCAAAGTGTACCCTTTTAAGAAGGCCAAAAAGCACCCCCAAGCAGGGCAGAGGGCTTGGAAAATTTCCCAAGAACCTTCCCCGTCTCCAGAGAAGAGGACAAAGAAATTACAATTCCAATAGAAGATGGAGAATGACCAGGTGATCAGGCCGTGGATGAAGCTTGATGGTTCTGAGACAGGATCATCCAAATTGCCTGGGAACCCCCTCCGCCCAGGAAACCTTTTCAAACAGAAGATCCTGCCGCCAGAGATTTTGACATCCACTGAAGCCAAGGCACTGAGAGACGAAAGAACTTATAGAAATCTCGGATTCATGTAAGCCCAGCCAGAAAAAGTATAAAACAGCTGGCTTGGGCTCAGGTCAGTGTGAAAACAGGGGGAGTTGTAACATGATAGAGGTTGCGCTCGTGGTTTCACCCAGTGCTGGCACTGTTTCCTGGCTCGTTGGCTTTGTCAATTTCCCTTAGGAACTTCAGTTTGACCACTCACAGATTCCCTTTTTGACACAACTTGGTTATCCAGCTTTGGAAACACTTGGTAACTTTGGAAACTTTGTAAACACTATACACTACATTACTGCTAAAATTATTGCTTTTCTGATAAATAAAGTAAAAATTGGTTCCGTAAGGGCTGTAAGACTGGAATAAATATGCTTCTTCAAAAACAAACAAACAAACAAACAAACAAACAAAAACCAAAAAAGTCAAAACAAAAACAAAAACACCACAAAAACCCAAACAAACAAAAAACAAAGTCCTGCTACACAACTTAAAAGCAGACTTAAATGTAAAATGCACTTACAGTGTTGGCAGGTTCTAAGCAGCTTCCTCCAACAGATCTGCTAAAATTTGAGGTCTGAACTAGAAGTCTTTGCACTGCAGCCTGTTGAGTCACATTGCTTCCACCATACTCCAACACTTTTTGTAGCCCAAAATTACTGCAGAGATCTGGACTCTGAAGGTCTCTCACTCCTGAATCATACTCCCAGCTTTCTCTGGCTCCTGATAAGGCACCTAAAATGCAGAAAAAGAAAAACATTCTAGCATGGACTGTGTATAAAGAAAACACAGAATCTCTGGAGTTGGAAGACACCCACAAGGATCACTGAGATCACTGAGCTCTCTGCTCCTCCCAGGACTGCCAAAACCTACATCATGAGCAAGAGCATCATCCAGGTGCTTCTTGAATTCTGCCAGGCTTGGTGCCATGACCACTTCCCTGGGGAGCCTGTTTCAATGACCAGCCATGATTCCAGAGAGGAACCTTTCCCTAATATCCAGTCTGAACTTTCCCTGATACAGCTTCATTCCCTTTCCTCATGTGCTGTCACTGCTCACCAGAGAGAGGAAATCAGCACCTCTGGGGTCACCCCTCAACCTTCTCTTGACCTCAGCTGCTCCTTGAGATCTTTCACTACCTTGATCTCTCTCCTCTGGACACACTCCCACAGTTTGATGCCTTTCACATGCTGAGAAAATACCCAAAAATGCACACAAGTACTCAGGGTGGGGCAGCAACAACACAGTGCAGATTAGGACCACCACCTCCTTTGGTGGATGATGCTGATACACCCCAGGACACAGCCCTTTTGGCTGCCAGGGCACACTGCTGACACAGGAATAACCTTGACCATCATTCCAGAAACAAAAATGCAAAACCTCCACTGCCATTACTGCTCATCTTGCATGTGCTGATAATATCAGGGGAAAAAACCAGTAACATTTCCAGTGTATAGGTGAATTACTAAATTGCAAGATTCAGAAGGAAACTAAAAGCGTTTATATATGTTCTTTAGTACACTGCAAAACCAGTGTAGTTTACAACAGCTGAGGACCACAAAATGAGTACCAGTAAATTATGTCAGATTGAAAAGCAGCAGAGATGAAAGAGCAAAAGAGGAAAAACATAATTCCTTTAAATTTGTCTTTACTGAATGCCAACAAGAAGTGTATCTTTTAGATGTACAGTTATCACTTTTTATGCTACCACTATCTTTTTTATTATCTCAGAATTGCTTGTTTCAATTCAAGTTTCAGACACACCAATCACAGGGTGTTTCATTACAAATCAATGCAAGTGACAAACGAGAAATGCTTTGAGAAAGTGTCTGTATCATGAAGCCGTAGGGTTCCTGCTTCTCCAAGAACAATCCTTCCAATTCCCTATGCATAGAGATGGGTTTAAACCATAAAGCAAATAGAAGAAAAATTTCTAATTTTGTCAGTAACTATTCCATCCCTGTCTGCTTCTGATTCCCTTACAAATGTCTCACTCCTATTACAATCTTGTTAAGATTTAGGTTCAACCATTTCTTATGGCAAAACAATCCAGATCAGGCATTAGATTATTTAATAACCCTGGGCAGTACTGTAAAATTTCATCTACAGTATAATGAAGATTAAAAACAAATAAGTGACTTGTCTAAGCGTACACTCTAGTTAATAGAAAAGTCAGAATAGAATTCAGAGCTGCAGCCTAGATCAAAACTCTAAATCAAACATACAATCACCAAATCATAAATTTGTAATAACCTGTAATGCCATCCTATTATTTAGAAAGCTTTTCCTTTTTTGAGCTAGTTTTCTCTCTCAAATATTAATCAGCATTCTAAGGGAGTGCTTACTAATCAGTGGTTGTTACTTATTCAGTGTTATTTCCACGCAAAACCAATAAAGTACAAAATGGACTATCAGGAGAATGTCTCCCTGTCACCAAGAAAAGTTTGAGATGCAAAAGTACAAGTGGAAAACCAGCCAGAAGGGCTGCAAGGCAGCAACTGATCTGTTGTTTCAGGTCAACACCCTAATACCCTGTAAAGCTGTTATGCATGAAAAGCAGATTTAGGAAACCTGGAGCTGGCTTCCCTGTCTTTCTGCAATGCAAATATTCTAGCCTTGAAATATCTAAGTAGAAAATAATGCATATAATTACATTTTATACTAATATAATTACCAATTACCATGATTCCTTACCACTGGTAGAGGGAGATTAATTAAAGATTAATTCAATTACTCTCACACCACGAGCATGCACCACTGTACTTCATCCAGCTACATGCTGCAAGCTGTCCAACAGACTTGCACTGAGACACTGGTACCAGCAATATTCTATACAGCAGGCAGGGCATTGTGGCTGTGCACAGCCTTGGCATCTCTGCCCTCGTGTGGCTACAGAACACCACAGAGCAAAAAACATCAGCAGCTCACAGACCTGAAGGCACTGAAATGTCTCAGGCATCCAAGGGAGGCAAAGGATTGGTCTGCCACTTGCCAGGCCTGCCAAGAACACAGGAAAAAAAAAACTCCCAGGGCAAGCAGAGCCACAGAATTATGAGAGGTGTTTGTATCATATAGATACACCTCTTTCCACAGAGCTAAATATGGCACATGTTTCTACAGAGGATGTGCACTACATTTCTATTACTCAAAAATCATTGTTCTGCAAAAGAGCTTCCATATTCATGCAATTAACAACAACAGCTCTGTTGAAGGACCCAAGTTCCCTTCATAGATTGCACCATCTGCTATCAGACTGAACACTCAGCTGGCACAGAAGTCACCTGCCAGTCATAGATGGATCAGGAAACACTGGAGTTTTAGTACTGTATTATGACCATATCTTTAACCCAAGTTTTCTTAGAAGTTCATGTCAATACTCTTGGTTTAAAACATACATGCTAAAAATGGAAGGGGAGGCGAGTGGAAAGCTTTTCCAGTATTTTATTTTGGGTTTAACCCTAATCCCTAAATTTGCCCACTGTTTTCCCAACAGATTCCAGAACTCTGGCTGTTCAGATGCTGTCCCGGACCTCTCAAATCTCAGCTTTACATGGACACTCTGGAGTCAAAACTGAGATTTCACTTGTAACTGAAAATTCAACCAGGAGTTAACAGACAACTCTTGTATCTTGCTGTAAATAATACACAATCCCTTCTCTTACAACACTAATCAGAAATAAGGAAACATTAGGTGTGATGGCTGATAGCTGACCTGGTAACTAAGAATCTATAGTTAATAAATCTGTGTTTAAGATTAGTCTTTGCAGAACAACATACATCCCATGGTGTTCCCCTGTCTGGCTGCACAGAATAACAAGCACAAAATTTCTGTTTGAAGTGAAACAAAATTCCCATGAAAATTCCCATGTAATAAGCATGCTGGGAAGCTGGTGTTACTACAATGATTAAACAGAAAGAATAAATAAATAAATAAATCCATTGCACAATATTTGTATTAGAGAAGTAATATAAGAGCATATAATCATTTTCAAATTATGTAAGTAACACTTTAATTCCAGAGTAAGAAAGTTAAAACAACACTTTCTGGAGTGAATGAATACATAGCATATTAAAGAATAACAAAGGACAGTTTAGTTTGATGGCACATGAAAGATTTCATAATTCCATAAAATTTTAGTTTCTGTGCTGTTTAAAACAACTTTAATCAATCACTTGACAAATGCCACTCTGAATAATGTACCCTGCTCACCTGCACTGAGAATTCTTGCTATTTAAATCTTCCTTTAACCCCTGCAAAGCTCTCTGGTCTGTGTTCTGGTACTGTTGCCACCCTGCCATTTTGATCTGAAAGAAACTGGCATTTCATCTTATGTTCCAGCAGTTAACCTTCTGCCCAGAAGGCTTGTATTCTGCAACATAAAAACACGTGCCTACCAAAAATACAAGTCTGCCCATACAGCCAGGATTTTTGGTTTGGTAAAGGTTAATTTTACCAGGCTAGGCTGGTGAACCAAGCATTATGTGATTTCTTCATTGCTCACAGAGTAGAAAAGAGAAACCACCAGGATGGTAGGACACTGAAGATGTACTTGTTTCTGAAAGGACCTGAGGTATCAGGAAAAGTGAGGCACTGTAAAATTAGCCCTGCAGCAAGTTCTGAAATGAGTCTGGCTTGTGAATGGCAAACATGAAGACAGCTGACAACAGAAGTGCAGAACCAGCTCCTTGGTCACACAGCTTCACCCACTCAGTGAGGACTGTGATCACTGTTTTCCATGAGGTAGTCATGACATTTAGCTACTTAAATTTATATGAATTATATTGCCAGAAGAATGGCTATCTTTCAGCTTTTTTTTTTCCCTCATCTTTCATTCAACAGTTGAATTACGATAACCTATCACATAGAGTTGGAAATTTGAATTATTATTATTATTATTATTATTATTATTATTATTATTATCAGTGAAGGCAACAGGGAGATTTGTGAAAAGCACTAGCCATTTCAAAGCTCCCTGCCAACTTCAGTAATAAAAGTTTTGGAGGTAAGTGCGCTGAATTAAGGGGAAAATGTACAACATTAATGAAGATTAATTTTGCATTTGCAAAACTTTGCACTTGCTAGTCAAGTCAGGGCCTTGAGGAGTAGGTCCAGCTATAAAAAATGGGGGCTGTGCAGGAAGCCAAGAAGAACGAGAGGAACAAATCTTTGGACATTCAGACAATTCAAGTCCCCCAAGCTTATGCAAATATTACAAAACCCAAATGCACTTTAAACTTTAGGAACTGAATAGAGCTCCACTTGCTCAAGCAACATACCAAGAAGGGTATGTGCAAGTAAAAAGAAGCTATGTTCTGTGGAGGGATCAACTTTATAGTAATCCAACCTGATTAGGAAACTGAAAATAACAGTTGTATTTGGAACTTATCTCAACTATTTCTGTTGTTTCCTACAAAACACTTCCATACAGGAATCAAAGGCCAAAGGTTCCAGCTTCAGCTGGTAGCCTGACAGCTAATGTAACTCCTTCCTATTAAACAGGAATCACTCTTTAAAACTTATTTATTATTTTGCATCAGATGATAAAACAATATGAATGGCACAGCAGCAGAGTGATGATGACAATAACTGATCCTCACATGCACAGCTGGGTGAGAAGGTCTATTAAATACAGAAAGCCATCTGTACATCCATTAAAAGTTCTAGGAGAATTCAGGGTGGGGAAGAATGTATTCTCAACTCAGCATTCAGTCCTAGAGGTACTTCACATCAGAATCTTCTGCAACACTTGTCCAGTGACTGAGAAGGAAATAACTGCTGTGGGCAAAGCAGTTATGGGAAATGGGGAATCTCAAGGGAAGGGTCTGTGAGATTGTCTAATTTTTTCTTCCTCCCACCATACCTTTTTTCTGGTTTGATGAACACCACACACAACATACAATGTTAGGCTGTGTTATTTCAGTCTTTTTCTCATTAGTCTTGGGAGAGAGGATAACAAGCTCTGAGAGAAGGAAACCACAGCTACACCCTATCCTGACTAACTAACAAGACTTACTCATGGGAGAAATCTCTTTCATGAAATTAGGTCTAAGAGAAAAATTGAACCACATCCATGATTTCTGCTCTAAAAGACTCCTGTCAGCTCACAAATCATCTTCCTTTTGTCCCTGAACTACAAGTTCACACATTTGCACTTTCTACTGGTACATTTCTCAAAATCATCACAAAATCTCAACTGTATTTCAGGTTCAGTGGAGTATCCCAACATTGGTACATTCAAAATTCAGGAATTCTCCAATTTTGTGCTGCTTGACTCTCACTACAGGGTATCATTATAATGAGAATTTCAGAAACCCTTAAATGCACATTAAAGAAATTGGAGCAATCTGCAACATAACCGGCACTCTTTCTTACCAGAGTAATACTACATTTTTTTTTTAGGCTTTTGGATTTTAATATTTTACATTCCATGACATATTTTTCTTAGCAGATTTTTATCATTTATAAAAACTATGTCAAATCTTAAGAAAAATAAATCAAACAGCTGCGTGAAAATTAGGACAGATAAGTGAATAAGCTTGCCAAAAGCAGAACCATAAAGTAGACAAGGTAATCCATAAAACCTTGAGAAAGTAAAACACAGAGACATATCTAGTAAAAGAACAAGTTTCTCTCATTACAATATCCCAGTTATTCGACACAGCTTTTGGATTAAGAAGCTTGGTTTGTTAAACCAGTAATCCAAACCATATATATTAACAAAGGTTTGTGAAATTTCTGTCAATTTACCTTCTTCAATCAGTACTTGCCAGCAGACTGGCATTGGCCATATAAGAAACAGTAGCACAGAAAAGAAATTAAAAGCACACTACCTGTAACACCTTCATACACCTGTCCTCTGAAAATATTTAAGATATCTTTCAGACCAGACAACCATTTGCTCTATTCAGACATAAGAAACAGAGGATGGGGATGACTTCTCAATAGTCTGGAAACCAAGGTCTCCTAGTACCCAGTATTGTTTAAGCACCTAAACTAAATTTTGCCAGAACACTGGTGGCTAACAACTACATTGTATTTAGGAATTCAATCTAGAATTTAATTTGAAGTTTCTATTAAGGCAGGAAGCAATCCTTTTCCCCCCTGAAAATTAATAATCTCTAGTAAAGAGGGGAATATATAGTATATGGGGAAAAGAGTACATAAAACCTGAAGTCATACAGAAGCTAGAGGATTTTCCAACATACCTTTCAAGGTATGCATTTGTACTGTATGCACTGTACTTCTAAAAAATGTTGGCTTTCCTTATACAGAAATTTACATGTGAATAATCAGCTTCCTCCCTGATTATCTTCCACTCAAGACAACCTCACTTTAGATCTGACTTGAATGCACATGTACCCAAGCAAACAGAACATCCAGAGTTTGTCGCCTGTCAGTTTCACTTCAATCCTGTTTCATGAACCCTAGTATGTCAGAGCCACATGAGAAGCAGGCAGGTGAAGAGCACACCACGTAAGTCAGGAGAGAGAAAGCAGAAATGTGCTGAGAAGCAACCCTTGATTTACCAAAGCTGAAGTGGAGGATGTGTGACAGCACTCATCTTGAGCCAAATGAAGCATGCCTTCTATGAAAATCCCAGCTGCAGCCTTTTGGTTTCTCAAGCTGATCACAACTTGCATGGAAAGCATAAGCTGGGACAAAACTGAGGAAGTGATGTTGTAATCCAGTTCCAAACCATATGGCAAACCCAAACCACAGCTCCATGTTACCACTGGAACTGACCAGGAGGCACAGACAGCAGTGCTCTGAAACAAGCCTGACCTGTGGTGCTCTGCAGAGCTGGTCTGGGCAGCCCTTCGACTCTGGGTAGCAGCATGCGGCTCAGGAACAGCAGCCTTCCATTTCCCCAATTCTAACTACTCAGCTGTCTGTCCTTCCCCTTTCTTCTCAAAATTTTAAGGTATTTGGTAATTTCAAGGACATTTGATAGGGGTGCCAAGGTGTCAAATACACTGAATTCCTGTAACTTTTATGGAAGGCACAGAGGTGACTGACTCTGTTAGTGCTTCTACTGAGGAAGGTAACAGTGCAATGCAATGCTCAAGCTTGACTAGATACACTAGAGGGAAAAAAAAAGAGGGAAAACCCCTTGCAAACACATGGAAGGAAGGAAACTTGAGGAAAGTAAAAAGAATTTGTCCCTTATACAATGGAAGAGCAAGACGTGCTACTCCTGGCAGCGGGCCATGGTGATCACCAAAGACTTTCATGTTTTCAGAGACTCAGTCCTGTAAGACAGGGTTAGAGGGAGGGAAGCCATGTGTGTGTGGCAGGTGCAATTATCTCTAATTCAAAGTCCCTGAGCTGAAATTTAATATGCAAAGATTGTTATGTGATCACTCAGTCCCTACTATCTTCTCTAATCATTTTCTTCTCACCATGCTAAGGGACAGAATTACCACTTGAGAATAAAGTCTGGTCTAATACAGATTAGCTGTTCTTACATTTTACAAATATTCAGACCAGAAGAAAGCTTCAACCAAGTTTGTTTTTCTATTAGACACCAGAGATCCCTGCAGGGATCACTTCTATCCTGTATATATTCACTGGTATTTAATGCATATTATATATTATGATTTTAGTAAGATTCATCAGCTGCAAATTATAAACCTACAGAAATTCAGGTTCATTTGTAAGGATGCTCATAGAACTTAAACTCTCTGTTTCTTAAAGAAAAAATACCTATAATCTGCTGTTTTGCACACAAAGACAGTGATATCAAAAGATTATTTAAAAGTATAAACTAAACCACTTACAGTTAACAGGAGTTTGCATGTAATTAAGTTTAGCCTAGCAGAAACTCAAAGCTTTTCTAGTTAAACATATCTATGGGTGAAACTTTGCTCAGACATCTCAAGAAAATCTGCAGCATGCCTTTGAATCCTCATGAACTCTGTAGTTTTTAATGAAATATAGGATAAATAAATGCAATCACTGCACCAGTTCCTTGAGAGCAATTTGTTTGCAGTAAGATCAAACACGGAATTAATGTAAAGCAAAAATAATGATTTTTCAGACCCACTGGTCTGCCTCTCCTATTTACCCATAAGCTTAACTTAAGACTGAATTCCTACCAATCCTGTGATTATTTCTCATGCTTGATCCACTATGCATATAAATTATCACAGCAAGTTTTTAGGAGACTATTCTCAGTAAAGAAAGGGGAGTTGGGTATGAATTAATTACTAAGTACTAACCTACAGCTGAAAATTGGTAAAGGGTTCTTGTAATCATAACTGTTTGTCTAGAACATGAAATCAGAGCAATACATGCATGCAGTTACAGGAAACCAAGAATTTACTAATAAATAGTGCCTTACTTTTTCATCCTCCAAGTCAATAGGTGCAAGAAATAGCCCATTTTTTATCAAAGGGAAAAAAATGACAATTTGTTCCTTGTAAAGAGCTAGACAAACCTATAGAATGCATAATATAAATAATTCTAATGCTAGGTTTATACAAGACATACAAAGCTATAAAACACTGAAAAAGCTAACAGAAGCCACAACTGTTCAGGCAACTCTCTGCTTGAAATATTAGAGATGTAGTTCTGCTGTGTTAAAGTTTTCATGTGCCAAGCAATCCACCTCCATCACTCACTACATTATTCACACAGATTTGCTGTACCCATCAGGGCCCTCACTCTCCACAGCTGGACACGGGACCCACAGATTTGATCAGGAACTGACATTCTTCCTGCATTTCCTACTGAAATGATACAATAAAGAGTCAGGTCACATATAGTGACTGCAAGACTCCAGCAACACTTTCAAAAGTTATTTTATTTTTATTTTATTTTATTTTAAAATGCAAGAACATTACCAGAGTTTACATTCCATTTCACTTGTAGAAAAAAACCTGGTTATTACTTGCAAATTATTGTTAAAGCTCCTGCTGAGCTACATTAAGAGTGTAGAGTAAGAACTATAACACATTATAACAGCTTTGAATTGCTGATTAATAAACATCCAAAAGCATAATTCTAGTAACTTGGAAAACTTTCTTTTTTGTGCACTTGAATAAAACGTTAACCTTTTACATCTATACACTCATTTGCTCATCAGGATGGTACATATGGATGCAGGTTTGGCTTACTGAGGACATACATGAGTGAGTTTTAATAAACCTGAGTCCTGTACCTTGATTAAAAGAGTCAACCAATTTACGACGCCCAACTGGAAACATAATGTGAACATTTGTTGGCAATGTTGGTCAAAATTATTCGAATAACCTTATCAATGATAAAAAAATGGATGAGACAAAGTTCAATATTAAATTAGATGCAATTATGTGTTGCAACTTCTTTTCAAGTTATTTTCTTCATAATGAAAAGCAAAACTTATAGGCAGCCAACGTAATGTTACATTTAGATAAAAGGTTTTGCTTTTCTTTTTTAGAATTTGGCACTGTTCCAAGAAAAGGCAGCACAAAATTCTGCCTGACTGGTAATCTCTGCATAATTGCAAACTTGCAGTGTAAAAACATTCATGTCTGAGGCTGGATTCCTTTGTTTCAGATCATCAGGACCACTGCTACTCAATACCAGTCAAATGAGTCTTGAAATTCTGTCATTTATGTGCCCCACATCAATACATGATACCAGCTTTAAATATTATCGCAGCTCATACACTATGTAGAAATTAGTCTTGAAAAAAAGGCCTGTAAACACCTTTGAAAATAAAGTTTTATAAAAAGTGTTTTGACCAGGAAAAAAAATGGTAACACAAAAAAAGAACATCCACCAAGCTCATGTTTGAATTTGTACATGATGTCTCGTCTCAAGCAATGCTTAGAAAGCAACAGCAAAGACACAATAATAACATAATTATTGTCATGTCTCAAAGACATGAAAGTCACAGAAACATCAGAAAGGCACAGAAAGGTGCAGATCCTAATTCAAGCTTCAGTGCAAGTGTAATTCCTCAGCTGTCATTATGTTATTACAATAGGCTTGGTTTATATCATAGAAAAATATTGCAGTGCTGTTTCCTTGACTCTATGAAAAGAAAACTATGTAAAACATTTTAAACAGTGCTACCACAATGGGGTTTTTTTAATAACCAAATAAAAAACAGTTGCATCCTAAATACTAGTTTTTAGTATTTCCTCCCATCCTTCTTGGGAGGGGGTATCATCTCTGTATTTTCTCTAAGAATTGTTGCAAGAGTCAAGGCAGGACAAGGACAAATCCCATAATTCCCCACAGCTCTAGAAGTAGAGTGCAGTACGATAATCACACTTGATCAGCAGACCAAATGATATCAAGCAAAATATATCAAAATGTCTTCTGAACTTAATTTTTTTGGAAAAAAAGAGGAAAAGAAGAATGGGTTCATTCACCAACTTCAAAAATGCATTCAATTATTCTTGTAAAACTAATAGAAATTGGGTAATAGGGGAAAAATTAGTTGGGATTGAATTCTAAACACTAATAAATTTGGAAGTTCACCTATGAATGCTTCCTGGCAGCAATTTGTAAGTTTTCTTTGTGGGATAAATTTTGAGACTATTATGTTGGCCTTTCTGTTACAAAGCTTAGGAGCTATCTTTCACCTCTGATTATTACAAATCATAATTACTTGGCTGGTTTGTCAAACAAAGATTTTAAACCCCAGAAATCTGGTCAGCAAACAGGGAAGCTTTGTAAAGCCACCTAGGGCAGAACAACATCTCTGTTTTGCAGAAAATACAATTGTGTCAGCACTGAAAAAGCAGGCAACAGAAGATAATTGTATGAGCAAGGGAACACACAATATCCTTAAAGCAAAAAAAAGGCACAGTCTTGGCTTTGAAATACTGTCTGACAGCTCCAGAAAGAGATTCACAGGCTGGAAATCAACTGAGCACCAGGCTTACAAAGATTTCAATACAGAAAGTGATGGGAGAAATGGGCATAGAAACTAAGGAGTTTAGCAATTCAAGAATATATATGAAAAAAGGATAAACAGAAGAAATGCTAACAACGAACTACCTCTGCAACAAAATGTGACTATGAAACCATAAAAATGAGATGGAAGATAAACTGAGCTATGAAACAGGTTTGCTATGCTGAGAAGTCAAAATGAAAAGCCAAGGAGCATGAGGTGATGGGATGTTAAGGGAATAGTACAGTCCATCTAAGAAGCAATAAGGTAAGGAGTTAATTAAGGATACAAAGTAAACAAGGAAAATTTAAATTTCTGAGATGACTAGACAAAAACATATGCCAAGTGACTAGAAGACAGAATATGCTAACCCTGTGTATTGGTTTGGGCAAATTAGAAGACCCTCCGAGAGGAAGTCCCCTAAGACAAACCTCCACCACCCCTCCCCGCCCCCAGCCCTGGGTTTGGGAAGGAAATTCTTTGGAGGAGACAAGTGGAAAAAACCGATTTATTAACAAGAACTCTTCCCCCCACAAGAGAAAAGGAAAAGGCTCAAGTTACTGTGGGGGGAGGGCACAGAGCTTCTTCCGCAGGCTCGGAGATCCTTGAAGATCCTCAGGTCAGGTCCTCAGGTCCGGAGCCGGTCCAAATCTTTGGATCTTCGGGGGGGGGGGGGGGGGAGGAGAGAGAGAAAAGGGAGAAAAGGAAAAAAAAAAAACAGAAACAGCACAAAAACAAGCAGCAGAAAGCAAAAGCGGCTAAATTAGCAAGCAGGAGCAAGCAAGCAAGCAAGCAGCCAGCAGCAAAGCCAAAAGCAGCAAGCGCAGTAGAAGCCACAGCCAGCAAAGCATTGGCTGTTAGACATAACAACCCAGTCCAGATATGGGATATAAGGCTCCGTCAACCCAGGACATTCCACCCCTTATCCCATATCGTGGACACACAATAAGAACTTCCATCTCACTTACTCAGACCTTCGACACTTACACGTTTCCATCTGTCTTACTTGCTCGAACCTTTGACACTTCACATATGCATCCTACCCCACATTCAGATCCCCCTGAGGTACACATCGTACTGTTCCATCTTTCTGCATTATCCACCATGTACAACCCGGTCCTTGAGCAGAGACAATTCCACGGATGGGTTTGCCTGTACTCGAGGTAGGGTTGATCCATACTGTCTTTCCCAACAAACTTTTAACACGGGCCACTGGGGCTTTATCTCCATCTACTACATTAAGGAGCTGAGACTGAGCAGGACCCCCTCGGTTGGTAGAACCTCGGGTGTTAACCAACCAGGTGGCCTTTGCTAAATGCTGCTCCCAATTTTTTAAGGACCCCCCACCCAATGCTTTCAGGGTGGTTTTTAACAACCCATTGTACCTCTCTATCTTACCTGCAGCTGGTGCATGGTAGGGGATATGGTACACCCACTCAATACCATGTTCCCTAGCCCAGTTTTTAATAAGACTATTTTTAAAATGAGTCCCATTGTCTGACTCAATTCTCTCGGGCGTACCGTGTCTCCAAAGGACCTGCTTCTCAAGGCCCAGGATGGTGTTACGGGCTGTAGCATGGGATACAGGGTAGGTTTCCAACCATCCCGTGGTGGCTTCTACCATGGTCAGCACATGGCGCTTGCCTTGGCGGGTCTGAGGCAGTGTGATGTAATCAATCTGCCAGGCCTCCCCATACTTATACTTAGACCACCGTCCACCGTACCAGAGGGGCTTCATCCGCTTGGCTTGCTTGATGGCAGCACACGTCTCACAGTCACGGATAATTTGAGAAATGCTGTCCATGGTTAGATCCACCCCTCGGTCTCGTGCCCACTTATAGGTGGCATCTCTACCTTGGTGACCTGAGGCATCATGGGCCCATCGTGCTAGGAACAACTCTCCCTTGTGCTCCCAGTCAAGATCTATTTTCAAATCCCCTATCTTTGCAGCTTGATCTACCTGCTGATTGTTTTGCTGCTCCTCATTAGCTCTGCTTCTGGGGACATGGGCATCTACATGGCGAATCTTCACAAGTAGGTTCTCTAACCGGGCAGCAATATCTTTCCATTCTTCAGCAGCCCAAATTGGTTTGCCTCTACGCTGCCAGTTCGCCTCTTTCCACTTCTTCAGCCATCCCCACAGAGCATTGGCTATCATCCACGAATCAGTATACAAATAGAGCCTTGGCCACTTTTCCCTCTCTGCAATATCTAGGGCCAGTTGAATGGCCTTGAGTTCAGCATATTGACTGGATCCACCCTCTCCTTCAGTGGCCTCTGCGACCTGTCGTGTGGGGCTCCATACAGCTGCTTTCCACCTCCAACTCATCCCTATGACACGGCAGGAACCGTCGGTGAATAAAGCGTAACGGGCTTCCTCTGCTGGCAGCTGGTTGTATGGCGGAGCTTCCTCCACCCGGGTCACCGGTTCTTGTTCTTCATCTGCCACACTGAAACTTTCACCCTCGGGCCAGTTTGTAATTACCTCTAAAATTCCAGGGCGATTCAGTCTCCCAACTCGGGCGCGTTGTGTAATGACACCAATCCACTTACTCCAGGTAGCATCGGTGGCATGGTGGGTGGAGGGAACCTTTCCTTTAAACATCCATCCCAGCACCGGTAGTCGGGGTGCCAGGAGGAGTTGCGCTTCAGTGCCAATCACTTCCGAGGCAGCTTGAACTCCTTCGTAGGCGGCCAAGATCTCCTTCTCTGTGGGAGTGTAGTTGTCCTCGGACCCTCTGTAGCTTCGGCTCCAGAATCCCAGTGGCCGGCCTCGAGTCTCACCTGGCACCTTCTGCCACAGACTCCAGGACAGACCATGGCTCCCGGCTGCAGAGTAGAGGACATTCTTCACCTCTGGTCCTGTCCTGACTGGGCCAAGGGCTACCGCATGAGCGATCTCCTGCTTGATCTGGGCAAAGGCTTGCTGCTGTTCAGGGCCCCAGTGGAAATCATTCTTCTTGCGGGTAACCAAGTACAGAGGGCTCACAATTTGACTGTATTCGGGGATGTGCATCCTCCAAAAGCCAATGGCCCCTAGGAAAGCTTGTGTTTCCTTCTTGTTGGTTGGTGGGGACATGGCGGTGATCTTATTGATGACCTCAAGGGGAATCTGACGCCGTCCATCTTGCCACTTCACTCCCAGGAACTGGATCTCCCGGGCAGGTCCTTTGACCTTACTCTTCTTGATGGCAAAACCGGCTTCCAGGAGAATCTGAATGATCTTCTCTCCCTTCTCAAAGACTTCCGCTGCCGTGTTCCCCCACACAATGATGTCATCGATGTACTGTAGATGGTCCGGAGCCTCACCCTTTTCCAGTGCATCCTGGATCAGTCCATGGCAGATGGTGGGACTGTGCTTCCACCCCTGGGGCAGTCGATTCGAGGTGTACTGCACTCCCCTCCAGGTGAAAGCAAACTGGGGTCTGCACTCTGCTGCCACAGGAATGGAGAAAAATGCATTGGCAATATCAATAGTGGCATACCACCTCGCTGCCTTGGACTCCAGCTCGTACTGGAGCTCCAACATGTCTGGCACGGCAGCGCTCAGTGGTGGTGTCACTTCATTCAATGCACGATAGTCCACAGTTAATCTCCATTCTCCTTCAGATTTACGCACAGGCCAAATGGGACTGTTGAAGGGTGAGTGGGTTTTGCTAACCACCCCTTGGCTCTCCAGCTCCCGGATCATCCTATGGATGGGGATCACGGCATCTCGAGTTATTCTATACTGCCGGCGATGCACTACCGAAGTGGCAATTGGTACCTGTTGTTCTTCCCCCTTCAGGAGTCCTACTGTCAGTGGATCCTCGGACAGTCCAGGCACGGTACTCAATTGTTGGACGCCCTCTGTCACCACAGTTGCCACACCAAATGCCCACCTGAGTCCCTTCGGGTCTTTGAAATACCCCCTTTGGAGGTAATCTATGCCCAAAATACATGGGGCCTCTGGGCCAGTCACAATGGGGTGTTTCTTCCATTCATTTCCTGTCAGGCTCACATCTGCCTCTACCAACGTATAGTCTTGGGATCCCCCAGTCACACCAGCGATGGAAACCGCTTCTGCCCCTACATATCTCGATGGGACCAATGTACACTGCGAGCCAGTGTCAACCAAAGCCTTATAGTTTTGTGGCTTCAATGTGCCAGGCCAACGAACCCACACTGTCCAAAAAACACGATTTTCCCTAACCTCTACCTGGCTAGAGGCAGGGCCCCTCTAAGCCTGATTATCCTTCTTTCCTCGGGTATATGTCTTAGAGGTTCCCTCAAGGGGATCGGACAAGTCACCATCGACATCATACTTGACATCCTGGCTGCGAACAACTGGAGCTGCTCTCTGTTTGGTGAGACTTCCTCTGTAAATCCTGCCTTCCTTCAAATTGCGCACCCGTTGTGCCAGAGCAGCAGTAGGTTTCCCATCCCATTTCCTCATATTTTCTCCAGACTCACGCAGGAAGAACCACAACTCAGCTCGTGGGGTGTACTTTCTCTCCCCATCAAAGGGACGCCTGCGTTGGACACCAGGACCTCTAACTTGCACAGCCGAGATTTGGAGGAAGTCCTCCTTAATCTCTTCCCTGAGCTTCTTGTGATTCTCCTCTAGTTTGTCTTCTAATTTCTGCAGTCGTGTTTCCACAGCTGCAATTCTGGCATGAGTTGGGCCATGTACAGCATCAGCATATGCTCGAAGCTTTTTTGCCATATCGAGCACAGTCTCATGTGTCTCCTCTCGCTTCATTATTGCCAGAGCAGAAGCGTATTCAGCTGGCCCAAGTCGCACAAGTTTTCTCCACATTACAGGTGTACATGGTACCAGGTCTGGATTTCTAGTTGTTACATCATCTGAAAAAATGAGTTCTGCTACTGCCATCTCTCTCAGACGTTGGATCCCCTGTTCTATGGTCCTCCACTGCGTCTGCTGCAGATAGAGGTCATCTGCACACAGATATCTTTGTGCTACACCATACAGAATCCGTTCCCAGAGGCTGTGAGCATTGGCTTCCCTCATCATGCCCTGGTCGATAACAGGATCAAGTGACAGTGATCCCAAATGCCTCGCCTCAGTGCCATCCAGGACTGTAGCCTCCCCTGCAGCATCCCAGAGGCGAACTAACCAACTAATTATAGATTCATTGGGTTGTCGCCTGTAATCCTTTCTTAGGCCCCTAAGGTCCTTTAGAGAAAAGGAATCAATATTGGCTCCAGAATCTACACCCCTCGATGTGGTTTCTGATTTTGGTGAAGGTCCTTCTCCTGGATTATCATCATCATCATCCTCCACCTTGCGATCGGTCTTCCTTGTACACTTTCCACCTTTTGTATTAGCAGCAACAGCCCTTAGTTGAGGCCTGCTGTCTGATTTAACTACTGGTCTGGAGCCTGGAATATTAGCTGCAGCCTGAGTGACTGGGATGGTAACTAGTTTATCTCCCTGTTCCCTGTCTTCTATCTGCTGTCCTTCAGTATCTAGCAGAGTACGATAAACATATGCCAAGGCCCAGCTCACTGCAATAATCCTTTCCTCCTTAGTATTACCATGGCACTTCTCCTTCAAGTACCTTGCCACCTTAACTGGGTTCTGAATCTGTTCAGACAGGAGGTCCCAGATTATAGGATCAGAAAATTCCTTTAGAATTTGGCCTATATCTTCCCATTTCCCACTCCATTCAAGATTTCTCCTACTTGGTTTTGCCCCTGAATCAGAAGTCTCATTAGCCCCCTTGGAAATCACAGCTTTCATCTTATGTAAGCTGCAGACAGTATAGAGGACACTCACTAAATTAAATACCAGAAAGATGGACTCTTTAACACTCAGGGGAAACTGAACATTTTCTAACAGGGATATAAACAATTCATAGGAGAAGAGGGAAAGCAGAGGCTGAAAAAACTCCTCCCCCGCTTCTCCCCTAACAAACTGAGTGCTCAACCATAATAACGAACCATCAAATATATTTACAGCCTTTCTGTAAATCATCACAAACAAGCCCAGCCCAATGAATATTTTGATTAGTGCCCCACGGCTACACGAACTACGTATGAGGAGCAATACCAGAGCTATCTCCGGGTAAGGAAATAGCCCTAGGTACCACAGAAATAATAGAGTCTCAAAAGACCCTAGGGACCAAAAATATTGGCAGGCTTTCACCCCAAATGACATTACGAGTCTAGAAAAAACCATCCCAATGCACCCACAAACAATTAGAATCACCAATATTATTATTATTAAGGTTTTTTCCACTTGCTTTGGTTCCTGTTTCCCGGCCAATGCACCAAAAAGTGTATTGGTTTGGGCAAATTAGAAGACCCTCCGAGAGGAAGTCCCCTAAGACAAACCTCCACCACCCCTCCCCGCCCCCAGCCCTGGGTTTGGGAAGGAAATTCTTTGGAGGAGACAAGTGGAAAAAACCGATTTATTAACAAGAACTCTTCCCCCCACAAGAGAAAAGGAAAAGGCTCAAGTTACTGTGGGGGGAGGGCACAGAGCTTCTTCCGCAGGCTCGGAGATCCTTGAAGATCCTCAGGTCAGGTCCTCAGGTCCGGAGCCGGTCCAAATCTTTGGATCTTCGGGGGGGGGGGGGGGGGAGGAGAGAGAGAAAAGGGAGAAAAGGAAAAAAAAAAAACAGAAACAGCACAAAAACAAGCAGCAGAAAGCAAAAGCGGCTAAATTAGCAAGCAGGAGCAAGCAAGCAAGCAAGCAGCCAGCAGCAAAGCCAAAAGCAGCAAGCGCAGTAGAAGCCACAGCCAGCAAAGCATTGGCTGTTAGACATAACAACCCAGTCCAGATATGGGATATAAGGCTCCGTCAACCCAGGACACCCTGTACCTCCAAAGCAAATAAATAAGTAAATTACTAGATAGACCAAGCCACCAACATCAACACATGCCCAGTTTTACTTCCTGTGAAGCTGACTAATGTCGAGATAAAGGCAGGTGTGACTGCTCAGTAAAGCCCTACCATGGGAGCAGGAGCAGAGATGGGCCAGGGTGATGTGTCCATGAAGCTCAGGGAAGGATGTGGGCTGGGACTGATCACAGCTGCTGCAAAAAAAGCTGGCTTGATCTCAACACCAAGCGGACCTAAGGATGTGTTTTGCTTTAGATAAACAACTGAGAGAACCAACTGGTGCTGTATTTCTCCCTGACTTCAGTAAGAGTGTGAATGTCTCCCTGAGTTAGCCAGGCCAGTGAGGAGTACTTGTATACACAGCTCAGCCCCACTGGTATTGTGACAGAGCTGTGTGCCCTGCAATTCTCTCTTCTGCTATGTGTGACTTGTATCTGTATTGTGTTTTCAGTAAGCTTTGCATCATGCTACTAACAGAAATCCCATGTACCATCAACTACCTTCAAATAAATAAATTAATTAATAATCTGATGTTAAACATTACATGTGACAACAGGTCAATAACATGAGAAGCTGGAATAACAGAACTCTCCAGAAGATGTATGAAGCACATCCGAAAATAAAAAATATTCCCAAATTAATTTAAGGCACTTCAAAGGAAAACTATTGAGAAGACTAATGGAAGATTTCTGGTTAAGAAAGTGTTTTAAAACATAAAAGCCTAAGAAAAAAAAAAAGGTTGAGGAGACATAGCTCCAACTAGACACCATCAGAGGCTGATGGCGTTTTTGGGAAGCATGGATGCAGGTCAGTTCCATGTCACCAGCCAGCAGTCGTGCTTAGCCAGCATGCACTCTTGTAGGGAGCTGGGGAACAGATAGCTTTCCACAAGACAGCACATTTTGCCATTTTTGACTCCAGAATCTGTGTCCTTTACTCTCTTCCAGTTTCTACAGGGTGAAAGGAAGCATTCTGCAGGTGTTAACGTTTCTGACCTAATGTTGACTGGTCGCAGTCATGAACTGGGCTCAATGACACAAATAATCCCTTCCTACATCCCATTTTCCTGTGGATAGAAAAGCACTTGTTCTTTTTGTTTGTTTGTTTGTTGGTTTGCATTTTTGGGGGGGTTGTGGTTTGTTTTTGGTTTTGGTTTCTTTGGTTTGGTTGGTTCTGGTTTTGATTTTTTTAGTTTACTTTTTACCAGATGGAGGAGTATTTTTGTATTATCTAAACCATAGGGCTTTTCCAGTATTCAGATCTCCCACTAAATGGAACTATTTTTAAAGCATCCAAGAAACATTAGTTCCTACCGTGTATTATGACTGGAAACAAGATTAAGTCTCCCCTCATTTTTCAGTTTTACCTACATACCTGCCTGGGCTTTACTGAGAACAGAGAACTCCCTGGATCTTCAGTTACCAGCCCTTGTCCTTCCTAGGAAGTCTGTTCTCTTGTGCAATTTGCATTTTTAGGAGAGGATGCTCTGCACACATTCTAGTTTACATTCTGATGACAAATCTGCATCTGTTACAACAGCACTCTAGCATATGATGAAGTTATGCCAAGGCAGATTCACGAAGCCCTTTAGGAGCAACCCTAATGCCAGTAAAATCAGTAACAAACACCCCACAGTTTACCTTTTGTTAAATTACACCAACAGGACATTTAAAAGTCATACCTACCTAAACTGAAATCATCTGATTTCACAGAAAGCTCCACTTCTTCCTTCTTGATTTCCTGTACCAGTTCTATGTGGCACTGACTAAAATCCTGGAAGGAAATTTTTCCACTTTCATCTGCTCCCAGCTGGTGCATGATCTCTGCAACAGACACCTCCATATGCAGCTGGCAGCACACCATCAGCAAGTCATTCCGAAAGATAATTTTAGAGGGAAAATGGGGGCAGGGGAAGATTGGAAAAGTGGCAATAGAAAAAACAAAAAAAGCAACAAACTAGTTTAGAAGAAAAGGAATACTAGCCCTGTCTAATCTGGATGTGCATTAATGTACTTTGAAGAACACAGAATACAGATCTGGGACAAAACTTAGGGAATGTGGACTAGTCAATCAGAAATAAGTAGCTTGTGTCATGGTAACATCTCCCAACCCTCTGTATGAAACACTAAAACATTAACATTCCCCAAGTAAGGTTTTTAAATTATAAATACACAGAGAGTTTGCATTGCAGAAAAACATGACAGTATAGAAGAGTAAGTGTGCTCTGAGGAGACAGTGCAGACTTTACGAGAACATCACAAGTTTTCAGACATCAGAATAAATTCCATGAAAACCATAAACAAATGAAAAGAGAAACAGTCTTAGCACAGTGGTTGGAAAGTATACATTTTCAAAGTTTATATTTCAAAACTTCAACTGTCAAAATAATTAGACTGGGGCAGGGGGGAGAAGGAGTGTTGAGAGAGCTATTTAGGTAAGAAATATCACAACCCTTGACCTTTATTTTTTAAGTAATTGCCAGTTGTTACAGATTTTCAACAACTTTCTGGCTCCAAAGAGACGGCAGTCAGAACTGAAGTTTACTTAGCCTTTCTGTGGGGTCATATTTGTAGGTTACAGGTGTGAAAAACAAAAATTCAATTTTAGAATATTTTTCAAAAGCTTAATAGGGGAATAAAAAAATATTCAGCACTGGGGTGTTCCTGGCTATCAGCCAATGAACACACCAGTACATTAAGACAGTGTTATCTATATACTGTTACTTTACTAAGGTACATACATATTCATAAGTTTCATGCTTTATTTAAACATTCTTGGTAGCTTTTGATGTTATAGAATGTTGTGGTGCGCTCTCCCATACCCCAGGACCTGAGACCCTTGAGCAGTTGCTTGTCAGTTGATGTGGTGAAATAAATGAGATGGGCCTCACTGGCCAGTCTGAGGATTGTATTTATTAAAGCAACACAAAATGTAACTTAACTCAAATGGGAGGCAGAGCTGAGGACCATGAACAAAGGCAGGACAGTAGGTTTTAAGCAACCAGTGAGGGTGAAGCTTGGGACTAGAGATCTTGGGAGGAGCATAAGGTGAGCTGAGAATATCTGAACCAATAAAAAGGACACAGGGGAGGAGAACAGTTCAAACTAACCTGTGAGGCATCCAAGATTCGGGGATTTCCAGACTTCAGGGGCTGGCATACAGTGAGACTGACAGAGAACATTCTGTAACAAAGGGTAGGTCTAAGGGAAGATTGACAAATGTGTAAAGGGGTATGACTTAGGGATAAACCATCAATACAAGGACGGGAGGTACAGAACAAACCTCTTTTAAAATTAAAAGGCAAATGAAAATACAATAAAACACATCGCAACACTAGAATTTTTTTTTTTTTGTCTTGGTTTTCCACTCTGGCTTATCTACATGACATCCTACAGATCAGGTCAATATATTTATTCCTTCTTGTAGCTTCATCCTGTTTTACACTTCCTGGATAGCAAATAGTTAACAAATTCTTCTCCAATTCTCCTCTGGTGCTCTGGTTTGTGTCACCTTTATCTTATCACTTGGACAGGTCAGTCAGCAGATGTGGGAAACAGCCTAATTGCTTTATACAGTTCTCTCGGTTACATAGAAGTATTTTAACATTTTATATTTTGCTAAGGCCTACAGTACAATACTTTCATCACATTATTAGTTCTATTAGCTATAAGGTGTATACATCGGCATAATATATTCAATACACTACTATTTCCATGAGCTATACAGTGCATACTTAAAATGAGAAATTAGGTTATATTAGCAAGCAGCTAAAAGGGATCATAAATTGTGCTATACTTATATTATAAACGATGTCAAACAACTAGGTCTATTTTAGTTAGCAGCAATTTAATTGAATAACAATTTGGTATAAATGAATACAATTTGGTAAATATACTCAAGTATATATATATATTTGGCAGTAATTAAGTATGGTTAAGGTTTGGATAAAGCATAAGCGAAATCAACTGGGGTACGGGGAGGGGTTCTCACCCTATCTCACACACAAAACAAAACAATTCAAACTACACTTATATACTATCTGCTAATACATATTCATCAATGTTTCCCATAAGTATCTTCCTATTATCCAATTTTAAAAATCTACGTCACTGTACTTCATGGCGCATGCGTTGCTTGTTGTTAGAGGGTCTTCTGTCTTCTTTTGGTGGCTTTTGGATGAAGGCTCACAAGTCCTCCTTGTTGTCCTCTGGATAACCTTACAGGTTGTGCATGCATCCCAAGCCTTGTGTTATGTTAGCCAGTATCACATTCCAAAAATAAGCCTTATTATTTCATAGATAAAAGCACAACTTCGATTCCATACCTGGAACCATCCCAATTGTCCTTTTCAAGGCCAATCTTCCAATTATCCCAAGCCCTATTCCATTTTGGGGTTTTACTTATCTCAAATTACATCCTGTACCCTATTTTCTCATAAACATCTGCAAACATCTGTTTTGTGACACCAATCACATATCGTTTGCCTTTTTCCAAAATATTGATATAGTTACAATTTAGTTAGCACGAAATCATATTCATTTATCACACTTACAATCAATAACCACATATAAAGACTATTATACAAATGTGAAAGCCAATATTATAGGGTCATTTTTAACACGGGTTAAATGGCAGACTTAATGAATTCCCTCACTGTCCCAGTTCTCCAGAGGCACTTACTAATTGCAAGCAATAGCATAAGTTTTATTTTGAAAATGACAGTTTCCATAACCTCTGGCAAATCCTGCCTTTTGAAGTTCAGTATTTTTTAAATTATGGCGTGAGAGCTCAGAAATACCACTGCCACAAAACCAACTCCTGACCAAAACACACTGCCAGTGCTTCCAAACATATAAACATTCCACTATGGCTTATTTCCAACTATCTACTGCAAATGTACAAGCTCACCCTTCCCCACCAAAATCCATCAGACTGGGTGATGCTTCTCAAACACTCTGAGGACCAGCAGAGGAATTCAGATGAAATTGTGTAACAAGAATATTGATTAAAACGTAGTGACAAAACAACAGTGGCTGGCGGATGCTAGGATATTAAAATATGAAGTCATTTTAATGCTAGGATATTAAAATATGAAGTCATTTCAATTTAGACTGGTGACCCCCAAGAGCTTGAACCCAGCACAATTTTTATCAGGGGAACCTCCGCAAGAGTTAGAACATGACTGCTTGGAATTGGTAAATCTCCAAACTAAAGTGAGGGAGGATTTAGAAGATATGCCCCCTACCCTAGGGAAAACTATTATTTACTGATAGTTCCTCCAGAGTAGTGGAGGAAAAACAACATTCTGGGTATGCAGCAGTCTTAAAAACAGAAGAAGGAGAATTGGAGGTTCTAGAAAAAGGGAAATTACCCCCCAGTTGGTCAGCTCAGAGTTGTGAAGTTCATGCTCTAAAGAGAGGTCTGGACTTGTTAGAAAAAGAAAAGGGAACAATTTACACCAATTCGAGGTATGCCTTTGGAATAGTTCATACCTTTGGCAAAATCTGGGAAGAGCGAGGCTACCTGAATTCAAAAGGGAAGAACCTGGCACATGAAGGACTAATAAAATCAGTGTTAGAGTCCCTAACCAAACCCACAGAAATTGCAGTGGTCCACATAAAACATCAAAAAGGGGACACTTTAGAAAAAAGAGGAAACCGATTGGCTGATCAGGTGGTAAAGAAGCGGCTTTAAATCCAGAGGGACCAGTAAAAATCCTGAAACTAAACAAGGCAATAGCCGAAAAAGAGGACAAAAGGGAGCCAATATTTAGTAAGAAAGAATGGGAGGCAATAAGGAAACTGGAACTATCTCAAGGAGAACAAGGAGAGTGGTTAACATCAGATGGGTGAAAATTTCTGAAAAAAGCTTTAGCCTGAAAAATGTTAAATGAGATACATGAACTGGCTCATTGGGGAACCCAGGGGATGTGCGACCATTTCTTGAGGGAAAATCTGTGCCTTGGAGTTTATGATTTGGCAAGAGCTATTACAAGGGGGTGTATAATATGCCAGAAGGTAAACCAAAAAGTAATAAGGAAAGCTGAACCTGGGGGAAGAGAGTTGGCCTTGAGACCATTCCAGAGTGTGCAAATAGATTTCACAGAAATGCCCCCCATACAAGGATATAAGCATTTATTCGTAATAGTTGACCACCTGACACATTGGGTGGAAGCATTTCCCACAAAGAGGGAAACAGCAGAGGAGGTCACCCGAGTAATACTAGAGAGTATTATCCCCAGATATATACTTAGTTAACACTATTGACTCAGATAGGGGATCCCATTTCACATCCCAAGCCCTGCAAGCCATTGTAAAATCCCTAGGAATAAAGTGGAGACTGCACACCCCATGGCACCCCCAGAGTTCAGGTTGAGTAGAACGTATTAATAAGACACTGAAAAACGTGTTAACAAAGCTGATGGCTGAGACCCAGATGAGTTGGTTAAAGTGTTTACCTCTCGCCCTCTTGAGAATCAGAACCAAGCCACGATCCGACCTTGGTGCATCCCCATACGAAATGATGTTGGGGCTTCCCTTCCTAATGACCCCTTATAGCACTGGAGATGATATAGAGGGAGAGGAAATAGCTAGAAAGTACTTAAAGACAATTGGAAAGACCCTAAGTAATTTAAGAAAAAGAGGATATCTCTCTCAAACCTCCCCATTTGACACCAATACCCACCAAATCAGTCCTGGGGATTGGGTGCTAATCAAATCCTCGAAAGACACCCCATTAACCCCAAAATTTGAAGGTCCCTTCCAGGTTCTGCTAATAACCCATGCTGCTATCTCGACCCAAGAAAAAGGGTGGACTCACGTCTCCCGTGTGAAAGGACCAGTACTGCCTCCTCCTAACTGTGGACAAAACCCAGAAAAATCCCCCAAAAGTTACCCCAAGTGGATTGCCATCCAAGATCCTGCCAGCCTAAAAGTAACTCTTAAGAGACAGCCAAAGATAAACTGAAAAAGAAATAGACAAAAACCCAAAGGAATTGCCATCCAAGATCCTGCCAGCCTTAAAGTAACTATTAAGAGACAGCCAAAGACAGACTGAAAGTGAAATAGACAAAAACTGCAGAGTTCTGTTAAGCAAAATTGTTGTTAAAGTTAATATATTTGTTAAGTTCTTGCGATTGTTAATGTTTTGATACAAATTATTAATGTTTTGGTACAAATAGAGCAGATTAAATAAGAAATTCCCCATTAACTTCCCTCACAGAGCATTTCCCAAGGCTGGTTAAGTTAAAAGGTGGGAAAAAGAAGACTTTATCATCCCTCCAAACCTAAGAGGCAAGACCGGGTGAAGCTAAAAAGAAAGGTGGGCCATGAAGCTCCCTAAGGCAAAACTAGCTCATACCGGCCTCTTAGGTGGACTAATGTTAGTCCAGGCAATAAGCTTTGCAGTAGGAGGGTGTGGAGAAGCATGCACAAAGTGCTAGTACCCTCTTTATGATGAGGAAGACCTAGGATCACTAATGAGGGTCCACACAAACATTAATCCCACCTGTTTTGATCACACACAATTGGAAACTTGCCAAGAAGAAGGAAAAACGTATTAGAAAAAATACTGCCTCATTTAGGCAGTGCCTGATTGGTGAATGCCTTGAAAGGGAAGCCTGGTTCTGCTTCAAACAAGAAGGAATGAATGACATAATAAAAGAAAAACAATTGATGGTAAAAAAGGAGAATCTAGATGAAATGCTAGGTAAAAATCCATTCATTGACTTGATTGAGAACATTAGCAAAGAACTAAACTGAACCAATTGTTGGGTATGTGGAAATACCCGAATGTCAGATATTTGGCCCTGGGAAGGAATTAGCTTAACACCTCTAGACATTTTGAGATGGAAATTAACCGAGCAAAAACTCCAAATCACAGGGAAAAGGGGGCAAGAACGATGGGACCTGAAAGCAAAAGTGATCAGAGAAAAATGTATTAAAAGGGCAGGAAAGAAATACCAAACCCCTGTAGGAAGAATGGCCTGCAAGAGATATTTAATTGTAAAATATTCAGGGAGTAGGTGGATCCCGCAAGAACCAAATAAGTATTGGGCCATTACGAAAAAAGAAAGGGGATGTATTTACCATGAAGGTTATAGACTATATGAGTGCGCAGACAGAGGAGTAAATCCTTTCCAAGGATTGAGAGAGCTCTCAAAATATTGGGAGTACCCCACAGACACACAAGACACATTCTGGAAAGCTCCTGAACATTTATTCTGGATTTGTGGAAGCACTGCCTATACCCACCTACTATGCAGGAAGCTGCACAATTGGAGCAATAAAACCTGCTTTCTTCCTCCTACCTAAAGAATCAGGGTCATACTTAGGAGTCCTCTTGTATGATGACCTAAGAAAAAAGCAATCGAAAGAGGAGACATGTAGTAGACCTAGGAAGCAATCAAAAATGGAAAGGAAAAATTTGGACCCCTGAAGAGATAATCAAGACCTATGGACCAGCCACTTGGGCCCAGGATGGATCCTGGGGTTACCGTACTCCTATTTATATGCTAAATCGAATCATCCGTCTCCAGGCAGTACTAGAAATAGTGTCAAATAGAACAGCACTTGCCCTAGACCACATTAGCACACGATTAGCACAAACCAGAGTTGTAGTCTACCAGATCCAGCTTGCAGTAGACTACCTATTGGCAGATGAAGGGGGCATTTGTGGAAAGCTTAACTCCTCAGAGTGCTGCCTGAAGATAGTCTTAAATACCGAGCCTTGTGTCATACCCAAGAGGTTTGGGTTTAGTTTCTATGGCACGTCCTCAGCGTGGAGTCAAAGGACAGCAGGAAAAGACCATCTAAAATCAAGGGCAAGTAGCGCTTTACAGAGTGAGGAGGCTGCGAGCCGAGATGACCCTCGCCACACCTACGTTTAATGTCATTCAATTAAAACACGTAATTTATGACCAGACAGGGTAACATTGCCACTTTTTGGTCACGGCCATACACCTACACAGGCAAGCTTCAACAGCTTAAAGCGACGAGAAGAGCAAATTTCCTCACGTTCGGGGGCGATTCCGGCTGCGGGTGACCCCACGCCGGCCCCGCCTCGCCGCCAACGTCGCCCCTCAGGTCGAGGAGCAGCGGCTGCGGATCGTGCCGGTGTCGAGGCCGTGTCGGGGCCATGTCGCGACACAGGCGCGTCCCGCGGCGGCAGCCCAGCGGGGCCGCGGGGGGCTCGGCTGCCGCCGCCGCGGTGCGCGCTCGGGCCGACGCCCTCAGGGAGGTCGGCGTGGACGAGGAGGTGGAGATGGCGGTGCAGCTCGCCCTGGAGCGGTTCCGGTGTGGGGACGAGGCGGGTGCGTGGCACAGCCCGGCCCGGGGGGAGCCTGCGGGTGTTTGGAGGCCGCTGGCAGCGGGTCAGGGAGGGGATTCTGCCGCTCTGCCCGGCCCTAGTGAGGCACAGCTGGGGTGCTGCGTCCAGCTCTGGGCTCCTGAGCACAGAGACAGGGAGCTACTGAAGGGGGTCCAGCAGAGACCACTGAGATGAGATGACGGGTCTGGGGCATCTCTTCTTAGCAGAGGTGTGGGATCTGGGCCTGTTTAGCCTAGAGAAGATTGAGAGGGGATGTCATTCCTGCATATAAATACCTCCAAGGTGAGTCCCCGGAGGGCGGTGCAGACTTTTTGGTGACAGGACAAGAAGCAATGGCCATAAATTAAAACACAAGAAGTTGCACCTCAACATGAGGGAGAACAACCTTTTTCCATTGAGGGTGGCAGAGCACTGGGACTTGGGCCCAGGGAGAGCGTGGAATTTCCCCCTCTGGAGACATCCCAAACCCAGCTGGATGTGTTCCTATGGCACCTGCTCCAGGTGGCTCTGCCTTGGCAGGGGGCCTGCACTGTGCCCCCTTGCAATCCTAACAATTCTGTGATTCTGTAACATCGAGGTAATATGTCAAGATTACTGCCTGTTGCATTGTTCCTGTTTTTTAATGATTATTTATCGTTCTAGAGATGGAATTTCCTTCGAGTTTCACTAGTACTGAAAGAGCATTTGTTCACCAGCTCTGTCAGTCTCTTGGACTGGTGTCTAAAAGCAAAGGGTGAGTACAATTTTCAGGGGTTTGGTGCAAAAAAATGGAATTTCATGATTAATGATAACCTGATTGATGTTTTCAACATACCCTACTCTGTTGTAAGGAATAGCATTAGTGAAGAAAGTGTAAGATAGACATAGAAATTGAAATATCTTTGTTCATTGCTTAGAAAAACTTGCGATGTGCTTTTTGGGACAGCTTGCTTTTATACTTTGTGGATTTAATGTGTCCATTAAAAAGGCTTCTCACTGTGATCTCTGTTTTTTTTCAAAGGTTTTGCATAGAACCTCGTACCTTGACAGATAGAAGTTGAGCTAGAGTAGGTTACTTATTCCTAAAATATGTTTTCTTTCCCCCCCTCACAGGAAGGGAGCCAATCGCTACCTGACTGTAAGGAAGAAGGATGTATCAGAGGCACAAGCAGTCATGACGTGTGACTTGGCTCTCCGCACGAAACACACCGTTCGGAGTCTAATTCAGAGCTTTCCTGTCACAAACAAGGAACGCACAGAACTCCTGCCAAGGACAGAGCGAGGAAATGCCTGTGCTGTTGAATCTGGTATGTTTGGTGTGTCTTCTGATTTGGACTTGTCCATCAACACCGCTTGAAAAAACCGCCTGCATCCCAAGGAAAAAACAAACCCCCTTCTGTTCTGTCCCTTCCTGTGTCCTAACAGACATCTTGAAACAAACACATGAATTTTCCTTACTTTTAAGGTCTTTTCTAATTGGTATCGTGAAGAACTCGGGCAGTCATATCATGCACATTGCGATGTCTGCCTTGTGCTCAGTTAATTTAGAATCTTTGAGCCAGTTCCAGCCAAATTTTTTGGAAGCACATTTGTGAAATGTGGCTTTGTACAAGGGCTGTGAGGTGGGATTGAAGAGTCAGGGTGTTACCATGATGCCATAAGAACATCCTTGTGAGAAAATGAGGTTGGCTGTTCTGCTTACAGAAACTTGTGTCCTTGATAAATCAAGAGGTTTAGTGTTTGTTTCTTCATCTCTACGAAATAGATATGGTCCTTAGGACACTACTGTCCAGACTTCTTGATTTCTAGAATATGAAAGAGTTCACTGAAAGACAAATTTCTGATAAAATGTTGGGGATTTTTTTTAAAACAATGCTTTCATCTAGATTATAGCTTGAAGAGCTACAAGTGGAAGAGTTACACTGTGTTTCTGTGTGCAGAGGTGGATGTAGTGAACAGAAAACACTTGTACCGATATATGCCTTGTTTAATTGCGTATTTCTGATACATGGTGTCTGTTCCTCAAGTGCTTCTTTGCTATTTTTTCAGTTATTTCAGTTGTTTAGTAGGATTGTTTAATGAACAGAGGGAGGCTATAATAAAAGCACTGGAACAATGTCTTAGGCCTGTAAGGGATAAGTTAATGAACAGTCTAATATTTGTGTTTCTCTGCTTCTCAAGAATATATTTTTAGTTCTCCTGATCTCTTAGTCGGTGTTTGTTTTGGTACACCAGAGTTTGTGTTTTAGTATATGAATCTGTTAATCACATTAAGTATGTATAATTGAGTTTGTAGCAAGCTTTTCATTCTTCTGGAAAATAATTATCAAGGAATAACAGCGGCACTTGCAATGCTGAATTTGAGGTAGCTCCCTCAGATGTGCACATTTTTGGCTACTTATGCACTGCTTTCCCACACATCACACTGGTGTGTGGGGTCCAGGACTCTTGATACAGCCTGCTTGAATTAGTATTATTTCAGGCAAACACATGTAATAGTTTAAAGGTTTCACTCTGAAAGTGTGTATTTCTAGGGAAAACTGCAGATGTGAAATGTGGTTGCCGATATAAAGGCCACCAAAATACACCAGACTGTTTTTCTCTGGTTTAGTTTCTCTTTCTCCTTCTGCTCTTTGAAGGCTCTTTTCACTTGGAGCAATGCTCTGGAAGAGTCTGTTTTTCTTCAAAATACCTGTGAAAGTAATAGCTGTTATGAAAAATAGCTATTTCAAGCACCACGGGAGGACGTGTTGCTATAAATATGACTTCTAAGTGTGCAACAGGTTTGTCATTTACCCACAGGGATGCACAAAAAGTCAGCAACATTAATTTTTAAGAACCATTTTTGAGCAGTGTTTTAGTGACCTTCCTGTGTATCTGTATAAATAAACTTTTAACTTCTCTTCACAGAAAACAAAGAAGTGAACAAGACAAGTGGTCGACTCAATGATGGCATTCCCCAGGTCCCAGTGAAAAGAGGGGAATCAGAGTTTGATTCCTTCAGGCAGTCACTACCAGTTCTTGAAAAACAGGAAGAAATTGTCCGAATAATAAAGGACAATAAAATTGTTTTGATTATAGGAGAGACTGGATCAGGAAAAACTACTCAAGTATGTTTCTTCAACGAAATAAAAAAAGATAACAGTATTTCTACTAAACTAAAGCCAGTTGTGTAACATTTGTGATAAGGGACATTTTTGTGCTGTTTTAAGGCTTTTCTTTTCCTGTATGATTGAAAATCTTGTGCTTCAGTTCACTCTCTTGCTTTTGATATACTAAACCAGCAGAGAGGTACTAAAAGCATAAATAGTTCCTCACAATTTTCTAATAGGTACCATTTTTTCATTAAAATAACGGAAAATATTGAAGGCAAAGTAGCTGTGATGTTTGTATAGCCCTTTTTCTTCTAAGCTTAGTTCTGTTCTTAGTACCCAGAACAGAATGTATTTTTTGTGTTAAAAAATGAGATATTATCTTCAGGGCTTGTTTTTTAATAGATTTCTCTGAAGCAGGAGAGAGACACTGCAAGTTTTTTCTTTAAAAAAAACCTAAACAGGTTATACTTAGAAATTTATTTTCTGCCGATTCGGGTATGTTTGCAGCGATAATCCTAATGAAAAGTCTTTTGCCAAGTGTAATACTGAGATGCAGTTAAATGGTTTCCCTGTGCTGAGAAAGCTGTAACTTTCTCAAGAAGTAAATTTGAACCACTTCTTTACAGATCCCTCAGTTTATCCTTGATGACTGCTACAATAATGGAACTCCCTGTCGTGTGTTTTGTACTCAACCAAGACGTTTAGCAGCTGTTGCTGTAGCTGAAAGAGTGGCAGCAGAGAGAAGAGAGAAGATTGGCCAGACAATTGGTTACCAGATTCGGTTAGAAAGCAGGTACTGATGGGATTTCTAAGTGTCAGTTGATCTTGTGTTGGTGTCGTGACTCTTGTGTACATTTAAACTGCAGTATGTTTGGGATGCAACCCCGTAAATTATGGGTGGGATATGTTATTGCAGGTGAGGAATACTTAAGAGTGAAAAGGACAGTTTTCTTCCTGTGTTTTGCACACAAAACAGGTTGCACGCAAAAGAGCTTGTCTTATAGAACTGAATTTCAAGTTCTTCAAGAACTGCTTTCTGTTGATTCCTTCTGCAGAGCATGTAAATCCCTGTCTGATTTTCAGATCAAGTCTACACTTTCCTCTCTTCTGTTTCTTTTTTTTTCTGCTCTCTGCTTTTAACATGTGTGGATCTGAAAGTTCTGCAAGCTTTGAAGGTAGGTGGGAAGACCAGCACATGGTAACAAATGTTAGGTAGCGTGAGTTGATAAGGGTCAAAAAAGGGAAAACAGCAGAATTGGAAAGTGATTGATGAAACTGAGCATTATTTACCAGTCTAGTTTGGGCTAAATTTCGTCTGCTTCAGTTTAAAATGTGAAGTGATGTAAAAGCAGACATTTCAATATCACTTGATGATTTTTTCTGTAGAGCAGAGCATGGATGGATTGTGAGGGGTTTTTACATCTTTGCACTGTGTAGCCAGTGACACTTCAGGGAAGGGGCAGCGGTTGGGATTTGAGTGACCAGAAGATGGCAAAAGGTTGTGTTGGCTTGAATGAACAAAGATAACACAGAGCTGATGGAAATGAATGCGCTTGAACAACAAAGCCACCATAAGAATTCAAATGTGTGTATGAAAGCTCACAAGGCTATTTAACGGATTAGAAAAGCAAGTGAAGATGTATCACAAATGAGCTGGATGATTAATGTGTGGGAGTACTATGCTTGGCAGTAGAAGAGCAAAGTCAGATCAGAATGGAAGCATTACTGGAAGCAGTGCAGAAAATCCAGCTTGAGAAGAATCAATGCATGTACTCCAGAGAAACACTAAAAGTGGGAGATGACAGTATTTTGAGCTGTGGACAAAAAAGGTCTGGAGTGGAGATTTTTTAGAGGTGTTTATAGTAACACAGAAGTCGAATTTTTAAAGTTTTCTTAACTGTCTTGCAGAGAAGAGCTGTAGAGTACAGTACAAAGGAACTTTTCTGCTCCTTTAGGATGGCAGAACTGGAGGAAGTAGTGACAATCGCTGTTTTCACTGGAACAGCTAACTCTGCCCCAAGTATAGAATAGTAACATTTCAGTATTTTGACCTCCTGAAAAACTAGAGGATCATCTGATTACTTTGTGGTTTAGTCAGCTGTAGTGTACTGGGCTTGCAAGGCAAGGCTTTGGGAGCTGTGGGGAGGCTTTTGTGAGAAGATGCCAGAAGCCTCTCCCGTGTCTGACACGAGCTGGTGCCAGCCAAGACAGACCTGCCTTGGGC
The DNA here is from genome assembly GCA_016584745.2 of Phylloscopus trochilus trochilus. Lineage (NCBI taxonomy): Eukaryota > Metazoa > Chordata > Aves > Passeriformes > Phylloscopidae > Phylloscopus > Phylloscopus trochilus. The sequence continues at coordinate 14,724,294 of WQNJ02000015.1, read as the reverse complement.
CGAGGCTGAGCCCATCTGTGATGGTGGTAGTGCCTCTGGGACAGTGGGAAATGGGGGAGAAAAACCTGCATAACAGAGGCAGCAGTCCAAGGAGAGCAGTTGAGAGCATGGGAGAGAAGCAGCTCTGCAGAGAGGAAAGTCAGTGCAGGAGGAGAGGAGGTGCTCCAGGTGCCAGAGCAGGCCGTGGTACAGCTCGTGGTGAGGCAGCTGTACCCATGCAGCCCATGGAGGTCCAGATGCAGCAGGGATCCCCCTGTGCAGGACTCCATGTTGGAGCAGGTGGATGCTTGAAGGAGGTTATGATCCTCTGGGAAGTCCATGCTGAAACAGGCCCCTGGCAGAACCTGTGGCACCTTAGAGGGAGCCCACACAGAAGCAGGTTTGCTGTCAGGATTGTGACCCTGTGGGGGTCCCACGCTGGAGCAGGCTGTTCCTGAGGCACTGCACCCTGTGGAAAGGGACCTGTTCTGCAGCAGTTCATGAAGAACTGCAGCCCATGGGAAGGACTCATGTTGGAGAAGCTCACGGAGGACTGTCTCCCATGAGAGAGAGTCATGTCTCTCTTTGTCCTTCTCTTGACCCTGTGAGTCTCTTGTTGTGTTTCCTCTCCCCTGCCCATGGAGAGGACAGATAGAGTGGCTTGGGTAAGCACCCAGCATCCAGGCAGGCTCATCCCACCACGTGTAGGCAGATAGGCAGGCTATATGCAAGCATATGCTGAGGAATTGGGACCTGTTTTTCCACATGGAATTTTCTAGTAAATTGAATGGCATGCAGAGTTTCTCTTCACGGTTCTCTTTAACTGCCATGTTTATTAAAATTTGAATCTTATTTTTTCAGTTAATCTGTTGGTCAAGTTTTTGGCGCACAAGCACTAAGAATTGCTAGGAAGTGCCTGGGAAAAGGCATAGTTTAAAAACAAGTGGTGTGCATGAGTCTTCTGTGGAGAAACTGTAATTCCTCTTCTGGTCAGCAGCTGCCTTAAGTTTTGAGCCGTGGAAAGCTAGCAGCCTTTAAATGGTGCAAACCCCCCGAGTGGTCTCTGTGATCTGTTCCATAGGGTTTCTCCAAAGACACTGGTAACATTCTGCACTAATGACATGCTCCTTCGCACGCTGATGGCAGGAGACAGCACCCTCTCCACCGTGACCCATGTTATTGTGGTGAGCATCTTGTGGTCTTTCATGTGGGGTGGAGCAATTTGTATTGCTTTGGAAAATGAGGTTCTCCTTTGTCTTACTTAAATTTGCTGAGTGTTTTAGGTGTTTTTGTTTGGTGGACTCTGAATCAACTTCAAAGACTTCCTGAGTCCTTAGAGTAGCACAAAACAGTAGCGTGTTTTGTGGGTTTTGGTGCTTTTCTGTGTGTTTGTGTTTTTTCCTGTAAAAATACCGTATTTTATTTTCATGCCAATAATTAGTTGTGGCATCAGGAGGAGTTGAAGACAGACAGAAGTGTAAATTTTTCTGAACTTTTCCTGTCAGCAGGAAGGCCTTTGGGAGGTTACATTGATGTGATTCAATGTGATCGTGTCAGAATTTCTGTAATCATGTATTTGTTTTAGCAGTACCAGGTTTTCCATTTGTTTGCCCAGTGTTTTCAAGATAATGTGCAGTGTAATTGCTAGCAAATTATTCAGATGTGTTCATTTATGATTATATTAATATTCCTATTGCGGAATTTAATAAGGCATGGGAACTAGAATATTGATGGCAGGATTTAAGTACTGAAGATAAAAAGAAATCATGGTAAGTTTAGGTGCCTACCTGTTTATCAAAGTTAAAAAAGCATGAGAATGATCTATACATTCTTGATGTCAGCCTACAAACCTTGTATTTGAATTGTTGTTTCATTTATTCATAATACAAAACAAAACAGAAGAATGACAAAGATGATTAATCACTTATGTGCCTTCATCTATAGACTTTGTGTATGACTTGTCTAAGCAATCTGTCTTTTTTTTTCCTGATGATGTGATGTCATTTCTTTAAGTGCCCATCAGTGGTGAATTGAGAATTTATTAAAATCAGATTTGTAGGATTTGTGGTTTGTGGCCTTTTCTTGAAATTGGGCTTTAAATACAAAATGAGAGTTTTCAGATATTCACTTTGGCCTCTGAAGTTAAGGTGTGTACTGCTTCGGCATTGCAATGCACTTGGCTCTGATAAAAACATTCTGAAGTATTCTTTGGTTAATGGGTAGTTTTTTAAAAACTAGAAAAAAGAAACTTAAAACACTTAGACTAGACTTAACACATTTTAAGGCCTCTGTAACATGCCACTAAATCATATATTTTATTCTTTTGAAAGAAGTTTGTATTTGTCAGAAGTTGTGATTTTGAATCTGTGATGTTTATCTCTTTTTTTCCCTTTTGGTACAGGATGAAGTACATGAGAGGGATAGGTTCAGTGATTTCTTGCTAATAAAACTGAGAGATGTGCTGCAAAACCAGAATAATTTAAAGCTAATTATTTCTAGTGCTGCTCTAGATGTAAATCTCTTCATTAGGTATTTTGGAAGCTGCCCAGTAATACATAGTAAGTATTTCTCTTGACTCTTAAATCTGTTGAGTATACCTACCCTGAGACACGCAGACCTTATTGTAGTGTAGCAAACTATTCCCAATAGAGGCACATGATGAGTAAGTATCTGTTCTTTGTGTATTCAGGTTTGCTCTTTAACTTCTTGCACCTACTTCAGAGTGAAGTGTTTTAATCTGTAAATGCAGGTATGTCTTGCCCCCTTCCAGTATTAATTCAAGAAGTAGGAAAGGTTATTGAAGTGCTGTCTTCATACTGATGAAAGTTCTTCATACCGGACTTAGGAGCTACATGAGTGTGATACATATTAATACATTCCAGTAGCTCTAATTCTTCAGGCCTCCTAAAGGTCTTAACTGGTTACTGGATAAAACACAGGTAACTCTGCCAGTTCAGTTCAGAAATGCAGGCCTAGGCGGATTGGGTTTCATGCTTGAATCAAATGATTCTTTGATTTAAATGAAAGTTAGTAGCTGTTCATCTAGATAAATGTTCACAAAAGGCATCCAGTTTCTCCTAGTTTCTTTTCAGACTTCAGATTACCTGCAGTTAAATTCGTTCAGATGCAAAGAAAGGTCACCATTACTGCTGTTTTAATTTCATTTGACTGATCTTTAGTAGAGGCAAAATATAGATGTGTGGGAGATGGGGGAGTTTTGTGGGTTTGTTTTTTTTTCTCCACCCTCCTGGCTTGCAGGTTTTCTGCATGGGCGACCTCCTCTGGCACCTTGCAATCCTCTTAGTTTTTCAACGATGATGTCCAAATTTAATGTGATTTGAAGAGCAGCTTTTAAGATAAATGCTTCATTTGACAATCAAGTAGACTCTCTGCATGTCAGCCTTTAAAAAAAAAAATCTCAACAGTTTTAGGACGTGGGTGGGATTGCTTACTGGTTTATTTCAGCAAATGTTTGTGAGAAGGAAAGCTCTTTTCCCTTTTTTTGCAGATAGATGTGCTTATTTCTAGTTCCCAATTTTGAATTTCTGCCTAGTAAAATACAGCTTGCAACTTGTTGGAGACAGGAATCTGGAAATTACACATGATTTCAAGTTCTCTGAATTTTTTTTGCAAGGGAGAGCCTCAGTTGTGATTGTTGTGTGGCTTTCCAGTTTACTCTTTTTGCAGTTGCCTGATCTTTTAGATTGGTATATTTGTGTTGGAAATGGTGGTGACAGTCTCTCCAGTTTACCACGGTGCTTATGCTGGTTATGTAGCAAGCCAATAATAATTGAAAAGATGGGGTTTTCCTTTTTTTTTTTTAAGAGACTTTAAGAATTAAAAGAAGCTACTTTGTCTGTTAATGTAATGAAAAAGGTTTGATTCTCCTTCAGCAATACGGCTGACAAAATCCTGAGCACAGAAACCAACATTTTGTGGTTGTGGATTTCTGTAGTGCACAGAGGTTGTGATCAGTGTTGGAAGACTTCCTCTGTGACAGCTTCTAAAAGTATGTGAATTGTGGATTGTTCTTTCTGAAGGAAAATCCTGCGTGGCCTAAAGTCAGCGTGAAGGACAAGAAATCAAAATGTAGATATTTTAATTCTTCATGCAAAAAACATCCTTTAATGTCCACAGATAAGGTCTAGAAAAGAATCACTTTGAAAAAGAAATCAGGATAAATTATTAGAAGGTAAAGACCACTGGGATGTCTTGTCTGTCAAGATGTATTCAGTCAAGGAAGCCCAGCTTTGCTGAATTAGTTGAGGACATGATAAATCTATCTCCTCACATACTCTCATGAAAAGAAAGTAGTTCAGTACAAAGGTGTAGTGTCTCCTTACAGAACCTTGCACAAAACTGTACTAATTGCTTAATAATTCATTACATTTTTAATTCCGGTGGCAGGCTTACATGGAGAGTTCTTGTTTGTAACCCTAAACAAAAAAGACTGTTTTCTTTTTTTCATTTAAAAGAGAAATTTGCTTAATAACTGTCAATCTTATGAACATCTCTTGCTATAACACCCGATAAAATGGAAGAAGTTGATGAGAAACAAGGCGGCATTTTACTTTGGAAATGTTTTGTTTTGTATAATGTTGAGAAAAATGAACCCAGCAAAGATAATTGTTGAAAAAAATAAATGCTGTAAGTGAAGCTAGTGAATATGCAATCTTTTATGGATTTTTTGTATTTTTAGTCCAAGGACGACCTTTTGAAGTTAAAGAGATGTTTCTGGAGGACATTTTACGAAGCACTGGGTATACAAACAAAGAGATGATAAAGTACAAAAAAGAGAAGCAGCAAGGTTGGTGGACTTCTTAATTGTAAGACTCCTTGATTGATTGAACAAACAATTGACAGGATTGTTTTCTGTTAAAATTCCAAAGTCAGGAGATTAAATGAGATGTGATTAGATGACAGCAAGTATCTTTAAGCTTTCGGTATTTACATTATTGAAATAGTTTATGCAATTAAAGAAAAACAAATGACTTTGATTCAATGGTTGCATTCTTTTTGCTTTCACTTGATAAATGTCATATTTTTTCTAATTATTATGGTGTAGAGTTACATATAATTGGGGGCTCTGCCCACAAGAACACTAAAAAAGCATAGGATGCTCTGTACCTCTGGATGCAAATTAAAGCCAGCAGGACTTTGTACAGCTTGCACAAAATGTACAAGTTGTTCCCTTTAGTAACATTTTTCACTGCGTTCTTCAGGCATGGATGTGTTTTTTACAAACGTTAACACTCTTGAGCTAAACATCATTGGTTTTCATGTAATTTAGTAGATACTACTTCAGAAATTTTCCTGGCAACTGAAAGTAATGATCCCAGTGATTATTGAAAGAAAAATTTAAAAAAATGCAACCCCCAAATCTATAACATACAGTCCTAACTGAATATTTATGACAGTGCTCAGCTCTGATCACCGGAGACAGAAAAGTTCAGTTAAGACACTGGTGTCTTCTACTGTTTCTTCCACTTGTGTACAAAAATAAGTTGTTGCATGCAGGGACTGTATCCCTTGTCTTCAGCATTGCACTTCTGGAGAAAGATCTGGGCTGGGAGTGTGTCAAAGGTAATTACTTTGGAAGTTCCTTTGAATGCAGTAGTTTGGAATAATGGAGGCTTCAGGGGTTAAACAGCAAAATAGTGGGGTTTGCCTTCTTCTTACAGCCCTTGTTTGCAGTGGTGCACTTTGGATACCCTTAAAACATGTCACTTATGTTGTAGCATTGGTAGTAGCATTCTGGATTAAACAAAAGAGGTTGAATCCATAGAACTTGGACCTGCTGTACCCGGGTTTTTCGTAGAAAACAGTGGATAATAAAGATGACTCTAAAACATGCTTGGGGATTACTTTGCATTCTAGAAGAGAAACAGAAGAACACTCTTGCTGAATGGTGTTCAGCTCAAGAAAGCACTAACAAAATGGCATCTCGGAGACAAAAATCAGTTCCAAGGGCAAATGAAGAGTACAAATGGTTGGATGATGGTGGTGACACAGTATTTAATCAACTGGTAAGTTTTTCTTTCTGTTGGAAGAGATCTTTATATTTGTCTCGTATTACTAGCCACTTAAAATCTGTTTTCTAAAGATAGTGCTGCAGAGTCTCTCAGGATATTAACATATTTGAAAGATTACGTTACTAGGATGCACTGGTCTAGCTGAAGTGTGTTCTTCACTTACGGTGGTTGTACACAACTTTTGCTCAGATCAAATGGCTCGACTGCTATGGTGTGAGTACTTGCGTGTGACACAGTTAATGCATTAACTGATACCTGAGTGCAGGATTTCTGATTGCTGCTGGGAAAACTAACCATTCAAATTCTTAGTGTGTAATGTATGAGAATAAAGACAATTCTTGCGAGAGATTAATCTTTCAATATTGCTTTTTATCTTCAGACTGAAAAAGATGTGAATTGCCTTGAACCGTGGATAGTAAAAGAAATGGATTCCTGTCTTTCTGACATCTGGTTGCATAAAGATATTGATTCCTTTGCTCAGGTGTTCCATCTTATTTTAACTGAAAATGTCAGTGGTAAGTTTCTTGTGTTATTACATAAGAAAAAAGCAACCTCAAATTTACTTCAATTTCTGCTTTTATCTCCAGTTTCAGATGTTGTTGCCATTGCATTCTGATGCCTACTGAAAAAAATGGACAGGGCTAGCAGAATTGATGAGTTGTTTAGTTAGTTGTTGTTTTGAAGTACTTACAGAAGTGTGTTTCTAAAACAGCATGGAATTCACGTGAACTGACTGCAGAGATAAAAGTGAGGAAACAGATTCTCTTTGGGCTGGCATTTGAAAGCAATATTTGTACTACATTTAGATGAAGAAATAACATTTCTGTTGGGTTTACTGTTTGTTGTTTTGTTTTGTTTTGTTTTTTTACTTCTCAGTTGATTATAGGCACAGTGAAACCGGTGCGACTGCTCTGATGATTTCCTCAGGGAGAGGCTTTTTGAGTCAAGTAGAACAGCTGATCAGTATGGGAGCAAGTATCCACTGCAAATCATCCAATGGCTGGTAAAAACAGAGAAACCAAAAGACAGATCTATTTGTCAATAAATCTATTTCTGTCTCTCTTAGGCGAGAGAAAGAAAATTCTATAACACCTAAATTAATTTGCTGTCTTGCCACACTGCTGTAAGAACTATAGATTTTAACAGCCTAAACAGTTTCTGCCTCCTGTTAATCACATTGTTTTCTGTAAGTTCTAAATTGAATTCATAATGACATGGTCTTGATTATTGCTATAAACCTGGTTTCAATAGATCTTATTGAAGACACTGAGAAACTGTAGTCTACTCAATTGGACCAAAATATTTGACAATTCTTATTTTCATGGTGTTACCTATATTAGAAGATCTTTGTGTTATGTTTCTAAATATGTTGTAGCATGTCCAATTATTTATGAATCTGTAAAAACTCAAGTTTTGTGGTCATGAAGTATGTCTTCATATAAACAGGGAAGTACAGTAAAGAATTGTAGTATGGAAGGATAAGAATTAGGATTCCAAGGGTCTGATATTTGGTAATAACACTTGAGAAATTTGGGAAGGAGTGCAGTTTAAAGATAAAAGAGTGAACTGCATTGTGAGGAGAATAACTTCTGAAAGGCATGAATTAGCCCAGAGTTTTCCCACATTTTGATGAAAAACGGCTGGGGTGTGACTTTTTGGGATAACTTGAAGGGTACTGAAACGGGCAGGTCTGATCTCTGCACGTTGGTGTGAGCTTTTTAAAGGAATGGTGCATTCTTCCTCCTCATTTCCTTGTGCACGTTTGCATGTACTCCTGTGTAAAACTGACATTCTTTTGTGGTACAGAACTGCAGTATCTAAAACTCAGAGAGCTGTTAACACCTCTTCAGGCACTTTCAAATGGGAAGTTGCAGATCCAGCAGTAACAATACTGATAACAACACAGAAATGGATACAAAAGTCTGGTGTCAATTGTCTCCTCCCTGATGTGCTATTCATATTCGTCTTTTGAAGTGAAAAATCAACTCAAAGTACTTCTGCAACTCTTTCAGGATGGCTGTGGACTGGGCTAGGCGCTTTGGACAGACAGAGGTTGTTGATCTGTTGGAATCCTACAGGTAAGCTCTAACTGCTTTGCAGACAGAATTGCATAGCATGGTGAAGGGAGATTTGAGGTTTGTGTCCTTTTAATCAGAACAGGTTTGTGTCCTTTTAATCAGAACAGGTTTTGTTTCATCAGAACAGGTTTTAGCTTTTAATGCTGTAAAATCTGGACTGAATAGCAATAACTTTTTTTTGAGAATAGGAATATTCTCAAACAACAGAGGTTTGTACTCAGTATTGTATGTTTGCACAACTTGCTGATTCTATTCTAGGTACCATTTCATTTTCACACGCTTACTTTGGAAACAAACTCTTGTGTGTTTTGATCTGTATATTGTTTATACACCACAGACATATTAAAGAAACTTTATAGAAGTAACGTTACACTAGGCCATTCAAGAATGATTTTTTGATTAACTTACAGTTACCATAGTTGAGGTAGTGTTTTGTAAAGATAATATTTATTATAATTTCTCTTAGTGCAGTTTCTGCTAGTGGGAAATTTTTGTAGGATACGTATCCTTTAAATATTTTTCCTTGAACAGATGAATGAGAAGGATCTTTATACTTCCATTTGCTTATGGTTGTGTTTCAATGAGGTTTATGAAAACTAAAGTTCACACTAAAAAATAAAGTGGCATGCTTTGTTGGTTAACATTTAAATCAGTGAACAGCAATAGTATAGTAATGCTCTTCTGCTACACTTAAAAATTAGAATTCAAGTCACGTTGGTCAAGTCACAGTCATGTTGGTCTTGGTTGAAGTTTGAGTTGATGCCTCAACTCAAAGGGGGCAGCCTTGACTCTGGTCTGTGCATTTTCTATTACAGCGCTTCGTTCGGATTTGGAAATCTGGATGAAAGTTCCCTGGTTCGAAAAAGTGGTCGTGACCTTAGTGCAGAGGACAGAGAACTACTGACAGCTTATCATCACAGTTTTGACGATGAAAAAGTGGATCTGGATCTGATCATGCACTTACTTCACAGCATCTGTCATAGTTGTGATGTGGGTAGGTAAATACCCCCACTCCCAGTGAATTGTTGTGGATTTGGCTGATGAATCATGCTCTTTCTTCAGAAATCCCCAGCACCTTACGAGTGCTAGTCTACATGGCACTGACATGTATTTGAATTTTCTCTGTTTAACTTTGCAAACCCACTTCCTTTTTTAGGAGCAATTTTAATATTTCTTCCTGGATATGATGAGATAGTGAGCCTGAGGGACCGCATTCTTTTTGATGACAAGAGATTTGCTGATAATGCTCACAGGTAACACCTTTCGTTTCTGTGGCTTTTCATTGCTTCTTTTAAGGATCCTTAAAATGTTCCTTTTGTCTTGCATTAGATACCAAGTTTTCATGCTTCATTCGAGTGTGCAGACTTTGGATCAGAGGAAAGTGCTTGAAACTCCACCTTCCGGCATCCGCAAAATTGCAAGTATCAGAGGACTTCATCAGATGCTGCTACCATGATCTATTTGGCCTTTGCTTTTACAGTTACTATGGTTTTGCTGGTTTTGGTTTTTTTTCCATTGCAGATTCTTTCGACAAATATTGCAGAAACCAGCATAACAGTCAATGATGTTGTGTTTGTCATTGACTCAGGCAAGCTGAAAGAGGTATGAATGCCTTAAATTTTCCTAGTGTGATTCTAAATGCACAGTTCATAAATTTTGGAGGACTTTTTTTTCTCCTTTACAGTAGGCTCAGAGGTAGTGCCTGTCAGGCAACAGACCTCACTGAAAAGGTTTCAGTATCCTTTGTTTTAAGACAAATACTGTAAATAGCTAGCTGTCTAAAAACCCTGTAAAAGCTAATGTAGGTTGATGTATCTTTTTCTTTTGCAGTTTAGTATTTCTGTTGGATTTTTAAAACAAGTCCTCAGTTCAGACCACCACCTTCCTGAGCCTTAGAGAACACTGGGAGTTCCTTTTGTCCTACTGTTGTATCAAGTCCAAAAAGAATCCATTAAGGTTTTAAGCACTTTTTTGGGGTGCGTTGAGTGCCCATTCCCAAATTATTTGTTCAAGAAAAGTCAGATAACATAATGAGGCAATAGGGAGACCAAATTTCTGAAGTTCACATGAAAAAAACTTTTTTTTTGTAATTTTACAATAATAGAAGGAAATCAATGACCTAGGTAGGTCCTTTCCAAGTGAGATAAAAAGGAAAACTTTATTCAGTATAATAATGTATTTTTGCTTGCATTGAGATATCTCAGAACACAGATCTGAGATATCTTTTATTGACTTGCAATTACCTACTGACTAGAAAAAGTTTAATTTCAAAAGCTGTGTAGCACAAAGATACTGCAAAGGAGATACAATAATAAATTCACTTGAAACTGAGAAGATACCATTGTACCAGAAGCTCCTGTATGTATTACTGTTTCATACTTTTTAGAAAACTTCTGTTGGTAATCTAAATAACCAGTAACTTTCATTTCAAGTATGCTGTTCAGTCTTTGGTTTCTTTCTTTGTTTTTATAGAAGTATTTTGATGCACTGAGTCGTGTTACAATGCTAAAAACTGGGTGGATTTCAAAAGCCAGTGCTCTCCAGAGAAAAGGCAGGTAATAAATGCCTCATACTGGTTTTCATTTTTCAGCTATCTGTCCTGTATGTTAAGAATAAAGCACACAACATAATAACTGTTTCTAGCCTAGTCCAGTGTCATGTTGGACAGTGGCCAACACTCCTTCTCTGCAGACAAGTAGGGGTCAGTATGTATTTCCTTGGAATCGTTTCCCAAGTTGTAGAAAAGGGATGCTCAGGCATTTGCCAGAGTTTTAGGTTGTTTTCCCCCCCATTAATTTGTTCTCCTTCCTGTTTCTCCCATGTAGCACCAGCAGTCACAATGTCCAGTGGGGTGTTTCCACACCTTGTCTGTGAGCACAGGACTGCCTATTTCACTTTCTCCAAACTATCCATGACTTAACAGGCCATGATCATATTCTTCACAACACTGTGGGTGAAGGCTCAGAAGTTTATGTAGCAACAAATGCCCTTTTAATCAATCACATTGGCATTAAGCTGCAGGTATTTGTGCGCGAATGCAAGAATTTGCTGTCTCTGTCCCTCCACTCACAAGTTATTTAATCTTTATTCTACCTTTTACTCCAAGGGTCTCTTCTCTTTGGGGGATGTCAGGGGAAGAAATGAAGTTTGCAACTTGGATTCGTTACAACAAAGGATGATTGAGATTTGGACTGGTCTTAGGTTAGCAAAACACCCACAGCACTTTACTAAGATAATTCGTGTTTTTCTTTCTCCAGATTTCTCAGTGTTGGGTCAGAATTACAGTGAAAAATTGCTACACTCTCAAAAATAATCCACGATAGGAAAACTCTCACTTTGTATGTGTCTTACACTTAACAACACTTCTGTTCACAGAACTGCTTCTGCTTTTCCATTCTAAGTTTCTGTGTTTGTTGGCTTTTGGTTTTGTTCTTAGAAAGAAATCCTTATTTTCATGATTTGCCATATTTTGTTTTCAAGGGCTGGGCGCCGTCAGCCTGGAGTCTGTTTCCGTCTCTTCAGCAGGCTCCGATTTCAGAATATGTTGGAATTTCAATCTCCGGAACTTCTAAGAATGCCGCTTCAGGTGCATGTTCAGTTAGAAATTAGAACTTTAAAAAATGTAATGTCATCAACCCATACTATTAATTGCAACAAACCCTGTGTTTGGGGGTTGTTTCCAAATCTTGGTAATCTTTTTTGTTCTGCCTTTTAACTTGCAGGAGATTTGTTTGTACACAAAACTTCTGGCTCCGATTAATTGTCCAATTGTAGACTTTCTTGCCAAAGCTCCCGATCCTCCACCTGCTGTAACTGTGAGAAGTGCTGTGCATATGCTTAAGGTCAGAAAAGGAATAGGTTTAGATGGGAATTGTGTTTGATTCCAAACTCGTGTTGTAGCAGTCTGCCTTACTGACTTCAGTTTGTACTGAAGCTGGTTTTAATTACTTAAGGATGTTTTAAAATTTTGTTTCTTGTCTGTTGTCGCAGCAGGGCTCGCGTTAGCGACTGAAATGAGCCGAGACACGCGCTCTGGTTTATCAACGTGAGAAGGGTCCCAGTTAATTCTTTCTCACAACTCAGTCACCCTGACTCCAACTGCTCACTGACTCAGACTACAGCAAACTCCCATTGTAGGCTTCCCTTGCAGACTCTGACTGTAGGTATTTCCTTGCCAACTCTGACTACAGGCTTTTCCTGCTAGATTCTTGACTGCAGGCTCCAACAGCAGGCTCTAACTGCAGACCCAGACTGGCCTCACAGCAGATCTTTACAGCAGCAATTCTCTATCCTCCAGTCCTGAATCATTCCCTCAGTTCCTCCTTCGTCAGGATCCTCCGGACTAGCCGACCCACCCTTGTGTCACACTCATCCTTATTGGATCTGGCTGTGACTCATCAAGGGCGAGGTTGCCTGTAATCCCTTCTCCTGCAGTCTGTTTTCATTTTGTGTGTGGGGATGTGTTTTTCCATGTCAAGGGAAGAGAGTTCTTTAAAGTCTTGTCTCTGTTAATAGTTTGTCTTGCTTTTTAAGTCTTCGGGAACAAATCTAGTTAATGTCCAGTGTTCACATTCTTTCTGCTTTCACTGTAAATTGATTTTGTCCACTGTCCCCATCCCCCTCTCCTTTGTTTGTTTGTGTTTGTGTTTGTTTGTTTATAAGCAGACCATAGATGCCATGGACCCTTGGGAAGATCTCACTGAGCTTGGTTATCACCTCACTGAATTACCTGTAGAGCCACACCTCGGCAAAATGGTGTTGTATGCTGTAGTTCTGAAGTGCCTTGATCCTGTTCTGACCATTGCCTGTGCTCTTGCCTACCAAGACCCTTTTGTGCTGCCCACGCTGGCCTCCCAAAAGCGTGCAGCCATGCTGTGCCGGAGGCGCTTTGCTGCAGGGACCTTCAGTGACCACATGGCCCTGCTCAGGGCTTTCCAGGTAGTATTTCATTTCAGCGAGTACTAATCACAGTAGATCACCCAATCAAGGCAAATAATGTGCCAGATGTAGAGTGATTAAGTCCTTGGAGAAGACTTTATTTTAGCCTAGTGGCTTTCCTGTGTATTGGACTCATAAATTTGTGAGGGAACACGTTTTGTGGTATGGTTTGTTGATATTTTCAAACCTTACAAATTTCTGAAAGTTCCAACCATGTGCTTCTTTACCTCCTACTACCCTGAGAACTTCAAACAATGATCTTAATGTAATGATCCTTATTAAATTAATCATTTTAACTTGACATAGTGATCATTGTAGTGAGCGGGTAAAGAGAATCTAATTCTTGAACAGAAGAAAGAATCTAGTTTGATACATTTACTTTCAGAGTGGGTTTTGCGTTCATTTTATTGACATAAATGGGATTTTTTTAAGAAATGCTCTTTTTCGTTTTAGCTTATCAAATTAACAGGCAAATGTAAAAACGTTTTCAGGCATGGCAGAAGGCACGCAGTGATGGCTGGGAGAGAGCCTTCTGTGAAAAGAACTTCCTATCCCAAGCCACAATGGAAATCATCGTAGGAATGAGAACACAGTTGCTTGGCCAGCTTAGAGCCTCGGGTAAAGAATTTGGAAAAAAAATTAACCTTGTTTTAAAGTCAAGCTTATGGAAATTGTAACAAAAATCGTGTTCACCGGTGTAATTTTCCTTACCTAATTTGAAACACGCTTCCATGTGCACATTCATGCAGGGTGGGGTGTAGGTGAGGAAGTGTGGCTGATCTAACTGAAAGCACCCTCATCTCCAGATGCCGCTGCATTTCACTGAATTTCTTTGGATTTCTGTGTTTTAGTAAATTATTTGCATAGGAAATGTCTTTGTATTGTAGAAAATCATTGTATTCTGTGTTAGTATGAAGCCCCTTATCAGGAAGGATTTCAGTGTAATGGTTTCTTCTTGGTGCTGTTCAGGTTGGCAGTGGTGAAAAATGCAACAAAGAAGTCGTTTATTTCCCCTTAGTTTTCAAGCTCCTTTTGAGAACCAAACACAAGCTATCATGGCACCATTTTGTCCTGTCAGGTTTTGTGAGAGCCAGAGGAGGAGCTGACATTAGAGATGTCAATACTAACTCTGAGAACTGGGCTGTAATTAAAGCTGCCTTAGTGGCAGGGATGTATCCCAACCTTGTGCATGTAGACAGAGAAAGCCTGGTGCTGACTGAACCAAAGGAGAAGAAAGTGCGATTTCATCCTACCTCTGTTCTTGGTCAATCTCAGTATAAAAAGGTAAAATCACTTTGAATTTATAGTTCACAAGAAAGAGCACTAAAATCTATGTCATGTTTTAGAAATGTCTTTTCCTAGTTGTCAGTACTTTAAAAGCAGAGTGGGCATTTAACACTACAGCTTTAGAAAATACTTTGCTAACCAGCTGATAGAATTGGAGTTGGTTCATTTTTCCATTGTTTCAATTAGTCCTTTCTCTAGATGGAACAAGGCAAAATGGCAAAAAATGCCCCTAGTTTTAAAATTGTTTTAAAGATACAATGGTCCCTACTCTTAAAAGCAAGAAGTTCTGCTCTGAAACTTCTTTTACCATTTCTTTTTAAAGCAAAATACTTTGTTTTATCATGGTAGGGTAATTTGTGAATCTGGTTGAATACTCTCATGCTTTTTAATTTGCATGTATATTTTTATATGTATATAATTATACCTGCATTTATTTCTCAAAATGTAGAATCACAGAAGGGTTTGGGTTGGAAGGGACCTTAAAGCTTATCTCTTTCCAACCCCCTGCCAAGGGCAGGGATACCTTCCACTAGTCCAGGTTGCTCAGAGCCACACCCAGCCTGGCCTTGAACACTGCCAAGTTGAGGCATCCACAGTGTCTCTGGATAAAATGAGAAATATGTTAAAACTGACATGAATTACAGGTAGAGGGTTTAATAGCCTCGTCTTACCTGTTCTTGCACAGATTGCCCCAGCAAATGGACAAGCTGCAGCCATCCAGGCCCTCCCTACAGACTGGCTTATATATGATGAGATGACAAGAGCTCACAAGACAGCAAACATCAGGTGCTGCTCTGTTGTGACTCCTGTCACCGTGTCCCTCTTCTGTGGACCAGCCAGACTGCCAAGTAACGCTTTGCAGGCATCCTCATCCTTTCGAGGTACACTGAGTCTGGGTTTGGGATGTTTCCCTTGGTATACACTAGTGTGTGATGTGGAAAGCTTGTTTTTCAGTAATATTTGATACGCATGTTGGCTGATTCTGAAAACAACAGTGTTGTAAGTCCTGTAGCTATTCAGGAATAATTTGTGGCTTCTGTAACAAATCTCTCAGTTTTGGGATTCCTTACACATTCATGTCCATAAATTATGGACATGTCCAGTTCTGTGGTCTCAGAAATTACAGTAGAGTTTGTAAGGGAAGAATGCAGCCACAATGTCTAATGATAATACTGGTACTGAGGAGTGTAGTATGTATGTTCTTTTTCTACAGACTACTTTATTTGATATTTTGAACCAGATTGTTCAAACTGAGTAATTTAGAAACAATCAATACGGCAAACGAGTCAAGTTGCTTCTGGCTAACACACATAGCATTTTCAAGCTAAGTTCTACTCGTATTTTTTAATGTCAATTAGCTGTACTAGTAACTGTAAGTAATAGAGAATATACAGAAATTCCATTTTTTTTTCTTATTTAAATTGAGTCCTGTTGGAATGGAAGCAGAAATAACTGCTGCTAATTCACATAGTTTGAATCAAACTGAAAGTCCAGCTTATTTTTGAAGCTTTCCTGTCTTGCTTTTAAACTGTTAACCTTAGAATAGTGTTTGTGCTGATTGAATTGCACTTTAGGAAAATAAGGATTCCTAATTAATAGCCATATATAATTTTTTTTTTCTTACTTGGTCATTAAATCTGCTGTTTTACTAGGAAATAGAGCCATGTGTGGTTTTACAAACCGTTTTAGGCAAAAGTTGGGTAGTGGCTTGGGAATACTGGTGTGAAGGTACGTGAGCTGAGTGAGATCACATCAGCACAGGTTTTTACTTAGTAGCACCTTCAGCAGGTTTGGCTATTTGATTGCTGCTATCTGGAGCAAAGACTTTTCAATGTATTTGCAGAAAAGAGGAAGTAGTTTTACAAATGTTTACATTTTAAAGTCAATTTTAGAAGGAAAAGTATTTATTGCTGGTAATACAGTAGTGTTCCGTTTTTTGTATATAAGTAGAAATAATACAGAAATGCTAATGCACCTTTTGTCTTTAATTCAGGGGGAGGAGTATCTAATGATAGCAGTGACAGTGAGATGGAGGACAAAACAACTGCTAATCTGGCACTACTGAAGCTGGATGAATGGCTCCACCTCAAGCTGGACCCTGAAGTAAGTAAGAAATCACTGCTGGGTTTGCTTCATGTAGAAGAATTGTAAAAAGATGAGAAAAGGTTTTTGTAACCTTTGAGTAGCCAAGAATTTTCTCTAAGAATGTCGTGGTCTGTTTGGGTCTCTGATTTAACCTTTACTTCATCAGCTCATCAAGAATTAAAGGGCTTCAATCCCCTTTGGCCCAGGGTTGTCTGTCATGCAAATTCATGTATTCAACATCCAAGTTGTAAGGTTTCATAACCTATCACTCCTGCCTTTGGATTCTTTTACCTATGAGCAAAAAGAAAAAACATAATTAGTCACCGAAGTCAACAGTGAGAGTGCTCATCCCTCTTCCTCCATCTTGGTGTGTGTGTCCTGCCTGTCTATCACACGAGGGAGCAGGAAAGGCTGAGCAGTCCAGATGCTGTTGGATCTGCTTCAAGAACTTTGTGGGCAGGATGATGGTTTTTTATATGCCTGAGCATGGCAGTTTTGTCCCTTTCCACAAGTCAGCAGATCCTGAAGAGACTGGCAGACAAAAGAGAATGGCTGCAGGGGACAGCAAGCTGCAGCTGACAGTGGCTCCATAATGGCCCTTCAGCTCCTTCTGGCCTCCTGTCCTGCCTACATGGTGCTCCTTCAGACCATAGCATGATCTGGGATAGCCAAAATCTGAACAAGAGCTGCGAGAAGAGTCACGTTGGCATATTGTGCTTTTCTTTCTCTGAGAGGATAACCAACATTGGATCAAAAAAGGAGCACTTGAAGCTGGAGTTGCTGAAAGAAAGTTGCAGTCAGATTTTGGAAGGATAAATAAAAACCTCTTTGAAATAGAAGTCTTCAGGTCATTGAGAAGCTGTGGTAGGAGGTAGTTTATGGGTCATGAAACACTTGACCTTACCAGCTCTAATAATAACACTGTCTCTCCTAGACATGTCCAAAAGAATGATTTTTAAAAATTTATTTTAGTGGAAGCATTTCTGATACCATGGGAATTAGACTATAGTCTTCTGAATTTGGTCATCACGTTTGAGCAGAAGTCTGTGTAAGAAGAATGTCACTTAGAGCTCTTTTCCCTCTGGTATGACTGCAGAGTGCATAAGTATAGACTGATTTGAGAGGAAGAGCATAAAGCATGAAAGATTGGGTTTTCTAGAAAGACAAAAAGGAAAAAAATGTCTGTGGATTAAAAGTACCATGGTAAGTTTAGCACAGAGCTAAATGAAATGTTTCAGAAATTACCTTGCACCCAAGGAAAAGTAAATTAACATCTTTGTTTAAACGTTAATTATTCCCCCTCCCCAAGACTTAAGTCATTTTGGAGCCTGTTTATATTAGAATGCCAGGTGCTGACTGATAGGAGAGAGATAGGATTCTCTTAGGTGTCTGGTGTCATTTTCACCAGTCCTTAACAGAATTGGATTCATTACAGGCTGCTGGTATGCTGTTGCAACTCAGGCAGAAGTGGCACAGCTTGTTCCTGCGTCGCATGCGAGCTCCTTCTAAACCGTGGTCTCAGGTTGATGAAACAACTGTCAGAGCAATTACAGCTGTTCTGAGTGCTGAAGAGCAGTCTGCAGGTCTGCAGCAACCTTCAGGAATTGGCCAGAGACCAAGACCTGTGACTTGTGAAGAACTTCCTTTGGCATCTACATGGAAGTCAATCAACAGTCGAAAAAGCTCAACAGAAACTGAATTGCCTGACTCCTCTAATGCTGAAAAGTAAGATGCTGAGGTCTTCTGCTCACTGTAGGTTGCAATTTATTTTGTATTTTTTATGTATACAAGCATCACTTAAGTTTCTGCTAGTAATAAGGAGGTGGAAACAGTGGAAGTACAGTTGAAAGGTTGTACTGTTACATGCTGCATTGTAATCCCACTGAGCACTATTTCATACGTGGGCCTGCTCTTTGGGAGAGCAGTCAGGCAGGAATATTGTCCATGACTTGTGATCTTTGAGAAGCAGCAGAAGAGCTTTAACAGCAGCATTAAAAAGCAACACACAATCCGTATGATTTTTTAGTTAGGGTTTAATACATTTTGCAGTTGCTGTAACACATGTGGTCATGCAGTAGGCTGACAGGTCCATGTAAATCGTTTAGTGACTGCTTGTGAAACTCAAGGTGTGTCCTTTTAAGGGTTTCAGTGAAATCTGCATCTCCCGCACTCCACCAGCCAAAGAAGTACAAAGAGAAAGACATTTTGCTCTGCAAACGATCCTCAGATGACAGATCAGCTCAGTCATCAGGGAAGCCTGCAGACAGCAGTAGCTATCCCAGCCCCTGTGCCAGTCCTTCTTCTCCAGTATCTGGAAAGGTAAGAGTTCTCAAACATACCACCCTGCTCTTCAAAAGTAATATAATTTCTTGCTGATACCATTCTGCAACTGTTAGGTATTTTACTGATAAATTAGGAACCTAACTTAATTTTTTGTTTGTAACAGCTGCGTAATACTTCCTGCTGGAACTTAAAATCTAGACCAAATATCCTTGTTACACTAGTTCAATATAGTACAAATAGTATTTGTGGACTGCTGAGGTAAAGCTATCCAAAGTGGAAAATTTTTTAACTTGTTGTAAAAAACAGCAAAGGTGCGTTAATTCTTTTCAAGTAAGTTAGTAGATTGTATGCACATTCTTGAAGTTTATGGATTCTGCCTTTCTCTGTTTCTGTAACAGCACACATTGACACTGATTCTCTTGAATCAGCATTGTGTTATCTGTGTTACCTGCCTCACTATGACTGCTTGGGTATGAGGTTAAGAGTCATTGGTTGGAGACAGGCACACAACACAGCTCACCAAGGGTCATCAACAAGGAGCCAAAATTTACTATGGCCACCCCCTACTATGGGGTTTCAGATTTCCCGGGCTTGGTAGCTGAATGGTTGGGATCTCTGCACCGCCCAGCTCTCTGGCCAGTGATCAGTCTGAAATGAGGATCAAATGGAATTGGCTGGGGGTCCCTGTGTAGGTTTGAATCCAGCTATCCTTACCATACCTGGGGACCTGTTTTTCTTCTAGGCAGGTCGAGTTTGGGGGTCCCATATGGCCCCCAACCAGCTTTATTTATTTGGCGGCTACCAACCAGCTGCACTGTGACAGCTGGGGGTTCTTGTGATGGTTATTTTAACAAAGCACACATTTTTAATGAGATTGTTGTTATAGTTGTCCCTAGGTACTTGACTAGTAAACTGCAGTAACGCTAAAGAGATCACTGAGAGGAAACTTCATGGGCTCAATTGGAGGATTTAGAAATTCCTCTTGAGTCTTTCAGCTTTTAAATTCTCACACTGTAAAAGGAAGAAAAAAGGAGGTAGAAGTGTGCTGTAGGCAGCGGTCTAGGAAGATTAATTTTGCTGTCATCTCAAGGTGTGCCAGACTTAAATGAATTATAATTAATCACTAGACTTTTCAGTCCTGTTCTGCTCTACTTGGTTTCTGCCCCTCATGGATGAATTACTAGTTCTAAAAATGCTTGAAAAATGTAAAATAGATGTGAAATACATTTAAAGCCATTTCAGACAGCTGGTAGATTTCATGTTTCTTCTAGAACCTGGAAGAGGAAGGGAAGAGCACAGTCGAGGGATTTCTATCTTCATGTGTGTCAAACTTCAGGAAAAAAGCCTGTTTTATTTTATTGTATTTGTTAATTTAATTTATTTTTTCCAGGGCTGCAAATCTCCTTCGCCGAGACAAAATATGCCAGTTCGGTACTTTATAATGAAAAGCAGCAACTTGCAAAATATTGATATTTCTCAGCAGAAGGGAATATGGTCCACTACGCCAAGTAATGAGCGGAAACTGAACGGAGCCTTTTGGGAGAGCAGTGTGGTTTACTTGGTATTTTCTGTTCAAGGGTCTGGATGCTTTCAGGTGAGTCTTAATCTAAAACTAAATATTAGCAGTGGATGGTTTAGGAGGATGCAGCAAATGACTGTGTGTAGTGTGGACAGCTTTGCCTATGACTTCTGACTTTTTGAGAAGCAGAGTAATATGCAAATGTCTGTGCTTGCTGAAGGAAGTATTTCGTTCTCCTCTGAACTATGCTTGTCCCTCAAAAGCCGAGACGGAATTGCCTCCAAACATCATGAGTCAGAGAAATGTTTTGAACCCTACAGGAATCCTCTAAAACAGCAACAACCAGGAAAAAGGATTTCCTAACAAAGTAGGGGATTGCTACTGTTTGCATGCCGAAATGTGTATTGGCGGTGAGTAAGAAGTTACAGTCAACTCACAGCTTTCTAAAGCCAATAAACTCATAAATTTCTTGAGTCAAATTTTGCTAAGAACTAGTTTTATTCACCTGCAGTTAGGAAGCTGGCCATGATTCTTCCAGAGCTGTATCTTGACTTCATATTCAGTGAGATATTTGTCAACACTTTGTTGGTCAAATCTGTGGTCAGTTTGAAGCTCAAAACTTGACCTGGTAGTGCAGAGTTGCAGGTTAGCCGTGAGCCAGCTAAATTCAGTTGTTCCAGGAAAATAAAGTTCAACTTACTTCTTCATATATAACCTATTTGTAAAAGTCAGATGAACTTAAAATCTAATGAACCAACCAAAATACAGCTGTCTTGGCAATACCACTGAAGGACTGCAGTGACATACTACATACGATGTAATGTAATTACATTTGTTGTATTACATATATTGTATTACCTACGTATATACATTGTATGTAATGTAATTACATACAATGATGGTTTGGCAAATGAGAAGAATCCTGGAAAATCATTTTCAGCATGTCAGTTGATACTGAAAATGGGCTGCTGCACTGGTGCTCTCAGACAAGCAAGCAGGGAAGAGAAGGCACGCTGAGGTCAGGCGTGTAGGTGGTTGACCTTGCCCTGCCCTTCCAGTTTTGACAGAGCACTGCACTGTCACATGGGAATGGAACTTCCCTATTAATCTTCTCTTGCCCCAACTGTCTCTTTCTATTCCACATCTATTTTTTCCTCTGTTCCTTTTATTAATTCTCATTTGAGTCTGGCATGAGCTATCAAGCTTGTGTGCTGGTCATTCACACGGTGGACTGCGTCCGTTGGACTGCTAAGTGCTAAATGCATAAATTCACCTGAATAGTTGATCTGTTGTGTGGGGTTGGGTTTGCTTTCAGCTTGTTTGGTATGTGGGTAAATCAGGAGGTCCTTAAGTAAGTTAGATGCTGTCTCAGATTTGGGGTTTCATTAATTTTCGTTTTGAATATTTGTCATGCTGGAATTTCATCCAGCTTCACTAAAGAAGGAAATGAAAGCAACTTTGACTTCTTTCTTTGAAGAGCAGCTGCACTCTCCTAATTCTGTGTGAAAGTTTGTTAGCATAGAGGCAACATGAGAAGGAACAAATGGATTTCTGCAAAAATTACCTTCAAGTAACAAAGACTATGAATATCTAATAGACTATACTGTAGTAGAATATTCATCTTGACTTCCTTCTGCTTCAGGTGGTTATGCAACAGCTTTTTAATCTGTTACAAAGCTCAAAAGACCTTTAGTGATCATTTTGTCATTGAAAGACATTCCTTATGGTCAAGCCCTACGAGGCATATTTAAAGTGGAGATGGAAGTGATACTTCTACCTTTCTAGATGTAAACATTTTGGAAGCTCCAGCTTCATGGTGGAGAGTGTGTGAATCACTTTGCAACTACTTTGAAAGTTTCATAGCAAGTTCAATTATTCATCTCATTCCACCATAGACAGATATGGTCTCATTATGTCTGTTCTTTCGTATTTCAATTTTTGTCTCAGGGTTTTGCTCGAATGGGCTCAGCAATTGGGTGTGAGAAGAGTCAAGACTGGGGATCTGCTGGTTTCGGAGGTGTATTTAAGGTGGACTGGATCCGGAAGGAAAGCATTCCTTTTCAGTTTGCACACCATTTGCTCAACCCGTGGAATGACAGTAAGAAAGTACAGATAAGTAGAGACGGCCAGGTAATGTTACTCTCTTCTGAACTTTTCTTTACTGGGTAGAATTGTGTGTTTTTATTAGCTTGTTCAGCCTTGACATTTGTCTCCACTTGTTCCTGTGTCTGCTGATCTGAATTCCCAGTTCATTGGTGCATTGTACCTTCACCTGATGCAGAATTATTGCTGAAGTAATGGAGCTGTTTTGACAAAATCAAAAGAGTTTCTTGCTTATGTGTTTAAAAATTATTTAAAGATGGATGCTTCCAAAAAGAAGTTCTTGTGCTTGTTTTTTTAGTTTGTAATTTAACTCTGGAGGTTTGTGGCCCTGTTTGGTGGAGATGTGTTCTTTTAGATAGTCTGTCACACCCAAATAACGGGTGTTCATAATTATAAGGTTTTTCTTGAAGAGCTTGAAGAGAATCCTGATGTTTGAGGCAGAGTAAAGCTTAGGACCATTCTTGTATTTGTTAAAGCTCTAAATGCAGCTACAAAAAGCCAAAGAATTGGCACAGAATTTCTGTGTTGCAGTGTCTGCCCTCTCCCCATCCCCTCCCAAAACATCTCCTTGATGATTCAGGAGCTAAAGTTTTTGTATCACCTTCTCTCCTTCAAAACCTCTCTCCAGTCATAAGAAACTGGAGGAAAGGAGAAGTACAAGGAAAAGACAGCCACTGTATTTCCTGTGACCTCTCTTTCCACATTCTCCAACATACTTGATGGAACTCAGCTTAAAAGATGTGGAAAATAATGATCTTTAGTTAGTAAGTGACTGATCTGTGGGAGGTACAAAGTATCTGATGCATTTGTTCTTGCCTATGGTGGTAGTGTGTTCACTGGGAATTATCTTTCTGAGGACTGACTGTCACATCTCACTGTGAATGAAAACATCCCAAACAGCCTATAGGCCAGGGTGGCTTGTGAAAGTTTTTATCTCCTGCTGAGCCCTAGTAAAGAAACCTTGCCCTGCTGGGAGTTCTAATGTTTGTCCCAGTAGCAAAAGGGATGAGCTCTCCTAGAAAGGTTGAAAGCAATCACCAGCACCAACAATTCAGTAAGAAATAGTTTCTGTATGCTCAACAGTAGCAGTGCAGGTAACTTCCCTGATTTCCTGATCATTTCTAGGAGCTGGAACCACAAGTTGGAGAGCAGTTGCTGCAGCTTTGGGACCGTGTTCCTTTGGCAGAAAAAAAACTGCCTGAGCATGCCAAGTCATAGACAGAGGTAGTTATTTATGCATTGCTTGCAGGTTTTGTGATAGAGGAACAGCTGTGCACATCCAGTGTACCATCACAGTACTGTCTTTCCTTTGTAGCTTGTGGAAGAACAGATCTACTTGGCCCTAAATATTCTGTTCATTTTGATTTTCTTCCAGCTGGTTTAGGTTGTTGAAACATCAGCCATGAGAATCAGCAGTTTGTCTACAATAAAGATGAGGAAGAAGGCGACACAATAACCTCCTGACATCCTCGTCACGCTGTGCAGCTGGAAGTGGAAAATAAGAGGGAATTGTGGTGTTCTCTGTGTTCACTTGTCAGCCTGTTTTTTGACTGAGTTGGTTTTTTTACAGTAACATGCAGTTGACACTTAAAAATACAGTTAAGTTCAAAACAAAGTTTGAAACTATGGACCTGGTGTAAGTTGTCTGTGGGTTTAAAATAGCATAGCAGACAGTTTAAGTATGCAGTTTACAGTGAACACTTTCTCTTTTTTCTTTAACAAGCCAGTAAAAGGTATGAGAATGTAAATGTTAATTAATCAGTCTTGCAGTTCAGTTAAACTAAATACGAACTCCAAATATGTTGGAAGGCTCCTTAAGTGTACTTCTACATCCACAGTGCAAATGAGCAGAATATATTCAAACAACAAACAACTAGAACCAGCTGGAAATGTTAATTTTTAATTTATTTAAAGGTAATTATTTTCAGCTAGTTTAAATTTGTTTTATGTTAGTTATTATTTATTTATTATTGAATGTCATTGCTTTAAATTAATTGAATTGAAAAAAGAAGGAGCATGTGACTTCTGAGATTGGGTGCATCTACTGACGTTTCCAATTTCAGTTATTTGTCACCTCTAAGATGTGACTCACACCTTGAGAAGCTGAAATAGTTCTTTCAGAGGCCTGTGGCCAAGTGCTGCTTCAATAGTTCACTAATTGAGGCATTGTTAGAAGATTTGTATTTCTTTAAAAAAGAATAAAAATCATTTACCAGTACAACTTCCTTGATCATTTAACATAGTTTTCATGCTTTCTTTCAAGTTGTTTGTTTTTCTACCATACCACTGCTGTCTTGCTTTATTTGGCTTTTTCTTAGTCCTGAACATACTGTACTGTAAGGCTGGTATAAATGGGTGTGATCACTGTCAGCACTGTTTGTGGTCATCCTTAGATTAAACCAAGACTTTTTTCTGCTTCTGAGCCCAAACCTACTTTCTCCTGTCTGCTCAGGATATTACCCCATGCTTTCATTTTGCATTCTGTTTGGTGACTTCCTCACATGAACCATCAGTTTGACCTTTGCCAAGCCTAACAGGGTGCCTGTAAGGCTGGTACTGCCCAATACCTTGTTTCTCAAGAGAGTGCATCCAAGGGAGGCATGAGGCTCTTCCTGCCTTTACAGTACTTCCAGGCCTGTGCCCACACAGGAATGTGGGGCAGAACTGCCTTGTACACATTCACGGGGCCCTGTGCGCTCCAGAGACAGAGCTGGCAGAGGGAGCACAGGGCACTGTGCTGTTTGGGTAACCGGCCAAATAGTACTTCTGCAGCTTGATGGTAAAAAGGACACTCCAGCCATGGAATTTGCATTCCACAAGGACACTGGCCAGTCTGGGTCACTTGTGTGGGGAAGAGATTGTCCCCTGCTGCCTGCCTGACAGACATGGTCACGTGAGTCCTTGTATGCCCAGATGTTAGACGCAGCCCAGTCATGGTGAATTGTGTAATATTATTACCCAAATAACTGTACTGCTGACCTGTAGTTTCTCATGCACTGTATTTAGATGTGGACTGTTTATCCCTTAAACTGTTGGTCTGGTGTCTGTAACCATCTCCTTTTAGAAGGGCTGCCTAAAGCCCTTGCATGCTGGTAGCAGAAGTGGATTGCCACTTTCTGTGATGATACCAACAGTATCATCAGCCTGCAGAAGAACTCCAGCACTGCAGCACGATTTTTAGAGACTCCCAACCTGCCTGATTATGACTGAGTGTGATCATCATACCTGAAGTGAAAACTAAAGCAGGATGAAGGGCTGAATCTATCGGAAAAATAACAGGGCAGCAAGAGCCAGGAATTCAACAGAATCCTTGCATTGGTGACAACAAATGGGAGAAATGGCCCATCACCATCTCATCAACAGTAAGAATCCCACTTTGGAGGTGGTTCTGCGTTAAGAGTAGTAACTAAAGTTCCTGCAAGCTAGACGGTTGTCCATAACTAGTGTGTGGAGGAAGGGAACATAAAGAGCGTTCTGAAGGATAGTCACAGTTTTGCAAAGTTTGTTCATACGTGAACAAAACCTACCTGAGCAATGGTGGTTTAGGACAACTCCCATCATGTTCTTCAACACAGTACGAGCTTTGTCAATGTCTCATGAGAAAATGCTGAGCTGTGCTGCCTCCTCAGGAATATATTCCTGAAAACAGGGAACGGTGGCAAGTCCTTTTGCCACAGACAGTATTGTTTGGTTTTTTTGTAAATACTGTGTAGCATAAAATTGTTTATTTGTTGCACCTCTTCCAGTATTTGCTTTACTACATTTTTCCCCAGTAGTGAACTGGCGTAATTTCTGCTCCATCATCACAACAGCTATGAAGACATATTAGGAAGGGCTTAATTCTACTGAGGGATTGTTTGTAGCTTTAATTTTAAATGCTTCTTATGGGCTGTTGTAGAAATGAAGAAATTAAATCACTGCTCATACCTGGCAGGCCCACTACAGGGTTGTGGTTGGATTAGTCCATAGTTATCCCCAGGCACTTTGTCTTTAAAGTGATTTAAGAGTGATTTTTGCAGCTACCAGTTCCAACTTTTCTTTTTGTGAAATGATGCTGTAGTGATTGTTCCAGAGCCACCGCTTTTCTGGATACATTCAGTCATGGGTTTCACCATCTGGAGAACATGAGCAGTTAGTCTCGTGTTGCTCTACATCTTCCTGTTCACACTTAGCTGTGCTGTTTTCCTTCCCTGTGGATCATGCTGCACTGCTCTCAGCTGTCACTTCTGCTGCCTTTGTTTCATCTTCTAACAGGAACCACAGTGCACAAAGGAGGTGATGATGCTCTGGATTAAAAGCTCTGTTTGCTGTTTTCTTTTGGCAGATGATGAAATGGGTCACCTACAGTGGAAGTGTAAGTCTGGGTGAGAGGAAAGATGTGTGCTCATGTCTTCCAAATAATTGGATGGGTGAAGGTACAGGTGTTATCCACTTGCAGATAGGTCTTAATGCGTCCACTAACTTGGGACAGCTTGGCTCCTGAGAGATACAAGGGTCTGCACAAGCCTCAACTTCGGAACTTAAATCAGGAGGTTCAAGGGGGTGTATGAGGTAGACGGTTCAGGAAGGCTGTACCTTCCTAGTGCCTCAGCCAGTGGGGAAAGGAAGAGGGCAACATGCGGCTGGGGGTTTAGGATAAAAGGAGGGTGTGCCATCCAAAACCTCGAGAGAGAGGCAGGACAATGGAAATGCCCCCATCCACTCCCTGCCCAGGCTTTGCCTGGAGGGCAGAGGTCATTCCCAGACTGGGGTGTGCATGCCTGGTAAGCTCTCCTGCCCGGCCATGGCATGTGGCACCACAACTCACACAAAAGTAGCAGTACAGGAGCTGGTGGGACAGGTGAGGATGTTGGAGGTGCCATTTTCATTGCTGCATTCCTGCTGCTCCTCCCCTTTTCTCTCCATCACTGCTGCTCAGCACCCACAGTGGGTCCAGGGCCAGGCAGAGCTGGGGGTGCAGCGTGGTGTTCCAGCTGCAGAGAGCAAAGGCAAGCAGTGAGTTGCACGTGGCCTCCCTAGCACCCCCTGGGACAGGGCCCTGACATCCTGCCCTGCTTATGTTGGGATGACATTGGTGCAGGGTGCCTTTGCCCTGGCCCCAGAGCCAGGGATGGGGCAAAGGCAGCTGAGCTCTGAAGGTTTTACTGCAGCTTGGCAACCACCACTTCCTCTTGGAGAAGGAGAAGTTGTCTCTTGCTGGTCTTTGGGCCACGGCTCAGAGCCACAGCCATGCTCAGCACCACCTCATCATCACTGAGAACCTTCCAGAAGAGCAGAGAGTGGCTGCCATGAGGAAGGCGGCCCCTTCTGCTGTGGGACCTGGCCATGGCCACATGTTCCAGAGCTGTGGGGGAGCCCATCTGGAGCCAAAGCAGCCCCAGGACTGGGACAGGAGGACCCTGGCCTTGCTGCAAGGACGTGGGCCAGGCGCTGATAGCAAGGATGGGAAGCAGGATGGCAGGGCTGAGATGGTGCTGCCTGCCCAGACCCTGCCTTCTCCCACTGTCTATCTGCTGAGACAGTTCCCTGCTGCTGGCTCTGCTGCCACTGCCTCCAAGTGACTGACAGAGCTCAAGAGAAGCTTGGCTAGGCACTGAGGAGGGACACTGCAGCAGGACTTACTTCCAGGATGGACAACGCCTGCCTTGCACTGGGGAGCCCAGACACACCCAAGGCCAAGGCTCATCTTCCTGCAGCTGCTGCCAAGGCTTTGCCTCCTGCAGCCCTGCATGCAGTCAGCTGCCTTTGCCCCAGGGGCACTTCAGCAACTCCAAGCTGCTCAGCCTTCAGTTGACCATGACCCCAGGTGTCTGCAGAGCTGCTTTGCAGCTGGCTCTTCCCCAGCATCTCCTGGTGCAAGGGCTTGTTCCTGACAGGGTGCAGGACTCAGCCCTGAATAGCCCCTACTGATGGCTTGTGACACATGGCCCCCACCCTCCATGCCCTTCCTTAATTAAACAAAGAAAAATTAATCAAGTAACTGTTTACAGCTGATTCCTTGTGCTGTAAAGTTTTCCTCCCTCTCAAACATTTATTGGTGCCTTTTCCCCAGCAGAAGTCTTTCCTAGAACAAACCCTCCATTTCTAGGAGAAGCCCTGTTAACTGGATGCACATGGCATGGTCTATTCCAGGATAGCCACAGCTGCTAAAAGCTTTCCCAGTCCTGGACTGGTGATTTCCGTGACCAGCTCCTGGGCACGCTTGCACCAAATTCGAGACAACTCTCTTTCCATGGAGGTCATTCAGGTTGAATCCTGTGTCCCCTGACCAGCCTCACAGGCCCATCAGCACAGACAGTCCTGGTGGGCTGTGCCTGAGCAGCTGCTGCCCTGAGCTGCTGGCCAAGGTGGTGTCTGCATCCCTGCACTTCTGTCCTCCCTTCATGGGCCTGGTCAGTAACACCGGCCTTTCTCCCTGGGCATGACCATAATGGTAGAAGACAGAGTCCTTTTGGTGCACACCAGCCAAGCTGTGGGAGTCTCTGGCACACCTTCTGTGCCAGCTTTCCATCCCCAGCATGCTGAAACTAAGCCAGGTCCAAGAAGAAGAACAGCTTTTGATGTGTATTCTTTGGATTCTTATGAGTGTTTGGAGGTAAATCTCAAGGTGCCCAAAGCAAAAATTCTGGAGGCAAGGGACAGCCTGGAGTAGTGACTGTGAGAGACTGGACTATCTACTCACAATCAGTGACTCAAAACCTTTGCTCATTTGTGCAGGGCCAGGATGCTTTGCAAGGCCAGGTTTGCCTCCAGGGAGGAGGTGAGCTTTTGGGGAGTAATGGTTACTGCAGAGGACCTACCACTGCCTGTAGCATACCAACCTCCAAATCAGAAAATCCGCTGAACATTGCCTGTGCCCAGCCCTGGCCATTCCCACCTGGCTCTGGCTGTTCCCACCTGGCTCTGGCCATTACCAGTGCCCAACCCTGGCCATTCCCACTGAACCCTGACCATTCCCAGCGCCCAGCTCTGGCTATTCCCACCCAGCCCTGACCATTCCCACCCAAGCCTGGCCATTCCTGGCCATTCCCAGTGCCCATCCCTGACCATTCCCACCCAACCCCGGACATCCTGGCCCGGCCATGCCTCGCAGGAGTCTCAGAGACACTTCAGGCCATCAAGATGTGGGAGCTGGCAGCGCAGGCATTACGGCTTAACAACCCCGGAACCATGGTGTTCATCAATGACTGCAACATCCTCCTCAAGCTTGTCATGGCCGGCAAGAAAACCAATTCCTAGGGCCAGAAATTGCCCCAAAAAGGCCATGTGGAGATGCTCCATGCTGACCCCCTGTGCCAGGGCTTCAGTGGCCTGAATGGCTTCAACTCCCGCACCTACTTTAAATTCAAGGGTTCCCTGGTGGTCTCGTTCCTCAGGTGGGTGTGGAGGGGTTTTGTTTTGGGGGGTGAGACCCCTGTCTGGTGTCCCTTTGTGGGTGTAGAGGGGATTTTTTGAGGGGTGAGACCCCTGTCCAGTGTGCCCAGGCCACACCGATATCCCGCTGTCCCTGCAGTTACTGTGACTATTATCAGTCACACTTCTTCCTGCTGGAGAACATCCAGAATTTCATGTGCTTCAAGAGATCCATCATGCTCAAGCTGACCCTGTGCCGCCTGGTGCACATGGGCTACAACTGCACCCTTGGGGTGCTCCAGGTAGGGTCTCCAGGAGTGGTTTTGGAGGGAAAACCCCTTTTTTGGCACCCCAAGAAATGCTGGTTGTCTTGCTCCTTGCGGACATTCCCAAAGGAATTGTCAATTGGGAATTGGTCAATGCCCAGCTGGTCCTTCAAAGCAGGATTGACTCCTTGGGTGGCTTGGGGACAAACCTCTGAGGCTGATAAGATGCAAATCCTGCAAGGCTTCTTATCTTGTTAATTGCCCTCCCTTATACAACTGCCAGTTCTCCAGGCAGGTACCTGGACACTCCCACCGAGCCTGACCTCATTCTAAACCCACTGCACTTAGTGTTTCACAGACTTCTCCCTGTTATGTGAGGGTTGTGGCTTGCAGACAGGCACATGACACAGTACACACTGAGGATCATCAACAAACAGCCCATTTTATTGTTCAGAGCTTCTTCTTATAGGAGGTTTGAACTTCCCAGGCTTGGGCAGCTGATTGGTTGGGATCTCAGCATCACCCAGGTCTCTGGCCACTGATGGGTCTGCATCCAGAGTTGAATGAGGTTGGCTGAGAATGTCTAAAAGATGCATTGAAATATGTTTGGTAAAGTTAACCTTGAGTTTTTCATGAACTGTGATTTTTAATAGGAGTTACCAGAGAGATTTATGTGTGAACGTAACATGGCAAGATCCACCTTCTGTAACAGAAATGCTGATAAAATTTACCGTATGAAATTACACTAAACTGACACCACTGGCTCTTTGCAGAATTATGATGATGTTATCTGTTACCATGAAAATTTGAAACTTGTATACTTAAAAATGTTTTTCCCAAGCCAGGATGTCCCTTTGTGGACAAGAAATTCATATTTATAAAATACTGTATTCTTTAGAAAATTTCAAATTCCCTCTTGTGGTGGTCCCCAGTTCAGTGTGGTGCTTTTTGGTTTGCCAATTTTTTGTTTCCCAGACAATGCACCAATTAATGTGGTGGGTCTAATGTCATCTAAATGCCAATTCACCCATTAGAATTATTTATGGCTTTGCTGCTGTGAAATAGGATTACGAGAAGACCAAAGCAGGCTCAAACTTTAGGGGTATAAAGAAAACTTTATCAGCAAAACTACAAGAAAAAGAAAAAAGTTACCAAGAATTAGAATAAAAGTTTCAAAATGCTTCTCCTCCCCCCAAAACCCTCCTTCTTTCCCACTGACAACATACAGAGACAAAACCTTAGGACTTAGGTTAGCTGACCACCTCTAAAATAGTCTTTCATCAGTTCTCTTAGGGACTGATGCCATGTCAGTTCTTCATGTCATGTTCTTCTCCACAAGAAAACACTTCTCTCGTGGCTTCAATTCTCATGAATAGCAGCTGCCTGGAAAATCTGCATTCGTGAAGTCCCTCCCACGTCACGGAACCTTCCCACAGCTATGCTCATGAGCCAAACTCATGGAGTATTATTTTAAGAATGAACTGTTCAAAAGCAAAGGTTCTCTTTTCTTCATCTTCGTCTTCGTCTTCGTCTTCTTCTTCACCACCACCATCACCACCACAGCCTTGCAAAAGAATTTCAGCCCAAGACTTAGGCATCTCCTCTTTCTCCTTCCATCTGGGACTTAACTCTTTCTTCAGTGACCTTGGTGCCTTCACGTTGTCTCTCTACATGTTTTCACTCTGTCCTTTTCTCTCACTTGAGGGAGGATCAATGTCCTGTAATGCTGTATTGCACTAAGTAGTTTTGTTATATTTGCACGGGGTGTTTTGGTTATATATATCCACACAAAATGTTGTATTGCACTACCTTTTCCCAGGAATGCCTGCGCCTCCTTCACCTGACACCACTCACCTCCCCCTGGGTCAGTCCCCACTGACCAGTTGACCCCTCCCCTTCTCCTTCCCAAAGGGCACAAAACCACTCTGAGCCACATGCTTGCCCTCTTACTCTCGTCAGAACTCCATGGTGTAGGTTCTGCATTAAACTGTAGGCTTATTCCTGAGGGACTAAGAGCGCCTTTTGTCTTTGCCTCAGTTTCCCCTCTGAGGATTCAGTGCTATCCTTGCAGGACACTCAGAGGTGTGGGAACTGGGACACTCTAAGTTTCATTTGTGCAATGAAGAAGTTAGTATCTCGCCCGGGGCCTGCTGCAGTCATGATGGATTCTGCCGGGCGCTGGCCCAAGCGGTCACGGTGATGGGTTTCAGGCCGTGCTGGGGCTGTGCCAGGATCTCACGGCTCACTCTGGCCAGCGCTGCGGCAGAGGCAGGGCCTGGTCCGGCCCGGCCCCGCCAGGCCCGCGCTGGAGGTGGGAGGGACCAGCCTGGTGGTAAGATGTTAACAGTTTCTGGGGCCTGGCCTGATCGTGAGGGGGTCCCTTGACATTCCCTTCCCCTGCCTGGCAGCCGCTGGAGCCTGGCCCAGCCGGGACGGGGCCCAGTGGACTCCCCGGGAAGGGCCCGGCCCGTCGGCAGGGCCTGCCTGGTCTGTCCCGGCCGCATGGAGCGGGGCTGGGCCGGCCTTCTGTTCTTCTGTTCCCAGGTCAGAGGAAAAGAGAGCTCCCGGGCTTTGTTCAGTTTTTAACATGTGTGTTCACAGAGGCGTGTTCAACTTCCTAGTGGTTTAACAAGGTGTCAGTATTCAAAACTAGCCACTGATTGGTTTTGTCAGGCACGGAGGGAACTGTCAGCAGTTTCTCTTAGAAAAACCACTTCCATGGGTGGCTTCTTCCCTGCTCAGTAAATGGCAGTCAATGCAAAACCAGCACACCTCTTTAGAAATGTTTCAAGTAAATATTACAGAATAAAATGTCACCCTGCAGAAATTAACTTTAAAACCTAATGATTGATGCCTTATAGAGCCGCTGCTGAGACCAATTAGCTGAGCAAGGCCTGTAGGGGATTTAGCCACTGAGTAATCAAAGCACTGACTTTCCCATTAATGTTATCTACAGGAAATATTTGTGCTTTAAAAATTATTAGCTCACGAAAACTCCACTACACAAGTATTCCAAAGACAGTGTGGGCTGGAGAGGATGAATGAAGAAAAACCTTCCCCACTTTCAAACCATAGCAAAGAATCCATAAATGTCACTTTCCACCTTTAAGAAACTAGTGACAATTCAGAAGGAAATCTGAAGTTTATTTACAGAATGAGAAGGAAGGGAATCTTCAAGGTGAATTGTGGTGTCAGAAACTTTATTTATTTACAAGCCTACTCCGCAATCCTACTCAACAATCCCACTCAACAATCCTCCTCTACAATTCTACTCTAGGGTAGTTGTGGACTAAATGGTCCTGATGGTTTTCTTCTCCTTCTTCCTCTTCACTGAAATTATCAATGGGACCAGTATGGAAGCAGGCTCAGCTAATGTTATGAATGGATGCTGCCCAAAAGAAAAAAAAAACCAAAACAATTAACAAAACCCAGTAAACCATGACTTTTCAAGCTCAGTGCTTCACAGCCTCAATCAGGATTCCTCTGCCTCCTAGAAGGATGCAGAAAGAGGACCAATGCACCTCAGTGGGATCATCTGCACCTCAATCTTCATGTGCAGGACCTTGCCATCACAGGCAAACCTGGCCCAAAATCCCATTCATCCATTTATCCAGGTGTCTTCATCTTGCTGCGATTTTTGCCCTGCTGGTGCTCTAGAAACGGTGCTTTCTGTCCCTGGAGCTCCTTCCTTTCAGGAAACTCCAATGACTCACACAAGTCCCTCTCTTTGAAAGACAGGCAGACACTGTGCTGATTTCCACAGGGACACAGAACAGTGCCTACCTTTCCATGCCCTGCCCTTGCTGTGCTGGATGCCACCTTCCTTTCCAGCAGGGGCAGCTGAGTGGCACTGGGTCCTGCAGTTCCCTCTCTGCCACACAACCTGGCAGTAACCCTGGGGCAGTTCCCGTCTGCTTGACCGTGCCAGGCAGCAGATGGGGCTGGACCCAGTCCCTCTCGGCTGTCCCTGTTTGTGTGGCAGCAGCCTCTGAGAGGTTGTGCTGGGGGCACAAACCCAGGGCCCCTCAGAGGCTCCCAGTGAGCCCTCCACAGCCCCTCCTTCCCACAGCCAAATCTCGGACTGCTTGGCCAGGAATGGTTTCCTTGGCTTCTCCCACCACCATTTCCTGCCTCTGTACTCCACATTGCTCTACTTCAATTCTTTTGCCATTAGATAAAACTGAACACCCCGCCAAATTACAAAAGGGGGTGACAGAAACAGTCAGAGGAGAGAGCACCTCTCCTCTGAGGACAGACGGAGAGACCTGGAGTTATTCAGCCTGGAGAAGAACAGGCCCCAGGGAGACTTTATTGCCATGTTCTTGTACTTCAAAGGGGCTTCTGAGGAAGCGGGGAATACCTTTTTTTAACAGGACCAGTTGCAATAGGACATGGGTTAATACTTTTAATATATAATGGGGATGGAGTCAGATTAGGTGTGAGGAAGAACTTGTTTACTTGGAGCATGGTGCAACACTGGCACAAATTGCCCTGAGAAGCTGGTAGGTGCCCCATCTCTGGAAACATTCCAGGTCAGGCAGGAAGGGGTTTTGAGCAACCTGATCTCTTTACAGATGCCCCTGCTCATTGCAGGGCACTGAGTCTCTGTAAAGACCAGATGATCTTTACAGATCCCTGCCAGCCCAGCCCAGTTTAAGGTTCCTCACTCTTCTCAGTTGAACAGCACCAAGAGTGGAGGTGAGGAGGAGGGGACCTCATCTGATGCCTTGGAGGAGGAGCTCATCCCTTGGCACTGTTTCCCTGCAGCCCCTGGGCATTTTACCTGCAGGAGCTCCTTGGCAGACCAGCGCTGTGCCTCATTCATCTGCAGGCAGCAGCTCAGGAAGTCTCGCAACAACGACGAGAAGAGCTCGGGCTGCCGCAGCTTTGGTATCCCTTCCGTGGCTACCAGGAGTTGAGGCTGCAGAGAAAGGAAATGCGATGCTCCACCTGCTTCTTTCACAACTGCTCTCCCAGATCCCGTTGTTTAAGCTCCACTCTGCAGTGGCAGTTTCTGCCCTGGCAGAGAGCAGAGATGACTTTTCCATACCAAAAATACCCCCAAACCACAAGGCAGACACAGCTTTTCCAACATCCAGCAAATCTTGCCTTAATAGCTATTTCACTGACTGACTAGAACTACATCACCAAAAGCATATTATGCTTCTCTGAGGATTCACACCAAATTCCAAATAGCTTGAAGGCTATTTGGAAGTGGGAATTTGGTCTATATATACTATTCCCAAGGATTAGTACATGAAAGAAATCTCTGCAGTGCTTGTTGATCCCTTAAGCACAGCTTCCATAAACCAAAAATCATCAAGATTTTTGTTCTCTTCTTGGAAAAAATGCAGATGCAGAATCCATTGGAAATAGATAGAAATAACCGTGGGAAGAGGCCTAGGAGTCTCCATGAAAATGCCTGCCACCGTAGTAACAGGTCTGTGCTGGTGGCACTGAAATAGATGGTGACCAGAGAGACTTTGTTACTTTCCTCTTCAATCCAGAGGAAAATTTTCTTCACTTTTCCCACACCCCCAGAGGTCACAAAGAGGCTTTTATCCTGTCCCTCTGTGGCTGAGCTCAGCCACTGGACATGGTGGGGAGCTGGAGTCCTCAATGTCATTAGAACTGTGCAACCCGGGCTGTCCCGGCTCCTACGGCAAAGGAAGAGCGCCGGCGTCAACCGCACACCTTGGATCCCAGCCCCAGGCACCTGACTGCAAGCACATCCGCTTGTTAAAGTACCGAGAAACAGCCAAGGCTTTCCTTGGCACACAGTCCTAACTGCAGTGGGAGAAAAACACATCCTAAACTTACCCAGGCCTCCCATACACACGACAGAACAATGAACAGATGATTTAAAAGCCGGAAAGTTTGGAAGACCCACAGGATTTGGGAAAGATGCTACAGTAGGGAGGAAAATTGGTCTGCTGTGGTTAAAAAAGGAAAAAAGCAAGCAGAACTGCTTTGGGATTGCTTTGGTAGCTGTTGGGTTTGGAGGTTTTTTTTCTCTTTTTCTTTTGGTTTTCCTTTTCCTTTTGGTTTTTCTTTCCCTTTCCCTTTCTCTTTTCTTTTCCTTTTTCCTTTTCTTTTTTCTTTTTCTTTATTTCTTTTTCTTTTTTTTTTCTCTTCCTTTTTCTCTTCCTTTTTCTCTTCTATTTTTTTTTCTTTTCCCTTTTCTCTTCCTTTTCCATTTTCTTTTTTTTTCCTTTTTTTTCCTATAAAATTGAAACTGTGAAGGTCCAACCTCCATTTCAAGGGTTACTTATCACACTGCTGAACCCTCCACTGAAACATTTTTCTCCTTCAGAGACAGAGCTCCAACATTGATCAAAAAGTAAATGAGAAATGTCGAGCATGGCTGAAGGCCAAACTGGCAGCTTTCTGAACTGGTTACCTGCTACTTCCCTTCTGATGCAACCAAACCTACAGCAGATGCTGATGTGCTGCAGGGACATTTTCAGAAGGGGACCTTGGTGGAAGTGGTGCCAGCAGATTGCAATGGGATTTTGTCCAATGGCACACAGAACATGGGACAGCTGAGAAGGGCAGCGGGATCAGTGAGTATTTACACCTTACCGAGACAGAAGTTTCATTCCAGTAAGGAACTTCTCGCTCCACCATTTCAATTCCCACAATTCCAAAAGCCCATATGTCCACTTTGGGGCCATATGGTTGACCTTTCATGAGTTCAGGTGCCATCCACCCAGAAGTGCCAGCCACTGAGCTCCATCTCATCTGCTCAGGGGGAAGCTTAGCAAAGAGGCCAAAATCAGCTGAGGAGAAAACAATATATCATGAAAGCCAGCGCAAATTAGGAAATCAAACAAAAGAATTCCCTACTCTCAGTCTAAATGCACTGTGTCATCTGCTGGAAATCTGTCCCTGCTCTATTTCTTCATGGCTTAAGCCAAGGAAATATGGAATTTGCCACTTCAAAAAAACCTACACATTTTTTACGCTACCTCCAGCAGTGGCCTTTATTTTTCTGAAGCTTCAGATTGTAGCTCCCTCCCTTTGGACGGGACACACACAAACCAATGCCACTCTTGACTGCTTCTTCCTTGCATTACTTCTGTGCACGTTCCAACTGTGTCCACAGTTTGCAGCAGGGGCCCCTGCACTCCCACCAGCACCATTCTGGGGAGCTGGCACTCACTCAAAAGCAGCTCCACACCCCACATCCCTGGAATGCTGCACCTGACCAAGAATATACTGACCCAGCTTGACAGAGCCATCAGTTCGTAGAAGGATGTTGCGGCTCCTCAGATCCCGGTGGATCACGTGGTTTGAATGAAGAAAATCCAGTCCTTGCAGGCACTGAGAGAGAAAACGGAAACAGGAGGGCAAAAATGAGTGATGTGATTTCATCACACAAGAAAGGAAACAGCTCTAAAATGTCCCTCTCCAGGGGAATGGGGAGTGATGGCAGAACACAGTGCCATTGAGAGGAAGAGCTTGCTGCTCCAACACGAGCAGAGCAGGACCTTTCTAAGGAGAGGCATGTCAGCTTTGAGAGAGCAACAGCAACTGCAACAGCAACTGTAGACTGTCCCCTGCAAAGCAGCCAGAATGACTGCTGCTGCAGTGGATGTGCTCTCTCCATGCAGAGGACAAAGAATGGTTTTCCAAGGAAGAAGATGTCCCTCCCTTTGTTGTGAAGTGGATCAC
Source organism: Phylloscopus trochilus trochilus (assembly GCA_016584745.2). Lineage (NCBI taxonomy): Eukaryota > Metazoa > Chordata > Aves > Passeriformes > Phylloscopidae > Phylloscopus > Phylloscopus trochilus. Next base: position 14,686,697 of record WQNJ02000015.1, on the reverse strand, counting down.
TTTAGGGTGGGAGGCTGCATGACTAAGGTTTTATTGCTGGCCTCAGCAAAGACTTGGAATTATCACATCAGTCACCTTTCAGAAGCAAAGAGCACTTTGGCTGCACTACTGTCCTGGTCATCTGAGGACTGTGAGAAATGAGTCTCTTTTTTTCTTGCTGTTCATTTCAAATCCTGCCACCAGTACCATTGCTTTTACAGGCAAGGAATGCATTGCAGACAGGCTCGAGGTAGAGGTTTAGAGAGACAAGATGGAGAACAGCAAATGCAAAGACAAGAGACAGAGTGAAAATGCAACCACAGGAGATAAGAGTACAAGAACAGAGTACAGTGAGTGCAGAGGCACTGGCAGGCAGTTCACTTGAGATGCTTTTGCTTCCCCGGCATACCAGCAACACAGAAACAAAGCTTGGCACATGAAATCACTGCAGTTCTGAGCCGCAGTTTCCCAGACAACCCTGCCCAAGCCCTCAGAAGCACAGGTGGGATCCCTGACCTCACGACTGAGAGCCCCAATCTCTACTTCAGACAGGTGAGTCTCTTTGATGGTATCACTCAGACTGCCTCCGTCCATGTATTCCATCACCAGCCAGAGCTGCTCATCCACAAGGAAACTGAAAGAAGGAAGCAAGGGCGTGGGCATGAACATGCATGGCTACATTCTGTTTGGAAAAGACAACAGTTGATTCTTATTTCTGGGTCCCTTTGAGACAAGGACAGAATAAAGGGAATAGACATTCCCTCTCAGCTGTGCAGTGTTTGCAGTCTGTGCAGTCTCAAGGAGAAAGGCATAGTTGTGAGAAAGATGTCTTGTACAGCCAGCAAGTGAAAAGTGCCATTTAGTAACAGCCCAGATAAAAAACCTGTCATGCACGGTATTTCTGGAAAAAAAAATCTAATCTTCCTGGCATGCATGCACAGCAGTGGAAAAAGGACAACAATCCAAGGAAATCTTTTCTAGGATGGTTTATCAGCACTTAAAACGTGCTCATAAAAACTTGAAAAGACCAACCCTCAAAACAGTGTGGAGGCAATGAATGTACAGGGTATTGAATCAGTAAGATAGGGCTGATGCAGGTTTTTGAACAATTTTCAAAGGGCATTTGCCAGGGTAGATTAATGCAGTCAAAATGCACTCTCTTCCCATCCATTGGATATAAGTAGACAAATAATAATTAACAGCTCTATTTTCTGCCAATGACCAAAGTGGGTTTTTAACCTTGCATGCTTGCAATATGTAAACAAACATTGATAGGATAAAAAAAGTCACTCACCTCTCTAAACAGTTCACAATGTTGGGGTTCTTATTCATTTTCACAACCGTGAGTTCAGTAAGGGGTCCTCCCTTCCTGATCAGTTCTTGAAGAGTTATTTTCTTTATGGCCACCTAAAATGATGTTGAATATCAGCAATTTTCGAAGTTGGTAGCATGAGACCAACTTCTCACATGGAGCTAGTGATTTTGGAATGACACAGCTCAGCCATGCCAATGTGCCTTGTGATTAGACATCAGAGTAATTAGGAACTGACATTCCAACAGCCCATTTCTCTGTTCCCTTGGTGGCTAGTTACAGGGCACGAGCCACTGATGTTTTGCCTTGTGCACTTGGTAACAATGGTGTCTCAATTATCACCCACAAAGCTCTGACCACACTCTCTGCTGCTCTGTCTGGACTTCAAAGGATGTAACCTGTGCCTTGGTACTCTCTGGGTACATCTTGGGTTATGGGCAGGGCTTAGGGCTTCTAGGGACGCCTTGCAGATCTCTCCCTACATGCAGTTCCTGAGTGCAGCACTGCAGGTGGCTAAGGAACTACTAGTAACATTCAGATGTATTTGCTGGCAGCCAGAAATGAGAATTCAGGACTCTGAAGCCATAGCCCCAAAGGGCAGTGAGATGCCCTAGAAGGCACCACCTTTGTTTCAGCAATTCAGAGCGAGTGAGCACATCCTTCTCTGAAAGGAACCGCTGCCCTCCTTGCCTTCCTTCTGGCAGCTGAGAAGGACAAAGACTGTCCCAAATGCAACTTGCAGGCTGGCACCAGTCTTGCTTCTTGTGCCTTTTCAGCACAGCTCTATCCAAAGCTCCAGCCACGGCTCACACACAAGAGGAAAGACCTTGAGAGCTGCAGAATCTGCAGGGTCTGATGACATTTACCTCTTCTCCTGTGGAAGTGTTGAGTGCTCTACAGACCTCCCCAAAAGTCCTAGAAACAAAATAGCAGCAAAGAAAGGACAAGCCATTTAGATCTTGGCATGAAAGCCAGCCCAGACAGGATATCTCTGTTGTAAGTGCCTGAAAGCTGCAGGATATTGGCAGCATGAAAATGTCTTCAACAAGGTGTAGTGACCACACACACAAATTCTGACCAGCACTGACAATCTAAGCCCAGTGTCTGAACATGTTTGCAGTTTGTCTGACTTCACACTTAATAGATATTCCACCAGCAAATCACCTGCCCCAATGTTGTGTAGAAGTACCTGTGGTTGGACTCACCCGCTGCCAATAATTTCCAGTTTAATGTATTTCATTGTGGGATTTTCCATGTTCACCATTCTCCCTAAGGGAAACAAAATGCAAAAATGCAAGATGCTCACTTTAAAGCAAAGATCCCACCTTCCAGGAGATACAAACGGCAGCCCCACTGTCTGGGGCTCTGAGCCCTTTGTGGTCAGCCGGGTAACAAAAAACAGCAACAACAGCAGCAACAGGAACAAGAAGATAGGCAGCTCTGCAGCACAAGTGGCCAGCACAGACTGATCTTCTGCAGTCCTTTGAAGAGACCTCTTAACAGAAAACTAAGAACAGGGAGATGCATTCAGAGGAGACAGAGACCACAAGAAAACAGGTACCAAGGCAAGTAAGTTTGTCATCTACAAACATTAAGGAGAGCTGGAACTAACAGAGCCTTTATTTTCTTAGGAATAAGCGCTGTGAGATTGAACAAATACTTCCTAAGATTAAACATACCCTGACATCTGGAATCAATTCCTATGAATAGATGCCAATTTCAGAACAGGAAGAATATTGCCAAATGTTCCCATCTTCTCTAGCAGCAGTTTGCCAAAAGAATGCCTATCCTTTTGTAAACCACAGCAGCTCATGCTATAAGCAATCCCAACGGGGCTTTCAGCATCAGATCCCTCACTCTTGAGGAGCAGGCTGGGCTCAAAGACGCCCTTGCCCATGCCCCGTGTGAAGAACCACCCTGCTTCTCTTCACCCTGACAGCGTGGATCAGTCGCTTCCGCTGGATTCGCCCTCTCAGCACTGCACACGTTCCCACCTTCCCAACTTGGCACAGCGGGCAAGGGCAGCGGGGACAGCAGTGCTGCTCAGGTGCTGGTGTGACACGACAGCTGCCCAGAGCAGATGCTGACCCTCTCCTCAGTCTGGGTGTGTGATGCAGAAGCCAGCCCAGACAAGGGATTGGCTTTGAGACCAGACACACTGAGGTGCGGATCAATGCCCTTTTTGTCCCAATGGGTGATGGTAGACACAGAATCAACTGGGCTCTGTTCTCAACCTCACCAGGTTTTATCTGAGAGCACAGCACTGGCAGCTGTTAAGGGCAAGAAACAGATTTAATGGGTTGTGCTGCAGAGTCACAAAGAGCTTGATGTGTTATCCTAGAGACTGATCTGAACAGAGGTTGAGCCAATGGACTCCAGCCAGTCCCAGCTGCCCTCAGAGGCAGCAGGAACACCCGGAGCGCTCTCTCGCTGCCTCAGAGCACAGCAGTTCCTGTGGGGAATCCTAAATGTCCCTGTGACACCAAACTGAGGAGGAACATTAGGTACAGCTATGCTGACACATGCACACAAGACACTGTCCCACAGATAAGAAAGACACAAGACATACTCCACAGCTCCAGGGAGTCCTCCTTGATCTCATGTTGCTGAGCAGCAGCTGTGTCAGCGCTGGAGACAAACAAACTGTCCAGGCTCCACTTCTCAGGTTGGGGAGCAAAGGCTCCTCTAGACAACGCTGGTGCTGCTGCTGCAGCAGGTGCAATAGAAGAGCTTGTGTAGGTCTGAGACAAGAAATGAATTTGTGTCAGAAAGGTGGCTGGCAGATATTGCCCCAAGATCTCATTTCAAATGCAAGCCCTTAGGAAGCTGCTGTCAGCCACATGCAGGGCTCTTAAACTGGATTTCTTTGGATGTCCACCTCTGAAACCAAATGGTCAAAACCAAAGGCTGGCTTTACTCAATTTCATAGCCAGTTTAATGTTTCATTTTCATGGATTTTTCTGAAGGATGACTGCAACAACGACCACTCCACTTCCTCCCAAGGACTCCTTTCCCCCTCCTAGGGCTGCAGACACACTTGCAGCTCCTTGTTCTAATGTTCTACCTCATCCCATTGAATTCTCTTTCCCTCCACCATCTTTGGGACATGCTCAAGCTGCAGCATCTCTGGTTGGGACAGTTCCTGTTCCTCATGCTGATCTTGGGGCTCTTTGTTGCCAGTCATTTGCTGGAAGTCTTTGCAGGCTGCCAGGTGAGATGTCAACGCTTCCACCTGAAATCAATCAGAACAAAGCAGTCAGAGACCACAGCTTGTCCCTGTCAGCCAAGAGTCATTGACTGTGAGGAAAGGGAAAGAACCGGAGAGGACCAGATTCACAGGGGACACAGGCAGCTTGTAGCTAGTATTCAAAACCTATCTGAGTGACCACATTCACCTGCAAAAACACCTTAAGAAACAAGGAGAGCAGGAACAAGCCAGCAGGAATCCATTCAGATGACTGCGGGCTAAAGGGCCAAAGGACTAATTCCACTCTCCAGGGCAGCAGCTGAGAAACAGCAAACCAGGATGTTTCCTTTGGAGCAGCTGGGACAGAGGCCACAGCGCGATGCCACTCAGAGGCATCACCCCAGCCCCCTGCTGCTCTGCAGAGGAAAGGCAGGAAGGGCAGAAACCACCAGTTTGGTGACTGCAGTGGCTATTGCTGTTTCACTCACTTTCTTTTCTAGATCCTCCTTCTTCTGAAGCAGGTGATTAATTTTCTCTTTGAAGATTTTCATTTCTTCCTCCAGCCTCTTCTCCCTTGCCTTGATCCTAGCCTCGGTTTCCCGCAGCTCTGCCTGCAGCTGTTCGTTGATATTCTGTAAAGAAGAAGAGAGAGGATGTTCCATGAGTGGAGTGGCTGCCACTGTTTCACTCACCTGGCTTTGGTGATCGCCCCTCTGCTGAGGGAGATTCTTTTCCTCTTGGATGTTTCTCCTGTCTTCCTTGTGCCTCCTCTTCACTGTCAGGATGGCACTCTGATCTTCGGGCAGCTCTGCTTGTGGCTCTGCCTCGGTGTTCTGTACACACAAATGCAGAGCAAGTTACAGGGAGCTGCCTTCAGGCTCCTCTTTCAGCTTCAAAATCACATTCATTCAGCCACTGCTTTCTGCTTCCCTGCCCACCTCTGCTTCCATTGTAACCCTCCCATCCCAGTGCTGATCTCTGGAGATTACAAGGCCCTGTGCTTTCAGTGCCTGTGGGACTTCTGGCCTCCTCAGTCCCAAGAACTCCTTTTTATTCCCCTGTTCCTGCCCTTCACTCTGTCACCTGGTGAGCCAGGCTTACCTGGCCATTCTCCTGCTGCCTGAGCTGCTCTTCCTGATCTTGGGCTGGGAACAGCTCTCCCTGACTCTGGCGTGGCATCTCTGATGAAACAATCTGCTCATGCTCTTTCTCTAGAAGGACCTGCACAGAAAGCAAGAGAAGATGGGTTTCAACTTCCCATGAACATCTGTGGGCCGTGACTCAAAGACTGATGGGCTCACATATTCTCAAAGCACTGTGCTGCTGCTCTCCTGGGTCATTCTCTGCCCATGGGGAGGCACAGATTCCCAAGTGACACTGGCAGTACCATCAGGGTCTGTGTGGGACTGAAGCTCCAACAGCCTCTCAGGCAGCTGACAGGGAAGGTGTGGCATTTCTCAAGGGTCTGGTGAGGGTCTCCCTCCTCTTCTGCCATGTTCTGTTTGTCTTTCTGTAGTGACTGACACCTAGCCCTGTCCCACACCTCTGTCCTGGCTGTGCAGGTGGCTTCCTGTGTGAGTTCACCCCTTGTGAGAGACATTTCTGGAGTTCATGTTCTCTTCAGGCCTGCACTGCCATTCCTGCCTTTCTGACATCTACACTCTTGTTAGAAATGCTGGTCATTCAGGAGATAAGGATGCGTTCAAAGATCCTCTGATGGAGATCAGAGAGCCTCTACAGCCACCTCCGTGTATGGAGGAGGACCAAGGTGTTTGTTGTCCCTCTTTTGTCAACTGAGAATTCAGACCAGCAGTAACAGAGACCCGCATAAGGCCCCATCAACAAATTAACTTACATACCCCCAGGGATGCCAATGAAGGAAATGTGTCATGTAAAGTATGTATGACCAGAGTCACCCCACCTAGAGCATAGGATTGTTCCACCTCCTTAGGACATTGAGAAATTTGTAGGATAAAAAGGAGATTTCAGGTCAGAAAAGGCTAGAAAACACCTCTGACAGGAAAAAACTACCATCTGTGGAGAGGGAAACATCTCTGCCTGCCTGGGGTTACTCAATGGAACATGTCTCTCCTGCTCTCCTGAAGGGATGGCTTTATGTGAGCTTCGCACCTCCAGCTGCTTTGGAGCAGAGCCAGGAAGATGCAAATAGATAGATAGATAGATAGATAGACAGATAGACAGATCTCACTTCTATAATCTCTCTCTTACTCTATTTTCTGTTGCTACACACATCAGCACTCGGTAGCCAGTGCCCTGCTCAGCAGGAATCCTGAACTTGCTCTCCTGTTGCTTCAATAAACCCCACTCTTGGGGAATCTGGAGTGTGTAGGTCCTTATGGAATGCTATCAGACCCAGAGCACTGCACTGGAAACTGCACTCTTTGTGCATCTGTGCTTGAGGAAGTTCTTCTCTTGGACTCGACCACACTGATGGTGCTGAACTGTTGTAATCAGAAATGAAGCCCAGCCCTTCCCAGCTCCTGTGATCTCTGAGCACTAGCTGGAATGCAAGGGCTTGGATTGTCTGCTCAATACCAAAACACAACACATACTGATTCCCTGGGCTGCCAAAAGGCACGAGCCTGGTTAACCTGAAAGTGATGTGTAAGCCCTACTGGCTGGCCTTGCACCAGAACAGCTCCTTCTGCACCAACGTCCCTGCCCCAAACTACGTGTTCTCATGCAAAAATACTGCATCTTCCAGAACTGCAACATTGCAAACCAAAATTGTAACACAACCTGTCCCAGTGCTGGAAAAGGGCAGGAAAGGTTGAGCAAAAACATCTTTGCTTGCTAGAGAAAGAGAAAATAACATAGGGCTTCTCCTCCTAGCTAATCAACAAACCAAACAATGAAAGTGTCACCTACTCGTGTCTAAAGCACTTGGATGCAGTGAGGGGATATTTGGCAGGGAAGCAGCCCTTGTGGTGAGCACTGTCCTGTAGGGATTTCTGCGAGTCTGCCTGAAGGTCCCTCAGGAGGCCCCAGCTGTTCTGGCTAAAGCTCCCTCACCACCTCCCCCCTGGCCTTGTCCTCCACATCCTTCCCCAGCTCCCTGCTCCTTCTCTGGACACACTCCAGCCCCTCAAGGACTTCTCAGGGGCCCAGAACTGGACACAGCACTCCAGCTGCACCTGCAGCACTGCCCAGCACAGGGGGACGGGCACTGCCCTGCTCCTGCTGCCCCACTCTGGCTGACACAGGCCACGATGCCCTTGGCCTTTTTGGCCACCTGGGCACACGCTGACTCGTTCTCGGCTGCTGCTGACCAGCAGCCCGGGCTCCTTTTCTCCCAGGCAGCTCCCCAGGCACAAAGGTGCATAATTGACTTAAAACACAGCACCCAGAATTTCAAGATGTCCTTCCTGTTCTTAGCATTACAAGACAGCAGTCAAGGACTTGCAGCTTTGCCCTCAGCCTCCAGGGTCCAGTGGAGTTTTCAAAGCTGCAGACTTCTCAACAAAAGGTATCAACAGACATATGCAGCCTCTGGTTTTTGCCTTGGAAGAATGGTTGAGAACTACACAGTTGGCTTCTTTTGCCACACTGGCCAAGTGTGGCCCCACACAGCTTCATGGACAACATAATCATCTCTTAGCACCTTATCAAGAGCCAAAAAACAGGTGGACTCAGAGTGCCTGTAAGCTCTGCCCTGCCTGAAGAGGCAAAAGAACTAGCTGGCAACAAAGGCACCAAAATCCCTGACTTCAAGCAGCAACTCCACATCCCCAGTGTGTCTCTGAAATACTGCCAGGTAAGCACACCCAAGAAGCTTGTGGGGACAAACCACCTCAAAGAGCTTGTGTGGTCCGATCAACATTTTTTGTGCAACAATATTTGTAGTTGCTTGACCAGTCTGTGGAGGGAGACTGGTCTCTCCAGACCACAGTGTTCCCTACGTATCCAACAAGGCTGAGCACAGTGTCTTTGACATGCTCCCTCCTCTGGAGACAGGCGGCCTCCATGCTCCAGGCTGGCCCCTATCAGTCCCAGCAAGCCGGCTCCTAAACATGACCAGTCAAAGCCCCTTTTCCACCTCTCTCTGGCTTGGGTGGGGGAATGGCTAGCTCCTGGCAGGACTGCAGCACTCAGCATCCTCAGCCAGCAGCAGCAAGTGCTGGCTGGACAGAAACTTGCAGCTCTGCCTTGCCCTAAAGACAGCAGCCTCCACAAGTGGCACTTACAGGCTCGGAATGTTCTGGTTGTGGTGTGACCACAGCTGGAGAGCTGTGGTCCTTTTGCTCCTCTTTGGCTTCTTCTCCAGGAGCAGAGGGAGCCAGAGGAGCTCCCTCTGTTGGTTCTGTGTTCTGTGGACAGATAATTGCATGAGGGACAGGCAGTTGCCTATCATTTCTTTCTATATTTATTTATTTATTTCTATTCAGCACTTATTTCTACAACCAGCTCTGCTAGGGAGAAATCATAAACTTTGACAGCAATGGGATTTTAAGTGACTCATTCACTTAAATTAAAATGGGCTAGTTCAGCTGTACTGCAAATTGTTCTGAATTAGATAGTCCACCCTGGTTACTATGAAGAAGCAGCCTTCTCTCTGCACAACTGGGCTTCTAGTTCTTCTAAAGCTCTGAAACGGAAAATTAGGAAAAAGCCACCCATGCCTTTGCTGTTGCTGCTGCAGACATGGAAATGGGTTTTCTTTCAGCCTACCCATCTGGCCCTCTACACTCTGCTGCCACAGGCCAAGCTCACAGCTTCCTCCACAATTCTTAAACACCAGGAACATCAAAGGTTCCTTTCACACTCACCACAGGATCAGCACCTCTGAGTACATGGGTCAGGTGACCTGCAAGGGCAAGGGAAATGAACCAGATTCTTTGAGAAAAATGCCTGGGCTGGTGAATGCCACAGAAAAAGTCAACCCAAACAGAGAGTATTTTCTATTTCACAACATCCCTCAGGAGACACAATTCTTTCACACAGCCAGCAAGAGAACGGGACAATATTCTTGGTTGTGCTTACACTTTGGCCAGTTTCACGGTAAATGAATACAAACTTGATCAAGATAATGCAAATTATTCTTCGACACTCAATGCTCCTGTTCTGCCAACAGATAAAGTTGCTTTTGTTCTCTTTCAGGTACTTTTCTTAAAAATAAGTTGCACGTGCTAATTCCATTAAGCTGCTGAAAACAGTTACCCAAAAAATCTTCCCCAAAATTCCCCCTGAGCTGTGGCAGTTCTACTGTGAAACAGCACAGCAGCAGCTCAGGGTTCAGGAGCAGAGACACTCACTGCTTTGGAGTTTGCGCTTCATTGCAAAGGGAAACACTATTTTAGCACTCTGTAAAGGGTCAAGTTAGACAGTCAAATTCCTTCATCACAAAATTTAGAATAAAAGAAGCTTTCCCTCAATTCTGAGGAGAACCACCAAGTCTTCAGGAGGCCTTCTGAGAAGGTCTCCCAGTCTGCATTTTCAAAGCTGTCCTGCTTGACCCAGCAAACTGAGGAAATGACAGACTCTGCTGCCACAGACTCTCCCACGGAGGGAACAGAACCCCTGCAGGTTCCCCTGCAAATGCTGCCCACAGACCCCTGGCTACAGACACCCCCCTTTTAGCTGAATTGTTGACAAGAGCAAACCAGTGGCAACCTAATGGTCTTTCTGTTTCAAAATCAGTTCAGTCACTAAGAAAGAGCATACAAAGAAGAAGACATACAAAATCCCGGTTAGGTTACACCCAGGGAAAATCTCTACTTACGTGCCAGATGTGTCAAGTAATAGCTAGAATAAGAAATGCCATAAACAATGCAAACTGAAGTAGCAAGTGGCTCAATCATTGTAGCACTGCTGTGTAAGTTTTCAGACTGTGTTGGAACACCAGAAAAAACAAGGCTCCTGTCAGTGTGCAGCTGCACTCTGACAAAAGCCTCAGCCAGGAGGATGCTCCTGCACTGGGCAAGCCCAAGAGCTCCTCTGACACTGAGGCCTTCCCTGCACCAGGGCAACCTTCTGATGTCACCACAACCACATGGCAACCATGCCTTGACATCACAAAGCAAATGTTCTATGTTGGTCTGGGAATTTATGCCAAGCAACCCAACCTTCCCTACAGCAAACACAAAATAGACTGGGAAGTTCTCCTCTGTCACAAAGAAGCACAAACTCCCCTGGTGGACCAAACCCTGTTTTTCAAGGGATCCAAGAGTAACTGAAACAGTGCCCCAGGCACCTACAGCCTGTACCTCAGCTGAGCACTGATGGGACCAAAGTAAAGGAAATCAGAACAAGAAAATGGCCCAAAGCACTGCACAGAACCAGAAGAGAAAGCACTATTGGCATAACAGCTGAAATAATTCCTAAAAAAAAAAGTCTCCATATATTTGCATGTTTATTGGATGCTCCCTGGGCTGGCTGCTCCTCTGTGCCAGAGAGCCCTGGCTGGGCAGGGCATGGTGCCCCACTGCACTCTGGCTCTTTCTCCTGCCAGAGCTGGGCACACCTGGGAACAAATCATGATGACTTGTGTGAAAAAACCAAGGTGTTTGTGGGAGCTGCATTGCCCTGCACACATTCAGGCCACCTGCAGCACACAGCTTTGGCCTCCAAAAAGGTAAACAAGATGGAAACAGCTGGAAAAGGCTTAATTTCAACTTTTCCTTTTTCTTCAATAAAGCGACCAAAATGAAAGTTACCGGGCAGGGCCTGATCCCCACTGCCAGCTTGTTACAATGTTGCAACTTTAATGACGAGGCCATAAATCCAAATATGTTAAAAAGGAAAGGCAAATCATTTATTGTTGTAAGATCAGCTACAGGAACAGGAGGCTGGGCTAGTCCCAGCCTCTTGCGGCAAGTCAGAGTAACGCAAGGAGCGCACGGGCCACGCCTCATGACAGTCCAGTCCCTGAGAGAGAAGCACCCACGGCGAGGGGGAGGGGGTGGTCAGTCTCTTTTAAAGCCTCAGTCCCTCAGTGATTGGTCCGTTTTGGATCCTTTCCCTGATTGGTCTATTCTTCGGGCTCTCATTGGCTCTTAGCAGGGTGCTTTCCACACCAATCATTTCTTCCCGCCGTGTTTTGATTGGGTAGTCATGTCCTCCAATGAAGACACTGGCTGGTGGTCTCAGTTCTTGAGTTGTTTGGGGAAGGGTAGAAGATCCCCCTTTTTTTTGGTGTTGTTCCTTTAACTGTATTCGGGGAGGTAGCCGCACAAAACTCTTACAAACATTCATAACTAAACACTGCAGCAATCTTTAACAACTACTGAACAACATTACAACAGTGAATATCTTTTAACAACTTAGAACTAGTTGCAAAATAAACACAGCTACAAAGAGAAATCAAAACATACAGCTAGTATACAAGAAACCACTAAAAAGTTTCAACTTTGTTTTTGTATCTATAACAAGCTCAGTGTGACAAAAGAGGCATTACTTTATTTCAGTGCTGGGTGCATGGGGAATCATTTCCCTAACACGTGAAAACCCACGTCTTTGTATCCATGGAACTAAGACATATTCATTACTTTGCTGAAACTCACAGGCTAAACATTTCCACAAAGTATTTGACGTGTTTAAATCACTTCCACAAAATCATTGACTTTTACAGTAGGGGGTCTTTTAAGGGGGTCTTTGATGGTCATCTGGTGAACATCCCATTCCTCAAATTCTCCTCCTATGGTCAAGAGTATCCTAAAACCACTTTCTTCTCCTTGAATGCATTCCAGCTGTCTTCTTAGCAGGCCCACTCTCTTTATTCTAAAGGCTAAGATATCCACTTGCACACATTAATCATTGGTGTGAGGGAATGCAGGACTAAGCACTGTGTGTTAAAGTTTAGGGAATTCACAATTCGTTGCAGGTAAACACTTCCCCAACACCTCTTGTTCCTTCTCTGGGAATCAAACACAAGCATTTTGTGATCATGGAGCCCAAGGCCATGTCCAACCCTCCACTCACCCACAGTCCTTCTCTCTTCACAAACAGCAGGTCCAGAAGTGTCTTTCCTCACTGGCTCAGTCACCAGCTGTATCAGAAGTTCTCTGTCCTACACTCCAGGAGCATCCTGGACTGTTTGCTCTCCACTGGCATCTTTCCATTGCCAGCAGACATCACTACCCTGTTCCACTGTCCTTGCAAAACCCTGTACCTACTGTCCATGGGCACCTGGGAAGAGGGGCAGTCACAGGGGAGCTGCACCCACCATGCTGGGCAGGAACCAAAACCCTCTCGAGTCACACTGCAGGCCTGTATCTGCACAGGATGCTCTGGCTGCCCCACTCCTCAAGGGCTTTTAGCTGGAAATGCAATTCCACTTTCTGCCTCATGAAGTACCATGGCTGTGCAAACAATGGCCAGTGGGCCATATTCCAAAGGCACTGCAGCATGGAGTTGATGAAGGAAGAAGACCCTTCCCCAATTCCTAACCGTACCAAAACGGGTCCATAAATGGGACTTTCCATCTTGAAAAAACAATGGAAAATTCAGAAAGTGATTGTAGAGCTTATTCACAGGATGACAAGGAAGGGCATCTTCCAGTGGAGTTGAGGTTAAGTAGTGTGAGAAATGGATCTGTAGAGAATTCTCAAAGCCTGACAGAAGGCTCACATAATGTGCATCTGTGGGCAAACCTTGAGATAAGAAATGCTGACTTAAAAATGCCATAGAATAGGACAGACATTTTTGAGAGAGAAATGGAACTAGAAACAAGTTTCAAATGATGGCCTTGCAAGTAAGACTAGATACTTTGGAGAAACAGAACTATGAAAGGTGCATTGTAGTGGGACTCACAAGGCGTGATTTTAGATGATTGTCTTTAGGGCACTAACAGCATTGTGTGGCAAAAGCTGATAGGCCAAGCAAGGCTTATAATGTATTGTAATTAGGAAATAGTTTGGCTTCTGATTGTGATGGCGTGAATTGAAACATCTTTATTGTCTCACCCTTCACATGAGACTGAAAATGGAATAAAAGTTTTTAAAACACCTCTCAGTTGCTCCATGTCTGGGTCAGAGAAGGGTCTAATCTGACAAAGGTAGAGTTTTTATTCTGAGTTCCACTCAGGCTGTTGATTTGAAAATTTATTTTAAAATGTTTTTTTTAAAAGGCTGTGCAGTGCTATGGCTTTGTTCTGATACTGAAATGGCTATATTAAATGTATAGACATTTTAATCACATCCAAACTAATTAGTCTTTAAAAACCTTTCGTGCAAATTAGCATTAAAGGAGAAATAAAAAGGTAACCTGTGGACTGCTGACTTTGCAGTTTCTACTGAACTTATCAGACTGGGATGTCACAGGCTGCAGCTTCTCTTTTGGGATGGGCACTTTCTGAGGAGCCTGTGGGACTTAGGCATTCCCCAGTTCCTGTGGGACTTAGGTACTCTGTCTGCTCTGAAAAGCTCACCTGGAAAAAAAAAAAGAAACCAGGGAAAAAAGAAAAGGCAAAATATGTGGGCTTAAAACTTGGGAAATCCCCAGGTTCACTATTCAAGTTGTCTCCCTAAAATAAAAATGAAAATAAATAAATGGAAGTCCAGCTCATTTTCAGTTCCCAATGACAGCTCAGCTGGGCTCATCACACCTCTGATGGCTTTGTTGCTCAAAAGAGGCGTTTTTAGTTAGATCAAATTAATTCGTATGGATAACTTGATTTATACAGACCTGTTGATTTCAAAGGAAGACTGCCAGCATGTATTAAGTGGATATCTGAATACTCAGTTCTAAGAGATCTGTAATATTAGATACTCATTGTTCACCATATTAACAAAATGAACGTTATGACTATTTTTTTTTTACTTATAGTCAGCTCTTCTACATTCTTTGGAACACTAGAGAGTTTATAGCAACCACGTGAACCATGGGCTGGTAGGGCATTGAAGAAGGCTCCTGTGTCAGCACTAAATGTTCACACTTACCATGGCACCACTTCTTGGCCTTCAATTCCAAGCTATAGCTCAAATCCTTCAGTATAGATTCACACCTGTAGCCTGTATCTGCAGCTGGTTCTTACTACCCTGCCCAGAAAAAAAAAACATACTTTGATCTCAAGTCAAAATAAAAAAAAAGGGAAGAGTCAGGTTCTGGAAAAGTATATCAATTTTTTTGCAAATATGTTGAAAAGCTGTTTGCACATACTACAAAAATGACAGCTGAAAGACTCGCACTCTGACTTGCAAGCTGAGGTTTGCCTTTTCTCTCTGGACTGATTTCTTGAGGCCAGACACTGAACCTAATCAGTAAGAAAATCAAAACCACAGGGGTAGTTTGGAGAATATTGTAGATTATTCTGTCATGGTGCTTTCTGCCTAAAAGTTCTGGCCATCATCTGATTGGAGTAATTAGAGGAGATGGAAGCAATCATACTGTGCCTGTGCACACAATTCCTTCCCAGGAATAATCCATGGAGCAATGCTGACAAATCCACACCAGCAGCTGTTGCCACACAGGCATGAAGCAGAGAATATGTATTTCTGCTAGACTTGGACAGCTGAAGATGCTTCTGCCAAGCTGATTTTAGTCACTGCTCACCACAGATGAGACCTTTTGGTCTTGTCTCCAACGATTCAGTGGTGTTAATATTCTGCCCAAATGAAGTTAGTCTAGCAATACACAGACCATGGAGCCTGAGGAAAGCCAACAGCTGTGGGAAACTTAATTTCCTTCCGTATCTTTATTTTTACTAATTTATTGCAGTTTAGTATTTAAATAATGGGAACTTCTGGCATACAATTGGCTGAGAGATTGGTCAATCTTTTATTCATGACTTCTCTCAAAGCATCACCCCAGTGTGTTTTTCAGTATTTCATGCAGCCCTGGGGCTCCTGGTCAGTAGTGGGATGTGGGGTCAGGGAAAGCCACCAGGAGAAGGGGGAGAAAGTTGTGCACAGAGACTGTGTCAGGGAAGGAGACATTTGTTTCCTCTTGTTTGACTGAATGGCTGCAGGAACCTTGCTAGCACTGATGGTGGGGTGGCCTTTTGCAGGGCTGGGCAGAGTCTGGGGCCCAGGGTCCTCTTGTGGGATACCTTGGTAAGCAGCCCCTGCTGCAGCCAGGAGCAGAGGTTCTGTGACTTCTGCCCTGGGCAGAGGGACGTGCCACTGCCACCACCTCCTGTCGTGGGTCCTCCAGGGCAGGTCCTGCTCTGCAGGGATGGGCACAGGTGGGGGAATGGCTGCAATGGAGGGTGGATGTGTGATAAATAGGTATGATTCGTGCTGATAAAATTGAAACAGTAATCAATACTTTAGAATAATAAAGAAGTAACAAGTACTGTCAAGGAGGGAAGGAAGGGGGTCCCCCCCCCCCCTTCTCCTGCAGATGGTTCATGAGATACAGGAAGGAACCTAGATAAGAGTAGCTAAATTTGTTCATAAGAAGGGAAAAGTTGGGGAAACTCCAAGGAACTTGTTAATTATATGAGATTTATTGCTGAAATGTTCAAACTTGGTATTTACTTATATAATACAAGCTTAATACGCATGTGTAACCAAGAAGGTAGACTAATACATGAGCAGTAAAGAAGGTTATTCAAAGGACACGTGATGAAGAGGATGAGCCTTCATCTGACGACTCCCTAGAAGGTGCTGAGACCCTCTAAATGAGATGATGGGGCATGCGTGATAGAGGTGGTGATGAAAACAGTGATGTAAAACTTACATATCAAAAATAGGAGGGGATGGGTGGTGGCACGTATTGGCCTACACTATAAAGGGGCCAGCTCGGGGTTATCTCGTTTGTACGTGAAGCAGGATCCCATGGTCCTACTCCGTACCCCGCTTTGTATCTTTGCTTATGCATTATTAACTGAACCAATTATTTACCATTTAGTCATTATGTGATTGTAATCCAATTTTTGTATTAATTAAAATTGCTGTTACATTTAAATTTTGTTTGGCTTTATTTTTGGATAATTGGGCATCATATTTATAAAAGATGGAAGGTTATCTCCTGTACACTCTGTGGAGCTGGTCTTGCAGCAGCTGCAATGGGCCAGGCAATCGATTTCTTTGTGCAGTTCTTACACTGTGCACTGTTTGATCTGCCTGGGTTGAGACACAGGGGCTGATGTCATTTGCCATGCCTAGAAGGGCTGGAACACAGAAGAACAGTGACAAGGTCAGACTGAAGATCTGCAGAGTCCCAAGGAGACCTCCTGCCAGGGGCATCCCATCCAGCTCTTCCCATGGCCAGGAGCAGGGGCCAGTGGGATCAGCTGGAAGGTGCTGGATACAAATATCCCATGTGTCCCTTAAATCTTTCTCTGCTCTGCCTGCACTTCCCCTTGGCTGTGAAGGAGCAGAGCTCTTACAAGATGGGGCAGGAATTGAAGCTTCCTGGCTCTCTATTCCTCCCTGCCCAGCCCCAGTTGACATGCCACTGCCCTCACTCACCATCACAGATGATCTGGAACTCTTCCTGCTGTTGTCCCCTCATGTGCTGCCTGATGAGCCCTGGGAACACAAAGCCTACCATGGCCCCAGTGACTCAGCTCCCCCACACCAGTGCTGCCAGCCCAGCCACCTGTCCTCCTCCCCTGGCAGGGCTGAGCCCAGGACCTTCCAAGATTGTGAAACCCTGGGGTGAGAGAGGGTGGCAGCGGCCCCAAGGGACCTGTGGCCCCGAACCAGGGAGTCTCGGGGCTCAGTCCTGTTGCCAGTGCAGCAGCCAGGGCTGGGACAAAGCTGTGGTGGGACAGGAGGGGCCCTGGGGCTGTGGCTCACCGATGAACCTGATGGCTGTCTCTCGCATGGACTCCTGTGAGCTCTGCAGGTACGCCAGGGACTGGCACTGGTACTCATCCCTCGTGTTTCTGTCCTCTGCCAGCTGGAGAGGGTGCAAGGGCAGGAAGGGGAGGGTTGGTACAAGCTCTTTGCCTTGGCCAGCTGGGCCCTGTGCCCAGGACTGGGCTCTCTTGCTCAGACACCCCAGCAGCTGGCTGGTGCCAGGGTTTGAAGGGAGCAGAGGGCTGGGTACTCCACAGTGAGCCTTGGTGCCACTCTGCTGCCAGAGAACAGCTGGGCCAGGGCTCCATTGGCACCCTGGATTGTGGGGAAGGAGTCTGGAAAAGAGTTTGTGAGCCCACAGGCTGACAGAAAAAAAGCTGGCTGTGTGGCAATGGGTGCAGGAGTGGGCAGAGGCACAGCTACCAGCCCCACAGGCTTTGGGTACTGAGGGCAGAGGGCTTGTTCAGGCTGTGTTTCAGGTTTTGTATGTTCCCTGAAGAAGTATCAAATGACTAATAATATTTCTAAAGCAGGCAGTGGTGATTGCAGTCCCAAGGAAAAGGTTGTTTCCTTGTAAACAGATTTATAAGACTGCATGCAAGATGTTTTTATGTTTCGATTATGGAGAAGATAATATCAGAACCACGCTGTCTGTGTGAACCATACAGTTTCCAGACAGAGTGGAAGAAGCTGTGTTTGGAAATCAAACACTCCACAAGGCAGGCTGGAACACCCTGAGTTTGCTGCAGTTGTGATGAGACCTCCTCAGTGACACACATCAGTGCTGGGCTCCCACTGAGAGGCAGCTTTGTTTCACACAACAAAGAGCACAAATCCAAACCTTTCCAAAGAGACAGAGAGATTTTACTGTATCGGAGAAAATAACTGAATGAACACCATACACAAACTCTCTGGGATAGATGCTATGAGTCAGAAAACAAAGAACAGTGCACACTCCAGTCTAAACAGAAGTTTGGAATAACTGTTGTTAGTTCAAGGTATTGATGCTAATAAAGAAAACAGATTTAAAGGAATTAAACTATCCAGAATAACAGGGATTTCAGGTTTGAACTTTAAAAACTGCTGTGGTGATTCAAACCAGAGGAAGAGAATAACTCCATCATCCATCCATTTTTCCCACCTCTTTCAAATGGTGTTATAAAATTTTTGTCTTTTTCCTTATTCTTTCATGGTCAGACAAAGATTTGCTACAGAAACATCCATTTCCCCAGCAAGCACGTTCCCTTTTCCGCTGCTTAAGTGAGGATGGTTACTGCTCTCCTCGGGGTTCAGAATTAGAATCAGATTGGTCATGTAACAGAAAGCTGGGCCTATGTGAGAGCCCAGCAAGCACAGACCCCTGCTTTTCATGGTGAGATGGCTCATGCTCCTGCTTTTTCAAAGCATTTTCTCTTTCTTCTTGTAATGGTATACCCTATTGTTTGTCCAGTACAAATACAATTAAGATCTAAATCTCAGAATGAAACAAATAGCCTTGCATTCTAGTTTCCCTAAAACAGACACATTTGATTGCAATTTCCATCATTTGCTGTGCTGTCTGAAAAAAAAAAGTATATTCTGTCATCAAAAAAAAATTTTCCAGTAAATTTGCCTAATCCTAAAACAATGTCATTGCTCTGACCTTAACAGTGCTAATTTTCTGTGTTGGTTTTACAGAAGCACACGGTCCTCAGCTGGTGCCACGGAGTGCTGAGTGTGCCTCAGACCTCTGAATGGGTGGAGTTTGCTGGAGTGCAGTGTTTTAACAAACATCCCCAAAGCCTATAAACAGCAGGAGTCCAGAGGAAATGGCTTGTGCTCCTTTTCACCTGTTTATCTCCACACGCCAAAATACCCTGGGAACTCTGACTGTATTCCTCAGCAGACAGGGAGCTACTGTTTGGCTGATTCAGTACTGACTCCAATACCATACCTAGAAGTGATGTTTCCAGGAAAGTAAGGTACCAACTATTTTGCTAAAGAGTAAGAGTCAAATTCTCACCTCACTAAAACATCCTCCTTTCTTATTTATTCAAGTGAGAATTGAGTCTTGCTACCTAGAATGTATGTTTTTCTTTCATGTTCAAAAAGAGGTCTAAGCTGTCTTGTGTCAAAGGAGAGACATTATGGAAACAAGATTCTCCACCTACTTTAGATTTGTTTTGTTGGGAGGTTGGTGTTTGGGGTTTTTCTTTGTTTGTTAGTTTGGTTTGGTTTAGTTTAGTTAATTTAGTTTAGTTTAGGTTTTGTTTGGGGTTGGGGATTTTTGTGGCGTTTTCTTGTTTGGTTGATTGGTTTGGTTTGGTTTGCCTGCTTATAATTTTAGCCTGAGACCTACAGTATACAAAAAGGTAAAATCCCTGGCAGGTGCACACCTGGAAAGCAGTTGGATTCATAAGGAGGCAGATTTTCCTTCTTAGCTTTAATAGAGTAAACCCTGCTTTGTTTCTTCATTTCTTCACTTGAGCCTTTTGCAAATATTTGCACTTTCTTTATCTTAAATACTGACAACAGATGCTTTAATTTTTTGGTTCTCTTCTACTTTGGCTTAGGTCTAGAAGTCTTCAAGTTCCTCTGATAAGAAGACATTCTTTAATGAAGGACCCAGCAAATATATCAGATGAGGTTTTGAGTCTATCAAATGTCCAGGTTCCCAGGATTTCCCTTGACATGAGCTGCTAGATGCAGATGGCCAAGCTGATATTCCTGGACAAGAAGAGGGAGATGTATCTTCCATTGCTTGGCAAGAAGTTTTTTCCAGCAAGCAGAAGGATGCAGGAGGGCACCTGAATCCCAGAAGCCCTGCAAAATTTGTCTGCCTCTCTCAGTTTATGTGTCACTGATAAACACACAGGCTCACAGCCACACATCTGGATGAGGAATAGTCCATACCATTTAAAGTCCAAGAACAGTATTCCAAAATAATTTCTGAGCTACCTTAGGCAGTGACTAAACTACCTGTGACAGCAGCCAGAAGGAGATGTAATTATTGCTGAAAACTCCCCTTAATCCCAGGTTTCTTCCTTTGCCACAGCCCTCGCCAGAATATTTCACCACGACCTTTCGTTCTCCTGGAGCTACTCAGGCATCAAATGCCACTTTCCCTTGGCAGTCATGGACAGCCTGAATGGGCACAGGTGATGAGAATTTCTTCCAGCTGAGGTATCTGGGCTCTTGGATGTCCCTGGCACACTTCCACTAGCTCAGCTCACTTGAGGGAGGATAACGATCCTGGCAGACCTCAGCAGCACGTCCGGGAGACAGGGTGACTCAAACCAGGGCATCACAGCTTCAGCTTTAACAAGACTTGTGCAGTCATCACACAAAACAGTTCATGGAGATATTCAGTTGAGGCTGGGGAATGTACAGAGAGATTTTAATCAGGGGGGGAGCAGCACTAGAACAACCTGGTGTTCGCAGACAAAACAAACCCCAGCGCGGAAGCAGAGAAAGAGGCAGAAGTTGCTTGTGAAGTTCAACAAAGAACCATTTCACATCAAGTTCATTCCAAAACTGAGGTGCATTTTCAGGGCAGTTACCATGACTTCTGGCTTTGCAGTTTTGTTTTTTGTATAAAAGACCGTATGTTCCCTCACACTCTGAAGTCCAGGGACTAAGGCAGCCCCCTAAGTGTTGGTTTCAGGTGTTTTGAATTCACTGGACTGAAAAATATGGCTACTCTATACCTGGTGTTGCAGAAGGATTACCTTTGTCTGATGGGATTCTGCCTCCTATCCAAATATTTTTAGTTGTATGAAAGTACAAATTGGAGTCTAAGTCTTCCCACACTAGGTTAAGACGACATTTGGAAGAAGGAAGAAAATTATGAGGATTCTCTTTCCCATTCTGTAGCCAAGGAATCTAAGAAATACATGCTAAGTTCAGTGACTTATTACTTGTTTTCCAGAAATTGGTTTGCCGGGAATTTCTCACTTTTATCAGCCATGTAAGTCCAAATACAGACTCCAGGTAAATTGGTCAGAAAAAATACACATTTATTTCTTCAACTTTTACTATTCACGGTGCTGTGGTTAGACCAAGTAACCTAACCAAGTAACACTGCAGGAACACCCTTTGCCACAAGTATCATGTAGAAATAAACAGGAAAGGATGGATTCAGGACCAGCAGCTAGTTTCCAGAAGATCAGTTTGGGTGCTGCATGCCCACCACACCTGCATCACCTTAAGGGATACTGCTATCACAGGTGTTGGAGGAAAAATTGTCCAAGCATCTGAGATGAAAAGGTGAAGGCAGCGACGCAGCTGTGTGCAAATCAGAAAGTGACAATTGTGTCTTCCTACACTGCAAGGAGATTGTACATGCTAGCAGTAGGGCACACAGGAGAGTTTCAGCTGAAACACACACTAATGTATTGCAGATATAATGAAAATATTAATAATGTCTAATGGATGTTAGCTTTTCAAAAATAAGTCAGTACAGACTGTTTTAATGTTGCCTTTGCTGCATGCAATACCAGGAGACTAGTGAAAAAAAATATTTACATAAAGCATATTTCACTTTCAGAACTGTCTGTTCTTTAACTTGGAACTGGTGAGTATCCACCAGTAAGAAAAACACTAAAACTGCATTTTCAAAGTGGTAAAAATTGTGATTCAAAAGTTACAGTGCTTTGTAGGAGAAAAGGAAAGATATGGAACAATAATACTTAAAGTGGTCAGGCCTGTACATTGAGTTATTTGCAAATTATTTTTAAAGGGGAAAGAAGTAATTTTTAGAAAAAAAAAATCTTAATCTAAAACCACATACCACAGGATTAAGGATTCTTCTTTCCTAAAAATTAACAACCTTTGCTGTTGTTAATTTTTAAACCAATTTTGGCCCAAACATTGAAATGGAACATCCATTATTTACTCTGTGGTGTTTGTAACTGACATTAAATTCTACCAGTACCATAGAAAATTGGGGAAGAGTCACGCTGCCAGACACAAGATAAGTACATTTCTTTTTAAGTTTCAGTATCCTTACAACACACTCATGGGTAACCTCTCATTCTTAGCCAAAAGAGTGCTGTGGAAAAGTCAATGTAACCATAACTATACTACAGGTGTGCCTAAGCATTCCAATGGACAATCCACTTTTCAACCACCTGCTGCCTCATCTCTAGGGCACAGGGCCAGTATTCATGTTTCTCATGACACAGAGATTACAAAGGAGGTCTCAAAAGGAGGCTTTTCTGGATGAAGCAGCACGTAGATGGACACGTGGGAAATCAGGGCCATGAAACATGAAGAAAGATGTCCCTTCTTTTCTGAACTCCTGTCTTCTCCTTTTTGCCTATTCATTGGAAATTTCATTGTAACTTGGTTGCTGGGATAATTTTTGTGAGAGTTGTTACACTGTGTTTAAAGAAAGACAAACCCCATACCACCAAGGTGGATCATTCGTAATTCATGTTCTGTTTTAAGCAATTTAAGATGAATTGGGAAGAGATTATCTAGTTAGCGGGTTTCAATTTTTCTCAGAAAGACAGCACACAGAGGAAGAGATGACAGAGCATCTTTAAAACACTCAGTCCAAAAGTACTCCAGAATGTGATGAGACCAGCAATCCTTGTGTCAATATGTCACACACAGTACAGCAACTGAAGTGACAGAGCCAGACTCCTCACAAAGGCACCTGGAAGGAGGGCAAGAGAAAGCGGTGACACCTGGAACTCAAGACAAGCTGGATGTAAGGAGCACATCCACTGTGATTCACTGATGAGCTTCTGCCATACCACCAAATATACTCCCATGAGCCCTCATGGTTAAATCATATAAAGACATTTTAAAAAGGGCATTGGTTAAAAGAGATGGAAGAAATAGGTCTATTTTTTCATGCTATGAAAACTGGTTCCAGTTCAAGAGAGAATTTAAAATAAAATGAACTGGTGACACTAAGCACAGATGATTGCAAGATCACCTTTGTTGCTTTACTTTGAAAAGACCTGGGTGCAGGAGGGATTTTATGTTTTAACTCTCCCCTGACTGGGGAAAAAAGAGGAGAAGAAATTATTACTGAGGAAAGAAAAATGCAAAACCTCGTGATGAAGACATCAGCGTGAGTTCACTATAACTGTAGGTGAGTAATCCCTCATGTCAAGGGCGTAAAGCAACATCCTTCCAGGGGACAGGATTTTAGCTTTGATGAAAATGCTGACAAAACTGCTGCCCCTTCCTGTTGCTGCTTCTACCTCCAAAGAATGAGAAATGGGCCAAATCTGCTGAACAGAGTGAGAAAGCACCTGCCAGCTGGCTGGAAAAGGGGCAAAAACAATGTCTTCAATTCTCTCCACCATTTCCCCTTCTCCCATTTGACCTGTCTGCTTTGAAGTGGGGAACTCTGTTTGCAACCCCAACCAAAATAGTGAAGACACAGTCGAACATCTTTTTCCTCCCTTCAGCTAAGCAGAACACAAAGTGATTTTGCTTTAACTGAACAAATAGTTAAAACACATTTCCCATAGGATTCCTCAATTTGGACCCCTTTCTGAAAGTTCCTGTACTTGCCTTGGTGGTTTGGGGTTGTGCTGCAAAGCAAAGGCAGCAGGATGAGTGCAGCCAGAGAAACAAAGGCTTTGCACCTCGCCGTGCCCCGCCAGCTCCGACAGCCGCCGTGTCCGGGCTGTGCCCGGCCAGCCCCGGCAGCCGCCGTGCCCGCGCTCTGCCCTCAGCCCCGGCCCTGCTCGTCCCCGCCGACCGCCCGCGCGGAGGCTGCGCTGGGCGCGCGTGGGGCCGAGAGCAGCGCCCCCCTCAGGCCGCGCGCCGCCGGCGCAGCCGCGGCCGTTGCGGTGCGGGCGTTGTGGCAACAGTTGGCCATCGACGCCATGGCCGAGCTGCCGCTGCCCGCCGGGCTCAATGCCAGCACCTTCCCCGCCAAGCTGTGGCGCCTGGTGAACAACCCCCGCGTCCGCTCCGTGCGCTGGGACAGCCAGGCACGAGGGCTGCTCATTGATCGCTCCCTCTTCGAGCAGGAGCTGCTCAGCCACTCCGACGCCCACGGGGAGCGCGGCGAAGGGACGGGGGACGCCCCGGATTCCTTCCAAGCCACACACTTCGGCAGCTTCGTGCGCCAACTCAACCTCTACGGCTTCCAAAAGGTGCCGGGCCGGGCCGGCGCGGCTGTGCCGGGCGATGCCGGGGGCTGGCTCCACTTCAGGAACCCCAACTTTCGCCGCGACTGCCCCGACCTCCTGCTCCGTATCAAGCGCTTGACCAGGGCCAACAGGCAGCGGCTGACGGCGGGGCTGGAGGTGCGGAGCCGCCAGCCCAGCCGCTTCCAGCAGCTCCACACAGAACGGCCGCTGCCCGCCTTCCCCACCGGGCAGCCCCCCAGAGCCGGTGAGGCACGGGGGGAGCTGTGGGCGCGGTGGGTGGCGTGAGCTTTGGCGGTGGGCACTGCCCGGCTGGGCAGGAGGGGGCCCTGCCCGTGCTGGGGCTGCTCAGCGCAGCTGCCCCGGCTGGCACAGGGGCTGTCCTTGGGCAAGGCAGCGGTGCCGGCAGGGCCCGGGAGCTGTGCCGGCCGTGCCGGGCTGCTGTGGGACAGTCCCGCCACGGCTGCGCTCACCACACCCCGGCTCGCTCTGCCTGCAGCTGGCCCAGCCCTGTGCCGCGGCTGACGCTGCTCCTTGCCCGGCCCTGGGATGCTTGGGGAGCTCTCTGTGCGTGCGTGTGAGCCGAGGGCTCGGTCTTGGTCAGGCCCAGCGGGAGGGAGCCTCCTGTCCCGTTTGGAACGGAGGGGAAAAGACCGGGCAGTTGGGTTTCTGTCAGTTGCCTCCTGCCAAGGAATGGCAGCGGGACAGCTTTCCCAGACAGTTGAAGAAATGGGGGAGAACTAAGGCGGGAGGGAGGGGGTGGGTGGGAGAGAGAGGCGATTCCTCTTTCTCACCCTGCTTGGGAGAATGGGAACTTTTGTCTTCTGTGACAGAAATACAGTTGATGCCAAGGGAAACACATACAAAGACCAATAGTGACCCAGCCTTCCCTTTGCCTCCTTTCTTCTTCCCTGACTGCTGCACAGTTCCTTCACACCAGGACCTCGGTGCTGCCTCACCTGAGGATTCAGAGCTGCCTCCAGGCCCTTTCAGGCTAAGTCCAGGTCCTCAGGAGGCTGAGGTTTTCCTAGCATCTCCCAAGAATGTGTTAGCCACATCTGGACTTCTTGGGGTTTCATCAGAGGAACCAGGCACACACAAATATCAGCTTAAGCGTGAGCTCATCATTCCACTGGTTCGCATGGACCTTAAATGCCACCCTGAGCTCATTGTTCCACTGGTTCCCATAGACCGTCACAGCACTTCCATGGCCTCTCCAGAGAGCAGCAGCTGCACATCTTCAGAGCAGCACAGCCCAGCCAACAACCCATCAGGTAGGGAAAGAGTTTCTACCCTTGCTTTTCAAATGGGACCTGATTAGTGACCCTTTGAGGTGTTTTCCCACAGTGCTCTTCATGGGTAGATCTCTAGTGAGAATCAGGTAGAAACTGTAAAGTCACCTAGGAAGAGGGACCTTAAAAACAGAAAGATTCTCTGTCTGCTTTTCCTGTCCTTCCTGCAGATGTGGAGAGTGTTCTGGACATTGTCCAGACAGCCTTTCTGCTGATGTGCAAGAGTGAGGTGAAAAATACTGCCTGACAAGGGGTCAGGGTCAGGTGAACTCCTCTCTTTCTTTGAATGAAGCCAGATTAGGACAGTGACAGGATATTGCAGATGTTTAAGACTGTCTATCCTGCAAATCAGGCAGTGCCATGAAAATGAGCTCTGTGTTCCCCAGAACAGCTGCAGCTGCAGAATACGGCCTCACCCACAAGGTTCTTTTTAGAATAAACTCCCAGTTTAATTTCAGCATGTGTGTCTGAAGAGCTGGGCTCTTCCTGGGTGAATCCGCTTTCTGTGGTCTCTTGTGATGAGAAACCCAAGCAGCCAAATCCAAAAGCTGCTGGGAAGATGCAAAAGGCTGTGACTGTAAAGTGTTTGTGTGTGTGTGTGTGTGTGTGTCTGCATCAGTTTTACAATCCATATTTTAATCTATGTACACATCAATAAGGATAAATATTTTTTAAGAGGAAGAACTCCCTCTGGGGAGTTTGAATACATTTCTGGAATTGAGGTTGCTGAGGAACCTTCTGGAATTGAGGTGCTTCCTGTGATGTTTGATCCAAGGCAGCAATAGAGCTTTGTGTCCCAAAGCCACATTGGAGCCTGACCAATGTGTTTGGATTCTTGCAGCCACCCTGGGCATTTCAGCCCCCAGTGCTCCAGTTTGCAGTGCTGGTTATGCAGCATGGGCAGCCCCCAGCTGGGTATGGAATACTCCTGGTGAGGAGCAATTGCCGCCGCTGGATCTGGACCTTGTGCTTGAGACACTGGAGGAGATGCTTTCACCATCCCTGCCTGAAGGGTCTCCCTCTGCTCAGGTACTTCCATTGGACAGGGATGAAAGGGGCTGGACTGAGAGCTTTTGAATGTTGTTGCATTGCTGGGAAGCAAAGGCTTCTTCAACTCAGCTGTGAATGGACAGGGAAGGATTTGATTGGTAAAGCAAGATTTCCAAAAGAAGAGGGAATGAAAAAGCCTCCCCCCTGAGTAAGGATGAGAGGTGTGAGCCTGTGTTGGCCATGTGTGGGTGCTCCTTTTTCCTGGGAAGAATCCCTCTTGTGGGGGGGGGAGGGGGGCATTTGTGGTGAGGAAATGGAAGCTTTGTAGGTTCTAACAGACCTTGTTTGATGGGAAATACGAGGAGAGTGTGTGGAGAATTGCCACTGAAGGCAGTGTCCTGTGCTGGGAGGGGCAAGCAACAGATGCCTCTGTTCCAGCAGCAGATGTGGGCTCTGCTGCTTTGGGTTGGAAGGCCAAGGCAAAGCAAGGGCTGGGCTGCTGCTGCTGCTGCTGCTGCTGCGTGAGCCCTGCCGTGCATGTAGGTGCTCCCAGAGCCGTGTGTGGGGATGGGCTGGAGCTGCAGCTTCCTTGTCTTCTCAGGAGCCTGGTGCCTGCAGTCTTGCTCTCCATGTTCCAGAACTCAGTCATCTTGCTCTTGGGCATCTCTGTGGGAAGAGATGTGTGTTCCCATGCAGTCCCTGCAAAGCTGCAGCCTGGATGAGACTGTTCTGCTCAGGGCTATGGAGGCAGGAGCACATCCCTGTGCCAGGAGCTGGCAGGACTCCTTCCTTAGCACCCATTCCATGTGTTCAGTGTCACCCCCACATTCAACATTTTCAGCTTTGACACCTTTGGGATGGTATTTGAGAAGTCAGGTCTTTTTGACTGTTGAAGGGCTTTGGGGCCTAGACTTCTTGTTCTTGTTAGGAACAAGGGATGAAAGTGTGTGAGCCCTGGTGTCTTTAGGGAATAGATGTGTTGGTTTTGAGGTCTCATGACGTGTGTGATTGGTGAGAAGGACAAAGTTGGTGCTGGTCATGAAATGGTTAAATATTCCTTTAAGCTCTTCTGTCTTGAAGAGCTGTTCAATCTGGGGCTATTAATCCTTCTGTTTGACAGATTCCCACTTTGACTTAGGAATCTACTTTCTCTTAATTCCTGCCTCTTCCCAGACTTGCCAATACAGCTGGGGCTCTGTATTGGCATGGGCCTTTTTGCATGTTATTATACAACTTTGCCAAAGGATTTCTCTATTTCATTGAATATGCAAACCCATTGCCTGCTGTAGATTTATTATTGAGAAAGGGCAGACTCCAAGTGGGGAGAGAGAATTCTTGGAATTGCCCATATCTTATTGCAAAGAATGATGACCTTTTGTCTTCTGTAAAGTCACCCGTAACAGTTTTCAAAAGCATTTTCTTCCTTAAGAGAAGGAAATGTTGCAGGCTCTGAACTGTTGTGTCCCTGCAGTAAACAGCGAGTGATTTTCTGGTTTCTTTTTTCCTGTTTTTCTTTTCAGAACAACATTAGTGTTGCCCCTGAGTCTTCAGGAGGGGAGCCTGTGAACAAGGCTGCAGCAGAGGAAGCTTCATCTGGCACCAGGAGCTGCAGGAACAGTTCCCAGGAGCCTGAGGAGCTTGGTAAGGAGAGAGCCCACGCTGGTTTAGAGAGCTGTGAGAGACATGCTGTGAGCCTTCCTCTGACAGGAAGGGAGATCAGAAGAGTTGAGTTCTTGTCTGCAGAGCTGGTGCTTCCTTGTCCCTTTAGTACCAATCCTGCACTGGTGCAACTTCCTTGAGCCCTGCCCTCAATGCTTCTCCAGAGGCTCTGACTGAGTCCTCTGCTGTGGCAAGAGAGCAGGGAATAACCTGACCTTGTGGGGGTTGTGTCACCAACTGGCTTGTCCCAATTTTGTGCTGAAGTCCATGGATAACTTTGCTGCAGGGTGACAGTACTCTGGAGGCAACACTGAGTGACACTTGAAGCAAGAGAGGAAAACCACAACAAAAAGTCAGTGTAGAAGAGCTTTTTTGTCTCCAAGCATTAAATCAACGTAATACCAGTCTGCTGGTAGCTATAGTGAGATACATTAAAAATACAAGCAGCAGAAGCTCTGAGGACAGAGCTAACAAATCATTAGTCACAAATCCAGTAGCTCAAGGAAAAACTTAAATTACTGCAAATTCACAAGAACTAATAGGAGAGAGAGAGCCAAGCTGCTGCAGCCTGCAGGCCTCATAGGGAGCTCTTTCCCTCTGTCCTCTTCATCCCAGAGCTGATGGTGGTGTTGGAGGAGCTGTTGCTCACTGCAGAGGGCAGTTTGTAGGTGGCAGGGATCGGTGCTAGTTCATAACTCAGCTCACAGCACCCTTCAGCTTTAGCCATTTCAATGAGGACTGAGGTCTCTCTGTAGGCACAGAGAAAGAACAAGGTTGGGCTTCTTTGTGGGAGCTGGGACTGTCTCTGTTTCAAGGTGTCATGAGTGCCGTTTGCAATGCAAGTGTTGTGAGTTTATTGGGATACTTCAAAACTTCAGAAGTTTTGAAAACTTGGAAGGATTCCTGCTCTTTTGAGAGCAGGCCTGAAATTCCCAAGTGAGAGTCTGCCTTTCAGGCCATCTTTTACAGTCTTTTATAGAAGTACACTTACTTCCAAAGGGAAAGACGCGTGAAGGCCAATATTGACTCAGCATTCCCTTTGCTTCCCAGATATCCATCTGATCTACCTTGCCAGGAGGGCTGCCCTGCGTGGGAAGAAGGACCAGAGGGAGAGCCTGTGACCATTGGGCAGGTGGAATCCCTCTGTTTATAGATATATTTAGAGATTTCTATAGTTTTATTTATTTATAGTTTATTTATATATCCATATAGTTACATTTATAGATTTTTAGGCTTGTGTTTATATGTGCATATATTTATACATATATATAGTTAAATCCATATATATAGTTATAGATGTAATATTTATATATATGTAGGGACATTTATAGATTTTTAGATTTACGTGTATGTATGCATAGAGTAACATTTATATATATATAGTTATATTTATGAATGTGCATAGTGATTTAGTTAGAGGTATATGGAAGTTTAGATGCATAGAATGAGCTGTGTAGACCTAGGCTGCATTTTTATCTCTTTCCCCCTTGGCTGCTTTTTCACCTCTTGTTTTTCCCCCTGTCCCCCTGTGTCCCTGTCCCTGTGCTGGGTCCGAGCTGGCGGCCGGGCCAGGCGGAGCAGCAGTTCCAGCCCTGGCTGTCCCTGGAGCTTTGGGAGCTGCCGGTGGCCCCAGGCCCTGTCCCCTGAGGAGCTGCCGAAGGATGGTGAGACTGTGGGGGCTGAGGGGGCTGAGGAGGGGGTGACGCTGAAGGGATGGTGACCTTGAGGTGCTGGGGGGACTGAGGGCTGTGGGGGAGCAGAGGGCGATGGTGGCGCTGAGGTGACAGGGAAGCGGCACAGGCTGAGGGGGGAGGTGGGTCTAAGGGGACAGGAGGGGTCAGAAGGGACTGAGTGGGGTGAGAGGGACTGTGGGGGTCTGAAGGGGGCTGGGGCTTTGCCGAGGGGACGGCGGGGCTGAGGGCGTGGAGGGGGCCAGCAGGGAGTACAGAGGGGTCCAGGACTGCAGCTCTGCCAGGCCTTGGAACCAATTCCAGAGCCTCCACTTTTGCCACAGCTGCCCTGAAGACCTTGAGCACAGCCGCAGACTGACAGGAGCCAGCAGGGAGAAGCTGAAGACCACGAGCAAGAGCAATGAACAGGGATGTGCTGCTGCCAGCTGAGACCCCGGATGAGGCCACAGGGCCGGTGAGGCGGGGTGGGGGTGAGGGTGGCGTGGGCTTTGGCGGTGGGCACTGCCCGGCTGGGCGGGAGCGGGCCCTGCCCGTGCTGGGGCTGCTCAGCGCAGCTGCCCCGGCTGGCACAGGGGCTGTCCTTGGGCAAGGCAGCGGTGCCGGCAGGGCCCGGGAGCTGTGCCGGGCTGCGGGCTGCTGTGGGACAGTCCCACAGCCCGGCCCGCTCGGCCTGCTTTTTCTTTCTAATGCTCCTGGGGAGTGTCTTGGTTTTGAAAGATGGGTATCTGCCAGGGAAAGCTTAGAGTATGTAAACCCCTCACCCCCTCCAAATTATAATTTTGCAATTAAGGACTTTCAGGCAAAGATTTGGGAATAGGAATAACAGTTCTTTACTAGGAATATTAACAATACAAATGTAGTAGAAAACAAAATCAACCAAACAAACAAACAACAATTCTGGAAAACTGTGACAGAGTCAGAGCTACAACCTGACACCCTGTTGGTCAGGATGTTGGAAGTAGTCCAAAAGTGAGTCCTCCTGGAGTGGCAGTTGTGGTGCTGTTGGAGTAGAGATGATCCTGTAGAAAAAAGGTGGTGAGAAGGGTCCAGTGATGGTGAGAGGGTCCAGTCTTCCTCCAGGAATCGGGTGAAGTCAGATACCTTTGTGTTCCTGCGTCTCCATTTTTATTTAGGTAGGAATGGTTGGCTCCCCCCACTGGGTGGAGCATCTCACAATGGGACAACTTGTGACAGGCTTGGGGATGTCTGCTTGGGGATGTGTTAATGGCCCATTAGCAGAAAATATCCCCCTGGAGGGAGGACAGGTGGTGAAAGAGGTAAGAAACACTGCCCCACTTGGTTTTAACAGTGGGCCTATTATCAGAAGGCAACCCCTCCTCCCCCCAGAATAACAAGAGATAAAGAAAAAACATATTCCCAACTGCTTTCAACAGATGAAATAGAATACACATTTTTGGTTCCATAACCCAAGACAGGGAGGCTCTGAGATTTTCTCCTCCCTGATGCAAGTGCAGGTGCTGCCAAGGGAAACGTCCTGATACTGATTCAGTGTTCCCTTTGCTTTCCAGATGTCCCATCTCCTGTCCCTGTCCAGGAGAGCTGCTCTACACAGGAAGAAGTGACAGAGGGGGAGGCTTTGAGGATGGGGCAACTGGAATCCCTCTGCTTGTAGTTCAGTTTAATGACATATGGACTTGCTCATAGAGAGGGATAATTATATGGATATTTATATATGTGGGTTGCTATTTATATATGAATATTTCTGTATGTCTGTTATGCATGTACTATATATATATGTATGTGTGTGTATAATTTTTTTTGTAATTACTTGTATGTGTATATATGTATCCAAGTATACATGTATGTTATATCTGTGTTTAGTTCTATCTTTTAGGTTTACAGTTGTGTAGGTATCTCTAGGTATCTGTGTAGGTATCTATTGACAAAGTTATAGGTACATGGCTCTTTAGGTGTATTAGTATTTGTATCAGTGGATATGTCTATTTTTATATGTATATTGATCTATTTTGGTCTATTTAGTTATGTTTACCTATGTATCCAGATATATACCTATATATTTGTGTTGATGCAGTTGGATGGATATTTAGATTGGTACAGTGATATTTGTATATTTACAGAGAGGTGTGGTTTATTTATCTACTTTATATATATATGTAGTATGTAATATATAATGTTTAATCTATATTTACATTTGTAGATTGCTCTAGAGTTATAGATGTATTTTTATACATGTGCATATATATGTATTTCATTCTGTTTAAACCTTTATGGAGCTGTATAGTTGTATAACTCTATTGAGTTCTTTGTCTAGCGCTGTTTAGTGAGGGAATGCATATTTTTGTATTTCTATATGGACTTTAAGCCTGTAATATATGTAATAAATATAAGTTGTTAAATACCTAATTGATCTTTGTGAATAGTGAGTTGTTGTAGTGTTTGGCAATAAATTAAGGGGTTTTTTATCAGAAGTTGGTATTTGTGTATTTTTACATGGACTGGTTGTAATAATCTAATAAATTTCTTTTTTTTTTAACCTTAATTGAGATTTGTATAGTTCTGTATTGTCAGCGCGGGTGTAGCAATTTGTAATAAATGACATTTTTCAACTGAAATTGATTCTTGTGTATTTGTCAATCAGCAGTGCAGCTGTAGCAATCTGCAGGAAGTAACATTGTCAGCTGAGATGGGTGTTCTGTCATTTGTGCTACCCAAAGCAATGAGCAGATGTAAATGCTGGAGGATTTTGGCCATGAAAATCTCCAGCCACGCCCAGCACAGGCCCCAGTTAGTTTGGGCAAGGAAAGTGCGGATTTGGGATGGCAGCAGAGCCTTGGCTAAGAACTCGCTGCAAAGCCTGCTGAGAAAACTCTGGGATTCCACTGAGCAGAGAACTCCTGCTCTGTGGATATTCAGATAATTGATGTTTGGTTATTTTTTTACATGCATATATGTATATATGTAGGCAGTACTTAGTAACCTGTAATGTACTTGACATTTCAGTGGGAACTGAAATGGATATTTCTCTCTTTTATGTACAGAGTCAGCTGAGTTGTACCATTCTGCAGCCATCTTTTAACTGAAACTGGTCATTGTATATAAGCAGTGTAGTTGTAGCAGTCTGTAATAAATTTCCCTTTTAATCTGGCATTGGCTTTGGGGCACTTTTTATTTCCACGATGAGTGACCACATCAATGTTTGTCCCTATTTATTCACTGATCCTTAAGCGTTGACAAGTGTATGACAGGCTGTGGCAGCCAATTCCTCACAGGTCTGTCAGTCTGTGGGTGATAGAACCTGTCTTGTCTGTGAAACATCACTCTGAGGTTATCTGTGAGTTTTGCTCCATCCCTAGAGCCCCCTGGCTAGGGAGGGGAGGGGAGGGGAAAAATGTAAGGGGATTATGGCATTTATTTTCTTTTAACACCTATTTGCACTAAGCTGTAGGCTAAACTTAGTAAGGAAAAGGACAGATTTTCTTTAGTCATGCAGTGTGGACTAAATGGTGTAGGAACAGCCACCAACCAAGCTGTAGGAACAGCTTGGTTTTGGTCTTAATAGGACATTGTGTACAAGAAAGCACCACAACCATTCACCTCTTAGGTAAAACCAGAACTGTTCATTGTGTAAAACCAGCTGGTGATGGAAATAACAAATAACAGTCTCTGGGCTGGAGCAGAAGCCTGGGAGTCAAACGCTTGGAAAAAGAGACCTGGCAAACCCAGCCCAAGGTGCAGGCACGCATTTGGCTCAAGGCAAGAGGCAGCTTGTACTGCCAGTGCAGGAAGGGACTGCAGGCAAAGGAGCTGGCCGCGGCAGGGTGCAGCTCCTGCTGTCACTGCCAGGGAAGGACTCGCAGTACGCAGGAGGAGCGGGCACATTGCTGATGGACAACGACGCCGTTCCTGAGCCGCCAGTGTGACCCCTCCTGGTACTGCAGTTACAGCTCAGTTACCTGTCGTGCAGGCTCTGTCTGGCTTTTGGAGCTCAAACCCACTGCAGAAAGCAGAGCTGATAATAAATTATATCAATTATAAGACTTCAGAACTTGTTGGCCCACTGCTAATACTGGATTTTTAATTTCTTAGATTATCTCTGCACTAAGTACCATATGTGTTTCAAAAGGTAGTACCCAGCATTTAGAACCATGCATTTCCTCCTTTGGCAGATTTATAGAACATTCATCTTCCGTAAACTTAAGGAAGTGTAGTTGTTTTACAACAGCAATGTTCCATAGAGGTTTATTTGAAATTATTTTCTAAGGTACAAATAGTATAAAGACGCTTAGCTAAAACTATTAAGGATGAGAAGTGCAGGGCTGGTTTAAAATCTAATCCAAATGCTATTTCATTCTGTGCAATATTTCCATTCGATGTGATTAATGTCCGGGAATTAAAAAGTAGATTTCTCCTTTGTTCTCTTTCTTCTAGTAAACAAGGCATGTTTCACATTTGATTTTTACTTTAAAGTCAGTAATCCACTGGACTAATTGATACTTTAGAACTTCTTTATCATTTACAACTACCCAGGGCTCTCAGGAAGAGAAAGGCTAAAGGAAGAGAAGAAAGCAAATCTTGTAAGGCAATGACCTGATAGTTGTTTTACATCACTTTGTAATCACTTGGTTAAATACACTATTATCTCAAAATAATATACATATGTACTGGGTATGAAGTATCAGCTGAATAAATGCTATATATAAACAAGTTCTTATTTACATTTTTTGCTAGGCTCATGTTTTGTTCTTTCTTAGTAAAATCAGGAAGAGAAATACTACTGTTCTTTCAGAAATTAATCAGTTAAAATACTGACAAGCCTGCAGTTCGATTTAGGAGTGTACAAACAATAATTTAAATTGTTGCCAAGGAAAAACTAAA
Source organism: Phylloscopus trochilus trochilus (assembly GCA_016584745.2). Taxonomy (NCBI): domain Eukaryota; kingdom Metazoa; phylum Chordata; class Aves; order Passeriformes; family Phylloscopidae; genus Phylloscopus; species Phylloscopus trochilus. The sequence continues at coordinate 14,651,932 of WQNJ02000015.1, read as the reverse complement.
ATGACAGGTCATCTGTGGTAAATACCAAGCATTATTAACAGAAGGGTTGCAAAAAGTGTCCGTAGGATATTGCATAATAGTTAATCAAATATCTCATAAATGATGGAGAAAAGTGACACTGGCACTGAAGATGAAAAAATCATTTGATAACAACAAAAAGCTTATCTAGCTCATCTTAGTTATACTTAAAGTGTATTTTACATGGATTCGTTTTATGGTGATTGAAAACTCAATGCTTCTTTTATGCTGATGAAAAATGAATGCTCATTATTTTAGTCTCAGCCCACAGATTTAAAAGATAAACACATGGCTACAGCTCGCAGTATTGAACCAGTATCACTTGATTTGTCACTGAAGTATCACAAAGTGTTGTAAATGACACAGATTGGCATTGTAATGTATTCCCAGGAGCTATTCAACATTGAAAGTAAACGTAAGTCTGATTTGCTGTCTGTCAGTAAATTTGCTGAGAGCAAAACAAATCTCTGAAATTGCCATGACTATAAAGGAGAAAATGTGCCAGTAGAAAAAAAATTATTAACAGATACTGTAAGAAATCATAAAATGACAATTAAACAACATGACGCAGAATTGTAAACACAAGTGGCCAGTATCATCATCCTGTTTAGAAAGGCAGAAAAATTCATAAATTGCGAAGTTGATTATTGTACTTGTTCATCTGGGGGTTGCTGAGGCACCAGCAATGTAGTTCAATATCGAAGATTTGTTACTGTTTAGACCACATTATAAAATCTATTGATTATTCATGTGCAGCATGATTCATTCTTTCAGCTAATATTTGTGCTTCTGGTAATAGGATAGTGCAGTCAGTCATGGATTATAAGAGACATTTTAGATTACAGACTGTATGGTTTCCATCTAGGAAAAGTAATAACAAAAAAGTTTTAATATTCTTCACATTTTATTATTTTAAGCCATCTAAGGCAAGGACCACTTTTACTTAAATTTTTGTCTTTGCTCTTCTGGGCTGCTCCAAGATTGTATAGAAAGGATTGTCAATTCTGTTATAACCAGATATCTAGAATTTAGTTCAGTGGTCTCAGCAACACAAGACTTGCAGAACACATGTGCCATTTTGGACATGCAAATAAAAAACTTCATGTACCATTAAAATTCAGTCAGCGACTTACCAGCAGACTTCAGATTGCTTTAGAAATTGCTTGACATGGTTTGACTCTATTTGATTCTGCCTGTATTTAACATCATTCTTTAAACATATTAACTGTACTTCATGCTTTTCCTTACTTTATTTTTACAGTCTTACTTAAAAATAAATGTGGAAAAACATGCATACTTGTACCTTGAAATAAAAGTTACGGAGTCATAGCCATTCAGTGTATAAAATGGATTAATATTTGTAATACGTGTTTCTGTGTTTTTCAACGCTGAACTATGTTTCTTTTTGAGGCATATATTACATCATTGCCTTCTCTGAAGTGCAACCTTCTCAGGCAGCTCTAGGGAATTCCTCAGTGTAAATGCTCTTTTTCTGTTTTGAAAATTGTCATTTTTTTCCTACGTGCAAATCACAGACCAAGTCAGGAGAGGATATTTTTCCAGTATCCTTTAACCTGTTTGCTGTCTCCAATCCTATGCTTAACTCTGGTCTGACTGACAGTTCCCTGGAATGTGCAGATTGCCTCCAGATGGCTAGAAGAGACATTGGGCCCTTTGGCAAGCATTCCCAAAAAGGCCACAGGACAAATGGGAAGATCACTCTCACCCAGCTGGAGTTTCCTGGGGGCTCTGAATTTGGGGATTGCAGGGATCAATACAACAGATCACCTGCACTTCTCCAAAGCCTGCATCAGAGCTTTGCTGAGAACGCAGCAACACTGCCCAGGGCTGATGCTGAGTGAGCCCTGCAAGGGCTGCTGCCCCAACATCATGTGAGGCTGCCTGGCTGATGCAGCAGGAGTTGGTCCCCACTGGCAAGGCTTTATCCAGTCCCTGGAGGAGCTCTCAGGAGCCCTGAGCCAAGCACATGGCATTGAGCACATGCTGCTGCACTTCCATTCCCTTGCTCACGACACTCTGGGACAGGCTCGGATCAACGGGCCAGAAGGACCTGAGCAGGTAAGACACACTTGGGGCAAACATGACCGTAGGAAAAATATCACTGGCAGCTATAATTTCTTTGGCCCTTTTTATGATGAAGAACGCACTTGTATCTGAGTTCAGCTTTATTTGACTCTGCAATTTTCTGGGAGTGCAAAAATACTTTTCATGAACATAAGAAAATGGTCTGATTGTTATCTTATCTGCACATGATGATAAACATTTTAGATACCAGTGGCCTACCTTAAAGAACCTATGACTTTGAATATATTATTTCCATAATTTTGTATCTTTCAGAGGAAGCAGCACAGTTCATTTGAGCTAAGTCCTTCCTTACACTTAAGGGAAAAAACCAGTTGTGTGAGAACTCTGCTAGCTGTGAATGCATGAAGTGAAGAACTTTAGGATACTGCTCTGGGAAGTGCACACTGTTTAACTACATTTTAGGGAAAACAGCTAGTATATATGCGCATTTATGAAGGCAAGTACCAAAATCTGAATTTTTCCTGTATTAGATCATGTCCCCAATATGTTTAATAATTGTATTTTTCTCTGTATTCTTTCATGCAGGCTTCACTGGCAGTAACATGTTCTGTGCTAAGTGTTGGATTGGGTAGCTTGCTTCGGCGAGATGCCTTTAGTTTTATGGTACACATGGGTTTAAAGAGGGTGTCCGGGTGTCCCTGTGCTCTGGCACCAGCTGAGGTGCAGGAGCACTTCTAGGCCTGCTTCCAGGTGTGATGAGCTGAAGTTAAAGCAGTGCCTTCTGCTAGAGCAGCTGATATGACCTCTGACACTGAACATCTTGGCCTAATATAATAGAGGTTTCTTCATTTCCTACTAAGACCCAGAGTCTGATAAAATGGGTTCTTCATCCTGCTGTGATCAGTTAATACTAGGGATCATTCCTACGAATTTCCCACTTTATCTGCTTTATACCTGTCAGCTACATGAGCCATAATATCCTGCTGCTCATCTTCCTTGAGAAAAGCTGTCATTTCTTTGGAAAAGGTTCTTCACTAACAGTTTAACTCGAAAGTGGGTCATTGATGTCTCTCCAATGCCCAGGCTATTTCAGATCCATGGTTGCCTTTTAGGGATATGCCCTGTTGCTCCTTTGATTTCTGTTGGATCTTCTTTGCCTACCATTTTCAGGAACGACCTAGAACAAGCAAGCAAAGGTTCAAGGGAAGGACTGGTGTTTCCTACTTCTTCCAGGCTAATTTAATTTGAAAAGCTTTAGACTTGGATTTTCAACAATGAATTGTCACTTAAAAAATCTCTCAGCACACTAATGTTTTCAAAATTAAAGTTTTTACACTCCGAAATAGTATTTCCCACTGAATTCTAGTGAAAAATTAAGTGGGTAAAGAGCCCTCCACTTAGTGTTCTTGCTTAATGAAAATTCCGTATTGATTCAAAAGAAAGGGCTTTATTTGGATACTCGTGAAAACTCCATGCCCGCATTCTCCTCTTCCTTCATTCAATGTAAGGAATACCAACATTTCTTAAGTCATGGCACTTGTTGCCGATGTGTTTGTTTAAAGGTCATGCTGATATGGAATCACCTCCCAACTTCAAAACCCACATACTTCATTTTTGATTGCAACTGCACCAGACCTAGACATCTCTTTCACCCAACTCCTCTGTTATGATTGACCAGTCCTTTTTCTCTTGGATCACTAATTTGGTCAAATAAGAATAAAATGCAATGATCCCTTGAAACATGGTGATCTACTCATCTATTTCATATTTTCTCACTTATCAGTGTCTTGGGTTATGGAACCAAAAATGTGTATTCTATTTCATCTGCTGAAAGCAGTTGGGGAGACGCTCTTCTTTATCTCTTGTTACTCTGGGAGGAGGGGGGCAGGTGCCTTTTGATAATGGGCCAGCTGTTAAAACCAGGTGGGGCAGTGTTTCTTATCTCTTTTCACAATGAGCCATCAAGACTCCCCAAGCTGTTCTCCTCCCCAAAGCAGTACATCCACATTCCATCATCCTATTGTGAGATGCTCCACCCAGTGGGGGGAGCCAACCATTCCTACCTGGATAAAAACTGAGATGCAGGAACACAAGGCATCTAGCTTCACCCAATTCCCGGAGGAAGACTGGACCCTTCTCACCATCACTGGACCCTTGTTCCACAGGATCATCTCTACTTCAACAGAACCACATCTGCAACTCCAGGAGGACCCACTTTTGGACTGCTTCCAACATCCTGACCAACAGGGTGTCAGGTTGTAGCTCTGACTCTGTCAGGGCTTTCCAGGATTGTTGTTTGTTTGCTGGTTTGGTTGGGTGGTTTTGTTTTTCTACTACATTTGTATTGTTAATATTCCTAGTAAAGAACTGTTACTCCTATTCCCAAATCTTTGCCTGAAAGGCCTTAATTGCAAAATTATAATTTGGAGGGGGTGAGGGTTTACATTCTCCATTCTAAAGGAAACACCAGCTTTCCCTGGCAGATACCTGTCTTTCCAAACCAAGACAATTAGGTATAGAGATTTCATTCTGACTTGTAATAAGGACAGTCCCAGCTTTAGGAGGCAGAGGACATGAATTCTATGGAAACTGGCTCGTTAATATTTGTCTTCAGAGTGAGACATGAACTGTTTCAAGTTTGGATAAGCAAATAGTGCATCCGTCTTGTGACTCTAACAGGGAAAAGATTACTATGAGCATGCAAGTAATGGCTTGCTTAGGCATGCAGCAGTCTCTGCAGTTTTAAAAGAGAATTTCATGACATTTTGTGAGTTTTAAAGAAGCAGACAGAGAAAAAAATCTTCAAATGTTTCAAAATACCACATAAAATTATGCAGTCCACAGAGTATCTTGCTTAATGATAGATGTAGTTGTGAAGGTTTTTTATTTGTTCAAGGGTATGTTTGTGTAAATAACCATATGGAAAGGACTTTTTCTAACACTCAGCAGGAATATTTATATCTGATGCATATTCATGTTCTAAACTCTGTGCGCTGTGGAAAGAATACCAACGCCTGCAGAGCATGGCTTCATTTTAGAAAAAAATTCTTTTCTAGTAACTTGCAACTTGTTCCCTGCTCTGCTTGGCACAGCAGAGCAGTGCCACTCTGTCTCAACCTGGAATTGATCGTTCCCTTTCTTCTTCCTGTCTCAAAATCACCTTTAATTCCTGCCTCCCCCAGCTCTTCTGACTGACAAGTTAGTGCAGTACCAGTTCATCATCTCGATACACATGCATTATTTGATGCCATTCTGAAGAACCTAGCGGAGATGTGTGGCTGTGCAGCTGTTCATGGATTTCTGTATTTTTACACCGACACCTATATTGCCATAGATTTAATGCCGCTTCTGCTCCTGAAGTCTGAATATGTCCATTTATCTACTGCTACTGCTCAGGGCATGTTGCAAATCAACAACTTCCCGTGTTGATCTTAGGAGCTAGACTTCAAATGCAGCCTCCAAGCACAGGGAGGAGCACTGAGACTCTAAGCCACACCACATCCCTGCCAAAATTCCCAGCAGCCATGACAAAATGACTGCAGAAATAATGCAGCACCTTGGCCCTCCTGTTGTGTCAGGAAAAAGCTACTGGGGATACAGCCAAAGGGACAAAAGTTGATCTAGTTGAACACATTCTGAAAGCAAAGGAAGGAAGGAATTATGTGTCTGTAGTACTGTAAAAGTTTCAAAGCCTGTGAGAAATGTTTCCAAGAACTGGACAAAGGATGGGAGCACAGACAGATAGTACCAGAGGCAAGAGAAGCAGAAGAATAAACCAAACAACAGCTTTAATAAGAATTTGTACATAACAAGATTAACCTTTGTGGTAAAGTTGCAGCAAAGAACAGCTAGAAGTCCTTTTCTGAGAAGGACAAGGACAACAATGCCTCAGCCTAGGGGAAGGTGAGCACATAAACCAGGGCTCATCAGCGGCACGCTTCTTTCTAAGGGTCTCCAAGATCTTTCCTTTCTCCTCTTTTGGACAGTAAAATGTTTACTGTTTGTTTGGGGCTCGGCAAGAAGTTTCCTAGAGCACCAGCCCTCAGGGGTTCTTGCCCTGACTCAGGAAGATACACAGGTACCTAAGGAGTTGTTCCACTGAGTCTACAGATTCAGTTCCTTGGCCTCTATTGGGCCTGCTAACTGGGAAACACTTCCTCCCAGGAGCACTGCCATCCCTTGATGGGATTTAATTAGCAACCAAAGCAGAGCCCTTAAATAAAGCTCTCACTCATCTCTGCTGCAGCTCAGCTTCCATCCCACCGTGGCAGCGCTTCAGTTGCATGTTCCCACCTTGGCAGTGTGAAAGCGAGGGATGGGAAATTTCCTCTCAGGCACAAAGTGCACACAAAAACTGAGGGCAAGACCAAAGGGACAGGGTCAAGAAAGGAAGCAAGATCCAGAGCGGGTTTCTTCCGAGACCCTGAGCACACCTCCCAGAAGACGCTGCAGCTCAGGTGGCAGAAGCTGACAGAGAGGGAGGGAGGCTGGCTCAGCATAAGCAGAGACTCCGTGCTGAGCTTCCTGTGGAAGCTCTCAGCACAGATGAGATTGCCCAGGATGTTCATCCTCAGCCGATGTAGATCCTGTGGAAGTCATTGGCCCCAAAGGCTGCGTTGCACTTGGGGCACTTGCGCTGCCGGGTGTCGTAGCGCGTCTTCACGCACTCGAAGCAGAAGACGTGGAAGCACTTGGTGAGCACCGCGTCCTTCTTGCGCATGTTGCAGCACGGGCACGTCAGGCGGGCCTGCAACACACACACACACACACACACACAGAGCTGAGAGGGGCCCTGCAGCCCAGCTGCTGTGCTCAGAGATGTCTCAAGGTGAAGGCCCTTCCGTTCCTCAGAAGGACAATGTGGTTTCTTCAGTGCCAGAGTACAGATGAGAGATGCCAGATGCTGGAAGTGTGCCTCTACACCTTCTGACTCAAGTATAAAGGGAAGCTGATAGACACAAATACTCACCTTATAATCCTTGATTTCCTCCATCAGGATCTCATCACAGTTGGGAACCATGTCAGGCTTCTTTGTGGTCTCCAGCTTCCTGCGCAACCTAGAAATATCTTCCTGCATAAAAACAGAAGACCAAGTGAAAGAGCAGTACTTCTCTGTCTCAGCTTCCTCAGGGACCAAAGAGAACGTGCACCTGGCTGGCTAAGTCATGCCACCCATTGTTTCATCCCCAAATCCAAGAGACAACATGATCACCTGATGCCACAAGTATTGTCAGTTACCAGCGGACAAAATCTGAAAGAGCTGAGACCTGATGGAGCCAAAATCAAAGCAAAACTGGACACCAAGAGTGTTTAGCTGAAACCCTCTGCAAGCTCAAAGAACAAGACAGATGCTAAGGCAGACAGATTGTGCATACCTCAGCCCTTTTGAAGTTGAACATCTCTTTTTCTCTAGTTACTCTGTTTTCCACAATCTCCTCCTGAAAATCATGTAACTTCTTCTGAGCCAGCTCTAGCTGGGCCTTCAGATCATCTGCAAGCTGCGCTGCATCAATGGCCTAGAAAGAAAACCAGGATAGAAGGACCAAACACAGAAGAACAGCTCTCGTGATTTCTAGTCCCCTGTTATTACCTTATCACTAACAAATTCTGATCATTTAGCGTCAAGATTGCTTTGGGCAGAGACAAACGTTGGCACACTGCAAAGCACATCACTTAGAAGAACACTAATGATCATCCAATTCTCTCCTTAACGTATTTTCAGCCTTCCAGCCTCCACATTGTCTCCATTAAATTGTTTAGAGTCAGTTCTACAGCTGAACTAGACAGAACTGCAGGATGGCTATTTCTAACAATCTTCTCTCTTCACCAGTTCCCTTCTAACTTTATAACCAAATGCCCTTAATAACACAAACTGTTGTATTAAGCACAGGTGACGCTGCTGAATTCTCCCCAGCTCACCTTCACAGATATTCCTGCTTTCCTTTCTGCCTGTTTTAATATAATTTCTGTACTTCTATTAAAACTTAACAACAAAGGCAGCATCAGCCGTAAGACATTCTTATTTTACTGGTAACACACCTACTTTTTTGATCTCAGGCATTTGCTAAAAGTGTTCATATTCCTCAGCTCTATTTTCCTTTTGTTTATCCCATCTTTCCTACAGAAGCTTTACTTCACCTGACTGCTGTCTCTTTTTGCACCAGAGGTTTCACAGAAACACATATGACCTGCTTCTCCTTATCAAAGGAAAACATCAGTCTCTAGTACTTTAATTAATCATAATTCTCTCCAGGACTCCTCAGCCTTCCAATACACTCATCCAAAACCAGGGGAATACCAGGTTCTGTAATACCAGTGAGAGCTCAGAGCCTTCTATGCCTCCCACAAGGCAATAGCTCGACCTCACAACCCAAGAGGAAATGAAGGGACCCCTCACCTTGCGTTTGTTCATTTCCAGAGCCTGTGTTCGCAGACCCAGCTCCTTCTCTCCTGTTCCAATACTGCTCTGCAGTAAGTGTTCCTTCTCCTCCAGCTTACGTACAACTTGCAGCTGGGCATCCACCTTGGAAAGGGAAACAGGAGGTACAGAAGGAATGAATGCACGCTCTGTGAGTCTTCAGACCTGTCACTCAAGCTGCAGGCTAAAACTACCCCTGCTTCCCCATCACCAAGGAGCACACCTTCAGCCTGCCTTTTTCTCCCTGAACAGCCGTGCCTGTATCCAGAGAACAGCACCCAGATCTCTCTGGTCAACACTTTAAAACTTAGTAGTCAAATATTTGCAACTAAGATGTCTTAATTTTTGGACACTGGCTTTAAGACTTACACTGCAAGGCAGTGAACAATTCCACAGTGGTTCCAAGGATGACAGCATACAGAGCCATAGAATGGCCTGGATTGGAAGGGACCAGAGAGATCATCTACCCCTGCCTCCCTGGGATAACTTCCACTAGGGCATGTTTCTCAAAGCCCCATCCAAGCCTGGCCTTGAACACTTCCAGGCCTGGGGCATCCACAACCTCTTTGGGCAACCTCTAGCAGTGCCTCACCACCTTCTGAGTAAAGAATTTCTTCCTAACACCTAATCTAAGCCTGCCCTCTTTCAGTTTAAAACCACTGCCTCTTGCCCTGTCATTACATGCTCATATAAAAAGCTCCTCTCCTTCCTTTTTCTAAGCCCCCTTCAGATACTGGAAGGCTGCAATGAAGTTTCCCCTGAGTCTTGCCTTCTCCATGCTAAACAAGCCCAGCTCTCTCAGCCTGTTCTTGGAGCAGAGGTGCTCGTTTCTTCTCATCATCTTTACAGGCTCCTCCAGACTCCCTCCAACAGGACCATGTGTCTTTTGTGTGCTGAGGACCCCAGAGCTGGATACAGCACTGCAGCTGGGGTCTCACAAGGACAGACAGAGAGGCAGAATCCCCTCCCTCAGCCTGCAGCCCAAGATGCAGTTGGCTTTCTGGGCTCCCAGAATGTGCTGCTGGGTCACATCCAGCCTCTGATCCACCAGAATCTGCAAGTCTCTCTCTGCTCCAGTGTTCTCAGTGACTTCTCCCAGTCTGTACCCCCGTCTGAGGTAGTTCATGACTAGACTGAACCATGGTTTCCACCTCTTTCTACTTGTTAACAAGATATACAGGTATAGTAGCTACAGGCAGAATATACAGGTAGAAGTACCACTGCAACAGAAAAAGGACTTCCCACTTTTCCTCACCCCTCTGCTCTCCATAGCAGTGAACCTGCAGGACATTTTAATGCTCATACAGCAGTCTCAGTTTCTTACAAAGACAGGCCTCTTTGAAGCCTGATGCATTCCTAGGCTGGTGAGAGGAACATTCCATCCTGGACTGATGGGAGAGTCAAATCTCTTCAGAGCAGCTCACATGCTGCTCTGGTTCACATATGGAGCGAAACACTGTCAGTAACGCAGCACTGTTTTAGCTGTTGCTGAGCACTACCTACACAGCACCAAGACCTTCTGTGTCTCATGCTGCCCACCAGCAAGTAGGCTGAGGGTACCCAAGAAGCTGGGATGCCACACAGCCAGGACAGCTGATCCAGCTGGCCCAAGGGGTGTTCCTGTGCTCAGCAATAACAGCTGGTGGAAGGGAGGAAGTGGGAGGATGTTCAGAGCTGCAGCATTTGTTAAATAACAATAAGGCATGATGAAGCCCTGCTTTTCTGGAGGTGACTGAACTCTTGCCTGCCACAGAGTAATCAATTATTTAGTTTTTTGTTTCACTTGTATGAACATCTTTGCTTTAACTGTTAAACTGCCTTTATTTCATCTCACCTGTTTTCCCTGTCCCTTCTGATTCTTCCCCCTTCCCCTCATTGGGGAAACAAGCAAATGGGGTGTGTGCAGCCGCCTAAAACAGATAACCAACAACACCTCTACCTTCCCCACCAGCTCTTTCATCCTCTCTCCTTTTTGTGTTTGTGAAAACACATTACCTGTGTTTTCAGTGTCAAAACTTGATCTGCCAGCTCTTCCTTTTCCTCTTTCAGCAGCTTATGGATCTGGTTGGACTTGATACGTTCTGACATCAGCTTGAAGTTGGCATCGTCCTTCTCCCGCAGCTGCTGCATCAGGCGGATGTTCTGCTCTTGCATGTCTTCAAAGGCTTGGCCTGTGACATCCATTTCTGACAGCAGGGCCTCTTCTTCCTGCAAAAGAATCACAGGCTCTGGCCAAACTATGCCCTGGACCCCCTACAGTGACCCTGAACATTTTAATCAGAGACACCAGAGTGAAGATGAAGGAAGATTCTTGAGAATCATGATTTTAAAGTGTTAAGATTTTAGCCAAGGGTTAGAAGAAATTTATATTGATCAGGATGCAAGTCAGATAAACAAAAGATAAGTTAATGAGCATCAGATGCTTAAGCAACAGCTAATTTATGTCTTGCTTGACATTACAAGCTCGTTCTATTTTTGTTTACAGAAGGAAATGGAATAATTAAAGCGTTTTAAAGAACAGATCTAAACCAATGGAACCATGACCAGCACCTGGACTCTGTATCACTCAATCACGAAGCAGGGGATATTGGATTATACCAGAGGGTCATGGGGGCCTGCCAGCAATGAGAAGGTAGAAAGCTCATGGTGATGAAGACATTCCTGACTTCCTCCTCCAAGACCACTGACCCAGTTTGAGACCACCGACCCAATTCAAGAGAAGAACTGCGCACGCGTGAAGGACTAACAGCCTCATTTTAATACAAAGCAGAGAATAGGAGGTGCTGGGGTTATGCATATGCATAGTATGTAAAACTTTGGGAAATAAATAGAGGGCAAAGAGCCTTGTATGGGGCTGCCATGTCTCTAGGAGGCTAGTCCTGTGCAACCCACCAGTGTCTTAATAAACATATCACTGTCTAACTAGTTAGAGAGTCTTTGTCCGTGATCATACTGGTTTTAATGATTCACCTGGTGTCAGGGAAGACTATCATCCCAACAACCAGAAAAACAGACTCCCTATAAGTCTGTTTATACTCTCACAGCAGAGATATTCTGAATTTGAAAGTGCAGAGAAAAGACCTGTCGCTTGTCTGGCAGAATCAGCTTTGACACAGTTGTTGCCACAGCTGGGCAGAAAACAACTCCCAATTCCCAGCAGCTGGACAGCTGTCAGATACACCAAGCCAAAAATTCTACAAGTGGACAGCTTGACAGCTTCCAACTAACAGGCTGCCAAGCCCCTTAAACTCACTTTGGCCATTTCAGCATTGACAAGGTAAAGCAGTTCTGTTCTGCAATAACAAGTATTCTTAAAAAGTACATGTCAATTATGGCTTGCCTCTACCCTGCTGAGGTGGTCCTGCTCTCTAATTGGATTAAACCTTTTTGGGCAGAAGGTACGTACGAGTTCCATGCAAACATATTCACTGAGGAGATAATGAACTGAGGAGGTAATAACTCTTAAAAAGGAATTGTAATCTCTTCCCCTAATGGCTAATAAAGCCAATTCTCCTCTGTGCACTTCACAAAGGCCACGTGTTTGTTTGTTTAATGTTTAATTGTTATTAAACATCTTCCACCATGGCCTGCCTGTGATACTGTAGAGCTGAGGGTGGGCGGGGTTAGTTTGTTGGTGGTTCTTTTGCTTGCTTTCTTCCTCTTTGGTAAACAAGGATCAAACTCCCATCTCTGGTCCATACAGATATGAATTCCTTCTCTTTTCCTGGATGTACCCTGAAGGCAGCTCCTTCACAGATGCTCCAGCCAAAAGAGAACTTATCAGAAACTTCTCACCTGCTTAGCCATGGCAAGTTTCTTCTGTAAATATTCAATCTGCTCCTCGACTGCTCGGATCTTGCGGAGGGCATCCTCATCAGCCATCTTTTTACTCTCCTTTTTTTCCTTGTCTTCCAATTCTTTCACCCTCTGCCTCAGTTCTTCAAGCTACAAAAACCAACCAGAAATTACATTAAACACAAGGATGTGCCCTGAGGATTGTTAAGAGTCTGTTTTCCCCAAAATTCTCTGAAACACTCAGGACTGCCTTCAAAGCATAGCAAGATTTCCCCAGGTCATTTTGACAGAGTATCACAGGCAGATGTACCATTTGAGAAAGGCTGTAAGCCCAAGATCATGACTTCCACAACTTTGAAAACTTCACAGCATGTTTTATCAGAGTAGGAACATCAGTCTCTTGCAATAGTACATGTATGGACACGTGGATAGAGAGCATCTGCTCCTTTAAGCACATCTGGTCAAGGACCCTTTTCCATATAAGAACAGGGAAAGGAGGAGGTAAAATAAAACATACAGAGACACAAACTTGGCAGACAAAGGTAAGGGAGGCAGTGATGAGAATGAAACCTGGTTAGTCACACTAACTGATGAGAGTACATGAGAGTGTGAAAATGTTTATTCCATCAAGGTCATCTGAGTGTGGGAGAAGGAGAAAACCCAAACCAAAATATACAGAGACACAAACCTGACAAAACAAACACAGAGACAAAGAGAAGAAGCAAACCTCTCCAGTCACAACAACTGATAAACTTCCAAGAAACTACAGGAACCACTTCCAGGAAGATCAGCTTGGACCTTCTAACTGATGACACTGTAAAGCAGGAATGGCTCCTGAACTGGAAGGGCTGTGGGAAGCAAGAGCTGTTCAAATCCAGAAGGAATGTGCAGGGAGGAGATCAAGGATGAACAAATTGGGGTTGGACAGAGAAGGGTGTAAAAGAAGCCAGTCCCAGGAAAAGTATGGGCAGTCAGAATACATTTGTCTGGCTCAGCCTGGCACATGATCAGCACATCCTGTCATGACCTGTCTTCTTGTATCCTTTTATTGCACATTTTCTTAAGTATCACCATGTAATCTAACTCTTTACCCCACGCATGTGTGCTGCAGAGTAAGTGCTGCCTGTAGGTGTGCCCTGCTTGTGAAGAAGGCAAGAGGGGCTTGAACCACAGGGGTGCCAAACAGAGGGACATGCTGGTACTTAAGGGATCTGCAAACAGGTCTGTACTTACAAACCTAGAGATTGTTGTGTGTGTGCCTGCACTAGCAACTAATCCCTGTTTATCTCCAGACCATTCCAATCTCTAAGTGACAAAGCTGAGAAGACAAACAATCCTCAGTTCTGAGGAGAGAAACAATAAGGTTCTGCTGGAGAGTATCTGAAAACAACTTTAAGTAACACATTAAAAAGAAAAACAGGAAGAGGAATTACAAATACCTCAGCTTTTGCCTTTTTCTCAGCTGCCATCAGCTGCACCTTGTCTCTCTGCTCTTTGGGGGCAGAGCGGTACATATCTAGCAACAGTTTCATCTCCTTCTGGCTCTCCTGGGCCTTCCTGGAGAAAGGGAGACAGACCACTGTGGGAACACAGCAGCAAAAGCCACACTCTTACACAGCCAGCATGAGGGCCTGGCAATATTCTCTCCATCTCCCACATGGATATGGAGTTGCTGGTGGCTCATCTTATCCTGGCACCATAAAACAGCAGCTGAGTTACAGGCTGGAACTGAAACACGCTCAGGCACGTGATGCAAAGTCAAGTGGGGAAATATGTATCCTAACAATAAGCTACAAATTATCTACCTCTGCTTTGGGAACCATCCAGGAGCGGGAACACGGCTGTGTCCTCTATTAATAACCTGCTGCTGTGAACTTCTATGCTATTGTCACAACAGCAACATTACTTGACCCACCCCACGAAGTATCTAGTTTGGTAATTCATGTTTTAGGCTACTGTAGGAAAAACACTTCTACACTGACCACATCACAGTCAGATACAGAGGGTGTCAAGAAACTTTCTTGGCTCCAAACTTCAGTGATGCTGATCCCATAAAAGCAAGAACATGCAAACACCCCTGGCTTGGGCACTGCTCCCACAGGACAGGGAGAGACAACAACTCTTACTTGAGCTCAGCCTTCAGCTGCTTGATCACTTCAGCCTCCTTCTTTCTTCCATCTTCATGCTTCCCTTTCTCCTTCTCTCTGGGCTCTCTCTCCTTCTCTGATTCCTTCTGCTTCTGCTTTTCCCGTTCTCTTTCCTTTTCCTTCTCTTTTTCTCGTTCTCTCTCTTTCTCCTTCTCCTTCTCTCGTTCTCTCTCCCTTTCTCGTCTCTCCCGCTCCCGTTCCTCTTCATCTCGTCTGGCCTTCACTTCATGAACATCTTCAAAAGCAGCCTTGGGAACAGACACTTGGGCAGAAGGATCATCAGGCTCCTGCTTGATCTCTGCTGGTTCCTCCTTTGTGTCTTCAGTGCTGGACTGGGACTGGAGGAGAGCACTGCCACTGCGAGAGCGGATCTGGCAAGAGAGATGATCAAAAAACCAAATACTTAAGTTCTTAGCTAGGAATCTTCCTTAGCCCCTTCTCCCTTGTCTTCCCTGATCCACGCTTCCATGCCCCCTTTTCATGAAGCACTCCACAGCTACAAAGAAAGAGCATTCATTTGGTTAAAGGAAGCAGCAGAGTGCAGAGCTCCAGAGAAAATTTCAGTGCATCCTGCACAGTGTACCAGAAAGGCTGATATTGGTAGCAAGAGTGACAGCATCCCCCTTCTCCTAAGCACTTTCCCCTCCTTTCTGGCACCTCCTGCTACGTTACCTTGCTCAGGTCAGACTGAGCCTCCCGCAGTTTGCGCTTGTATCTCAACACCTCTCCCTTCAGCTGGTGGTTGTGGTTCTGGAGGCTGCTGATGAGGTGACGCATCTCCCGATTAATCGGGCCTGCAAAAACAGAAACACCTCTGTAACAAACCACATTTCTGTCAACCCTCTGGAGGACTTCACAGAGATGGAGAACAAGCCACCTGACAATGACAAAGAACAAAATAGAACCATCACCACCCTGTACACAACAAGAGCAACACAAAACACTTGCAGAAAAGAAGTCATGCCAGTTTTATATGCCTTACATAGATAAGGCATATTTATAAGTCCTTGCAAATTTAAAAGTCCTAAGTTTCCACCAAACATTAATTTTATACCCGTGATCCTAAGGCAAACATGTCATATTACAAAAGAAATCTGATTTAAATGCTACTTAAGAAGTAATTTATTTCCTCTGATGAAATTTAATAAATGCTTTGCTACCCAGATTGTCCTTACAAACTCGGAAATGAATCCTCCCCTCACAAGTAATTTTTAATGATGCAAAATATCCTGTCATAAACCAAATTGTTAGCAAAATATATTTATTACACAGAGTCAAGCAGGAAGTCAGGTAACATGGAACTCCCAATAAAACAGGTGAAGAGCTTTGTGTTTTGAGATGAAGAGACCTGCCAGAACAAGTATTTAACAGTAACAAAGAACCAAGAGAGGTGCTCTAGTGCACTGTAGTCCCTAATGAGCATTGGTGGGTAGTGGTGTTTGTTTTCAGGCACAGCAGAACAAGACCATACCTGCTTGCTCATTGGCAGCAAGTGTCTGCTCAAACTCTATCCTCAACATCTCATATTCTTTGCGGACTTGTGCCAGGGTGTCCTCTAGCTGAATCACCTCAGTGCGTAGCTTCTTGTGAAGGCTGACCTCATCCCTCTGAGGAACAAAAAGGAAACAGAACTTGGTGCCCTGAACATGGAGTATCTCTCCCCTCATCAATATAAGCTACCACAAGAGTCTGAATTAGTGCCAGAAATGTCAATTTCCTGAGCACTCGCAGAGGCAGACAGACCCAGCAGTGAGGGCCGCTGGCACAGCAGAGTTCCCAGGGCGATGGAGCAGAGGCGTTACCTCGATCAGTTCCACCTGGCGCTGGTGCGTGGCGCGGGTGCCGTGGAGCAGCGTGCGGGCCTCGTCGAGGTGTGCCTTCAGCTGGAGACTCTCGTTGTACAGAACAGAGAACTGGGACTGCATGCAGCGATACTCTGGAGTCTCCTTCACTGCCTCTTCCACTGCTCGTCGCAGCTCAACCTAGTTGGGACACAAGAAAGTACCACATGGAGTATCATCCCCTTGCCTTTGGTTTCTGTCTCTCAAGACAGGAGAACAGTGAATCAAGCTGCCACAGGTAAAGACAAAAGTAGAACTTCAATAGCATTGCTGTGAAGTAGGTCCAAGTGATATGCTTCAGTACCAATTTTTAAAAGTCTCTGTGGTCTCTGCATGCACTAGGCTGCTTCTCTTGCACAACCACATCACGGAAGGTTTTGCCTCTTGGGTACTGAAATAGTTTCTCTCAAAGATACGCATCTGGAAAACGTAAGAAATTGTAAGTACTCAGATCAATAAAGATGGACACATGGAAAAGCATGAGAGAACAGAGAAAACACACATGCAAGTAGGCATTATGGTAGCTTTCTACCAGTAAGACATAATGACTGACAGAAAGAGAAATGAAAAAAAATCCCAGAGGTACAGAACTGAATTCCTAGGAAAAAAAAGTTAGCAAATGATTGTGACTAGCAGAGTGAAACACAGATATATACAGGCATTCAGATTGAAAGTAATTAGGAAAAAAAACAGTTGTAAGCTAAAGACCATTTCTCTCTAAGCTCATGTGGATAAACAGAATTCAGAGGTGCCTCAAGACAGCTCCCAGCATCAGATCTCTGAAGCTTAGGTTATTGAGACAGGCATTTCTTATAACTGGCACTGACTACTAAGATGACATTTGGATTATTCTCCCCACCATAAAATTATCTATCACAGAGTCACAGCTCCTTGTGTTACCACCTCTAAAACAAACTCATAGGCTGTCTCCTAGCTATCCATCCCCCACCCGGGGAAAGACAAAAATTCATTGACTCTCTCAAGAGTGGCTCTCCCCACACAAGTTCCCTGATTGTTTCTGTTCTCTGGCTCCACTTGCACAGGGAGGGGGGGAAGGTGGAAGGGGGATCACCACCTGTAAAGAGGTGAAAACAGTTTTAACCAGACATGGTTAAAATGGACTCAAAGACCAGAACGGGACACAGGCAGGAAACCATTACAACTTCCAACGGTGGCCACACGGTGCCACCAACGCACTGAGTGCAAGTGGAGGCACAGACTCGATGAATTGCACCTGGAGCAAAGTACAACACAGCTAAAGAGCAGGCTCAGAACAGACACGGCTGATGAGGTTTTCTGGAGACACAGTACTGCAAAGCCACAGAACACCTGCATCCTCACATAGTTACAGTTGTCTCACCTTGAGCTTTTCATTCTGTGTTGCTACTTCCTCAAGATCTTGACGTAGTTCCTCCAATTCATTAAGGCGATTCCCAGCAAGCTCTTTGTTCTCTTCCAGCTCTGCATTCATCTCCTCAAACTGTTGGGATAAATAACTTGTAAATCCTACTGTTAATGTGTCTCCTGAGAGTGCTAATGAACTACCTGCTCATGCAGTAACAGCAATTAGAGACTAAGCAGTCAAGTAATGGGACCAAGTGAGAGAGAGGCTAATTCCACCAGGTGTCTCTTAAGCAGGAAACTTGTACACAGACAAAATGGCTTGTCCAGAGTCACCCAGCTTTGTGGCACAGGATCTAAAACTATCTAAAATAAGTATCTAAATTCTGTTCAAAATGTGGCCCTTGTTCTCCTTGACTTTACTCTTCCCCTTGCCCACACCCAAGCTGACCTTACCTTGCGGGCATTAATGGTGATTGTTCCCCCATAGAGGCTGCTCCCAGCTCCATACACCTTGTAGCCTTTGGAATTTACCTGCAAAAAAATGCAAGAGATTTCCTCCAGACCCAGTGAAACACGGACAAGAGTGATGGAGCAGACCCAAGACCAAAGAAGGTACACTGCAGCTTCTCAGTTCTCCCAGCAAAGTCCCAGAGAGGATGTCACACCCATCCAACACCACCCCCACCTCCCAGGTTCCCTGGCCAGCAGGGCAGAGCTTACTCGTTCCAGGACATCGGCCAGGTGGCGGTTGAGCCTCTGCTCCCTCTTGCGGATCTTGTCAATGTCCCACTGAAGGTCATCAATCATGGTTTCCAGGACAGACACCCGGGATTCTGCTGTCTCCACCCTCTCTTGCAGCTTGGAGAACTGCAACCAAAGGAGTGCTTCAGCCAACACATTGCATAGAATCAGTTTTTCCTGAGGCTGCTTAGGAGTCATTTCCTCTTGTTCATCATGTGCTTTTCACCTCTCCTTGTGGTGACAGACTATTCCATGAACTGTCCTGAATTTTACACTCCCAAGACAGCAACAAAAATAAGACAAAACTGAAAATGGAGAAACAGCAGGAAGCTGGTAATAGCTAGCAGAATACAGAAGCAGCCACATCAGCGTCTTCAAAGGCTTTTTTGATTTTAATCTTTTCAATCCCTATGTTCATCTACTCTACAGAGCACCTAAGTGCTCAGAGATCTTGCTCAGAGAGCAAGACCAGCATTAACACAATTTTTAAATGAACTGAAATCTCTCAGACAAATGCTGCTGATAATGTGAATCCCTTAAGAAGTGGGATCATCTTGTCACAGATATCATTCCACTGTTAAATGATACAGAGAAACCAAGGAATTCAGACTGACACGGATGTCACCTCCATTGTTTCAGCTGTCTGCACAGCCACCTCAGCATCACCTGCTGCTTCCCTTTTCTGCAGGTTCCTCTGCTCTCCCTTTTTCTTTAAAAGTTAAATCCATTCAAATCACTGACTCGCTTGTATCCTTTTCTTCAGTCATGTAACAAGCAAATCAATTTGATTCACACAGAAAATCTATGTACAGCTCTCCACAATAACAACCCTTTTTGTAACTTTCAAACCATGTTGTTCTTGTGCCTCTCCAAGGAAATAAGCTGCTTTCCAATCTATGGTAACCATAAATAATGCTAAACAGGGCCCCAAAGCAGATTTCTTTCTATCTCCTTGTTATACCTCCTGAGACATGACTCTGTGCTTCTCCTGAAGAACATCAGCCAGTTCCTGCAGCCGTCCATTCTCATGTGACAGGTAGGTATTCAGCTCCACTACTGCTTCTTCCATCAGTGAAATATCTGAGAAGTGCACAGAGAAAAGGAAATTCATGGAAATCAGGGAACACTGATTTTAACTCCTGAGCAGCAGAGAGAGAAGAAAACACAAAAGGAAATTTCTGGGTCTAACTTCAGTTTACTCTACCTCTCCCACAGGTGTTTCCTGAGGGCCTGATGCCCATTCACAGAGAGCTTTGACTTGCACTCCTTAAAGGCTCTGCAGCCTAACAGTGCTGCACATTTCTGACCCAGGGGCCATCCCTGCACACCAGAGATCACTTCAGCTGTGTCTGTACCAGCAACCCAGAGCATACCCTTGGAACCCAGGGACACCCAAATGCTGCCCCAATTCATGCATAAACCTGCTACAACAGGTGGCCCGGAAGGACACACCATGATACCAGGTGACAACCACAGCACCTGGGTGACAGGGAAAACCAGAGCACCTGAGGACAGGGCTCACAGGGCACCAATGTCAAAGCTACTGCAGTTTATGATTGCCAGCCAAGGACAGCCACACTTCCCTACACCAATGCCAGACTTGGTCAGAGCACACAGAAGGCACACCAAGCATGAGCTGATCTTCCACCCAAGTCTTCATTCAAAAGATTAAAATCCTAACCTTAAGCTAATGAAGTTTTTTCAACAGTCATCTGAGTGTAAAGTGAATCTGCTAGATTAATTTTTAGAAGCTGGTCATTTGGCTTGCTCTGCACAACTCTGCTATGATCAAAGCTGACAGCTACACTAAGCACACCATGCCATTAGATGGGCACCATTTTGCTCAGAACTCAGTGAAAACCGAGAAGTTGGTTATTCCTACAACCTTCTACTGAACTGCAAAGGACTCCACTATCAGTTTGCAGTG
This sequence comes from Phylloscopus trochilus trochilus, assembly GCA_016584745.2. NCBI lineage: Eukaryota > Metazoa > Chordata > Aves > Passeriformes > Phylloscopidae > Phylloscopus > Phylloscopus trochilus. Next base: position 14,631,655 of record WQNJ02000015.1, on the reverse strand, counting down.
CTGATTTCACTTCTTTACTTGTAAGTGTAAAGGCCTTTTATGTGGTGGCTGAGGACAGCTGGCAGATAAGGTTCAACTGTGCTCTCTGACTTGTCAAGCACATGAACACAGTACTGGCAGAAACAAGCTGCTTCTCAGCCCAACATGCTAGGCAGAGACCTCAGCATTCCAATACAGAGGTAGCTACATTACCCTTCTGGTACTTCAGTAGAGGTTTCGGTAACAAGAGTGTTTGGAAAGCCAAACAAATTCATTTTGGAAAATAAATGCACATGAGAAGGACTAGACCTTAATGTCTACAATGCAGGATCAGGTCTAAGGTGGGGGCAGATAAGCATTCTTGAATACCTGCCACCTTGGTCCTACCTCCGCTATTCAGCTTGTGAGACAGCACATCCACCTTCTCCTGCAGCTTGTCATACATTGTCACAATTTGGGCAACGGCACGGCGGGAGGACTCCACACGCTCCTGCAGCTGAGATTCTATCTCCTCACTGGTACTGCTGGCTAGAGTGGCCAGGAAGGAGAATGCTGGCTCCAGTCCTTCTGCTGGAAACATAAAGAAAAAAACTGAATGTATTCTAGAAGGTAGCACACCACTGATCTCTACAATCACAAAAACAAGTCTCTGTCAGCCTTCAGAAACAGACATCAGCATTGTCCACAGCTGAAATCCATCTTTCCCACTGTCTCCAGACAGGTGCCTCACCTCGTTCCCTCTCATCTTTGCGCTCCTGATTACTGTCAGAGTCTGGTTCAGGTTCTGGCACCACCAGTGCTTTTCTTTCAGACAAAAGGTCCCCAAGACCTTGGTCCAGGTCAAAGCGTTTAAGGATGATGTGGATATTTTCATCAAACTGAATGATGGGACAGGCAAGGCAAGACAAGATAAAGAAGGGATGTGAACAAAAGGAGTGCAGTGGTACAGGAGAGACAAGAAAACAGTGTCTATGAAGTAACACAAGCTGTTACCAACCTGGTTCCAGTATCGGTTGATGATCAGCAGAGAAGCATCGTCGGTGGCCTGCCGACGCTCCAGCTTCTCAATGTGCTCCCGCAGCTCATCCTCAATGGCCTGGCGCTGGTCGAGCATCTCCGCGAGCTTCCGGTTCTTGGTCTGCAGCGTCCGGATGTCCAGCTCCTCCTGGGCACAGGCACATGGGACACAGGCCAGGTCACAGAGGGGCTCATACTGACCCCGGAGACATTGCTGCCTCCAGACCAAAAAAACCCCAAAAAGTGGAGGGGGGGTATGCAAGGAAGACATACTGTTGAAGAAACACCACCAAGTTTAATGGTCTCCACAGTGGTACCCGAATCTTCAACCCCTGCCTTCTTCTCCGGAGGTGCAGAAGTGCCAGGCTCTCCAGCCATCCGTTTATTGCCAATTCCAGACATGGTGGCTGCAGTGTACAGACTCCCACCTTCTCCAAGTTCTTCCTGAACATTAAAGAACACTATTAAAAAAAAAAAAGTCAAATACACATCTACGTGGTCAATTTGATTTGGGGTTTTTAACATGCTGACCCATCATGGTAACAAGATACCCAAAACAGAGCAGATCATGGAACTCAAAGATTTTGAAAAATATTTGTTGGGAGGACTGGATTAAAAGTGGAAGACTGGTAAGAAGGACTGTAAATCACACAAGTGACCTTGCAGCTGGGAATAACCCTTGGTAAGCCAGAGTGATCCTCTGGCATGGGCTGAGTTTAAGGGTGCCCACATCTCTAATACTGCACCTCTGCCCAAGAGTTGCTTTGGGGATCCCACAAGCGGCAAGGTAATGGAAACAAATCTACTCCTTGTGTTCTAGCTGGGAGTTTGTGCCAGCCTGGGCTGACTTGCACATTCTGGTCCAACATTAAGCTGTAAAAGACACCAGCAGGATCTGCACTGCAATGAAAATTGATGGGGAAAACATCCACTGCTCTGTAATGTTAAAATGGAAACACTGTACCTTATCACACCCTGCAAAAAAATCTTCATGCAGGTTCAGTCGCTGCTTTTCTGCATTAACAAAAATGAGGCAAGTTAGACTTTAGCAAACAACTGAGATGGTGTGTATGTGGCACCAGTTCACTGCACAAGCACCAAACTGTTCCTATTGAATCTACACACAAAGTCAGTCAAAGCTGAGGGCAGCAACACCCTGGAAAAAAATGAGCCCTGTACTTAGAGAACTCACAAATCCTATGGAACTAAAAAGCAACTTAGAGCCAAGGCTTGTAAAGACTCATCCCAAGAGCTTTCCTCTCTACCAAGAAAGATGCAGACGTGTTTGAAAAGAACCAATTCCTAACTCAATGAAGAGCTCTGGACTAATAGAAAATCACAGATCAGCTGAGACTGGAGGTCACCTGGCCCGTGCTCCTGTACGAAGCAGGCTCAGCCAAAGCAGGTTACCAAGGGCCCTGTCCAGGCAGCCTGAGCATCTCCAGGCACGGAAACTCAGCCATGGCTCTGGGCAACCTCTCCAGTACCTGATCACCCTCAACACTAAAATAGGTTTTTCTCATGTCTGAACAGTATTTTCTCTAGTTCCCTAAAATATTGAGCAAAATTACAGGTGTATCCTTAAAGGGTTTCCAACACAAATGGAGCAGCTGGAGATGGAAAATGGAACCAATCAGATCTTCACTGGACATGAGCTGTGTTCTTCTGCCAGTCACTGATGGATGCTGTGCCAGCCTTTAGACTGAATGAAACCAGAAGTGAATGAAGTGCAGACCACAGCAGTAAAACCTGATTTGTTCCATTTAAGCCCATAATGGCATTTACAGTCAAACTAGGGGTTAGAACTGAACCTTCCAGCTCTTATCTGCTTGAATTGAGCAGTTCTACTGGAAGCCACAAGGCCATTGCATTTTGAAGATGAAGCTGGTACACCGCTTTACCAAATCCCAGCATTTCCAAACATCTCAGCTTGGCACTGCCGTTCATCGTACATAAAACAATATAAAGATTATTTCTGAGTTACTGAAACAGCACATATGGGGATCCTTATCTTTTAACAGAAACATAAAATTACACCTCAAATAAAAAACAAAGACAACTGCCACTGAACCATTTTCCTTCACTTAGCAGCAGCACTGACTTTAGCTGGAATTCCTAGAGCATCAGAAGGGAACAGCTGTCACTAAAAACATCTCATCTGTCCAGTCAGTCCAGCAAGCCACCACTGTCCACTGCCTTTCACACTTTTTGTCCATGGACAAAACACCCTTCCACTGCCTCCTGGCACCACTCCCCTCAGGTCCAGCTCCCCTCCCACCACCTCCTCACACACTGTACACCAGATCCCAACCCATTCATTTTTAATGGCCACAGACCCTCTCCTTCACAGAATCATTTAGAATGGGAAAAACCTCTGAGATCGAGTCCAACCTGTGAACCAATACCACCTTGTCCAGCCATGGACAGGGACTCCACCACCTCCCTGGGCAGCCCCTTCCACTGCCTGACAATCCCTTCTGCTGCTCACACACACAGAAGAGGTAAACAACTCTAAGCATGAACGTACAATTCTTTGAATGTCAGATTTATTTCCTTTTTGACACAGAACTGCTAATCTGCTCTGCTAACGAACAAAGTAAGCTTTACTTACTCTGTATTTGCTTACAAAAAAGATGGATTTCTGATGACAAGACCTATAGACTGAAACTCAAATTAGATTTTCTCTTCTCACTTACTACCACTTTACAATTAAATCCGAAACCTTTATTACATCTGTCACCACCAGATGTTCCTGTGACAGTACAGAAACTACACTACGCACATATAAACCTGCATTTATGTATTGACACAGAACAACAGAAATAAAGGCACTGGGCAGATCAAAAGCTGCTATTTGAGTTTTACTCCCCAGCAGGAACTGGGGAGTATAAACTCAAATAAAAATCCCTAATAGGGATTTTTCCATGGCTTCAGGTCAGGTTCAGCAGGAATATCTTAAGCATGGAAGGAGAAAGGGGAAAAACACCAATCCCCCGCTCTGCCTGGCCCTAGCATGGCATGGCTGGGGTGCTGTGTCCAGTTCTGGACTCCTCAGTACAAAGACAAGGAACTGCTGGAGAGGGTCCAGTGGCAGCCACAAAAATGATGACGGCTCTGGAGCATCTCTCTTATAAGGAGAGACTGACATCTGGGCCTGGTTAGTCTGGAGAAGACTGAGAGTGGATCTCATTAATACACACAACTGGTGAGTGCCAGGAGCGTGGGCCAGACTCCTTTCAGTGCTACCCAGCAACAGCACGAGACAGTGGCCATAAACTAAAACAGAAGAAGATCCACCTCAACAGGAGTGAGAACTTCTTCCCGTTGAGGGTGGCAGAGCACTGGAACAGCTGCCCACGGACGTCGCGGACTCTCCCCCTCTGGAAACATCGCAAATCCACCTGGATGTGTTCCTCTATCACCTGCTTCAGGTGATTCTGCCTTGGCAGGGGGGTTTGCACTGGGCGACCTCAACCCGAAAGATTCTGCGATCCAGCTTCCCACACACACCAGCCGCTCCCACACCTCTTCCGCTCTCCCACATCCCGTGCGGGTCCTGCCCCCGGCCCCGGCATCTTCCCACAGCGCCAGGCGGACACGCCGCGGGTCTGTCCCTCCCTCTGCGGCTACGCGGTGCCTCCAGCCCCCAGAGCGGCCACCCTTCCTCCGCACGGCCACCTCCCGGCTCTCCCCGGCCCCGGCCCGCCGCACAGACCCGCCACGGCCACCTCGTCGTTCGCGCCGCCGCCGCGCCCCGACCCGCCGGCAATGGCCGCCGACGGCCGCCCCTTCCGACCGCCATTTCGCCCTCACCCGTCATGGAGGAGCCGCTTTGCCCTGGCCCGACATGGCGGCGCTGCCGCCGCACAGACGCCGGCGCCCGCACCCGCACCCAAGATGGCGGCGCGGGCGGAGCCGCCCCCGCCCACACGCGGCCCCGGCGGAGCGGCCGCCTCCCTGCCCGCCCCGGAGCCGCGTCCCGGCCGGACAGCGCGGCAAAGGCGGCCGAGCTGTTCTGGGCCAGCCATGGTGTGGTAGCTGGGCCGGGGCAGTGATTGTTCCCCTGCATTCGGCACTGGAGAGGCCACACCCTTGCTCCCCTCCAGTAGCGAAAATGTTCTGCGTTCCTCAATACTGTTTGTAGATTACCTGTACGAGTTGTCGTGCAGAGACAGCACAGCAGAGCAGGGAAAAAACATACAAGAAAAATCTGAGTGGTAGAGAGAGAAAGAGAGGGATTAATAAGACTTGTATTAATACTTGAGATACTTTTGTGAAGAAAGTGTGAGAGCCAAGCAATTCAATGCCAGTGCAAAGGAATTGCAGCAATTTGCAATTACTAAGGGTCTACCAGGAATGTGACAAGTAGGGCTGCTTTTTCCTGAACCTCGCAGGTTCAAGCAGTCCTTCACTTGCAATTGCTTCAAGAGAGATTTGAGCATGTTACAAAATTACAGTTGGTTAAGAATCTGACTGAACTGAAGCAGAGTGTTTCTTGGAAAGGATGTGCACATGTTTTTAGCATAAGCAGAGGGGAGCCTGTTATAAAGGAAACCACCAAAGACCTAGAGATGAACTGAATAAAAAACGTTGTATAAGGAACAGCCTAGAGAAGACACAATTTGAGCTTGCAGTGTTGGTGTGCTCGGCTGGGGCCATAAAAGGGCACTTGGATGGACTGGTTCTCCTTCTGTAAAAAAGAAATGCACAGTCTTGTGACCAGGGTTCTGCCGAGCATCACCCGTTATCTATTCCAAACCTCTATTCCAAATCAAAAGGACCTACAGAACCTCAATTATTGCCTTTCCTTCAAGCTCTAAGAGTTGTAGCATCCATCCATTTGCTATGAAAGCCCAACACATAGGTGTGAAATGCATCCTCTTTGGTAAGGTGGGAGGTGGAGACACAGCACTGTGAACTATTCACATATTAATTACCCAGATGTGTCTGCAGGTAAATCTGGAGCTTTGGCACACCCAGGACAGTACCTAAAGTGATCGTGGATCCAGCAGAAGTGTGCTCCTTCCAAGAGGAAAGGCCCTATGGGAGATGGTGTGAGAGCTGATCTCTCTCACGCCTCTGCTGAACCTGAGATTGTGAGCAGAAGACTCTGCCTTGGAGGGCAGAGGGAAATCCTCTCTTTTGTGAGAGTATTTGTGTGCCTGGAGTCTGCTGAGGAAATAGCAGAGTACAGATTCATCCCAAAGGTGGGAACAGAAGAGCTTTGGCCAATCAGCTGCAGGTGCTGTCAGTGGCAGATGAAGAAAGGGATTGCAGGTTGCACACTCAAGGAAAGAGGTTGGACAAATGGACCCCAGGAAAAAGGAGCATCCAGCCTAAGATAATAAGGTGGAAAAGTGACATCTTCAGGCAGCCAGGTGACTGTGCAAAGCAAAATAGAATCCAAAACACTCACAGGAGACTACCTGTCATAAAAGAGATAGGCAGATTCCAAATGGAGCAAAGCCCTGTCCATTAATATTTCTGTGGTAAAGGTGTGTTTTTGTGTCAGCATGCAAATCAGCCTTTCATTTCTTAGGTTGTTAACTGGAACCACAGCAGTTACTTCATGATAACACAGTGCCAGGCACCACAGGAGAGCAGGTATGAAATACAGCCCTCAGTGTGTCCTGTGGCAGCTGGCACATCCATTCAGTGCCTACTAGATCAGATCATGGAGGTGAAGTAAAGAAAGGAAAAGTCTCAGAAAGGAAAAAAAAATAGAAAATGCATATTAGTGGAACATACTTTCAAATAAAAGTACCAGATCTGTCATATGTGCGTACAGATCTTTGACTTCAAAGCAAATGTAGCTGTCTTCCTAAAAACAATTACAAGAGATAAATAAATAGGATGAAGGGCTTGCACTGAGCTTCTTAACCCCCTTAATTTCCTCATATACTGGTTTGCTGGTTTGAAAGCAAAACCAGTGAGACTCCTAGTCAGAGATACAATTTAATAGGAGAAGAGAGGGGAAAAATAAATAAAAAAGGTAAAATAAAATAAATTGAACAATACAACCTGACACCCTGTTGGTCAGGGTGTTTGAAACAATCTAAAAGTAAGTCCTCCTGGAGTGGCAGATGTGGTTCTGTTGGAGTAGAGATGATCTTGAGAGAGAAGGGTCTAGTAATGGTGAGAAGGGTCCAGTCTTCCTCCAGGAATCCAGTGGAACCAGATGAGGCGTTCTTGTCAAAGCAGTGATTCCATCTGGTAGCTGTTGTCTCCTCTGGGAGTTCAGTGGATAGAAGCTGCTTGTGATGTCTCAAATCCTGGATTATATCCAGGTGGGAATGCTTGGCTCCTCCCCCTGGGCGAGCCCATCTCACAATGGGATGATTTCATTCTATGAGTCATGCAGTGGGTCCTTGATGGCCCATTAAACAGAGATAACTCCTGGAGGAAGTTATCTATGAATCATGTGGCAAGGCATTGTTGGGCTTGTTAACAGAAGATAAGGAAAACACTGCCCCACCTTGGCTCCAAAGGCTCATGGGGATAGAATACATACCTTGGGCACAATTTTACATTGTAACCTAGGACAACTGGCTACAGACAAGCTAATTCTATATTGCTCTGCTATTTTAATCATTGGTGCTTTGAAAAATAGAAACACAAGTGTTTTAAAAGACATACCTTTCTTAATGGCTGATTTGTGCAAGAAGCATTTTCATGTTACCAAAGTGTGATAAGCAGTAAGAAGATAAAATTTGAAGCACAAAGTTTCAGTCCTTACTCAAAATTTTGTCCTTTAGGTTTGTTTGGTGTCCCCTCCTCTTGGCATGACTTCATCGTGGCTAAGGATGTGCTGTAAAAATAGGATAATTTTTTGTTTTCCTCTCAAATATCTTGAAATGGGCTGTATTGTTGTTGTGGACATGAAATGGAATGAAAGGTGATGCTGCAGAGTACTGTGCTAAGTGCACATTAATTATAATTATAATTATAATTATAATTATAATTATAATTATAATTATAATTATAATTACAATTAATTCTGATCTGAAAAAGCTCCCATTCCTAATTAAGTGAAAAAGATGAGCATCACATGCATGCACCTTTTTATCTCCTCTGTCCCCAAAAATCTCTGTGAGGACCTGTAATCCTATGCTTGTAGTGCTGGATTGAAGGGTTAGAAGGTTAGAAGGCTGTGCTGGAAAGGCACACACCAGGAATTATCCATCTGGAATTACATTTATTTACTTCTGAAAGAGTTAAAAATGTAAGGCAGGCTGCAGGGGATTATTTAAAGTGTATCTAAATATCCAACACTGCTTTTTTTCAAGAACACTCCCATAAATTTTCTCTAGTAGCCTATGAGACCATATTACAGATGAGACAGGGAATAAAACACTTCCAAGAACTTCCCTCCTGTATCGGCTTCTAGCCAAACCAGGAACAACAGACTCAAACTCTGACTCTGACAAAGAAGACCACCATTATGGCACCTTCTTGGTCTAAAGAGGGTCTTTGATAAGGTATTTAATTAAAAATATTTTTAATTTATATTAGATGCTTCTTTTGTGGTGGAGAAACTTTAATACACCATGGGGTTTGTCTTTCTGCTAGGATGGGAGAAATGGAATGTAAAGCAAACACTGTAAAGCAGGGAAGGCTTTATGTCCATGTTATGTGCCACAGCTGCCTTCAGCAAAAAAAGAATGGATCAGGAAGGGCAACATGAAAGAAAACAGAGGAACACGAGCATAGGGCCTTTGACTGGACTGCATTATCAGCTCCTTCAGAGGTTTCTCTGCTGACTGTCAGGCTGGCAGGTTCCTAAGGTTTCCTACAAGCACTGACCTTGGCACACAGCTGCACAAGAGGGGCTCAAGGAGGAAGTGCCCTAAGGAAGACAGCGTTGTGGAGAGGAAATCAGGTGTCTCACCTGTCCATGTAAAGGCCAAAGAGTCACTGCAGGAGTCAAACAAATGGAGAAACTACGTCAATCTTCAGGCAAACACTGGGTCTCTCTGGTAAAAGCATGCCAATGTCCAAGGTTGCAGAGTTCCTGGATGTTTGTCCAACAGTCCTTGTGCTATACTTCCCTCCAGGAGTACTGGCCTGCAGGATGGGGAGAAAGAAAATAAAGCAAGTAATCAAATCTATAGGCCTGGGCTTGGTGAATGGTTGTAGTGTGGATTCATATAAACTGCAGTGCTGATACACCGTCTATACAGCATCAGTATTTTTCACTGAAAAAAATCTGCAAAGCAACTGATGCCTGTATAACTTAAAGTTACAAGGTCCATGTATAAGTTGAGGTATAAGATATTAATATGACCTGATATATCTATATAACCTGATATCAATATAATCTAAAGCATGGCTTTTTATGTATCTATATAACCTGATACCTATATAACCTGAATAATAAATTTTTATACCTATATAACCTGAGTCATAACTTTTATACCCATATAACCTGATCTAAATAACTTTTTTATACAATGTAATGGCTAGTATATAATTAACTAGCTGCTTAATGCTGGACAGACCAAAAACAAACAAACAAACAAACAAACAAAAAAGGACTCACCAGGTGGATAGCTTTAGAGACAGATAAGTATACTGCTAATGAAAAATTGGCAAGTGAAAGCCAATTAGCCACAAAACAAAGAATTTAGGCCAGTTAAGACCAGACAGACCATGGAACACCGAAACTGTCCAAACTTTTCAACTTTGAAGACAAAGTTGAAAAGTTCAGATGCAAAGAAGACTTTGGAAGCCTTCATCAAACCCCCCCCCCCTCCACCCCCTGAACTGGGGAGGCGCAAGTACAGTGCAAAAGAACTATTTATAAGCATGAAATCATACTAGGTAAATTAGTCCAGGCACTTATATAATGAAGTTTTAATGACATAATAACACTAAGCAAGACTAAGTGTATAAATACAGGACAGCCCTTGACAAGGATGGGTGAGTTAGGTGGAGATATCCCCCTGCACCACCAGTGCTGCAATAAACAAGTATCTGCTGTATAGATATCGGTCTGTGGGGATTTACTTCTAGCCTATCTTTTGGGCATCAAAACAGAGATGTTTGCATGTCATTGCAATAGGGGTGGGTATCCCCAGTGGGATTTTGGAGAGAAAATTTGGCTTGCAGCTGTGCACCTCAATGTGTGCATGTTTGGTCTAACAACCATTATTGTTTCACATGTACACTCTATCACAGGACATCAGAGCTTGCTCTTCCATTAAACCTGGTACTGTAGCATCACATTTTGCCTTTCCATATACCAGCTGGAAAGTATTTTTCCATGCTAGATTTTCCAGTGAGGAAAAGCAGCTTAGGACCCTTAGGAAGTCACTGACATGGCACCAGCCTGACAGAGCTCAAGAAGCATTTGGACGATACTCTCGGGCACCTGGCATGACTTTTGGGAGTGGTGCTGTGCAGGGCCAGGAGCGGGACTCGATGGTCCTGATGGGTCCCTTGCAATTCAGCATATTCTGTGGTTCCGTGAGCTTTCCAACACCTGGACATCACTTACAGCTTGTTGCCTGCTTGATTAAATCGCACTTCTTGTCGGGAAGGCTTGAACGCACACAAAGACCAAACATCAAAGAACGCTTTCCTAAGGAAATTTTCACCCACTGCGTTTCCCAGCGAGGGGCTGGCTTGAGGGCACGGACTACATTTCCCATGAGGTTTTGCGGGGCGCGGCAGAAATCCGCCCCGCGCCGTGGCCGTGAGGAGGTGCCGCCAGCATGGCGGCGGTGCGGGCGGCGGCGCGGCGGAGGCCGGGGCTCGGCCCCGCGGGGCTCAGAGCGCTCTGGGGCGGCCGCAGGTACCCGCAGGGCGCAGGGTGGGGGGTGACTTCTGCCCTTCTCCGCATGCTGGGCCTTCACCGGGCCGTAGCCCTCTGCACGTCACTTAGCCCGACACCCCCTGAGCAAGTCCCTCAGGATTTGTCCAAGCGGCTTCTGAATGTCCTTGGGGAAGGAGACTCCACAGGTTCTCTGGGCAACCAGCGCTCACCGAGGTGCACCGCTGGCGGGCGGGTGCAGTGGTGCAGGGTTGGGGCCTTTAGAGGTGATACTGCGTTTGTTAGGAGTGGCAAAAGAGAGGTTTCACGAGAGTGAAAAATAGTTCTTCTGTAGCATTTTACGTGAATCCATGCATGGGTTGTTGACTAGATTGTGGCATATGAGAAGGTATTTTTTACTTAAAACTAGTGATGATTTATTTCTTACTTGTGGGCACCTATTTTCTTCTGTAGTAGTGGGTTTTTTTTGTTATGCTTTTTATTCACATCAAATTAGAAAATTGAGCTGTAACAGAAAAAAAGTAACTAATCTTGTTGAAATGCTCTTTTCACTCAGACCAATGAAATAAGGCAGGGTGGGTGATTGCTCTGCAGAGGCAGCACTTGGGCAAAGCCTGTGTGCTTCTGGATAGCAGACCTGATGAGCCCATGGGATGTGTAAACTGTCTGGATTGAGTCTGCTTTAAAACACCCCGAATACAAAAATGCTCTGACCGTCTTGAGTAGCCCAGAGGCTGAAACTGTTTCTGTTCTGGTGCCAGCAGGAAGGAGGAAAGAGAAATGGAAGCAGACCGAGCAGCTCCTGAGAAGGAGGAGAGGAGTGAGCCCAGCCTGATCTGCCCCCTGCCACCAAGCCGGAGTTACATCCCTCCCAAGGACCTGCAGAGCTGCCTCGAGTCCCACGTCAGGGAGGTCTTTGGGCCCTCTCTTCCCGAGGACTGGCAGCAGACTCCTCTGCAGGAGAACAGGCTGAAGCATCGCCTGCTGGCCCGGCTGGCAGCAGAGCTGGGACACGCTGTCCCCAACTCCCAGCTGCACCTGATGCGCCGCGCCGGGGACGTGCTGGGTTTCTATCGCACCCCCGTGAAGGACGGGACCAAGATTGATGAACTCGTGGCTGCAGAGCTGCCCCCGAACCTGAAAATCATCTGGCAGCACTGAGTCCCCCAACAGAGCATCCCTGTGCCTGTGCTTGTGCCCTGGGCTTGTGCTGCAGGCAGCAGCAGAGCTCTCTTGTTGGGGTGAGATCTGTGAATTTCACTAATAAACATTCACTGAGCTGTGCTTGGGTTTGGCTGTTCCTGTTCTGCTCTTTTTTCCCTGCAGACCAGTTCTTGCAAGGCACTGGTGCAGTGTGGACGCTGCCAGCTGCCCCCTGCTCTTTCCCTGCTGCCAGGCACTGACACGATCCAGTGGGGATCAACAAGGGGGCCATCTCCACAGTTTCTGCTTTGCACCTCTGTGCTGGTTTTGGCTGGGATAGAGTTAATTTTGTTCCCAGGGGCTGTTATGGGCTGTGTTTTTGACCTGTGCTGAAGTCAGAGCTGATAATACAGAGATGTTTTTGCTATTGCTAAACAGGGCTTGCACAGAGCCAAGGCCTTTCCTGCTTTTCTTACTGCCACACTGGTGAGGGGACTGGGGGTACATGGGAGGGGACACAGCCAGGACAGGTGACCCAAGCTGACCCGGGGGATATTCCAGACCATACAGCATCAGGCTCAGTGTGTAAAATGAGGGAAGAAGGAAGCAGGGGACATTTGGAGTGATGCATTTGTTCTCCAAGTCACTGTGATGTGCGATGGGACCCTGCTCTGCTGGAGGCGTTGAACACCAGGCCAGCCATGGGAAGCAGCCAAACACTTAATTCCTTATTTTGCTTTGCTTGTATGTGTAACCCTTGCTTCCCCTATTAAACTGTCCATACACCAATGCATGAGTTTTCCAGCTTTTCCCCTTGTGATTCTCAGGACATGGTAGTGTGTTCTCCAGTGCTCACACAGATCTGCTTTCCCTCTGTTTCGCTGCTGTGAAAGGCAATGCCCATGTGGCCACTCCTGGGATGTGCTTGGCAAGCACTGGAACACAGATATCAAGCTCTGGAATGCTTTTTCCAGGACTGATGAATGGCACTGTAGCTGTCTGTTGGATTTCTTTGTACTGCTCCTGGTTGGCCCAGATCTGGCTGTCAAAACTACTGAAGGAGTTGCCAACAGGAGTGGTGCGAGGATTAGTCTGGGTTACCTGTGCTAGCCTTCAGGATGCTGTGATATCTTTCCATTTCCCTTTCCCAAAAGGATAAAAGAAAACATGAAAATTTGTTCCATTTAACTTATCTTATATCTTACCATATGTCAGCAAGAGCTCTCATGGAATGAAACACTCAGCATAGTCAAAATTTATGTTTTCTTTCCAGAGTATGAAGCTTGGTAGGTTTTATAATACACAATTCAGTTGAGTTTTACTTCTTTTACTTATATTTACTTCCACTTGAAAACATCAGAACACTGCATAATTGCAGTAGAATGTGGCCTAAGTAATCCATGAATTTGTGGAACATACCACCAGAATTTACAACTTTACATCCCTGGGTTGTGTGTCAGATGGGATACATTGCCCTTAAGCATCCAGACAGTTTCTATTTAAAGAAAAAAAGTAACCATTTAATTATTTTCTTTGGAGATCAGCTGTCGGCTTTTACCACTCATTTTTCACACAATGTTGGCCTGTTCCAGGCCAAGTCAGAAATTTTATATAAAAGTGCTGTCTTTTTGGTATGAAGTGGTGGGATTTTTGTTGTTGTTAGGGTTTTGTTGGTTAGTTGGTTGGTTGATTTTGGTTTTTTTGGTTGGTACAGTCACACAATGCAAAACGGGTACTCATGAAATTCTGAAGGAGAAAAAGTTAGGTATTTCACGTAGCATTTTCTATTTCTAGAATGCTGTCAATAAGTCTGACTGTAATGATTTGATCTCATCTTTCCTTAGAGAAAGACAGATCCCTGCAGAATAATTTATATCTACACAATTATGTATTCTTTGGGACTCCTTCTGCTTCTGTTGGCAAATGGAATAGTGAAATATCAGGAAGACAGAAATTGTTAACTTGTTCTTCAGGCAGTCAGATTATAAAGGGAAGTAAATGTAATAAATCCATAATGGAAAGCTGGACAAGGATACCAAGCTTCATGTCTTCATTTCCCTGTCTCCTGAAGGGCAAGTTTTTCTTCTTTCTTCCTCTGCTGACCAGGTGACAAAATCTGTTCCAGAATCAGTGACAAGATCTTTTCAGTAACAGGTCTGGAATCAGAGCAAGGCAGGAAAGCCAAAGGTTCTTAAAAAAACCAACCAAACAGTAAACGGTAGGAAAAAATGGTCTTCATTTGCTACTAGATGTGTGTGGGAAAGGTGAATGCTTTTGTGTCAGCTCAATGAGGAACTGGGCCAAAATCAAAGTACTTTGGAGGATGCAGTTCAGCCTATTTCCTGTCGTGTGTCCATGAAATGGACTCATCTGAGAGTACAGGCCTTGGCATTAGCAGGCAGATGAAAACAAGGACAGATAAAATTAACTTTGCCTGTAATCTGTAACAATTACAGAGTCTCTAAGATTTACAAACCACAATAAAGAATGGAAATGTAATGAGCAAATATACAGTCTACAAGGGATGTAAGACCCAGAGATTGCAGATAATAAATATGGGTCTTTGTTCACAATATGTGCACCGATGTGGCTGTCTTCTGCTCTTTGGGTTGTTTTTGTTTGGGTTTTTTTTTCTTTTTTCAAGATAGCTGAACAGACAACTGAATGCAGATGTTTGGCTGAGAGAAATGAAAATTGTCTTGTTTTCATAGCTACAATAGACAGTGGGGAAAAGCAAGAAAAAAGATGCAAGGGAAAGAAGTATGCCAGATGAAGTCCTTGTATGTTAATGTGAAGGAACCTGCAACAAGTGTTGACATTTTGGCATTCAGAACTTGCTTTTACAGAGGTCTAAGTGGTGGAACATGAACATTCTTCACTTTCTCCTAGTGGAATATTTGCTATGAAGTGTAAATGAAGACCAAGGAGTTTTTCTCCTCATTAGCGAGAAAAATAAAAGTTCATGGTTTAGAATATTTTTAAAAGGGATAAGAAGGGACACTGTCCAGCTCTGGGGTGTTCCTCGCTATCAGCCAAAGAACACACCAGTAAATTAAGACTGGTAAATGTTATCTATATACTGTTACTTCACTGAGGTATATATATATTCATAAGTTTCATGCATTATATAAACATTCTTGGGAGCTTTTGATGTTGCAGAAACGCTTTCTTTTTTTTACACTCTGACTTATCTGCACGGCATCCTGCAGATCAGGTCAATATATTTTATTCCTTCTTGTGGTGTCATCCAGTTGTTTCACACTTCCTTGGTAAGAGGAGTTTACAACTTTTCTAATTCTCTGGTGTTCTGGTTTGTGTCACTGTTATCACTTGGAGACGTCAGTCAGCAGATGTGGGAAAACAACATAATTGCTTTACACCGTTTTCTTAGTTACATAGAAGCATTTTAACATTTCACGTTTTGCTAAGGCTTACAATATAATCACACCACTATTTCAATAAGCTATACAGTGTAAACATAGATATATTAATCACACTACTTTTTCCATGAGCTATATGGGCTATTTCCATGTACACTTTAATCTGTAAAACAGATTATATTATATTAACAAGCAGCTAAAGTAAATTACAAATTGTGCCGTATTTGAATACTTACAATCAGTAACATGCAAAAGCTAATACATAAATGCGAAAGCCAGTATTATAGGGTCATTTTTAACAATTAGCTTGCCAAAACGTCTGGATTTGAGTTTAACTGGGTTGGGCAACACTGGGTTATCCTTCGGAGAAGAGAGCTCTTTCCCAGCCAGATCCCGCTGCTCCCTCACGTTCCGCACTGTCCCACAGCGTTATGTGACGAGCGGGAAGGACTCCTTAGAGGAACGGGTCCTGGCAGCTGCGTGGACGTCCCAAACAACTCTTCCGCGGCAGGGAGGGATGGGAGTGGGTCCCGCCGAGCTCAAAGCAGAATTTTGCTGAGCTTTGGTTCCGGTTCCCGGCTCGGTGAAGGGCGGAGCGCAGCGGGACCCGCCGGAGCGTGGCAACGCGCGCAGCTGCCAGGATCTACCCAGGGTGCCGCTGCGCATGTGCATCCGTCTCGTTCCGCCACATCCTTGCCCTCGTCCTTTTCCTGATCTTTTTGCTCCTTTTCGTCTTTTTCCCGTTCCCGCTCCTCTGCCACTGCGGCCATGGGGAAGCTGAACGTAGTGATGCTGCGGTACCTGTCCCGGGAGCACTTCAGGGTGCTGACGGCGGTGAGCAGGCACGGGCAGCGGAGCGGGACCGGGCCGGGCCAAGGCCGAGCGGGAGGGGTCGCAGCCGGCGGCGTGAGGGACCCTCCTGTGTGCCCTGGGGCTCCGTGCTGGCTTGTTCTGGGGAGGGGCCGGTTCGGGCCGGTATTTCCTTCGGTCGCCCGGCTGGGGGGAATCGGGAGGGGCAGGGAGTTCTTGGGGATGCTCGTGGGTTCTCCGGGGATGCCAAGGAGAGTCCCTGAGGATGCCCGGGTGGTCGCAGCATCCCCAGCGTCTCTGCTCTCTCTGCTTCCCTTGACTGGGACCGAAATCTAATTAGCCGCTCGTGTCGTGGCTGGCGCTGAAGCTTCCCAGGGTGGGTTGTACATAAGCCGCCAAGGAGCAGTGAAGCAAATGCAAAGGTTTGCTAAGTCTTAAAATGTACAAACTTAAGTCTTAAAATCTGTATTCTTTAAAAATTTCCTTTGTAGAAAGGGATTTTCCTCTTGAGCAGGATCTAATCTTTCATTGTTGAACACAGGGCTGACAAATCTGTTTTTAATTACTCTTTTAGGTGGAAATGGGCATGAAGAACCATGAAATAGTTCCTGCTAGCTTAATTGCTTCCATTGCCAGCCTTAAACATGGTGGCTGCAATAAAATTTTGAGAGAATTGGCAAAGCACAAACTTGTGGCTTACGAAGTAACTAAAAGTGAGTTTGAATTTTTTGTTGTTTTGTGTCTCCCTTTTATACCTTGTCCCCAGTGCCTCACAGTGGTACCTGTCCAACGGGTTGGGATGTAGGAGTGAGTGCCCAGAGTGTTTGCTTTGCCTTCTGTTGGACTCAGCCTGGAAATGTGGGTTTGTGCAGCAGCAGATGCTGTGTCTGCTTGTACTTTTAGAAGTGACAGACAGAAAAAAAATAAACAGTTAACTTCCTTTTTTGCTCGGAATAAAGTAAAAAGAATCAAAACTTGAAGCAATGTTCAAGTACATAGGAATCAGCCCAAAATGAGTGATCTCCTCACACTTCTGGAACAGACTGCACAATCCTTGGACATTTCACTGCCTCAGGAACAGCTGCTAAAGCAGCATTTATTGTCTGCCATATGACAAAGTTGTGCAGGCCTTTCCCCCTTCCCCTCAGCCTTTTAGCTGGATCTGGCTCTGCAAACACAGTGGGGACGTCTGTGGGAAATACCTCTCCCTTTTGTCCCAGTTCTTCAGAGGATTGAGGGTTGTTCCTCTTCAATTTAAGCATCTTCACCATTCAGTCAAATTGGTCTGGTAAGAGCCAAGGGGTGAAATATTGCTTGGGTGTTACATACTTTAAGAAACAAGAAACAAGACTGAATTGAGATTTATTTTAAATGTGATGTATGCATAATAAGGAGTGAAATGTGTTTAATTTTTACCCAGCTGTCCAGGGTTATCGGTTAACTAATGCAGGATATGATTATCTGGCTCTGAAAACTCTGTCTTCCCGACAAGTCATCAGTTCTGTGGGAAACCAGATGGGTGTTGGCAAAGAATCAGGTAAACTAAAATAACACTTTTAATAATAATTTTTTAAAGCAAACACATTTGTAATATTGCAAAAAATTTTGCTAGAAACTAAGGTAGTTGTCCCCTGGATAGGCAGCTCAGGTAATCTGTCAAACATCAAGATTTATTTGAACATACCATGTTCAAGTGCTCTGTGAGGCTTCTGGCTACATTTGAGTATTTTTTCACAACAGTGTAATTGCATTTTGTGCATTTTGTCTGTTTCTTCGTTTTTTGCTTAAAAAGCTACATTGCAGGCAGGTGCTACTTGTGTTGTGCTTTGTGAAGAGTTTCAAACCATTTAACAAAAAGATAATTTCAGTTTTGTCATCCCACTTAAAAATAAGGTAGTAAAATAAATTAGGCTCAAAACTATCAGAGCACTACCTTGGTTCCTCTTATGTTCATGTAGTTTGACACAGAATGTAACTTCTATAATTGGAGAAGGGGATTATTTGGGACAAATGCTAGAAATTAAGTTTGGGGTATTTGTTAACACTTTAAATTGAGAGTCTAGTCCCTTGAGTTGTCTGTCCATTCATCAGGAAGGAGAAGCTCTTCCAGGGTGGGGATAAGAACACCAGAGCACTGAAGATACTTCAGATCTTATCAGCATTTCTTCTGTTGAAGTGCCATGAACTTTCTAACAGTAATTTCTTCATGTTCAAACCTCTGATACACACTACGTAATTAGGTGCTTTTGCTAAAATTTGCAGATCAGAAAGGGTAAGGAGTGAGATAACAAACTTTCACTGCACTTTTTCAGCTGCCTTGTTAGAGATCATTCATTTCTTACATCTGTGCTGTTATGTGTTTTCTAGATATTTATATTGTTGCCAATGAAGAGGAGCAACAGTTTGCGCTGAAATTGCATCGTCTGGGGAGAACCTCCTTCCGCAACCTGAAAAATAAACGTGACTACCACAAGCACAGGACCAAAATGTCCTGGCTGTACTTGTCCCGGATAGCAGCAATGAAGGAGTTTGCCTACATGAAGGTAGGTGGCCATTCCCACAGTGCCAGCAAAGGTGGGACAGGCTGGAAGATGCCTCTCAGGCTGTCTTTTGAGCAGACTGTGTTTGCAGTACTGGTAGGATTTATGCTTCCATTTTTGTCTCTCCTAATGGACTTAAAGTGTACATTTCAGAAAGTTTCAATGCAGCATGCTTTGTACACTTCCCAGTGCTAAAGTTAAGCTTTGTCATTGAAGTCACATGGAACAGATTTGGGTGTCATGGGAGAATTTAGAATTAATGATGTTATTTATGGATAGATAATCTATGTATCACCAGTTCTGCAGTTTTTCCTTCAAAACTTATTGCATTAACTAGGAAGCAGCTGTCATTTCTTAAAATTAATCTATTTTGTATTCTACCAAGCTTTCACTTGTTGCTGTGCTATTGAGGGAAATCTTTCAAATAAAAACTGGTGTTTTGATCTAAAAAGGCACACTTAATTCTGTGCTGTGAGAAAAGGTTTCATTTGCAAGCATATTCTGCTACTCTTGAATTCTGTGGTTTTTTACCTGCTTTAAGAACAGAGATATTGTATAGTGATGAAAGATGATAGCTGAAAACTAATTATTAGTAAAAACCTAGTTTTTCTTTCTCCTTTTGTGGTATTCAGTAGTAATATATACATGAAATGTGATTTTCTTATCCTTGTTAAAAAAGAACCATGATGGATTGTCTCAGTGGCCTCCACAGAGAGAGAAATAACTAACACTATAATTTGGAACTTCTGTATTGGTCCCAGTGATCCAACTGGTAAAGCCTTATGTGGTCAAAATTTGTAGGAGTATAACTGTGGGGGTCAGTTTCCCTGAGAGTTGAGGGAGGTTTAACTGAGTGCTGAAAAGCAGTAATACTTAATTAACAAAAACTGTATTTATGTTACTTTAACTTAGAACTCTTAGAAAAGTTCACTGGTAATAACAACAGAATGAGCAAAAGGATAATGAACCCATAAAAGAATTGAGTGGATCCAGTGAATTTGTGCTAGAAAAGGCAAATGGGAGAGCTTCAAAATATTATGACCTACCCTTGGTTAATCTCAAGTGTGGTATAATGCTGATTATTGCTATTTAAGAATGAACTTCTTGTGTTTACAGCAACTGAGCATAGATTGACTAATCATGCAGGAGTGTATTGGCAGTAGCTTATTGTGGAATTCTTTTCTAATGCCAAACACCACATTTCCAGTTACCTGCTACTGATTCCACAGGCTAATGAACCAGATACGGTTCTGTCATTTCTCCAGTCTGTTGTGGTTTTCTTCCAGGTGCATGATAATTAAATTGTAAGCAGTGTACTCAGTGTCTACGCATCAGCATTTTATTGTCTTTGCAGTGAAAGTTCCAATGGCTGTGAGGCTGTTTTCCTACTTAAGCGTGTGATTTGTGCAATATATGCTGCTGTCACAGTGATACGTACTGCTTATCTTAGGTGTGAGTTTGTCAATATATGTAATGTTTCCTTAACTATTTAGTTTTAATTTTTCAATGTGTTGTCTCTTTCCAGGTTTTGCATGACAGAGAATTTCCTGTTCCAAAGCCCATAGACTACAATAGGCATGCGGTTGTTATGGAACTTGTTGATGGATATCCTTTGTAAGTAGTGAAACTTGCATTCTCTATGTTACAGAGACTTTGACAACCTTAGGAAAAGTCACAGGATTAGTCTTTTTCCTTGTTTTCTACACAGAAATTGCATATTCTGTATCTTACTTTGCATATAGAGTATTAATGCCTTTCATATTCTGAGCTCCAGTTTGTGATCCTTGCACTGTTAATTCAGATGAGTTTGTAACTCACTCCTGCATTGTTTATATAGATTACCATGTACAATCTAGTTTTGCAGCTTTGAGAAAGATTATTTTGCTTGAGTTTTCCAACTTCTAGAAACAATAAATATTATTGAGGTTTGTAGGTGAGGGGTTGCTTTGATTTTGAATGCAAAAGGCCTGTCTCTTTCATGTAATAACCAGGTCTAATCCAGAGACCTTAAGTTTCTAGTTCTACAACAAACCAGTCCCTTCTCTTGTATAGGATTCAGGATCTTAAGTTTAATCAAAAGGGAATTAATTCCAAAGTAAAGCAGCTGAAGAATAAGGTGGAAAGGACTTAATTGTATTCTGTCTTCCCACCCTCATTTCTTAAATAATTCCACATCCGTCGTGTAAACAGAACACTTCAAGTTCCTTGTGGCAGTCTGCAGTGGAAGGTTACTTTTTCTTTTTTTTTCCTAATATAATCTAGAAAATCTGATTTTGTAAAATGAAGTGCCATGGGCCATATGAATTTCAATGTAAAAAGATTAGGTCTTACTGACATGATAAGATTACCTAAAACAGAAGAAACATAGAAGTTTGCTGGTCCGTTATTTACATAATGCATTATGACAGCAGTGCTCAATGGGAGACAGTAAGTGTGAGTTTTGATGAGGTTTAGCCTGGCTGTAAGGAGATACTTTCTCCTCTTGAGGACAGAGAGGCAGTGACACAGGTTGCTTGGGAAGCTTTCATTGTCTCTCTCCATTCCTGGGAGTTTTCTATCCCAACTAGACAGAGACCTGAGCACTCTGGTCTGATCTCAGATTTGACTCAGCCTTCAGGAGGATGCTGGACCAGAGACCTGAGGGCCCTTCTCATTTGAATTACTCTGGCATTCTGTCAGTTGTATTTTGTATACTTTATCTGTATTTTTAAATTAAGGCTTTCAAGGTTCAGAATATTTTATTTTGCTTAACTTTTCAGGTGCCAGGTGCACCAAATAGAAGATCCTGCTTCTGTCTACAGTGAATTAATGGACCTGATTGTGAAACTTGCCAATCACGGTCTGATCCATGGGGATTTCAATGAGTTTAATCTCATCTTGGATAATAACGACCATGCCACTTTGATTGATTTCCCTCAGATGATGTCAACATCACATGCAAATGCTGAATGGTAGGTTTAGATCTGAAGTTGTTTTCCAGGTGAATCTGACAAATGCTGATGACGGCAAACAGTTGACCATGACTTGTTTCCATAAGTCTTTTCCTGAATCTTTTTCTGCCATTGTTGTGATGCAGCACAAGTAATGTTCCAAATGAAAAATAAGTAGAAATGTCTCTGCAGAATAAATACGTAACTAATTGCTTCTCAGAGATAATAATATTTTTTGGTTAAGAAATGCTCAGAAATTAACTGTATCCAATTTCTCTTCCTTAAGCCTTTTGTCTTGAGATCACTATTAGAAATAATTTTCAAATAAAACCATGTAGGGTAAATGCTTCTCGTTGCAATAGACTTCATTGATATTTTGATTGTACAATTCTGTATTTTTACAGGTATTTTAACAGAGATGTTAACTGTATCAAGGAGTTCTTCAAGAAACGCTTCAACTATGAGAGTGAGCTCTTCCCAACCTTCAAAGACATCAGGTAGAAATGTCTCTGGTTTGGGCTGGTCACCCTTCCCCGAGATTATGGTGGTTAAGTGTCCTTTGCCCTTTGAAAGACCCAAGCCGAACACAGAAATGAACCGGAGTCTTCAGATGTTCTTTTTCAAGGATTTTCTTGTTACTTATTATTTCTTATAATTTCATTTTTCTCTGTGCCCAGCCAAGGTCTCCACAGCATGGGCATCAGGTGATGACTCCTGCCTCTGAAGTAGGCTTGTCATCTCTTATACAGATTATTATGTGTCTATTATTTACAATTACAAATCAATATCTACATTTTATACTAAACAGGTTACTTCTACACTAACCCAATCTCTCTAAAGCTACTTTGTGCCACTGTCACAGCAGGAGATGGAGACAAAGAAGAAGACCCCAGGGCACCGCCCAGAATCCTCCATCTTGCCCCCATTCACCCCTATTCTAGGAACCCAAATGTGAAAACTATATTACTCTTTATTACACTTTGTGGCTTGTAGCTCCTCTCCCAATGTTGGAAGTCTTTCCCATGGACTGAAGTCAAAGCCCTTGCCTTTCTGGGCTCTGTGCCAGGGTCTCCAACCCCTCTGTACAGATCCAGGACCCCCCTGTACAGGTTTCAAACCCCCCTGTACAGGTTTCTGACAGTCCAGGGTATCCAAAGGAATGCCCTGGACTCCAACAGAAATGACCAGATGAAATTGAGTTCTACTTATGGCACTAGTGTTGGTTTTCTGAGAAAAGTGGATTCCTGTGAGAGATGCCTATGGGAGAAATAAAAAAGTAGGCTTGACTGTGCAATTTTAAGTTATATTTTTCTCATTTCTATTGTGTTTTCTTCAAAGTTACTGCAAGTGGTTTTCAAGTGTGCTTTAAAATCCTCTGCTGCTGCCTTTGTCTTCTTGCAACCAAGGAAGAGAGGTCAACCTGAAAGCTTGATCCAAATTACGAACAGTGAGGCAGAATCAGCCTGATTGACAGTTTATGTATTGAGGATTAATTTGGGTTTCTATTTTAAAACTATTTTTATAATGCTTGTAAATAGGGTGAGTGCCTCCTCAGACATTATTACATTTAAACTCTTCTTCCTAAAGTGTTTTGCTATCTCTGAAAAGTAAACTAATTTTTCACTCATTTTACGACCGAAACAATTGCAATGAAAACGGTTCTATTTCATCCTGAGCACTTTTCCCAAGGAGTTCTACGCTTTAATCAGCCTTTGTATGTCACACCCTTTATTATTCTGTTTGCTTATGCATGATTTGAACTTAAACCTAAATGTTACTCCTGCTAAAGTAAAACAATTTCCTGTTATAAAAAAACGCATAAATGTAGGTTATGGAGATGGAATCATCTTCTGGAGGAGTTTTTTTTTCTTGGATTACATTCTAAGTTAGTATTTCACCTAAAGTATTTCACCATCATGTCTTTTGTGTGTTTCAACAGAGTGTATCTTTTTTGTTAATAGTGTGGGTAATTTTAGTCTAGCTTGGTTAGCATTTTAAACCCAAAATGTAGTCTATTGGTAACTTGGCTTATTATATTTAGCATATTAAAAAAAAAGATTCCTCTTTCACAGGAGAGAGTGTTTTCTTGATAAAGAGATTGCTGCCAGTGGCTACGCAAAGGAGATGCAGGAAGATGGTGAGCTGCTTTACCCTGCAGGTTCTGACGAGGATGACGATACAGAGGTGTTAGAACTTGCAGAGGATGCTGAGAAAGAGCTCAACTTCTTCAACAAAAGTGAAAAAAACAGCGACGACTTCACATATGAAGTGGGTGATTTCTCTGAAAGCAGAGCCTCTGACAGCACCGTGAGCAGCAGTGAGGAAGAGGCTGATGCAGCTGAAAATACACAAAGATTGAAAATGACAGAGTTGAGCTCAGCCTTGGAAAAAGCTGAAGGGCCAGCTGTGCCTTGGAAGTCCAGTGAAGATGCAGAGAGTTCTGCAGTTAATTCTTTTAAGGGCAAAAGATTACCTGAAAATGCTGCTAAACTGGAAGGTCAGGCAGGTCAAGGAGGATGCTGTGAGGGTAAGGAGAACGAAGACGAGTGTCCTGAGCTGGTCAACTCATCAGCTTTAAATGAGGAATTCAGTCATTACAGGTAAAGATTCACAGTTACTGTCTAGGAGTGTGGCCCTTCCCTTGCCCCCAAAAATGTAAATATGTCAAGTAGCTCAAGAAAGACTGCTCTTCAGCTGCCCTTGTTTAAACTGAAGACTAAAAATTCAATTTAATTTGAAAATGTAGCAGTAAATAGCCTTCGTATTGGTGTTACGGTTGTCCAGCTCTGTTGTAGTGTCTAATGAGAAAACAGGTCTTGCCCTTCAAAGACCAACCTATATTCTGTCGGGGGTTTTTTCCCCTTTTTCTTCATTTCAGCTAATACTGGTAATGACGTAGTTCCTGATGTTAAAATACTACTTCTAAATAACATTCATGACTAAGTTTATAATTCAGATACTGTGTGTCAAAGCCAAAACTTCTGCTGCTCACTCAGCTGAAGTTATCAAGAACAAGCTCCTTGGAGTGTTTTATTCAAATATATTGTACTGTATGTTGTTCTGGCTTTTAATTCCTTTGCTGACATACTTAGAAATTCCTGTTTGCCTTTGGACTGACCCCTTGTGTGTGAAATTCGGTTTCTTGAGTGTGCCAGCCCACCATATATGTTGATACAGAGATCATACTCCTCCTCATTTGCTTTTGCTTTTCAGTTAAATATTGTTAAAATGTTGTGCAGGATCTGAAGTGTTTTACTGCCCTGAGGTTTCTCTTCTTGTGCTTGATAGTTACATGGGTGTTGTGCAACAAATTTTTCCTTTTACAAAGTACCTTTTACAAAGCTTCCTTTTACAAAGGTTGTCTTGAACAACCAGTGTTAATGTTTAAAACTTGCACGTTCTGTCGCAAGTTTTCAAGTTGTAGCCCAGAAAGGGAAGACTCAAACAGGGTGCTCATAAAGGCAAAGGTGTGTTTATCTTGCTAGTTGAATAATACATTCATTTGTGTGTTTCAGTAATGAAGAGTGTATTGTTCCCATTGCTGGCCACAGAACAAGGACTAAGAGCATCACATCAGTCAGAAGTGTTGGGAGCTGTTCAACCATTTCTCCGGTAAGTATTATTTTCTTATGCTGTCTACTTTACCCTCAGACCACCTTAAATTGCACATAGCTGTTAGCACCTGTTTCTGAAATTGTTCTCTGGCATTATCATGTCTAAAAGCAGTCACCATCTATCTCTCCAGAGTGCTTCTACTGTCCCACAGAAAAATAGGACTGATACCACTGTAATTGTTTACAGGGAGTGATTTCTAGCACTCTCCTTCATATTTTGCTTTTTGGTCTCTCACTGAAGCTCCCTATCAACACTAACAACTCTCATTTACCCAATCACTAATTTATATTAATGTATGTTAATGCACCAACAGCATCAGTTCATCCCTTTCTGTTGTAGCCACAACAGAATTAATAAAAATAAAAAAAAATATTTTTTTTTTATTTTGAACATGGATACTTGAGTCTAGGTTTAATTTTACCTTTCTCATCTCTTCCTAGAAATCTCTTCACATTCTTTTCCAAAAGATTTCTGTGAACTCACCTTCAACAGTGATCGCTTTGGCAATTTGAATTTGGCCTTCTGAATTACATAAGTCATGTAATCAAATTACATTTTCAGCAGAATTTTATGTGCTTTTTTTCCACCCTAGAGTAGGCAGTAGGTGATACGTCTACTTGGCATCAGGAATTTCAGAACACATGTAGGTTGTGATGATGGAAAGACTGATGAGGCTTTCCACCAAGTGCTGCAGTTCAGCAATAGAATTTGGTGAATTTACATTAGATTACATGTCATAATGGTATCTGCCCTGAGGAATTTATTCTAGCAGGTTTCCAGCAATGTATGACTCCACCATGATGAAATAGATGTGATTTGATTTCTCTTTTTCTTCTGAGAAAAAAATATGCAAGTGTGCACTTGGCATCATTGTGGCAACTTGAGCTGGGACCATGCCAGTCTACAAAATCATGGCTTAGTTTTGGTTGTGGGCAGATATTGCCATGCCAATGGAGAGCAAAGCTCAGAATGAGCCAGGTGCAAATAATAGATGAAATTTCATAGAACTACTCCAGTTTGATGGAATGGGAAAACTGGAGGAGGAATTGTAAATCACTAATTCCCCATCCCTCTTAGCTCCACTTGTGTTATAGAGTTGTTGTTTTCCATTAGAATCAGTCATATTTTTGTGAGCTAAACTTCAGAATAACCAGGGTGCTGAAAGAAACAGCCCAAAACAAATAATACTGCTAGACATGGAATGATCTGCAATATTATCAGTATTTACATTTTTGTGTAAGGCCTATGTTCTGCACTGAGAGGTGTGGGTCCTTTAGCATCTCAGTAAGGAGCACACTTGAAGTTAAATTTTAAAACTAAGAAATATTTAAAATGCTATTTATTATAACAAAGACAAAAGCACAGATAACCCCATACCCATTTATGTGCTGTGAGTCCTGAGGGTGTAGCACACACACAGCACTCCATGCAGACATTGTCCATAACAGAGAATCTCCTTTTTCAGTTAGCTGAACTGTTTTACGGTTTTCTTACAAGGGAACAACCGTGTTAATTTCTACAGTCAAGGTGAACATCGTGAATGTTCTACTGCGAAATGATTTAAGAAGTTTTGACATATTATGTGTGTGTTTGTTTGTAGGAGCTGGTGAAACAGAAGATAAAGCGTCAACTGACCAAGCAGCAAAAGTCTGCTCTGAAGCAACGGCTGCAAAAAGGGGAGGCGAATATTTACACCAAACAACGCCGAGAAAATATGCACAATATTAAGTCAAGCTTGGATGCAGCCAGTTTCTGGGGATAATTTATTAAAGCTCCTGTGGAACATGAGGAATGTATACAGCTGAAAGGATCATGCTAATTTACCAATAATCTTTTTATGTAAAGGAGCAATCTCTGCTATGCAAACCAGATATTTTTCTGGGAATTAATAAACCTCATTCTCATTCCTCTGACTTTGACTGGGAGGTTGTATTTTGTGATTCTAGTCAAAACTTGACTATAATTTATATTGTATCAGTAGTATCAATTAAGATTATGTCAGGAATTTCCAGCAGTGTTTTGTCATAATGGAATTGTGGTTTATTTGTTGTGCAGAGGCACAGAAAAAGCCTTTTTCTTTTCCTCAGTTGTAGATGCACAGTTATTTGCATAAATGTAAAATGGAAATAGTTTTTGCTAAGTTAGTCAGATGTGACATTACTGTCTTTTAACTTTTCTTCAAAACCCCAGGGACCTGGTCAGATGTAACAAAACTTGGTTTAATTGGCTGAAATAATCATTTAGTGCAGGATCTGACTTACCTGCTGGGGCTTAGAAACATAAATAGGACAAATCATTAAAATTATTGGCACAAGTACATTTTTGAAGTGCTGTTCTACAAAACAGTACTGAAGCACAAAAAAACCTTACTGCTATTTTATTCTGAAGGTAAAAGTAGCTTACAGTAGGTATAAAAAGTTAATCATAAAGTAATGGTAAAATACAACTGACAAAGATCAGTAAACACAGTATTCAGCAGTCAGAAATCTTTGAGTATTGTGCTTGCCAGAGTGTTCATCTCTCATATGTCACTGTCATTTGCATGAAGTTCTGCCTCATGATTCCATTAATATTTCTGTTTTAATCATCAGTACTGGCAGAGGTGACCAACAGGAGTTTAGTCTCATCTGTGTATCCATTCTGATTAGTTTTGGAGGTGTTTGATTGATGGTTTGTTGGGGTTTTTTAAAATATTCAGTACCTTCACGTGACCTGGGTAGTACTCAGTAGGCAGGAAACCCCAAAACATAAAAAAACCCCTGAATACAACCCTACAGACACAGTGCTCATTCTTACACAAAGGGCCTTTCGCAAAACACCAGAGCATTTATCTTCCTAGTCAGCATAAGCAGACTGCTGCTGTTTTACAAGAAGCAACAGGGAGTGATGTAACTTGGCAGTTTGGGTGTTAAATGTGAAAAATCCAACTTTTCATTTTCACTGGCACTCACTGGCACTGGATATTCTCATCTGTGGCTCCTAGTTCCCTTCACTCTGCCCACGACCAGGGTGCAGCAGCAGCTGTCTGCTCGTGGGACGCTGACACAGCTGCATGGCCATCAAAGCTCACAGCCCGCGGTGCCGGGCAGGGTAAGGTCGGGCTGCCGCTGGCATCGCCGTGTCCCCTGTGGCAGCCGGGCGGACTGGGGAGGGCCGGAGGAGGATTTTCCGCGGCTACAGCCTTTTCCCTCCGAGAAGCCAGCCGTGCGCCTCCCGGCTACCCGCCCGCTGCCGCTTCCCGTCGGGATGGCAGCAGGGCGCCGAGTGTCGGTGGCTCTGCCTGGTGGGGCTACAGCAGCCGTATCCGCTGGCGCTCCGCGCTCTGGGAGAAGCGGCGGCCGCGCACCAGGAGCATGTGGCTGGGAGCGCTGCCGACCGACTCTGCAGATGTGGACAGCAGGACGTGCTCCGCGGGCAGGGACGAGCTGCGCTCGCAGCCTGAAACTCCTTCCCTGCCTCCTTTTCGGTCCCCCGGGAATGTCCCCATCCAGAGCCCTTCCCCGAGGCTGCCCGCCCCCTCCTGCACCGGGGGTCTTCGCGCCTGCCCCCGGTACCTCTTCCCTTCCTCCGCTCCTTCGTACGGCTAAGGAGGAATGTTTGACAAGAAGTAACACTGGCAGTGAATCCTCTATTTTCTTCCTTTCTCAGAAGTTGCATCTTCAGGCTTGTTCGCTCTGTAATCCTTCTCAAAGAGGCAGTGTTCTAGTGATCTCTGTTTTCTGGAGGTTCTAAATTAAAGGAAGGGAGGGTGAGAAGTTTGTAAATGATAGATAGGCATAGATGACAGATATTTATCCTTCCATACAATGGAAAGCAAAGTGCTAGCAGAACTCTAAAATAGCTTCATTCGTTATTATATGATTTAATTGTAATAGATATTTAGAGTATTATTATATCAATATTAAATACATTCCTGCTACAGTTACGACTTTTCATGGTCCATTGAAGATAAAAGAAAACCATGATATTTTAAAGGAAATACCTCCTTCACAACACCGGTTTCAAAAGCCAGTTGCTAACCTTTTTTAGATAGCTCTTTATAGGAAAGACTTTTTTGTTATTTAATCACTCCCTTAAATAATCCACTAATATCTTATGAAGGAATCTTTCAGGTTTCTTTTTCTATGGCCAAAAATCTCTGGCTTTAGAGAAGCAATTCCTTTCTAAAACGATCCATCTCCCTGCTGCCACCTGCATTTTCCTCTCTGCACTGCTCTCCCTTCCAATCCTGTCATGTTGGGGTGAGATACAGAGGAACCTGCTCCTGTTACCTTCACTGTACCTTCAGTGCAGGTGTGTATTTCCAGAGTGTATCATCCCCCAAACTCTGTGTTATGCTGAATCTGAAGTTTTCTTCATAGGACTGACAGTAAGTGACCTTTTCGCATGAGCTAAAATTTTGCCTTTCATCTGCTTCAAGTGCCTCCTCCTTGCATCTGAAATATAAAACTTCATTTATTTTGCTAGGCATAGACAGACCGAGTTTTTTCACCCTTTGTGCCTTGTAACATAAATGACAAGAAGAATATATAAAAATAATCCTGGTTATTTTTTGACCTTGTTTTCGTTAAAATGATGGGTCATATTTTAATGTGATTTTTTAGGTATCATACTACCAGAGTTATCATGTACCCACCTTACACTTAGCAATCTGAAGCCCATAAAGTTTTCTGGCTTCTGAATACTTATAGGATGCAATATCCACAGTAAATTGAAAGTTTAAGGGAGGGCTTCCAGCTAAACTGAAGACACCAGAAAACAACAAAAGGTAACAATGGAAGAGACACATACTTGCTAGTATTGAAATTGTTTCATCATATCAGAAATTGTAACATGTTTTCTTTCTTGAAAAACTGTTTGGTTTTTGTTTGTTTGTTTGTTTGTTTTGTTTTGTTTTGTTTTGTTTTGTTTTTCAATCCTGGCTGATTGAAAGCTGGAGATCATGATCATAAAATTAGTCCTTAGATGGTGCAGTTTAGAATTTAACCTTGGGTTCACAAAGTGAAGCATTCTTTCATTGACTGCTGTGAGCACATATGACATGCAAACTTAGACATATGTGTGAAAAGATGTTCCCTCTCCATGTTAGAATTGAGGTGTATAATGCATCATAAGCAGAGTAAAGCTATCTTTTTACCTCCTTTAAAAAACACAGTGTGACTATGGCATTTAAGAATAAGTGGATTTCATTGTTCTTTCTATCTAGAGAATAATTTCACTTAATTTATATGAATGTATCTTAGGTAATGAAAACTTTTGTAATGTTGTTATCTTACAATATAAAACAATACAAATGTTTTTTAAATTACAGATATTCACACTAGTTAAACAGAAATTACTTTCTTCTGTTTCATCTGAAACAGTAACTTTTAAAGAAGTAGTTTTCCTCTGCTGCAATTGTCAGTTTTGTGGGGGTATTTTTTGTTGTTGTTCTTGGCTTTTTTTCTTTATTTTTTTTAATTAATGGCATTGCATTCCAAAGGTGTAATTTTATTCCTTGATAGTGTTATGCTTTTGCAATACCCTTCTGGCTGCATTGCCAGTCCTCTACCTGAAGTTACTCTGCTCATTGTCTAAATCAAACCTATAAGGACAAAAATTGAAATTAACTAACCCAAAGCCATTGTGATACATGCCTATTTCTAAAATACAATACAACAACAAGCATTATTTTTTCAGTACTTTCTGTTAAGATTTTGTTGGTTCTTTAAAAATACAACTCAGTGATATCTTTCTTCTGTCACTTCTCACACTTCACACTTCAAGAATTTAAAAAAAAAAAAGACAAATATAGGAAAATGCATAGAATGTATTGGGAGGAAAAGGGGTGGGAATTGGATATAAAAGAAGTAAAAGAAACCTAACATGGACACTTGTAACAAATCCAGTCTTATTGATATCTCGTGGAACAATTTCAGCTGGATTAAGGCCTTCCACAGAGAAAAGGAAAAGCTCCTGAATCTATGGATCATGCTTTTTGCTTCAATATTTTATTTTTAGTAGTAAGTGCAGGGGTTTGCTGTAGCTTGGTATGAAAATTTAGAAAAAAAAGCAATACATCAGTGTCACATGGGATCAAAAACTCTGCAACAGTCAAAGTAAAAAGTAAGGAGGAAGTTATGCTGAACAGACAAATTGAGACTGAGGTACTCACTACTAATCTTCAAGTAAACATAAAATCTTAGTATTTTTGTGCCAAACTGGCTGAGAAAGGTTGGGTGGAGAGTTCAGTTCCAACAGAAGGAGAAAAGTTGTGCATAGACAGAAGCTGCAACAATGCTAGAAGACGTGACTGCACAGATGGAAAACTATGCAGATAGTTTAAATAATAAAGGGTTTGTGATGGAGCTCAGGCAGGGCCAGGCAGGGATGCTACAAAAAATATTTGACAAGTGAGGACTATTGGGAATTCAAGAAATAGTTGTTCTTTTGTCATATTCAATGCCTAAGGACAAGCTAACTCTATACCAGTTCCCACCTGCTTTTACTTCTGTTAAAACAACCTCACAGCAGTTTAAATCACTAGATCTATTTTGGAACAGCACTGAGGATGAAAAGCACATGGAAAATCAGTACTAGAGTGTACTATTTGAATCTGCAGGCAGTTTTTGCAGGTGGTGGCAGTCTGTGGCAATGAAAAGAGAAATCATACGGAAATGCTGGGTGTGCAGGAAATGTAAGCAATTCAACAGGAAGGCAGGTTCTTGCAGAGAGGTATCTTCACAAAAATGACAGTAAAGCCCAGAGAGGTTGTGCAGACTCCATTATTGGAGGGTTCCAAGACCAGACAAAGACCTAATTGACCTGGCCTGTCCTTGTAGCTCATCCTGCTCTAATGGGAAGATTGAAGTAAATGATTCAGGTTGAGAGGTCAGTCCCAATCTGAATTTTCCTAAGATTCTTCCCACTGAGTTCCTATCAAAAATTGAGAGAGAGACAGGGAAGACTGATGATCAGAATCCATCTTTTACTGTGGGCTATGTATCCTTATCTACCATTCTAGGAAGGCTAGTAATTTTTTACTACAATGATTAGGTTAAACATTACACAAACAAACTTATACATTTTGAACATGTGTCTTGAGTTATGGAACCAAAAATGTGTATTCTATTTCATTTGTTAAAAGCACTTGAGGAGATGTTTTTTCTTTATCTCTTGTTATTCTGGGGGAAGGGGAGCGGGTGCCTTCTGATAATGGGCCAACTGTTAAAACCAGGTGAGGCAGTGTTTCTTATCTCTTTCACCACCCGTCCTCCCTCCAGGAAGTATTTTTTGCTAATGGGCCATTAAGGCTCACCAAACAGTCATCCCCAAGCAGTCATCCACATTCCATCATCCCATTGTTAGATGCTCTACCCAGTGGGGAGAGTTAACCATTCCTACCTGGATAAAAGCTGAGACGTAAGAAACAAAGTATCTGGCTCCACCGGATTCCCAGAGGAAGACTGGACCATTCTTACCATCACTAGACCCTTTTTTCCTACAGGATCATCTCTACTTCAACAGCACCACATCTGCCACTCCAGGAGGACTCACTTTTGGACTGCTTCCAACATCCTGACCAACAGGGTGTCAGGTTGTAGCTCTG
This sequence comes from Phylloscopus trochilus trochilus, assembly GCA_016584745.2. Classification (NCBI taxonomy): domain Eukaryota; kingdom Metazoa; phylum Chordata; class Aves; order Passeriformes; family Phylloscopidae; genus Phylloscopus; species Phylloscopus trochilus. Next base: position 14,598,881 of record WQNJ02000015.1, on the reverse strand, counting down.
ACTCTGTCAAGGTTTTCTAGGATTGTTGTTCGTTTGTTTGCTGGTTTGGTCGGGTGGTTTTGTTTTCTACTACATTTGTATTGTTAATATTCCTAGTAAAGAACTGTTACTCGTATTCCCAAATCTTTGCCTGAAAGCCCTTAATTGCAAAATTAATATTTAAAGGAAGTAAGAAGTTTACATTCTCCATTCCAAGAGAAACTCCAGCTTTCCCTAACAGATACCTGTCTTTCCAAACCAAGACAACATCTCTTGCTTGCAGAGGTTGATTCAATCCTTCTTTTCCTGTGGGCAGTCTTGATCCAATCTTCTTGTAATATTCTGTTTGTTCTTGCCAAGGCATTTTTGTTATCAAACTGGCTATGCTAATTAAATCTGTAGTTCTCTCTGTCCTGTGTACCCCAATAAGTTCCAGTTTCCAGGTTTCCCTTTCCCTAACTCTTCTCCAAAGCAGAAACCAACGTTACTCAAATTATGCATAATCATATCCCAATCCATCATATAGTTCCCTAAGGAATTAATTTCACAATTTAATTTGAATTATGCAGGTGGTGTGATACATCTTGAGAAAAGACTCAGAACTATTACTAGAGGACATTATAACTGCTTACAACATAAAATACAAATGTACTGTGTATTCCAGAAAAAAACCAGTGGTTTGCTTGTTTGGGTTTTTTACCCTTTTCCTTGTCCAAACAGAAATGGAAAGTCAGTAAATATGATACAGAACCAGGACATACAGAATGACAGCATGGATACAAGGAAATGTGCTCATCAGACTAAGAATTTACAAAGGAAGCCAAGACAGAGGAATGGATGAGAAGCAGGACACAGCCTTCAAAATGTGAAAGAGATGAATACTAACAAAGACATACCTAGACACTTAATGTAATAAAACGATCTCAGGAGAAAGCATTCTAAGAGCACTGCAGAACTACACAAAATGTATTTTTAAAAAAACCAATTAATTTGTAGAATTGCAATATCTTTTTGAGGAACCACCAGCACCCTGCCTTCAGGAGAGGTTTCATTCTCTTCTCCATCCCCAGATTCACCTGCTGTCTAGAAGGGCTTAAAGACAAGAGATCCACAGAAGGGGGAGCTTGCCGTTACATCCTTGCCTCTTTATAACCCTTCCATTTTAATGACAGCACAAAACAGCTCTGAAAAAATGAGCACAATACCCCTTAAATTAACACTCTAAATACAGTTGTTTGCATTTATGTAACTTGGAAATAACACAATTTTTCTTCAATGACAAAAATTATTTGATTCAGTTCTGTTAGGAAAAGGTCACCTCTGAACTTGATCACTTACTGTTTATCAGTGAGTTTCTCTCACATCTAAGACTGATAGAAAATTCACTTTCATATTCATTTTGCCCTGCTAATAATAAAAAGTATTTGGTATTCTTAAAAAATCAACATCCTTGGGTCAGCTTGGTAAAGAGAATAACTTTGTTAAATAACTTCTAAGTTTATTATGGAGGAAGATGGATCAGTTAAGGGATCTAACCAGGCTGACTGCTCGCTAAAGCTCCAGATCATTTCCTCCATCAACTGGACTATGTCTGGGTGAATGGAACGAGGAAAAAGGCACAGACACAACATTTTATCAGCATCCACACACTGGTAAAATACATAAAAATTTGAAGGCAGAGTAGGTCCTCAAATTGCACTGTAATGAACAATACATTTTCTTCAGTGACACACTGCTCCAGACCAATCCATGGCCATGCATGTTCCCTTAAACACCTCTGATTGATCATAACTCTCTCACACAGTAGTGACTTCTAGCAGGTCAGAGCAAGCAGCTCCCCAAGAATAAACACAAGATGTAAGGCTTTAATTTAGGAAACAGAGACAACCATAATCAACTGAAAACTTTTATTTAAGCAAGAAGGTAAAAGTTAAACCTATTTTACCAAGCAGACTTTGTGCAGGAAGAGTCAAACAGCCACTGAGAAAAACAGCAGAATCAAGGAGCAAAAACTGTAGGAAGTAACAGCCTTCTCCAAACTTGCTTCTGCTTTGTGTAAGTAACTGCAAAACTAGCACCCAAAAAAACCCTCAGTAATATGCCAATGCCCAGTGCAAAGCCATTTAAGTTAATAAAAGTAATTCCCCAATACTCAAAGTGCATGTTAGAGATCATGTACCCCTCTCACCTACCTGATACGCACAGAAACACTTGTAGCAGCCTACATCAAAAACAGAACAATTTCAGTATTAACACCTTGGAGGCAAAACCCATTGTCTGTGAAACTATCATCAAGGACTTCTGCCACTGGTGAGGTGCTGTCCTCTGAGCTTTGGTTTCATGTCTCCTACTACAAGAGCTAAAGCACAGTGGGGACTGTGATGTAAAAATTTAAGAAAGGAAGACACCCTTGCTTTCCAGGTTATCCACAGATATAGTGGGCCCAGAGGTGTCTACATCTTCCCCTCCTTAGTCTGTCTGAGTGCCTGGGAAACCTTCACAGATAATATCTTAGAGTGAACAGTGCAGCTTTGTAAGTCTGTATTAGAACTCTCAAGAGCACAGATGCACATAAGGTGCAGCACTAAGAGTGGGCACATTCTCAATTTCAGAGGCATAAACAGTGGTTTACTGATCATTGTGACAGAATAAGTGTCATGAACTATCATTGATAAGTACACTGCTATGAGAAAGCACAAGCAGTAGAATGCCCTTGGAATATTAAACATTACCTCACAGGCACCCCTGTGGAGAAGCAGCGGAGTGCAGCCCATCAGCCATCCCAGGATACACAGGGCAAGTCTCCTCAGACCCCTTTCCCCTCCTGTATTGTATTTATAGTTTTCTTTGGGGGTGGGGAAAAGACAAAGCTCCAGCTGATGTCATTTCATGGAGATTGAGTGACTTTAGTTCACACATGTGAAGCATGTACAGGTTTTACTTCATTAGCATATGCAGGTGTAAAAAGTTTTATGTATTTTCAAGCCAGTGAAACAAAATTCAGATTTTGGTGACTGGTTGGGCACTTCCTTAGCTTAGTTCCCATTGGATGCATTGCTTTAAACAGAGCATGCCCACAACACCTCCATGCCACTCCATCCTTTGTTTCCTGCCTCTCCTAGGGCAGCACACCAAGCTCCCTCAGTGTCCCTGCTCCTGGGGCTGCAGTTTGTTTCTGGTGAACTACTGTCACCATGGATGCTTCTCTTTGCTCAGACTCGTCTTTTAGTATTTCTCCACAAGGACTGAAATAAAACGTTAGCTTATGGCACCTCTGGTGTAAAGCCACAGTAAATGTATGTGAAGACTGTACCACGACCAGATGGCATTGTTGTGTGGGCAGTGACAACAGTCAAAGAAATCTTCTGTTTGCAGTGGTGAGAGAACACACCTCCACAAGATGTGTACATGCAAAGTGTCTTAGTGAACTCTTAGAGAGTTCTCTAAGAATGCACACTATTGGACAAAAACATAATCCAAACAAAGAAGAGAACTAGCTCTCTTCTGACCAGAGAGCACAGAACAGCCTACAAGCATGCCAGGAGGCACCAAAATTTCACACCACTTTATAAGAGAACAGCCTCCATCCAAAAGAATCACTTTGGCAATACACTGGACGTCTTTAAAAACCTCTGGACACAACCCCAAGTAATGTGCTCTACCAGATTCTGCTTGAAGGAGGGAGTTTGGTCTTGATGACATCCAGAGATCCCTTCCAACCTCACCCATTCTGTGATTCTGTGATAATAAATAGCAAGTCCAAACCCCTTCTCACATTTCCCGCTACATTATTTTCCTGTTGACTTTCAAACCATGTTGTTAACATTGCTCTCATGCTCACAACTGGATGAGAAAGAGGGGAAGACACAGCAAAACACAAAGAGCAACTTTTTAGGCATCTCCTCAAGGTTTATTTGTATAACTGCATAATCTCTAGCACTTTCTGGATGCTGAGATGTTTATTCACTGAGCAAATGAATAAACTCCTTCTTGCAGATATTTCCATGATAAAGCTATTCCCAACTATCCTAAAACAGGATGACTAAGCTACACTTGCTACTCAGTAGGATTCACTGATTCTAAGGTCTTCAGCTGAGCAAGAAGGTCAAGGATCTCACACGGGTTTTTTTAACAGCACTTAGGCTTTCAGCTGCACCAGCAAGTCTGAGATTTTCCAAACAGCACAGGAAGTGTTTGGCTTAAGCAGCAACTTCTTTTACAAGGTTTCTCATAATGTTTATAGAAGACCCTCTGTACCCTGAACCAAAATGGTTCCAGTGGTTCATGTAGTGGAACAACTGATAAAGCTTCAGGCGTTTCTCAAACCCTGCAGCTCTGGGGATTTTACTGTGATAAGCAGAATAAAAAAAACTGCTGAAGCCACCAAACATCCCAGCTATTGCAAGGTCATACTCTGAATGGCCGTAGAAAGAAGCTGGATCAAAGACAATCGGACCAGAATCATCCTCAGCTACATTTCCTCCCCAGAGATCACCGTGCAGGAGAGAAGGAACAATTTCCACACCACAGAAAAAACTGGGTATCTTCAGCTGCAGGGAGGAAAAGCAAGACATGTAAATTACTACACTCATTCAACTTGAAATGTAGAGGTTCATCTGCATACTTTAAACTTTTTAAAAGTTAGTTAAATAAACCTATAACTTCAAACAGCATAAGACCAATTTAACAGAGATGCTGAGCAAATCCAGGGGATTCCTGTTTTTCATAAAAGCCAGCAGCAGAATTGTCATCCAAATCTCTTTTAGGAAGACAGTAAAGAATTTAAAACTGCCTTTGGTGCTGCAATATTGACCAGATTTAATAACAACAAGATCACCAGTGCATCATTACAAGGCTCAGGCATCTCTCAGCGACCTTGAGGAAGTACCCAAAGAGCCAAAACTGCAGTCACTTAACCAGATGCAAACAGTAAATTAACATGCAGAACAATACTGCCTATGTATGTTTCTCATTATGAAAGTGTTCCAGGGAGTGAGAAATATGATCTCCATCTATAAGATTTCCCAAACAGTAAGTCAAAGTGCTATCTAGCACTTTGGAATTCACTCTGGAATGTTAGCATAGGGTGCTGTGGCAAAAGCCATTACATCTCAGAATAAAGGGCATTTCAATCCCTAGAAACTGGAGTCTCTTATCAATAGAACCTGGCACAGACCAACAAACAGGAACTTTGTTTTAAGAAAACAAAATCTAGATAATTGATATGCAGCTGTCACTATAATGAGAACTGAGAGAATTGCTTGTACCTGAAGCTCTGCCCAAAGCTCCCGTGCTTCCCTGTCTCCCGAGCTCCTTTCAATCAGGTCCATCTGGGGCTGAATCCTTTGTCTGGCAAAGAAACTCACCCAGTCACTGCGCCAGTTGTTCACCTGAAGAAACAGGATTACAGATGTCAGTTCCACACCACACGAAAGGCAGATTCTCTTCTTTTCCAAATAAACCTTCTGAGGATCACACAGTCTTTGTGCTGGTACCATACAGGACAGTAAGTGCTGCTATTTAATTGAATGTTATCCTAAAAAGTTAAATTGGGAAAATAAATAATTTTCTCTCGGTGATTAAAACCCAAAAAATTGAAAAGCCATCAGTGTGTCCAATGCAGCTATCAGTGCTGTCCAAAGCACTAATTCTCTTAGCAGGATATACCATGTTTTTTCTTATTCATGGCTCCACAAAAATTCATTTATTTACATTATGATAATTTTGACCCTTTGTGTCACCCAAGGAAAAAAAGAGGTACACTTAAAATTCTATCAGTCTGATGAAGTAAAACCTACCTGTGGAAGATAACCACAGCAGGTAACTGTATGAAAGCCAAACCGGTCCACAAACTGGACTTCCATTTGCCCTTGTCCTTTACCTTTCAAACAAAACACAAAAATTCAACACCAATGACAAAATACTGAGCAGCCACAATGCAGATGAACCTTAAGAACTATGCAGGGTACAATGCTGCTTCCACCGAGAATAAAAAGAAATTGCACTTTAGTGTTCTTTTTGTTACAGTGGTTGCTGCTGCTGGTTTTTTAGTTTAAAGCTCAGTTTAAAGCAGCTATATTATACCCTATATTTTTGTATTTTGAGGTACTGTATCTCTTCTGATACCATGTTCTTGTAGAGACTATTCAGGTTCAGGCTCCGAAATGGAATATATAATGTTTTGCTCACAGAGATCCAAACAGGGGAAACAAAAGCAAAAAGAACCCCCCACCTGTGTGTTTCATCCCAACCTATTCTCATACTATCTTGAATGGAAGAAGATGAACCTGTCCTGAAGGGGCAAAAGCTATTGTAATTATTTTGTAAATTATTATTCATTAGGTTATATTTGCAAACAGCTTTGTACTGTACCAACTGTGTTCCCTTCTTTCTTCATCTTCCCTCTAAGTTGCTGGTTATGAAGGTGAAGGTCAGCCAGCTGAGTTCCAAGCAGTCCTGAATGTCTAAGAAATTAAAATAATGTTAGCAACTCTGACACATGAACAAATCCATACCTTGATATTCCAGGAGTTACTTGAAAATGTTTATCAAGCAAGTAGTTCTCCATCTCTAACAAAATAACTTCCCAAAGTATTCCAGTATTATAAACACTTTGTCTTCCTATCAAGACTGCATATTAATAGCTTAGAAACAAGACAACTTGCTTGTTTCTGACAGCACTATTGAAAGTGAAATCATAAATTTACTAACAATGATAAACTATTAATTTTAATTCCTGCGTGATATCACTTCCATAAGCATTTTCAGTAAGGTATGTGTAAGAAAGCATGCACCCAACGTGGAACATGTTATGCTTTTTTTTTCCCCTCTGGCAAACTGTCTTTGGAAAATAGAACCAAACAAGACTGATCCTCTTCTTTCTATCACTGTATCTGGCTGCTCTCCTCCAAAAGACCTCAAAGGTGGGTGTCAGGTAGGCAGATAATAGTTTATTATCTATTTTTAATGGAAGCTGATCTTCTACAAAGATCAGAAAATCTTGTAGTAATTGCAAACAACCCTTACAGCCAGTTGCCCCCAAGTTAACAAAATTATGTTCCTTGTTTTGACCTTTCTCAACTTTCTCTATTCTAAAGGCAGAGTCATTTAAAGCAAATTTAGTTCTTCATCTTGTTCTTGTTAACAGAGACTGCAGCTATCCCCCAGAATTTGCACGCCAAAGGTACCATTTGAAATCCAAACCAGCAAGATCTCTGCCTTTTCTCTTGGGACTCACTGAGAGTTCTTCATTAATCAAAAACCTGGCAATGAGCAGGATGAGGGACAAGACTTTAAACTGGCTACAGAAGTTCTCAAAGTGGGATAAGAAATTGGTCATGATCACCTCCCCAGTGGAATCAGATGGGATTCCTCACGTTAAGTGCTAGTCACAGAGAAGGGTCAAAAGTTTGAAATTACCAAAACGAAGGTTAAGAGTTGCAAAAACATTGAAATCCAGATTAATTCATTTGGGAAAGTGCATCTGCATGCTCATGGCAAGCATTTGAGCACTGGTTCTTGTATCAACGGCAAGTACACAAAACAGTAATCAGGCTGGTCATTTTCCTTACCATAAAAAGTAACCTCATATTGTAAAAAACACTAGTTACTTACACAAACCAAACCAACCCAGACATACTTCTTGATGTATTACCAGTTTGCTAAGTGAGGCATTATGAGTACTTTATACAGTTCTCTGCTGTGTAACTTCCCGTATGTCCCTTGACTTGTTTTATAAAAAACTTAAACAAGTTTCTCCTATGAAAACAAGCAATTTAATTGTCATAATAGCCAAAATTTCTGGTCAAAGAAGGCAAAAATAACTGTTTTACCTGTTTAAGCTCTTCATTTCCAAATGTTCCATCACCAGCACAGTATTGTCCCCAGGCAGCTCTACAACCTTGATGGGTTTAGGCACTCTTACTGTCTCTGTTTTCAGGATGGCTTCCAAACTTGCCATTTCTCCCAGAAACATTCTTCTGGCCTGCCAGATATTAAAGAAAAACATTAGTCTCTATAAGCATCAGTCACAGGTAAAAACAAATAAAATATAAAATAAACAAAAAGTTTGGAGCAAATATTTATTGAAGCACAATACAGATAGAACTGCACCATCAGGCTTGATGATAATTTGACAGTTGCAGAAATTTCACTTTCTAAACAAAGTGAAAAGCAACTTAGTTCTAGCATTCTCTATAACTTAGAAACTGTTTACAGTTGAAAAAGTGCAAACTGCAAACACACAAAATGCGTGCAATACTCTATTAATACAGCAAATGTCTAGAAAGCCATGGACAATATACACCATCAGTTGGGAGGCTAGAAGAAAGATGCTGACATTCACAGACACCATGACTTTCCAGACCAAGTAATAGAGTCAAGCTTCAGAAACAGCTCTATTTGCAGCCACAGGACCACAGAACCATACAATTGTTAAGGTTGAAAAAGCCCTCTAAGATCCCCGAGTCCAACCACTAATGCAGGACTGCCCTGGGCACTCTGTACCCAGTACCTGACCACCTGCTGTGTGAAGAAATTTTCTCCAACATCCAATCCAAACCTCCCCTGACACCACCTAAGGTTGCTTCTTCTCACTTGCTCCCTGGGAGAAGAGAGCCTGACCCTGCCCCCTCCTATCAGGGAGCTCTGCAGAGCCACAAGGTCCCTCCTGAACCTCCTTTCCTCCAGCGGGAAGCCCTTTCCCGGCTCCCTCAGCCGTTCCTGGTGCTCCCTTCCCCAGCTCCGTTCCCTTCTCTCGACATTCTCCAGCCCCTCACTGCTTTTCTTGTCATGTACACAAAAAACCTCAAAACTGCCCTCAGGATTCGAGGTGTGATCACAGCAGTGCCCAGCACAGGGGACAGTCACTGCCCTGGTCCTGCTGCCACACCAAGGCTGGCACAACCCAGGGATGCTGCTCCCCACCGCGGTGCCCGCCCAGCCCCGGCACCTACGATCCCCACCCCGCCACACCTCCCCCTCGCAGTTGCTCTTCACGAACACCCGGCCGCGGTCCGTGTCGTAGCTCCGGCCCTGGCTGATGCAGCCGCCGCCCGAGTGCCCGGTCGGTCGCAGCACCGCGGTGCCCAGAGCTCGCCTCAGTGCCTCCTCCATGGCGGCCGCTGCCAGGGGAGGCACGGGCGGGAAAAGAATTAAAGGCACGGGGGGAGGCGGGGCGAAAAGGGGCAGCTGGGGCGGAGAAAGGGCGTTTGAGGGGGACCGAGGGAGTCTGAAGGGAAGGCAAAGGGCGGCTTAAGCCGGCGAAAGGACGGCAGAAGCGACCGAGGCAGCTAAAGGAGCCGGCTGATGACCCGGGAGCTGCGGTCAAAGGGCTCTGTCGCTCCTCATATGCCAGTTCGCTCTCGTGTTCTAGAACTGTTTTGCTCTAGTGTTCATGACAAAATCAATTACAAAATCACAGAACGTTCCGAGTTGGAAGGGACCCACGAGGTTTCGTCCAGTCCAACTCCTGCCCCTACACAGCACACTCCAACAATCACAACCTGTGCCTGAGAGTGCTGTCCAAACATGCACCTTGAGCTCTGTCAGGTTGGTGCTGTGACCACTTCCCTGGGAACTCTGTTCCAGTGCACGAACACCCTCTGGGGGAAGAAGCTTTACCTAATATCCAACCTAAACCTGCCCTGACACAATTCAGATCCCCTTGGGTCCTGTCACTGGACATCACAGAGCAGAGATCAGTGTCTGTCCCTTCTCTTCCCTTACAAAGTTGAATACAGCAATGAGGTCTCTCCTCAGACTAACTAGGAAAGAGCTCTGAGAACATGAAGTCCAGCCTGTGACCAGACACCACCTTGCAAACCAGACCACGGCACTGATGTGCCACGTTCCTTAAACACCTCCAGGGACACTGACTCCAGCACCTCCCTGGGCAGCCCCTTCCACTCCAATCACCCTTTCTGTAGAGAAATTCCTCCTAATGTGCAACCTAAACCTCTGCTGGTGCAGCTTAAGACTATGTCCTCTCATCCTTGTCCCTTGTTCCCTGGGAGCGGAGCCTGACCGCACCGGGCCACACCCTCCTTTCAGGGAGTTGTGGAGAGCCAGAAGGTCCCCCGAGCCTCATTTTCTCCAGGTTAAGCCCCCCAGCTCCTTCAGCTGCTCCTCATCACACTTGTGCTCCAGCCCTTCACCCATCTGTAGAGTTGGTGGGTTTCTTGGGTTGGTGACCATGAGTTGGTGATCACAATTTCCCCTGCCACATTTACACTTTACCCAGTTTGATGAATTTGCCTTATTTTGTTCCCCGTAATCTGGCCTTGTCTTGGCTGTTTGGCCAAGTGTCCTTGATTTGAAGATGTTAGCATTCTATTATGTCTGGTTTTAGTTGTTTTATTGCCTCAATTTACTTGCTTTTATTATTTTTTTCTTTAGCTTCTGTAATTGCAGAGACCTGTTAAACATGATTTATCTATCTGGAAGCCTGATGGTTCATCACTATCAAGTCCTTGATTTCTGCCTTGAGATTTAGTTTAATTAGTCTGATCCCAATGATGGAGCTCCTCTGCTATGCAGACAGACGACGAGAACTGTGGGGGCTCAGCCTGGAGAGGGGAAGGCTCCGGGGAGATGCTTTGAGCCCCTTCCAGAGCCTGGAGGGAATTCAAGAGAGCTGCAAAGAGACTTTGGACAAAGTCTGGAGTGTCTGGACAAGAGATGATGTCTTCAGACTGGAAGAGGACAGGATTAAATTGGATATTGGGAAGAAATTCTTCCCTGTGAGGGTGGTGAAGCCCTAGCACAGGGTCCCTAGAGAAGCTGTGGCTGCTTCATCCCTGGAAGTGTCCAAGGCCAGGCTGGACAGGCCTTGAAGCAACCTGGGACAGTGGAAGCTATCCCTGCCCATGGCAGAGGGATGGAATGAGGTGGTTTTTAATCTCCTTTAAACCCAAATTATTCATGAGTTCAGTGAAAGCAAAGGTCCACAGAAAGCTCTGCCTGGCACTGCCATCCCTTGTGTCTCCCTTGAAAGCTTTCAGGAGTTGCAAATCTTGTTGCTGACAACAAGAGGCATTTTCTGTTTTGAGAAACAAATTCCACTTCATCCTTCTGGGCTGGTGAGCATGGTGGAGCAAGAGTGGGAAAAAGTGATAGGAGAAGTGATGGGACCTGAGAAAAGAAAGAAACCATCAATAAAAGCTTTTTAAAAGGCTATGATTCATGATTTATGAAAATGAACTAACCTTCTGTTTATACTCATTTACTTCCCATTTTATTTTTCACAGTATTGCTGAAACTGGCAGAAGTTTCAGATTTTCAAAGTTTTTGCTTTCGAAATACAACATAAGATATTCAGAGCCTATTTTGATTTTTCAGACAAGTGATGCAGTTAAGCTGTATCCCATCATTGAGCAGAACTGCATGCCAGAAAGACCAAAGCCAGGTTTCCTGCTGATCATGTGGAATGTCTTGAGCTGGGGTCAGTTATCTGCACTGGCTGGATGGTGGAGAGAAAAGAGCAGAGGGATGCTGCTTGATCATGACTAAATACCAGCCAGCCTGAGGATTTACAGCAGCCAGCATCAAGGATTAGTAAAACCCTGTGTGGAGCTCACCTGTCTACAGCACCTGCAGCATCCAAGTGTTGATGGAGTGGAATCCTCCAGGAACAGCCCTGAATTTCCAGCACCTTCTGAAGCAGCACACTGAAATGGGCCAGAACTGTTCACTGTCCCCTCCTGTTCACCAGCACATCTTTCCTGTTTCTCTAGCTGCACATGACAGCGGCAATCTTGCACACTTTGTCAGCCACCCCAGCCAGGGTGTCACCACGGGCAATGTTTGTGTGTCTGTGTGAGGAGGTCAGGTCCACAAGGCAGTAACACCATCACGAGCCCTGCTTCAGTGGGCTCCCAGCATTTGCTGAGCAGCAGTGTCCACTCTCTCTTGTACACAAGAGAGATGCAGTTTCAAAGTGCTGTTTTGCAGCACACAGGCTATCGTGGACACTACAAGGCTTCAGAAACGCTTCGTGCAAGTGGAGAAAAACCTTCCATTAAATCCCTGTCAGGTCCAATGATGAACTGCAGCACTGGACCTCTGCAGCAGCACTGACCTCCAGCTGCAGTACAGGCACAACCTGTAACCCAGAGGGTGCAGGCAAGTACAGGTCAGTGCTATGAAAGGGGGGGTGAAGAAAATAATCCATCAGCTGTGCTGGGTCTCAGTGACATAGGGACAAGGCTATGAATGGTCACACACATTGAGGCAGCTGTGGCAGCATGCTGTGTCTCAGGTGGCAGCTCATGTCAGACCCAGGCAGGTGGCTTAGGTACAGGACACAGAACTGCCAGAATGGGTTCCAGTATGGAGAGCTCCACAGCATTTTCAGCTGAGCAGCCTTATTGTTTATCAGGTGGGAGCTCCCCAGTCCGGGGTGCTGAAGCAGGACCCCAGGGAGTTCAACAGCCACTGTGTAAGCCCTGGGCACTTGGGCATGGGTATGCTCAGGACACAGGGCAGGCACACCCAGGGGAATGCAGCTCTGCATATGGGAGGGCTTCTCTTCCTCTACCACTGAAGGGTACAGCTGAAAACAACTGCACTAACCCAAGGCACCCAGGGCCAACCTGGTCTCAAGTAGGAAACACAAATGTCGCATCCATGCAATAGAAAGGGATGCACCTTTCCTGCCTTTACACTTTGAGGAATGCAGTGCCTTTGAACCCACAAATTAAGGAAAAAAATCACACTGATCCTAGTTAGTGAATGCCTGTTTTCTGGAAGGGAAACACTTTCTGGTTCACAAAGACACACAACAGGGTGATTTGATGCTGGAGATGAAATTTGCTAGCCATACTATGAAAATCTTGTCAAAAGGACCAAAATCAGATTTGAAAACATAATGCTTCCCATTTCACTTGGCAGCATTTTAAAATGACAAATGCAGTGAGACACTCAAAGATTTGGCTCTGTTTTGACCAAATAATCTGTGCTTTCACAGGATAAAGTAAGCAACAATTTACATTAAAATAAACCAAAAAGCTGCATAAAATTAAAGTTTCAGCTGTCTGGTAATCTCAATAGTTTATCATTATAGACAGGTCACCTTTGTTATATTTCTGGCACCCAGGTTAAAAATCTTTAAATAAATATTTCATGTAAACAATACCTTCTTTGCCTCTCTTTAAAAAAAAACAACTTGATAGTAGCATATAAATAGATACTAAAATGTTTAAGTTATAATCTTTTCCCAAACATAGATATGTTTCATTTTTGTACAACATTAATTTCCGCAGTATTATTAAAGCTGAGGAACTATTAGATCTGTAAATGCTCTTATCTTCCACAATGGAAGTAGCATTTTATAGGAAAAACCTAAGCTACAAGCAAATACTTTTACCCATCACTGTAATAGGGGCTGAAGTTGCAGGGGTGAATTTCTGTCTCTTTAGCCCTTCAAAACAAGGTGGTTTCTTGTTCTTTTGTACAAATTTCTAGTCCTTCTATCACTTAGGGCAAAGAGTTAGCATTAACAAGAAAAAAGATAAAACAGCCTTGGACTTATCCTAATGTATTTCAATTTCCTACAATATTTTTCTTAAAATGTGCACAACTTCACAGAAGTATTGGGTCTCCAGTGCCTACGAATAAATTTATTTCAATGCACAAAACCTAAGCCTTGAAAAAGGAAAAGACCAGGAAAAAGCAGCTTCAAATAACAATAAGAACAAAAGTAGTTACAGTGCTGAAACTTCTTTAATACAAAAGTTTGACACTAATTTACATAACTTAAATAATGAAGTTACAATTCAATAATGGCATACATAATCTTACAGATATTAATCCTAAATTTTAAGTAAATAAACTACACTCGATAGACTGGCTGGCTGCAGCACATGACTGGTGCCAGGATCTGCTCCCTGATTCTCCAGTTCCTGTATTAATCTCTTAATGTGGACAGCTTGTTATGGAGATACTGTTCCATTCTTCACCTCAGAGTAGCTGTGGCTAAACTGTGAAGGAGAGATAAAATTAGGGCATGCAAACATTTCTGCAGAGTTTAGAATTTCATGTTCTTTGCTTTAAAGTAGCCTTGAGCAAGACTCAGAATTTACCCCCTCCCAGAAACTGTTTTGTCTTCTGATACTCTAAGACTTTTCTAAGAAGCATCTTCAGAGCAAGACCTCTATGAAGTCAATACAAAGAACATTTCCACACTACCAGAAAATGTAAACTTATGTGAAACACTAAAAATACACTCAATTTGACAAAAAGTATTTTCTTCTTTGTGAGCCACCACTCTCCTGCTTTGCAAAAACAAATCTCAACCCCCTATATCACCCAAGATCTGCAGTTAAACCTGTCAATAGACAATAAAAACAGCTCATGCTCAAAGACTTTCTTTGGGATGTATCTTGTGCTGCTGTGCATCCACAGACAGCTCAATCAGGTGAAATCTGAGGGCTGAACAAATTTTTTTTGTCTCGGTTTTGCAAAAAGCAGAGGCAGCCCATGCAGCATCTGAGGGTGTATGCCAATTCCACAAAGTTTCCCTTTGTCTGCTGCAGCCAGACCTGAGACTCTGCCTGGCACAGCTGCAGACCTGAGAGTGTGGCTGTGGCACCGGGCTGGCGATGCAAATAAAGCAAAAAAAGAGTCTTGTATGGAGATGCAGTTCTAAAGTTGGGAAGAATGGTGTGATGGCATATCCCAAGTGGAACTGGTACTCAGGAACACTCACCACTTCAGGGTGCTCAGAGACTGTGAGACCAGCAGAGTTCTTTGCAGAATTTTCTCTTTTCTGCTTTGAAGTAACTGGTCTTAAAATAGATGTTTATATTAAAAACAGAGCCCCCAGAACCCTGTGGATCCTTGGGTGATCAAAGATTCCAGGCCTCTGCATCTCTTCTCTTGCCTGCTGCTTGTGTTATACATGTGGCACATTTATCTACACAGTGCTCACTAAGGAGCTGACATTGCTATGTGCCAATTGTTAGTTATGTCCTTGCTGTGAACCAAAAGATATGGCTAATTATATTATTTTTATTTTATAGACTAGCCTAAAAGAAGGAAAAATGTTCTGTTTAAATGTTTTAAAAAATCTCTTTTGGAAAATCATTAATATCCAGAAACAATTTTTTATTTTTCATTTTTTTCCCACAATCTGCACTGTGTTTCAAACTTGTGTTTAGGACACCAGTAATCACACTTTGATATTTGTTCATCATCTTTTATGAAGTGACCAAATGCCATCCCTGCATTTCAGCATGAACAGGAGTCCTGTCACCAGAGATCAGTGAGAAGTACCTTCTATCTCTAGTTCTGCTGAAGAAGGAACAGACCATGACTGAACACTTTGAGAGGGGATAATAAAGAAGGTTCTGATGGCTAAACCTGCAAGTGCTCAGCTGGCCTTGGTGCCACTGGAATCCCTGGAAAATGCAGTTCTATAACCACAGAAGGGAAAGGCAAACCCAGCTGGCAGCAATCTCTAAATGGTCTTGTCCAGCACCACCACACAAAGCAGGGCTGACTTCATAGTTAGATCCAGCTTCAAAGTTATTCCATGTGGCACAGGGTCCTGTTTCAGGGAAGTACTAAATAAATCCATGTCTAGAGTTCCAGTGAAAAGATTGTACCTTTGCTGGATTAAAACCAGGAGCTTTGGATGGATGGGAAACAAATGTCTGTCAGTGCCAGACACTGTTTAGATTGCAGAGAGAAATCTTAAGTCGTATGGAGAAATGGAAATTTCCTGAAACTATTTGTAGTATTGATCCTATCCATAGTATTTTCTCTGTGCTGGTGTCATGTTTGTGGAGGGAAGTTTGCAGCTCGTGAAATGCAGTGAGTGTAAATGCCATAGTATCTTTAATACAATCCATGTGTGGCATTGCTACTGGGGAAGGGAAGGGAAGGGAAGGGAAGGGAAGGGAAGGGAAGGGAAGGGAAGGGAAGGGAAGGGAAGGGAAGGGAAGGGAAGGGAAGGGAAGGGAAGGGAAGGGAAGGGAAGGGAAGGGAAGGGAAGGGAAGGGAAGGGAAGGGAAGGGAAGGGAAGGGAAGGGAAGAATATCAAGAAACAGGAATATATATTTGCAGTTTAAACAGTGACTCATTGAATGGCATAGTGCTGATTTATTTAGCTATGTGTCAACCCATCTACATCTGTCTTAGTATATTTTGCTGTATGAAATTTCAAAATTACATTAAAAAAGATGATGAAAGAGATGGTCTACTGCACAGGAAGAATTATGCTGTAAATTCGAGATAAAGTTACTAATGACAATAAGTAAATAGATTTATGCATAATCTGAATGACTCAAGCTCTCAAAGTCTATAAGGGTTTTGTCATTGTAGCATACAAACAGTCCTGTACAAGAGTCCAGGAATGAGTGAAACATACTACAGATCTCAAATCTGTAGTTTTCTATGTTTTCTAAGAGGTTGTCCTAAAATATCCTAAAATTTCCTAAGCTACAGAAAAATAATACTGGGCAACTTTGCAGGCCCTTCATTTAATCTAACAGGCTGGGTATGATTTTCTGCATGTTCAGAGCTGAATATTCAGTACTCATTATTTAGTGCTCAATATTTTTGTAGTTTTGTAGTGTTATTATTTCAACTTTTTTCCTTCTGTTACAGAAAATAGATTCTATTATTAAGAATTATCAAAACAGAATTAAAACAAAGAAGCATAACTAGGTAGAAACTAATGCAAATGCATGAGTATTTTCCAACTCAGTTCTTGCACTCAGTGTCTTTTATTGCCTTCACATTGGTTTTCCTCAGAAGGCACCTTTCTGGTTTTTCAGCACATGCAAGATACAGCTGTACAGAACCACAGAATCACAGGGTCACTAAATGCTTGGGAAGCCTCTTGAGATGGTACAGCTTCTCCGAGAAGTGATACAAGTCATCTTCATGGCCCTTCACTGGACTCACCTGGCAAGCTGAGCTCTGTCTCCTAAGGGGAATTCCTCAGCTCTGAGTGGAGAGGAAAGATCCCCTCCCTCAATTGCTGCCAATGCCCTGCCAGTCCAGGAGGCTTCCTTGAAAAGTTTCTCTCCAGCAAGTTGGTCTCTAGCCTATCCTAGCATGTGGATAGGTCTATTACTTCCCATGTGCAGGACAGTGCTTCTTCTTGGGGAGCTTTATGAAGTTCCTGCCAGCCCTTTTCTCCAGGCTGCTGAGGTCTCTCTGGACAGCAGAACAAACCTCTGGTCTACAGAACAATCTTTTCCATTTTTTCTCACCTACAAACTTGCTGAGGGTGCTCTCTGTCCCAGCATCCAAGTCATTCATGAGAACATTAAATGATGTTTCGACTGCAGTATTGACTGACTGGGTGCTCTATAAGAAATGGTGAATAGGAAAATTTTGTGCGTATGCGATTTTCTATTTTTTTTTTTTTTTTTAGGATTAGTAGATAGTTTGGTGTGGGTTTTGGGGGGGGGTTGTGTGGGTTTTTTTGGTGTTTTTTGTTTGTTTGGTTGTTTGTTTGTTTTGTTTTGTTTTGTTTTTCCCTGGAGGAACAGTGGAAGATATTTTTAGAGAAATCATGCTAAAAAGCACAAGGAAAACTACTGCAAAATAGCGAAGCACAGAAACAAGAGTTCCTGAGATGGAACCACTGGCAATACTTATAAAACTGTGCTGAGAATTTTCTTTGTTACATTTAAGAACAAATTCTGTTATTTGCTATTGGACACCTTCTCTGAATTGCCTCAAGTCAAGAAAGAATCCTCAAACTTGTCTAATAAAACTGATTGCTTCTCATTACCTTTTCAAAAAGCCTGAGCTAATTGTAGCTTTTAGGTGCCTGGGAAAAAAAAAACTGGGAAGATATTTACAGTGACTGTCTTGGGTTATGGAACCAAAAATGTATATTCTATTTCATCTGCTGAAAGCAGTTGAGGAGATGCTCTTCTTTATCTCTTGTAACTCTGGGAGGAGGGGGGCGGGTGCCTTTTGAAAATGGACCAACTTTTAAAACCAGGTGGGGCAGTGTTTCTTATCTCTTTTCACAATGGGCCATCAAGACTCCCCAAGCTGTTATCCTCCCCAAAGCAGTACATCCACATTCCATCATCCTATTGTGAGATGCTCCATCCAGTGGGGGAAACCAACCATTCCTACCTGGATAAAAAACTGAGATGCAGGAACACAAGGCAGCTAGCTTCACCTGATTTCTGGAGGAAGACTGGACCCTTCTCACCATCACTGGACCATTCTCACCATCACTGGACCCTTGTTCTACAGGATCATCTCTACTCTAACAGAGCCACATCTGCCACTCCAGGAGGACTCACTTTTGGACTGCTTCCAACACCCTGACCAACAGGGTGTCAGGTTGTAGCTCTGACTCTGTCAGGGTTTTCCAAAATTGTTTGTGTGTTTGCTGGTTTGGTCGGGTGGTTTTGTTTTCTACTACATTTGTATTGTTAGTATTCCTAGTAAAGAACTGTTATTCCTATTCCCAAATCTTTGCCTGAAAGCCCTTAATTTTAAAATTATAATTTGGAGGGGGTGAGGGGTTTACATTCCCCATTCTACGGGAAGTTCCAGCTTTCCCTGGCAGATACCTGTCTTTTCAAACCAAGACAGTGACTTAAAGTGAAAAGAGAGGAAATCTATGTTTGAGCATCTGGTGATTTTCCCAAACTCAACTCCCAAACCTTTTTACTGGGCAAGCAAAGCAGAACAATCACATGGTCCCAGAACCCGGCAAAAAGTGTCCTTGTGTCATCATCTTTGACCCAGCAGGGCAGTAGGGATGACAAACTGACTTCAAAACCAAACGGGAAAATTTGCCTGTAATACCTGGATGTGATGGCCTCTCCCAGGGAGGCAGATGAGAAGCTCCATGAATAGAGACCAGGGGCTGTCACCTGAAATGATGTTAGTGGGCAGAGCCAGTGCCGGTCAGCCCCCACAGCAGTCCCAACTTGCACCATCCATCCCTCAAGCTAACAAAGTATGCTCATCTAAATGTGAAAAGGAGTGGTTGAAGTGCTAATGACAGGTGACAACAGCCTGAGGCAAGAAGGGATGATGAGACACTGGGCCAACAATGGTGATGGATCCCAGGCTCTCTGGAGGATGGGCAAAGGGCCCTTCTACCCTGTTCTGGAAGGCAGTAACTCCAGCTCCTTCCTTCCTGCGGCTGTGGGACCAGTTCCATTGCTGATGGGTTTGAGGAGTACCAACACACTGGCTTCCAGAAACATGGAGGCTTGGGAAGTGGAGAGGGACCTGGCACTGGGGACAAGTGCCAGTGGGAGTGGATGGGGCTGGAGCAAAACATTCCTTTCTGCTTCTCCCTGAAGTAGGGACACAAGCCACAGGAGTGGGAAACTCTCACCCAGAGCTGGCCACCAACCACCCAAATCCTCCTAATCCCAACACTGAACATTAAAAGGCAGTGAGTGGCAGCTGCAGACAGTCCATGCTGACTGCTCCCACCACAGTCCTGTTCACAGGAGACCTTAGTAATGTTTCAGAGCTGGGACAAGACACACAGCCATGGATGTGTGACACAAGTGATCAAGAGAGTGCAACATGGAAATGTAGAAGTTTAAAACACGAAAATGGTATTTCCTTTTTCCTCCTGGCACTGTGCATCTGCAGGGGAGAACATCCTCTCTCACATCCTGATGACATGAGAAGTGGCAGACTGTGACCCCAGCAGAGGATGGATTCTGACATCATGTATCTCACTGCTCATATTTGTGCACCAGCAGAGCCTGGGCCAATCTGGTTCAAACCTTGACTCCTGCCAAGCATTTCTGCAAGTGAGAGCAGCTCAGGGTCCTCACCTCTCCCCAGCCCTCTGCAGAGCACAGAAATGGCCACAGGGACAGATTGAAGCTGTCCCATCTGCCAGGACACTCAGAATGACATGGCTTCTGCTTTGCTCTGTGACCACCAGTTCTGTTTGGGCTGCATCCTGCAGTGGACAAGGAAAAATCCAGTGTGCCCACTCTGCAGCAGGCCAGTAGAGACTGTCAGATTTCCTAGTCATGAAGAAGATGACTATATAGGCATGGTCATCAGAGTCCGAAGAGTCACCAGAGACCAACAGCCAAGCAGGGAGAGCTCCCTTCCTCCTGAAAGAAAACAGCCCCAGTTGTGCAGCAGTGACACCTCTGTCTTCTCCACAGGAAACACTGTCCCCAGAGCCTGTGGGTTGCCTCCTGCCCAAGGAGTAGCCAAGACTGTTCCAACAACAACAGCATCTCCTGGACCACATGCAGCCCTGGCTATGCCAGAGGCTGGAGGGACGGGTGGTGGGTGGTTGAGGACATCAAGAGCTGCATCCTGAACAGCCTCTGCATCTGTGGTCCAGATGTGGACATGGTGGTGCAGGTGCTGCAGCCTCTCCTCAGTGAGCACATAGTGCCACTGATCCACAGCATCAGCAGTGTCATTGTGGGCCAGTGCAGTGAGGAGGCCCAGAGGCTGCTGTGCTCTGGTCCTTTCTGGGATGAGAACAACAGCCCTATGGCCAGCTCCAGCTCCAGGAGCTCCAGGAGCTGCAGAAGATCCTGATCTAGGTCCAGCAGCTCTCAGCCCAGTACTCCTGGGAGGGGACCCCCATCAGCAGCCCTGCAGCCTACAAGGTGAAGAAAAAAGCTTCTACATCAGCATCCACCTCCACTGGGAGTGCCCAAACCCTCAGAGTGGGATCAGAGCCAGGAGAGCACTCCTGCGACCCTTTAGTCAGGAAATAATAAAAGGAAATAAATCATTTCACTCACACAGTCTCTGTGATTCTCTACTTATTGATGCCTTTACTCTTCCCCTCGTGCCCCACTGTTGGTGTTACCTGCATGCTGAGGGGTACAGCCATGGGCCCTGGAGCCTCCTCCCACAGGAAACCCTGCTGCAGCCCAAGTGGCAGATTGTGACAACACATCCAGTGCTGATTTTATTTGGGCACCAGCAGTAACTGGGCCGATCCAGCCCAAGCCTTGACTCCTGCTGAGGAAGACTCTGGGGTCTGCAGAATCAAACCAGGCTTTTCCCAGCATTGGTGGTGTGTTGGGGGCTGCCATCAACAGCTCTCAGTGCCCATCCTAGAGCCATCACTCCTGTTTCTCTGCCCTGCCTGGCTGGGGCAGCCAGGCACTGTGGGTGCAGCACTGAGGGTGAGCTGTGCAGGGAAATGTCCCTGCAGTATGGCCATGGGGTGGGTGATGGGATTTAGGGAGGTGGGAGAGTTTTCTTCTTCAGGGCCCTGGCCATTCCTTCCTCCCCTCCCTGGGACAATTAGTGACTACAGCTTCTCCTGCAGCGTGTGATGCCAATGGAGGGGAACAGCTCCTGATCCTCAGCTTTCCCCAAAATGCTGCCAAGCACAGAAATGGCCAGAGAAAATTACAGCAACTGCCTCATCTGCCAGGACACTCCAAAAGGATGTGGCTTCTGCTCTGCCTTGTCACCACCAATTCTGCCTGGGCTGCATCCTGCAGTGGACACAGACAAATCCATCATGCCCACTCTACAGGACACTGATAGAGACTATCAGGTTTTCTGAGCGGGGTGAACAGGACTATCTGCTGTTTGCTGTCATCTCCCCTGAAGAGTCACCAGAGACCAGCAGCCACAGAGGGTCAGCTCCCATCCTTCTGGATGAAAACAGCACCCATGGCCCTCTGGTGTGCCCTGCACCTTCTCCACAGGGAACACCTTCCTCAGCTGAGCAGGGGGGCTGCAGGACCAGAGCCTGTATGTGGCCTCCTGCCTGAGGTGTGGGCAAAACTGCTCCAACAACAACAGCACCTCCTGGATCCTGTGCGGCCCTGGCTGTGTGAGAGGCTGGAGGCAATATTCCAGGACCAGTGGTGGCTGGTACAAGTTGCACAGAACAGCATCCTGCATGATCTCTGCCTCCATGGTCTGAAGGAGGAGAACTTGGTCCAGACACTGCAGAATTGCCTTGCGGAGCACACAGCACCACTGGTCCATGGCCTCATCACTGTCATTGTGGCCCAGTTCAGCGAGGAGGCCCAGAGGCTGCTGCTTTTCCGCATTGGCAGGGAGCAAATTGACAATCTTGTGGCCAGCTCCAGCTCCAACTCCAGCTCCATGTCTAGCAGCTCCAGCTACTCCCAGGAGAGGATTTCTGCCAGCATCCCAGCAGGATTAAATGTGGAGGAGGAAACAAGAACATCAGAAGCTGCCCTCCAAGGGGGTCCCAGGCACCGCTCAGCTGTGCCCATTCCTGCAGAGTGGGACCAGCCCCAGGAGGAGCCAGAGCAGGCAGTGGTGGCAGGTCCATCTGTCCAGGGCAGCATCTGCAGCCAGGTACAGGGCTGGGACCAGTCTCACAGGGAGGCTCGGAGTGCCCAAAAGAGGAGAGCCCCCAGCCCCCAGGATGAGCCCCCACCCAGCAAGAGGCCAAGGCACCTACGCGACCCTGCAGCCCTGAGGGGATCTCGTGAGAGGAAGTGATGAAACCTGGACCAAGCAAGCCTACGGTGATTTTGGAAACAACTGCATCTTCCCAGGTCTTGCTTCCATACAGTGCCCGGTGAAGTCCCTGTTGGGGCAATCCTCTGGTGCCAGGGGACCAAGATCCCTCGGTAACTGAGAGAACTTGACACACTGAAATGTGAGCACATTTCAAAATATAGTCCCAGATACAGCTGTGGTGCTGGAATGAAGGAGTTAACCTAAATAAATTAACCAATCAATTAACCTTTTATGCTCTTACAGAGTGGTGATAATTTTGTTATATTACACTGTAATTACTGAACTGCAAGGAGTTCACTCAGATGGAATAATGGACAAGGAGTATGTGGAAAACCTGCTTTCCTAAGTGAATGCTTTCTTCGTCTAGCTTGCTGGAAAGCAATTGCTGTAATTGAACTGAAAGCCTGCTTGGTAAAATTTATTACAAAGCATAGAATTAATAAAGCTATATATAAAGCAAAATATGAATATTGACAAAGAATCCATAAGTTCTATAAACATTCTACGGTTGGGAAAAATTCTTCTCATCTTTTTTTCAGTCCCACAATTACAAAGAATGCTATAAAGCAAATTGCAATTGAATATTTTCAGGTCATGCAAAAAATTAAGCAAAATAGCAGAATCAGTTACATTTGAGCTGTATTTTAAAAGCAGATGGTTTGCTTTAATGCTTAAGCTAGAGAAGAGAAATGAGAGGATCTGTCTGTTGAAAAAAAACTATAATAGATCTGTGCAAGTGCATTCTGTTCCTTCCCCAAATGAATATTCTTATATTCAAAATATCACTGAAGATTGAAGCCAAAATTTCAAGTAATTTTATTTCTATCAAATGTGTTAAAACATTAATAAGGGCATTATTGGTCTGGATTGACAAGTGTCTGAATGAATTGTAAACTTTGCACATTGTGATACCACAAAGTATTACTTCCTTTAGTAAGTTTGATTTTTCAGAGAATTCAACACAGGTTGAATTAGGTTTGAATCTGTTGGTTTTTGTTGGTTTTTTTTTTGTTTTTTTTTTTCTCTCTGTCTGAAAAAAAAAGGCCAAATGAGCTCACATCTTTGCTTACTCAGTTTAAGGCAAACAGACTCTGATGGGTCACTCAATTACTACCAAAGCAAAGTCAGAGATCTTGGGTTCTGAGCACTTCCAAAAAATGTGCTCCATTTTCAGACTTACCATAGAAAAAATGTCATCAAAACAGAAATTAAATCAGTTGAATTTGGACACTACTTTACTCTTCATTTAACCACAAACCTAAAACTCCATTAAACCTTCTCATTAACACAAACACAGAAACACTGATAGCCTTGGTTTGCAGAAAAAAGAAAAGGAAAAAAACTGTCAGTCACCTCATCATGATGAAAACAGTCAGTGCTGGCAGTGCTACTCTGCATTTAAATCTCCAGCCATCACCTTGCCTTGCTGCACTCAGATTCTACATCTCTGCCGCCCAGGCAAGGCACTCCCGTCCCTCTCTCTGTGCTGTGAGTTCCTTTAACACATGGGTCTGACCTTCACAGCTTCCTTGGAGCTGAAGATGTAACAGAGTGACGGGCAAAATGCAACTTTTTAAAGTTCTTTTTGGCTCCTTACATTGGTCACCTACCCCATTCTCAGTGAACAAAGCTCAGATCTTTCCAAGGCTGAATGTGGGGAAGCAGAGTAATTTCTGCAAAGTCTGATCCCAACAAGACAATTATCTACTGGGTATTTGAGGAAATTTCTTCTCCTGTCATTCTTCAGGTAGTGAGAAACAACTACTGCTTCCAACAAGATGTTTACCATGAACAAATCCTTCTTATAAAAATGTCTTATAAGGTGTAAGTTACGTGTGTGTATCTGCACATGTGTGTGCTGGGGCAGGGCTGGGAGCTGTACAAGGAAAACTTCTCTACATTTTCCCATACAAATAGACTTTTTAAAAGGCACAAGCTTACACAAATACAGTACTGGCAAAATTGCCTCAAGATGATTAGGTGGTTTAGTTCATCTGCTCTGAGTCAAATTATTACCACAAAGTGGTAAAACAAAAGTCAACACCAATGCAGCATTAAGAAGTAGACATTCTTTATTCAGCCAGATGCACAAGGGGATATCTCCTCTGAAATATCATGCATGCTGATTATATAAAACCTTCTGTTTATATATTATATTTTATGTACATATTAATTGATTTTCCTGGAATAAACATGCATCTGATAATCATTTCCCCCAAATCATTAATGTGATTTCTCCACTCTTCACATGTGATCTTCTGTCCCAGGGGTCTCTTTGTTGGTCCCTGGTGGTCAGTGACCCCCAAGTCATAAGTGACCACCCAAAGAACTGGTGCTTCTTTCCAAATTGGCAGAAAAGTTGGCATAACTGGTCTGGTTACTCTCCTGTTCTTCTTGGTTAATGATCCTAGAATAAGCATTGTGCAGTTCCATAGCCCCGTGATTTTTGAAGAATAAGCATTATATCAACTTACCAGCTGTGCAAACAGCTCTTCATCTGTTAGAAATGTTGATCCTGTGGTGATAAATCTTGACAGAAAATATTAGTCTAATTTTTTTTTTTTTTTGTAGTGCTGCAATTCAATCAGAGCATTGGTTTGGTTTGGAGGTTGGCTGGGGGTTTTGTTTGTTTGTTTGTTTGTTTTATTTTTATTTTAAGATGGGAGACTAGTGTTCATCAGGTCAGATATTTTGTGCAGCTAAACAGATTCTGGAAGTTCTTTTGCAGACCCAGAGAGGCTGTGCACTCTCCTTTCTTTGAGTTTGTAAGAGAAACTGGACAAAGCCCTGAGCAATCTGCCGTGGCTGATGCAGTGCTGAGGAGGAGGTTGGGCTAAAGAATTCCCGAGGTAATTTCCCACCTCATTACGTGATTCCAGTGCAAGACTTCAGTTTGAGTGTTCCTACCACAGTGGCAGACTGCTAAGTCTAACAGCAGCCAGTTCCATTCCCCTAGAGTGCCCTTCAGAGTCCCTAACTACCCACGAGAGTAAAGGAGATGGATGCAGGGGGTCAGACTTGCAGGAGGACAGAGGACTGCCTCGGCAAGGTCCAGGGCTTGGGGTCAGTAGCATTCCTAAAGTAACATTAGCAGGTCGTATGTTCCCCATTTGTGAAGTTGCTCGGAATGATCACCAAAGTAACAGTGAAGAGGTGCAAATGACAGGGTTTGTATTCTCATGACCACAGTGTGTCTCTACCCATATTTCCCATTTGCACACATCTATCTTAGAAGTGCCTTCCTTTCAGGACTTAAGTCTCAGCGAAGCTCCCTAACAGGATGTTTGTGAACCACAGGTGTTAGTCTCTAAAGTCCCTTTGTTCTGTGGAAGAGAAACTGGGGAAGTGTGCCTACCTAGGTCACCTTAATCTATGTGCTTTTCATTTCAAGGCTCAACGACTTGCTAATGGGGCTTGTTCTTCCCACTTGCTTTGCTACTGAAGAAACAAAGGGAGTGCTTTAATGGCCTTCTTAATTAGGCAAAAGAGATGAAATGGCTATTCTGAAACTCTCTAGTGATCTATATTCTTGGAAGTCTGGCTATATTTCTTCCTCAGTGTACACCCAAAAATATAAATTACTAGGATCACCGGGATCATCAGTCCAATTATATGGGTCAATGGCAGACGTGTTAAATTTCCGTTTATATTTAAATGCCCCTATTTCAAATTCACTGTATGCTTTGTTTCGCTGGCAGGTGCATTTTAGCATGTAGTGTTTTATTAGCACCAAAGCACTCATGTAAAATTAGACTTCCCAACTGTCCTGGGGAAAGTAGTCATGAATAACCTCCAAGTTCACATGGAGATACAGAACAGTCAGATAATAAAGCAGAAATAATGGGTAAGAGAAGGATCAGGACAAGATGTACACCTCATTTTAATATGTCCTGCCACTGGGATTAATTCAAGCCAGCAAGAAGAATGGTCTAAGTTATTCCCCAAGGAGATGCACCCATGGACTCTTCCCTGCCATCAGTGATGTTCCACAGTTAAGGACTGTCTTAGTGCTGTCTTAGCTTAGATCTTTTATGCTGGGACTGGAGAGCATAATATCAATTCCAACTAGAACAGAATGAATTGTCTCTTTTTTGCTTGAGCTGATCCAGGAGAGGAAATGACTGCTTTCAAATGAAGAGTTCCTTTTCATGCATGTGTAAAGGTATGTGAAAAGCCATTAGTTCTCTATGGAGGACCTATATATATATATATGCCTCAATTTTCTATAGAGAAAAATAAACAGCGTGAGGAAAAAAATCCCACTTTTGAAACAAAACACCAAGAAACTAAAAGCATTTTATACAACCAAAACATGCTTTGTCTGCGCTATCACTAGAGCAAATATTAAAATGAGCTTCATGTTCAAATACCCATTTATCCATATCTGGATTTGTGTTCATTATCACAGTGAGATTTAAACATATATTCAACAATGATAAAGAACCAGAAATTGCACAAAGAAACTGTGCAAGAGCCTTTGGGGCAGGGGAAGAGGGAGTTTTTTCCCATGTATGAGTCATGGGAAGGAAAATACCCTAAAAACCTCGCAAAGACTATTTTGGAAAAAAGTGTATGGAAATTGATTTTATCTCTATTTAAGCATCCCTGTATAAAGAGGAGGAAATATTTGAGGCTCAAGGACTCTCCACTTGCAAAGGAAGGTGTAATAAGGGGCAGACTGTGAAAAGTGCAGCTGTCTCTGTCAGAGAACAAAGTGCCAGGCCAGCAGGTTTTAAACTCAGAATTCAGGTGGCCAAAGTAAAATTCAAGCCATTACAAAACGAACTCTGAGGCAAAACATGAACACAGAAAACCAGAAGACACCATGCCCTCATGCTCCGACCCTGGCTTATCCCATGAGCTGTAAGAAATCAGCCAGCAGAAAGCCAGGGGCTCTCCTTGTTGCCAATGCAGCTGTCAGCAAGGGCACAGCTCGCTCCCAGCACTGCCCAGGACTGTGTGCTGCAAACCTACATGCAAAGCACACGTTTCTGGCTGGGAGTCTCACCACCCCCACCCAACCAGTCAGACAAGGTGGTGCTTTTTGAAGCCCTCTGCTGCTGCCCCATATGTACGACCCAGGCAAACATTTGTGGACCTAGAGTATTTCCAGGATTATGTGGCAAAAATCTGTAGGGTAAAAAAAATTTCCAAAAAATAAGACAACCAAGTAGTGTTTCTATTCCACTGAGCAAATAAATCCTAAAGTTAAGCACCTGGAATGTACTCCAACACTTTTTGTGGCTCACAATGCTTAATCCCCCAATCCTTCATTCCTAACAATGTAGGCTGGGCCCCAAAGGCTTTCAGCAGTGGAGAAGATTGACTTCCCAAACACAGTCCAAAAGCTGTCAAAGCTGACAATGGTGAACATGAGGGTGACACTGAACACATGGAATGGGTGCTAAGGAAGGAGTCCTGCCAGCTCCTGGCACAGGGATGTGCTCCTCCCTCCACAGCCCTGAGCAGAACAGTCTCATCCAGACTGCAGCTTTGCAGGGACTGCATGGGAACACACATCTCTTCCCACAGAGATGCCCAAGAGCAAGATGACTGAGTTCTGGAACATGGAGAGCAAGACTGGCCAGTTTGCCCAGCTGAGGATTTCCCAGGTGGAAACTGGACTGCAGGCACCAGGCTCCTGAGAAGACAAGGAAGCTGCAGCTCCAGCCCATCCCCACACACGGCTCTGGGAGCACCTACATGCACGGCAGGGCTCACACAGCAGCAGCAGCAGCAGCAGCAGCAGCAGCAGCAGCAGCAGCAGCAGCAGCCCAGCCCTTGCTTTGCCTTTGCCTTCCAACCCAAAAGAAGTACTTGGACTTGGCTCTGTTGTAGAATTAAGATTGGAAGGCATCTCAAGAGATCTCTCCTTTTCCTTCCTTCCAAAGCAGTCCTTCATGGGATCAGACTAGGCTGCCAGGGACTTCAGGCAGTCAAGACTTGAAATCCTCTATGATGCCATAGGCCTTCACTCTCCCACCTTGTCCTTGTGGGGAAAAAGGTTTTCCTTATCTCCAGCCCAAACCTCTTGAGCTTTCAGCTACCAAGCTTTTGATTGAACAAAGGTGTGTAATCACTTTTCTGAGGATTTTATTTAGGAGGATCTCAGGAAGTTGAGAAGGAAAAAGACAGAGATGGAGAAGGGCAGCTGGATTAGAGACAAATAAAATGGATGTGCATCAGTAGGTGCCCTGTGGTGATTCCTGAGCATTTTATGGTAGAAAGGTAAAATATAAAAGTATTGATGCCTAAACAGGCTAAATAGCATGAAGTAGAGTGGTATGTCTGGGCTGAAACCACAGAAGTAGAGGCCATTGGAAGAAATTTCAAATATCAGTTCCATCTGTGTCTTTCCAGATCACCATAGAAAGCCAATAGAAGTGTTTGCTGTATTTATTTTCTGTATTTATTACTCATTAAAATAGGGAGAAACCCAGCTCTGAAGCTGTACTCTCAAAATACACTGGCTGTTCTCCAAACCTGAAATGTGGAATATGTGATGGAGAGGCTATAAAAAGAAGGTTGGAAATACAGATTGATTTGTAATTGATTGTTTCTTGAAGAGCTGAATTTACATTTTGCAAGGCTGATAAAAGTTCATCTGTCAGTTAAATGTAAGGCAGTAAAGGTGAAGTGAAAGTTGCAGAACTGATCTTTGAAAATACATGTGAAATTTGGCAAAAAGGAGCATTGTGTTGTGACACTGTAGTTAGGACTGAGAAATCCAAAAATGAAGGAAAAAATAGTAGAATAAATGAATAAGCAGAATCCAGAATCAACTCTATCAAGTACAAGATAAAGAAACACATGCACCATGACAAGAACTGACAGCACAAGGCCCTGCATTAAGGATGAATTTGTGTAGCATTTATGAGAACTGGGAGTTAATGGAGGCGAGAAATTTAATCAGAAAGAGCCGATGGAGTCTTTAAAAGCAATCATTCTTTCAGTAGGCTGAGTTTTATGACAAACTTGTCCACTCTTAACTTTGATTGCTGCAGTTAAATAGATATTAGGCAGTGGGGATATGGTGGACACTGGAGATATGGTAGAAGGCACTGAGAAAAGTTCAAAATTATCATATGCAAGATTTTTTTTAAAGGGGGGGTTTGTGTGTTTTTTTGGTTGGTTGGTTTTTAAGGAAATTACATCAGCTTTTTAGCATTTTACAGTAATAGAGTTATTTTCTAGTCCATCAACATTTAACTCACTTCACCGAATTCTGGGGGTTATAGTTTGGTTGCAAGAACTGCACTGAGAACTAAATTTGGGGTTTTCCTTTCAGTTTCTGAGTACCTGCAGTAATGAAAAAAATGCTCTGCAGGTACCTAGAGTTTTGCTTTGTTGATTTTTGTTTGCCTTTTTTTTTTTAAATGCGACCTTTCTGTCTCAGAAATCAATGTAACAATAAGCTACTAAACAGAAAGCAGGAGGAATGGTGAACTTTCAGTGTCGTGAATGTGAACACAGATTTCAAATATGTGATGGCTTTACAAATTGAATTTGATGTTAATTGATTTGGGTTAGGGAAGCAGAAAAATACAACAGGAAAGACAATCTTTATGAAGCAAAACAAAAATGTGTGAAAAGTTATGAGAGTGGTCACTACCAGTGAAGTTCAAGGACTAGGAAAACTAAGACACAGCATTGCTGACCCCTGTGAAATGGTGAGTGTAAAGCTGCAATGAGGTTCCAGACAAAAGGTGGTGTGGAAACTCAGTTGGAAAGTCCTTCAAGCAAAGACAAAGAAAACCACAGAGAGAGAGAGAGAGAGAGAGAGAGAGAGAGAGAGAGAGAAAGAAAGAAAGAAAGAAAGAAAGAAAGAAAGAAAGAAAGAAAGAAAGAAAGAAAGAAAGAAAGAAAGAAAGAACCTTAAAAGAGAAAGGTTACTAATCTTACAGTGACAGGACAGAGACTAAAAGATATTTTTCAATCACATTCACTTGCCAATTTAAAATATACTGGAATTAAACCATTAGGATTTAAAAACTGCAAAATCACAGATGCTAGAACTGGTTCCAATATAATAATATATTTTTTTGCTGTGAGTGTACATAAGATTTGAAAATTAGTCACCAGGGACGATGTCAGCAACTGTTTTCCGATGCAAAAAACCTCCTATCTTCAACAGTAGTTGAGAGATTATATCTTTAAAATGAAAACATTTAGACATTCAATTAGAAAGAAGATAAAAATGGTGGTTTTGACGGAAATATTAATGAAAATGTTTATTTTAGACATCTGAAGCAGAATGTCAGCAGCTAACAAATCCTAATGAAAATGAAAATCATCTGGAATAAGGCAATCAAGACATAACCAAATAACCAATCAACCAACCAACCTAAGAACCCACTAACAGACAAACTGAACAGACTGAGATACCTGAAGCTGTTTTCAGGGCACTGCCAGCTGTCCCTGCCTAGCTGGTGGCCTCTGGTGACCTTTCCAGGCTGCTCCTGGCTGGTCCCACTTTTCAGAAACTATTTTGATTCCTTATTTTAAACAGTATCTCTGCTTATAGATCTGCTGATGCTCACTCAATTTGATTTCTGCTTTGTCCGAATCCATTTCTCTTACTGAGGGGAGGAATCTTGGGGAGGAACCGTGTCAAAACCTTAAAAAGTCCAGGTAAGTCACCTCTGACACATCTTCCAAGATAACCATGCGGTGCACAGCACCCACTTTCTCAGAAGCTCTTACACCATCACAGCTGCAGCAGGATTTCCTGTGTGAGGTAGCGCTGCCAAAATGGTCCTGGGGTTCCAGGGGCCCTCAGCCGATGGTGGAGTGTGGGAGTCAGGAAAAGACAACAGAAGGGGGAGAAAGCAGAACCCAAGGACTTTGTCAGAGAAACAGAATTGATTTACTTTTTCTGGGCTAAAGGGAGTCTTGCTAATTCCACCAGCAGGACAGCCTCTTGCTGGGCTAAAGAAAATCCTGGGATCTGGGGGGCCTCTTCTCTTTTGGGCATGCTGGGAATCCCTGAGAGAGTGGTCCCTGCCCTGGTCAGGGGTGGAGGGGCTGTAGATGCAGAGCAGGACCAGTCCCAGGAGGAGAGGATATTCTCCAGTTTCAAGAAAATCTAGATTCTCTTGCCTGTTGAGCACTGAGAATTGATAGAAAAACAAATAAAAGGAAAGCAAAGTATAATACAAGTTGATTTCTACTAATGAGGCTTTGATTACATTCCTCCAGCCTCCAGTCTCCAGTGTCTTTAAAAAACACTTCTTTCATGCCATCAAATCAGTTACTTCCATATCTAACTAGCTCAATAATCATTTACCAACTTAACAGCTCTCAGAACAAAATCACATTCAATCAAGTTATGGTATCAAAGTTAATCACAGTCAAAGGCGTCAGCTACTTTTCACATTACACAGGAAACCATGTGTGTTGGTACCGTTAAAATCTGTTTGAAGCTGCAGCTTTGTACTATGTGCCTGATTTATCCGATGCATACTGGATATATTCAATAGCCAATAAAGCAAAAAGGTATGTATGAAATAAACCTGGCTAAAATACATTACATCAGATATATATTGGCAATACTTTCTGAAAGACTAAATTTGGTCTGCAATAATTCTGAAGTTCAGCAGCTGCCTACACTTTTCTGTTCTTAAAATTGTACTGCTCTCAAAAGTAAGAACCTTCCTCAGTCTTCTAAGTAAACATATGTTTGCAACACATTACTTCAAACAGGACATGTTCCTCAAATCTTTCACAAAACTTAGGGAAAATGTTCTCTTCTTCCAAAATTCACATTCCTGTACAGATCCAAGCCAGTTGTGCCTAAGCAATCATAGCCACTCACACTATCACTGTGTCCTATAACACTACAAAGTACATATTATTTAATGTCAGTAACTTCACTTTATAAGGTAAACTAGAAGTTTAAGACTTTCCATTGGGAATCAAAGTGTATCTGACAGTATTTCAGAGACAAAAAGGTGTTAAAATACCACGAATACATAGAAGTGCAGTCCTATACAGCATGTAAACACAGTAAAATACCATGATCACGGCAGTTACGTTTCCCACTCCAATCTTTCCCTGGAGATGTGCACAGGTCCCAGGTACCCGGGCTCGCCGTGTCCCTGCGCCGCCCCGGGGGCCGCAGGCGCTGCCGGGGCAGAGCTGGAGCACGGCCGCCCCCTGTCGGCTGAGTGCCGGCACAAGGGCACCGGCCCTGGGCAGGAGCCAGCGCGGGGCCTCTCCCGCCCGCAGGAGAAGCGATCAGGCCCTGCCTGCTGACCCTGCATTCTGGTCAGATCTATTGAACACTTAAGAAAGGTCAAAATTAAACCTTTTTCAGCCGTCTCCCTCTGGTTTACTATTTTAGGGGCCCAAGCTCTGTGCTGCAGGTGTCTCTGTGTGCAGAGCAATGCAGCCCCCACAAACCCCTTTGTTTCCCCACAAGTTGTTATGACTTGTTCCCAGGTGTGCCCAACTCTGGCAGAAGAAAGAGCCTGCAGTGCAGTGGCACTGTGCCCTGCCCAGCCAGGGCTCTCTGGCACAGAGCAGCAGCAGCAGCAGCAGCAGCACCTTTCAACCCTCTCCAGCCTTGGCTTCACCTGAGACACAGAAGCCTCTGGAAATCAGCACCACCAGTTGCGTTCTCAGCTTGGAGCAGCTCCTGCTGGTGGGCAGATCCTGCCAGTTTGACTGCTTCCAAACAGGAATAAAGGCAGAGGTAGAGATGTACATACAGAGAAGCCCTGGGCTTGTCCAATAAATGGGCAAATGTATGGGGGAATGTGTTAAGCATTATTAAGCTCTTAGGCCAATAGTGCCTTTTCACCTGCCCTCTTCTATCTTCACATTTCCTTTCCTTTTCTCCCTCATATTTCCACCCCTTCCCAATCATGATTGACACAATTTTCTTGAGCATTTTTTACTCATGTTTCCCAGCCTTTTCACCTCACGTTCCTCACATTTTTCCTCTCACATTTCCCACCCTTTTGTTCCTTCATGTTTCTCTCCTTATCCCAGTCTTGTTTCTCAAAATTTCTCCTTACATTTCTCACTTTCCCCCTCATGTTTCTCACCCTTTTCCTCTCATGCTTCTCACACTTTTCCTCTCAAATTTATCATTCTTTTCTCTTCATGTTCCTGACACTTTTCCTCTCACATTTTGTGCCCTTTTTTCACTCATGTTTTCTGCCTTTTTCCACCCTCAGGTTTCCCACTCTTTTCCTGTCAGGTTTCTCACAATGTTCCCCTCGTATTTCCTGCCTGTTTTACTCCTTTTACTAGCAAAATTTCTCACCCACTTCCTCTCATATTTCTCTCCTTTTTTTTCCCCCTTATGTTTCTCACACTTTTCCATTCAGGTTTCCTACCCTTTTTCCCCCTCCTACTTCTCTCCTTTTTTTCACTCACATTTCTCACACTTGTCACCTCATTTTTTTTGCCTTTTCCCCCCTCACATTTCTTAACCCACTGGTTCCTGTCAGTGACTCTTTTCTTCAGTAGTTGATAGGCTTGTCTTCTTTTTTTCCTGCAATCAAAATAATGGGAGCCAGAGCAGTGGCCCAAGAAGCTCTGGCCTGTGCATCTGCTGAACAGAAATGTCTGTGCTCAACTTGAAGAATCTCATTAAAAACAACCTAAATCACAATGGACTTCCTGCTGCAGTTTTGGTTTGTATTTCAATTCCATATACCCTTCATAGTGTTCTAAATAAACAGGTACCCTAAGGGATACACACGGCAGGTGAGCAGCCACTGCACCATCCACCTCAAGCAGATCCCATCTCTGTCTTCATCAGCTCACAGTCGCTATGACTCCTGCCTGAACAAAACCAGTTGTGATGCTTCTTTATGCTAAACAAAGTTCATTGGCACAGGAGATGCTTTTGGCCCTCTTTTTGGAAAAAAAAGAAAAGTTTTTATTTTAAAACATTCAAACATTGGAGTTGTTTCTTCCTATTTTCACTTATTTTAATTGCCTCAACATCAAAGTACTGCCAGCTGACATTACAAACTGGCTGGTATATGTTTGTGTGCACAGACACAGCGTGTCAGCACCCCAGGTTCCTGTTAATGTCCATTTAAACGGAAGGCTGGAGCGGGGACTCTGCCTGCCCCATGCAGCTCCAGGGCTGGGGCTGTGCTGGCAGGGGCCGCAGATCACGATAGGAGGCACAGCCTCAGTCCCAGCCACCATCTCATGCATGGCTGCTTCAGCCCCAGCTGCAATCCTGCGTGTGGCTGCTCCAGCCCTGGCCGCCATCTTGTGCATGGCTGCGGCTGCTCTCTGGCCTCCATCTTGTGTGTGGCTGCTCTAGTTCTGGCCGCCATGTTGTTCGTGGCTGCCTCAGCCCTGGCCGCCATCTTGTGCATCAGCCCAGTCCAGCTCTGAAGCAAATGTGTTGCTCTTTTGCTGGCAGGCAGGGTC
The DNA here is from genome assembly GCA_016584745.2 of Phylloscopus trochilus trochilus. Classification (NCBI taxonomy): domain Eukaryota; kingdom Metazoa; phylum Chordata; class Aves; order Passeriformes; family Phylloscopidae; genus Phylloscopus; species Phylloscopus trochilus. The sequence continues at coordinate 14,564,066 of WQNJ02000015.1, read as the reverse complement.
AGCACCAAAGACACCAAGACCAGCTTAAGGAATAAGTGTCATTTCCTGTAGTGCTAAGCAGCAAAGAAGTACAAAAAGATTCAGCAATGCGCCTGATTATTATTACAGAAGACTGCCTGTAGGGATTAAGAAATATACATCACCAGTTACTCTAATACTTGACCATCATCCTGACAACACTCGTCAGCTGGGGAGCCCCTGTCACACCAAAGGATTGGAGAGGCACTCCCAGGAGCTGGGAATTCCTATGCATTTCTCCCACTCGCAGGTGAGGCCACCAGCTTTGCTGTGAGAGGGCCCAGATTTTATACTGTTGAATAAACAAGCTACCATAACTTGTAGTACAGGAACATCTGATTTCATCCTCTTGGTCAGGGCTCAGGAAGGAACCAAGGCAGGAAGGAACCTTTGACCATATACCTTCAAACAAGACCAGATAGAGATATCTGATTTTGTGGCCTTTTCTGACTTCTAACTGTGGAAAGGTAAACACCTGTTTCACTAACCAGCAGATTCATATATCATACTGGTAATGATCATGCCTATTTTGTTTATGAGTGAATATAAACACAATGTTTGGCTGGAAGGTTCATCTGGAGGTCAGCTTTGGCTTGGGGCCTGTTGTTCAGGCCTTAGTACTTCACTAGAATTGTCCTTTTACAGGCAGTGATCCTGTCCCCTCGGCCGCAATGGCATCTTCAGCTGGTCCCACAGGGATTGCCAAAGCTCTGGCTCTGCTGAGCTCCTTGTGAGTGAAGTCATCAGTCTCTTGGATGTGCAGATTCTCTGTCACAGAATCCAAAATTTTGGGATCCACCAAGGTAACAACAGGAAAGTGAGTCTGCAGCTCTGACATGCAAATTGTCCTGCTGGGTGGGCTTTGCTGTGCGTCTGAAACACAGCAGCTCTCTGGCCACATGGTGCTGCTGGCAGAGCTGGCTGCTGCCTACTCAAGGCTCAGGTAGGCATCTGAGCTGCCTCTGATTTATTAAAAAATTATGGATATTGATCTAGTACCGATATCTACTGTAACAGAAAAAACTAACAGTTTAAAGTTAGAAAGTGTATGTTTATTGCAACGCCGGGCAGCATGCGGGATAGCTCCTAAATACACATCGCACCTTACAGAAAAACATAAGAGTTCTTTTATTTACACAACTATTGAATACTCAAAACATAAATGCATATTCATAACCCCAGTAACTCCTGTTCTCTGCTTTGTATAGTAATTAGCTAAAAAGCTATTAAGCATGTGTGGTTTGTTCCTTGATATGGGTCAGTGGTCATTTTTATGAGGAGGGGTCCTGAAATGAGGAAGTAAACTAAGTCTTCCTCATTCTGACCTTTCTACCTTTTCAATGCAAATGTGATAAATGAACCCTTGGTAAAACTCCTATTTCCTCCCTTCATGATTGTTCAATGGGTTTCTGGGTACAGAAGGTTTTTAATTGTCTTGTGTTCTTAAATTCAATTTATCAGATCATCTATTTCTCATTACAAGCACAGCTAAACAAACATACAGCTGACAAGCAATCATTTACACACTAATTATTAACTTCTAAATTTAACTAGGCCTATCTATCTATATTAATTTCAGCAAAACTTATCTCTAACTAAAATCTTAACTTCTCTAAAATCCTTAATTCTTTAAAGTTTGTGTCTCACCTCACTGCACTGCAAAAACGGTCTCAGTGCTCATGGCACCCCCCCAATCCCGCATCTCAGTGGGAGTCCCACTGGCAGTGTCAGAACAGTGGCTCCTCAGGGTTGGTGCTGCCTGTGCTCTCCACCTGCCAGTGCTGGCCCCACTGCCATGCACGCACAGGGAATGGGAACTGGTACCCAATGTTTTCCATGCTGTGTCGCCACTGCTGCTGCTGAAGACACCTTGATGAATGGATTAGTGGGATTATGGGCCATATTAGACTGTGATAGCAATTTCATGGAAGGCAGAGGTACAGATGGTCCTGTCAGTCCTATTTCTGCATATTTCTGGAAACCAAGGAATCTCTCTTGATCCTGTGAGGCACTGAGTTTGCAAAATAATGGTCCCTTTGTTATTTTTGTTTTCCCTTTGGGCAGCATCCATATTTGAAACCAGTCAAGCCCCTGTCCAGAATGGCACCTCTGATCATTGCAGTGAAGCAACAGAGGGAGTTCAGGAAGTGGAGACAACCATTTCAGGGTGGCTCCTCCAGTGCCTGCTCTGAGTGGGACTCAGAATAAAAATTCTACCAAATCTTAACTCCATTGGAAGATTCCCTTTCTTGTCACCCTGTAAATAAGCTCTACAATCATTTTCTGAATAGCCTTTTTTTTAAAGATGGAAAGTCCTGTTTATGGTGGTTTTGGTATGGTTAGGAACTGGGGAAGGGTCTTCTTCCTTCATCAACTCCACACTGCAGTGCCTTTGGAATACAGCCCACTGGCCATTTTTTGCACAGCTGTGGTACTTTCACATGAGATAGACAATGCAATTGCATTTCCAGTCAAAAGCCCATGAGGAGTGGGGCAGCCAGAGCATCCTGTGCAGACACAGGCCTGCAGCTGTGACTCAAGAGGGTTTTGGTTCCTGCCCAGCATGGGTGTGCCTCCTCTGTGACTGCCCCCCTTCCCAGATGCCCATGGGTAGTAGGTACAGGGTTTTGAAAGGAGAACAGAAGAGGGTAGTGATGTCTGCTGGCAGTAGAGTGCAGGGAAGAGCAAATAGTCCAGATTGTTCCTGGATGTTGCAGCCATGCTCTTGTCAGAGGGCAGAAATGAGCTGAGGCACAGACTTCTTATTTATCACACTATGAAAAGGGTCCTGGTTTATTCCTCTTTATAGCTTAGCCATCCTGACTCCCAACTATTCACTGACTCTGCTGCAGCAAGCTCCTGCTGTAGGTTTCCCTTGCAGCCTCTGACTGCTGGGTATTTCCTGCTAAACTATGACTGCATATATTAGTTTGAAGACTCTGAGTGCAGGCTTTTACCTAGCTAGACTATGGCTGTAGGTTCCAACAACAGGTTCTAACTGCAGACTCAGACTGACCTCACAGCAGTGACCCTCTCTCCCCAGGACCCTTTTTCTTCATCATTCCCTCTTCATCAAGGTCCCTCCTCCTCCATGACTTCCTTCCTTCCTTCCTTCCTTCCTTCCTTCCTTCCTTCCTTCCTTCCTTCCTTCCTTCCTTCCTTCCTTCCTTCCTTCCTTCCTTCCTTCCTTCCTTCCTTCCTTCCTTCCTTCCTTCCTTCCTTCCTTCCTTCCTTCCTTCCTCACCAGCTAACCCCACTCCCTTTTATCACACTTATCTTTATTGCATATAGCTGTGACTCATCAGGGACAAGGCTGTATTGGCTGTATTAACACACATGTTCCTTATCAGAGGCAAAGGCACCTGTATTCCCTTCTCCTACACCTGGAGTGTGTGACAGAGAACTTCTGACACAGCTGGTGACTGAGCCAGTGAGGGAAGGCACTGGTGGACCTGCTGTTTGTGAAGAGAGAAGGGCTGCTGGGTGACTGGAGGGTTGGAGGGTGCCTTGGGCTCAGTGATGATTCAAAGAATATCACTTAGCAGCACAAACTGTTAACAAAGCATTTCTTTATTGGGTTGGGGAAGCATGCTGAGGGTATCCCTTCCATAAGGAGGCTCACCTAGGCAGTGTTCCCTTTGGTTTATATACATTGTAATATTTGAAGAATTCCCAAAGCTTCCAAGCTCCTCTCATCTTTGCTGTGTGACTTCCTGAGCTGCTGCTTGCAGACAGATGAGGCACAGCACTGGTCTGTCAAGGTAAAATACAAAGGGGCAGCAGGTGAAACAGTGTCCAAGGGATGGGCTCCTCCTCCACTTAAGTCCAAGGCATCAGATGAGCTGCCCTTCTCCTCTCTTGTCTTGGTGCTTTTCAAATAAAAAGGTGAGAAATCCCAGATTGGGTTGGGCTGCCAGGGACCTGTAAAGGTCATCTGGTTGAAGTTCCCTGCAATGAGCAGGGACATCTTTAAAGTAGAGATCAGGTTGCTCAGCGCCCCGTCCCACTGGAGCTGGAATATTTTCATGGATGGAGCACTGTGGGAAATGGATTTATAGTGAACTCTCAAAGCCTGACAGAAGGCTCACATAATGTGCATCTATATGCAAACTTTGAAATAAGAAATGCTGACTTACAAATGCCATGGAATAGGATAGACATTGTTGACAGAGAAATGGAGCTAGAAACAAGTTTCAAATGATCGCTTTGCAACTAAGACCAGATACTTTGAAGAAATAGAACTATGAAAGGTGCATTTTAGTAGGACCCATGAGGGGTAATTTTAGATGACTGGCTTTAAGGCATCAACAGCATTATGTAGCAAAAGCTGATAGGCCAATAAATGTATTATAATGTATTGTAATTAAGAAATAGTTGGCTTCTGATTGTGATGGTATGAATTATAACATCCGTATTGTCTCACCCTTCACATGAGACCGAAAATAGAATAAAAGCTTTAAAATGCCTCTCAGTTACCCCATCTCTGTGTCACAAAAGGGTATAATCTTTTAAACAGAGCACCTACCAACTTGTGGGGGCAACCTGTTGCCAGTATTGTACCACACTCCTTAGACATATTCTGACTCAATCTCCTTTTCATTTAAAGATATTATCCCTACCTTTGGAACACTGACCTTGGAAAATCATGATCCATTGCTTTTTGTTTGTTGGGTTTGTGATAAAGGTTTTTTTGAGGTTTTTTGGGGGTGTTCCCCCCCTTCCCCCCACCCCCCCCCCCCTCCCCCCGCTCTGTGCAACATCAATTTGTAACACCAGCCAAGCCCACATCCAGCTTGGTGTCACTGACACTGTCACTGAAAAAGTGGAAGGAAAGAGACAAGACTGGAGTGGCAGTTGATTCATTTTCTCCAATACCAGCCTAGAGCAGGATTGTAGAGTAGGATTTTAAAGTAAGATTACAGAGTAGGATTGCAAATAAATAAAGTTTCTGAAACCTCAACTCCTTTGGAATTTTCCCCTCCTTTTGACTCTCTGAGAAAGCTCACCATTTCCTTCTGAATTGTCAGTTTTTTTCTTAGAGGTGCAATGTGAGTCATGAAAGAAACATGGTCCTCAGGTATAGCAAAAGCAGAGACATTTACTGTAAGCATACATGGCTTTTATAATATTTTTACCATCGGGTTAGAATAGCATGAGCCTGGATAGCCAATAATGTAATTGTTAATAAATTTGTCAACTGATAATATTCATGATCAGTTTTCTAATAGGAACATCAGACTCTTCTCTCAAAGATAAATGCTTATATAATAGCTCTACAATAGCCTTTTCATCTAAGTACTGTGCACCTGCTACTTACTACATTTTTAAAAACTCCATTGCAAGCAACTCTCCCGTACCTACAGAACAGCCTTTTCTTTTCTGCCTAAATGTTCTTTGTTTTTGTGACTACAAGTTCCCTTTGTTTCCTCCCCCTACAGTGCAAAGTGACATTTATGGCATCTTTGGTATGGTTTGAAAGTGCAGAAGGCTCTTCTTCAGTCATCCTCTCAAGACCACGCTGCCTTTGGAATATGGCCCACTGGCTGGGTTTTGCCCGGCTGTGGTGCTCCTAGTTGAGGCAGAAAGAGCAATGGCATTTGTAGGCAGAATGAAAGGAGGTGTGGTGCAGCCAGACCTACACCCTGTGCAGATGCAGGCCTTCAGCTGTGACTCGAGACCATTCGGGTTCCTGCCATTTGGATTTGTATCCCAAAGTGCAATCTCTTTGGCTGGAGGAGGGTCTTGCTCCACTGAGAAATCAGAAGGATCAGTGAGGGTGTTCTGATTGATCTCCTCTGGTGCAGAGGTGTCAGTGACTCTGAGGTGAGAGCAGACCCAACCCTGTCCAGGGTGGAGCCCCAGCAGAGCCCTGGCACAGCCTGGAGCAGCCTGAACCAATAAAAAGGGCACAGGGGAGGAGAACAGTTCAAACTAACCTATGAGGCATCGAAGACATCGAAGAGGTTTTCGAGACTTCAGGGGCTGGCGTACAGTGAGACTGACAGAGAACATTCTGTAACAAAGGGTAGGTCTAAGGGAAGATTGACAAATGTGTAAAGGGGTATGACTTAGGGATAAACCATCAATACAAGGACAGGAGGTACAGAACAAACCTCTTTTAAAATTAAAAGGCAAATGAAAATACAATAAAACACACCACAACACTAGAAATTCTTTTTTTTGTCTTGGTTTTCCACTCTGGCTTATCTACATGACATCCTGCAGATCAGGTCAATATATTTATTCCTTCTTGTAGCTTCATCCTGTTTTACACTTCCTGGATAGCAAATAGTTAACAACTTCTTCTCCAATTCTCCTCTGGTGCTCTGGTTTGTGTCACCTTTATCTTATCACTTGGACAGGTCAGTCAGCAGATGTGGGAAACAGCCTAATTGCTTTATACAGTTCTCTCGGTTATATAGAAGTATTTTAACATTTTATATTTTGCTAAGGCCTACAGTACAATACTTTCATCCCATTATTAGTTCTATTAGCTATAAGGTGTATACATCAGCATAATATATTCAATACACTACTATTTCCATGAGCTATACAGTGCATACTTAAAATGAGAAATTAGGTTATATTAGCAAGCAGCTAAAAGGGATCATAAATTGTGCTATACTTATATTATAAACGATGTCAAACAACTAGGTCTATTTTAGTTAGCAGCAATTTAATTGAATAACAATTTGGTATAAATGAATACAATTTGGTAAATATACTCAAGTGTATATATATATTTGGCAGTAATTAAGTATGGTTAAGGTTTGGATAAAGGTTTGGATAAAGCATAAGCGAAATCAACTGGGGTACGGGGAGGGGTTCTCACCCTATCTCACACACAAAACAAAACAATTCAAACTACACTTATATACTATCTGCTAATACATATTCATCAATGTTTCCCATAAGTATCTTCCTATTATCCAATTTTAAAAATCTACGTCACTGTACTTCATGGCGCATGCGTTGCTTGTTGTTAGAGGGTCTTCTGTCTTCTTTTGGTGGCTTTTGGATGAAGGCTCACAAGTCCTCCTTGTTGTCCTCTGGATAACCTTACAGGTTGTGCATGCATCCTAAGCCTTGTGTTATGTTAGCCAGTATCATATTCCAAAAATAAGCCTTATTATTTCATAGATAAAAGCACAACTTCGATTCCATACCTGGAACCATCCCAATTGTCCTTTTCAAGGCCAATCTTCCAATTATCCCAAGCCCTATTCCATTTTGGGGTTTTACTTATCTCAAATTACATCCTGTACCCTATTTTCTCATAAACATCTGCAAACATCTGTTTTGTGACACCAATCACATATCGTTTGCCTTTTTCCAAAATATTGATATAGTTACAATTTAGTTAGCACGAAATCATATTCATTTATCACACTTACAATCAATAACCACATATAAAGACTATTATACAAATGTGAAAGCCAATATTATAGGGTCATTTTTAACACGGGTTAAATGGCAGACTTAATGAATTCCCTCACTGTCCCAGTTCTCCAGAGGCACTTACTAATTGCAAGCAATAGCATAAGTTTTATTTTGAAAATGACAGTTTCCACAACCTCTGGCAAATCCTGCCTTTTGAAGTTCAGTATTTTTTAAATTATGGCGTGAGAGCTCAGAAATACCACTGCCACAAAACCAACTCCTGAGCAAAACACACTGCCAGTGCTTCCAAACATATAAACATTCCACTATGGCTTATTTCCAGCTATCTACTGCAAATGTACAAGCTCACCCTTCCCCACCAAAATCCATCAGCCTGGGTGATGCTCCTCAAACTCTCTGAGGACCGGCAGAGGAATTTAGATGAAACTGTGTAACAGGAATATTGATTAAAACTACTGACAAAACAAAATCATAGGATTCAGGAGAACGGTACAAGTTTTCTCCTAGATTACCCACGAGCAGCTTTTTTGTGTGTTTACTTACCTGGGGCATGAGGATCGTAGGCATCACCTTTCAGCCCCAGCAGACGTGGAAGTGCCAGGCTCTCCCACTGTCCTGGGAAGCTCTCGATGCCACAGCCCCGCTGGAGCCCCTGGCTCCGGTGCCGGTGGCAGCAGGGTGGGAGCTGCAGAGCTCCCACCACTGTTCCAACTCACCCACAAGTTGAGCACCGGGGAACGCAGGGTGAGAGGAAGGACAGGATGGCTGCATATCAGCAAAAAGCTGCCTCCCGCTGTCGCTACCTGCTGATGAAGCCATCTCCATCGGCGTTGCAGGTTTGGAAGAGGCACCTCATCCTCTCCTCCTCGCCCATGCTGCTCACCTCCCCTACGGCGGCTGCTGCCATCATGCGTCCCACTCCGGTGGAGGAGGTGGAGGAAGAGGAGGAGGAGGTAGAGGAGGTGCAGCTGCCTTGGACGTCCGGGATTCCAGGTCCTCCTGCACCTGGAAAGTGCGAGCAGCAGCGCAAGGCCGGGGAGGGAGCTCTGCCGGCCCCGCACCCACTGCCCGCGGAGGGACACCCGGGTCGCATCCCCACCGGGGCTCGGAGCTCGGACAGGGCGGCTGAGGCTCGGAGCTCCCAGCTGCGCACAGCATCGTCCGGCACCGGGATCATGGCAGGACCCACCCGTAGTGGTGTGTTATTCCTTCAAGTTAAGTATGTTTGGACTACATATTGGTTCGTTCCATGTACCCCCTGTTTAATTCCCAGTTGGTTCTTTCCATGGTTGTTTACCCAGTTTCAGTTATCTGTCAATCCTATACTCCCTACCCCCGAGGACCTGTCCATCTCCTTGAAGCCTCTCCCTGGATCTAGAAAGTTCCTAGGAGGGCATTGAGTGATAGGCCAGGATCCGAGGGAGTCCATCCTCCCCCACGGGAATTGGCTCCTGGAGGCATCTATCATCCTGGCAGCCATTCCCTAGACTTCCCTCATTGGTTCCTTCCCTGACACCTCCCATTACTCCTCCTCCGGGTAAAAGGAGCTGTCACAGGGCAGTCTTCGCTCTGCTGGGGCAGACTCCCTGGAGTGAGGTTGTTTCCCTTGGACCCTCAATAAACTCCTGTGGCAATCACTCAGCAGAGTCCTTCTTTCTTCACCATCATCACCACTCACACCAAGCGGCTGGGCTGAAAAGAGCCCACCGGATTGGCTTGGTTGACCAGCCTACTGGGCCGTATCGATTGCCTGAAGCCGTCACCAGGGCTAGCCAGAAGCAGGCAAGGCTCAGATCACAAGGCAGGACTAGGCGCAGCCACATCCACCGGCAGCGAGTGGGCGGTGTTGCCGGCCTGGGGCCAGCTGCCCTGTCTGCCAGGGGCCACCGAGTGCGGGGCGACCCAAACCTGCCCCGAGGATCGCTTGTTCTCCTTGGGCTGGGCAGGGCCCGCTTCCCTCACCCGGGGGTGCTGCTTTGGCTGCGGCTTTGGCTAGTGTTATAAATGTCAAGAGCCAATCTCAAATAAAGTATAATTTATTGCCAGTGAGAATCACGGACAAGAAATCTACAAAGTCAATTAAGAAATTGACAGAGTCAGCAAAGCAAGGAAAAGTTGATGTGCATCAGGTCAGCCTCCTGACGTGCCCTGTACTGCGACACACGTCAGCCCTGAGGTCTCACGAGCGCCCGAGTCCAGGTCTGCCAGTTTTATACCCTTACTGGGTTTGGACTCTGTGTGCATGTGTGGACTTGTTTCCCTGGCCTTGGAACCAAGGGGGACTTGAAACTTCCAGGGCTGTACTCCCTGTTCAGTACAGAATTTCTTTAGGTTCCTTTGTCTCTTGATGATGCAGCTGATAGAATTAGGAGGACTATTGCCATGCTTGAAAAGGTTTCCTGGGTGTGTAAAGTTCCTGGAGTACCCTTAATGTCCCAGATAAGATATCATCTCTGTGGCATCAATCCTTAACAAATGCTGATCATTTCTGGTCTGGCTGCTCTCTACCTCCTATTGGTATTTTAATTTCTTTGTCCTCTTCCGGGAGCTGGGGATGTTTCTTCTGCTCTCCGGGAGTTTCCTTTGGCATTCCTACAACTACATATTTACTACTACCCACTATAACAACAAGTATTATGATAACATGAGGTATCCCTTATTACACATATTATAGTATGAAAACATGAAATCTCTTTATTACAGCCAGTCTGTGGAATCCAACAAACCTCAGCATTTTCTGTAGCCCTGCGTGTGCACACCAGGCTGTTTGATGGGGTACTGGTCAGCTAAAAGCACTCTGAAGTGCAGAGCACCAGCACTCTTGCCTCACCCACTTCCTTCCCACTGATCAAATTTTACCTGCAAAGTCAACAATTCGTTTTTGTGTCCCTGAACATGTTTGTGGCCTGTACTCTTCCCTGTCTGTTGGTCTCCTTTTCATTTAAAGAAAAGTAGTTTTCTTTGCAGACATGATGTGGCCAGATGAAAAAAATAAAATCGTGCCAGTATAGTACAGCTTAACTTCTTTTGGTATCTTTGACATCCTTCTCAATATCTAATTAAGTTTTATTCAGTGCTTTTTGTTCTTATTCCTGTGAAAAGAGAGATACAGCACCAGCACAGATCTATTTTCTCTCTACTGGAAACAGGTATTCTGAAACAGTCTAGAACAGCATTTCCATTTACATACACATTCTGTTTCTTACTCCATCACTCTGTGATTAATTTGGGTCAACTAATTTTTTTTCCTAAGCTATTTCTGTATTTGAAAAAAAAAAAAAAGACCTTGGTTATTAAAGACATACATTTCTCTCATAGTACCAGGTATTATCCTTTTTCTATTTAATTAAATCTTTGAAGATACCCAGTTCATATCACAAAATATCTTCCTTGTTGCTGACACAGATTAATGAATATATAAATTCGGCAAAGTTATCATACTTGTTGCACAGTGCCTTTTAAGTACATTAAAGTACTTAAGATGGCAACAGTTCTAATTGTTAATGTTTATTGTACCTTGATACAAGGTAAAGAGCCTTTCTGGCATTTTATTAATTAAAACTATTCTGTGAAAAACAAGGTTCACCTTCTTGGTAAAATTTAAAAGGTTTAATAAAAAGACAATAAGAGACACAAAAGCAAAAGGGTTAAAACTATGGCTAGACACTTGGCATTCAGCCAAGGCACATCTACTAAGAAACATCTCTAAGAAACACTACTCCTTAAATACACCAACCAGTTACATATTAATGGATGGTCATGCATTAGTCAAACATTTTTTTGAGTTTAGATGTTCTTTTATTTGGTTTCAACCCCCAACGTGCCCCCATTCCATCCTGCAGATCAAATCAACATTTTTATTTCTCTTTGTGGCTCCATCCTGTCGTCCCCATGCTCCCTGACAACAGAAGGTAAATAAATTCCTCCCCTGGGACTCTGGTCACCACCATCTTCATCCAGATAGGATAATCCAAGAAAGTGAGGAATTTTTTGATTATCTTTACCATTCTCTGAGCTATATGAACAAAAGCAGTCTCCATTTTAATACCATGCTATAGCCCAAGAAATATATATATTTATCAAACTACTATTTCTAAGATTTGTTAATAGCAGAAATAAAAAGAAACTATATTAATGCAGCAAACTTTCCCAAGATTATACATATAGCATTCATTTTAATATTTGTGAAAAGCCAGTAATATAATATGTACTTATATTTGCAAATGTAAACATGCATACACTCACTCTCGTATTGTCTCAGTCTCTGTAGATTTCCAAATTATGTTGCTCACATTAATTCTTGATGGATGACCAGGGCACTGTAGCAAGGAGGCAACACACTTCCATATTCTTTCAAGGTACTGAAATCAGAGAATATTGCAACTATCCTTTCATATGTTCTACCTCCTGACCTCGAGGAGATTTTACTCTTAGTCTTAGCACAAGCTTTTTCAGTCCTAGGCAGGATGTTGCTCATGTGTGATACCACCTGATTACTGCAGCTGTTTGTTTACACTGAGTACTGGAGAAGATGTGAAAGATGGGCAGGAGACACCTGATTTGCAGAGATGCTGGACTTCTCAGACTCTCCACTAAATCAACAGGACACTTAGGTTCAGGTGATCTCTGAAAGTCAAGTCTACCTCAAATTAGGTGTTGAATGTGGGGGCGACATGGGCAGGAACTGGACTTGATTGCTGTGATAGCTGTTTTCTTTTTAATGAAGCATCAGTCTCATCACAGAATTTAAAGCAAGGTAGCAGTTTACAGCACTCATGTACAGCACAGCAGTAGCAACAGCAGCAGCTCCATGCAGCCCCAGCAGCAGCTCACAATAGCCCCCAACAGCCCCAATAGACCCCAAGAGCTGTTTTCAAAAGCTCCTTACAATAGCTGTTTACAATAGCTCCTGATTTCTCGGTTACAAAGCACCTTAAGGACTTTTCAGCCAATAGTATATTATTAAAAATTACAGACAGTTGTTTTGACCAACCAAATTAAGCACATGTACACCTATTTCAAACAATAGTTGTTTGTAAGCTTCTCTATTAACAATACACAATACTCTTATTAAGCTCAAGACCTTCTACTATCTTGTCTGGCATATGTTTTCTGCAGTGTTATGACTTATTCAAGCCAAACCTAAAAACTCAGCCTTTGTTTTCCATGTCTTTGTTTGCTACACTATTATATACTACTGTATCTTTCTTAGTTCCAAACTTTTCTCAGTTGCTGCAAATTCTGAGATCTCAGCTTTTTCTGTTTGAGGCCTGCTTTTTCAGATCTTAAAAATCTTCTTTTGCTTTTAGTGTTCCCCACAATTCCCCCTCTCGGATTAACAAAAAAAAATTCTTTTCTTAACTTTGCTTCTTCTTTAATACCTTACGTTACATAGCTCTATTATAATATGCATTTTTCTTTATTTATTTAAGGCACTTTACTAGTTTGTTTTAAGCATTGCAATTTTAAAGCCCAGCAGTTATTGCTATAAAAATTTAGTTTTAACTAAAGGTTTTACATCAAATACAGTATAAATTGCTATTTATGACTCTAACAAGTTTCATCTCCTCCAGGGTCTCAATTTAAAACTTTCATCTATGTCTATACTCGCGTCTATTACTTTTGTAAGATCTTGAGTACTTTCTGTATTTTCACTTTCTACATCTTTCCTTTGAATGACAAAAACTTCATTGATACTTTTGCTTGCTCGTGCACATCGAAGTATACAAGGTACTACTACTAATATCACCACTACAATAACTAAAACATATAAACTTATTTTGCAAAGTTCTTTCAACCAGGGCGCAAGGTTCTATCTTTCAAAGAGACCATTTAACCATGATCTATCATCTTCTCTAATTTGGGCTGTTAAATCCTTCAGCTCTTGTATGCTTTTGTGGATAGATTCAGAGTGGTCAGACAGGTTCATACAACACAATCCTTCAAATTCTTCACAATCATGTCCATGTGCCAATAAAAGAAAATCAATAGCTGCTCTGTTTTGAAGGGTGGCATGCCTGACACTGTTGACATCTGTCAGCATATCACTAATTGCGATGGATGTGGCATTAGTTTGTTTACTCAGCCAACATCCCATTCGATCCAATTGTTTCAATGCAATGGCAGAAGCAAGCTGAGGTAAGAACAAACCTGCTGAAACTCTTTTTGCACCTTTCTAGGGCATAAAATCACTTTTACAATTTTCATCATAATGATGAACAAATCTTTTCCCTCTATGTTTTTTCTTGATGACTGTTTCAGTGCTAGGTGCCAGTACAGCAAGTTGCGCAATGCTACAAGGACCACCCTGAAGGTGTGATGGAATGCTTTGCCAAGCCCTATCTCCACAGATGAACCAATATCCTTTTGGTAGTTGTCATGGATATTGGTCAACCCTAGAAAACCCGTTCCAACTATCTGAGTAATTACACCAAAAACTCGAATTTCTGTAGGCAGGATAAATGGGAGTGACATTATAACTCAGAGAATCATTCTTTTGCTAATTGACATCTGGAAATGTAAGACAGAAGACCATTGTTAAAGAACCAAGGATTTCCAATTCTTGGGGCTCGGAAGGCGCTTTAGGAAGTTCTCTGGTACAAATGTCCCAATCATCCACAGGATTGCTCCCATTGGCAATTTAACCTGGCTTACTATTAAGTTGCTTCTTGGTTAAGGGGTCATAATATATAGGTATTGGCCAAACTTTTACTGGCACACCGACTAGGCAAGTTGAAAAAGGCTTTTCTGGGCTTGTGTTGGACAGGCAAATTGTGTCTGAACCTGCTGCCTTAGCTAAAGTCACCCAAACATTTGGTTTTGGTTGTTCCACAGATAAATCTGCATGGCAAAAAGCAAGCCAAACCAGCCAATACCAATATAACACTTGATTTCGTTCCATATCTCTCATGAGCTATTTTTTGGCAAAAGACCTCCTCATATACCTCAATGAAAACCACAGTTCTACCAAGAAAGTTCTACAAAACAGACAATTCACATCTTTAGCATCAACATAAAGTTAAGGTTTGTGAGTTCCACAGATGAAGAAGAGATGTCAGGCGTGATCTGCTTGATTCATGTTTGTGTGCCTGTTTCTTTGCTCTTGGGTTTGTCGGCACATTCTCGTGTGCAATACGGTTTGACGTTCTTTGCTGGAACCCACTTAGGTCCGGCACCTGTAGAAACACAAGCATACCCTTTGCCCCAAGTTATTAGTTGAAAAGGACCTTCAATTTGTCTTGTCTCAGGGCTCCTGATTAAAACAGGAGGATTTTCTTTCAGTCTTGCTTGTGTGTTATTCAAAAAATGCCTAAAAATCGGTGGATCAGGTTCTGCAAAAGAGCTGTTTAAAAAATTAAAAACATACAAAGCTTTGCTCAACCTCATCTGTGGTGTTGCCTCTACTCCCCCCCTCTGTTGATCTAAAATGCGTTTTAACGTGTGATGTGTTCTTTCAACAATTGCTTGACTTGTGGGGGAGTGAGGAATACCAAAGGTATGATGAACACCCTAATTCATTAAAAATGAAGCTAATTTTTGAGATATATATGCGGGGCTATTATCTGTTTTTACTTCTTGGGATATACCTAATGAAGCAAATGCTTGTAAAAAATGTTGACAAGCATGATTACTTGTTTCTCTTGTGTGGACAGAGGTGAAAACTGCACTTGAGAATGTGTCCACTGACACATGGATATTTTTAAATTTCTTAAAAGAAGGATGTTTAGTGATGTCTGTCTGCTATAATTGCAAACTTTGCAAACCTCTTGGATTGACAGCTCTTGTAGAAACGGGGTTGCACAAGCTGACAATCAGGACAAGTACTAATGATGGCTTTGGCTTGACGTGGAAATACGAAACGTCCGCACAAGTGCTTGTGCGTTTTGGTGAAAAAAAGCATGACTCAGTTTTGCTTGTTCAAAAATGTTTGGCAAGGTGTTCGAGATAACTATTGTTAATTTATCTGCTCTTGCATTTCTTTCTGCTAGAAATCTTGGTAGCAAGGAATGAGCCCTAATATGAGAAACAAAATATGGATTAGTTCTATATTGCAAAATTGTATAAAGAGATGAAAGCTAATGATAAAAGGTATTATTGCTAATATCTTTTAAAATTGACTTTTCTATTTTCTTAACTACATTAGCAACATAAGCGGAGTCTGTAATTAAATTAAAAGGTTGTGGAAAGAGCTGGAAGGCTCTAACCACAGCAGTAATCTCAGTGATTTGAGGAGACCTTTGTACTGTTTGAATGTCTGATTCTTAAGTTTTAGTTGTTTGATTCTACCACACTATTACTGATTTGGGTGTCTTACCTGATCTATCAGTGAAAAGAGTTATAGCATTTAAAGGTTCTTCACTTAACATGGGTTTCTCTTTGAAACTCAACTTTGCTTGTAACAATTTGTGAGCTGGATAATGAATGGAACAAACACCTGAAAAATCTAACAATGCATTTTGCAAATCATCTGAATTTTGCAATGCCCAATCAAGATAATTTTTTTCAAAGGCGAGTAAATAACTGCAAAACTTCGCCTTGCTAAAGTTAACAATCTTGTTCTGGCTCTAATTACAATTTGTGCTATCATTTCCATAGTTGTAAAAACTGTTTTTGGAGACCTGTAAGAAAGAAAAACTCATTTTTTTTATTAACAAAGGATCTTTTTCAGAACAGTCTCACTGAAAAATATGACTATAAAGCTGTAATTTTTCTCTCAAAACTGCAAGGAAAAAGGGCTTTTCTGGAATGCAACGATGGGCTTGTCTCTTTTGGAAAGCTTCTGTGACTCTTTCAAGGGCTGCTTGAGCTTCAGGTGTTAGAGTCCTAGGAGATTTAATGTCACAGTCTCTTTTTAGTAAGTCGAAAAGTGGAGCAAGTACATCATTGGAGATTCTCAAAACAGTCTTGACCCAATTAATTTTTCCGAGAAGCTGTTGTAGATCTTGCAAGGTGTTGACATTGGTCTGGAGTTGTATTTTCTGTGGCGTGATTCTTTGTTCTGTCATCCTCTATCTTAAATATTTCCAGGGTGGCATTTCTTGAATCTTGGATGTAGAAATTTCTAGTCTAGCATTTTGAATTTCTGCAACAACACTGTCACGAGTCTGCTCTATCTCTGTCTGTGTTGGTGCTGCAATAAGCAAATCGTCTATATAGTGTAGAATTATAGATCGTGGATGCTTCTGTCGAGCTGGAGACAGAGCTTGTGCTACAAAATGTTGACATATTGTTGGTGAGTTCTTCATTCTTTGAGGCAAAGATCTCTAGTGATACTTCTGCAATGGTTCACCTCGACTGACAGCTGGAACTGAAAAGGCGAACCTCGGGGCATCTTCTGGGTGAAGTGGTAAGTTGAAGAAACAGTCCTTTAGATCAATTATAATAAGAGGCTAGTTTTTTGGAATCATTGATAGAGAGGGAAGTCTAGGCTGCAGAGAACCTATGTCCTCGATCACTTCATTGATTTTTCTCAGGTCATGGAGCAACCTCTACGAGTTAGAAGTTTTCTTCTGGATGATGAACACGGGTGAATTCTAGGGACTGTTCGTGGGTGTGATGTGCCTTTTGAGCAATTGCTCTTTTACTAGATTCTTAAGAATACTCAGCTTTTTCTCTGGTAAAGGCCATTGATCAATCCAGACAGGAAAGTCAGTTTTTTATGACAGCTTTAGAGTGGTAGGTTTTGGCACAGTCATCTTTGGCCTACTTCTAGTTTTGCTTCCCACTGGGACAGTACGTCTCTCCCCCATACTATGAGAGGCTTTTGCACAACGAAAGGACATACTGTCGCTGTCTTCCCTTCAGGACCTGTAATAGTAATTATAGATTCACTTTGTAAACACACAGTGGCACCTCCGATCTCTGTGAGGGTGCTCATAGGTGATACCAAATTCTAATCTCTTGGCTAGCACCTGTGAGAGATCACTGTGACATCTGCGCCAGTGTCTATCATGCCTGTAATATAAACAGTTCTGCCAAGGTGAGTCAGGCCGCAAGTCAGCTCTGGTGGGTTACGGCTCACACGTTCTACCCAAAGGACATCAGGACTTGAAATAGGGTTTCTAAGAGACACTTTTGGGCACACAATTTGTTTAGAAGTATCTATAGGAAAAGCAAAAGCAACAGCAATAAGTGTCTTCGGCGGAATCACTATAGGAACATTGAATGCAAGAGCTAAAATTGTTAGCTCTTCATTACAGTTTATTGAAACAACAGCTGGAAGAACTGAAAGTCTGAGAATTCTGTTGCTGTCTGCAGACAATTAAAAAATATTGCCTTTGTTGGGAAATACTAGTAATTCCTGTAGAAACACTTTCATAACAAGAGTCCTTTAAAAGGCATATTAATTTTGAAGTTGCCAGCTCAAACTTTGTCTCTGGGGATAATAAGATGGAGCCCTCTGGGGGTTTGGTGCTTGAGGAGCCACTTGGGGAATGGGTGGCAGGGCCAAATATGATGTCTGGGCAGCTGGCAACTGGGGTACTACTATTTGTTTTCCCACGCGGTGGCTCGCGCTCCTTAATGAGTTTAACAGCAAAGATTACCTTCAACATCAAATAAAGAAAGACAAAATCTTGCAAGATGTTTATCTTTTCAACATCTAGGGCAAACAGAGAGGGGCTTAGTTTGTGCTGCTGGTGCAGGGCAATTCTTTTTCAGATGTCCAGATTTCTCACAGTTAAAACAAGCTCCTTTTGCAGGCTCTACTTTCACTGCTGCAAGGGTTTTTTCAATAGTTTTTGTTTGTGTTTCTAGGGCCTTTTCAATTTTTTTCTCCCAATGAATTTTGAGATTTTGCAAGCTCCTCCCCAAGAACATTAGCTTGTACCTTAGCAATGTGCTGGGGTGTGCCAAGCTTACTGCAAGCTGAAAGCATTTGAGGGATAGTTGGGGACTGATCAGGCAAAGCTAAAATAACTTTCTTGCATTCATTATTTGCATTAGCAAAAGCAAGGCTCTTAAGAATAAAGGGGTGTGCTCGTTCATTTGAGCACTGCTTTTCAACAGCTTGTGTTAGTTGATCTAGGAAAGCACTATAGGGTTCAGTTTCACCTTGCATTATTGTAGTGTAAGTATTTATGTGATCACTTGCTGATTCAACAGTGAGCAAGGCCTTTCTAGCAGCATTTTTTATATCTTCTAGCACAGCCCTAGGCATATCACTCGCCTGGTCTTCAGGCTTATCATATGGAGGATCTCCAGCCAGCTGAGCAACAGTAAAATGAGCGAAAGGACCATCTTCATACTTTTTGGTTAATTCATTGAGATGTTTTCTCCACTCCATGTTTCATAATATGTACTGCGAGTTGGTTAGGATCATGGAAGCCATGTTGCAACAATCTGCTGGAACAAGCTCATAAGAGTTAAAAATACTTTTCACGACATTATTAAAATAAGGAGAAGTCAGTCTTTTGCTTGCATCTTTTGCTGCCTAAGTTCTTTAATATCATAATGTGACATAGTCTCATATTGAGGATTTCGATTATTTCTACCATACCTGACAGGCATGGCCAAAAAGTTTTCATTTGAAGGAATAGAATCTTTATCTGGTCTAAGATTACGTTTGATATTAGACCAATCAGTTAAACATGGCACATCAGTTATTGAATTAACCTCTGAAGGGTCCTTTGTTTTTGTAGAAACTACATGATCCTCTGGATTGAACTGAGGCAAATTAGAGCTTTGTGTTAAATTTGTGAAACCAGAATTAAATAAGGAAGGACCACCCTTTGAGCTTATTCCAGTGTCTTGTATTTGTGTAGAAAATGCATGTATTGTTTCAGCTTTTATTCAGCTAGGAGAGACAGGCATTTGTGTTGTAAGCATTGGCTGTGTTTGTGCTGTGACTACAGCCTGAGGCACTTGGGGCATGGCCTCAGGCTGAGACACATTGGGTGTGGCTTCAGGTTGATGCACTTGGACTATCTGTCCAAGCTGCTGAGGATTGGACAAAGTCTGAAAACTTTCCAACTTTTCCATATTTTTGATGTTGCTGTAAGACAGATAGGGGAGTTAGCTATTCTAATTGCTGCCACTGCTTAGGTATTCAGACTGAAGATTTTGATGTACACTATGATCAAAAGAAATGCCTGCTGGTATCAAAGGAGAGGTTATCCTGTGTTTCAGTCAGCTTCAGATAAAGACTGTATTTGTTTATTGACCTTCACCATAACAAAATTTAAAGTAACAGACATATGAGTTCAAACTAATGTTATTTAAAACATCACTGTGTACAGCAAATTGCATCTACTGCTAACAGAGCCATGGTTTAGCTATGAAATTGCTAGTTAAATTCTCATCAAAATCTTGTGTCTGAAGTCACTGTATTGCCTTCTTCCCATTATTTTGTTTAGATCTATTTCTCATCACAGACCTATGATTTCAAGCTCCAGCTAGAAATATAAGTCTTGTGTAGCCTTTACTGTGAAATTCTTAGCAACTTGAGCTGTTTGGAAATGCTTAAGTCAGTATATTCAAAAGAAAATATATATTTTTTTGGTGAGGCTGATTTTTCTGATTTTTCTCCTCCTGCTCCCAAGACTGATCTGCAAAACTGAGATATTTTATCTAGGATTGAAAATATTTTGGATAGATAATTAATTTTTACATGGAATACTAATGCCTCTTTTGAGAAGCTTCCTACTTGTTCTTCACTTTTATAAATGCTTAACCACCTCGTAAAACTGTTCTAAAAAGCGTACTTTTTTGTGATAATAATGATGAATAGAATTTCTCATTTGCCCCTTTTCCCAAAAATATCCTGAGCTCTCCTACTCAAACAGGTAGGAACCTCCTCCTGGATCTTCAATTTGGATCCAGAAAGGATCCACAATTTGGATACAGAAAGTTAGAAGTTCATTTCTTGTATATACATGTAAACAAAGATACTGAATATTTCTACTATTTTTAATCTAAATATGTTATTTGAAGCTATATCTGTCAAACAAAATACTACTTTGGTCAAGGAAAGTGGGGGCAAGTATAAAGATAAATGGTCTTTTTGCAGACTGTGACTATGAGGTAACCTCAATATCTTTTTTTTACAGCCTACTGATGACTGCAATAGTTAAATACGTTCTGTGCTCCAGAAAATTTCTGCATCATAGATATTGTTTTAATCAAAATATTTGCACCATTATTCTAATAGGAAATTATATTCAGGATAAATAAATCTCCATAGGGAGCACATCAGTTCCACTTAATTCCAGTTTCAGCAAAGACACAAGCACAAGAATCACAGGTATGAAATACCTCTGTCTTCAGTCTACTCCTAAGCTCACAAAACATGGGATCCTTGCACTTTTCATGCTGCCTTTATAACATGTTCTAGACACAGGAAGATGTGTTAGCACAGGATCATTCCACTCTCCATCCTGTTTTCTGTCATTTGCTCACCCTGGAAACTAGAGTTTCTCCATTTAGGAGTGAGGAATAGTGGAGAAAGCTGTGGGAAGAACTGGGGCATATCTAACCCTGTTGGGAATCATGCTCTTCCCAGCCTTCTTTCAGAGGATCTCTGTAGAAGATAGTGTCAATGAAGGATGTTGTGACAACAGGCAGGCTCTTCAGAAAATGTTGTTTATTGCATAGGTGATGTTACAGCACTCCTGGGTCATGGGTGACAGAGCCAAGCCTAAAGCTGTCAGCACCAGCTTACAGGCAAATCCTGGAGCCGCTTTAGTTCTGGTTGCAATGCAGTATATAGTTTTCTTTACTGAGCATCTTAATACATAATAACCAGTCAGTATCATACACAATACCTTTATATTTACCTACAGCCTATCACTATTATTATTACCATATTATGGTTAGTACTATCTAATCACATTGAGTTAGTTATGCTACATTTTAAGTTTAAAGTTGTTTTGCAGAGGAAATTTCTTAGATCTCTTTTTCTACTTGGTAAAAACATGTTTTTGTTTGCCTGTGGTTTTTCTCTTTACATGGTAAAAACATGTTTTTGTTTGTAGAAAACTTACTCTTTGTTCTTAGCCATAAAAGTTTCTTTCCAACTCATCTTAACCTTTGTTCAGTAACAACTACTTCAGCAATCCCCAATTTAAATATTTTTTATTCTTCTATATCGAAACTTGCTCCCATCTCTATTCTGCTCTCAGGTTCCACATTCAGAGAGCTTTCTGCCAAGCATACAGATCTGTGACTGTGATGGTTTCATCGCTTACTATATTTTATATGACTAGGAGAACATAAAGAGCAATACAAGCTTACCTTAAAATTACAAGGATAGTTTATTTACACACACTAAAAGAATGAAGATAAGAAAAAAGAAAGGAAAAAAACAAATGAAACTTTTAAAACATCTTTTCCTCCCTCTACAAGTGTTCATTTTCCTACACCTAACATAAAAAGACAAAACCTATAATTTCAGTCAAGTTTTACCATTTAAAGATAATCTTTTATCAGTTCTTTAGGAAAGGAATCTCTTTTGGTTCCATAGAGACACCGTCTGCAAGGGCTTGAAAGGAACCTCTGCAAACTGCACATGGGTCATGTACTCAAACACACTGCAGACTGGGGTGTCACTTTTTAAAGGTGAACCACTTCAAGGGCAAAGGATTCTTCATCGTAAGTAAGATATCTTCTCACTTCTCCGCTACACACAGAAGGCTTTTTATCTTTCTGTTCAAGCATCTCATAAAATCAATTTCACTTAGTTTATCACACGTACTTTTTGCTGTGAGAGAAAAAATATTCTACAAACTGAAAAGAAGTCAGAAAAAGTGCCTCTAGGGAGGCTAAAATAAAAATGTCTAATTGTATTTAAACATGCAGATGTATTTTTGCATAAAACTATGCTGCCTCTTAATTGTTCTTATAAAAAAATACATGGGCATTTGGACATATGTTAATAGAAGGGAAAAATTCTTATTTCAGGGGTTATTTGTTTTGAGCACATATTAGCCAGAAGATATTCCTGAGGCCAATCATGAAAACAGAATTTTTAAAGACTTAAAGGTTGTTAATTCTAATATGAAAATCCACAGCCAGTAATTTTTATTATGAGAATACGTACAAGACAATCCATGTCTAAGAGCTTGGGTAAGCACAATTCTGTCTTTGCTCATGTTTTTTCATATGTTGAGTGCAGACTGCAACTCTGTCTTTAGCATGAATGCAGCAGGCAGTGCATGGGTGTCGGGAATGAAGAGCTTGACTTGGCCAGTATATCAAGCAGCAATCAATTTATTTATTCATTATTTCAAACCGTGAAGTGTGAGCAAAGCAGTGTGCTGGGTACAGTGAGGGTCTGCCCTCCAACTGCACGCCGGCTACAAATTTTGCTGGTATTTATTGAGCACCTTCATAAGCATTTCTCAGCAGTTTTTTTATGGTTTCTTCCTAGTTTCTGTTTGTGAAGTCCGATTTCTATACCCCATTGTGATCAGTTCCTATTGATGATGTCGAATTTCTATATCCTGAGGTTGTAAATTAGTGATGATGATGTCCAGCTTCCCTTTTTCAGAAGCATACATCAGTGATGGTGAGGTCCAGCTTCCCCTTTCAGGATTTATAGTTTTCCTTTCCAGGATCATATATTTTTAGCTTGGGATAAGATCACTTCCTTCTTTTATTTAGGTGATTACAACTTCTTTTATATATCCTAAAGCTATAGTTTAAAACTTCTTGTTACAAAGCGGCTTAAAGCTTATAATAATTTTATTTTCAAAGCAAATAATATTACTTCCACATTCTTCTATCCTACATGTTAAAGAAAACTTAAAACGTATATTGTGAAAACTTTAAAGTTCACATTATTCACTTATAAGCAAGCAAAATATTTATCTAAAGGTGTCTTTCCATGATTTTTTTTGTTTGTTTATTAAAAATCATTTTTATAACTGTCTTATGGCCTTGTTCCACTCATTTCACAATTAAAACTACACAGGCCACCTTTTTCTAGCTGACATGAAACACAACCCCACATGGTGACTACTCTCTCCTACTTTTTCACCCTTCTAATAGAATTGGAGAGTCAAAAAAGCAGTGAAAGAAGAAAGGTATATATTAAGGAATTTGTTCTGCAGGATGCACTCAGGCTTCACCTCACTCTTAGCCACATAGATGAGACCTAATCCAACAGATAGTTATCTCGGTGCACTGGTGTATTTACAGGATTGCAAACTGAGAGCAGAATTGGGCCTAAGGAATAATTTTTCAGAATCATGTGGAGGGTTTTTTGTTGTTGTTTCGTTTTGTTTGGGTTTTTTTTCTTTGTTTTTTCTTTTTCTTATGTAGGAAGGCAAGATGATGCTTTTAAGAGGCAGAAACAGTTAAGAGATCTGGGTTCATAATTAAAGATTTCTGATGTGACTGTATCAAATGAGTTATGAGCTCCCATTTACTGTTGATACCAAGGATGTTAAGAGGAATCCTCCTCTTATTCAGCTGAATTTTCCATAATAACCATGATGTGCTCTGAGGTGGCAGTACTGAATGTCACAGGAACAGCTATGAGGAACTAGAATTATGTACTTTGGTCGAAGATACATAGACAGGTACCTGAACTGAGAAACTGAAAAAGCCCTTTAAAAGTAACCTTAGAATAGATCAACCATTCAACTCCAGTGTGACCTCTCAGTGCAGAATTATGCTGAAGGGAGCCTTGTACACAGCTTTCGTAGAGGTCTCTTAAGAGCTATTTTTCAGCCAGCTGCATCAGACAGTGAGTGTTTATTTTCTATTTATTTAATTCTCCACTTCAGTTCACAACTGAGTAGTTTGTTCTCCTTCCAAGTACTCTTCTTCTGACTCAATGACTCGAGGCAGCAGCCTTAAATACCGAGCCTTGTGTCATACCCAAGAGGTTTGGGTTTAGTTTCTATGGCACGTCCTCAGCGTGGAGTCAAAGGACAGCAGGAAAAGACCATCTAAAATCAAGGGCAAGTAGCGCTTTACAGAGTGAGGAGGCTGCGAGCCGAGATGACCCTCGCCACACCTACGTTTAATGTCATTCAATTAAAACACGTAATTTATGACCAGACAGGGTAACATTGCCACTTTTTGGTCACGGCCATACACCTACACAGGCAAGCTTCAACAGCTTAAAGCGACGAGAAGAGCAAATTTCCTCCCGTTCGGGGGCGATTCCGGCTGCGGGTGACCCCACGCCGGCCCCGCCTCGCCGCCAGCGTCGCCCCCCCGGGTCGAGGAGCAGGGGCTGCGGATCGTGCCGGTGTCGAGGCCGTGTCGGGGCCATGTCGCGACACAGGCGCGTCCCGCGGCGGCAGCCCAGCGGGGCCGCGGGGGGCTCGGCTGCCGCCGCCGCGGTGCGCGCTCGGGCCGACGCCCTCAGGGAGGTCGGCGTGGACGAGGAGGTGGAGATGGCGGTGCAGCTCGCCCTGGAGCGGTTCCGGTGTGGGGACGAGGCGGGTGCGTGGCACAGCCCGGCCCGGGGGGAGCCTGCGGGTGTTTGGAGGCCGCTGGCAGCGGGTCAGGGAGGGGATTCTGCCGCTCTGCCCGGCCCTAGTGAGGCACAGCTGGGGTGCTGCGTCCAGCTCTGGGCTCCTGAGCACAGAGACAGGGAGCTACTGAAGTGGGTCCAGCAGAGACCACTGAGATGAGATGACGGGTCTGGGGCATCTCTTCTTAGCAGAGGTGTGGGATCTGGGCCTGTTTAGCCTAGAGAAGATTGAGAGGGGATGTCATTCCTGCATATAAATACCTCCAAGGTGAGTCCCCGGAGGGCTGTGCAGACTTTTTGGTGACAGGACAAGAAGCAATGGCCATAAATTAAAACACAAGAAGTTGCACCTCAACATGAGGGAGAACAACCTTTTTCCATTGAGGGTGGCAGAGCACTGGGACTTGGGCCCAGGGAGAGCGTGGAATTTCCCCCTCTGGAGACATCCCAAACCCAGCTGGATGTGTTCCTATGGCACCTGCTCCAGGTGGCTCTGCCTTGGCAGGGGGCCTGCACTGTGCCCCCTTGCAATCCTAACAATTCTGTGATTCTGTAACATCGAGGTAATATGTCAAGATTACTGCCTGTTGCATTGTTCCTGTTTTTTAATGATTATTTATCGTTCTAGAGATGGAATTTCCTTCGAGTTTCACTAGTACTGAAAGAGCATTTGTTCACCAGCTCTGTCAGTCTCTTGGACTGGTGTCTAAAAGCAAAGGGTGAGTACAATTTTCAGGGGTTTGGTGCAAAAAAATGGAATTTCATGATTAATGATAACCTGATTGATGTTTTCAACATACCCTACTCTGTTGTAAGGAATAGCATTAGTGAAGAAAGTGTAAGATAGACATAGAAATTGAAATATCTTTGTTCATTGCTTAGAAAAACTTGCGATGTGCTTTTTGGGACAGCTTGCTTTTATACTTTGTGGATTTAATGTGTCCATTAAAAAGGCTTCTCACTGTGATCTCTGTTTTTTTTCAAAGGTTTTGCATAGAACCTCGTACCTTGACAGATAGAAGTTGAGCTAGAGTAGGTTACTTATTCCTAAAATATGTTTTCTTTCCCCCCCTCACAGGAAGGGAGCCAATCGCTACCTGACTGTAAGGAAGAAGGATGTATCAGAGGCACAAGCAGTCATGACGTGTGACTTGGCTCTCCGCACGAAACACACCGTTCGGAGTCTAATTCAGAGCTTTCCTGTCACAAACAAGGAACGCACAGAACTCCTGCCAAGGACAGAGCGAGGAAATGCCTGTGCTGTTGAATCTGGTATGTTTGGTGTGTCTTCTGATTTGGACTTGTCCATCAACACCGCTTGAAAAAACCGCCTGCATCCCAAGGAAAAAACAA
This sequence comes from Phylloscopus trochilus trochilus, assembly GCA_016584745.2. NCBI lineage: Eukaryota > Metazoa > Chordata > Aves > Passeriformes > Phylloscopidae > Phylloscopus > Phylloscopus trochilus. Next base: position 14,537,872 of record WQNJ02000015.1, on the reverse strand, counting down.
ACCCCCTTCTGTTCTGTCCCTTCCTGTGTCCTAACAGACATCTTGAAACAAACACATGAATTTTCCTTACTTTTAAGGTCTTTTCTAATTGGTATCGTGAAGAACTCGGGCAGTCATATCATGCACATTGCGATGTCTGCCTTGTGCTCAGTTAATTTAGAATCTTTGAGCCAGTTCCAGCCAAATTTTTTGGAAGCACATTTGTGAAATGTGGCTTTGTACAAGGGCTGTGAGGTGGGATTGAAGAGTCAGGGTGTTACCATGATGCCATAAGAACATCCTTGTGAGAAAATGAGGTTGGCTGTTCTGCTTACAGAAACTTGTGTCCTTGATAAATCAAGAGGTTTAGTGTTTGTTTCTTCATCTCTACGAAATAGATATGGTCCTTAGGACACTACTGTCCAGACTTCTTGATTTCTAGAATATGAAAGAGTTCACTGAAAGACAAATTTCTGATAAAATGTTGGGGATTTTTTTTAAAACAATGCTTTCATCTAGATTATAGCTTGAAGAGCTACAAGTGGAAGAGTTACACTGTGTTTCTGTGTGCAGAGGTGGATGTAGTGAACAGAAAACACTTGTACCGATATATGCCTTGTTTAATTGCGTATTTCTGATACATGGTGTCTGTTCCTCAAGTGCTTCTTTGCTATTTTTTCAGTTATTTCAGTTGTTTAGTAGGATTGTTTAATGAACAGAGGGAGGCTATAATAAAAGCACTGGAACAATGTCTTAGGCCTGTAAGGGATAAGTTAATGAACAGTCTAATATTTGTGTTTCTCTGCTTCTCAAGAATATATTTTTAGTTCTCCTGATCTCTTAGTCGGTGTTTGTTTTGGTACACCAGAGTTTGTGTTTTAGTATATGAATCTGTTAATCACATTAAGTATGTATAATTGAGTTTGTAGCAAGCTTTTCATTCTTCTGGAAAATAATTATCAAGGAATAACAGCGGCACTTGCAATGCTGAATTTGAGGTAGCTCCCTCAGATGTGCACATTTTTGGCTACTTATGCACTGCTTTCCCACACATCACACTGGTGTGTGGGGTCCAGGACTCTTGATACAGCCTGCTTGAATTAGTATTATTTCAGGCAAATACATGTAATAGTTTAAAGGTTTCACTCTGAAAGTGTGTATTTCTAGGGAAAACTGCAGATGTGAAATGTGGTTGCCGATATAAAGGCCACCAAAATACACCAGACTGTTTTTCTCTGGTTTAGTTTCTCTTTCTCCTTCTGCTCTTTGAAGGCTCTTTTCACTTGGAGCAATGCTCTGGAAGAGTCTGTTTTTCTTCAAAATACCTGTGAAAGTAATAGCTGTTATGAAAAATAGCTATTTCAAGCACCACGGGAGGACGTGTTGCTATAAATATGACTTCTAAGTGTGCAACAGGTTTGTCATTTACCCACAGGGATGCACAAAAAGTCAGCAACATTAATTTTTAAGAACCATTTTTGAGCAGTGTTTTAGTGACCTTCCTGTGTATCTGTATAAATAAACTTTTAACTTCTCTTCACAGAAAACAAAGAAGTGAACAAGACAAGTGGTCGACTCAATGATGGCATTCCCCAGGTCCCAGTGAAAAGAGGGGAATCAGAGTTTGATTCCTTCAGGCAGTCACTACCAGTTCTTGAAAAACAGGAAGAAATTGTCCGAATAATAAAGGACAATAAAATTGTTTTGATTATAGGAGAGACTGGATCAGGAAAAACTACTCAAGTATGTTTCTTCAACGAAATAAAAAAAGATAACAGTATTTCTACTAAACTAAAGCCAGTTGTGTAACATTTGTGATAAGGGACATTTTTGTGCTGTTTTAAGGCTTTTCTTTTCCTGTATGATTGAAAATCTTGTGCTTCAGTTCACTCTCTTGCTTTTGATATACTAAACCAGCAGAGAGGTACTAAAAGCATAAATAGTTCCTCACAATTTTCTAATAGGTACCATTTTTTCATTAAAATAACGGAAAATATTGAAGGCAAAGTAGCTGTGATGTTTGTATAGCCCTTTTTCTTCTAAGCTTAGTTCTGTTCTTAGTACCCAGAACAGAATGTATTTTTTGTGTTAAAAAATGAGATATTATCTTCAGGGCTTGTTTTTTAATAGATTTCTCTGAAGCAGGAGAGAGACACTGCAAGTTTTTTCTTTAAAAAAAACCTAAACAGGTTATACTTAGAAATTTATTTTCTGCCGATTCGGGTATGTTTGCAGCGATAATCCTAATGAAAAGTCTTTTGCCAAGTGTAATACTGAGATGCAGTTAAATGGTTTCCCTGTGCTGAGAAAGCTGTAACTTTCTCAAGAAGTAAATTTGAACCACTTCTTTACAGATCCCTCAGTTTATCCTTGATGACTGCTACAATAATGGAACTCCCTGTCGTGTGTTTTGTACTCAACCAAGACGTTTAGCAGCTGTTGCTGTAGCTGAAAGAGTGGCAGCAGAGAGAAGAGAGAAGATTGGCCAGACAATTGGTTACCAGATTCGGTTAGAAAGCAGGTACTGATGGGATTTCTAAGTGTCAGTTGATCTTGTGTTGGTGTCGTGACTCTTGTGTACATTTAAACTGCAGTATGTTTGGGATGCAACCCCGTAAATTATGGGTGGGATATGTTATTGCAGGTGAGGAATACTTAAGAGTGAAAAGGACAGTTTTCTTCCTGTGTTTTGCACACAAAACAGGTTGCACGCAAAAGAGCTTGTCTTATAGAACTGAATTTCAAGTTTTTCAAGAACTGCTTTCTATTGATTCCTTCTGCAGAGCATGTAAATCCCTGTCTGATTTTCAGATCAAGTCTACACTTTCCTCTCTTCTGTTTCTTTTTTTTTCTGCTCTCTGCTTTTAACATGTGTGGATCTGAAAGTTCTGCAAGCTTTGAAGGTAGGTGGGAAGACCAGCACATGGTAACAAATGTTAGGTAGCGTGAGTTGATAAGGGTCAAAAAAGGGAAAACAGCAGAATTGGAAAGTGATTGATGAAACTGAGCATTATTTACCAGTCTAGTTTGGGCTAAATTTCGTCTGCTTCAGTTTAAAATGTGAAGTGATGTAAAAGCAGACATTTCAATATCACTTGATGATTTTTTCTGTAGAGCAGAGCATGGATGGATTGTGAGGGGTTTTTACATCTTTGCACTGTGTAGCCAGTGACACTTCAGGGAAGGGGCAGCGGTTGGGATTTGAGTGACCAGAAGATGGCAAAAGGTTGTGTTGGCTTGAATGAACAAAGATAACACAGAGCTGATGGAAATGAATGCGCTTGAACAACAAAGCCACCATAAGAATTCAAATGTGTGTATGAAAGCTCACAAGGCTATTTAACGGATTAGAAAAGCAAGTGAAGATGTATCACAAATGAGCTGGATGATTAATGTGTGGGAGTACTATGCTTGGCAGTAGAAGAGCAAAGTCAGATCAGAATGGAAGCATTACTGGAAGCAGTGCAGAAAATCCAGCTTGAGAAGAATCAATGCATGTACTCCAGAGAAACACTAAAAGTGGGAGATGACAGTATTTTGAGCTGTGGACAAAAAAGGTCTGGAGTGGAGATTTTTTAGAGGTGTTTATAGTAACACAGAAGTCGAATTTTTAAAGTTTTCTTAACTGTCTTGCAGAGAAGAGCTGTAGAGTACAGTACAAAGGAACTTTTCTGCTCCTTTAGGATGGCAGAACTGGAGGAAGTAGTGACAATCGCTGTTTTCACTGGAACAGCTAACTCTGCCCCAAGTATAGAATAGTAACATTTCAGTATTTTGACCTCCTGAAAAACTGGAGGATCATCTGATTACTTTGTGGTTTAGTCAGCTGTAGTGTACTGGGCTTGCAAGGCAAGGCTTTGGGAGCTGTGGGGAGGCTTTTGTGAGAAGATGCCAGAAGCCTCTCCCGTGTCTGACACGAGCTGGTGCCAGCCAAGACAGACCTGCCTTGGGCCGAGGCTGAGCCCATCTGTGATGGTGGTAGTGCCTCTGGGACAGTGGGAAATGGGGGAGAAAAACCTGCATAACAGAGGCAGCAGTCCAAGGAGAGCAGTTGAGAGCATGGGAGAGAAGCAGCTCTGCAGAGAGGAAAGTCAGTGCAGGAGGAGAGGAGGTGCTCCAGGTGCCAGAGCAGGCCGTGGTACAGCTCGTGGTGAGGCAGCTGTACCCATGCAGCCCATGGAGGTCCAGATGCAGCAGGGATCCCCCTGTGCAGGACTCCATGTTGGAGCAGGTGGATGCTTGAAGGAGGTTATGATCCTCTGGGAAGTCCATGCTGAAACAGGCCCCTGGCAGAACCTGTGGCACCTTAGAGGGAGCCCACACAGAAGCAGGTTTGCTGTCAGGATTGTGACCCTGTGGGGGTCCCACGCTGGAGCAGGCTGTTCCTGAGGCACTGCACCCTGTGGAAAGGGACCTGTTCTGCAGCAGTTCATGAAGAACTGCAGCCCATGGGAAGGACTCATGTTGGAGAAGCTCACGGAGGACTGTCTCCCATGAGAGAGAGTCATGTCTCTCTTTGTCCTTCTCTTGACCCTGTGAGTCTCTTGTTGTGTTTCCTCTCCCCTGCCCATGGAGAGGACAGATAGAGTGGCTTGGGTAAGCACCCAGCATCCAGGCAGGCTCATCCCACCACGTGTAGGCAGATAGGCAGGCTATATGCAAGCATATGCTGAGGAATTGGGACCTGTTTTTCCACATGGAATTTTCTAGTAAATTGAATGGCATGCAGAGTTTCTCTTCACGGTTCTCTTTAACTGCCATGTTTATTAAAATTTGAATCTTATTTTTTCAGTTAATCTGTTGGTCAAGTTTTTGGCGCACAAGCACTAAGAATTGCTAGGAAGTGCCTGGGAAAAGGCATAGTTTAAAAACAAGTGGTGTGCATGAGTCTTCTGTGGAGAAACTGTAATTCCTCTTCTGGTCAGCAGCTGCCTTAAGTTTTGAGCCGTGGAAAGCTAGCAGCCTTTAAATGGTGCAAACCCCCCGAGTGGTCTCTGTGATCTGTTCCATAGGGTTTCTCCAAAGACACTGGTAACATTCTGCACTAATGACATGCTCCTTCGCACGCTGATGGCAGGAGACAGCACCCTCTCCACCGTGACCCATGTTATTGTGGTGAGCATCTTGTGGTCTTTCATGTGGGGTGGAGCAATTTGTATTGCTTTGGAAAATGAGGTTCTCCTTTGTCTTACTTAAATTTGCTGAGTGTTTTAGGTGTTTTTGTTTGGTGGACTCTGAATCAACTTCAAAGACTTCCTGAGTCCTTAGAGTAGCACAAAACAGTAGCGTGTTTTGTGGGTTTTGGTGCTTTTCTGTGTGTTTGTGTTTTTTCCTGTAAAAATACCGTATTTTATTTTCATGCCAATAATTAGTTGTGGCATCAGGAGGAGTTGAAGACAGACAGAAGTGTAAATTTTTCTGAACTTTTCCTGTCAGCAGGAAGGCCTTTGGGAGGTTACATTGATGTGATTCAATGTGATCGTGTCAGAATTTCTGTAATCATGTATTTGTTTTAGCAGTACCAGGTTTTCCATTTGTTTGCCCAGTGTTTTCAAGATAATGTGCAGTGTAATTGCTAGCAAATTATTCAGATGTGTTCATTTATGATTATATTAATATTCCTATTGCGGAATTTAATAAGGCATGGGAACTAGAATATTGATGGCAGGATTTAAGTACTGAAGATAAAAAGAAATCATGGTAAGTTTAGGTGCCTACCTGTTTATCAAAGTTAAAAAAGCATGAGAATGATCTATACATTCTTGATGTCAGCCTACAAACCTTGTATTTGAATTGTTGTTTCATTTATTCATAATACAAAACAAAACAGAAGAATGACAAAGATGATTAATCACTTATGTGCCTTCATCTATAGACTTTGTGTATGACTTGTCTAAGCAATCTGTCTTTTTTTTTCCTGATGATGTGATGTCATTTCTTTAAGTGCCCATCAGTGGTGAATTGAGAATTTATTAAAATCAGATTTGTAGGATTTGTGGTTTGTGGCCTTTTCTTGAAATTGGGCTTTAAATACAAAATGAGAGTTTTCAGATATTCACTTTGGCCTCTGAAGTTAAGGTGTGTACTGCTTCGGCATTGCAATGCACTTGGCTCTGATAAAAACATTCTGAAGTATTCTTTGGTTTATGGGTAGTTTTTTAAAAACTAGAAAAAAGAAACTTAAAACACTTAGACTAGACTTAACACATTTTAAGGCCTCTGTAACATGCCACTAAATCATATATTTTATTCTTTTGAAAGAAGTTTGTATTTGTCAGAAGTTGTGATTTTGAATCTGTGATGTTTATCTCTTTTTTTCCCTTTTGGTACAGGATGAAGTACATGAGAGGGATAGGTTCAGTGATTTCTTGCTAATAAAACTGAGAGATGTGCTGCAAAACCAGAATAATTTAAAGCTAATTATTTCTAGTGCTGCTCTAGATGTAAATCTCTTCATTAGGTATTTTGGAAGCTGCCCAGTAATACATAGTAAGTATTTCTCTTGACTCTTAAATCTGTTGAGTATACCTACCCTGAGACACGCAGACCTTATTGTAGTGTAGCAAACTATTCCCAATAGAGGCACATGATGAGTAAGTATCTGTTCTTTGTGTATTCAGGTTTGCTCTTTAACTTCTTGCACCTACTTCAGAGTGAAGTGTTTTAATCTGTAAATGCAGGTATGTCTTGCCCCCTTCCAGTATTAATTCAAGAAGTAGGAAAGGTTATTGAAGTGCTGTCTTCATACTGATGAAAGTTCTTCATACCGGACTTAGGAGCTACATGAGTGTGATACATATTAATACATTCCAGTAGCTCTAATTCTTCAGGCCTCCTAAAGGTCTTAACTGGTTACTGGATAAAACACAGGTAACTCTGCCAGTTCAGTTCAGAAATGCAGGCCTAGGCGGATTGGGTTTCATGCTTGAATCAAATGATTCTTTGATTTAAATGAAAGTTAGTAGCTGTTCATCTAGATAAATGTTCACAAAAGGCATCCAGTTTCTCCTAGTTTCTTTTCAGACTTCAGATTACCTGCAGTTAAATTCGTTCAGATGCAAAGAAAGGTCACCATTACTGCTGTTTTAATTTCATTTGACTGATCTTTAGTAGAGGCAAAATATAGATGTGTGGGAGATGGGGGAGTTTTGTGGGTTTGTTTTTTTTTCTCCACCCTCCTGGCTTGCAGGTTTTCTGCATGGGCGACCTCCTCTGGCACCTTGCAATCCTCTTAGTTTTTCAACGATGATGTCCAAATTTAATGTGATTTGAAGAGCAGCTTTTAAGATAAATGCTTCATTTGACAATCAGGTAGACTCTCTGCATGTCAGCCTTTAAAAAAAAAAATCTCAACAGTTTTAGGACGTGGGTGGGATTGCTTACTGGTTTATTTCAGCAAATGTTTGTGAGAAGGAAAGCTCTTTTCCCTTTTTTTGCAGATAGATGTGCTTATTTCTAGTTCCCAATTTTGAATTTCTGCCTAGTAAAATACAGCTTGCAACTTGTTGGAGACAGGAATCTGGAAATTACACATGATTTCAAGTTCTCTGAATTTTTTTTGCAAGGGAGAGCCTCAGTTGTGATTGTTGTGTGGCTTTCCAGTTTACTCTTTTTGCAGTTGCCTGATCTTTTAGATTGGTATATTTGTGTTGGAAATGGTGGTGACAGTCTCTCCAGTTTACCACGGTGCTTATGCTGGTTATGTAGCAAGCCAATAATAATTGAAAAGATGGGGTTTTCCTTTTTTTTTTTTAAGAGACTTTAAGAATTAAAAGAAGCTACTTTGTCTGTTAATGTAATGAAAAAGGTTTGATTCTCCTTCAGCAATACGGCTGACAAAATCCTGAGCACAGAAACCAACATTTTGTGGTTGTGGATTTCTGTAGTGCACAGAGGTTGTGATCAGTGTTGGAAGACTTCCTCTGTGACAGCTTCTAAAAGTATGTGAATTGTGGATTGTTCTTTCTGAAGGAAAATCCTGCGTGGCCTAAAGTCAGCGTGAAGGACAAGAAATCAAAATGTAGATATTTTAATTCTTCATGCAAAAAACATCCTTTAATGTCCACAGATAAGGTCTAGAAAAGAATCACTTTGAAAAAGAAATCAGGATAAATTATTAGAAGGTAAAGACCACTGGGATGTCTTGTCTGTCAAGATGTATTCAGTCAAGGAAGCCCAGCTTTGCTGAATTAGTTGAGGACATGATAAATCTATCTCCTCACATACTCTCATGAAAAGAAAGTAGTTCAGTACAAAGGTGTAGTGTCTCCTTACGGAACCTTGCACAAAACTGTACTAATTGCTTAATAATTCATTACATTTTTAATTCCGGTGGCAGGCTTACATGGAGAGTTCTTGTTTGTAACCCTAAACAAAAAAGACTGTTTTCTTTTTTTCATTTAAAAGAGAAATTTGCTTAATAACTGTCAATCTTATGAACATCTCTTGCTATAACACCCGATAAAATGGAAGAAGTTGATGAGAAACAAGGCGGCATTTTACTTTGGAAATGTTTTGTTTTGTATAATGTTGAGAAAAATGAACCCAGCAAAGATAATTGTTGAAAAAAATAAATGCTGTAAGTGAAGCTAGTGAATATGCAATCTTTTATGGATTTTTTGTATTTTTAGTCCAAGGACGACCTTTTGAAGTTAAAGAGATGTTTCTGGAGGACATTTTACGAAGCACTGGGTATACAAACAAAGAGATGATAAAGTACAAAAAAGAGAAGCAGCAAGGTTGGTGGACTTCTTAATTGTAAGACTCCTTGATTGATTGAACAAACAATTGACAGGATTGTTTTCTGTTAAAATTCCAAAGTCAGGAGATTAAATGAGATGTGATTAGATGACAGCAAGTATCTTTAAGCTTTCGGTATTTACATTATTGAAATAGTTTATGCAATTAAAGAAAAACAAATGACTTTGATTCAATGGTTGCATTCTTTTTGCTTTCACTTGATAAATGTCATATTTTTTCTAATTATTATGGTGTAGAGTTACATATAATTGGGGGCTCTGCCCACAAGAACACTAAAAAAGCATAGGATGCTCTGTACCTCTGGATGCAAATTGAAGCCAGCAGGACTTTGTACAGCTTGCACAAAATGTACAAGTTGTTCCCTTTAGTAACATTTTTCACTGCGTTCTTCAGGCATGGATGTGTTTTTTACAAACGTTAACACTCTTGAGCTAAACATCATTGGTTTTCATGTAATTTAGTAGATACTACTTCAGAAATTTTCCTGGCAACTGAAAGTAATGATCCCAGTGATTATTGAAAGAAAAATTTAAAAAGTGCAACCCCCAAATCTATAACATACAGTCCTAACTGAATATTTATGACAGTGCTCAGCTCTGATCACCGGAGACAGAAAAGTTCAGTTAAGACACTGGTGTCTTCTACTGTTTCTTCCACTTGTGTACAAAAATAAGTTGTTGCATGCAGGGACTGTATCCCTTGTCTTCAGCATTGCACTTCTGGAGAAAGATCTGGGCTGGGAGTGTGTCAAAGGTAATTACTTTGGAAGTTCCTTTGAATGCAGTAGTTTGGAATAATGGAGGCTTCAGGGGTTAAACAGCAAAATAGTGGGGTTTGCCTTCTTCTTACAGCCCTTGTTTGCAGTGGTGCACTTTGGATACCCTTAAAACATGTCACTTATGTTGTAGCATTGGTAGTAGCATTCTGGATTAAACAAGAGAGGTTGAATCCATAGAACTTGGACCTGCTGTACCCGGGTTTTTCGTAGAAAACAGTGGATAATAAAGATGACTCTAAAACATGCTTGGGGATTACTTTGCATTCTAGAAGAGAAACAGAAGAACACTCTTGCTGAATGGTGTTCAGCTCAAGAAAGCACTAACAAAATGGCATCTCGGAGACAAAAATCAGTTCCAAGGGCAAATGAAGAGTACAAATGGTTGGATGATGGTGGTGACACAGTATTTAATCAACTGGTAAGTTTTTCTTTCTGTTGGAAGAGATCTTTATATTTGTCTCGTATTACTAGCCACTTAAAATCTGTTTTCTAAAGATAGTGCTGCAGAGTCTCTCAGGATATTAACATATTTGAAAGATTACGTTACTAGGATGCACTGGTCTAGCTGAAGTGTGTTCTTCACTTACGGTGGTTGTACACAACTTTTGCTCAGATCAAATGGCTCGACTGCTATGGTGTGAGTACTTGCGTGTGACACAGTTAATGCATTAACTGATACCTGAGTGCAGGATTTCTGATTGCTGCTGGGAAAACTAACCATTCAAATTCTTAGTGTGTAATGTATGAGAATAAAGACAATTCTTGCGAGAGATTAATCTTTCAATATTGCTTTTTATCTTCAGACTGAAAAAGATGTGAATTGCCTTGAACCGTGGATAGTAAAAGAAATGGATTCCTGTCTTTCTGACATCTGGTTGCATAAAGATATTGATTCCTTTGCTCAGGTGTTCCATCTTATTTTAACTGAAAATGTCAGTGGTAAGTTTCTTGTGTTATTACATAAGAAAAAAGCAACCTCAAATTTACTTCAATTTCTGCTTTTATCTCCAGTTTCAGATGTTGTTGCCATTGCATTCTGATGCCTACTGAAAAAAATGGACAGGGCTAGCAGAATTGATGAGTTGTTTAGTTAGTTGTTGTTTTGAAGTACTTACAGAAGTGTGTTTCTAAAACAGCATGGAATTCACGTGAACTGACTGCAGAGATAAAAGTGAGGAAACAGATTCTCTTTGGGCTGGCATTTGAAAGCAATATTTGTACTACATTTAGATGAAGAAATAACATTTCTGTTGGGTTTACTGTTTGTTGTTTTGTTTTGTTTTGTTTTTTTACTTCTCAGTTGATTATAGGCACAGTGAAACCGGTGCGACTGCTCTGATGATTTCCTCAGGGAGAGGCTTTTTGAGTCAAGTAGAACAGCTGATCAGTATGGGAGCAAGTATCCACTGCAAATCATCCAATGGCTGGTAAAAACAGAGAAACCAAAAGACAGATCTATTTGTCAATAAATCTATTTCTGTCTCTCTTAGGCGAGAGAAAGAAAATTCTATAACACCTAAATTAATTTGCTGTCTTGCCACACTGCTGTAAGAACTATAGATTTTAACAGCCTAAACAGTTTCTGCCTCCTGTTAATCACATTGTTTTCTGTAAGTTCTAAATTGAATTCATAATGATATGGTCTTGATTATTGCTATAAACCTGGTTTCAATAGGTCTTATTGAAGACACTGAGAAACTGTAATCTACTCAATTGGACCAAAATATTTGACAATTCTTATTTTCATGGTGTTACCTATATTAGAAGATCTTTGTGTTATGTTTCTAAATATGTTGTAGCATGTCCAATTATTTATGAATCTGTAAAAACTCAAGTTTTGTGGTCATGAAGTATGTCTTCATATAAACAGGGAAGTACAGTAAAGAATTGTAGTATGGAAGGATAAGAATTAGGATTCCAAGGGTCTGATATTTGGTAATAACACTTGAGAAATTTGGGAAGGAGTGCAGTTTAAAGATAAAAGAGTGAACTGCATTTTGAGGAGAATAACTTCTGAAAGGCATGAATTAGCCCAGAGTTTTCCCACATTTTGATGAAAAACGGCTGGGGTGTGACTTTTTGGGATAACTTGAAGGGTACTGAAACGGGCAGGTCTGATCTCTGCACGTTGGTGTGAGCTTTTTAAAGGAATGGTGCATTCTTCCTCCTCATTTCCTTGTGCACGTTTGCATGTACTCCTGTGTAAAACTGACATTCTTTTGTGGTACAGAACTGCAGTATCTAAAACTCAGAGAGCTGTTAACACCTCTTCAGGCACTTTCAAATGGGAAGTTGCAGATCCAGCAGTAACAATACTGATAACAACACAGAAATGGATACAAAAGTCTGGTGTCAATTGTCTCCTCCCTGATGTGCTATTCATATTCGTCTTTTGAAGTGAAAAATCAACTCAAAGTACTTCTGCAACTCTTTCAGGATGGCTGTGGACTGGGCTAGGCGCTTTGGACAGACAGAGGTGGTTGATCTGTTGGAATCCTACAGGTAAGCTCTAACTGCTTTGCAGACAGAATTGCATAGCATGGTGAAGGGAGATTTGAGGTTTGTGTCCTTTTAATCAGAACAGGTTTGTGTCCTTTTAATCAGAACAGGTTTTGTTTCATCAGAACAGGTTTTAGCTTTTAATGCTGTAAAATCTGGACTGAATAGCAATAACTTTTTTTTGAGAATAGGAATATTCTCAAACAACAGAGGTTTGTACTCAGTATTGTATGTTTGCACAACTTGCTGATTCTATTCTAGGTACCATTTCATTTTCACACGCTTACTTTGGAAACAAACTCTTGTGTGTTTTGATCTGTATATTGTTTATACACCACAGACATATTAAAGAAACTTTATAGAAGTAACGTTACACTAGGCCATTCAAGAATGATTTTTTGATTAACTTACAGTTACCATAGTTGAGGTAGTGTTTTGTAAAGATAATATTTATTATAATTTCTCTTAGTGCAGTTTCTGCTAGTGGGAAATTTTTGTAGGATACGTATCCTTTAAATATTTTTCCTTGAACAGATGAATGAGAAGGATCTTTATACTTCCATTTGCTTATGGTTGTGTTTCAATGAGGTTTATGAAAACTAAAGTTCACACTAAAAAATAAAGTGGCATGCTTTGTTGGTTAACATTTAAATCAGTGAACAGCAATAGTATAGTAATGCTCTTCTGCTACACTTAAAAATTAGAATTCAAGTCACGTTGGTCAAGTCACAGTCATGTTGGTCTTGGTTGAAGTTTGAGTTGATGCCTCAACTCAAAGGGGGCAGCCTTGACTCTGGTCTGTGCATTTTCTATTACAGCGCTTCGTTCGGATTTGGAAATCTGGATGAAAGTTCCCTGGTTCGAAAAAGTGGTCGTGACCTTAGTGCAGAGGACAGAGAACTACTGACAGCTTATCATCACAGTTTTGACGATGAAAAAGTGGATCTGGATCTGATCATGCACTTACTTCACAGCATCTGTCATAGTTGTGATGTGGGTAGGTAAATACCCCCACTCCCAGTGAATTGTTGTGGATTTGGCTGATGAATCATGCTCTTTCTTCAGAAATCCCCAGCACCTTACGAGTGCTAGTCTACATGGCACTGACATGTATTTGAATTTTCTCTGTTTAACTTTGCAAACCCACTTCCTTTTTTAGGAGCAATTTTAATATTTCTTCCTGGATATGATGAGATAGTGAGCCTGAGGGACCGCATTCTTTTTGATGACAAGAGATTTGCTGATAATGCTCACAGGTAACACCTTTCGTTTCTGTGGCTTTTCATTGCTTCTTTTAAGGATCCTTAAAATGTTCCTTTTGTCTTGCATTAGATACCAAGTTTTCATGCTTCATTCGAGTGTGCAGACTTTGGATCAGAGGAAAGTGCTTGAAACTCCACCTTCCGGCATCCGCAAAATTGCAAGTATCAGAGGACTTCATCAGATGCTGCTACCATGATCTATTTGGCCTTTGCTTTTACAGTTACTATGGTTTTGCTGGTTTTGGTTTTTTTTCCATTGCAGATTCTTTCGACAAATATTGCAGAAACCAGCATAACAGTCAATGATGTTGTGTTTGTCATTGACTCAGGCAAGCTGAAAGAGGTATGAATGCCTTAAATTTTCCTAGTGTGATTCTAAATGCACAGTTCATAAATTTTGGAGGACTTTTTTTTCTCCTTTACAGTAGGCTCAGAGGTAGTGCCTGTCAGGCAACAGGCCTCACTGAAAAGGTTTCAGTATCCTTTGTTTTAAGACAAATACTGTAAATAGCTAGCTGTCTAAAAACCCTGTAAAAGCTAATGTAGGTTGATGTATCTTTTTCTTTTGCAGTTTAGTATTTCTGTTGGATTTTTAAAACAAGTCCTCAGTTCAGACCACCACCTTCCTGAGCCTTAGAGAACACTGGGAGTTCCTTTTGTCCTACTGTTGTATCAAGTCCAAAAAAAATCCATTAAGGTTTTAAGTACTTTTTTGGGGTGCGTTGAGTGCCCATTCCCAAATTATTTGTTCAAGAAAAGTCAGATAACATAATGAGGCAATAGGGAGACCAAATTTCTGAAGTTCACATGAAAAAAACTTTTTTTTTGTAATTTTACAATAATAGAAGGAAATCAATGACCTAGGTAGGTCCTTTCCAAGTGAGATAAAAAAGCAAACTTTATTCAGTATAATAATGTATTTTTGCTTGCATTGAGATATTTCAGAACACAGATCTGAGATATCTTTTATTGACTTGCAATTACCTACTGACTAGAAAAAGTTTAATTTCAAAAGCTGTGTAGCACAAAGATACTGCAAAGGAGATACCATAATAAATTCACTTGAAACTGAGAAGATACCATTGTACCAGAAGCTCCTGTATGTATTACTGTTTCATACTTTTTAGAAAACTTCTGTTGGTAATCTAAATAACCAGTAACTTTCATTTCAAGTATGCTGTTCAGTCTTTGGTTTCTTTCTTTGTTTTTATAGAAGTATTTTGATGCACTGAGTCGTGTTACAATGCTAAAAACTGGGTGGATTTCAAAAGCCAGTGCTCTCCAGAGAAAAGGCAGGTAATAAATGCCTCATACTGGTTTTCATTTTTCAGCTATCTGTCCTGTATGTTAAGAATAAAGCACACAACATAATAACTGTTTCTAGCCTAGTCCAGTGTCATGTTGGACAGTGGCCAACACTCCTTCTCTGCAGACAAGTAGGGGTCAGTATGTATTTCCTTGGAATCGTTTCCCAAGTTGTAGAAAAGGGATGCTCAGGCATTTGCCAGAGTTTTAGGTTGTTTTCCCCCCCATTAATTTGTTCTCCTTCCTGTTTCTCCCATGTAGCACCAGCAGTCACAATGTCCAGTGGGGTGTTTCCACACCTTGTCTGTGAGCACAGGACTGCCTATTTCACTTTCTCCAAACTATCCATGACTTAACAGGCCATGATCATATTCTTCACAACACTGTGGGTGAAGGCTCAGAAGTTTACGTAGCAACAAATGCCCTTTTAATCAATCACATTGGCATTAAGCTGCAGGTATTTGTGCGCGAATGCGAGAATTTGCTGTCTCTGTCCCTCCACTCACAAGTTATTTAATCTTTATTCTACCTTTTACTCCAAGGGTCTCTTCTCTTTGGGGGATGTCAGGGGAAGAAATGAAGTTTGCAACTTGGATTCGTTACAACAAAGGATGATTGAGATTTGGACTGGTCTTAGGTTAGCAAAACACCCACAGCACTTTACTAAGATAATTCGTGTTTTTCTTTCTCCAGATTTCTCAGTGTTGGGTCAGAATTACAGTGAAAAATTGCTACACTCTCAAAAATAATCCACGATAGGAAAACTCTCACTTTGTATGTGTCTTACACTTAACAACACTTCTGTTCACAGAACTGCTTCTGCTTTTCCATTCTAAGTTTCTGTGTTTGTTGGCTTTTGGTTTTGTTCTTAGAAAGAAATCCTTATTTTCATGATTTGCCATATTTTGTTTTCAAGGGCTGGGCGCCGTCAGCCTGGAGTCTGTTTCCGTCTCTTCAGCAGGCTCCGATTTCAGAATATGTTGGAATTTCAATCTCCGGAACTTCTAAGAATGCCGCTTCAGGTGCATGTTCAGTTAGAAATTAGAACTTTAAAAAATGTAATGTCATCAACCCATACTATTAATTGCAACAAACCCTGTGTTTGGGGGCTGTTTCCAAATCTTGGTAATCTTTTTTGTTCTGCCTTTTAACTTGCAGGAGATTTGTTTGTACACAAAACTTCTGGCTCCGATTAATTGTCCAATTGTAGACTTTCTTGCCAAAGCTCCCGATCCTCCACCTGCTGTAACTGTGAGAAGTGCTGTGCATATGCTTAAGGTCAGAAAAGGAATAGGTTTAGATGGGAATTGTGTTTGATTCCAAACTCGTGTTGTAGCAGTCTGCCTTACTGACTTCAGTTTGTACTGAAGCTGGTTTTAATTACTTAAGGATGTTTTGAATTTTTGTTTCTTGCCTGTTGTCGCAGCAGGGCTCGCGTTAGCGACTGAAATGAGCCGAGACACGCGCTCTGGTTTATCAACGTGAGAAGGGTCCCAGTTAATTCTTTCTCACAACTCAGTCACCCTGACTCCAACTGCTCACTGACTCAGACTACAGCAAACTCCCACTGTAGGCTTCCCTTGCAGACTCTGACTACAGGCTTTTCCTGCTAGATTCTTGACTACAGGCTCCAACAGCAGGCTCTAACTGCAGACCCAGACTGGCCTCACAGCAGATCTTTACAGCAGCAATTCTCTATCCTCCAGTCCTGAATCATTCCCTCAGTTCCTCCTTCCTCAGGATCCTCCTGACTAGCCGACCCACCCTTGTGTCACACTCATCCTTATTGGATCTGGCTGTGACTCATCAAGGGCGAGGTTGCCCGTAATCCCTTCTCCTGCAGTCTGTTTTCATTTTGTGTGTGGGGATGTGTTTTTCCATGTCAAGGGAAGAGAGTTCTTTAAAGTCTTGTCTCTGTTAATAGTTTGTCTTGCTTTTTAAGTCTTCGGGAACAAATCTAGTTAATGTCCAGTGTTCACATTCTTTCTGCTTTCACTGTAAATTGATTTTGTCCACTGTCCCCATCCCCCTCTCCTTTGTTTGTTTGTGTTTGTGTTTGTTTGTTTATAAGCAGACCATAGATGCCATGGACCCTTGGGAAGATCTCACTGAGCTTGGTTATCACCTCACTGAATTACCTGTAGAGCCACACCTCGGCAAAATGGTGTTGTATGCTGTAGTTCTGAAGTGCCTTGATCCTGTTCTGACCATTGCCTGTGCTCTTGCCTACCAAGACCCTTTTGTGCTGCCCACGCTGGCCTCCCAAAAGCGTGCAGCCATGCTGTGCCGGAGGCGCTTTGCTGCAGGGACCTTCAGTGACCACATGGCCCTGCTCAGGGCTTTCCAGGTAGTATTTCATTTCAGCGAGTACTAATCACAGTAGATCACCCAATCAAGGCAAATAATGTGCCAGATGTAGAGTGATTAAGTCCTTGGAGAAGACTTTATTTTAGCCTAGTGGCTTTCCTGTGTATTGGACTCATAAATTTGTGAGGGAACACGTTTTGTGGTATGGTTTGTTGATATTTTCAAACCTTACAAATTTCTGAAAGTTCCAACCATGTGCTTCTTTACCTCCTACTACCCTGAGAACTTCAAACAATGATCTTAATGTAATGATCCTTATTAAATTAATCATTTTAACTTGACATAGTGATCATTGTAGTGAGCGGGTAAAGAGAATCTAATTCTTGAACAGAAGAAAGAATCTAGTTTGATACATTTACTTTCAGAGTGGGTTTTGCGTTCATTTTTATTGACATAAATGGGATTTTTTTAAGAAATGCTCTTTTTTGTTTTAGCTTATCAAATTAACAGGCAAATGTAAAAACGTTTTCAGGCATGGCAGAAGGCACGCAGTGATGGCTGGGAGAGAGCCTTCTGTGAAAAGAACTTCCTATCCCAAGCCACAATGGAAATCATCGTAGGAATGAGAACACAGTTGCTTGGCCAACTTAGAGCCTCGGGTAAAGAACTTGGAAAAAAAATTAACCTTGTTTTAAAGTCAAGCTTATGGAAATTGTAACAAAAATCATGTTCACCGGTGTAATTTTCCTTACCTAATTTGAAACACGCTTCCATGTGCACATTCATGCAGGGTGTGGTGTAGGTGAGGAAGTGTGGCTGATCTAACTGAAAGCACCCTCATCTCCAGATGCCGCTGCATTTCACTGAATTTCTTTGGATTTCTGTGTTTTAGTAAATTATTCGCATAGGAAATGTCTTTGTATTGTAGAAAATCATTGTATTCTGTGTTAGTATGAAGCCCCTTATCAGGAAGGATTTCAGTGTAATGGTTTCTTCTTGGTGCTGTTCAGGTTGGCAGTGGTGAAAAATGCAACAAAGAAGTCGTTTATTTCCCCTTAGTTTTCAAGCTCCTTTTGAGAACCAAACACAAGCTATCATGGCACCATTTTGTCCTGTCAGGTTTTGTGAGAGCCAGAGGAGGAGCTGACATTAGAGATGTCAATACTAACTCTGAGAACTGGGCTGTAATTAAAGCTGCCTTAGTGGCAGGGATGTATCCCAACCTTGTGCATGTAGACAGAGAAAGCCTGGTGCTGACTGAACCAAAGGAGAAGAAAGTGCGATTTCATCCTACCTCTGTTCTTGGTCAATCTCAGTATAAAAAGGTAAAATCACTTTGAATTTATAGTTCACAAGAAAGAGCACTAAAATCTATGTCATGTTTTAGAAATGTCTTTTCCTAGTTGTCAGTACTTTAAAAGTAGCGTGGGCATTTAACACTACAGCTTTAGAAAATACTTTGCTAACTAGCTGATAGAATTGGAGTTGGTTCATTTTTCCATTGTTTCAATTAGTCCTTTCTCTAGATGGAACAAGGCAAAATGGCAAAAAATGCCCCTAGTTTTAAAATTGTTTTAAAGATACAATGGTCCCTACTCTTAAAAGCAAGAAGTTCTGCTCTGAAACTTCTTTTACCATTTCTTTTTAAAGCAAAATTTTATCATGGTAGGGTAATTTGTGAATCTGGTTGAATACTCTCATGCTTTTTAATTTGCATGTATATTTTTATATGTATATAATTATACCTGCATTTATTTCTCAAAATGTAGAATCACAGAAGGGTTTGGGTTGGAAGGGACCTTAAAGCTTATCTCTTTCCAACCCCCTGCCAAGGGCAGGGATACCTTCCACTAGTCCAGGTTGCTCAGAGCCACACCCAGCCTGGCCTTGAACACTGCCAAGTTGAGGCATCCACAGTGTCTCTGGATAAAATGAGAAATATGTTAAAACTGACATGAATTACAGGTAGAGGGTTTAATAGCCTCGTCTTACCTGTTCTTGCACAGATTGCCCCAGCAAATGGACAAGCTGCAGCCATCCAGGCCCTCCCTACAGACTGGCTTATATATGATGAGATGACAAGAGCTCACAAGACAGCAAACATCAGGTGCTGCTCTGTTGTGACTCCTGTCACCGTGTCCCTTTTCTGTGGACCAGCCAGACTGCCAAGTAACGCTTTGCAGGCATCCTCATCCTTTCGAGGTACACTGAGTCTGGGTTTGGGATGTTTCCCTTGGTATACACTAGTGTGTGATGTGGAAAGCTTGTTTTTCAGTAATATTTGATACGCATGTTGGCTGATTCTGAAAACAACAGTGTTGTAAGTCCTGTAGCTATTCAGGAATAATTTGTGGCTTCTGTAACAAATCTCTCAGTTTTGGGATTCCTTACACATTCATGTCCATAAATTATGGACATGTCCAGTTCTGTGGTCTCAGAAATTACAGTAGAGTTTGTAAGGGAAGAATGCAGCCACAATGTCTAATGATAATACTGGTACTGAGGAGTGTAGTATGTATGTTCTTTTTCTGCAGACTACTTTATTTGATATTTTGAACCAGATTGTTCAAACTGAGTAATTTAGAAACAATCAATATGGCAAACGAGTCAAGTTGCTTCTGGCTAACACACATAGCATTTTCAAGCTAAGTTCTACTCGTATTTTTTAATGTCAATTAGCTGTACTAGTAACTGTAAGTAATAGAGAATATACAGAAATTCCATTTTTTTTTCTTACTTAAATTGAGTCCTGTTGGAATGGAAGCAGAAATAACTGCTGCTAATTCACATAGTTTGAATCAGACTGAAAGTCCAGCTTATTTTTGAAGCTTTCCTGTCTTGCTTTTAAACTGGTAACCTTAGAATAGTGTTTGTGCCGATTGAATTGCACTTTAGGAAAATAAGGATTCCTAATTAATAGCCATATATAATTTTTTTTTCTTACTTGGTCATTAAATCTGCTGTTTTACTAGAAAATAGAGCCATGTGTGGTTTTACAAACCGTTTTAGGCAAAAGTTGGGTAGTGGCTTGGGAATACTGGTGTGAAGGTACGTGAGCTGAGTGAGATCACATCAGCACAGGTTTTTACTTAGTAGCACCTTCAGCAGGTTTGGCTATTTGATTGCTGCTATCTGGAGCAAAGACTTTTCAATGTATTTGCAGAAAAGAGGAAGTAGTTTTACAAATGTTTACATTTTAAAGTCAATTTTAGAAGGAAAAGTATTTATTGCTGGTAATACAGTAGTGTTCTGTTTTTTGTATATAAGTAGAAATAATACAGAAATGCTAATGCACCTTTTGTCTTTAATTCAGGGGGAGGAGTATCTAATGATAGCAGTGACAGTGAGATGGAGGACAAAACAACTGCTAATCTGGCACTACTGAAGCTGGATGAATGGCTCCACCTCAAGCTGGACCCTGAAGTAAGTAAGAAATCACTGCTGGGTTTGCTTCATGTAGAAGAATTGTAAAAAGATGAGAAAAGGTTTTTGTAACCTTTGAGTAGCCAAGAATTTTCTCTAAGAATGTTGTGGTCTGTTTGGGTTTCTGATTTAACCTTTACTTCATCAGCTCATCAAGAATTAAAGGGCTTCAATCCCCTTTGGCCCAGGGTTGTCTGTCGTGCAAATTCATGTATTCAACATCCAAGTTGCAAGGTTTCATAACCTATCACTCCTGCCTTTGGATTCTTTTACCTATGGGCAAAAAGAAAAAACATAATTAGTCACCGAAGTCAACAGTGAGAGTGCTCATCCCTCTTCCTCCATCTTGGTGTGTGTGTCCTGCCTGTCTATCACACGAGGGAGCAGGAAAGGCTGAGCGGTCCAGATGCTGTTGGATCTGCTTCAAGAACTTTGTGGGCAGGATGATGGTTTTTTATATGCCTGAGCATGGCAGTTTTGTCCCTTTCCACAAGTCAGCAGATCCTGAAGAGACTGGCAGACAAAAGAGAATGGCTGCAGGGGACAGCAAGCTGCAGCTGACAGTGGCTCCATAATGGCCCTTCAGCTCCTTCTGGCCTCCTGTCCTGCCTACATGGTGCTCCTTCAGACCATAGCATGATCTGGGATAGCCAAAATCTGAACAAGAGCTGCGAGAAGAGTCACGTTGGCATATTGTGCTTTTCTTTCTCTGAGAGGATAACCAACATTGGATCAAAAAAGGAGCACTTGAAGCTGGAGTTGCTGAAAGAAAGTTGCAGTCAGATTTTGGAAGGATAAATAAAAACCTCTTTGAAATAGAAGTCTTCAGGTCATTGAGAAGCTGTGGTAGGAGGTAGTTTATGGGTCATGAAACACTTGACCTTACCAGCTCTAATAATAACACTGTCTCTCCTAGACATGTCCAAAAGAATGATTTTTAAAAATTTATTTTAGTGGAAGCATTTCTGATACCATGGGAATTAGACTATAGTCTTCTGAATTTAGTCATCACGTTTGAGCAGAAGTCTGTGTAAGAAGAATGTCACTTAGAGCTCTTTTCCCTCTGGTATGACTGCAGAGTGCATAAGTATAGACTGATTTGAGAGGAAGAGCATAAAGCATGAAAGATTGGGTTTTCTAGAAAGACAAAAAGGAAAAAATGTCTGTGGATTAAAAGTACCATGGTAAGTTTAGCACAGAGCTAAATGAAATGTTTCAGAAATTACCTTGCACCCAAGGAAAAGTAAATTAACATCTTTGTTTAAACATTAATTATTCCCCCTCCCCAAGACTTAAGTCATTTTGGAGCCTGTTTATATTAGAATGCCAGGTGCTGACTGATAGGAGAGAGATAGGGTTCTCTTACCTGTCTGGTATCATTTTCACCAGTCTTTAACAGAATTGGATTCATTACAGGCTGCTGGTATGCTGTTGCAACTCAGGCAGAAGTGGCACAGCTTGTTCCTGCGTCGCATGCGAGCTCCTTCTAAACCGTGGTCTCAGGTTGATGAAACAACTGTCAGAGCAATTACAGCTGTTCTGAGTGCTGAAGAGCAGTCTGCAGGTCTGCAGCAACCTTCAGGAATTGGCCAGAGACCAAGACCTGTGACTTGTGAAGAACTTCCTTTGGCATCTACATGGAAGTCAACCAACAGTCGAAAAAGCTCAACAGAAACTGAATTGCCTGACTCCTCTAATGCTGAAAAGTAAGATGCTGAGGTCTTCTGCTCACTGTAGGTTGCAATTTATTTTGTATTTTTTATGTATACAAGCATCACTTAAGTTTCTGCTAGTAATAAGGAGGTGGAAACAGTGGAAGTACAGTTGAAAGGTTGTACTGTTACATGCTGCATTGTAATCCCACTGAGCACTATTTCATACGTGGGCCTGCTCTTTGGGAGAGCAGTCAGGCAGGAATATTGTCCATGACTCGTGATCTTTGAGAAGCAGCAGAAGAGCTTTAACAGCAGCATTAAAAAGCAACACACAATCCGTATGATTTTTTAGTTAGGGTTTAATACATTTTGCAGTTGCTGTAACACATGTGGTCATGCAGTAGGCTGACAGGTCCATGTAAATCGTTTAGTGACTGCTTGTGAAACTCAAGGTGTGTCCTTTTAAGGGTTTCAGTGAAATCTGCATCTCCCGCACTCCACCAGCCAAAGAAGTACAAAGAGAAAGACATTTTGCTCTGCAAACGATCCTCAGATGACAGATCAGCTCAGTCATCAGGGAAGCCTGCAGACAGCAGTAGCTATCCCAGCCCCTGTGCCAGTCCTTCTTCTCCAGCATCTGGAAAGGTAAGAGTTCTCAAACATACCACCCTGCTCTTCAAAAGTAATATAATTTCTTGCTGATACCATTCTGCAACTGTTAGGTATTTTACTGATAAATTAGGAACCTAACTTAATTTTTTGTTTGTAACAGCTGCGTAATACTTCCTGCTGGAACTTAAAATCTAGACCAAATATCCTTGTTACACTAGTTCAATATAGTACAAATAGTATTTGTGGACTGCTGAGGTAAAGCTATCCAAAGTGGAAAATTTTTTAACTTGTTGTAAAAAACAGCAAAGGTGCGTTAATTCTTTTCAAGTAAGTTAGTAGATTGTGTGCACATTCTTGAAGTTTATGGATTCTGCCTTTCTCTGTTTCTGTAACAGCACACATTGACACTGATTCTCTTGAATCAGCATTGTGTTATCTGTGTTACCTGCCTCACTATGACTGCTTGGGTATGAGGTTAAGAGTCATTGGTTGGAGACAGGCACACAACACAGCTCACCAAGGGTCATCAACAAGGAGCCAAAATTTACTATGGCCACCCCCTACTATGGGGTTTCAGATTTCCCGGGCTTGGTAGCTGAATGGTTGGGATCTCTGCACCGCCCAGCTCTCTGGCCAGTGATCAGTCTGAAATGAGGATCAAATGGAATTGGCTGGGGGTCCCTGTGTAGGTTTGAATCCAGCTATCCTTACCATACCTGGGGACCTGTTTTTCTTCTAGGCAGGTCGAGTTTGGGGGTCCCATATGGCCCCCAACCAGCTTTATTTATCTGGCAGCTACCAACCAGCTGCACTGTGACAGCTGGGGTTTCTTGTGATGGTTATTTTAACAAAGCACACATTTTTAATGAGATTGTTGTTATAGTTGTCCCTAGGTACTTGACTAGTAAACTGCAGTAACGCTAAAGAGATCACTGAGAGGAAACTTCATGGGCTCAGTTGGAGGATTTAGAAATTCCTCTTGAGTCTTTCAGCTTTTAAATTCTCACACTGTAAAAGGAAGAAAAAAGGAGGTAGAAGTGTGCTGTAGGCAGCGGTCTAGGAAGATTAATTTTGCTGTCATCTCAAGGTGTGCCAGACTTAAATGAATTATAATTAATCACTAGACTTTTCAGTCCTGTTCTGCTCTACTTGGTTTCTGCCCCTTATGGATGAATTACTAGTTCTAAAAATGCTTGAAAAATGTAAAATAGATGTGAAATACATTTAAAGCCATTTCAGACAGCTGGTAGTTTTCATGTTTCTTCTAGAACCTGGAAGAGGAAGGGAAGAGCACAGTCGAGGGATTTCTATCTTCATGTGTGTCAAACTTCAGGAAAAAAGCCTGTTTTATTTTATTGTATTTGTTAATTTAATTTATTTTTTCCAGGGCTGCAAATCTCCTTTGCCAAGACAAAATATGCCAGTTCGGTACTTTATAATGAAAAGCAGCAACTTGCAAAATATTGATATTTCTCAGCAGAAGGGAATATGGTCCACTACGCCAAGTAATGAGCGGAAACTGAACGGAGCCTTTTGGGAGAGCAGTGTGGTTTACTTGGTATTTTCTGTTCAAGGGTCTGGATGCTTTCAGGTGAGTCTTAATCTAAAACTAAATATTAGCAGTGGATGGTTTAGGAGGGTGCGGCAAATGACTGTGTGTAGTGTGGACAGCTTTGCCTATGACTTCTGACTTTTTGAGAAGCAGAGTAATATGCAAATGTCTGTGCTTGCTGAAGGAAGTATTTCGTTCTCCTCTGAACTATGCTTGTCCCTCAAAAGCCGAGACGGAATTGCCTCCAAACATCATGAGTCAGAGAAATGTTTTGAACCCTACAGGAATCCTCTAAAACAGCAACAACCAGGAAAAAGGATTTCCTAACAAAGTAGGGGATTGCTACTGTTTGCATGCCGAAATGTGTATTGGCGGTGAGCAAGAAGTCACAGTCAACTCACAGCTTTCTAACGCCAATAAACTCATAAATTTCTTGAGTCAAATTTTGCTAAGAACTAGTTTTATTCACCTGCAGTTAGGAAGTTGGCCATGATTCTTCCAGAGCTGTATCTTGACTTCATATTCAGTGAGATATTTGTCAACACTTTGTTGGTCAAATCTGTGGTCAGTTTGAAGCTCAAAACTTGACCTGGTAGTGCAGAGTTGCAGGTTAGCCATGAGCCAGCTAAATTTAGTTGTTCCAGGAAAATAAAGTTCAACTTACTTCTTCATATATAACCTATTTGTAAATAGGCTGAACTTAAAATCTAATGAACCAACCAAAATACAGCTGTCTTGGCAATACCACTGAAGGACTGCAGTGACATACTACATACGATGTAATGTAATTACATTTGTTGTATTACATATATTGTATTACCTACGTATATACATTGTATGTAATGTAATTACATACAATGATGGTTTGGCAAATGAGAAGAATCCTGGAAAATCATTTTCAGCACGTCAGTTGATACTGAAAATGGGCTGCTGCACTGGTGCTCTCAGACAAGCAAGCAGGGAAGAGAAGGCACGCTGAGGTCAGGCGTGTAGGTGGTTGACCTTGCCCTGCCCTTCCAGTTTTGACAGAGCACTGCACTGTCACATGGGAATGGGAGCTTAACTTCCCTATTAATCTTCTCTTGCCCCAACTGTCTCTTTCTATTCCACATCTATTTTTTCCTCTGTTCCTTTTATTAATTCTCATTTGAGTCTGGCATGAGCTATCAAGCTTGTGTGCTGGTCATTCACACGGTGGACTGCGTCCGTTGGACTGCTAAGTGCTAAATGCATAAATTCACCTGAATAGTTGATCTGTTGTGTGGGGTTGGGTTTGCTTTCAGCTTGTTTGGTGTGTGGGTAAATCAGGAGGTCCTTAAGTAAGTTAGATGCTGTCTCAGATTTGGGGTTTCATTAATTTTCGTTTTGAATATTTGTCATGCTGGAATTTCATCCAGCTTCACTAAAGAAGGAAATGAAAGCAACTTTGACTTCTTTCTTTGAAGAGCAGCTGCACTCTCCTAATTCTGTGTGAAAGTTTGTTAGCATAGAGGCAACATGAGAAGGAACAAATGGATTTCTGCAAAAATTACCTTCAAGTAACAAAGACTATGAATATCTAATAGACTATACTGTAGTAGAATATTCATCTTGACTTCCTTCCGCTTCAAGTGGTTATGCAACAGCTTTTTAATCTGTTACAAAGCTCAAAAGACCTTTAGTGATCATTTTGTCATTGAAAGACATTCCTTATGGTCAAGCCCTAGGAGGCATATTTAAAGTGGAGATGGAAGTGATACTTCTACCTTTCTAGATGTAAACATTTTGGAAGCTCCAGCTTCATGGTGGAGAGTGTGTGAATCACTTTGCAACTACTTTGAAAGTTTCATAGCAAGTTCAATTATTCATCTCATTCCACCATAGACAGATATGGTCTCATTATGTCTGTTCTTTCGTATTTCAATTTTTGTCTCAGGGTTTTGCTCGAATGGGCTCAGCAATTGGGTGTGAGAAGAGTCAAGACTGGGGATCTGCTGGTTTCGGAGGTGTATTTAAGGTGGACTGGATCCGGAAGGAAAGCATTCCTTTTCAGTTTGCACACCATTTGCTCAACCCGTGGAATGACAGTAAGAAAGTACAGATAAGTAGAGATGGCCAGGTAATGTTACTCTCTTCTGAACTTTTCTTTACTGGGTAGAATTGTGTGTTTTTATTAGCTTGTTCAGCCTTGACATTTGTCTCCACTTGTTCCTGTGTCTGCTGAACTGAATTCCCAGTTCATTGGTGTATTGTACCTTCACCTAATGCAGAATTATTGCTGAAGTAATGGAGCTATTTTGAGAAAATCAAAAGAGTTTCTTGCTTATGTGTTTAAAAAATTATTTAAAGATGGATGCTTCCAAAAAGAAGTTCTTGTGCTTGTTTTTTAGTTTGTAATTTAACTCTGGAGGTTTGTGGCCCTGTTTGGTGGAGATGTGTTCTTTTAGATAGTCTGTCACACCCAAATAACGGGTGTTCATAATTATAAGGTTTTTTCTTGAAGAGCTTGAAGAGAATCCTGATGTTTGAGGCAGAGTAAAGCTTAGGACCATTCTTGTATTTGTTAAAGCTCTAAATGCAGCTACAAAAAGCCAAAGAATCGGCACAGAATTTCTGTGTTGCAGTGTCTGCCCTCTCCCCATCCCCTCCCAAAACATCTCCTTGATGATTCAGGAGCTAAAGTTTTTGTATCACCTTCTCTCCTTCAAAACCTCTCTCCAGTCATGAGAAACTGGAGGAAAGGAGAAGTACAAGGAAAAGACAGCCACTGTATTTCCTGTGACCTCTCTTTCCACATTCTCCAACATACTTGATGGAACTCAGCTTAAAAGATGTGGAAAATAATGATCTTTAGTTAGTAAGTGACTGATCTGTGGGAGGTACAAAGTATCTGATGCATTTGTTCTTGCCTATGGTGGTAGTGTGTTCACTGGGAATTATCTTTCTGAGGACTGACTGTCACATCTCACTGTGAATGAAAACATCCCAAACAGCCTATAGGCCAGGGTGGCTTGTGAAAGTTTTTATCTCCTGCTGAGCCCTAGTAAAGAAACCTTGCCCTGCTGGGAGTTCTAATGTTTGTCCCAGTAGCAAAAGGGATGAGCTCTCCTAGAAAGGTTGAAAGCAATCACCAGTACCAACAATTCAGTAAGAAATAGTTTCTGTATGCTCAACAGTAGCAGTGCAGGTAACTTCCCTGATTTCCTGATCATTTCTAGGAGCTGGAACCACAAGTTGGAGAGCAGTTGCTGCAGCTTTGGGACCGTGTTCCTTTGGCAGAAAAAAAACTGCCTGAGCATGCCAAGTCATAGACAGAGGTAGTTATTTATGCATTGCTTGCAGGTTTTGTGATAGAGGAACAGCTGTGCACATCCAGTGTACCATCACAGTACTGTCTTTCCTTTGTAGCTTGTGGAAGAACAGATCTACTTGGCCCTAAATATTCTGTTCATTTTGATTTTCTTCCAGCTGGTTTAGGTTGTTGAAACATCAGCCATGAGAATCAGCAGTTTGTCTACAATAAAGATGAGGAAGAAGGCGACACAATAACCTCCTGACATCCTCGTCACGCTGTGCAGCTGGAAGTGGAAAATAAGAGGGAATTGTGGTGTTCTCTGTGTTCACTTGTCAGCCTGTTTTTTGACTGAGTTGGTTTTTTTACAGTAACATGCAGTTGACACTTAAAAATACAGTTAAGTTCAAAACAAAGTTTGAAACTATGGACCTGGTGTAAGTTGTCTGTGGGTTTAAAATAGCATAGCAGACAGTTTAAGTATGCAGTTTACAGTGAACACTTTCTCTTTTTTCTTTAACAAGCCAGTAAAAGGTATGAGAATGTAAATGTTAATTAATCAGTCTTGCAGTTCAGTTAAACTAAATACGAACTCCAAATATGTTGGAAGGCTCCTTAAGTGTACTTCTACATCCACAGTGCAAATGAGCAGAATATATTCAAACAACAAACAACTAGAACCAGCTGGAAATGTTAATTTTTAATTTATTTAAAGGTAATTATTTTCAGCTAGTTTAAATTTGTTTTATGTTAGTTATTATTTATTTATTATTGAATGTCATTGCTTTAAATTAATTGAATTGAAAAAAGAAGGAGCATGTGACTTCTGAGATTGGGTGCATCTACTGACGTTTCCAATTTCAGTTATTTGTCACCTCTAAGATGTGACTCACACCTTGAGAAGCTGAAATAGTTCTTTCAGAGGCCTGTGGCCAAGTGCTGCTTCAATAGTTCACTAATTGAGGCATTGTTAGAAGATTTGTATTTCTTTAAAAAAGAATAAAAATCATTTACCAGTACAACTTCCTTGATCATTTAACATAGTTTTCATGCTTTCTTTCAAGTTGTTTGTTTTTCTACCATACCACTGCTGTCTTGCTTTATTTGGCTTTTTCTTAGTCCTGAACATACTGTACTGTAAGGCTGGTATAAATGGGTGTGATCACTGTCAGCACTGTTTGTGGTCATCCTTAGATTAAACCAAGACTTTTTTCTGCTTCTGAGCCCAAACCTACTTTCTCCTGTCTGCTCAGGATATTACCCCATGCTTTCATTTTGCATTCTGTTTGGTGACTTCCTCACATGAACCATCAGTTTGACCTTTGCCAAGCCTAACAGGGTGCCTGTAAGGCTGGTACTGCCCAATACCTTGTTTCTCAAGAGAGTGCATCCAAGGGAGGCATGAGGCTCTTCCTGCCTTTACAGTACTTCCAGGCCTGTGCCCACACAGGAATGTGGGGCAGAACTGCCTTGTACACATTCACGGGGCCCTGTGCGCTCCAGAGACAGAGCTGGCAGAGGGAGCACAGGGCACTGTGCTGTTTGGGTAACCGGCCAAATAGTACTTCTGCAGCTTGATGGTAAAAAGGACACTCCAGCCATGGAATTTGCATTCCACAAGGACACTGGCCAGTCTGGGTCACTTGTGTGGGGAAGAGATTGTCCCCTGCTGCCTGCCTGACAGACATGGTCACGTGAGTCCTTGTATGCCCAGATGTTAGACGCAGCCCAGTCATGGTGAATTGTGTAATATTATTACCCAAATAACTGTACTGCTGACCTGTAGTTTCTCATGCACTGTATTTAGATGTGGACTGTTTATCCCTTAAACTGTTGGTCTGGTGTCTGTAACCATCTCCTTTTAGAAGGGCTGCCTAAAGCCCTTGCATGCTGGTAGCAGAAGTGGATTGCCACTTTCTGTGATGATACCAACAGTATCATCAGCCTGCAGAAGAACTCCAGCACTGCAGCACGATTTTTAGAGACTCCCAACCTGCCTGATTATGACTGAGTGTGATCATCATACCTGAAGTGAAAACTAAAGCAGGATGAAGGGCTGAATCTATCGGAAAAATAACAGGGCAGCAAGAGCCAGGAATTCAACAGAATCCTTGCATTGGTGACAACAAATGGGAGAAATGGCCCATCACCATCTCATCAACAGTAAGAATCCCACTTTGGAGGTGGTTCTGCGTTAAGAGTAGTAACTAAAGTTCCTGCAAGCTAGACGGTTGTCCATAACTAGTGTGTGGAGGAAGGGAACATAAAGAGCGTTCTGAAGGATAGTCACAGTTTTGCAAAGTTTGTTCATACGTGAACAAAACCTACCTGAGCAATGGTGATTCAGGACAACTCCCATCATGTTCTTCAACACAGTACGAGCTTTGTCAATGTCTCATGAGAAAATGCTGAGCTGTGCTGCCTCCTCAGGAATATATTCCTGAAAACAGGGAACGGTGGCAAGTCCTTTTGCCACAGACAGTATTTTTTTTCTTTTTTTTTTGTAAATACTGTGTAGCATAAAATTGTTTATTTGTTGCACCTCTTTCAGTATTTGCTTTACTACATTTTTCCCTAGTAGTGAACTGGCGTAATTTCTGCTCCATCATCACAACAGCTATGAAGACATATTAGGAAAGGCTTAATTCTACTGAGGGATTGTTTGTAGCTTTAATTTTAAATGCTTCTTATGGGCTGTTGTAGAAATGAAGAAATTAAATCACTGCTCATACCTGGCAGGCCCACTACAGGGTTGTGGTTGGATTAGTCCATAGTTATCCCCAGGCACTTTGTCTTTAAAGTGATTTAAGAGTGGTTTTTGCAGCTACCAGTTCCAACTTTTCTTTTTGTGAAATGATGCTGTAGTGATTGTTCCAGAGCCACCGCTTTTCTGGATACATGGGTTTCACCATCTGGAGAACATGAGCAGTTAGTCTCGTGTTGCTCTACATCTTCCTGTTCACACTTAGCTGCGCTGTTGTCCTTCCCTGTGGATCATGCTGCACTGCTCTCAGCTGTCACTTCTGCTGCCTTTGTTTCATCTTCTAACAGGAACCACAGTGCACAAAGGAGGTGATGATGCTCTGGATTAAAAGCTCTGTTTGCTGTTTTCTTTTGGCAGATGATGAAATGGGTCACCTAAAGTGGAAGTGTAAGTCTGGGTGAGAGGAAAGATGTGTGCTCATGTCTTTCAAATAATTGGATGGGTGAAGGTACGGGTGTTATCCACTTGCAGATAGGTCTTAATGCGTCCACTAACTTGGGGCAGCTTGGCTCCTGAGAGATACAAGGGTCTGCACAAGCCTGAACTTCGGAACTTAAATCAGGAGGTTCAAGGGGGTGTATGAGGTAGACGGTTCAGGAAGGCTGTACCTTCCTAGTGCCTCAGCCAGTGGGGAAAGGAAGAGGGCAACATGCGGCTGGGAGTTTAGGATAAAAGGAGGGTGTGCCATCCAAAACCCCGAGAGAGAGGCAGGACATTGGAAATGCCCCCATCCACTCCCTGCCCAGGCTCTGCCTGGAGGGCAGAGGTCATTCCCAGGCTGGGGTGTGCATGCCTGGTAAGCTCTCCTGCCCGGCCATGGCATGTGGCACCACAACTCACACAAAAGTGGCAGTACAGGAGCTGGTGGGACAGGTGAGGATGTTGGAGGTGCCATTTTCATTGCTGCAGTCCTGCTGCTCCTCCCCTTTTCTCTCCATCACTGCTGCTCAGCACCCACAGTGGGTCCAGGGCCAGGCAGAACTGGGGGTGCAGCATGGTGTTCCAGCTGCAGAGAGCAGAGGCAAGCAGTGAGTTGCACGTGGCCTCCCTAGCACCCCCTGGGACAGGGCCCTGACATCCTGCCCTGCTCATGTTGGGATGACATTGGTGCAGGGTGCCTTTGCCCTGGCCCCAGAGCTAGGGATGGGGCGAAGGCAGCTGAGCTCTGAAGGTTTTACTGCAGCTTGGCAACCACCACTTCCTCTTGGAGGAGGAGAAGTTGTCTCTTGCTGGTCTTTGGGCCACGGCTCAGAGCCACAGCCATGCTCAGGACCACCTCATCATCACTGAGAACCTTCCAGAAGAGCAGAGAGTGGCTGCCGTGAGGAAGGCGGCCCCTTCTGCTGTGGGACCTGGCCATGGCCACATGTTCCAGAGCTGTGGGGGAGCCCATCTGGAGCCAAAGCAGCCCCAGGACTGGGACAGGAGGACCCTGGCCTTGCTGCAAGGACGTGGGCCAGGCGCTGACAGCAAGGATGGGAAGCAGGATGGCAGGGCTGAGATGGTGCTGCCTGCCCAGACCCTGCCTTCTCCCACTGTCTATCTGCTGAGACAGTTCCCTGCTGCTGGCTCTGCTGCCACTGCCTCCAAGTGACTGACAGAGCTCAAGAGAAGCTTGGCTAGGCACTGAGGAGGGACACTGCAGCAGGACTTACTTCCAGGATGGACAATGCCTGCCTTGCACTGGGGAGCCCAGACACACCCAAGGCCAAGGCTCATCTTCCTGCAGCTGCTGCCAAGGCTTTGCCTCCTGCAGCCCTGCATGCAGTCAGCTGCCTTTGCCCCAGGGGCACTTCAGCAACTCCAAGCTGCTCAGCCTTCAGTTGACCATGACCCCAGGTGTCTGCAGAGCTGCTTTGCAGCTGGCTCTTCCCCAGCATCTCCTGGTGCAAGGGCTTGTTCCTGACAGGGTGCAGGACTCAGCCCTGAATAGCCCCTACTGATGGCTTGTGACACATGGCCCCCACCCTCCATGCCCTTCCTTAATGAAACAAAGAAAAATTAATCAAGTAACTGGTTTACAGCTGATTCCTTGTGCTGTAAAGTTTTCCTCCCTTTCAAACATTTATTGGTGCCTTTTCCCCAGCAGAAGTCTTTCCTAGAACAAACCCTCCATTTCTAGGAGAAGCCCTGTTAACTGGATGCACATGGCATGGTCTATTCCAGGATAGCCACAGCTACTAAAAGCTTTCCCAGTCCTGGACTGGTGATTTCCGTGACCAGCTCCTGGGCACGCTTGCACCAAATTCGAGACAACTCTCTTTCCATGGAGGTCATTCAGGTTGAATCCTGTGTCCCCTGACCAGCCTCACAGGCCCATCAGCACAGACAGTCCTGGTGGGCTGTGCCTGAGCAGCTGCTGCCCTGAGCTGCTGGCCAAGGTGGTGTCTGCATCCCTGCACTTCTGTCCTCCCTTCATGGGCCTGGTCAGTAACACTGGCCTTTCTCCCTGGGCATGACCATAATGGTAGAAGACAGAGTCCTTTTGGTGCACACCAGCCAAGCTGTGGGAGTCTCTGGCACACCTTCTGTGCCAGCTTTCAATCCCCAGCATGCTGAAACTAAGCCAGGTCCAAGAAGAAGAACAGCTTTTGATGTGTATTCTTTGGATTCTTATGAGTGTTTGGAGGTAAATCTCAAGGTGCCTAAAGCAAAAATTCTGGAGGCAAGAGACAGCCTGGAGTAGTGACTGTGAGAGACTGGACTATCTACTCACGATCAGTGACTCAAAACCTTTGCTCATTGTGCAGGGCCAGGATGCTTTGCAAGGCCAGGTTTGCCTCCAGGGAGGAGGTGAGCTTTTGGGGAGTAATGGTTACTGCAGAGGACCTACCACTGCCTGTAGCATACCAACCTCCAAATCAGAAAATCCGCTGAACATTGCCTGTGCCCAGCCCTGGCCATTCCCACCTGGCTCTGGCTGTTCCCACCTGGCTCTGGCCATTACCAGTGCCCAACCCTGGCCATTCCCACTGAACCCTGACCATTCCCAGTGCCCAGCTCTGGCTATTCCCACCCAGCCCTGACCATTCCCACCCAAGCCTGGCCATTCCTGGCCATTCCCAGTGCCCATCCCTGACCATTCCCACCCAACCCCGGACATCCTGGCCCGGCCATGCCTCGCAGGAGTCTCAGAGACACTTCAGGCCATCAAGATGTGGGAGCTGGCAGCGCAGGCATTACGGCTTAACAACCCCGGAACCATGGTGTTCATCAATGACTGCAACATCCTCCTCAAGCTTGTCATGGCCGGCAAGAAAACCAATTCCTAGGGCCAGAAATTGCCCCAAAAAGGCCATGTGGAGATGCTCCATGCTGACCCCCTGTGCCAGGGCTTCAGTGGCCTGAATGGCTTCAACTCCCGCACCTACTTTAAATTCAAGGGTTCCCTGGTGGTCTCGTTCCTCAGGTGGGTGTGGAGGGGTTTTGTTTTGGGGGGTGAGACCCCTGTCCAGTGTGCCCAGGCCATGCCGATATCCCGCTGTCCCTGCAGTTACTGTGATTATTATCAGTCACACTTCTTCCTGCTGGAGAACATCCAGAATTTCATGTGCTTCAAGAGATCCATCGTGCTCAAGCTGACCCTGTGCCGCCTGGTGCACATGGGCTACAACTGCACCCTTGGGGTGCTCCAGGTAGGGTCTCCAGGAGTGGTTTTGGAGGGAAAACCCCTTTTTTGGCACCCCAAGAAATGCTGGTTGTCTTGCTCCTTGCAGACATTCCCAAAGGAATTGTCAATTGGGAATTGGTCAATGCCCAGCTGGTCCTTCAAAGCAGGATTGACTCCTTGGGTGGCTTGGGGACAAACCTCTGAGGCTGATAAGATGCAAATCCTGCAAGGCTTCTTATCTTGTTAATTGCCCTCCCTTATACAACTGCCAGTTCTCCAGGCAGGTACCTGGACACTCCCACCGAGCCTGACCTCATTCTAAACCCACTGCACTTAGTGTTTCACAGACTTCTCCCTGTTATGTGAGGGTTGTGGCTTGCAGACAGGCACATGACACAGTACACACTGAGGATCATCAACAAACAGCCCATTTTATTGTTCAGAGCTTCTTCTTATAGGAGGTTTGAACTTCCCAGGCTTGGGCAGCTGATTGGTTGGGATCTCAGCATCACCCAGGTCTCTGGCCACTGATGGGTCTGCATCCAGAGTTGAATGAGGTTGGCTGAGAATGTCTAAAAGATGCATTGAAATATGTTTGGTAAAGTTAACCTTGAGTTTTTCATGAACTGTGATTTTTAATAGGAGTTACCAGAGAGATTTATGTGTGAACGTAACATGGCAAGATCCACCTTCTGTAACAGAAATGCTGATAAAATTTACCGTATGAAATTACACTAAACTGACACCACTGGCTCTTTGCAGAATTATGATGATGTTATCTGTTACCATGAAAATTTGAAACTTGTATACTTAAAAATGTTTTTCCCAAGCCAGGATGTCCCTTTGTGGACAAGAAATTCATATTTATAAAATACTGTATTCTTTAGAAAATTTCAAATTCCCTCTTGTGGTGGTCCCCAGTTCGAAAGTGGGCAGTGCTTTTTGGTTTGCCAATTTTTTGTTTCCCAGACAATGCACCAATTAATGTGGTGGGTCTAATGTCGTCTAAATGCCAATTCACCCATTAGAATTATTTATGGCTTTGCTGCTGTGAAATAGGATTACGAGAAGACCAAAGCAGGCTCAAACTTTAGGGGTATAAAGAAAACTTTATCAGCAAAACTACAAGAAAAAGAAAAAAGTTACTAAGAATTAGAATAAAAGTTTCAAAATGCTTCTCCTCCCCCCAAAACCCTCCTTCTTTCCCACTGACAACATACAGAGACAAAACCTTAGGACTTAGGTTAGCTGACCACCTCTAAAATAGTCTTTCATCAGTTCTCTTAGGGACTGATGCCATGTCAGTTCTTCATGTCATGTTCTTCTCCACAAGAAAACACTTCTCTCGTGGCTTCAATTCTCATGAATAGCAGCTGCCTGGAAAATCTGCATTCGTGAAGTCCCTCCCACCTCACGGAGCCTTCCCACAGCTATGCTCATGAGCCAAACTCATGGAGTATTATTTTAAGGATGAACTGTTCAAAAGCAAAGGTTCTCTTCTTCTTCTTCTTCTTCTTCTTCTTCTTCTTCGTCTTCGTCTTCGTCTTCGTCTTCGTCTTCTTCTTCAACACCACCATCACCACCACAGCCTTGCAAAAGAATTTCAGCCCAAGACTTAGGCATCTCCTCTTTCTCCTTCCATCTGGGACTTAACTCTTTCTTCAGTGACCTTGGTGCCTTCACGTTGTCTCTCTACATGTTTTCACTCTGTCCTTTTCTCTCACTTGAGGGAGGATCAATGTCTTGTAATGCTGTATTGCACTAAGTAGTTTTGTTATATTTGCACGGGGTGTTTTGGTTATATATATCCACACAAAATGTTGTATTGCACTACCTTTCCCAGGAACGCCTGCGCCTCCTTCACCTGACACCACTTATGTCTCACCTCCCCCTGGGTCAGTCCCCACTGACCAGTTGACCCCTCCCCTTCTCCTTCCCAAAGGGCACAAAACCACTCTGAGCCACATGCTTGGCCTCTTACTCTCGTCAGAACTCCATGGTGTAGGTTCTGCATTAAACTGTAGGCTTATTCCTGAGGGACTAAGAGCGCCTTTTGTCTTTTGTCTTTGCCTCAGTTTCCCCTCTGAGGATTCAGTGCTAT
Source organism: Phylloscopus trochilus trochilus (assembly GCA_016584745.2). Lineage (NCBI taxonomy): Eukaryota > Metazoa > Chordata > Aves > Passeriformes > Phylloscopidae > Phylloscopus > Phylloscopus trochilus. The sequence goes on along the minus strand of WQNJ02000015.1, from coordinate 14,501,994 downwards.
CCTTGCAGGACACTCAGAGGTGTGGGAACTGGTGTTATAGATACAAGAAAACTGAAATTGATGTCTCATTTTCTACTTGTAACTGTTTATTTTGCAATGAGTTCTGAATTGTTGGGGATATTCACTGTTGTTATGTTGTTCACTAGTTGTTAGATATTGTTACAAGTGTTTAGTTAAGAAGTTTGTAAGAGTTCTGTGCGGCTGCCTTCCCGAATCTAGTTAAAGAGACAACACCAAAGAAAAGGGGAATCTTCTACCCTTCCCCCAAACAACTCAAAACTGAGACCACCACCCAGAGCCTTCATTGGAACATGACCACCCAATCAAAACATGGCGGGAAGGAATGATTGGTGTGGAAAGCACCCCACTAACAACCAATGAGAGCCCGAAGAATACACCAATCCGGGAAAGGATCCAAAACGGACCAATCCCTGAGGGGACAGAGGCTTTAAAAGGGACTGACCACCCTCAGGGGGGTGCTTCTCTCTCAGGAACTGGACTGTCCTGACGGGGGGGCCCGTGCGCCCGTGCGCACGTTTTTTTTGTTACTCTGACTTGCCGTGTGAGGCTGGGACTAGCCCAGCCTCCTGTTCCTGTAGCCAAGTTTGCAACAATAAACGATCGGCCATTCCTTTTTAACACCTTTGGATTTACGGCCTCGTTATTAACGTTGTAACATTTGTAACAATTCTGGGGGCTCGTCTGGGATCCCACACCCTGAAGCGATCCGGAAGAAGACGGGCCTCGGGACGGCGCGCCTGGAGGATTTTTTCTCCACCTGAGAAAGCCGGATTCTTCTGGACCGTGGACGGGACAGCTGGGAGTTTCCGGAAGGGCTACAGGAACCCGGCAACTCAGATTGGAAGACCCTCTGAGAGGGAGCGAGGCCCGCAGAGCACAGGTCGGTTCTGTGGGTGGGGTTTGGCACTGGGTGGTGCGAAGTGAGTGGGAGTGTAAAAAGAGGATTGCCGGTGAGAGCATGTGTGTGTGTGTGTATCAGTGAGGGTGTGAGTCTCCGGGCGGGTGGAGACTGTCTGAGGTGTGACTGACCTGCAAGACTAGCCTCAGTTCCTCGGGCGTGTGAGGAACTGCAGCGAAGGTCGGAGTGACACGCAAACCGTGTGAGTGCGCCCTGAAGTACCTTGTGGAGGATGGTGAAGGGGAAGTACCATACCTTTAGCCACCCTTACTCGTGTAGGCTCCCGTTCCTCCAGTGAAGGAGGCTCCTAGGGGTGCCCTGGAGTAGGCTCTCCCCAGGGTGGGACACTGACGCACGAGTGGGACCCACCAGGGAGGGAACCAGGGATACCTGGAGGGGATGGGTTCCTAGCACTTGGCCACAAGGGAGGTGGTTCAAGTGGGGAACTAGGACCCTTAGGGTTGGGAAAAATACTCCCCTCCGGAGATTACGAGGTCAGAGTAACCACCGGAGAGGAGATTGCCTCCCTTCTGGCAGGGGGGGAGGAAGGTGCCCAACATAAGGGGGAGAACTAGGACCTTCCCGAGTTGGAAACCCATCAGGGGGGTTTGTAGGGAGGGGGAGTCTTACAGCCTCCTAACAGAGTAGTTCAGAGTGCGGGAATTACTTGCTGGGAGGGGTAAGACAAGTTTCCTCACAGTCCGGCGACCAGCTGGGTTAGAGGGGCCGCCGGCAGTGAGAGGACCCCTCATTCACTAGGAGTGAGGTGGGCGTTTTAGAACCTGCCTGGTTAGGGAAGTTTTTCTGTTTGGTTTGTGAGGTGAAGGCGACATTTTGAGTTTGGTGGTTTTAGTTCTTGTCTTTTTGGTGTTTTTTTTTAAACAAGGGCTGGTTTTAAGTTGTTTAAAAGTTGTGTTGCCTGTCAGTTGCTATTCCGTTCGGGTAGAGGCACCGTAAATTTAAGTTGAAGCCCAAAATATATGTTGTAATTGCGGTGAGCCTGACGAGTGAGGTGCTGGGGTGAGGACTATCCAAGAGTCCCCAGACAGCTCGTCAGGAGAGGGGAATCCAGGGATCCGAGGGGACCTGTTAGTGAGGTCCGAACTAGAAGACAGCTGAGCTTAAAGTGAACGGTCGCCATTTTGGCAGTGGAGTGTCTTAGAGAGGGCGGTGCCAGTGGGTGGCACTTAAGGGCGGAGCCACAGTTCATTTAATTCTATTATTTTAGTAGTACTTACAATTGCACATATATTTCTTCTGTTGTTTAATTGTTATAATTTAATCATACATATTTTGTTGTTTAATCATTATAATTTAATTAAAAAGGCCTCAATTTTTTTTAGGGGAGCCATTTTTTTTTCCCATAATTTAATTGCATAGGCCTCCATTTTCTTTTAAGCCAGCCATTTTTTTTCCCATAATTTAATTACATTGGCCTCCATTTTCTTTTAAGGCAGCCATTTTTTTCCCATAATTTAATTACATAGGCCTCCATTTTCTTTTAAGCCAGCCATTTTTTTTTCCATAATTTAATTACATAGGCCTACATTTTTTATAATAATAATTTATAAGTAACAGGATGGGACAGTGTACTAGTCATAGTACAAGAAGTGTAAAAAGGGCAAGAAAGATAAAGGACATTCCTCCCAACAGTCCATTGGGAGAAATGCTGGAAAATTGGGATAAAGACAATAACTTGAAAAGCTTAGATAAGATTAAAATGATTAAGTATTGTGTTGAGAAGTGGCCGAATGAGTGCATAGAGGAAGGACCAGTTTACTGGCCCTGGTATGGAACTAAAGAAAAGTGGCTGTGTGTGGCATTGAATAGGCATCTTAGATTAAGAGACTTACAAAATGAAGAAGAGGTTAAATATGTGTCTTGTTGGTTAGAAAATGATACATGGGATAAGAAAGTAAAGGTCTATAAAATGTCAAATGAACCTGAGAAGGAGAAGGAAAAAGTATTGGAAAGCAAATGAGATCCACTAGACCACCTTCCCCCACCACCTCCTTTAACTCCACCAGCTGCACGACCACCTAGTCCCTATCTGCCACCTCTAACTCACATGCCACCACTATCATCTCTGCCAGTTCCATCTACATCACCTCCTATTCTGTCCTCATCCCTAACCCAGTCTCTGTCACCCTTTAATCTGTCATCATCCCTAACCCAGTCTCTGCCACCTCTTGAGCTCTCCCAATCTTTAGCCCCATCTCCTTCTGCTGTACAACAACCCACATTTCCAACACAACCTTCACCATCTACTGTGAACCAACCTATTCCTCAGAATACCTTCACCCAACCTCTTCCACCTCCCTTATCTACCATTCAAATCCCATCTCCTCCTCCTTTAGTTCAATCTCCAGTACAATCCTTATCTCTACCCTCATCATCTAACACTGTGTGCACAATTCAACCCCCACCTTTACTACCTCCAACCAGGCCTGAAGCTCAATCTTTACTTTATTCAGAACAACCCACACTGTGTCCAACACCAATTACATCACAGTCCCCCCATACTATTGTATCTGGTGTCACAGACCCCAATCTAACTCCCCAGAGAGTCCAAGAGCTAGTTTTAGCACCGACTTTTCAAAATACTCCCATAGCTCTCTCCCCAAACCAACCTGCACAAAAAGTAAGGAAGGAAGTAGGGGAAGTGTCAGGAGACATTTTAGAACCAGGAATAGAAGGTCATCATTATAATACACGATCAAAAGCAAAGAGAGAACCAACAGAAGTAGTAGGGAAGTTATTTCCGTTGAGAGAAGTACCTATGGGAGGGGTAATAGGAGGAATAGGATTTGTAGACGCACCGTTAACTGCTTCAGAGGTTAGAAATTTTAAGAAAGAGATAAAAGGATTGCTAGAGGATCCGATTGGAACATCGGAACAGCTTGACCAGTTCCTGGGTCCCAGTGTTTATACATGGGATGAACTGAACTCCATCATGAGTATCCTCTTTTCCACAGAAGAAGTACAATTGATTAGAGCAGCGGGGATGAAAATTTGGGAGAGAGAGAACAGGACAGGCCCAAGAGGGGAAGAAAAGATGCCACAATATTCACCAGGCTGGGATCCAAATGATGAGATGGGTAGAAGGAATATGAGGGAGTACAGAACATTAATAATAAGAGGAATTAGGGAAGCTGTTCCTAGGACTACAAATGCAAAACTAGCTTTTGACAGCCAGCAAGAAAAAGATGAGACACCTAGCGCCTGGCTAGAGAGATTAAAAAGAAACTTTCGACTTTATTCAAGTGTGGACCCTGATAGTCCAGAGGGCCAAACATTAATTAAAGTACAATTTGTAACAAAAGCTTGGACTGATATAAGGAGGAAACTAGAGAAAATAGAGGAATGGAATGAGAAAACTCTTAATGAGTTGTTGAGAGAAGCGCAGAAAGTGTATCTAAGGAGGGAAGAAGAGAAGACAAAGACAAAAGCAAAGATCATGGTGGCAATAGCAAGAGAAAGTGTGGGAGCTGGAGGAGGTGAACCAAAAGAGGATAGACCGAAAGGAAGTGTTGAAAAGAAAACAGAACCAGATAAAGGAAGGAGGACACCGAGGGCTGATTTAGTATGTTATTGCTGTCGAGAGAAAGGGCACACGCAACGATTTTGTAGGAAAAAGCAAATGGATGAAGCAATTGCTAGAGAACAGGACACCCTTGAGAGGATCCTCCGAGGGGACAAGGGAGAAGATTAGGGGTGTCAGGGGCTCTATGCTCTGGGGGAAATAATAAAACAACATAATGAGCCCTTGGTAAACTTAGAAGTTGGCCCCCAGAGCAAAGAATTTGAGTTTTTAGTTGACACTGGGGCCGACAGGTCCAGTATCTCGAAGTTACCTAGTGGGTGTAAGTTAAGTGACAGGACATGTAAAGTAACAGGAGCAGAAAGTAATCCTTTCAGTGTATCAGTGATTGAACAAGTGCAAGTAAGAGGAAGTTTTAGGGAAGGATGTGCTGATTTATTGTATATGCCAAATTTAACTAATAATCTCCTGGGGAGAGATTTGCAAATACAACTAAGAATTGGTATAGTCCCAGAAGAAGGGTGCATGGTAGTCAAAATGATGGTATTAAAACAAGAAGATGAAGCAGAGATCCATCCCAGAGTGTGGGCAGAGAAGGGTAAACATGGGCTGCTGAACATCCCACCCATCGAAATTAGAATGAAACCAGGGATACCACCAATTACAGTGAAACAGTACCCGATATCAGCAGAAGGAAAAATAGGTTTAACACCAGTAATCAGAGATTTAATAGAAGCGGGGATCCTAGAACCATGCATGTCACCACATAATACTCCCGTGCTGCCAGTTAAACCAGATGGAACATACAGACTCGTTCAAGACCTGAGGGAGGTGAATAAACAAACGATTACCCGATATGCCGTGGTAGTGAATCCCTACACTCTGTTAAGTAAAGTATCTGTGAAACATGCCTGGTTTAGTGTAATAGACTTGAAGGATGCCTTTTGGGCTTGCCCCTTAGAAGAAAAGAGTAGAGACTGGTTTGCCTTTGAATGGCAGGATGGACAAACAGAAAGAAAGCAACAGCTAAGGTGGACAAGATTGCCTCAGGGATTTACAGAGTCACCCAGTTTATTTGGCCAAGTATTAGAAGAAATTATAAAGCAGTTTACCCCTATAGGAGAAGTACAAGTCTTGCAGTATGTTGATGATTTGTTAATATCAGGTGAGCAGAAAGAAGAAGTCCGAGAGACAACCATAAAATTACTAAATTTCCTAGGAGAAAAAGGGTTAAAAGTATCTAAGAATAAATTGCAATTTGTAGAATCTGAAGTAAAATACTTAGGACACTTAATTGGAAGAGGCTACAAGAAATTAGATTCAAATCGCATACAGGGAATATTGGCATTAACAGCACCAAAGACCAAAAGGGATGTAAGAAAATTATTAGGATTAATTGGTTACTGCAAAATGTGGATAGATGGGCATACAAAATTGGTTAAATTCCTCTATGAAAAATTAGTGCAGGATGAACCTATAAATTGGTCAAAAGAAGATGAAGAGAATTTCGAGATTCTAAAAAGAGGCTTATGACAGCTCCAGTATTAAGTTTACCTGATTTAAAACATTTATTTGAATTGTTTGTGAACGTTGAGGAAGGCATAGCTTATGGTGTGTTGGTGCAAGAGTGGTGTAGTGTAAAGAAACCCATTGCACATATCTCTAAATTGTTAGATCCAGTGGTAAGAGGGTGGCCTACATGTTTACAGGCAGTGGCAGCAACAGTAGCACTAGTTGAAGAATGCTACAAATTAACTTTTGGAAGTAAGATAAAAGTATACACTCCACATGATTTGAGAGCAATGTTGAGCAAGGGAGTAAGTCAGTGGATTTCGGACAGTAGGATCTTGAAATATGAGCTTATTCTGAACAATAGTGAGAACTTAGAGTTGACCACTACAAAAGTCCAAAATCCAGCACAATTTCCATATGGAAAGCCAGATCAAGATAATGAATTAGAACACTGCTGTCTTGAACTAGTACACTTACAAACAAAAGTCAGAGAGGATTTATTGGAGTGTCCTCTAGATGAAGGAGAAGTTCTTTTTGTGGATGGTTCCTCCAGAGTAATTGAAGGAAAGCGAGCCTCTGGTTATGCAGTTGTGGATGGAAATAGAATGACAGTCATAGAAAGAGGGAAACTTCCCACAAAGTGATCAGCACAGTGCTGCGAAGTCTATGCCATGCTTAGAGGTTTGAAATGGTTGGATCAGAAAGCTGGAACAATCTATACAGACTCCAAATATGCGTATGGAGTAGTACATACATTTGGGAAGATTTGGGTTGAAAGAGGATTTATAAATTCAAAAGGAAAGACTTTAACGCATGAAAGTTTGATCAAGGAGGTGTTAGAAGCATTAAAAGGACCTATAGAGATTGCAGTGGTACATATTCGAGGGCATCAGAAGGGAAATTCCAGAGAAATAGAAGGGAATAATTTGGCTGATCAGGAAGCAAAGAAGGCAGCTCTTGAGGGAGATGAAGGAAAAATTCTACATATTACAAGTAAAAATGAAAGAGATGAAGAGGAAGTCCCAATTCTTAATGAAAGAGAGCGGGCAGAAATACAGAAACATGGGGCAACTGAAGATGATAACGGCAGATGGAAAATGCCTGATGGGAGACCAGTCTTGAATAAAGCATTAACGAGAAAAATCTTAGAAAGTCTCCATGCCTCAACCCATTGGGGAACACAAGCCCTCTGTGACCATTTTATGAGAAGTTATGTGTGTATTGGGGTGTTTGAGATAGCAAGACTAATAACAAGACAATGTATGATTTGCCAAAGAATAGACAAAAAGGTAATGAGGAAGATGCCCCAAGGGGGAAGAGAGTTAGCAAAAAGACCCTTCCAAAATATACAAATAGACTTTACAGAACTTCCCCAAGTACAAAGATACAAATATGTTTTAGTTATAGTGGATCATCTAACCCATTGGATTGAGGCATTCCCAACTGTAAGAGCCACTGCAGATGCAGTGGCAAAAATTTTACTAGAGCAGATAATACCTAGATATGGGTTAATAAACACTATTGATTCAGATCGAGGCCCCCATTTCACTGCCCAAATAATCCAACAGATAACCCAAGCCCTAAACATTGTATGGAAATTCCACACTCCATGGAGACCTCAGAGCTCAGGGAGGGTAGAGCGAATGAACCAAACTCTGAAAACAACCCTTACTAAGTTAACCGAGGAAACCAAAATGAATTGGTTAAAATGCCTCCCTCTAGCACTGTTAAGGATAAGAACAAAACCCAGAGCAGATATTGGTGTGTCCCCATATGAAATGTTGTTTGGGCTCCCATTTTTAACAAATTCCGAGAATTTAGGGACTTACGAAGAAGGGGAACAGCATGTAAAGAAGTATGTTCAAGTCATTGCAAATACTTTAAAACAGTTAAGAGAAAAAGGTTACCTTGCTCAATCAACACCTATTGATTTTGTCATTCATAAGTTTTAGCCTGGAGATTGGGTACTGATAAGAACTTGGAAAGAGCAACCACTGGTCCCGAAGTGGGAAGGCCCCTTCCAAGTCCTACTGGTCACGGAGACAGCAGTAAGGACACAAGAGAAGGGATGGACACATGCCTCTCGAGTTAAAGGACCAGTTTCTCCTCCAGATGAATGGGCTGTAGTGGAATCCACTGATACAAAGTTAATGCTGAAGAAAAGACCAACAGAAAAACCCACAAGCTAAGTCTGGACATGAAGTTCACAAACTCCTTGCTAAAACTTCCTGATGATTAAAGAGTTTTAAAAGTTGTGTACTAATAATTGTAATCTTTTGCTGTTTCTTGTTCTAGGTTAATCTTCTGTGATTAGAGCATTCCCCTGCATTGTAGCAATCCGGCCCAAAACGATATTGGCAGCACAAGTTGATACAAGAAGGAGAACCCTACAATGAAGGAACAGCGACCTGCAGAAGTGTTGTGGGAGGCAAGCCCGGGCCAAGATCCACGCTGGTCCCCAGGAAAGCACATGAATAAAGGGACATTTGGTACCGGACTCCCGTGGGTAGTCCTCCTGTTGATGATCGTCACCACAGGAGAGGCAGGAAACTGTGATAAGTGTCGCTATCCAATTTATGTAGGGGATCTCCGAACATTTGTCTTCAGGGTTCATACAAACCCAAATCCAGACTGTATCAACTTGTCTTGGTTATATACTTGTGAGGAAGATGGGAAAGTATATTGGCTCTTTAAAAATGTAGGGAGTTTTAAGCAAAAACTGGTAGGGGAATGCCCTAATGCAGAAGAATGGATGTGTTCTGAAAAGAAACCAGTAGATCTAAAAGTAAAAAGAGTTTATAAGTTAGATACAATTAAAGAAAAGTTAATAACTAGTAAAGCCCAAAAGAAACCTGAGCCTCAAATAGGAGAAAAGAATTTGGTTTTGGATCTAGTAGAAAAGATAAGCAGAGAACTTAACATAACTAATTGCTGGATATGTGGGGACACCCATATGGCAGAAATTTGGCCCTGGGAAGGAATACCTCTGAGCACACCCAATGTGTTAAAGATAGTAGGAAGAAAAGCATCAAGGGTAGATCAAAGACTAGAAGAAGAAATTTGGGAATTAAGGTCAGAAGTGTTTGGGGAAGAGTGTATTTGGAGAAAAGGACCTAGGTATAAGAGTTATGTGGGAGAAATACCATGCAAGAGGTATTATGTGACAAATGAAACCCATCAGTGGTGGATACCTGACCCCCCTATAAAGTATTGGACTAGACACCCAGAAAAAAACTGCACATGGGTAAAAACAAAATTTTCACATGAGTGTATTGCACAGCAGAGTTGTAATTGGGTTGTAGCAGAAGGTCTGTATGAATGTATGGCACAACAATCTAACCCCTTCCAAGGCGAGGCGAAACTTTCAAAGTTTTGGAGCAAAGATGGAATAGTGGAGATTAATTCTTCAAAATATTGGAAAGCTCCAAAAGGCCTTTTTTGGATCTGTAATAGAAAGGCATATGTGATGTTACCAAAAGACTGGGCAGGAAGTTGTTCCCTTGGAGCTATAAGACCCTCCTTTTTCCTCCTACCCAGAGTTGCAAGTCAACAATTAGGAATACCATTATATGATGAACTGAAAAGAAGGAAAAGAGATGTACAAATAGGAGGCACTCAAAGATGGAAAGATGACGAGTGGCCCCCTGAAAGGATTATTGAGACTTATGGTCCTGCTACCTGGGCACAGGATGGAATGTGGGGATATAGAACACCTATATATATGTTAAACAGAATCATCCGTCTACAGGCCTTAGTAGAAATAATAACTAATCAAACAAGTTTCGCCTTAGATCTATTATCCGCTCAGTCCCGCCAAATGCGTACTATGATATACCAAAACCGACTAGCAATTGACTATCTGTTAGCAGAAGAAGGAGGGGTGTGTGCCAAATTTAACTCATCAGAATGCTGTGTTGAAATTGATGACCACAGTGAAACAATCAAAAATATCACTAATAACATCAGGAAGCTAGCTCATGTGCCTGTCCAAAAATGGACAACGATAATGAAAAAAGACTGGTGGGACAGTATCTTTTCAGGGGAATGGTGGAAGAAAGTATTATTTGTGCTTGGAGGTGCATTAGTAAGTATTGTTTTTCTTCCTTGTATAATCCCATGCTTAATCCGAACAGTAAAGAACATAGTGCAAACCTCAGTCCTTGAAATATTAGATAATAAAAAGGTTGAAGATGTTAAAATAATGAAATTAGAACAAGAAGAGAGTGAACCAGAAACTGCAAAAGAAATGTATGAAAAGTATCAATTCATTAGAAAAGTATATAGAGTTTATGGAGAAGAGTTGTAAAAGTTTTAATAGTTGATGCGGGCCTACAGCCCGATCAAAGTTTTAGAGGGGGGAGTTGTTATAGATACAAGAAAACTGAAATTGATGTCTCATTTTCTACTTGTAACTGTTTATTTTGCAACGAGTTCTGAATTGTTGGGGATATTCACTGTTGTAATGTTGTTCACTAGTTGTTAGATATTGTTACAAGTGTTTAGTTAAGAAGTTTGTAAGAGTTCTGTGCGGCTGCCTTCCCGAATCTAGTTAAAGGGACAACACCAAAGAAAAGGGGAATCTTCTACCCTTCCCCCCAAACAACTCAAAACTGAGACCACCACCCAGAGCCTTCATTGGAACATGACCACCCAATCAAAACATGGCGGGAAGGAATGATTGGTGTGGAAAGCACCCCGCTAACAGCCAATGAGAGCCCGAAGAATACACCAATCCGGGAAAGGATCCAAAACGGACCAATCCCTGAGGGGACAGAGGCTTTAAAAGGGACTGACCACCCTCAGGGGGGTGCTTCTCTCTCAGGAACTGGACTGTCCTGACGGGGCCCGTGTGCCCGTGCGCACGTTTTTTTTGTTACTCTGACTTGCCGTGTGAGGCTGGGACTAGCCCAGCCTCCTGTTCCTGTAGCCAAGTTTGCAACAATAAACGATCGGCCATTCCTTTTTAACACCTTTGGATTTACGGCCTCGTTATTAACGTTGTAACATTTGTAACACTGGGACACTCTAAGTTTCATTTGTGTAATGAAGAAGTTAGAATCTCGCCCGGGGTCTGCTGCAGTCATGATGGATTCTGCCGGGCGCTGGCCCAAGCGGTCACGGTGATGGGTTTCAGGCCGTGCTGGGGCTGTGCCAGGATCTCACGGCTCACTCCGGCCAGCGCTGCGGCAGAGGCAGAGCCCGGTCCGGCCCGGCCCCGCCAGGCCCGCGCTGGAGGTGGGAGGGACCAGCCTGGTGGTAAGATGTTAACAGTTTCTGGGGCCTGGCCTGATCGGGAGGGGGTCCCTTGACATCCCCTCCCCCTGCCTGGCAGCCGCTGGAGCCTGGCCCAGCCGGGACGGGGCCCAGTGGACTCCCCGGGAAGGGCCCGGCCCCTCGGCAGGGCCTGCCTGGTCTGTCCCGGCCGCATGGAGCGGGGCTGGGCCGGCCTTCTGTTCTTCTGTTCCCAGGTCAGAGGAAAAGAGAGCTCCCGGGCTTTGTTCAGTTTTTAACATGTGTGTTCACAGAGGCGTGTTCAACTTCCTAGTGGTTTAACAAGGTGTCAGTATTCAAAACTAGCCACTGATTGGTTTTGTCAGGCACGGAGGGAACTGTCAGCAGTTTCTCTTAGAAAAACCACTTCCATGGGTGGCTTCTTCCCTGCTCAGTAAATGGCAGTCAATGCAAAACCAGCACACCTCTTTAGAAATGTTTCAAGTAAATATTACAGAATAAAATGTCACTCTGCAGAAAGTAACTTTAAAACCTAATGATTGATGCCTTTTAGAGCCATCTCTAACTGAATGATTTACAGCCGCTGCTGAGACCAATTAGCTGAGCAAGGCCTGTAGGGGATTTAGCCACTGAGTAATCAAAGCACTGACTTTCCCATTAATGTTATCTACAGGAAATATTTGTGCTTTAAAAATTATTAGCTCACGAAAACTCCACTACACAAGTATTCCAAAGACAGTGTGGGCTGGAGAGGATGAATGAAGAAAAACCTTCCCCACTTTCAAACCATAGCAAAGAATCCATAAATGTCACTTTCCACCTTTAAGAAACTAGTGACAATTCAGAAGGAAATCTGAAGTTTATTTACAGAATGAGAAGGAAGGAAATCTTCAAGGTGAATTGTGGTGTCAGAAACTTTATTTATTTACAAGCCTACTCCGCAATCCTACTCAACAATCCCACTCAACAATCCTCCTCTACAATTCTACTCTAGGGTAGTTGTGGACTAAATGGTCCTGATGGTTTTCTTCTCCTTCTTCCTCTTCACTGAAATTATCAATGGGACCAGTATGGAAGCAGGCTCAGCTAATGTTATGAATGGATGCTGCCCAAAAGAAAAAAAAACCAAAACAATTAACAAAACCCAGTAAACCATGACTTTTCAAGCTCAGTGCTTCACAGCCTCAATCAGGATTCCTCTGCCTCCTAGAAGGATGCAGAAAGAGGACTAATGCACCTCAGTGGGATCATCTGCACCTCAATCTTCATGTGCAGGACCTTGCCATCACAGGCAAACCTGGCCCAAAATCCCATTCATCCATTTATCCAGGTGTCTTCATCTTGCTGCAATTTTTGCCCTGCTGGTGCTCTAGAAACGATGCTTTCTGTCCCTGGAGCTCCTTCCTTTCAGGAAACTCCAATGGCTCACATAGGTCCCTCTCTTTGAAAGACAGGCAGACACTTGTTGATTTCCACAGGGACACAGAACAGTGCCTACCCTTCCATGCCCTGCCTTTGTTGTGCTGGATGGCACCTTCCTTCCCAGCAGGGGCAGCTGAGTGGCACTGGGTCCTGCAGTTCCCTCTCTGCCACACAACCTGGCAGTAACCCTGGGGCAGTTCCCGTCTGCTTGACCGTGCCAGGCAGCAGATGGGGCTGGACCCAGTCCCTCTCGGCTGTCCCTGTTTGTGTGGCAGCAGCCTCTGAGAGGTTGTGCTGGGGGCACAAACCCAGGGCCCCTCAGAGGCTCCCAGTGAGCCCTCCACAGCCCCTCCTTCCCACAGCCAAATCTCGGACTGCTTGGCCAGGAATGGTTTCCTTGGCTTCTCCCACCACCATTTCCTGCCTCTGTACTCCACATTGCTCTACTTCAATTCTTTTGCCATTAGATAAAACTGAACACCCCGCCAAATTACAAAAGGGGGTGACAGAAACAGTCAGAGGAGAGAGCACCTCTCCTCTGAGGACAGACGGAGAGACCTGGAGTTATTCAGCCTGGAGAAGAACAGGCCCCAGGGAGACTTTATTGCCATGTTCTTGTACTTCAAAGGGGCTTCTGAGGAAGCGGGGAATACCTTTTTTTAACAGGACCAGTTGCAATAGGACATGGGTTAATACTTTTAATATATAATGGGGATGGAGTCAGATTAGGTGTGAGGAAGAACTTGTTTACTTGGAGCATGGTGCAACACTGGCACAAATTGCCCTGAGAAGCTGGTAGGTGCCCCATCTCTGGAAACATTCCAGGTCAGGCAGGAAGGGGTTTTGAGCAACCTGATCTCTTTACAGATGCCCCTGCTCATTGCAGGGCACTGAGTCTCTGTAAAGACCAGATGATCTTTACAGATCCCTGCCAGCCCAGCCCAGTTTAAGGTTCCTCACTCTTCTCAGTTGAACAGCACCAAGAGTGGAGGTGAGGAGGAGGGGACCTCATCTGATGCCTTGGAGGAGGAGCTCATCCCTTGGCACTGTTTCCCTGCAGCCCCTGGGCATTTTACCTGCAGGAGCTCCTTGGCAGACCAGCGCTGTGCCTCATTCATCTGCAGGCAGCAGCTCAGGAAGTCTCGCAGCAATGACGAGAAGAGCTCGGGCTGCCGCAGCTTTGGTATCCCTTCCGTGGCTACCAGGAGTTGAGGCTGCAGAGAAAGGAAACGCGATGCTCCACCTGCTTCTTTCACAACTGCTCTCCCAGATCCCGTTGTTTAAGCTCCACTCTGCAGTGGCAGTTTCTGCCCTGGCAGAGAGCAGAGATGACTTTTCCATACCAAAAATACCCCCAAACCACAAGGCAGACACAGCTTTTCCAACATCCAGCAAATCTTGCCTTAATAGCTATTTTACTGACTGACTAGAACTACATCACCAAAAGCACATTTTGCTTCTCTGAGGATTCACACCAAATTCCAAATAGCTTGAAGGCTATTTGGAAGTGGGAATTTGGTCTATATATACTATTCCCAAGGATTAGTACATGAAAGAAATCTCTGCAGTGCTTGTTGATCCCTTAAGCACAGCTTCCATAAACCAAAAATCATCAAGATTTTTGTTCTCTTCTTGAAAAAAATGCAGATGCAGAATCCATTGGAAATAGATAGAAATAACCGTGGGAAGAGGCCTAGGAGTCTCCATGAAAATGCCTGCCACCGTAGTAACAGGTCTGTGCTGGTGGCACTGAAATAGATGGTGACCAGAGAGACTTTGTTACTTTCCTCTTCAATCCAGAGGAAAATTTTCTTCACTTTTCCCACACCCCCAGAGGTCACAAAGAGGCTTTTATCCTGTCCCTCTGTGGCTGAGCTCAGCCACTGGACATGGTGGGGAGCTGGAGTCCTCAATGTCATTAGAACTGTGCAACCCGGGCTGTCCCGGCTCCTACGGCAAAGGAAGAGCGCCGGCGTCAACCGCACACCTTGGATCCCAGCCCCAGGCACCTGACTGCAAGCACATCCGCTTGTTAAAGTACCGAGAAACAGCCAAGGCTTTCCTTGGCACACAGTCCTAACTGCAGTGGGAGAAAAACACATCCTAAACTTACCCAGGCCTCCCATACACACGACAGAACAATGAACAGATGATTTAAAAGCCGGAAAGTTTGGAAGACCCACAGGATTTGGGAAAGATGCTACAGTAGGGAGGAAAATTGGTCTGCTGTGGTTAAAAAAGGAAAAAAGCAAGCAGAACTGCTTTGGGATTGCTTTGGTAGCTGTTGGGTTTGGGGTTTTTTTTCTCTCTTTTTCTTTTGGTTTTCCCTTTCCCTTTCCCTTTCCCTTTCCCTTTCCCTTTCCCTTTCCCTTTTTTTTTCCTTTTTCTTTTCCATTTTCTCTTCCCTTTTCTCTTCCTTTTTCTCTTCTATTTTCTTTTTTCTTTTCCCTTTTCTCTTCCTTTTCCATTTTCTTTTTTTTTTCCATTTTTCTTTTTCTATAAAATGGAAACTGTGAAGGTCCAACCTCCATTTCAAGGGTTACTTATCACACTGCTGAACCCTCCACTGAAACATTTTTTCCTTCAGAGACAGAGCTCCAACATTGATCAAAAAGTAAATGAGAAATGTCGAGCATGGCTGAAGGCCAAACTGACAGCTTTCTGAACTGGTTACCTGCTACTTCCCTTCTGATGCAACCAAACCTACAGCAGATGCTGATGTGCTGCAGGGACATTTTCAGAAGGGGACCTTGGTGGAAGTGGTGCCAGCAGATTGCAATGGGATTTTGTCCAATGGCACACAGAACATGGGACAGATGAGAAGAGCAGTGGGATCAGTGAGTATTTACACCGTACCGAGACAGAAGTTTCATTCCAGTAAGGAACTTCTCGCTCCACCATTTCAATTCCCACGATTCCAAAAGCCCATATGTCCACTTTGGGGCCATATGGTTGACCTTTCATGAGTTCAGGTGCCATCCACCCAGAAGTGCCAGCCACTGAGCTCCATCTCATCTGCTCAGGGGAGAGCTTAGCAAAGAGGCCTGAGAAAACAATATACCATGAAAACAATATAGCATGAAAAAGCTGAGGAGAAAACAATATACCATGAGAGCCAGCGCAAATTAGGAAATCAAGCAAAAGAATTCCCTACTCTCAGTCTGAATGCAATGTGTTATCTGCTGGAAATCTGTCCCTGCTCTATTTCTTCATGGCTTAAGCCAAGGAAATATGGAATTTGCCACTTCAAAAAAACCTACACATTTTTTACGCTACCTCCAGCAGTGGCCTTTATTTTTCTGAAGCTTCAGATTGTAGCTCCCTCCCTTTGGACGGGACACACACAAACCAATGCCACTCTTGACTGCTTCTTCCTTGCATTACTTCTGTGCACGTTCCAACTGTGTCCACAGTTTGCAGCAGGGACCCCTGCACTCCCACCAGCAGCATTTTTGGGAGCTGGAAGTCACTCAAAAGCAGCTCCACACCCCACATCCCTGGAATGCTGCACCTGACCAAGAATATACTGACCCAGCTTGACAGAGCCATCAGTTCGTAGAAGGATGTTGCGGCTCCTCAGATCCCGGTGGATCACGTGGTGCGAATGAAGAAAATCCAGTCCTTGCAGGCACTGAGAAAGAAAAAAGGAACAGGAGGGCAAAAATGAGTGATGTAATTTCATCACACAAGAAAAGAAACAGCTCTAAAATGTCCCTCTCCAGGGGAATGGGGAGTGATGGCAGAACACAGTGCCATTGAGAGGAAGAGCTTGCTGCTCCAACACGAGCAGAGCAGGACCTTTCTAAGGAGAGGCATGTCAGCTTTGAGAGAGCAACAGCAACTGCTGTTGTAGACTGTCCCCTGCAAAGCAGCCAGAATGACTGCTGCTGCAGTGGATGTGCTCTCTCCATGCAGAGGACAAAGAATGGTTTTCCAAGGAAGAAGATGTCCCTCCCTTTGTTGTGAAGTGGATCACTTTAGGGTGGGAGGCTGCATGACTAAGGTTTTATTGCTGGCCTCAGCAAAGACTTGGAATTATCACATCAGTCACCTTTCAGAAGCAAAGAGCACTTTGGCTGCACTACTGTCCTGGTCATCTGAGGACTGTGAGAAATGAGTCTCTTTTTTTCTTGCTGTTCATTTCAAATCCTGCCACCAGTACCATTGCTTTTACAGGCAAGGAATGCATTGCAGACAGGCTCGAGGTAGAGGTTTAGAGAGACAAGATGGAGAACAGCAAATGCAAAGACAAGAGACAGAGTGAGAATGCAACAACAGGAGATAAGAGTACAAGAACAGAGTACAGTGAGTGCAGAGGCACTGGCAGGCAGTTCACTTGAGATGCTTTTGCTTCCCCGGCATACCAGCAACACAGAAACAAAGCTTGGCACATGAAATCACTGCAGTTCTGAGCCGCAGTTTCCCAGACAACCCTGCCCAAGCCCTCAGAAGCACAGGTGGGATCCCTGACCTCACGACTGATAGCCCCAATCTCTACTTCAGACAGGTGAGTCTCTTTGATGGTATCACTCAGACTGCCTCCGTCCATGTATTCCATCACCAGCCAGAGCTGCTCATCCACAAGGAAACTGAAAGAAGGAAGCAAGGGCATGGGCATGAACATGCATGGCTACATTCTGTTTGGAGAAGACAACAGTTGATTCTTATTTCTGGGTCCCTTTGAGACAAGGACAGAATAAAGGGAATAGACATTCCCTCTCAGCTGTGCAGTGTTTGCAGTCTGTGCAGTCTCAAGGAGAAAGGCATAGTTGTGAAAAAGAAGATGTCTTGTACAGCCAGCAAGTGAAAAGTACCATTTAGTAACAGCCCAGATAAAAAACCTGTCATGCACGGTATTTCTGGAAAAAAAAATCTAATCTTCCTGGCTGTCCTAGGTTACAATGTAAAATTGTGCCCAAAGTATGTATTCTATCCCCATGAGCCTTTGAAGCCAAGGTGCGGCAGTGTTCTCCTTATCTTCTGATAACGAGCCCAACAATGCCTTCCCGGAAGACGTTATCTCTGTTTAATGGGCCATCAAGGACCCATTTGCATGACTGATAGGATGAAATCATACCATTGTGAGATGCTCTGCCCAGGGGGAGGAGCCAAGCATTCCCACCTGGATATAATCCAGGGTTTGAGACCTCACTAGTAGCTTCTATCCACTGAACTCTCAGAGGAGACAAGAGCTACCAGACGTTTCTACAGGAATCACTGCTTTGACAAGAACATCTCATCTGGATTCCTGGAGGAAGACTGGACCCTTCTCATCATCACCGGACCCTTCTCTCTCAGGATCATCTCTGCTCCAGCGGAACCACATCTGCTGCTCCAGGAGGACTTCCGGACTGCTTCAAACACCCTGACCAACAGGGTGTTAGGTTGTATCATTCCATTTATTTCACCTTTTTTTTCCTCTCTTCTTCTATTAAATTGTATCTCTGACTGGGAGTCTCACTGGTTTTGCTTTCAAACCAGCACACTGGCATGCATGCACAGCAGTGGAAAAGGGACAACAATCCAAGGAAATCTTTTAAGTGCTTATCAGCACTTAAAACGTGCTCATAAAAACTTGAAAAGACCAACCCTCAAAACAGTGTGGAGGCAATGAATGTACAGGGTATTGAATCAGTAAGATAGGGCTGATGCAGGTTTTTGAACAATTTTCAAAGGGCATTTGCCAGGGTAGATTAATGCAGTCAAAATGCACTCTCTTCTCATCCATTGGATATAAGTAGACAAATAATAATTAACAGCTCTATTTTCTGCCAATGACCAAAGTGGGTTTTTAACCTGGCATGCTTGCAATATGTAAACAAACATTGATAGGATAAAAAAAGTCACTCACCTCTCTAAACAGTTCACAATGTTGGGGTTCTTATTCATTTTCACAACCGTGAGTTCAGTAACAGGTCCTCCCTTCCTGATCAGTTCTTGAAGAGTTATTTTCTTTATGGCCACCTAAAATGATGTTGAAAATCAGCAATTTTCGAGGTTGGTGGCATGAGACTAACTTCTCACATGGAGCGAGTGATTTTGGAATGACACAGCTCAGCCATGCCAATGTGCCTTGTGATTAGACATCAGAGTAATTAGGAACTGACATTCCAACAGCCCATTTCTCTGTTCCCTTGGTGGCTAGTTACAGGGCACGAGCCACTGATGTTTTGCCTTGTGCACTTGGTAACAATGGTGTCTCAATTATCACCCACAAAGCTCTGACCACACTCTCTGCTGCTCTGTCTGGACTTCAAAGGATGTAACCTGTGCCTTGGTACTCTCTGGGTACATCTTGGGTTATGGGCAGGGCTTAGGGCTTCTAGGGACGCCTTGCAGATCTCTCCCTACATGCAGTTCCTGAGTGCAGCACTGCAGGTGGCTAAGGAACTACTAGCAACATTCAGATGTATTTGCTGGCAGCCAGAAATGAGAATTCAGGACTCTGAAGCCATAGCCCCAAAGGGCAGTGAGATGCCCTAGAAGGCACCACCTTTGTTTCAGCAATTCAGAGCGAGTGAGCACATCCTTCTCTGAAAGGAACCGCTGCCCTCCTTGCCTTCCTTCTGGCAGCTGAGAAGGACAAAGACTGTCCCAAATGCAACTTGCAGGCTGGCACCAGTCTTGCTTCTTGTGCCTTTTCAGCACAGCTCTATCCAAAGCTCCAGCCACGGCTCACACACAAGAGGAAAGACCTTGAGAGCTGCAGAATCTGCAGGGTCTGATGACATTTACCTCTTCTCCTGTGGAAGTGTTGAGTGCTCTACAGACCTCCCCAAAAGTCCTAGAAACAAAATAGCAGCAAAGAAAGGACAAGCCATTTAGATCTTGGCATGAAAGCCAGCCCAGACAGGATATCTCTGTTGTAAGTGCCTGAAAGCTGCAGGATATTGGCAGCATGAAAATGTCTTCAACAAGGTGTAGTGACCACACACACAAATTCTGACCAGCACTGACAATCTAAGCCCAGTGTCTGAACATGTTTGCAGTTTGTCTGACTTCACACTTAATAGATATTCCACCAGCAAATCACCTGCCCCAATGTTGTGTAGAAGTACCTGTGGTTGGACTCACCCGCTGCCAATAATTTCCAGTTTAATGTATTTCATTGTGGGATTTTCCATGTTCACCATTCTCCCTAAGGGAAACAAAATGCAAAAATGCAAGATGCTCACTTTAAAGCAAAGATCCCACCTTCCAGGAGATACAAACGGCAGCCCCACTGTCTGGGGCTCTGAGCCCTTTGTGGTCAGCCGGGTAACAAAAAACAGCAACAACAGCAGCAACAGGAACAAGAAGATAGGCAGCTCTGCAGCACAAGTGGCCAGCACAGACTGATCTTCTGCAGTCCTTTGAAGAGACCTCTTAACAGAAAACTAAGAACAGGGAGATGCATTCAGAGGAGACAGAGACCACAAGAAAACAGGTACCAAGGCAAGTAAGTTTGTCATCTACAAACATTAAGGAGAGCTGGAACTAACAGAGCCTTTATTTTCTTAGGAATAAGCGCTGTGAGATTGAACAAATACTTCCTAAGATTAAACATACCCTGACATCTGGAATCAATTCCTATGAATAGATGCCAATTTCAGAACAGGAAGAATATTGCCAAATGTTCCCATCTTCTCTAGCAGCAGTTTGCCAAAAGAATGCCTATCCTTTTGTAAACCACAGCAGCTCATGCTATAAGCAATCCCAACGGGGCTTTCAGCATCAGATCCCTCACTCTTGAGGAGCAGGCTGGGCTCAAAGACGCCCTTGCCCATGCCCCGTGTGAAGAACCACCCTGCTTCTCTTCACCCTGACAGCGTGGATCAGTCGCTTCCGCTGGACTCGCCCTCTCAGCACTGCACACGTTCCCACCTTCCCAACTTGGCACAGCGGGCAAGGGCAGCGGGGACAGCAGTGCTGCTCAGGTGCTAGTGTGACACGACAGCTGCCCAGAGCAGATGCTGACCCTCTCCTCAGTCTGGGTGTGTGATGCAGAAGCCAGCCCAGACAAGGGATTGGCTTTGAGACCAGACACACTGAGGTGCAGATCAATGCCCTTTTTGTCCCAATGGGTGATGGTAGACACAGAATCAACTGGGCTCTGTTCTCAACCTCACCAGGTTTTATCTGAGAGCACAGCACTGGCAGCTGTTAAGGGCAAGAAACAGATTTAATGGGTTGTGCTGCAGAGTCACAAAGAGCTTGATGTGTTATCCTAGAGACTGATCTGAACAGAGGTTGAGCCAATGGACTCCAGCCAGTCCCAGCTGCCCTCAGAGGCAGCAGGAACACCCGGAGCGCTCTCTCGCTGCCTCAGAGCACAGCAGTTCCTGTGGGGAATCCTAAATGTCCCTGTGACACCAAACTGAGGAGGAACATTAGGTACAGCTATGCTGACACATGCACACAAGACACTGTCCCACAGATAAGAAAGACACAAGACATACTCCACAGCTCCAGGGAGTCCTCCTTGATCTCATGTTGCTGAGCAGCAGCTGTGTCAGCGCTGGAGACAAACAAACTGTCCAGGCTCCACTTCTCAGGTTGGGGAGCAAAGGCTCCTCTAGACAACGCTGGTGCTGCTGCTGCAGCAGGTGCAATAGAAGAGCTTGTGTAGGTCTGAGACAAGAAATGAATTTGTGTCAGAAAGGTGGCTGGCAGATATTGCCCCAAGATCTCATTTCAAATGCAAGCCCTTAGGAAGCTGCTGTCAGCCACATGCAGGGCTCTTAAACTGGATTTCTTTGGATGTCCACCTCTGAAACCAAATGGTCAAAACCAAAGGCTGGCTTTACTCAATTTCATGGCCAGTTTCATGTTTCATTTTCATGGATTTTCTGAAGGACGACTGCAACAACGACCACTCCACTTCCTCCCAAGGACTCCTTTCCCCCTCCTAGGGCTGCAGACACACTTGCAGCTCCTTGTTCTAATGTTCTACCTCATCCCATTGAATTCTCTTTCCCTCCACCATCTTTGGGACATGCTCAAGCTGCAGCATCTCTGGTTGGGACAGTTCCTGTTCCTCATGGTGATCTTGGGGCTCTTTGTTGCCAGTCATTTGCTGGAAGTCTTTGCAGGCTGCCAGGTGAGATGTCAACACTTCCACCTGAAATCAATCAGAACAAAGCAGTCAGAGACCACAGCTTGTCCCTGTCAGCCAAGAGTCATTGACTGTGAGGAAAGGGAAAGAACTGGAGAGGACCAGATTCACAGGGACACAGGCAGCTTGTAGATTCAAAATCTATCTGAGTGACCACGTTCACCTGCAAAAACACCTCAAGAAACAAGGAGAGCAGGAACAGGCCAGCAGGAATCCATTCAGATGACTGCTGGCTGAAGGGCCAAAGGACTAATTCCACTCTCCAGGGCAGCAGCTGAGAAACAGCAAACCAGGATGTTTCCTTTGGAGCAGCTGGGACAGAGGCCACAGCGCGATGCCACTCAGAGGCATCACCCCAGCCCCCTGCTGCTCTGCAGAGGAAAGGCAGGAAGGGCAGAAACCACCAGTTCGGTGACTGCAGTGGCTATTGCTGTTTCACTCACTTTCTTTTCTAGATCCTCCTTCTTCTGAAGCAGGTGATTAATTTTCTCTTTGAAGATTTTAATTTCTTCCTCCAGCCTCTTCTCCCTTGCCTTGATCCTAGCCTCGGTTTCCCGCAGCTCTGCCTGCAGCTGTTCGTTGATATTCTGTAAAGAAGAAGAGAGAGGACGTTCCATGAGTGGAGTGGCTGCCACTGTTTCACTCACCTGGCTTTGGTGATCGCCCCTCTGCTGAGGGAGATTCTTTTCCTCTTGGATGTTTCTCCTGTCTTCCTTGTGCCTCCTCTTCACCGTCAGGATGGCACTCTGATCTTCGGGCAGCTCTGCTTGTGGCTCTGCCTCGGTGTTCTGTACACAAATGCAGAGCAAGTTACAGGGAGCTGCCTTCAGGCTCCTCTTTCAGCTTCAAAATCACATTCATTCAGCCACTGCTTTCTGCTTCCCTGCCCACCTCTGCTTCCATTGTAACCCTCCCATCCCAGTGCTGATCTCTGGAGATTACAAGGCCCTGTGCTTTCAGTGCCTGTGGGACTCCTGGCCTCCTCAGTCCCAAGAACTCCTTTTTATTCCCCTGTTCCTGCCCTTCACTCTGTCACCTGGTGAGCCAGGCTTACCTGGCCATTCTCCTGCTGCCTGAGCTGCTCTTCCTGATCTTGGGCTGGGAACAGCTCTCCCTGACTCTGGCGTGGCATCTCTGATGAAACAATCTGCTCATGCTCTTTCTCTAGAAGGACCTGCACAGAAAGCAAGAGAAGATGGGTTTCAACTTCCCATAGAACATCTGTGGGCCGTGACTCAAAGACTGATGGGCTCACATATTCTCAAAGCACTGTGCTGCTGCTCTCCTGGGTCATTCTCTGCCCATGGGGAGGCACAGATTCCCAAGTGACACTGGCAGTACCATCAGGGTCTGTGTGGGACTGAAGCTCCAACAGCCTCTCAGGCAGCTGACAGGGAAGGTGTGGCATTTCTCAAGAGTCTGGTGAGGGTCTCCCTCCTCTTCTGCCATGTTCTGTTTGTCTTTCTGTAGTGACTGACACCTAGCCCTGTCCCACACCTCTGTCCTGGCTGTGCAGGTGGCTTCCTGTGTGAGTTCACCCCTTGTGAGAGACATTTCTGGAGTTCATGTTCTCTTCAGGCCTGCACTGCCATTCCTGCCTTTCTGACATCTACACTCTTGTTAGAAATGCTGGTCATTCAGGAGATAAGGGTACGTGCAAAGATCCTCTGATGGAGATCAAAGAGCCTCTACAGCCACCTCCATGTATGGAGGAGGACCAAGGTGTTTGTTGTCCCTCTTTTGTCAACTGAGAATTCAGACCAGCAGTAACAGAGACCCTCATAAGGCCCCATCAACAAATTAACTTACATACCCCCAGGGATGCCAATGAAGGAAACTATGTGTCATGTAAAGCATGTATGACCAGAGTCACCAAACCCCACCTAGAGCATGGGATTGTTCCACTTCCTTAGGACATTGAGAAATTTTTAAGATAAAAAGGAGATTTCAGGTCAGAAAAGGCTGGAAGAGGAAAACACCTCTGACAGGAAAAAACTACCATCTGTGGAGAGGGAAACATCTCTGCCTGCCTGGGGTTACTCAATGGAACATGTCTCTCCTGCTCTCCTGAAGAGATGGCTTTATGTGAGCTTTGCACCTCCAGCTGCTTTGGAGCAGAGCCAGGAAGATGCAAATAGATAGATAGATAGATAGATAGACAGACAGATAGATAGATCTCACTTCTATAATCTCTCTCTTACTCTATTTTCTGTTGCTACACACATCAGCACTCGGTAGCCAGTGCCCTGCTGAGCAGGAATCCTGAACTTGCTCTCCTGTTGCTTTAATAAACCCCACTCTTGGGGAATCTGGAGTGTGTAGGTCCTTATGGAATGCTATCAGACCCAGAGCACTGCACTGGGAATTGCACTCTTTGTGCATCTGTGCTTGAGGAAGTTCTTCTCTTGGACTCGACCACACTGACGGTGCTGAACTGTTGTAATCAGAAATGAAGCCCAGCCCTTCCCAGCTCCTGTGATCTCTGAGCACTAGCTGGAATGCAAGGGCTTGGATTGTCTGCTCAATACCAAAACACAACACATACTGATTCCCTGGGCTGCCAAAAGGCACGAGCCTGGTTAACCTGAAAGTGATGTGTAAGCCCTACTGGCTGGCCTTGCACCAGAACAGCTCCTTCTGCACCAACGTCCCTGCCCCAAACTACGTGTTCTCATGCAAAAATACTGCATCTTCCAGAACTGCAACATTGCAAACCAAAATTGTAACACAACCTGTCCCAGTGCTGGAAAAGGGCAGGAAAGGTTGAGCAAAAACATCTTTGCTTGCTAGAGAAAGAGAAAATAACATAGGGCTTCTCCTCCTAGCTAATCAACAAACCAAACAATGAAAGTGTCACCTACTCGTGTCTAAAGCACTTGGATGCAGTGAGGGGATGTTTGGCAGGGAAGCAGCCCTTGTGGTGAGCACTGTCCTGTAGGGATTTCTGCGAGTCTGCCTGAAGGTCCCTCAGGAGGCCCCAGCTGTTCTGGCTAAAGCTCCCTCACCACCTCCCCCCTGGCCTTGTCCTCCACATCCTTCCCCAGCTCTCTGCTCCTTCTCTGGACACACTCCAGCCCCTCAAGGACTTCTCAGGGGCCCAGAACTGGACACAGCACTCCAGCTGCACCTGCAGCACTGCCCAGCACAGGGGGACGGGCACTGCCCTGCTCCTGCTGCCCCACTCTGGCTGACACAGGCCACGATGCCCTTGGCCTTTTTGGCCACCTGGGCACACGCTGCCTCGTGCTCGGCTGCTGCTGACCAGCAGCCCGGGCTCCTTTTCTCCCAGGCAGCTCCCCAGGCACAAAGGTGCATAATTGACTTAAAACACAGCACCCAGAATTTCAAGATCTCCTTCCTGTTCTTAGCATTACAAGACAGCAGTCAAGGACTTGCAGCTTTGCCCTCAGCCTCCAGGGTCCAGTGGAGTTTTCAAAGCTGCAGACTTCTCAACAAAAGGTATCAACAGACACATGCAGCCTCTGGTTTTTGCCTTGGAAGAACGGTTGAGAACTACACAGTTGGTTTCTTTTGCCACATGGGCCAAGTGTGGCCTCAGACAGCTTCATGGACAACATAATCATCTCTTAGCACCTTATCAAGAGCCAAAAAACAGGTGGACTCAGAGTGCCTGTAAGCTCTGCCCTGCCTGAAGAGGCAAAAGAACTAGCTGGCAACAAAGGCACCAAAATCCCTGACTTCAAGCAGCAACTCCACATCCCCAGTGTGTCTCTGAAATACTGCCAGGTAAGCACACCCAAGAAGCTTGTGGGGACAAACCACCTCAAAGAGCTTGTGTGGTCCGATCAACATTTTTTGTGCAACAACATTTGTAGTTGCTTGACCAGTCTGTGGAGGGAGACTGGTCTCTCCAGACCACAGTGTTCCCTACGTATCCAACAAGGCTGAGCACAGTGTCTTTGACATGCTCCCTCCTCTGGAGACAGGCGGCCCTCCATGCTCCAGGCTGGCCCCTATCAGAGTCCCAGCAAGCCGGCCCCTAAACATGACCAGTCAAAGCCCCTTTTCCACCTCTCTCTGGCTTGGGTGGGGGAATGGCTAGCTCCTGGCAGGACTGCAGCACTCAGCATCCTCAGCCAGCAGCAGCAAGTGCTGGCTGGTCAGAAACTTGCAGCTCTGCCTTGCCCTAAAGACAGCAGCCTCCACAAGTGGCACTTACAGTCTCGGAATGTTCTGGTTGTGGTGTGACCACAGCTGGAGAGCTGTGGTCCTTTTGCTCCTCTTTGGCTTCTTCTCCAGGAGCAGAGGGAGCCAGAGGAGCTCCCTCTGTTGGTTCTGTGTTCTGTGGACAGATAATTGCATGAGGGACAGGCAGTTGCCTATAATTTCTTTCTATATTTATTTATTTATTTCTATTCAGCACTTATTTCTACAACCAGCTCTGCTAGGGAGAAATCATAAACTTTGACAGCAATGGGATTTTAAGTGACTCATTCACTTAAATTAAAATGGGCTAGTTCAGCTGTACTGCAAATTGTTCTGAATTAGATAGTCCACCCTGGTTACTATGAAGAAGCAGCCTTCTCTCTGCACAACTGGGCTTCTAGTTCTTTTAAAGCTCTGAAACGGAAAATTAGGAAAAAGCCACCCATGCCTTTGCTGTTGCTGCTGCAGACATGGAAATGGGTTTTCTTTCAGCCTACCCATCTGGCCCTCTACACTCTGCTGCCACAGGCCAAGCTCACAGCTTCCTCCACAATTCTTAAACACCAGGAACATCAAAGGTTCCTTTCGCACTCACCACAGGATCAGCACCTCTGAGTACATGGGTCAGGTGACCTGCAAGGGAAAGGGAAATGAACCAGATTCTTTGAGAAAAATGCCTGGGCTGGTGAATGCCACAGAAAAAGTCAACCCAAACAGAGAGTATTTTCCATTTCACAACATCCCTCAGGAGACACAATTCTTTCACACAGCCAGCAAGAGAACGGGACAATATTCTTGGTTGTGCTTACACTTTGGCCAGTTTCACGGTAAATGAATACAAACTTGATCAAGATAATGCAAATTATTCTTCGACACTCAATGCTCCTGTTCTGCCAACAGATAAAGTTGCTTTTGTTCTCTTTCAGGTACTTTTCTTAAAAATAAGTTGCACGTGCTAATTCCATTAAGCTGCTGAAAACAGTTACCCAAAAAATCTTCCCCAAAATCCCCCCTGAGCTGTGGCAGTCCTACTGTGAAACAGCACAGCAGCAGCTCAGGGTTCAGGAGCAGAGACACTCACTGCTTTGGAGTTTGCGCTTCATTGCAAAGGGAAACACTATTTTAGCACTCTGTAAAGGGTCAAGTTAGACAGTCAAATTCCTTCATCACAAAATTTAGAATAAAAGAAGCTTTCCCTCAATTCTGAGGAGAACCACCAAGTCTTCAGGAGGCCTTCTGAGAAGGTCTCCCAGTCTGCATTTTCAAAGCCGTACTGCTTGACCCAGCAAACTGAGGAAATGACAGACTCTGCTGCCACAGACTCTCCCACGGAGGGAACAGAACCTCTGCAGGTTCCCCTGCAAATGCTGCCCACAAGACCCCTGGCTACAGACACCCCCCTTTTAGCTGAATTGTTGACAAGAGCAAACCAGTGGCATCCTAATGGTCTTTCTGTTTCAAAATCAGTTCAGTCACTAAGAAAGAGCAGGAAGACATACAAAATCCAGGTTAGGTTACACCCAGGGAAAATCTCTACTTACGTGCCAGATGTGTCAAGTAATAGCTAGAATAAGAAATGCCATAAACAATGCAAACTGAAGTAGCAAGTGGCTCAATCATTGTAGCACTGCTGTGCAAGTTTTCAGACTGTGTTGGAACACCAGAAAAAACAAGGCTCCTGTCAGTGTGCAGCTGCACTCTGACAAAAGCCTCAGCTAGGAGGATGCTCCTGCACTGGGCAAGCCCAAGAGCTCCTCTGACACTGAGGCCTTCCCTGCACCAGGGCAACCTTCTGATGTCACCACAACCACATGGCAACCATGCCTTGACATCACAAAGCAAATGTTCTATGTTGGTCTGGGAATTTATGCCAAGCAACCCAACCTTCCCTACAGCAAACACAAAATAGACTGGGAAGTTCTCCTCTGTTACAAAGAAGCACAAACTCCCCTGGTGGGCCAAACCCTGTTTTTCAAGGGATCCAAGAGTAACTGAAACAGTGCCCCAGGCACCTACAGCCTGTACCTCAGCTGAGCACTCAGATGGGACCAAAGCAAAGGAAATTAGAACAAGAAAATGGCCCAAAGCACTGCACAGAACCAGAAGAGAAAGCACTATTGGCATAACAGCTGAAATAATTCCTAAAAAAAAAAGTCTCCATATATTTGCATGTTTATTGAATGCTCCCTGGGCTGGCTGCTCCTCTGTGCCAGAGAGCTCTGGCTGGGCAGAGCATGGTGCCCACTGTACTCGGGCTCTTTCTCCTGCCAGAGCTGGGCACACCTGGGAACAAATCATGATGACTTGTGTGAAAAAAACCAAGGTGTTTGTGGGAGCTGCATTGCCCTGCACACATTCAGGCCACCTGCAGCACAGAGCTTTGGCCCCCAAAAAGGTAAACAAGATGGAAACAGCTGGAAAAGGCTTAATTTCAACCTTTCTTTATTCTTCAATAAAATAACCAAAATGAAAGTTACCAGGCAGGGCCTGATCCCCACTGCCAGCTCAGTGTGACAAAAGAGGCATTACTTTATTTCAGTGCTGGGTGCGTGGGGAATCATTTCCCTAACACGTGAAAACCCACGTCTTTGTGTCCATGGAACTAAGACATACTCATTACTTTGCTGAAACTCACAGGCTAAACATTTCCACAAAGTATTTGACATGTTTAAATCACTTCCACAAAATCATTGACTTTTACAGTAGGGGGTCTTTTAAGGGTCTTTGGTGGTCGTCTGGTGAACATCCCATTCCTCAAATTCTCCTCCTATGGTCAAGAGTATCCTAAAACCACTTTCTTCTCCTTGAATGCATTCCAGCTGTCTTCTTAGCAGGCCCACTCTCTTTATTCTAAAGGCTAAGATATCCACTTGCACACATTAATCATTGGTGTGAGGGAATGCAGGACTAAGCACTGTGTGTTAAAGTTTAAGGAATTCACAATTTGTTGCAGGTAAACACTTCCCCAACACCTCTTGCTCCTTCTCTGGGAATCAAAAACAAGCATTTTGTGATCACGGAGCCCAAGACCATGTCCAACCCTCCACTCACCCACAGCCCTTCTCTCTTCACAAACAGCAGGTCCAGAAGTGTCTTTCCTCACTGGCTCAGTCACCAGCTGTATCAGAAGTTCTCTGTCCTACACTCCAGGAGCATCCTGGACTGTTTGCTCTCCACTGGCATCTTTCCATTGCCAGCAGACATCACTACCCTGTTCCACTGTCCTTGCAAAACCCTGTACCTACTGTCAATGGGCACCTGGGAAGAGGGGCAGTCACAGGGGAGCTGCACCCACCATGCTGGGCAGGAACCAAAACCCTCTCGAGTCACACTGCAGGCCTGTATCTGCACAGGATGCTCTGGCTGCCCCACTCCTCAAGGGCTTTTAGCTGGAAATGCAATTCCACTTTCTGCCTCATGAAGTACCATGGCTGTGCAAACAATGGCCAGTGGGCCATATTCCAAAGGCACTGCAGCACGGAGTTGATGAAGGAAGAAGACCCTTCCCCAATTCCTAACCGTACCAAAACGGGTCCATAAATGGGACTTTCCATCTTGAAAAAACAATGGAAAATTCAGAAAGTGATTGTAGAGCTTATTCACAGGATGACAAGGAAGGGCATCTTCCAGTGGAGTTGAGGTTAAGTAGTGTGAGAAATGGATCTGTAGAGAATTCTCAAAGCCTGACAGAAGGCTCACATAATGTGCATCTGTAGGCAAACCTTGAGATAAGAAATGCTGACTTAAAAATGCCATAGAATAGGACAGACATTTTTGAGAGAGAAATGGAACTAGAAACAAGTTTCAAATGATGGCCTTGCAAGTAAGACTAGATACTTTGGAGAAACAGAACTATGAAAGGTGCATTGTAGTGGGACTCACGAGGCGTGATTTTAGATGATTGTCTTTAGGGCACTAACAGCATTGTGTGGCAAAAGCTGATAGGCCAAGCAAGGCTTATAATGTATTGTAATTAGGAAATAGTTTGGCTTCTGATTGTGATGGCGTGAATTGAAACATCTTTATTGTCTCACCCTTCACATGAGACTGAAAATGGAATAAAAGTTTTTAAAACACCTCTCAGTTGCTCCATGTCTGGGTCAGAGAAGGGTCTAATCTGACAAAGGTAGAGTTTTTATTCTGAGTTCCACTCAGGCTGTTGATTTGAAAATTTATTTTAAAATGTTTTTTTAAAAGGCTGTGCAGTGCTATGGCTTTGTTCTGATACTGAAATGGCTATATTAAATGTATAGACATTTTAATCACATCCAAACTAATTAGTCTTTAAAAACCTTTCGTGCAAATTAGCATTAAAGGAGAAATAAAAAGGTAACCTGTGGACTGCTGACTTTGCAGTTTCTACTGAACTTATCAGACTGGGATGTCACAGGCTGCAGCTTCTCTTTTGGGATGGGCACTTTCTGAGGAGCCTGTGGGACTTAGGCATTCCCCAGTTCCTGTGGGACTTAGGTACTCTGTCTGCTCTGAAAAGCTCACCTGGAAAAAAAAAAAGAAACCAGGGAAAAAAGAAAAGGCAAAATATGTGGGCTTAAAACTTGGGAAATCCCCAGGTTCACTATTCAAGTTGTCTCCCTAAAATAAAAATGAAAATAAATAAATGGAAGTCCAGCTCATTTTCAGTTCCCAATGACAGCTCAGCTGGGCTCATCACACCTCTGATGGCTTTGTTGCTCAAAAGAGGCGTTTTTAGTTAGATCAAATTAATTCGTATGGATAACTTGATTTATACAGACCTGTTGATTTCAAAGGAAGACTGCCAGCATGTATTAAGTGGATATCTGAATACTCAGTTCTAAGAGGTCTGTAATATTAGATACTCATTGTTCACCATATTAACAAAATGAACGTTATGACTATTTTTTTTTTACTTATAGTCAGTTCTTCTACATTCTTTGGAACACTAGAGAGTTTATAGCAACCACGTGAACCATGGGCTGGTAGGGCATTGAAGAAGGCTCCTGTGTCAGCACTAAATGTTCACACTTACCATGGCACCACTTCTTGGCCTTCAATTCCAAGCTATAGCTCAAATCCTTCAGTATAGATTCACACCTGTAGCTTGTATCTGCAGCTGGTTCTTACTACCCTGCCCAGAAAAAAAACATGCTTTGATCTCAAGTCAAAATAAAAAAAAAGGGAAGAGTCAGGTTCTGGAAAAGTATAGAAAGAACTAATCAATTTTTTTGCAAATATGTTGAAAAGCTGTTTGCACATACTACAAAAATGACAGCTGAAAGACTCGCACTCTGACTTGCAAGCTGAGGTTTGCCTTTTCTCTCTGGACTGATTTCTTGAGGCCAGACACTGAACCTAATCAGTAAGAAAATCAAAACCACAGGGGTAGTTTGGAGAATATTGTAGATTATTCTGTCATGGTGCTTTCTGCCTAAAAGTTCTGGCCATCATCTGATTGGAGTAATTAGAGGAGATGGAAGCAATCATACTGTGCCTGTGCACACAATTCCTTCCCAGGAATAATCCATGGAGCAATGCTGACAAATCCACACCAGCAGCTGTTGCCACACAGGCATGAAGCAGAGAATATGTATTTCTGCTAGACTTGGACAGCTGAAGATGCTTCTGCCAAGCTGATTTTAGTCACTGCTCACCACAGATGAGACCTTTTGGTCTTGTCTCCAACGATTCAGTGGTGTTAATATTCTGCCCAAATGAAGTTAGTCTAGCAATACACAGACCATGGAGCCTGAGGAAAGCCAACAGCTGTGGGAAACTTAATTTCCTTCCGTATCTTTATTTTTACTAATTTATTGCAGTTTAGTATTTAAATAATGGGAACTTCTGGCATACAATTGGCTGAGAGATTGGTCAATCTTTTATTCATGACTTCTCTCAAAGCATCACCCCAGTGTGTTTTTCAGTATTTCATGCAGCCCTGGGGCTCCTGGTCAGTAGTGGGATGTGGGGTCAGGGAAAGCCACCAGGAGAAGGGGGAGAAAGTTGTGCACAGAGACTGTGTCAGGGAAGGAGACACTTGTTTCCTCTTGTTTGACTGAATGGCTGCAGGAACCTTGCTAGCACTGATGGTGGGGTGGCCTTTTGCAGGGCTGGGCAGAGTTTGGGGCCCAGGGTCCTCTTGTGGGACACCAGGGCCTCCTTGGTAAGCAGCCCCTGCTGCAGCCAGGAGCAGAGGTTCTGTGACTTCTGCCCTGGGCAGAGGGACGTGCCACTGCCACCACCTCCTGTCGTGGGTCCTCCAGGGCAGGTTCTGCTCTGCAGGGATCAGCACAGGTGGGGGAATGACTGCAATGGAGGGTGGATGGAAGGTTATCTCCTGTACACTCTGTGGAGCTGGTCTTGCAGCAGCTGCAATGGGCCAGGCAATCGATTTCTTTGTGCAGTTCTTACACTGTGCACTGTTTGATCTGCCTGGGTTGAGACACAGGGGCTGATGTCATTTGCCATGCCTAGAAGGGCTGGAACACAGAAGAACAGTGACAAGGTCAGACTGAAGATCTGCAGAGTCCCAAGGAGACCTCCTGCCAGGGGCATCCCATCCAGCTCTTCCCATGGCCAGGAGCAGGGGCCAGTGGGATCAGCTGGAAGGTGCTGGATACAAATATCCCATGTGTCCCTTAAATCTTTCTCTGCTCTGCCTGCACTTCCCCTCGGCTGTGAAGGAGCAGAGCTCTTACAAGATGGGGCAGGAATTGAAGCTTCCTGGCTCTCTATTCCTCCCTGCCCAGCCCCAGTTGACATGCCACTGCCCTCACTCACCATCACAGATGATCTGGAACTCTTCCTGCTGTTGTCCCCTCATGTGCTGCCCGATGAGCCCTGGGAACACAAAGCCTACCATGGCCCCAGTGACTCAGCTCCCCCACAGCAGTGCTGCCAGCCCAGCCACCTGTCCTCCTCCTCTGGCAGGGCTGAGCCCAGGACCTTCCAAGATTGTGAAACCCTGGGGTGAGAGAGGGTGGCAGCGGCCCCAAGGGACCTGTGGCCCCAAACCAGGGAGCCAGGGCTCCAAAGTCTCGGAGCTCAGTCCTGTTGCCAGTGCAGCAGCCAGGGCTGGGACAAAGCTGTGGTGGGACAGGAGGGGCCCTGGGGCTGTGGCTCACCGATGAACCTGATGGCCGTCTCTCGCATGGACTCCTGTGAGCTCTGCAGGTACGCCAGGGACTGGCACTGGTACTCATCCCTCGTGTTTCTGTCCTCTGCCAGCTGGAGAGGGTGCAAGGGCAGGAAGGGGAGGGTTGGTACAAGCTCTTTGCCTTGGCCAGCTGGGCCCTGTGCCCAGGACTGGGCTCTCCTGCTCAGACACTCCAGCAGCTGGCTGGTGCCAGAGTTTGAAGGGAGCAGAGGGCTGGGTACTCCACAGTGAGCCTTGGTGCCACTCTGCTGCCAGAGAACAGCTGGGCCAGGGCTCCATTGGCACCCTGGATTGTGGGGAAGGAGTCTGGAAAAGAGTTTGTGAGCCCACAGGCTGACAGAAAAAAGCTGGCTGTGTGGCAATGGGTGCAGGAGTGGGCAGAGGCACAGCTACCAGCCCCACAGGCTTTGGGTACTGAGGGCAGAGGGCTTGTTCAGGCTGTGTTTCAGGTTTTGTATGTTCCCTGAAGAAGTATCAAATGACTAATAGTATTTCTAAAGCAGGCAGTGGTGATTGCAGTCCCAAGGAAAAGGTTGTTTCCTTGTAAACAGATTTATAAGACTGCATGCAAGATGTTTTTATGTTTCGATTATGGAGAAGATAATATCAGAACCACGCTGTGTGAACCATACAGTTTCCAGACAGAGTGGAAGAAGCTGTGTTTGGAAATCAAACACTCCACAAGGCAGGCTGGAACACCCTGAGTTTGCTGCAGTTGTGATGAGACCTCCTCAGTGACACACATCAGTGCTGGGCTCCCACTGAGAGAGCTTTGTTTCACACAACAAAGAGCACAAATCCAAACCTTTCCAAAGAGACAGAGAGATTTTACTGTATCGGAGAAAATAACTGAATGAACACCATACACAAACTCTCTGGAATAGATGCTATGAGTCAGAAAACAAAAAGCAGTGCACACTCCAGTCTAAACAGAAGTTTGGAATAACTGTTGTTAGTTCAAGGTATTGATGCTAATAAATAAAACAGATTTAAAGGAATTAAACTATCCAGAATAACAGGGATTTCAGGTTTGAACTTTAAAAACTGCTGTGGTGATTTGAAACCAGAGGAAGAGAATAACTCCATCATCCATCCATTTTTCCCACCTCTTTCAAATGGTGTATAAAATTTTTGTCTTTTTCCTTATTCTTTCATGGTCAGACAAAGATTTACTACAGAAACATCCATTTCCCCAGCAAGCACGTTCCCTTTTCCGCTGCTTAAGTGAGGATGGTTACTGCTCTCCTCGGGGTTCAGAATTAGAATCAGATTGGTCATGTAGCAGAAAGCTGGGCCTATGTGAGAGCCCAGCAAGCACAGACCCCTGCTTTTCATGGTGAGATGGCTCATGCTCCTGCTTTTTCAAAGCGTTTTCTCTTTCTTCTTGTAATGGTATACCCTATTGTTTGTCCAGTACAAATACAATTAAGATCAAAATCTCAGAATCAAACAAATAGCCTTGCATTCTAGTTTCCCTAAAACAGACACATTTGATTGCAATTTCCATCATTTGCTGTGCTGTCTGAAAAAAAAAGTACATTCTGTCATCAAAAAAAAAAAAATTTCCAGTAAATTTGCCTAATTCTAAAACAATGTCATTGCTCTGACCTTAACAGTGATAATTTTCTGTGTTGGTTTTACAGAAGCACATGGTCCTCAGCTGGTGCCACGGAGTGCTGAGTGTGCCTCAGACCTCTGAATGGGTGGAGTTTGCTGGAGTGCAGTGTTTTAACAAACATCCCCAAAGCCTATAAACAGCAGGAGTCCAGAGGAAATGGCTTGTGCTCCTTTTCACCTGTTTATCTCCACACGCCAAAATACCCTGGGAACTCTGACTGTATTCATCAGCAGACAGGGAGCTACTGTTTGGCTGATTCAGTACTGACTCCAATACCATACCTAGAAGTGAT
Source organism: Phylloscopus trochilus trochilus (assembly GCA_016584745.2). Lineage (NCBI taxonomy): Eukaryota > Metazoa > Chordata > Aves > Passeriformes > Phylloscopidae > Phylloscopus > Phylloscopus trochilus. Next base: position 14,467,065 of record WQNJ02000015.1, on the reverse strand, counting down.
GTTTCCAGGAAAGTAAGGTACCAACTATTTTGCTAAAGAGTAAGAGTCAAATTCTCACCTCACTAAAACATCTTCCTTTCTTATTTATTCAAGTGAGAATTGAGTCTTGCTACCTAGAATGTATGCTTTTTTTTTATGTTCAAAAAGAGGTCTAAACTGTCTTGTGTCAAAGGAGAGACATTATGGAAACAAGATTCTCCACCTACTTTAGATCTGTTTTGTTGGGAGGTTGGTGTTTGGGGTTTTTCTTTGTTTGTTAGTTTGGTTTGGTTTAGTTTATTTAATTTAGTTTAGTGTCCTGGGTTGTGGAGCTGGGTTTTGTGTATTCTATTTTCATTTGTTTGAAGGCCTGACGCCTCATCTTAATAGGCCATTAGCACCTTCCCAGCCTGTACCTTCCCCCCCAGAGCGGTGCATCTGCATTTCTATCACCCTATTGTGAGATACATCTCATCCCCTGGCCGGGGGGGGGGGGGGGGGGGGAGGGGAGCAGGCAGTTTGTCTGGATAAACGGAGACTCACAGACATGAGAGCTACTAGTTTTTCACCCGATTTTTCCAGGGAGGAACACCAGACTTCATCTCACCAGATTCCACCTCACCATTCCCGGACCCCCTCCTCATCATCACCAGATCCCCCTCCTCACCACCCCTGGACCCGCTTTTCTACAGGATCATCTCTGCTCCTACAGAATCACGTCCGCCACTTCGGAAGGACTCACTTTTGGACTGCTTTCAACACCCTGAATCACAAGGTGTCAGGTTGCAGCTCTGACTCTGTCAGGGTTTTCCAGAATTGTTGTTTATTTGTTTATTTGCTTGTTTGGTTGGGTGGTTTTGTTTCCTATTACATTTGTATTGTTAATATTCCTAGTAAAGAACTGTTATTCCTATCCCAAACATCTTTGCCTGGGAGCCCTTGATTGCTGTCCTGGGTTGTGGAGCCGGGTTTTGTATATTCTATTTACATCTGTTTTGGGGCCTGATGACCCACCTTGATAGGCCATTGTTACCTTCCCCAGCCTGTGCGGTGCATTTGCATTTCTATACATCTCATGCCCTGGCGGTGGGCGGTTCTGCCCTGCTGCAGGAGCGGGGGCTCTGCGCTTCCTGCCCGGCGGTGTGGCAAGATCTTCTTCGTCTCCTGTGCTCACCATTTCTGTCTCCCTCCTCGCGGCCCCTGAACCGGTTTTCTTCGCAGAATCATCTCTGCTCCAACAGGATCACGTCTGCCACTCCAGAAGTGTTTGGACTGTTTACGTTTGGACTGTTTTTCAACATCCTGAATCACAGGGTCAAATTGAAACTCTGACTCTGTCAGGGTTTTCTTCTAAAATTATTGTTTATTTGTTTATTTGTTTGTTTGGTTGGGTGGTTTTGTTTCCTATCATATTTGTATTGTTAATACCTCCTAGTAAAGAACTGTTATTCCTATTCCCAACATCTTTGCCTGAGAGCCCTTGATTGCAAAATTATAATTCGTCGGGGTGTGAGGGGTTGGCATTCTCCATCCTAGGGGAACCTCAGTTTCCCTGGCAGATATCTGTCTTTCCAAACCAAGACAATTGCAAAATTATAATTTGGCGGGGTGTGAGGGGTTTGCATTCTCCATTCTAGGGGAACCCCAGTTTCCCTGGCAGAAACCTATCTTTCCAAACCAAGACATTTAGTTTAGTTTTTGTTTGGGGTTGGGGTTTTGTTTGTGGAGTTTTCTTGTTTGGTTGATTGGTTTGGTTTGCCTGCTTATAATTTTAGCCTGAGACCTATAGTATACAGAAAGGTAAAATCCCTGGCAGGTTCACACCTGGAAAGCAGTTGGATTCATAAGGAGACAGATTTTTCTTCTTAGCTTTAACAGAGTAAACCCTGCTTTGTTTCTTCATTTCTTCACTTGAGCCTTTTGCAAATACTTGCACTTTCTTTATCTTAAATACTGACAACAGATGCTTTAATTTTTTGGTTCTCTTCTACTTTGGCTTAGGTCTAGAATGTCTTCAAGTTCCTCTGATAAGAAGACATTCTTTATTGAAGGACCCAGCAAATATATCAGATGAGGTTTTGAGTCTATCAAATGTCCAGGTTCCCAGGATTTCCCTTGATATGAGCTGCTAGATGCAGATGGCCAAGCTGATATTCCTGGACAAGAAGAGGGAGATGTATCTTCCATTGCTTGGCAAGAAGTTTTTCCAGCAAGCAGAAGGATGCAGGAGGGCACCTGAACCTCAATTTACATGTCACTGATAAACACACAGGCTCACAGCCACACATCTGGATGAGGAATAGTCCATACCATTTAAAGTCCAAGAACAGTATTCCAAAATAATTTCTGAGCTACCTTAGGCAGTGACTAAACTACCTGTGACAGCAGCCAGAAGGAGATGTAATTATTGCTGAAAACTCCCCTTAATCCCAGGTTTCTTCCTTTGCCACAGCCCTCGCCAGAATATTTCACCACGACCTTTCGTTCTCCTGGAGCTACTCAGGCATCAAATGCCACTTTCCCTTGGCAGTCATGGACAGCCTGAATGGGCACAGGTGATGAGAATTTCTTCCAGCTGAGGTATCTGGGCTCTTGGATGTCCCTGGCACACTTCCACTAGCTCAGCTCACTTGAGGGAGGATAACGATCCTGGCAGACCTCAGCAGCACGTCCGGGAGACAGGGTGACTCAAACCACGGCTCAGTAGGTGTTGACGTCGGCACAGCAGCAACAGTTGTTTTAGAATCCTGCAAAATACACAGGGTCCCTCTGGATGCCTTTGGTCCCTTGGGTGATGGCATGAGTGCCTTTCTTATGGGGTGGTCGAGTGGTACCATCCAGGGCATCATTGTGCACATGGGGCTCATTGACGCGGATTTTACGGGACAGATTTCTGCCATGGTCTCCACACCCATCCCCCCTCTCACTATCTCAAAAAGGACACGGATTGCTCAACTTGTCCCCCTTAAGTCTTCTGTTCGCAGGACAGCTGACCGATCGCCGGGAAACGGTGGCTTCAGATCTACTGGGCCGCCTCAAGTTCACTGGACCGCTGTCCTGACCAAACAACGTCCCTAGATGGGGTGTACCTTGTCTGTCCCTGGCGCGACACCACCAGAGATTCGTCTCCGTGGGCTTCTTGACAGAGGCGCAGACATTACGATACTTTCCCTTGCCGCTTGGCCCCCACAGTGGCCCCTGGACCCTGTGCAGACTTCTGTCGCAGGACTGGGAGGAAATACACAATGCTACGTGAGCCAGTGGCCCGTGCTGATCACAAACCCAGAGGGACAGATGGCCATGGTTCAGCCTCTTGTCACTTCAACTATTACTAACCTCTGGGGGAGGAATGTTCTGTCCGTGTGGGGGGTGCGCATGGGGATGGATTTTTGATGGGGGCCACTGCGATGAAGGGCGCAGAATGTACTACGCCTCCTTTACGGTGGCTGGTGGACGAATCCATCTGGGTCAACCAGTGGCCCCTTCCTCAAGATAAATTAGTCACCCTTCGGAACCTGGTGTAGGAGCAGTTGGACCAGGGTCATCTGGAACCTTCTACCAGCCCTTGGAACACTCCTGTCTTCTGCATCAAGAAAAAATCTGGGAAATGGAGGTTGCTACAGGACCTCCGAAAGGTCAATGCTGTGATGGAAAGCATGGGAACACTGCAAGTGGGCATGCCGTCGCCTACCATGCTTCCCGCAGATTGGCCAGTCCTCATCATGGATTTGAAGGATTGTTTTTTACAATTCCTTTGCATCCCGATGACAGACCAAAATTCACCTTCTCGATGCTAGCAATTAACAATGCCGAGCCTACACAGCGATATCAATGGAAGGTGCTTTCCCAAGGGTGTTGCAATTCTCCGGCCATATGCCAAGCGTATGTGGCCTGTGTCTTGTCTGGAGTTCGTGAGCGGTTTCCTGACGCCCATCTTTATCCCTACATGGACAACATCCTGGTGGCTGCGTCCACTCAGGATGAGCTGCTGAGGATACAGCCTTGGTTGCTCGATGCATTGCATTCCTATGGGCTGCAGGTAGCTCCAAAAAAGGTTCAAGAGCAACCTCCTTGGAAGTACTTGGGGGTCAAAATTCCGGAACGGACAATCCGACACCAGGAGGTGCAATTTGTGCACTCTGTGAAGACACTGAATGATGTCCAGAAATTGGTGGGTATCATCACGTGGTTACGTACGTATTTGGGACTGACCAACGCACAGCTGTCTCCTCTATATGACTTGTTGAAAGGAGACTCTGATTTAAAATCACCCCGCACATTGACCCCTGAGGCATGTCAGGTGCTGGAGGAGGTTCAGCAAGCTGTTTCTGCTTGTCAAGTTCATCGCATTGATCCTTCCGTTGATGTCACTGTGTTCATCACCACTCTAGATTTCCATCCTACAGGTATCATTGGCCAATGGAGCGAAAAATGGTCTGACTCTCTGCACATCTTGGAATGGGTCTTTGTGCCCCATCAGCCGCAGAAGACGGCAACCACACTGTTTGAGCTACTTGCTCGATTAATAGTCAAATGCCAGCAGCGGTGTTTGCAATTGATGGGTGCGGATCCTGCAAAGATGATACTCCCGGTACAGTGGGAAGATTTTGACTGGAGCCTTGCAGTGTGTCCCTGCAAAGTGCTCTGGAAAAGTTTTCAGGGCAGATTGCTTATCATCTGCCCAGCCACGAGCTCCTGAAGGTGGCAAAATGCACAAAGATTTCTTTGTGGCCCAAATATAGCCAGGGACCCACCGTCTTCACTGACGGTTTGGGGAAAACGGGAAAGGCCATTGTTACTTGGATGGATGGATCTGAGTGGCAGGTCCTGGAAGGTCATGAGGATGGGTCAGCCCAATTGGTGGAATTGAGGGTGGCTGTCATGGCATTCAAGAAATTTTCCCAGGAACCTTTCAATTTGGTCACGAATTCTGCCTATGTGGCCGACATTGCACAGCAGTTGGGTTATTCAGTTTTGAAGAAGGTCAGTAAGCCTGCCTTGTTTCAGTTACTGAAAGCCTTGTGGGGTGCGATCCAGGCCCGAGTTCATCCATACTATGTTCTGCATGTAAGGAGTCACACTGATTTGCCAGGGTTTGTAGTGGAAGGTAACGCGAGGGCTGACAAATTGGCTAACCCAGCCTGGGCAGTACCTCAGCGTGACATACTTGCGCAGGCCAAAGCATTGCATGTGTTTTTCCACCAAAATGTACATACCCTGCAGAAGCAGTTTCATTTGACGCCAACTGAGGCTTGTGGCATTGTCGAGTCATGTGATGACTGTCACGCGCTTGCTGCGCCTTTGCCGGCAGGGGTAAACCCCAGAGGTCTGAGGGCCTTGGAGCTTTGGCAGACCAATGTCACCCAGATTGCCGAGTTCGGACAGCTCAAATATGTGCATGTCACGGTGGACACGTTCTCCTCTGCGATGTGGGCTTCTGCACACTGGAGAAAAGGCCCGCAATGTCATTGCCCACTGGAGTCAGGCCTTTGCCGTTCTAGGCGTACCTTCCACTGTGAAAACCGACAATGGTCCTGCTTATGCCTCGCAGAAGGTGCGGCAGTTCCTACGAGCGTGGGGTGTGTCATACAAGTTTGGCATCCCACATTCCCCAGCTGGTCAAGCTATTGTAGAACGCACTCATGGCACTCTGAAGCAGGTTCTACAAAAACAAAAACGGGGAATGCAGGGTGAAACCCCGCACAGTCAGTTGGCAAAAGCTTTGTTCACCATCAACTACCTTACAGTGCTGCAGAACTCAAATAATCCTGTCATCTCAAATCATCGTTTCTCGTGGCATGGTTTGGACGAGACGCAACAGCCTTGAGTGAAGGTTCAGGTGCGGAATTTAGTCACCAAAGAGTGGGAAGGGCCCTATGACCTTCACACTTTGGGGCATGGGTATGCAAGCATAATCACAGATACTGGGACGCGCTGGGTACTCTCGAAGTGCGTTCGTCCTGACCTGCGACCACAGAGACAGAATCTGGCCAACAGGAAAAATGGAAGCCGTGACCAAACTGAAAGTCATGTGGGTGAATCATCGGGTGATGACTCTGATGCAGACAACGCGAGTGATCACTCCAATGATTCTTCCACGAGTGGGCACTGAATATTGTTCATATTTTTTCCTTTTCAACATTGTTCATTTTTCTTTTTCCTTTCTTTTTTAAACAGAAAAAGGGTGAGATGTTGTCTGGGTTTTTGCCGTTCTCCTCTGTCTCCTTTAAGGAGTTTGTAAAAGTCTTGTTTTAGCCTTCTGTGTCTTTGGAGTCAGATACACTTTCATATAAACAAGACATTTGTTATGGTGAAATCTAGAGATGTTTACATTCTTTTCATAAAGGAGGAGACTGTTGACGGACTGCTGCATGGTCCAGTGTGGATGGAGAAGAAGATTTTCTTCCTTCAATCCATGATCACTGCTGGAACTCGATAAATGCTGATTCTGTAAATAAAGTCCTTCATCTTTCCACCTCGGACATCGCAAGCTGTGGGTGTGAGTTCTTGTGTCAGTTGCGACAATTCACTGATGAGCTTCTGCCATACCACCAAATATACTCCCATGAGCCCTCATGGTTAAATCATATAAAGACATTTTAAAAAGGGCATTGGTTAAAAGAGATGGAAGAAATAGGTCTATTTTTTCATGTTATGAAAACTGGTTCCAGTTCAAGAGAGAATTTAAAATAAAGTGAACTGGTGACACTAAACACAGATGATTGCAAGATCACCTTTGTTGCTTTACATTGAAAAGACCTGGCTGCAGGGGGATTTTATGTTTTAACTCTCCCCTGACTGGGGAAAAAAAGAGGAGAAGAAATTATTACTGAGGAAAGAAAAATGCAAAACCTCTTGATGAAGACATCAGCGTGAGTTCACTATAACTGTAGGTGAGTAATCCCTCATGTCAAGGGCGTAAAGCAACATCCTTCCAGGGGACAGGATTTTAGCTTTGATGAAAATGCTGACAAAACTGCTGCCCCTTCCTGTTGCTGCTTCTACCTCCAAAGAATGAGAAATGGGCCAAATCTGCTGAACAGAGTGAGAAAGCACCTGCCAGCTGGCTGGAAAAGGGGCAAAAACAATGTCTTCAATTCTCTCCTTTCCACCATTTCCCCTTCTCCCATTTGACCTGTCTGCTTTGAAGTGGGGAACTCTGTTTGCAACCCCAACCAAAATAGTGAAGACAGTCGAACATCTTTTTCCTCCCTTCAGCTAAGCAGAACACAAAGTGATTTTGCTTTAACTGAACAAATAGTTAAAACACATTTCCCATAGGATTCCTCAATTTGGACCCCTTTCTGAAAGTTCCTGTACTTGCCTTGGTGGTTTGGGGTTGTGCTGCAAAGCAAAGGCAGCAGGATGAGTGCAGCCAGAGAAAGAAAGGCTTTGCACCTCGCCGTGCCCCGCCAGCTCCGACAGCCGCCGTGTCCGGGCTGTGCCCGGCCAGCCCCGGCAGCCGCCGTGCCCGCGCTCTGCCCTCAGCCCCGGCCCTGCTCGTCCCCGCCGACCGCCCGCGCGGAGGCTGCGCTGGGCGCGCGTGGGGCCGAGAGCAGCGCCTCCCTCAGACCGCGCGCCGCCGGCGCGGTGCGGGGGTTGTGCGGGCGTTGTGGCAACAGTTGGCCATCGACGCCATGGCCGAGCTGCCGCTGCCCGCCGGGCTCAATGCCAGCACCTTCCCCGCCAAGCTGTGGCGCCTGGTGAACAACCCCCGCGTCCGCTCCGTGCGCTGGGACAGCCAGGCCCGGGGGCTGCTCATTGATCGCTCCCTCTTCGAGCGGGAGCTGCTCAGCCACTCCGACGCCCACGGGGAGCGCGGCGAAGGGACGGGGGACGCCCCGGATTCCTTCCAAGCCACACACTTCGGCAGCTTCGTGCGCCAACTCAACCTCTACGGCTTCCAGAAGATGCCGGGCTGGGCTGGCGCGGCTGTGCCGGGCGATGCCGGGGGCTGGCTCCACTTCAGGAACCCCAACTTTCGCCGCGACTGCCCCGACCTCCTGCTCCGTATCAAGCGCTTGACCAGGGCCAACAGGCAGCGGCTGGCGGCGGGGCTGGAGGTGCAGAGCCGCCAGCCCAGCCGCTTCCAGCAGCTCCACACAGAACGGCCGCTGCCCGCCTTCCCCACCGGGCAGCTCCCCAGAGCCGGTGAGGCACGGGGGGGAGCTGTGGGCGCGGTGGGTGGCGTGAGCTTTGGCGGCGGGCACTGCCCGGCTGGGCGGGAGCGGGCCCTGCCCGTGCTGGGGCTTCTCAGCGCAGCTGCCCCGGCTGGCACAGGGGCTGTCCTTGGGCAAGGCAGCGGTGCCGGCAGGGCCCGGGAGCTGTGCCGGCCGTGCCGGGCTGCTGTGGGACAGTCCCGCCACGGCTGCGCTCACCACACCCCGGCTCGCTCTGCCTGCAGCTGGCCCAGCCCTGTGCCGCGGCTGACGCTGCTCCTTGCCCGGCCCTGGGATGCTTGGGGAGCTCTCTGTGCGTGCGTGTGAGCCGAGGGCTCGGTCTTGGTCAGGCCCAGCGGGAGGGAGCTTCCTGTCCCGTTTGGAACTGAGGAGAAAAGACCGGGCAGTTGGGTTTCTGGCAGTTGCCTCCTGCCAAGGAATGGCAGCGGGACAGTTTTCCCAGACAGTTGAAGAAATGGGGGAGAACTAAGTAGACAAGGAATTGGTTGTTGTAAAGTGATGCACGAAAGATAGGCTGGGTATAAAACCCCATAGACCAGTGTGTATGCAGGTATTTGTTTATTGCAGCACTAGAGGTGAGGGGGATTTCTCCTAGCTCACCCACTTTTGTCAAGTGCTGTAGTATATTTATACAGTAAGTATTGCTTAATATTACTATGTCATTATAACATCATCATATATACACCACAACTAATTAATGTACTTTGATCTCATGCTTATAAAGAGTTCTGTTGCACTGTGCTTGCACCTCCCTTGCATTCTGGGGGTCTTTGATGAAGAAGTCTTCTTCGCGTCTGAATTTTTCAACTTTGTCTTCAGAGCATGCACAGTTACCGTGTTCCTTGGTTTGTATGGTCTTAACTGGTCTAAAGTCTTTATTTTGTGGCTAATTTGCTTTACTTTTGCCCATTTCTCATTAGTACTAATCTGTCTCTGAAACTATCCACCTGTTGAGTTGTTTGGGTTTTTTTTCTCTCTTCAGTATTAAGCAACTAGTTAACCATATACTAACCACTACATTGTATAGCAAGTTACTTATATCAGGTTTTGTAGGTAATAAGAAGTTACGGTTCAGGTTATACAGATATAAAAAGCTATGATTCAGGTTATATTGATAGCAGGTTATATAGATATATCAGGTCATATTGATATCTTATAACTCAAGCTAAATCAGCACTTTGTAACTTTAAGTTATATAGGCATCAAAACCTCCAGAATATGTGGGGATATTTTTCTTTCTCACCCTCCTTGGGAGGATGGGAGCTTTTGTCTTCCATGACAGAGGTACAGTTGCTGCCAAGGGAAACACATACAAAAACCAATAGTGACCCAGCCTTCCCTTTGCCTCCTTTCTTCTTCCCTGACTGCTGCACAGTTCCTTCACACCAGGACCTCGGTGCTGCCTCACTTGAGGATTCAGAGCTGCCTCCAGGCCCTTCCAGACAAAGTGCAGGTCTTCAGGAGTCTGAGGTTTTCCTAGCATCTCCCAAGAATGTGTTAGCCACATCTAGACTTCTTGGGGTTTCATCAGAGGAACCAGGCACACACAAATATCAGCTTAAGCGTGAGCTCATCATTCCACTGGTTCGCATGGACCTTAAATGCCACCCTGAGCTCATTGTTCCACTGGTTCCCATAGACCGTCACAGCACTTCCATGGCCTCTCCAGAGAGCAGCAGCTGCACATCTTCAGAGCAGCACAGCCCAGCCAACAACCCATCAGGTAGGGAAAGAGTTTCTACCCTTGCTTTTCAAATGGGACCTGGTTAGTGACCCTTTGAGGTGTTTTCCCACAGTGCTCTTCATGGGTAGATCTCTAGTGAGAATCAGGTAGAAACTGTAAAGTCACCTAGGAAGAGGGACCTTAAAAACAGAAAGATTCTCTGTCTGCTTTTCCTGTCCTTCCTGCAGATGTGGAGAGTGTTCTGGACATTGTCCAGACAGCCTTTCTGCTGATGTGCAAGAGTGAGGTGAAAAATACTGCCTGACAAGGGGTCAGGGTCAGGTGAACTCCTCTCTTTCTTTGAATGAAGCCAGATTAGGACAGTGACAGGATATTGCAGATGTTTAAGACTGTCTATCCTGCAAATCAGGCAGTGCCATGAAAATGAGCTCTGTGTTCCCCAGAACAGCTGCAGCTGCAGAATACGGCCTCACCCACAAGGTTCTTTTTAGAATAAACTCCCAGTTTAATTTCAGCATGTGTGTCTGAAGAGCTGGGCTCTTCCTGGGTGAATCCGCTTTCTGTGGTCTCTTGTGATGAGAAACCCAAGCAGCCAAATCCAAAAGCTGCTGGGAAGATGCAAAAGGCTGTGACTGTAAAGTGTTTGTGTGTGTGTGTGTGTGTGTCTGCATCAGTTTTACAATCCATATTTTAATCTATGTACACATCAATAAGGATAAATATTTTTTAAGAGGAAGAACTCCCTCTGGGGAGTTTGAATACATTTCTGGAATTGAGGTTGCTGAGGAACCTTCTGGAATTGAGGTGCTTCCTGTGATGTTTGATCCAAGGCAGCAATAGAGCTTTGTGTCCCAAAGCCACATTGGAGCCTGACCAATGTGTTTGGATTCTTGCAGCCACCCTGGGCATTTCAGCCCCCAGTGCTCCAGTTTGCAGTGCTGGTTATGCAGCATGGGCAGCCCCCAGCTGGGTATGGAATACTCCTGGTGAGGAGCAATTGCCGCCGCTGGATCTGGACCTTGTGCTTGAGACACTGGAGGAGATGCTTTCACCATCCCTGCCTGAAGGGTCTCCCTCTGCTCAGGTACTTCCATTGGACAGGGATGAAAGGGGCTGGACTGAGAGCTTTTGAATGTTGTTGCATTGCTGGGAAGCAAAGGCTTCTTCAACTCAGCTGTGAATGGACAGGGAAGGATTTGATTGGTAAAGCAAGATTTCCAAAAGAAGAGGGAATGAAAAAGCCTCCCCCCTGAGTAAGGATGAGAGGTGTGAGCCTGTGTTTGCCATGTGTGGGTGCTCCTTTTTCCTGGGAAGAATCCCTCTTGTGGGGGGGGGGGGGGGGAGGGGGGCATTTGTGGTGAGGAAATGGAAGCTTTGTAGGTTCTAACAGGCCTTGTTTGATGGGAAATACGAGGAGAGTGTGTGGAGAATTGCCACTGAAGGCAGCGTCCTGTGCTGGGAGGGGCAAGCAACAGGTGCCTCTGTTCCAGCAGCAGATGTGGGCTCTGCTGCTTTGGGTTGGAAGGCCAAGGCAAAGCAAGGGCTGGGCTGCTGCTGCTGCTGCTGCTGCTGCTGCTGCTGCTGCTGCTGCTGCTGCTGCTGCTGTGTGAGCCCTGCCGTGCATGTAGGTGCTCCCAGAGCCGTGTGTGGGGATGGGCTGGAGCTGCAGCTTCCTTGTCTTCTCAGGAGCCTGGTGCCTGCAGTCCAGTTTCCACCTGGGAAATCCTCAGCTGGGCAAACTGGCCAGTCTTGCTCTCCATGTTCCAGAACTCAGTCATCTTGCTCTTGGGCATCTCTGTGGGAAGAGATGTGTGTTCCCATGCAGTCCCTGCAAAGCTGCAGCCTGGATGAGACTGTTCTGCTCAGGGCTGTGGAGGGAGGAGCACATCCCTGTGCCAGGAGCTGGCAGGACTCCTTCCTTAGCACCCATTCCATGTGTTCAGTGTCACCCCCACATTCAACATTTTCAGCTTTGACACCTTTGGGATGGTATTTGAGAAGTCAGGTCTTTTTGACTGTTGAAGGGCTTTGGGGCCTAGACTTCTTGTTCTTGTTAGGAACAAGGGATGAAAGTGTGTGAGCCCTGGTGTCTTTAGGGAATAGATGTGTTGGTTTTGAGGTCTCATGACGTGTGTGATTGGTGAGAAGGACAAAGTTGGTGCTGGTCATGAAATGGTTAAATATTCCTTTAAGCTCTTCTGTCTTGAAGAGCTGTTCAATCTGGGGCTATTAATCCTTCTGTTTGACAGATTCCCACTTTGACTTAGGAATCTACTTTCTCTTAATTCCTGCCTCTTCCCAGACTTGCCAATACAGCTGGGGCTCTGTATTGGCATGGGCCTTTTTGCATGTTATTATACAACTTTGCCAAAGGATTTCTCTATTTCATTGAATATGCAAACCCATTGCCTGCTGTAGATTTATTATTGAGAAAGGGCAGACTCCAAGTGGGGAGAGAGAATTCTTGGAATTGCCCATATCTTATTGCAAAGAATGATGACCTTTTGTCTTCTGTAAAGTCACCCGTAACAGTTTTCAAAAGCATTTTCTTCCTTAAGAGAAGGAAATGTTGCAGGCTCTGAACTGTTGTGTCCCTGCAGTAAACAGCGAGTGATTTTCTGGTTTCTTTTTTCCTGTTTTTCTTTTCAGAACAACATTAGTGTTGCCCCTGAGTCTTCAGGAGGGGAGCCTGTGAACAAGGCTGCAGCAGAGGAAGCTTCATCTGGCACCAGGAGCTGCAGGAACAGTTCCCAGGAGCCTGAGGAGCTTGGTAAGGAGAGAGCCCACGCTGGTTTAGAGAGCTGTGAGAGACATGCTGTGAGCCTTCCTCTGACAGGAAGGGAGATCAGAAGAGTTGAGTTCTTGTCTGCAGAGCTGGTGCTTCCTTGTCCCTTTAGTACCAATCCTGCACTGGTGCAACTTCCCTGAGCCCTGCCCTCCATGCTTCTCCAGAGGCTCTGACTGAGTCCTCTGCTGTGGCAAGAGAGCAGGGAATAAACTGACCTTGTGGGGGTTGTGTCACCAACTGGCTTGTCCCAATTTTGTGCTGAAGTCCATGGATAACTTTGCTGCAGGGTGACAGTACTCTGGAGGCAACACTGAGTGACACTTGAAGCAAGAGAGGAAAACCACAACAAAAAGTCAGTGTAGAAGAGCTTTTTTGTCTCCAAGCATTAAATCAATGTAATACCAGTCTGCTGATAGCTATAGTGAGATACATTAAAAATACAAGCAGCAGAAGCTCTGAGGACAGAGCTAACAAATCATTAGTCACAAATCCAGTAGCTCAAGGAAAAACTTAAATTACTGCAAATTCACAAGAACTAATAGGAGAGAGAGAGCCAAGCTGCTGCAGCCTGCAGGCCTCATAGGGAGCTCTTTCCCTCTGTCCTCTTCATCCCAGAGCTGGTGGTGGTGTTGGAGGAGCTGTTGCTCACTGCAGAGGGCAGTTTGTAGGTGGCAGGGATCGGTGCTAGTTCATAACTCAGCTCACAGCACCCTTCAGCTTTAGCCATTTCAATGAGGACTGAGGTCTCTCTGTAGGCACAGAGAAAGAACAAGGTTGGGCTTCTTTGTGGGAGCTGGGACTGTCTCTGTTTCAAGGTGTCATGAGTGCCGTTTGCAATGCAAGTGTTGTGAGTTTATTGGGATACTTCAAAACTTCAGAAGTTTTGAAAACTTGGAAGGATTCCTGCTCTTTTGAGAGCAGGCCTGAAATTCCCAAGTGAGAGTCTGCCTTTCAGGCCATCTTTTACAGTCTTTTATAGAAGTACACTTACTTCCAAAGGGAAAGACGCGTGAAGGCCAATATTGACTCAGCATTCCCTTTGCTTCCCAGATATCCATCTGATCTACCTTGCCAGGAGGGCTGCCCTGCGTGGGAAGAAGGACCAGAGGGAGAGCCTGTGACCATTGGGCAGGTGGAATCCCTCTGTTTATAGATATATTTAGAGATTTCTATAGTTTTATTTATTTATAGTTTATTTATATATCCATATAGTTACATTTATAGATTTTCAGATTCACACATTTCTATTTCTATTTCTACTTCTACTTCTATTTCTATTTCTATTTCTATTTCTATTTCTATTTCTATTTCTATTTCTATTTCTATTTATATTTATATTTATATTTATATTTATATTTATATTTATATTTATATTTATATTTATGAATGTGCATAGTGATTTAGTTAGAGGTATATGGAAGTTTAGATGCATAGAATGAGCTGTGTAGACCTAGGCTGCATTTTTATCTCTTTCCCCCCTTGGCTGCTTTTTCACCTCTTGTTTTTCCCCCTGTCCCCCTGTGTCCCTGTCCCTGTGCTGGGTCCGAGTTGGCGGCCGGGCCGGGCGGAGCAGCAGTTCCAGCCCTGGCTGTCCCTGGAGCTGTGGGAGCTGCCGGTGGCCCCAGGCCCTGTCCCCTGAGGAGCTGCCGAAGGATGGTGAGACTGTGGGGGCTGAGGGGGCTGAGGAGGGGGTGACGCTGAAGGGACGGTGACCTTGAGGTGCTGGGGGGACTGAGGGCTGTGGGGGAGCAGAGGGCGATGGTGGCGCTGAGGTGACAGGGAAGCGGCACAGGCTGAGGGGGGAGGTGGGTCTAAGGGGACAGGAGGGGTCAGAAGGGACTGAGTGGGGTGAGAGGGACTGTGGGGGTCTGAAGGGGGCTGGGGCTTTGCCGAGGGGACGGCGGGGCTGAGGGCGTGGAGGGGGCCAGCAGGGAGTACAGAGGGGTCCAGGACTGCAGCTCTGCCAGGCCTTGGAACCAATTCCAGAGCCTCCACTTTTGCCACAGCTGCCCTGAAGACCTTGAGCACAGCCGCAGACTGACAGGAGCCAGCAGGGAGAAGCTGAAGACCACGAGCAAGAGCAATGAACAGGGATGTGCTGCTGCCAGCTGAGACCCCGGATGAGGCCACAGGGCCGGTGAGGCGGGGTGGGGGTGAGGGTGGCGTGGGCTTTGGCGGTGGGCACTGCCCGGCTGGGCGGGAGCGGGCCCTGCCCGTGCTGGGGCTGCTCAGCGCAGCTGCCCCGGCTGGCACAGGGGCTGTCCTTGGGCAAGGCAGCGGTGCCGGCAGGGCCCGGGAGCTGTGCCGGGCTGCAGGCTGCTGTGGGATAGTCCCACAGCCCGGCCCGCTCGGCCTGCTTTTTCTTTCTAATGCTCCTGGGGAGGCTCTGAGATTTTCTCTTCCCTGATGGAAGTGCAGGTGCTGCCAAGGGAAATGTCCCGATTCTGACTCTCTGTTCCCTTTGTTCCCAGATATCCCATCTGCTGTCCCTGTCCAGGAGACCTGCTCTGCACGGAGGAAGTGACAGAGGGGGATGCTTTGAAGATGGGGCAGCTGGAATCCCTCTGCCTGTAGTTCAGTTTAATGATGTCTAGACTTGCTTATAAAGAGGGATAATTATTATGGATATTTATATATGTGTGTTGCTATTTGTATAGGAATATGTCGTTATATTTATGCATGTACTGTGTATATATGTGTGTTATATATATGTTTGTACACATATATATGTGTATATATGTATCTAAGTATACATGTATGTTATTATATCTATGTTTAATTCTATATTTTAGGTTTACAGTTGTGTAGTTACCTCTTTCTATTGATGCAGTTCTAGGCACATGGCTCTTTAGGTGTATTGGTATTTGTATCAGTGGATATGTCTATTTTTATATTTTTATATTTTTATATTTTTATATTTTTATATTTTTATATGTATATTATCTATTTCTGTCTATTTAGTTATATTATGTATCCAGATATATACCTATATATTTGTGTTGATGCAGTTGGATGGATATTTAGATTGGTACAGTTATATTTGTATATTTATAGAGAGGTGTGGTTTATTTATCTACTTTATATATATATGTAGTATGTAATATATAATGTTTAATCTATATTTACATTTGTAGATTGCTCTAGAGTTATAGATGTATTTTTATACATGTGCATATATATGTATTTCATTCTGTTTAAACCTTTATGGAGCTGTATAGTTGTATAACTCTATTGAGTTCTTTGTCTAGCGCTGTTTAGTGAGGGAATGCATATTTTTGTATTTCTATATGGACTTTAAGCCTGTAATATATGTAATAAATATAAGTTGTTAAATACCTAATTGATCTTTGTGAATAGTGAGTTGTTGTAGTGTTTGGCAATAAATTAAGGGGTTTTTTATCAGAAGTTGGTATTTGTGTATTTTTACATGGACTGGTTGTAATAATCTAATAAATTTCTTTTTTTTTTTAACCTTAATTGAGATTTGTATAGTTCTGTGTTGTCAGCGCGGGTGTAGCAATTTGTAATAAATGACATTTTTCAACTGAAATTGATTCTTGTGTATTTGTCAATCAGCAGTGCAGCTGTAGCAATCTGCAGGAAGTAACATTGTCAGCTGAGATGGGTGTTCTGTCATTTGTGCTACCCAAAGCAATGAGCAGATGTAAATGCTGGAGGATTTTGGCCATGAAAATCTCCAGCCACGCCCAGCACAGGCCCCAGTTAGTTTGGGCAAGGAAAGTGCGGATTTGGGATGGCAGCAGAGCCTTGGCTAAGAACTCGCTGCAAAGCCTGCTGAGAAAACTCTGGGATTCCACTGAGCAGAGAACTCCTGCTCTGTGGATATTCAGATAATCGATGTTTGGTTATTTTTTTACATGCATATATGTATATATATAGGCAGTACTTAGTAACCTGTAATGTACTTGACATTTCAGTGGGAACTGAAATGGATATTTCTCTCTTTTATGTACGGAGTCAGCTGAGTTGTACCATTCTGCAGCCATCTTTTAACTGAAACTGGTCATTGTATATAAGCAGTGTAGTTGTAGCAGTCTGTAATAAATTTCCCTTTTAATCTGGCATTGGCTTTGGGGCACTTTTTATTTCCACGATGAGTGACCACATCAATGTTTGTCCCTATTTATTCACTGATCCTTAAGCGTTGACAAGTGTATGACAGGCTGTGGCAGCCAATTCCTCACAGGTCTGTCAGTCTGTGGGTGATAGAACCTGTCTTGTCTGTGAAACATCACTCTGAGGTTATCTGTGAGTTTTGCTCCATCCCTAGAGCCCCCTGGCTGGGGAGGGGAGGGGAGGGGAAAAATGTAAGGGGATTATGGCATTTATTTTCTTTTAACACCTATTTGCACTAAGCTGTAGGCTAAACTTAGTAAGGAAAAGGACAGATTTTCTTTAGTCATGCAGTGTGGACTAAATGGTGTAGGAACAGCCACCAACCAAGCTGTAGGAACAGCTTGGTTTTGGTCTTAATAGGACATTGTGTACAAGAAAGCACCACAACCATTCACCTCTTAGGTAAAACCAGAACTGTTCATTGTGTAAAACCAGCTGGTGATGGAAATAACAAATAACAGTCTCTGGGCTGGAGCAGAAGCCTGGGAGTCAAACGCTTGGAAAAAGAGACCTGGCAAACCCAACCCAAGGTGCAGGCACGCATTTGGCTCAAGGCAAGAGGCAGCTTGTACTGCCAGTGCAGGAAGGGACTGCAGGCAAAGGAGCTGGCCGCGGCAGGGTGCAGCTCCTGCTGTCACTGCCAGGGAAGGACTCGCAGTACGCAGGAGGAGCGGGCACATTGCTGATGGACAACGACGCCGTTCCTGAGCCGCCAGTGTGACCCCTCCTGGTACTGCAGTTACAGCTCAGTTACCTGTCGTGCAGGCTCTGTCTGGCTTTTGGAGCTCAAACCCACTGCAGAAAGCAGAGCTGATAATAAATTATATCAATTATAAGACTTCAGAACTTGTTGGCCCACTGCTAATACTGGATTTTTAATTTCTTAGATTATCTCTGCACTAAGTACCATATGTGTTTCAAAAGGTAGTACCCAGCATTTAGAACCATGCATTTCCTCCTTTGGCAGATTTATAGAACATTCATCTTCCGTAAACTTAAGGAAGTGTAGTTGTTTTACAACAGCAATGTTCCATAGAGGTTTATTTGAAATTATTTTCTAAGGTACAAATAGTATAAAGACGCTTAGCTAAAACTATTAAGGATGAGAAGTGCAGGGCTGGTTTAAAATCTAATCCAAATGCTATTTCATTCTGTGCAATATTTCCATTCGATGTGATTAATGTCCGGGAATTAAAAAGTAGATTTCTCCTTTGTTCTCTTTCTTCTAGTAAACAAGGCATGTTTCACATTTGATTTTTACTTTAAAGTCAGTAATCCACTGGACTAATTGATACTTTAGAACTTCTTTATCATTTACAACTACCCAGGGCTCTCAGGAAGAGAAAGGCTAAAGGAAGAGAAGAAAGCAAATCTTGTAAGGCAATGACCTGATAGTTGTTTTACATCACTTTGTAATCACTTGGTTAAATACACTATTATCTCAAAATAATATACATATGTACTGGGTATGAAGTATCAGCTGAATAAATGCTATATATAAACAAGTTCTTATTTACATTTTTTGCTAGGCTCATGTTTTATTCTTTCTTAGTAAAATCAGGAAGAGAAATACTACTGTTCTTTCAGAAATTAATCAGTTAAAATATTGACAAGCCTGCAGTTCGATTTAGGAGTGTACAAACAATAATTTAAATTGTTGCCAAGGAAAAACTAAAATGACAGGTCATCTGTGGTAAATACCAAGCATTATTAACAGAAGGGTTGCAAAAAGTGTCCGTAGGATATTGCATAATAGTTAATCAAATATCTCATAAATGATGGAGAAAAGTGACACTGGCACTGAAGATGAAAAAATCATTTGATAACAACAAAAAGCTTATCTAGCTCATCTTAGTTATACTTAAAGTGTATTTTACATGGATTCGTTTTATAGTGATTGAAAACTCAATGCTTCTTTTATGCTGATGAAAAATGAATGCTCATTATTTTAGTCTCAGCCCACAGATTTAAAAGATAAACACATGGCTACAGCTCGCAGTATTGAACCAGTATCACTTGATTTGTCACTGAAGTATCACAAAGTGTTGTAAATGACACAGATTGGCATTGTAATGTATTCCCAGGAGCTATTCAACATTGAAAGTAAACGTAAGTCTGATTTGCTGTCTGTCAGTAAATTTGCTGAGAGCAAAACAAATCTCTGAAATTGCCATGACTATAAAGGAGAAAATGTGCCAGTAGAAAAAAAATTATTAACAGATACTGTAAGAAATCATAAAATGACAATTAAACAACATGACGCAGAATTGTAAACACAAGTGGCCAGTATCATCATCCTGTTTAGAAAGGCAGAAAAATTCATAAATTGCGAAGTTGATTATTGTACTTGTTCATCTGGGGGTTGCTGAGGCACCAGCAATGTAGTTCAATATCGAAGATTTGTTACTGTTTAGACCACATTATAAAATCTATTGATTATTCATGTGCAGCATGATTCATTCTTTCAGCTAATATTTGTGCTTCTGGTAATAGGATAGTGCAGTCAGTCATGGATTATAAGAGACATTTTAGATTACAGACTGTATGGTTTCCATCTAGGAAAAGTAATAACAAAAAAGTTTTAATATTCTTCACATTTTATTATTTTAAGCCATCTAAGGCAAGGACCACTTTTACTTAAATTTTTGTCTTTGCTCTTCTGGGCTGCTCCAAGATTGTATAGAAAGGATTGTCAATTCTGTTATAACCAGATATCTAGAATTTAGTTCAGTGGTCTCAGCAACACAAGACTTGCAGAACACATGTGCCATTTTGGACATGCAAATAAAAAACTTCATGTACCATTAAAATTCAGTCAGCGACTTACCAGCAGACTTCAGATTGCTTTAGAAATTGCTTGACATGGTTTGACTCTATTTGATTCTGCCTGTATTTAACATCATTCTTTAAACATATTAACTGTACTTCATGCTTTTCCTTACTTTATTTTTACAGTCTTACTTAAAAATAAATGTGGAAAAACATGCATACTTGTACCTTGAAATAAAAGTTACGGAGTCATAGCCATTCAGTGTATAAAATGGATTAATATTTGTAATACGTGTTTCTGTGTTTTTCAACGCTGAACTATGTTTCTTTTTGAGGCATATATTACATCATTGCCTTCTCTGAAGTGCAACCTTCTCAGGCAGCTCTAGGGAATTCCTCAGTGTAAATGCTCTTTTTCTGTTTTGAAAATTGTCATTTTTTTCCTACGTGCAAATCACAGACCAAGTCAGGAGAGGATATTTTTCCAGTATCCTTTAACCTGTTTGCTGTCTCCAATCCTATGCTTAACTCTGGTCTGACTGACAGTTCCCTGGAATGTGCAGATTGCCTCCAGATGGCTAGAAGAGACATTGGGCCCTTTGGCAAGCATTCCCAAAAAGGCCACAGGACAAATGGGAAGATCACTCTCACCCAGCTGGAGTTTCCTGGGGGCTCTGAATTTGGGGATTGCAGGGATCAATACAACAGATCACCTGCACTTCTCCAAAGCCTGCATCAGAGCTTTGCTGAGAACGCAGCAACACTGCCCAGGGCTGATGCTGAGTGAGCCCTGCAAGGGCTGTTGCCCCAACATCATGTGAGGCTGCCTGGCTGATGCAGCAGGAGTTGGTCCCCACTGGCAAGGCTTTATCCAGTCCCTGGAGGAGCTCTCAGGAGCCCTGAGCCAAGCACATGGCATTGAGCACATGCTGCTGCACTTCCATTCCCTTGCTCACGACACTCTGGGACAGGCTCGGATCAACGGGCCAGAAGGACCTGAGCAGGTAAGACACACTTGGGGCAAACATGACCGTAGGAAAAATATCACTGGCAGCTATAATTTCTTTGGCCCTTTTTATGATGAAGAACGCACTTGTATCTGAGTTCAGCTTTATTTGACTCTGCAATTTTCTGGGAGTGCAAAAAATACTTTTCATGAACATAAGAAAATGGTCTGATTGTTATCTTATCTGCACATGATGATAAACATTTTAGATACCAGTGGCCTACCTTAAAGAACCTATGACTTTGAATATATTATTTCCATAATTTTGTATCTTTCAGAGGAAGCAGCACAGTTCATTTGAGCTAAGTCCTTCCTTACACTTAAGGGAAAAAACCAGTTGTGTGAGAACTCTGCTAGCTGTGAATGCATGAAGTGAAGAACTTTAGGATACTGCTCTGGGAAGTGCACACTGTTTAACTACATTTTAGGGAAAACAGCTAGTATATATGCGCATTTATGAAGGCAAGTACCAAAATCTGAATTTTTCCTGTATTAGATCATGTCCCCAATATGTTTAATAATTGTATTTTTCTCTGTATTCTTTCATGCAGGCTTCACTGGCAGTAACATGTTCTGTGCTAAGTGTTGGATTGGGTAGCTTGCTTCGGCGAGATGCCTTTAGTTTTATGGTACACATGGGTTTAAAGAGGGTGTCCGGGTGTCCCTGTGCTCTGGCACCAGCTGAGGTGCAGGAGCACTTCTAGGCCTGCTTCCAGGTGTGATGAGCTGAAGTTAAAGCAGTGCCTTCTGCTAGAGCAGCTGATATGACCTCTGACACTGAACATCTTGGCCTAATATAATAGAGGTTTCTTCATTTCCTACTAAGACCCAGAGTCTGATAAAATGGGTTCTTCATCCTGCTGTGATCAGTTAATACTAGGGATCATTCCTACGAATTTCCCACTTTATCTGCTTTATACCTGTCAGCTACATGAGCCATAATATCCTGCTGCTCATCTTCCTTGAGAAAAGCTGTCATTTCTTTGGAAAAGGTTCTTCACTAACAGTTTAACTCGAAAGTGGGTCATTGATGTCTCTCCAATTCCCAGGCTATTTCAGATCCATGGTTGCCTTTTAGGGATATGCCCTGTTGCTCCTTTGATTTCTGTTGGATCTTCTTTGCCTACCATTTTCAGGAACGACCTAGAACAAGCAAGCAAAGGTTCAAGGGAAGGACTGGTGTTTCCTACTTCTTCCAGGCTAATTTAATTTGAAAAGCTTTAGACTTGGATTTTCAACAATGAATTGTCACTTAAAAAATCTCTCAGCACACTAATGTTTTCAAAATTAAAGTTTTTACACTCCGAAATAGTATTTCCCACTGAATTCTAGTGAAAAATTAAGTGGGTAAAGAGCCCTCCACTTAGTGTTCTTGCTTAATGAAAATTCCGTATTGATTCAAAAGAAAGGGCTTTATTTGGATACTCGTGAAAACTCCATGCCCGCATTCTCCTCTTCCTTCATTCAATGTAAGGAATACCAACATTTCTTAAGTCATGGCACTTGTTGCCGATGTGTTTGTTTAAAGGTCATGCTGATATGGAATCACCTCCCAACTTCAAAACCCACATACTTCATTTTTGATTGCAACTGCACCAGACCTAGACATCTCTTTCACCCAACTCCTCTGTTATGATTGACCAGTCCTTTTTCTCTTGGATCACTAATTTGGTCAAATAAGAATAAAATGCAATGATCCCTTGAAACATGGTGATCTACTCATCTATTTCATATTTTCTCACTTATCAGTGTCTTGGGTTATGGAACCAAAAATGTGTATTCTATTTCATCTGCTGAAAGCAGTTGGGGAGACGCTCTTCTTTATCTCTTGTTACTCTGGGAGGAGGGGGGCAGGTGCCTTTTGATAATGGGCCAGCTGTTAAAACCAGGTGGGGCAGTGTTTCTTATCTCTTTTCACAATGAGCCATCAAGACTCCCCAAGCTGTTCTCCTCCCCAAAGCAGTACATCCACATTCCATCATCCTATTGTGAGATGCTCCACCCAGTGGGGGGAGCCAACCATTCCTACCTGGATAAAAACTGAGATGCAGGAACACAAGGCATCTAGCTTCACCCAATTCCCGGAGGAAGACTGGACCCTTCTCACCATCACTGGACCCTTGTTCCACAGGATCATCTCTACTTCAACAGAACCACATCTGCAACTCCAAGAGGACCCACTTTTGGACTGCTTCCAACATCCTGACCAACAGGGTGTCAGGTTGTAGCTCTGACTCTGTCAGGGCTTTCCAGGATTGTTGTTTGTTTGCTGGTTTGGTTGGGTGGTTTTGTTTTTCTACTACATTTGTATTGTTAATATTCCTAGTAAAGAACTGTTACTCCTATTCCCAAATCTTTGCCTGAAAGGCCTTAATTGCAAAATTATAATTTGGAGGGGGTGAGGGTTTACATTCTCCATTCTAAAGGAAACACCAGCTTTCCCTGGCAGATACCTGTCTTTCCAAACCAAGACAATTAGGTATAGAGATTTCATTCTGACTTGTAATAAGGACAGTCCCAGCTTTAGGAGGCAGAGGACATGAATTCTATGGAAACTGGCTCGTTAATATTTATTTTGTCTTCAGAGTGAGACATGAACTGTTTCAAGTTTGGATAAGCAAATAGTGCACCCGTCTTGTGACTCTAACAGGGAAAAGATTACTATGAGCATGCAAGTAATGGCTTGCTTAGGCATGCAGCAGTCTCTGCAGTTTTAAAAGAGAATTTCATGACATTTTGTGAGTTTTAAAGAAGCAGACAGAGAAAAAAATCTTCAAATGTTTCAAAATACCACATAAAATTATGCAGTCCACAGAGTATCTTGCTTAATGATAGATGTAGTTGTGAAGGTTTTTTATTTGTTCAAGGGTATGTTTGTGTAAATAACCATATGGAAAGGACTTTTTCTAACACTCAGCAGGAATATTTATATCTGATGCATATTCATGTTCTAAACTCTGTGCGCTGTGGAAAGAATACGAACGCCTGCAGAGCATGGCTTCATTTTAGAAAAAAATTCTTTTCTAGTAACTTGCAACTTGTTCCCTGCTCTGCTTGGCACAGCAGAGCAGTGCCACTCTGTCTCAACCCGGAATTGATCGTTCCCTTTCTTCTTCCTGTCTCAAAATCACCTTTAATTCCTGCCTCCCCCAGCTCTTCTGACTGACAAGTTAGTGCAGTACCAGTTCATCATCTCGATACACATGCATTATTTGATGCCATTCTGAAGAACCTAGCGGAGATGTGTGGCTGTGCAGCTGTTCATGGATTTCTGTATTTTTACACCGACACCTATATTGCCATAGATTTAATGCCGCTTCTGCTCCTGAAGTCTGAATATGTCCATTTATCTACTGCTACTGCTCAGGGCATGTTGCAAATCAACAACTTCCCATGTTGATCTTAGGAGCTAGACTTCAAATGCAGCCTCCAAGCACAGGGAGGAGCACTGAGACTCTAAGCCACACCACATCCCTGCCAAAATTCCCAGCAGCCATGACAAAATGACTGCAGAAATAATGCAGCACCTTGGCCCTCCTGTTGTGTCAGGAAAAAGCTACTGGGGATACAGCCAAAGGGACAAAAGTTGATCTAGTTGAACACATTCTGAAAGCAAAGGAAGGAAGGAATTATGTGTCTGTAGTACTGTAAAAGTTTCAAAGCCTGTGAGAAATGTTTCCAAGAACTGGACAAAGGATGGGAGCACAGACAGATAGTACCAGAGGCAAGAGAAGCAGAAGAATAAACCAAACAACAGCTTTAATAAGAATTTGTACATAACAAGATTAACCTTTGTGGTAAAGTTGCAGCAAAGAACAGCTAGAAGTCCTTTTCTGAGAAGGACAAGGACAACAATGCCTCAGCCTAGGGGAAGGTGAGCACATAAACCAGGGCTCATCAGCGGCACGCTTCTTTCTAAGGGTCTCCAAGATCTTTCCTTTCTCCTCTTTTGGACAGTAAAATGTTTACTGTTTGTTTGGGGCTCGGCAAGAAGTTTCCTAGAGCACCACCCCTCAGGGGTTCTTGCCCTGACTCAGGAAGATACACAGGTACCTAAGGAGTTGTTCCACTGAGTCTACAGATTCAGTTCCTTGGCCTCTATTGGGCCTGCTAACTGGGAAACACTTCCTCCCAGGAGCACTGCCATCCCTTGATGGGATTTAATTAGCAACCAAAGCAGAGCCCTTAAATAAAGCTCTCACTCATCTCTGCTGCAGCTCAGCTTCCATCCCACCGTGGCAGCGCTTCAGTTGCATGTTCCCACCTTGGCAGTGTGAAAGCGAGGGATGGGAAATTTCCTCTCAGGCACAAAGTGCACACAAAAACTGAGGGCAAGACCAAAGGGACAGGGTCAAGAAAGGAAGCAAGATCCAGAGCGGGTTTCTTCCGAGACCCTGAGCACACCTCCCAGAAGACGCTGCAGCTCAGGTGGCAGAAGCTGACAGAGAGGGAGGGAGGCTGGCTCAGCATAAGCAGAGACTCCGTGCTGAGCTTCCTGTGGAAGCTCTCAGCACAGATGAGATTGCCCAGGATGTTCATCCTCAGCCGATGTAGATCCTGTGGAAGTCATTGGCCCCAAAGGCTGCGTTGCACTTGGGGCACTTGCGCTGCCGGGTGTCGTAGCGCGTCTTCACGCACTCGAAGCAGAAGACGTGGAAGCACTTGGTGAGCACCGCGTCCTTCTTGCGCATGTTGCAGCACGGGCACGTCAGGCGGGCCTGCAACACACACACACACACACACACACAGAGCTGAGAGGGGCCCTGCAGCCCAGCTGCTGTGCTCAGAGATGTCTCAAGGTGAAGGCCCTTCCGTTCCTCAGAAGGACAATGTGGTTTCTTCAGTGCCAGAGTACAGATGAGAGATGCCAGATGCTGGAAGTGTGCCTCTACACCTTCTGACTCAAGTATAAAGGGAAGCTGATAGACACAAATACTCACCTTATAATCCTTGATTTCCTCCATCAGGATCTCATCACAGTTGGGAACCATGTCAGGCTTCTTTGTGGTCTCCAGCTTCCTGCGCAACCTAGAAATATCTTCCTGCATAAAAACAGAAGACCAAGTGAAAGAGCAGTACTTCTCTGTCTCAGCTTCCTCAGGGACCAAAGAGAACGTGCACCTGGCTGGCTAAGTCATGCCACCCATTGTTTCATCCCCAAATCCAAGAGACAACATGATCACCTGATGCCACAAGTATTGTCAGTTACCAGCGGACAAAATCTGAAAGAGCTGAGACCTGATGGAGCCAAAATCAAAGCAAAACTGGACACCAAGAGTGTTTAGCTGAAACCCTCTGCAAGCTCAAAGAACAAGACAGATGCTAAGGCAGACAGATTGTGCATACCTCAGCCCTTTTGAAGTTGAACATCTCTTTTTCTCTAGTTACTCTGTTTTCCACAATCTCCTCCTGAAAATCATGTAACTTCTTCTGAGCCAGCTCTAGCTGGGCCTTCAGATCATCTGCAAGCTGCGCTGCATCAATGGCCTAGAAAGAAAACCAGGATAGAAGGACCAAACACAGAAGAACAGCTCTCGTGATTTCTAGTCCCCTGTTATTACCTTATCACTAACAAATTCTGATCATTTAGCGTCAAGATTGCTTTGGGCAGAGACAAACGTTGGCACACTGCAAAGCACATCACTTAGAAGAACACTAATGATCATCCAATTCTCTCCTTAACGTATTTTCAGCCTTCCAGCCTCCACATTGTCTCCATTAAATTGTTTAGAGTCAGTTCTACAGCTGAACTAGACAGAACTGCAGGATGGCTATTTCTAACAATCTTCTCTCTTCACCAGTTCCCTTCTAACTTTATAACCAAATGCCCTTAATAACACAAACTGTTGTATTAAGCACAGGTGACGCTGCTGAATTCTCCCCAGCTCACCTTCACAGATATTCCTGCTTTCCTTTCTGCCTGTTTTAATATAATTTCTGTACTTCTATTAAAACTTAACAACAAAGGCAGCATCAGCCGTAAGACATTCTTATTTTACTGGTAACACACCTACTTTTTTGATCTCAGGCATTTGCTAAAAGTGTTCATATTCCTCAGCTCTATTTTCCTTTTGTTTATCCCATCTTTCCTACAGAAGCTTTACTTCACCTGACTGCTGTCTCTTTTTGCACCAGAGGTTTCACAGAAACACATATGACCTGCTTCTCCTTATCAAAGGAAAACATCAGTCTCTAGTACTTTAATTAATCATAATTCTCTCCAGGACTCCTCAGCCTTCCAATACACTCATCCAAAACCAGGGGAATACCAGGTTCTGTAATACCAGTGAGAGCTCAGAGCCTTCTATGCCTCCCACAAGGCAATAGCTCGACCTCACAACCCAAGAGGAAATGAAGGGACCCCTCACCTTGCGTTTGTTCATTTCCAGAGCCTGTGTTCGCAGACCCAGCTCCTTCTCTCCTGTTCCAATACTGCTCTGCAGTAAGTGTTCCTTCTCCTCCAGCTTACGTACAACTTGCAGCTGGGCATCCACCTTGGAAAGGGAAACAGGAGGTACAGAAGGAATGAATGCACGCTCTGTGAGTCTTCAGACCTGTCACTCAAGCTGCAGGCTAAAACTACCCCTGCTTCCCCATCACCAAGGAGCACACCTTCAGCCTGCCTTTTTCTCCCTGAACAGCCGTGCCTGTATCCAGAGAACAGCACCCAGATCTCTCTGGTCAACACTTTAAAACTTAGTAGTCAAATATTTGCAACTAAGATGTCTTAATTTTTGGACACTGGCTTTAAGACTTACACTGCAAGGCAGTGAACAATTCCACAGTGGTTCCAAGGATGACAGCATACAGAGCCATAGAATGGCCTGGATTGGAAGGGACCAGAGAGATCATCTACCCCTGCCTCCCTGGGATAACTTCCACTAGGGCATGTTTCTCAAAGCCCCATCCAAGCCTGGCCTTGAACACTTCCAGGCCTGGGGCATCCACAACCTCTTTGGGCAACCTCTAGCAGTGCCTCACCACCTTCTGAGTAAAGAATTTCTTCCTAACACCTAATCTAAGCCTGCCCTCTTTCAGTTTAAAACCACTGCCTCTTGCCCTGTCATTACATGCTCATATAAAAAGCTCCTCTCCTTCCTTTTTCTAAGCCCCCTTCAGATACTGGAAGGCTGCAATGAAGTTTCCCCTGAGTCTTGCCTTCTCCATGCTAAACAAGCCCAGCTCTCTCAGCCTGTTCTTGGAGCAGAGGTGCTCGTTTCTTCTCATCATCTTTACAGGCTCCTCCAGACTCCCTCCAACAGGACCATGTGTCTTTTGTGTGCTGAGGACCCCAGAGCTGGATACAGCACTGCAGCTGGGGTCTCACAAGGACAGACAGAGAGGCAGAATCCCCTCCCTCAGCCTGCAGCCCAAGATGCAGTTGGCTTTCTGGGCTCCCAGAATGTGCTGCTGGGTCACATCCAGCCTCTGATCCACCAGAATCTGCAAGTCTCTCTCTGCTCCAGTGTTCTCAGTGACTTCTCCCAGTCTGTACCCCCGTCTGAGGTAGTTCATGACTAGACTGAACCATGGTTTCCACCTCTTTCTACTTGTTAACAAGATATACAGGTATAGTAGCTACAGGCAGAATATACAGGTAGAAGTACCACTGCAACAGAAAAAGGACTTCCCACTTTTCCTCACCCCTCTGCTCTCCATAGCAGTGAACCTGCAGGACATTTTAATGCTCATACAGCAGTCTCAGTTTCTTACAAAGACAGGCCTCTTTGAAGCCTGATGCATTCCTAGGCTGGTGAGAGGAACATTCCATCCTGGACTGATGGGAGAGTCAAATCTCTTCAGAGCAGCTCACATGCTGCTCTGGTTCACATATGGAGCGAAACACTGTCAGTAACGCAGCACTGTTTTAGCTGTTGCTGAGCACTACCTACACAGCACCAAGACCTTCTGTGTCTCATGCTGCCCACCAGCAAGTAGGCTGAGGGTACCCAAGAAGCTGGGATGCCACACAGCCAGGACAGCTGATCCAGCTGGCCCAAGGGGTGTTCCTGTGCTCAGCAATAACAGCTGGTGGAAGGGAGGAAGTGGGAGGATGTTCAGAGCTGCAGCATTTGTTAAATAACAATAAGGCATGATGAAGCCCTGCTTTTCTGGAGGTGACTGAACTCTTGCCTGCCACAGAGTAATCAATTATTTAGTTTTTTGTTTCACTTGTATGAACATCTTTGCTTTAACTGTTAAACTGCCTTTATTTCATCTCACCTGTTTTCCCTGTCCCTTCTGATTCTTCCCCCTTCCCCTCATTGGGGAAACAAGCAAATGGGGTGTGTGCAGCCGCCTAAAACAGATAACCAACAACACCTCTACCTTCCCCACCAGCTCTTTCATCCTCTCTCCTTTTTGTGTTTGTGAAAACACATTACCTGTGTTTTCAGTGTCAAAACTTGATCTGCCAGCTCTTCCTTTTCCTCTTTCAGCAGCTTATGGATCTGGTTGGACTTGATACGTTCTGACATCAGCTTGAAGTTGGCATCGTCCTTCTCCCGCAGCTGCTGCATCAGGCGGATGTTCTGCTCTTGCATGTCTTCAAAGGCTTGGCCTGTGACATCCATTTCTGACAGCAGGGCCTCTTCTTCCTGCAAAAGAATCACAGGCTCTGGCCAAACTATGCCCTGGACCCCCTACAGTGACCCTGAACATTTTAATCAGAGACACCAGAGTGAAGATGAAGGAAGATTCTTGAGAATCATGATTTTAAAGTGTTAAGATTTTAGCCAAGGGTTAGAAGAAATTTATATTGATCAGGATGCAAGTCAGATAAACAAAAGATAAGTTAATGAGCATCAGATGCTTAAGCAACAGCTAATTTATGTCTTGCTTGACATTACAAGCTCGTTCTATTTTTGTTTACAGAAGGAAATGGAATAATTAAAGCGTTTTAAAGAACAGATCTAAACCAATGGAACCATGACCAGCACCTGGACTCTGTATCACTCAATCACGAAGCAGGGGATATTGGATTATACCAGAGGGTCATGGGGGCCTGCCAGCAATGAGAAGGTAGAAAGCTCATGGTGATGAAGACATTCCTGACTTCCTCCTCCAAGACCACTGACCCAGTTTGAGACCACCGACCCAATTCAAGAGAAGAACTGCGCACGCGTGAAGGACTAACAGCCTCATTTTAATACAAAGCAGAGAATAGGAGGTGCTGGGGTTATGCATATGCATAGTATGTAAAACTTTGGGAAATAAATAGAGGGCAAAGAGCCTTGTATGGGGCTGCCATGTCTCTAGGAGGCTAGTCCTGTGCAACCCACCAGTGTCTTAATAAACATATCACTGTCTAACTAGTTAGAGAGTCTTTGTCCGTGATCATACTGGTTTTAATGATTCACCTGGTGTCAGGGAAGACTATCATCCCAACAACCAGAAAAACAGACTCCCTATAAGTCTGTTTATACTCTCACAGCAGAGATATTCTGAATTTGAAAGTGCAGAGAAAAGACCTGTCGCTTGTCTGGCAGAATCAGCTTTGACACAGTTGTTGCCACAGCTGGGCAGAAAACAACTCCCAATTCCCAGCAGCTGGACAGCTGTCAGATACACCAAGCCAAAAATTCTACAAGTGGACAGCTTGACAGCTTCCAACTAACAGGCTGCCAAGCCCCTTAAACTCACTTTGGCCATTTCAGCATTGACAAGGTAAAGCAGTTCTGTTCTGCAATAACAAGTATTCTTAAAAAGTACATGTCAATTATGGCTTGCCTCTACCCTGCTGAGGTGGTCCTGCTCTCTAATTGGATTAAACCTTTTTGGGCAGAAGGTACGTACGAGTTCCATGCAAACATATTCACTGAGGAGATAATGAACTGAGGAGGTAATAACTCTTAAAAAGGAATTGTAATCTCTTCCCCTAATGGCTAATAAAGCCAATTCTCCTCTGTGCACTTCACAAAGGCCACGTGTTTGTTTGTTTAATGTTTAATTGTTATTAAACATCTTCCACCATGGCCTGCCTGTGATACTGTAGAGCTGAGGGTGGGCGGGGTTAGTTTGTTGGTGGTTCTTTTGCTTGCTTTCTTCCTCTTTGGTAAACAAGGATCAAACTCCCATCTCTGGTCCATACAGATATGAATTCCTTCTCTTTTCCTGGATGTACCCTGAAGGCAGCTCCTTCACAGATGCTCCAGCCAAAAGAGAACTTATCAGAAACTTCTCACCTGCTTAGCCATGGCAAGTTTCTTCTGTAAATATTCAATCTGCTCCTCGACTGCTCGGATCTTGCGGAGGGCATCCTCATCAGCCATCTTTTTACTCTCCTTTTTTTCCTTGTCTTCCAATTCTTTCACCCTCTGCCTCAGTTCTTCAAGCTACAAAAACCAACCAGAAATTACATTAAACACAAGGATGTGCCCTGAGGATTGTTAAGAGTCTGTTTTCCCCAAAATTCTCTGAAACACTCAGGACTGCCTTCAAAGCATAGCAAGATTTCCCCAGGTCATTTTGACAGAGTATCACAGGCAGATGTACCATTTGAGAAAGGCTGTAAGCCCAAGATCATGACTTCCACAACTTTGAAAACTTCACAGCATGTTTTATCAGAGTAGGAACATCAGTCTCTTGCAATAGTACATGTATGGACACGTGGATAGAGAGCATCTGCTCCTTTAAGCACATCTGGTCAAGGACCCTTTTCCATATAAGAACAGGGAAAGGAGGAGGTAAAATAAAACATACAGAGACACAAACTTGGCAGACAAAGGTAAGGGAGGCAGTGATGAGAATGAAACCTGGTTAGTCACACTAACTGATGAGAGTACATGAGAGT
Source organism: Phylloscopus trochilus trochilus (assembly GCA_016584745.2). Taxonomy (NCBI): domain Eukaryota; kingdom Metazoa; phylum Chordata; class Aves; order Passeriformes; family Phylloscopidae; genus Phylloscopus; species Phylloscopus trochilus. The sequence continues at coordinate 14,435,730 of WQNJ02000015.1, read as the reverse complement.
GTGAAAATGTTTATTCCATCAAGGTCATCTGAGTGTGGGAGAAGGAGAAAACCCAAACCAAAATATACAGAGACACAAACCTGACAAAACAAACACAGAGACAAAGAGAAGAAGCAAACCTCTCCAGTCACAACAACTGATAAACTTCCAAGAAACTACAGGAACCACTTCCAGGAAGATCAGCTTGGACCTTCTAACTGATGACACTGTAAAGCAGGAATGGCTCCTGAACTGGAAGGGCTGTGGGAAGCAAGAGCTGTTCAAATCCAGAAGGAATGTGCAGGGAGGAGATCAAGGATGAACAAATTGGGGTTGGACAGAGAAGGGTGTAAAAGAAGCCAGTCCCAGGAAAAGTATGGGCAGTCAGAATACATTTGTCTGGCTCAGCCTGGCACATGATCAGCACATCCTGTCATGACCTGTCTTCTTGTATCCTTTTATTGCACATTTTCTTAAGTATCACCATGTAATCTAACTCTTTACCCCACGCATGTGTGCTGCAGAGTAAGTGCTGCCTGTAGGTGTGCCCTGCTTGTGAAGAAGGCAAGAGGGGCTTGAACCACAGGGGTGCCAAACAGAGGGACATGCTGGTACTTAAGGGATCTGCAAACAGGTCTGTACTTACAAACCTAGAGATTGTTGTGTGTGTGCCTGCACTAGCAACTAATCCCTGTTTATCTCCAGACCATTCCAATCTCTAAGTGACAAAGCTGAGAAGACAAACAATCCTCAGTTCTGAGGAGAGAAACAATAAGGTTCTGCTGGAGAGTATCTGAAAACAACTTTAAGTAACACATTAAAAAGAAAAACAGGAAGAGGAATTACAAATACCTCAGCTTTTGCCTTTTTCTCAGCTGCCATCAGCTGCACCTTGTCTCTCTGCTCTTTGGGGGCAGAGCGGTACATATCTAGCAACAGTTTCATCTCCTTCTGGCTCTCCTGGGCCTTCCTGGAGAAAGGGAGACAGACCACTGTGGGAACACAGCAGCAAAAGCCACACTCTTACACAGCCAGCATGAGGGCCTGGCAATATTCTCTCCATCTCCCACATGGATATGGAGTTGCTGGTGGCTCATCTTATCCTGGCACCATAAAACAGCAGCTGAGTTACAGGCTGGAACTGAAACACGCTCAGGCACGTGATGCAAAGTCAAGTGGGGAAATATGTATCCTAACAATAAGCTACAAATTATCTACCTCTGCTTTGGGAACCATCCAGGAGCGGGAACACGGCTGTGTCCTCTATTAATAACCTGCTGCTGTGAACTTCTATGCTATTGTCACAACAGCAACATTACTTGACCCACCCCACGAAGTATCTAGTTTGGTAATTCATGTTTTAGGCTACTGTAGGAAAAACACTTCTACACTGACCACATCACAGTCAGATACAGAGGGTGTCAAGAAACTTTCTTGGCTCCAAACTTCAGTGATGCTGATCCCATAAAAGCAAGAACATGCAAACACCCCTGGCTTGGGCACTGCTCCCACAGGACAGGGAGAGACAACAACTCTTACTTGAGCTCAGCCTTCAGCTGCTTGATCACTTCAGCCTCCTTCTTTCTTCCATCTTCATGCTTCCCTTTCTCCTTCTCTCTGGGCTCTCTCTCCTTCTCTGATTCCTTCTGCTTCTGCTTTTCCCGTTCTCTTTCCTTTTCCTTCTCTTTTTCTCGTTCTCTCTCTTTCTCCTTCTCCTTCTCTCGTTCTCTCTCCCTTTCTCGTCTCTCCCGCTCCCGTTCCTCTTCATCTCGTCTGGCCTTCACTTCATGAACATCTTCAAAAGCAGCCTTGGGAACAGACACTTGGGCAGAAGGATCATCAGGCTCCTGCTTGATCTCTGCTGGTTCCTCCTTTGTGTCTTCAGTGCTGGACTGGGACTGGAGGAGAGCACTGCCACTGCGAGAGCGGATCTGGCAAGAGAGATGATCAAAAAACCAAATACTTAAGTTCTTAGCTAGGAATCTTCCTTAGCCCCTTCTCCCTTGTCTTCCCTGATCCACGCTTCCATGCCCCCTTTTCATGAAGCACTCCACAGCTACAAAGAAAGAGCATTCATTTGGTTAAAGGAAGCAGCAGAGTGCAGAGCTCCAGAGAAAATTTCAGTGCATCCTGCACAGTGTACCAGAAAGGCTGATATTGGTAGCAAGAGTGACAGCATCCCCCTTCTCCTAAGCACTTTCCCCTCCTTTCTGGCACCTCCTGCTACGTTACCTTGCTCAGGTCAGACTGAGCCTCCCGCAGTTTGCGCTTGTATCTCAACACCTCTCCCTTCAGCTGGTGGTTGTGGTTCTGGAGGCTGCTGATGAGGTGACGCATCTCCCGATTAATCGGGCCTGCAAAAACAGAAACACCTCTGTAACAAACCACATTTCTGTCAACCCTCTGGAGGACTTCACAGAGATGGAGAACAAGCCACCTGACAATGACAAAGAACAAAATAGAACCATCACCACCCTGTACACAACAAGAGCAACACAAAACACTTGCAGAAAAGAAGTCATGCCAGTTTTATATGCCTTACATAGATAAGGCATATTTATAAGTCCTTGCAAATTTAAAAGTCCTAAGTTTCCACCAAACATTAATTTTATACCCGTGATCCTAAGGCAAACATGTCATATTACAAAAGAAATCTGATTTAAATGCTACTTAAGAAGTAATTTATTTCCTCTGATGAAATTTAATAAATGCTTTGCTACCCAGATTGTCCTTACAAACTCGGAAATGAATCCTCCCCTCACAAGTAATTTTTAATGATGCAAAATATCCTGTCATAAACCAAATTGTTAGCAAAATATATTTATTACACAGAGTCAAGCAGGAAGTCAGGTAACATGGAACTCCCAATAAAACAGGTGAAGAGCTTTGTGTTTTGAGATGAAGAGACCTGCCAGAACAAGTATTTAACAGTAACAAAGAACCAAGAGAGGTGCTCTAGTGCACTGTAGTCCCTAATGAGCATTGGTGGGTAGTGGTGTTTGTTTTCAGGCACAGCAGAACAAGACCATACCTGCTTGCTCATTGGCAGCAAGTGTCTGCTCAAACTCTATCCTCAACATCTCATATTCTTTGCGGACTTGTGCCAGGGTGTCCTCTAGCTGAATCACCTCAGTGCGTAGCTTCTTGTGAAGGCTGACCTCATCCCTCTGAGGAACAAAAAGGAAACAGAACTTGGTGCCCTGAACATGGAGTATCTCTCCCCTCATCAATATAAGCTACCACAAGAGTCTGAATTAGTGCCAGAAATGTCAATTTCCTGAGCACTCGCAGAGGCAGACAGACCCAGCAGTGAGGGCCGCTGGCACAGCAGAGTTCCCAGGGCGATGGAGCAGAGGCGTTACCTCGATCAGTTCCACCTGGCGCTGGTGCGTGGCGCGGGTGCCGTGGAGCAGCGTGCGGGCCTCGTCGAGGTGTGCCTTCAGCTGGAGACTCTCGTTGTACAGAACAGAGAACTGGGACTGCATGCAGCGATACTCTGGAGTCTCCTTCACTGCCTCTTCCACTGCTCGTCGCAGCTCAACCTAGTTGGGACACAAGAAAGTACCACATGGAGTATCATCCCCTTGCCTTTGGTTTCTGTCTCTCAAGACAGGAGAACAGTGAATCAAGCTGCCACAGGTAAAGACAAAAGTAGAACTTCAATAGCATTGCTGTGAAGTAGGTCCAAGTGATATGCTTCAGTACCAATTTTTAAAAGTCTCTGTGGTCTCTGCATGCACTAGGCTGCTTCTCTTGCACAACCACATCACGGAAGGTTTTGCCTCTTGGGTACTGAAATAGTTTCTCTCAAAGATACGCATCTGGAAAACGTAAGAAATTGTAAGTACTCAGATCAATAAAGATGGACACATGGAAAAGCATGAGAGAACAGAGAAAACACACATGCAAGTAGGCATTATGGTAGCTTTCTACCAGTAAGACATAATGACTGACAGAAAGAGAAATGAAAAAAAATCCCAGAGGTACAGAACTGAATTCCTAGGAAAAAAAAGTTAGCAAATGATTGTGACTAGCAGAGTGAAACACAGATATATACAGGCATTCAGATTGAAAGTAATTAGGAAAAAAAACAGTTGTAAGCTAAAGACCATTTCTCTCTAAGCTCATGTGGATAAACAGAATTCAGAGGTGCCTCAAGACAGCTCCCAGCATCAGATCTCTGAAGCTTAGGTTATTGAGACAGGCATTTCTTATAACTGGCACTGACTACTAAGATGACATTTGGATTATTCTCCCCACCATAAAATTATCTATCACAGAGTCACAGCTCCTTGTGTTACCACCTCTAAAACAAACTCATAGGCTGTCTCCTAGCTATCCATCCCCCACCCGGGGAAAGACAAAAATTCATTGACTCTCTCAAGAGTGGCTCTCCCCACACAAGTTCCCTGATTGTTTCTGTTCTCTGGCTCCACTTGCACAGGGAGGGGGGGAAGGTGGAAGGGGGATCACCACCTGTAAAGAGGTGAAAACAGTTTTAACCAGACATGGTTAAAATGGACTCAAAGACCAGAACGGGACACAGGCAGGAAACCATTACAACTTCCAACGGTGGCCACACGGTGCCACCAACGCACTGAGTGCAAGTGGAGGCACAGACTCGATGAATTGCACCTGGAGCAAAGTACAACACAGCTAAAGAGCAGGCTCAGAACAGACACGGCTGATGAGGTTTTCTGGAGACACAGTACTGCAAAGCCACAGAACACCTGCATCCTCACATAGTTACAGTTGTCTCACCTTGAGCTTTTCATTCTGTGTTGCTACTTCCTCAAGATCTTGACGTAGTTCCTCCAATTCATTAAGGCGATTCCCAGCAAGCTCTTTGTTCTCTTCCAGCTCTGCATTCATCTCCTCAAACTGTTGGGATAAATAACTTGTAAATCCTACTGTTAATGTGTCTCCTGAGAGTGCTAATGAACTACCTGCTCATGCAGTAACAGCAATTAGAGACTAAGCAGTCAAGTAATGGGACCAAGTGAGAGAGAGGCTAATTCCACCAGGTGTCTCTTAAGCAGGAAACTTGTACACAGACAAAATGGCTTGTCCAGAGTCACCCAGCTTTGTGGCACAGGATCTAAAACTATCTAAAATAAGTATCTAAATTCTGTTCAAAATGTGGCCCTTGTTCTCCTTGACTTTACTCTTCCCCTTGCCCACACCCAAGCTGACCTTACCTTGCGGGCATTAATGGTGATTGTTCCCCCATAGAGGCTGCTCCCAGCTCCATACACCTTGTAGCCTTTGGAATTTACCTGCAAAAAAATGCAAGAGATTTCCTCCAGACCCAGTGAAACACGGACAAGAGTGATGGAGCAGACCCAAGACCAAAGAAGGTACACTGCAGCTTCTCAGTTCTCCCAGCAAAGTCCCAGAGAGGATGTCACACCCATCCAACACCACCCCCACCTCCCAGGTTCCCTGGCCAGCAGGGCAGAGCTTACTCGTTCCAGGACATCGGCCAGGTGGCGGTTGAGCCTCTGCTCCCTCTTGCGGATCTTGTCAATGTCCCACTGAAGGTCATCAATCATGGTTTCCAGGACAGACACCCGGGATTCTGCTGTCTCCACCCTCTCTTGCAGCTTGGAGAACTGCAACCAAAGGAGTGCTTCAGCCAACACATTGCATAGAATCAGTTTTTCCTGAGGCTGCTTAGGAGTCATTTCCTCTTGTTCATCATGTGCTTTTCACCTCTCCTTGTGGTGACAGACTATTCCATGAACTGTCCTGAATTTTACACTCCCAAGACAGCAACAAAAATAAGACAAAACTGAAAATGGAGAAACAGCAGGAAGCTGGTAATAGCTAGCAGAATACAGAAGCAGCCACATCAGCGTCTTCAAAGGCTTTTTTGATTTTAATCTTTTCAATCCCTATGTTCATCTACTCTACAGAGCACCTAAGTGCTCAGAGATCTTGCTCAGAGAGCAAGACCAGCATTAACACAATTTTTAAATGAACTGAAATCTCTCAGACAAATGCTGCTGATAATGTGAATCCCTTAAGAAGTGGGATCATCTTGTCACAGATATCATTCCACTGTTAAATGATACAGAGAAACCAAGGAATTCAGACTGACACGGATGTCACCTCCATTGTTTCAGCTGTCTGCACAGCCACCTCAGCATCACCTGCTGCTTCCCTTTTCTGCAGGTTCCTCTGCTCTCCCTTTTTCTTTAAAAGTTAAATCCATTCAAATCACTGACTCGCTTGTATCCTTTTCTTCAGTCATGTAACAAGCAAATCAATTTGATTCACACAGAAAATCTATGTACAGCTCTCCACAATAACAACCCTTTTTGTAACTTTCAAACCATGTTGTTCTTGTGCCTCTCCAAGGAAATAAGCTGCTTTCCAATCTATGGTAACCATAAATAATGCTAAACAGGGCCCCAAAGCAGATTTCTTTCTATCTCCTTGTTATACCTCCTGAGACATGACTCTGTGCTTCTCCTGAAGAACATCAGCCAGTTCCTGCAGCCGTCCATTCTCATGTGACAGGTAGGTATTCAGCTCCACTACTGCTTCTTCCATCAGTGAAATATCTGAGAGGTGCACAGAGAAAAGGAAATTCATGGAAATCAGGGAACACTGATTTTAACTCCTGAGCAGCAGAGAGAGAAGAAAACACAAAAGGAAATTTCTGGGTCTAACTTCAGTTTACTCTACCTCTCCCACAGGTGTTTCCTGAGGGCCTGATGCCCATTCACAGAGAGCTTTGACTTGCACTCCTTAAAGGCTCTGCAGCCTAACAGTGCTGCACATTTCTGACCCAGGGGCCATCCCTGCACACCAGAGATCACTTCAGCTGTGTCTGTACCAGCAACCCAGAGCATACCCTTGGAACCCAGGGACACCCAAATGCTGCCCCAATTCATGCATAAACCTGCTACAACAGGTGGCCCGGGAGGACACACCATGATACCAGGTGACAACCACAGCACCTGGGTGACAGGGAAAACCAGAGCACCTGAGGACAGGGCTCACAGGGCACCAATGTCAAAGCTACTGCAGTTTATGATTGCCAGCCAAGGACAGCCACACTTCCCTACACCAATGCCAGACTTGGTCAGAGCACACAGAAGGCACACCAAGCATGAGCTGATCTTCCACCCAAGTCTTCATTCAAAAGATTAAAATCCTAACCTTAAGCTAATGAAGTTTTTTCAACAGTCATCTGAGTGTAAAGTGAATCTGCTAGATTAATTTTTAGAAGCTGGTCATTTGGCTTGCTCTGCACAACTCTGCTATGATCAAAGCTGACAGCTACACTAAGCACACCATGCCATTAGATGGGCACCATTTTGCTCAGAACTCAGTGAAAACCGAGAAGTTGGTTATTCCTACAACCTTCTACTGAACTGCAAAGGACTCCACTATCAGTTTGCAGTGCTGATTTCACTTCTTTACTTGTAAGTGTAAAGGCCTTTTATGTGGTGGCTGAGGACAGCTGGCAGATAAGGTTCAACTGTGCTCTCTGACTTGTCAAGCACATGAACACAGTACTGGCAGAAACAAGCTGCTTCTCAGCCCAACATGCTAGGCAGAGACCTCAGCATTCCAATACAGAGGTAGCTACATTACCCTTCTGGTACTTCAGTAGAGGTTTCGGTAACAAGAGTGTTTGGAAAGCCAAACAAATTCATTTTGGAAAATAAATGCACATGAGAAGGACTAGACCTTAATGTCTACAATGCAGGATCAGGTCTAAGGTGGGGGCAGATAAGCATTCTTGAATACCTGCCACCTTGGTCCTACCTCCGCTATTCAGCTTGTGAGACAGCACATCCACCTTCTCCTGCAGCTTGTCATACATTGTCACAATTTGGGCAACGGCACGGCGGGAGGACTCCACACGCTCCTGCAGCTGAGATTCTATCTCCTCACTGGTACTGCTGGCTAGAGTGGCCAGGAAGGAGAATGCTGGCTCCAGTCCTTCTGCTGGAAACATAAAGAAAAAAACTGAATGTATTCTAGAAGGTAGCACACCACTGATCTCTACAATCACAAAAACAAGTCTCTGTCAGCCTTCAGAAACAGACATCAGCATTGTCCACAGCTGAAATCCATCTTTCCCACTGTCTCCAGACAGGTGCCTCACCTCGTTCCCTCTCATCTTTGCGCTCCTGATTACTGTCAGAGTCTGGTTCAGGTTCTGGCACCACCAGTGCTTTTCTTTCAGACAAAAGGTCCCCAAGACCTTGGTCCAGGTCAAAGCGTTTAAGGATGATGTGGATATTTTCATCAAACTGAATGATGGGACAGGCAAGGCAAGACAAGATAAAGAAGGGATGTGAACAAAAGGAGTGCAGTGGTACAGGAGAGACAAGAAAACAGTGTCTATGAAGTAACACAAGCTGTTACCAACCTGGTTCCAGTATCGGTTGATGATCAGCAGAGAAGCATCGTCGGTGGCCTGCCGACGCTCCAGCTTCTCAATGTGCTCCCGCAGCTCATCCTCAATGGCCTGGCGCTGGTCGAGCATCTCCGCGAGCTTCCGGTTCTTGGTCTGCAGCGTCCGGATGTCCAGCTCCTCCTGGGCACAGGCACATGGGACACAGGCCAGGTCACAGAGGGGCTCATACTGACCCCGGAGACATTGCTGCCTCCAGACCAAAAAAACCCCAAAAAGTGGAGGGGGGGTATGCAAGGAAGACATACTGTTGAAGAAACACCACCAAGTTTAATGGTCTCCACAGTGGTACCCGAATCTTCAACCCCTGCCTTCTTCTCCGGAGGTGCAGAAGTGCCAGGCTCTCCAGCCATCCGTTTATTGCCAATTCCAGACATGGTGGCTGCAGTGTACAGACTCCCACCTTCTCCAAGTTCTTCCTGAACATTAAAGAACACTATTAAAAAAAAAAAAGTCAAATACACATCTACGTGGTCAATTTGATTTGGGGTTTTTAACATGCTGACCCATCATGGTAACAAGATACCCAAAACAGAGCAGATCATGGAACTCAAAGATTTTGAAAAATATTTGTTGGGAGGACTGGATTAAAAGTGGAAGACTGGTAAGAAGGACTGTAAATCACACAAGTGACCTTGCAGCTGGGAATAACCCTTGGTAAGCCAGAGTGATCCTCTGGCATGGGCTGAGTTTAAGGGTGCCCACATCTCTAATACTGCACCTCTGCCCAAGAGTTGCTTTGGGGATCCCACAAGCGGCAAGGTAATGGAAACAAATCTACTCCTTGTGTTCTAGCTGGGAGTTTGTGCCAGCCTGGGCTGACTTGCACATTCTGGTCCAACATTAAGCTGTAAAAGACACCAGCAGGATCTGCACTGCAATGAAAATTGATGGGGAAAACATCCACTGCTCTGTAATGTTAAAATGGAAACACTGTACCTTATCACACCCTGCAAAAAAATCTTCATGCAGGTTCAGTCGCTGCTTTTCTGCATTAACAAAAATGAGGCAAGTTAGACTTTAGCAAACAACTGAGATGGTGTGTATGTGGCACCAGTTCACTGCACAAGCACCAAACTGTTCCTATTGAATCTACACACAAAGTCAGTCAAAGCTGAGGGCAGCAACACCCTGGAAAAAAATGAGCCCTGTACTTAGAGAACTCACAAATCCTATGGAACTAAAAAGCAACTTAGAGCCAAGGCTTGTAAAGACTCATCCCAAGAGCTTTCCTCTCTACCAAGAAAGATGCAGACGTGTTTGAAAAGAACCAATTCCTAACTCAATGAAGAGCTCTGGACTAATAGAAAATCACAGATCAGCTGAGACTGGAGGTCACCTGGCCCGTGCTCCTGTACGAAGCAGGCTCAGCCAAAGCAGGTTACCAAGGGCCCTGTCCAGGCAGCCTGAGCATCTCCAGGCACGGAAACTCAGCCATGGCTCTGGGCAACCTCTCCAGTACCTGATCACCCTCAACACTAAAATAGGTTTTTCTCATGTCTGAACAGTATTTTCTCTAGTTCCCTAAAATATTGAGCAAAATTACAGGTGTATCCTTAAAGGGTTTCCAACACAAATGGAGCAGCTGGAGATGGAAAATGGAACCAATCAGATCTTCACTGGACATGAGCTGTGTTCTTCTGCCAGTCACTGATGGATGCTGTGCCAGCCTTTAGACTGAATGAAACCAGAAGTGAATGAAGTGCAGACCACAGCAGTAAAACCTGATTTGTTCCATTTAAGCCCATAATGGCATTTACAGTCAAACTAGGGGTTAGAACTGAACCTTCCAGCTCTTATCTGCTTGAATTGAGCAGTTCTACTGGAAGCCACAAGGCCATTGCATTTTGAAGATGAAGCTGGTACACCGCTTTACCAAATCCCAGCATTTCCAAACATCTCAGCTTGGCACTGCCGTTCATCGTACATAAAACAATATAAAGATTATTTCTGAGTTACTGAAACAGCACATATGGGGATCCTTATCTTTTAACAGAAACATAAAATTACACCTCAAATAAAAAACAAAGACAACTGCCACTGAACCATTTTCCTTCACTTAGCAGCAGCACTGACTTTAGCTGGAATTCCTAGAGCATCAGAAGGGAACAGCTGTCACTAAAAACATCTCATCTGTCCAGTCAGTCCAGCAAGCCACCACTGTCCACTGCCTTTCACACTTTTTGTCCATGGACAAAACACCCTTCCACTGCCTCCTGGCACCACTCCCCTCAGGTCCAGCTCCCCTCCCACCACCTCCTCACACACTGTACACCAGATCCCAACCCATTCATTTTTAATGGCCACAGACCCTCTCCTTCACAGAATCATTTAGAATGGGAAAAACCTCTGAGATCGAGTCCAACCTGTGAACCAATACCACCTTGTCCAGCCATGGACAGGGACTCCACCACCTCCCTGGGCAGCCCCTTCCACTGCCTGACAATCCCTTCTGCTGCTCACACACACAGAAGAGGTAAACAACTCTAAGCATGAACGTACAATTCTTTGAATGTCAGATTTATTTCCTTTTTGACACAGAACTGCTAATCTGCTCTGCTAACGAACAAAGTAAGCTTTACTTACTCTGTATTTGCTTACAAAAAAGATGGATTTCTGATGACAAGACCTATAGACTGAAACTCAAATTAGATTTTCTCTTCTCACTTACTACCACTTTACAATTAAATCCGAAACCTTTATTACATCTGTCACCACCAGATGTTCCTGTGACAGTACAGAAACTACACTACGCACATATAAACCTGCATTTATGTATTGACACAGAACAACAGAAATAAAGGCACTGGGCAGATCAAAAGCTGCTATTTGAGTTTTACTCCCCAGCAGGAACTGGGGAGTATAAACTCAAATAAAAATCCCTAATAGGGATTTTTCCATGGCTTCAGGTCAGGTTCAGCAGGAATATCTTAAGCATGGAAGGAGAAAGGGGAAAAACACCAATCCCCCGCTCTGCCTGGCCCTAGCATGGCATGGCTGGGGTGCTGTGTCCAGTTCTGGACTCCTCAGTACAAAGACAAGGAACTGCTGGAGAGGGTCCAGTGGCAGCCACAAAAATGATGACGGCTCTGGAGCATCTCTCTTATAAGGAGAGACTGACATCTGGGCCTGGTTAGTCTGGAGAAGACTGAGAGTGGATCTCATTAATACACACAACTGGTGAGTGCCAGGAGCGTGGGCCAGACTCCTTTCAGTGCTACCCAGCAACAGCACGAGACAGTGGCCATAAACTAAAACAGAAGAAGATCCACCTCAACAGGAGTGAGAACTTCTTCCCGTTGAGGGTGGCAGAGCACTGGAACAGCTGCCCACGGACGTCGCGGACTCTCCCCCTCTGGAAACATCGCAAATCCACCTGGATGTGTTCCTTTATCACCTGCTTCAGGTGATTCTGCCTTGGCAGGGGGGTTGCACTGGGCGACCTCAACCCGAAAGATTCTGCGATCCAGCTTCCCACACACACCAGCCGCTCCCACACCTCTTCCGCTCTCCCACATCCCGTGCGGGTCCTGCCCCCGGCCCCGGCATCTTCCCACAGCGCCAGGCGGACACGCCGCGGGTCTGTCCCTCCCTCTGCGGCTACGCGGTGCCTCCAGCCCCCAGAGCGGCCACCCTTCCTCCGCACGGCCACCTCCCGGCTCTCCCCGGCCCCGGCCCTCCGCACAGACCCGCCACGGCCACCTCGTCGTTCGCGCCGCCGCCGCGCCCCGACCCGCCGGCAACGGCCGCCGACGGCCGCCCCTTCCGACCGCCATTTCGCCCTCACCCGTCATGGAGGAGCCGCTTTGCCCTGGCCCGACATGGCGGCGCTGCCGCCGCACAGACGCCGGCGCCCGTACCCGCACCCAAGATGGCGGCGCGGGCGGAGCCGCCCCCGCCCACACGCGACCCCGGCGGAGCGGCCGCCTCCCTGCCCGCCCCGGAGCCGCGTCCCGGCCGGACAGCGCGGCAAAGGCGGCCGAGCTGTTCTGGGCCAGCCATGGTGTGGTAGCTGGGCCGGGGCAGTGATTGTTCCCCTGCATTCGGCACTGGAGAGGCCACACCCTTGCTCCCCTCCAGTAGCGAAAATGTTCTGCGTTCCTCAATGCTGTTTGTAGATTACCTGTACGAGTTGATGTGCAGAGACAGCACAGCAGAGCAGGGAAAAAACATACAAGAAAAATCTGAGTGGTAGAGAGAGAAAGAGAGGGATTAATAAGACTTGTATTAATACTTGAGATACTTTTGTGAAGAAAGTGTGAGAGCCAAGCAATTCAATGCCAGCGCACAGGAATTGCAGCAATTTGCAATTACTAAGAGTCTACCAGGAGTGTAACAAGTAGGGCTGCTTTTTCCTGAACCTCGCAGATTCAAGCAGTCCTTCACTTGCAATTGCTTCAAGGGAGAGTTGAGCATGTGTCCTGGGTTGACGGTGCCTTATATCCCATATCTGGACTGTGTTGTTATGTCTAACAGCCAATGCTTGGCTGGCTGTGGCTTCTGCTGCTCTTGCTGCTTTTGGCTTTGGCTTTTGGCTGGCTTGCTGCTTGCTACTGCTGCTTGCTGCTAATACAAAAGGTGGAAATGTGCAAGGAAGACCGATCGCAAGGTGGAGGATGATGATGATGATAATCCAAGAGAAGGACCTTCACCAAAATCAGAAAGCACATTGAGGGGTGTAGATTCTGGAGCCAACATTGATTCCTTTTCCCTAAAGGACCTTCGAGGCCTAAGAAAGGATTACAGGCGACAACCCAATGAATCTATAATTAGCTGGTTAGTCTGCCTCTGGGATGCTGCAGGGGAGGCTACAGTCCTGGATGGCACTGAGGCGAGGCATTTGGGATCGCTGTCACTTGATCCTGAACAGGGGCAGTCGATTCCAGGTGTACTACACTCCCCTCCAGGTGAAAGCAAACCGGGGTCTGCATTCTGCTGCCAAAGGAATGGAGAAAAATGCAGTGGCAGTATCAACAGTGGCGTACCTCTTCGCTGCCTTGGACTCCAGCTCGTACTGGAGCTCCAACATGTCTGGCACGGCAGCGCTCAGTGGTGGTGTCACTTCATTCAATGCACAATAGTCCACAGTTAATCTCCATTCTCCTTCCGACTTACGCACAGGCCAAATGGGACTGTTGAAGGGTGAGTGGGTTTTGCTAACCACCCCTTGGCTCTCCAGCTCACGGATCATCCTATGGATGGGGATCATGGCATCTTGAGTTGTTCTATACTGCCGGCGATGCACTACCGAAGTGGCAATTGGTACCTGTTGTTCTTCCCCCTTCAGGAGTCCTACTGTCAGTGGATCCTCGGACAGTCCAGGCACGGTACTCAATTGTTGGACGCCCTCTGTCACCACAGTTGCTACACCAAATGCCCACCTGAATCCCTTCGGGTCTTTGAAATACCCACTTTGGAGGTAATCTATGCCCAAAATACGTGGGGCCTCTGGGCCGGTCAAAATGGGGTGTTTCTTCCATTCATTTCCAGTCAGGCTCACATCTGCCTCCACCAACGTATAGTCTTGGGATCCCCCAGTCACACCAGCAATGGAAACCGATTCTGCCCCTGCATATCTCGATGGGACCAATGTACACTGCAAGCCAGTGTCAACTAAAGCCTTATAGTTTTGTGGCTTCAATGTGCCAGGCCAATGAACCCACACCGTCCAAAAAACACGATTTTCCCTAACCTCTACCTGGCTAGAGGCAGGGCCCCTCTAAGCCTGATTATCCTTCTCTCCTTGGGTATATGTCTTAGAGGTTCCCTCAAGGGGATCGGACAAGTCACCATCGACATCATACTTGACATCCTGGCTGCGAACAACTGGAGCTGCTCTCTGTTTGGTGAGACTTCCTCTGTGAATCCTGCCTTCCTTCAAATTGCGCACCCGTTGTGCCAGAGCAGCAGTGGGTTTCCCATCCCATTTCCTCATATTTTCTCCAGACTCACGCAGGAAGAACCACAACTCAGCTCGTGGGGTGTACTTTCTCTCCCCATCAAAGGGACGACTGCATTGGATATCAGGACCTCTAATTTGCACAGTCGAGATTTGCAGGAAGTCCTCCTTAATCTCTTCCCTGAGCTTCTTGTGATTCTCCTCTATTTTGTCTTCTAATTTCTGCAGTCGTGTTTCCACAGCTGCAATTCTGGCATGAGTTGGGCCATGTACAGCATCAGCATATGCTCGAAGCTTTTTTGCCATATCGAGCACAGTCTCATGTGTCTCCTCTCGCTTCATTATTGCCAGAGCAGAAGCGTATTCAGGTGGCCCAAGTCGCACAAGTTTCCTCCACATTACAGGTGTACATGGTACCAGGTCTGGATTCCTAGTTGTTACATCATCTGAAAAAATGAGCTCTGCTACTGCCATCTCTCTCAGACGTTGAATCCCCTGTTCTATGGTCCTCCACTGTGTCTGCTGCAGATAGAGGTCATCTGCACACAGATATCTTTGTGCTACACCATACAGAATCCGTTCCCAGAGGCTGTGAGGACTAGCCTCCCTCATCATGCCCTGGTCAATAACAGGATCAAGTGACAGCGATCCCAAATGCCTCGCCTCAGTGCCATCCAGGACTGTAGCCTCCCCTGCAGCATCCCAGAGGCAGACTAACCAGCTAATTATAGATTCATTGGGTTGTCGCCTGTAATCCTTTCTTAGGCCTCGAAGGTCCTTTAGGGAAAAGGAATCAATGTTGGCTCCAGAATCTACACCCCTCAATGTGCTTTCTGATTTTGGTGAAGGTCCTTCTCCTGGATTATCATCATCATCATCATCCTCCACCTTGCGATCGGTCTTCCTTGCACACTTCCACCTTTTGTATTAGCAGCAAGCAGCAGTAGCAAGCAGCAAGCCAGCCAAAAGCCAAAGCCAAAAGCAGCAAGAGCAGCAGAAGCCACAGCCAGCCAAGCATTGGCTGTTAGACATAACAACACAGTCCAGATATGGGATATAAGGCACCGTCAACCCAGGACAGCATGTTACAAAATTACAGTTGGTTAAGAATCTGACTGAACTGAAGCAGAGTGTTTCTTGGAAAGGATGTGCACATGTTTTTAGCATAAGCAGAGGGGAGCCTGCTATGAAGGAAACCACCAAAGGCCTAGAGATGAACTGAATAAAAAATGTTGTGTAAGGAACAGCCTAGAGAGGACACAATTTTGAGCTTGCAGTGTTGGTGTGCTCGGCTGGGGCCATAAAAGGGCACTTGGATGGACTGGTTCTCCTTCTGTAAAAAAGAAATGCACAGTCTTGTGACCAGGGTTCTGCCGAGCATCACCCGTTACCTATTCCAAACCTCTATTCCAAATCAAAAGGACCTACAGAACCTCAATTATTGCCTTTCCCTCAAGCTCTAAGAGTTGTAGCATCCATCCATTTGCTATGAAAGCCCAACACATAGGTGTGAAATGCATCCTCTTTGGTAAGGTGGGAGGTGGAGACACAGCACTGTGAACTATTCACATATTAATTACCCAGATGTGTCTGCAGGTAAATCTGGAGCTTTGGCACACCCAGGACAGTACCTAAAGTGATTGTGGATCCAGCAGAAGTGTGCTCCTTCCAAGAGGAAAGGCCCTATGGGAGATGGTGTGAGAGCTGATCTCTCTCACGCCTCTGCTGAACCTGAGATTGTGAGCAGAAGACTCTGCCTTGGAGGGCAGAGGGAAATCCTCTCTTTTGTGAGAGTATTTGTGTGCCTGGAGTCTGCTGAGGAAATAGCAGAGTACAGATTCATCCCAAAGGTGGGAACAGAAGAGCTTTGGCCAATCAGCTGCAGGTGCTGTCAGTGGCAGATGAAGAAAGGGATTGCAGGTTGCACACTCAAGGAAAGAGGTTGGACAAATGGACCCCAGGAAAAAGGAGCATCCAGCCTAAGATAATAAGGTGGAAAAGTGACATCTTCAGGCAGCCAGGTGACTGTGCAAAGCAAAATAGTATCCAAAACACTCACAGGAGACTACCTGTCATAAAAGAGATAGGCAGATTCCAAATGGAGCAAAGCCCTGTCCATTAATATTTCTGTGGTAAAGGTGTGTTTTTGTGTCAGCATGCAAATCAGCCTTTCATTTCTTAGGTTGTTAACTGGAACCACAGCAGTTACTTCATGATAACACAGTGCCAGGCACCACAGGAGAGCAGGTATGAAATAAAGCCCCCAGTGTGTCCTGTGGCAGCTGGCACATCCATTCAGTGCCTACTAGATCAGATCATAGAGGTGAAGTAAAGGAAGGAAAATTCTCAGAAAGGAAAAAAAATAGAAAATGCATATTAGTGGAACATGCTTTCAAATAAAAGTACCAGATCTGTCATATGTGTGTACAGGTCTTTGACTTCAAAGCAAATGTAGCTGTCTTCCTAAAAACAATTACAAGAGATAAATAAATAGGATGAAGGGCTTGCACGGAGCTTCTTAACCCCCTTAATTTCCTCATATACTGGCTACAGACAAGCTAATTCTATATTGCTCTGCTATTTTGATCATTGGTACTTTGAAGCAAATATAGAAACACCGGTGTCTTAAAAGACCTTTCTTAATGGCTGATTTGTGCAAGAGGCACTTTTCTGTTTCCAAAGTGTGATGCAATAAGAAGATTAATTTAAAAAGCTGACATTTGAAGCATAAAGCTTCAAATTTTGTCAAAATTTTGTCCTTTAGGTTTGTTCTGGTGTCCCCTCCTCTTGGCATGACTTTATCCTTACCTCATTGTGGCTAAGGATGAGTGTGAAAATAGGATAATTTTTGGTTCTCCTTTAAAGTATTGTGAAGTAGCATGTGTTGTTGCTGTGGGAATGAAATGGAATGAAAGGTGATGCTGCAGGGTGTTGTGCAAGATACACATTAATTAGGGACAACAGTGGAACTGTATTTGATAAGATCAGGTATTTTACCTAATGATATCCACCCAGTGCAGTGTACATCAGATCACACAGAAATGTATCACTCCAAAGCATCCTCAATCTAGCCAACAATTGCTGTTTATGTTATTTAGGGTGTTATAATTCTCTTGACAGACAAGCTGACTAAAGAAAATGAACACACATACAGCTGTAGCCAATGCACTTGAACTGAGTTCTTGCTTTTCCATTGGAGGAAATTGCACTACTTTTTTCTATGATTATTGTTGTTGTTATTGTTGTTATTGCTGTTGTTATTAAAATTAAATAGTTATTCTTGTCTAAGTAGCATCGTAGGATACTTACAACACACATCTGGGAAGAGAGAGAGATATCATATTTTGTCCAGGTGTAGGAAGGAAATTCCATTATCACTTGACCAGAACAGACTTGGATAGAAATGTTTCAGTTGCTTATATATCCTGCACAAAAATTCTCACTTACTTTTGTTTTGTCATGTTCCTTCTCTAGCTGTCTTCCTCTGTAGATAAACACTTAATGCTAAATGGAGAATGTATGTGTGAATTGAAGGCGCTCTCTCACTCCATTAACACCCAGAACATTCTGGCAGGCAATCTAAAAAAGATGGAATGAAATATTCCAGTCAGTGAGAAAACCAGGCTGGGAAAGTCTCAGCAGGGATTATTAGAGATTGCCTTACTGCCTCAGTGCCCAGCTGCCATAGCGATCAGGAGAAATGAAAAGCCCAAGAAATGGAGCACAGGCTCTACTCTTTTCTTCCCTTTTCCTAACGCTGTGTCTTTTTTTTTTTTTTTTTTTTTTTTTTTTTTTTTTCTGGCACCACACCACCTTAATTAGCTGTCTGTGCACAGAGGACACCTGTGTGCAAATGGTCATGGAAACAGTGCTATGAAGAGTTTCCTGAAAAGGAGCTTATGACCACTATCCATACTTATTTAATTGCAGTAGATGCATTTGAATTTTAAAGACAGGCTCTTCACAATCCTGGTAAGCTTTTCACTGGTTCATTTAGAGACCAGAGGGGAAAAAAAACAACCAAAAAACAAACGAACAAGCTGTGTTCAAAAATATTAATTAGCAGTCAAAATTACAGAATTCACAAAATCAGTTCTAGAAACTCTAATCGACTCTTCTATCTGTATACAAGCCAATGTGGCTCTTCCCATTACAACAGGTTTTCCTTTTAGATCATAAGACTATTCGTGTACTTTTGTAGCTTAGGCATGACCTTGACCTTTTACAAGCTAATAACTTACCTGGAAAAATTAAAAATGTAAACAAAGACCGATGTATTTGGGTCATTCCTAAGCCACACACTAACACCATTAGTCTCCATTAGAAAATTTTTTAACTTTTAAGCTCTTATTCATCCCCTGCAGAAGCCTCTCTAGGAGACTGCTCCCATGGATGGGGTGAGCAAAGTGTTTCACCCCATTGTTGCGGCTTATTTAGCCATCATCTTGGTGGCCTGGGTTTCAATGGAGACACGACCGCCACGAGCTGCGAGCGTGGGGTTCGGGCAATGACTCAGCAAAACACCAATGTGGCGTATTCAGTCAAATGCATTTATTATCTAAAACACAGGGTTTAAGTACCTTCTAGTTTTTGCTACGTCATAGGGGGTCTTACTAGTTTCTTAAGGGTAGTGGAAAAAATACTGGCATGCAGGGAAGGAGAGAGGGGTCTGTGACCTTGAGATAAGGGTTATCACGGGAGAGAGAGATGTGCCAGGCCCTGCTCCGTTACAGCCCGATTGTCTTCCGCAGCGCAATCTGTCCCTTCCAACTCACATTCTCTCCACATCTCCCCCTCCCTCTATCACAAAAAAAAATGAGGTAGTCACACATATATATATATATAGATACTAAATGAGGTAGAAGGTTAATACTTAATCATGCATATATGTATATAGGTACTAAATGAGGTAGGAGGTTAGTATTTAGCAAAAGGAAGAAGGAGTTTGGGAAACCTGAGTAAGTTTTCTGCCAGGCAAGCTTGGAAAAGCTTGTGACTGGCATTTTTCTGATTGATTCACAGCATTTCATGTTGGTGCATGAACAGAATGTTAGTTTGCTCCACGCGGGCTCTAATAAATGAGACTATTTTGTTCAGCAGGCATGGTCCGAAAATGGCAATTAAAAGTAACATTGCCAATGGGCCTGCTAAGGAGGAAATCAAAGTGGTCAACCATGGAGATTGGTTAAACCAGGATTCGAACCAGCCCTGCTGAGCTTCTCTATCTTTTTGTCTCTGAGCCAGTCTGCTTCGGAGCTCAGCCATTGAGTCTCGGACGACTCCAGTGTGGTCTGCGTAAAAACAGCACTCTTCTTTCAGGGCCGCGCACAGACCTCCTTGTTGCATGAACAGGAGATCTAGTCCGCGCCTGTTCTGCAGAACCACTTCTGAGAGTGAAGAGACTGACTTCTCCAGGTAGGAAATGGACTTCTCGATCCTCTGCAAGTCCTCATCTATGGTCATCTGCAGCTGAGACAGTCCTCGGTGCTGTATTGCTAGGGCCGAGACACCCGTTGCCGTTCCAGCTGCTCCTAAACCGAGCAGCATCGCGATAGTTATTCCTGTTATTATTTCTCTTTTGCGAAGACGGCTGGGTTCTTCGAAAAGGCTGTACACCTCTTCATCAGAATGGTACAGGACCCTAGGAACAATCAGAACTTGGACACAGAAGTCATTAGAATCATTGAACTTGGGAAGGAACACACAGGGACTCACTCCAGACCTCTGACAAACCCACATTGCAGATGAAGCTGGGACAACCCACTTGTTGTTTTTTCTGTTGGGCTTTACAATTTTGGCACAAACATCTCCTTTCCGCTTAGCTAGGGTTGGATTGCCAAAGCACCTGCCCCGACCTGAGACCTGACTCAGGGTGATACCTCTGCGGGGTGTGTCCCACCTGCACTGATGTGGAGCGTCAGCTGAGGAGTAAGTAAATGAGGTATTTACAGCAACTCCTTCATAGAATGGGGGTTGAACCTCATAGCAAAGCCAACAAGAATTAGTTAGGTTAGGATTAGATTCATTCAGGGATAAAAAGGTAGCATCTAACATACGAAGGATTGGGTCTGGGTCTGATTTAGCTGAACGGCCTATCTGAAAAGTTTTCTCATCACTGGTTTGGTCTTTGGTGACACTCGTGGGTAGGATTTCGGGGTAAGTTATGTTTTTCTCTGTCTGTGTGCTTTTAATCACCTTGTTGGGTCCAACTGCTCGGGGTGCTGATGGTTGGAGCCTGGTAATTTGCACATTCACCCACTCTTTCGACTTTTGAATGACCACTGTCCACGTCCTTCCCACCGTCCAGCTAAAATCATCGGGCTGCAAGACTGTCATGTTGTAATGTATACAAATTCGGAATTTGGGGATTTTATAACTGTTTCGGTAGGAACTTCCGTGTGAAAAAAGAGGTGGTTTACAACCTGCCGGTGCCCATGAGAACTGTAGGAACTTGTCGGGGGCTGGTGGGTCCCACCCAGGCCCTGACGGCCTGGCATCTGTAACAATGGTTTCACAGCCCCAGTGCCCACAGTATCCCCACCCAGGTAAATTACAATAGCTTTTCCCTGGGTTTGAAGCTGGGCACCAATAGGATAGGTACATTTGTGATGAGTGTGGAGACCTAGGAATTACCTTTGGTTGTCCTGGAAATAAATCTGTAAAATGGAGCACGAACGATGGAGCGTTTGGTGTGGTGACGTCTCTGAGCACCTTACCACTGGTTAGGTGTCTCATGACCCACCTGAACGGCTGATGTGGGTAGTAACTTGGGCTGGCTTGTCCTCTGGCAACAAGCCCCAACAACAAAATCACGCAGACATGTTGCTGATGTCTGGGTCTCTTTCGCGTGGGTTTCTCTGCCGCTGTCTGACGTTTTGGTGGTGGGTCTCGTTCCTCTTGGAGGGGCACATGGGCATTACGTGGTCGCCCCACCAGCAAATTCTGTAAACAGAAACTCACAATTCTCATTAGTCTCATCCTGCTCATTGTGAAGATCAGGTTTAATTGATTTGAGAGGACACCACCTGATTTTCCCGTCTTTTTTGACAGCCGCATACCCTCGCCCTGCGAGCATCAATCTCCAGCCCCGTTCCCACTCACCCAGCTCATTTTTAATTACAACCTGCGGGCCCACCTCTATTGCTTTGGAGGCCCAGTGTTTTTGAATGGGACTGTTTGTTTCATTTCCTCTAGGAAATTGATTCAATGCCATCAGAGCAGTTACCAATATACGTGTCTGCTCTCCTGAGGGGATGGAGTTGGTCAAGCCTTCTGCTTTTGCCAACACCTCTATTTTGGATTTCAGGGTTTGGTTTGCCTGCTCAACTATAGCTTGTCCGGTGCTATTATATGGAATACCCTGTACTAAAGTGATTTGCCATTTGGAAGCAAATTCCTGCACTGGTTTAGAAATGAAATTGGAACCATTATCTGTTTTGATCTGCTTGGGGATACCAAGCCATGCCATGGCTGTCAGCCAGTGCTGAATTGTGGCTTTGGAGTTAGCTTTGCGATGCTGTGTGGCCACGATTATTCCACTGAATGTGTCCACTGTCACAGCAAGCCACGCTTGAGGCTTCAGCAGTTGACACAAGGTGAAATCTGACTGCCAGATTTCTGAGGGCTTGAGACCTCTCGGGTTGACCCCACTGGTCCACAGGGGTGACTTCTGGCAGTGAGGGCAGGTGGCCACTACATGTTTGGCATCCGTTGTGGTGATCCCGCATCTCTTTGCCAGTGCTTTGGGTCCAATGTGAAGGGATTCGTGCAATTGACGAGCATCTTGCAGCGTCCAGACGCCTTTTGCTGCAGTGTCTGCCTTGTCATTGCCGATCTGGAAGTAACCTTTGACTGGGTTGTGGCTGTTGATGTGAATGACGGATACTGTGCCCTTTCGTGAGGAGAGTGCTTCTTCTAGCATCAGGGCTGCTGTTGATGTTGACACACCTGGTCCTGTCATGGCCAGACAGAGCTTTGCCACGAATATAGAGTCTGTTACAATGTTCAGGTGCTCGTCTTGGAAAAGTCCACACGCCAAAACCACTGCTGTCGCTTCCAGTTGCTGCACTGACAGTGTGGGGTCGCATGCTTTGACGCAATGCCATTGCTCTTCTGTCTGCCACACTGCGGCTGCGGTGGAAGTCGTGGAAGAAGCGTCTGTGAAAACTGTTGGTCCTGGCTGTGGTCTGTCCATGACCTTCGGTGGCATGTCTATGTCGACTATGGTCAGCAGCTGAGTCCAAGGTGGTCTGGTGGAGTAGAAGATTTCTCCTCCGAATCCGATGAGAGCAAGGGCTAAATGTTCTGAAATTGTGGTTGACTCTGTGGCTGTTTGCTTGCGAAAAGGAAGATGAATTCTCGCTGGCTCGGTCCCTAGGTGTTTCAAGGCAAGCTTCCTGCCTTTCATGATGAGATTTGAGATGCATTCTATTGCTGGGGAAAAAGCACAAGCTGGTCTTCCAAGGACCACCCATTGAATCGGTCGAGCCTTTTCAGAAGGTCCTTGGGCCAGTGCTCCCACTCCCCCCTTTGGTGTAAAGTGTACGTACAAGTCCAGAGGCATCGCTGGGTTCCATCTGGCAAGTGTGCCGGTGGACATCTGCTGTTCGATGAAGTCGAGGGATCTCGCTGCTTGCGGTGTCAGCTCCTTGGGTTCCCAGGGGTGTTTTCCTTTCAGGAGGTCATACAGAGAGTCCATGACCTCAGGAGGAATCAGGATGATGTTGCGAAGCCATTGCATCGATCCCACCAGGCGTTGCACATCGTGGAGCGTCTTGATGTCTCGGTGGACCTTCACCTTGGGAGGTGTCACATAGGAATTCGTGATCCCCACTCCCAGGAAGGTGACACAGGGTCCTTTTTTGATCTTTGCGCTCGCAATCTCAAAACCATTGGCCTGGAGGGTCTCTGTGATCGTGGACACCAGGTGATCCACTTGGCTTGCTGATGGTGCAGAGACTAGGATGTCGTCCATGTATTGTATGATGGTCGCGGTAGGGTAGGAATGTCGGACTGGTGTCAACGCCTTGTCCACGGTGATCTGGCATACCGCAGGGCTATCAACCAGACCTTGGGGTAATACCTTCCATTGGAAGCGTAGACTAGGTCGCTTGCCATTTGGAAAAACCACGGAGAAGGCAAATCGTTCCTTGTCCTCAGGATGCAAAGGTATTGAAAAGAAACAGTCTTTAATGTCCAATACTGCACATGGTTGTCCTTCAGGGATGGCTGAATTCATAGGTAACAGTGTCTGAACTGGACCTATGGGTTTGATTGTTTTGTTCACTTCCCTCAGGTCGTGGACTAGGCGATAGCCTTCTCCAGACCTTTTGGGAATTGCAAACACAGGGGTGTTCCATGGGCTTGTGGAGGGTTCTATGTGACCCTTTTGCAGTTCTCGTTCAACCAATTCCAGCAAGGCTGTGATTCGAGGCTCTGAGAGGGGCCACTGCTCAACCCAAACAGGGTCTGATGATTTCCAAGTCAATTTGATTGGCAACAAAGGATGCACAGCAGTGGCCCTCATTATAAATTTGTGATTCTGACTCCGAGCATGGCTAGGACATCTCTCCCTATCAGGGGTGGAGAGTTTTGCAAAATGTAGGGGTAAATTGCCACGGTTTATTCTGGTCCCTTTTTTGTGTAAATGGTTATGGCTACCAACTGGGTGCTTTTCCAAGCTCTGGATTGTCCCCCTACTCCATTTACTGGAGGGACTTCTTTGATTTGCCAATGTTTGGGCCAATGGATTAGGGGTATAATGGTACAGTCCGACCCCGTGTCCGCTTGAAACCTGAGTCCAAAAACATGAGGATCTCGACTGCCATAGAGCTGGCACACTCCCCACACGATCAGGGGGTCTTTCCCCACCTTCATGACTAGGGCCACCCAGGGATTCCGCTCTGTGTCGCCCCCTGCTGACCCTGTGTCACTGGCGCAGTTTGTGACGGTGGGGGGTGCATAGCTACCACTGGTGGTGCTGCACTGCTCTGCCACGGGATAGTTGATGGAGATGTGACACTGACTGGTTCCTGTGTATATATGGGGTACGAAGGTCCCCCAGCCCACTGGGTGTTGGGAAAGATGGGCCATCTCGGAATGGGAGGAGGCTGAATATGGCCCATACGCCCCCTCCCTCTCCCGTTTCCCCGGAGTTTGGATCTGCATTCCCTGGCTATGTGACCCTTTTTCCCGCAACTCCAGCAGGTGGGTCTCTGGCGCTGTTGGGTCGGGGGTGCTGCTGCAGGTTGCTGTGTCACAGGTTGCTGTGCTGGCTGAGGACAGTTAGCTGCCAAGTGACCTGTTTGGCCACACTTCATGCATGGTAATGCATTGGTTATAGTATGAATTGTAGCTTGCATAGGGATCAGCTGTTCCTCTCTTACCACATGTTTGATCATGTCAGCTAAAGTAGCACCTGCTGGCAGAGAACGTAGAATGTCCTTAGTAACAGTGTTGCACTGTTGCTTTAGACAATCCAATGCCACAGGTCCCCTTGCTTCCACAGGCAGTGTGGAGGAGTCAATAGCAGCTTGCAACCGATCTACAAAATGTGTGAAGCTCTCGCTCTCTCCCTGCTTGACTGTGGACCATGGTGATAACTTGTCCACCACTCGAGAAGCAACTCTTATGGCTTCTCTGGCTGCTCTTGTTGTTGCTTTGACTTCCTCTGCTGTGAGGAGTGTTGCCTGAGCCTGTGGAGTAACTACGTCGTCATGTTTGCCCAACAGCCTGGACAGGGTAGAGCCATGGAGGGGTTGTCCCTGTCCTGAGCCTTGGGCTAAAGCTGCTGTGCACTGGTCTGACCATTCCTGCTGAAAAACAATCAGCCCTGCCCCGTCGAAAAGCATTCGGGTTATCTGAGAAATATCGAAAGGCAACATATCATTATTGCTAAAAATTCCGTCTATCAAAGTGGACACAACAGCTGACCCTAACCCCTTTTCTTGAATTGCCTTCACCACTGTTTGTATTTCTTTCGTACTCAGAGGTGTGTAGGTTCGTCTTAAATTCTGTCTAGTGCCAGTAACGTGTGCTGGAAAAGCATGGATGGCTGCTGCAGGCTCCCACTCTGCACAAGCAACCTTTATCTTTCCCCAGTCAGTAAGCTTATATTGTGTTGCTTCCCCTGTATTGTAAAAAGCTTTGCTCGGTTTTGGTAAAAAATCCATAAATTCTACTATTTCCGATTCTGATTCTGTGTCAATCTCAGAGCTCTTGGTAAGACTAGCCTCTGAGCTGTGATCCCACTCACAGTCGGAAGTCAACTGCTGGCACACTTCCGGCTTGCTGCACCTTTTTGTCGGGCTTCGTCCCCGTCCCGCCTCCCAGGGGCGGGCTTTCCCCGCCTCCCGGGCTCTGCCCCGTTCCGCCTCCCGGGGGTGGGCTTTCCCCGCCTCTCGGGGGCGGCGCTGGCACGCCTCCTGGGGGCCGTCCCAACCCCGCCCCTCGCGCGCGTGGTGCCTGCCCCCAGAGGGGGTCTTTCCTTTGTAAAATGACCTTGGGGACGATTTCCAACTGCGCGTGCGCGTTTCCTCGCTCTCCCGCGCTTGCGCGATATAAACCGGGACGTCCGAGCCTCCCTCCCGCGCATGCGTTGCTGCGCGGAGCCGCACTTCCCTGATCTCGGCGCCATGTGGTCGGTGACCCCGCCCCCAGCTCGGGTCGCGGTCGCCATCTTGCCAATATGGCGGCGGCGCGCCCGTTCCCAGTATTGCTAATTCTGGCTCGGCTGCCGCATCGCTGCGTGAACGCGGGACGGGCGGTCCCGGCGCTATCGGCTTTAGCGCAGCCGGGGGGACGCCGCGCGGCGCTGCCGCGGGCGGCTCCGGGACCGCCGGCTGCGGCGGTTCGCGGGCTCTTCGCTCTATTTCTCTAACTTCTCGCGAGAGTTCTCCCCAGACAGACCACAGCTTGCCGCCATCCCGCATCCCCGATTCGGGGGTTGCAGCGGGTGCTAACCCGTTCCCGGGTTCCAGAGAGCAACCGCCCCGTGCGGGCAGCGGCGGCAGCGTCTCCGGTCCCGTTAATTTGCCGGTATCGGGCGGATCCGAATCCCGCGGAGGGGCGCAGGGAGGAAATATGGGCGAATGAACCGCGGTATTTTCGGGGGGCTCTGGAGGGGTCCCTGGGTCCGGGGGGTCCCGTGGGACAGCTGGAAAGCCCCCCCCAGGGTTCGGGATGTCTGGGCAAGGATTCTGGGGAGGGTTTAACGCGTCTCCCTCCCACTCGTTCCCGCCACGGGGCTGGGTATTTCCCGGGGGTCCCGCGGGTCCCGTAAGTCCACCCCCTTCCCCCTTTTGCCGCGAGACAGTAAATAAACATGTTTTCACCGCGTTCCATGCCTCCTGTTCCTCCCTCGCCCTTTTCAAAGCCGTTTCTACTTTTCCCCATGCTTTGAGGGCTTTCCCACTGCCGGTGATTTTTGTATCGTTTGCGAGGGCAGCTGTATAGCTCTGCCATCTCTCTGAATTCAATATATCAACGGGCCGCTGAATTGTGCCCAAATCTGTAAGTCTTGCAATAGCAAGATTTAAATTCTTTCGCTCAAAGCGAATCCCCCATTTTTCCTCCATGATTTTTACAACCTGAATAATCGCTTCCATTGCCGATTACTGGTTCTCAGGGCATCCCCTGCTTCCTCCACGGTATTCCAGATCTTGCTGGTACCGCCGTCTTCCACCGTCCAGGCGTTTCCCGTCCCCCAGGCTGTATTCCTGGGCTTTCGGCACCAAATATGTTGCGGCTTATTTAGCCATCATCTTGGTGGCCTGGGTTTCAATGGAGACACGACCGCCACGAGCTGCGAGCGTGGGGTTCGGGCAATGACTCAGCAAAACACCAATGTGGCGTATTCAGTCAAATGCATTTATTATCTAAAACACAGGGTTTAAGTACCTTCTAGTTTTTGCTACGTCATAGGGGGTCTTACTAGTTTCTTAAGGGTAGTGGAAAAAATACTGGCATGCAGGGAAGGAGAGAGGGGTCTGTGACCTTGAGATAAGGGTTATCACGGGAGAGAGAGATGTGCCAGGCCCTGCTCCGTTACAGCCCGATTGTCTTCCGCAGCGCAATCTGTCCCTTCCAACTCACATTCTCTCCACACCCCATGAAGCTTTGCAGTTCCTATGTTAATCTGTTATCCTCTGTTGGTTATTTCCCCAGTTCCTTGTTTTTACCCCAGTTGATTGGTTCCTTTTCGATCCTCTCCCCGACTGGTACCTTTCTCGATCCTTTGCCCCATTGCGAGAATTCTGTTACCCCACCCCCTGCCTTGCCTATACAATTCCAGCTCCCCTGAACTCTCTGGTTCTTCTGCCGGTGGACCCCAGAGAATAAAGAAATCATCTTGAAGACAGAAGGACTCCATCTCACCGCATTTCTCCCATGTCGCCTGAAGTGGCAACAGTCACGGCTGTGCTCGTAGCAGCACTCACAAAGAGCACATGTACTGGTTTGAAAGCAAAACCAGTGAGACTCCCAGTCAGAGATACAATTTAATAGAAGAAGAGAGAAAAAAAAGGTAAAATAAATGGAATAATACAACCTAACACCCTGTTGGTTAGGGTGTTTGAAGCAGTCCAGAAGTCCTTCTGGAGTGGCAGATGTGGTTCCACTGGAGCAGATGATCCTGAGAGAAAAGGGTCCAGTGATAGTGAGAAGGGTCCAGTCTTCCTCCAGGAATCTGGTGGAACCAGATATCTTGTGCTCCTGCATCTCAGTTTTTATCTAGGTAGGAATAGTTGGCTCCTCCCATGGGGTGGAGCATCTCACAATGGAATATATCGTGCCCTTAGTGAGCCTTAATGGCCCATTAGCAGAAAATATCCCCCTGGAGTCAGGTGGGGAAAGAGATAAGAAACACTGCCTCACCTGGTTTGAACCGCTGGCCCATTATCAGAAGGCATCTGCCCCCCTCTCCCTAGAGTTACAAGAGATAAAGAAGAACATCTCCCCAACTGCTTTTAACAGATGAAATAGAATACACATTTTTGGTTCCACAACCCAAGACAGCACAGTAATCACTTTAAGCAAGGAGTGTACAGGGAGCCTTTATAAAGGTGCTTCTGGTGAGAAGGTCACAGCACCTCACCATTGTCCCCAACCGCAACATAGTGGAGTCTCCATGTTCAATCCATTATTAGGTGGAGTGAAAAAAGGTTAACAAAACACCATTCAGATAAACTTAATTAAAACCTCTTAAATTTCAAATAGTGCTTCCCCTTAGAGATTTAAAGCAGTTTTAAAATAATCATCATTTGATAGAATTTTCCTGAGAGTCTTTGTGTATTTAAAAACCTTGTATGAGCAGTACTCAGACTTTCCAGCTAGACAGGCCATTTCTCTTGTGCCAGCATCTGACCTTTAGTTCCTGAAGTGCTTGCCTAAGGAAGCAGTGAGAAACAGCAGAGAAATTACTAACACACTGTGCTTCTCACACAGATGCAGTTTATTAGCGAAAAGTGCCCAGTGACCATACAAAATAACTTTACACCATTCTGCAAGGGAAAGTAAAAGTAGTCCCTAAGGGATAATACCTCCCAGCTCTCAGTTTGGAAGTCTTCTGGTTTCCCTTTTCACCTCATTCTCTTCTTTTAGCATCAACATCTTTTTTTAGCAAGAAGTACCCTATTCCAGGCTATTTTTCTATGTTGCAAGACCGATCAAGTAACTGAGAGCCAATGAATTTTAACAGATATTTTGAAGAGCCACTAGACTTTTTATCTAAATTAAAATATTTGCCCCTCTCTTAGAAATACCCTGTGCTCTGCAAGAGTCAGAACGTTGGAGCAAGACGGGAAAGAGGTTGGATCACCAGAACATATGCCACTAAACTGGCCAAGGTATATCCATTTCTCTCAGTGTCACCAGGCTTGCAGTATTTCTGCAGTTCCATCATCATTTAACACATTTCTCTGTTGGTTTACTCTGATTTTCTTTTAGCTATGAGCAGCCTTTTCTAATGGTTTGATTGGAAAAGCTAAAGAAGCATAGAAAAAGGATGTCTGTGGAGGGCAGGGGTGCCCAGCACTGTCTGAAGTGAACTGGACTACAGTGAGTGTGTTTCTGCCATCTTCAGATGTGTGCAGCTTGGGTAGAGGAGATTACAGAAAAAGTATTTAATAATTCATCTGCAAGATGAATTAGCTTTTGGTAAGAGCCTGAAAAGTCTGGCTGTGGTTGTATATAGGAGACTCTACAGAGAGAAGACTTGGGAAATATGTGAAGGGTGGTTAGTCCTGAAAAAAACCAAAACCAAATGCACAGACCAGGATGAAAATGAAATTAAAATATTGCAGCCTTTTTAGAGAAAAGTAATGTACCCTAGACAGCCAAGTCAGCATGAATCTATCCCTGCTGGAGCTGTGTTTCCTGACTATTGCTGTCTAAAGTTAAACATAATGGCCCTGACATATAAGCTCGTTTATATCTCCATTAACAGCCAAGGACTTTGAGCACTCTTTGTCCTCAGTGATCAATACTGAGTCTGAAAGAGAAAAAAAGAAAGCCACTGCCACTCTGTAGTTTGGTTATCCTCAATATCATATTTCTATTCAAAATAGCCATCAGAAATGTCTCTTGCTTCTTACAAAAACAGAATGTAAGCAGGAAATACTAATTGGGTTTTTTCCCCCTATAAATAATTAGCAGGGGAATAAAATTATTTTAAAAATTACCCTTTGAAGTGAACAGAATGTATCCATTGTGCAGCTGACAGTACAGGAATAACCAGGCAATTGTTATCACCTGCTATCTGTATGTGAAGGAATAGTGCTGTCACTACAGAACTTCTCAGAGTGTTTGTGGAAGAGGTGCAGCCTTTGCAGATCATGTACATACTGGCACAACATGTTATGCTAAACACATTCATTACTCATTCCTCCTGCTGGAATGCAGTGGCTTTGGATTTTTTCCTAAGGAGACCAACCTTACAAAACTTTTATTCCTCTATCTCTTTTTTTCCTTTTCTGTCTTTTCACAGCTTCCTCCTTGTCCCAGTAAGTGTTGAACACACTTCTCAAATTTCATTGCAACTGGCTGAAGGAGGTAAGCCCCAAACATATTTGCTGCTGTGTACTTTAGGCAGTGCCTTGCAGAGCAGAGCTGAGTGTGTCCATCCTGCTGAGCAGAACCTTAGGACACTCTGAACAGGAAGCTGTTTGTTTGATTTGTCCCCTGAATAATCAGCATAAGCAGCTTGAAATCAACTGGTGTGTGCATACCCTCATGCCCTTGCCTTCTGGTAAAAAATATGAGGCAATAGGAGGGAAGCCAAGGAATCAGGAGGAGACAAGGAACACGAGGCAAGAGTAATGATAATTTGACAGTGATGCAAAGGGCACAAATAACATAACTAGGAAGACACCAGGATTCTAAGTTCAACTCCCCCAAGACCATGAATTTCTGCCTTGCCTGCACATTGAGCAAGCCTCTAAACACCACCTGCCTGGCTTGTCCTGCCTCTGATACTCATGCTTATGAAAAACAGGAGCTGTACCTGATCTCAGGCAAAGCAAAAAAAAATATTATTCCTATCCACCTGCACAAATGCTCAGTGCCATCAGAGCTGTTACAGTGGATGGCAGAGGGAAAGGTGCTTTGGCAATGGAAAATACTGGGATTTGAATGGGTAGTGAACCTTCGCTACCTGGATAAATTCTCATCCCAAGATTTTTTCTGATCATAGTTTTTAAGCTCTGTCCTGTTATTGTGCTGGCTGAATAATTTCATAAGTAACTATTTTTTTCTGAGCATTTCAGGTTGCAGTTAGATTACTGCAGGAGCAGTTTTGTCCCCAAATGTTCATCTCTGCTTTCCAGACCCCTCCCAGCTGTGCTGACAATGCCATTTGGTGTGGGGAACTGAAGGGATAGTGACCTAAGTAAGACACGACCCACCAAAAGAAAAAGTTTATTTTTCAACTACGTCAGTGTCCTTCATAATCACGTGTGTTAAAAATAGGCCAAGAGACCACCTCCTTTGAAAAGGCCTTCATTAGAAATCAGCTCTAGGTAGGGGGCTCGAGGAGCTGCTCCCACGGAAAAGGAGATACAGGTCGAATCTGCTGCTGACACCGCAGAGTTGGGATTCCCTCCTCACGGGAGTTACCAAAGAATCCCCTTTGCTCCTGTGGTCCAGGGTGGTCACCTCTCTCGAGTTCCTTTAAAGTCATGGCGAGAAGGTAACAAAATACCTGCTACCTGCAGGTAGCTGGATGTGTGCCTCGCACAGCATTGTCCTTCTTAGGTCCAGTTTCTGTGTCGGCTCGCTGCTTTTTAGGGGTTTTTTTCTAGCGTCGACTGGACTTCCGGCTGTAGTCAGGCACTCTGGGAGTCTTCCGATTTCCATAAGGGGCGGTGTCCACAGTTCGAGGGGCAGGCAGGGGAGGCAGCAGGAAGCAGCGGCGGGCTCACCCGACGGGGAGAGGGGAGCCCAGAACCCAGGGAGAAAGAGTACAAAACTCGGGACATAACAAGCAGAAATTCAGGGGTACAGATTCAACATGAACAGTTTAAAACAGGTAAGTAACAGTGCAACTTTAATTTTACAGTAAAACAGTATAACAGTACAACTTGGGAGTGCATAGCATGGGGCTCTCTATTTCTTTCAATGTGCAGCAGCAGACAGCACCATGAGAAGAATGGATGGGTATTCAGGAATGACAGTCTTCCACTGTAATTCTGTGTCACTACCCAGAAATCACAATCCCCTGCTTGAGACTCTTCTCTCTCAGTCTTTTGAGTCTAACAGAAGCTGCTTTAAAGAAATAATTGTTTAAGTCAAGTGTTCCCTGAAAAATGTGCAAGTGAGCAAAGAAGGAGCTGGGGAGATCGCACAGAAATCACACAAATTACAATGACCTAAATATTCATTCCCAAAGAGAAGGCGTTTGGGGTAAATTTTTTTTATTATTTTTATTTTTATTTTTTACCCTGGTAATAAATTCTGCTGGCTAAAACATTATCCAAAATGTAAACCTGGGTGCAGTGTGAGAAGTGTTTCCACTGATGCTGCTCAATAGTCACTCTGCCACACGGACACTGACACAGAAGTGGAAAAAAAAAACATTTTTGGTTTTTAAAAATTCTGCAACTCTTATCCTGGGAAACATAATAACAGACCTCCTAGGAAGATATAATCTTTTTTCCATCTCCTTTTACTCTCTTTTTTTCTGCTGTGTCCCAAGATCTGCTGTGTTTTCAGTGCATCAACTTTTGAAGGCATGAGAGCATTTAAGTGGAAGGTAGAGTATAAATCACTGTCATTAAAAACAGAAAAAGAGGCAGAGGCTATCAGCAAAGATGGATTTAGGAAAGCAGATCACCTGAGAAACTATGATTTATTATTTTGAGAGAGTAACATGCATCTTAGTAAATCGGTGGACCTTCCAGCATGCCTAACCTGTTTCTAGGAAGTCACTGCAAGAACCCAACTGTGCTTGATTGTGTTACTTTGGGCATTACTGTTCCTCTGTTTTTCCCCCTTCTTCCATGTTGTCTCTGCAATAAAAAGCCCTAGGTGTGGGACAGCTTTTGCCAGGAGGAAGAATAAGGATCACAGGCATGCAAAGCTGATTTCCTTTGTTCATCATGCTTATAAAAAGGAATAATAGAAATTACTATGTTAAAATTAAAAAAAATATGTCATGCTAGAAGCTTCTGATTACAGGACTGGACACTAGCAAAATTCTAGCTGTGCTCGACAGAACAGAGTGTTTTCCTGAAAGGGCCTAAGGGATTTTTTTCTTGCTAAGGTGTTTTTTTTTTTTTTTTTTTTTTTTTTTTTTCTTTCCCTGAGATTCTTCTAAGATATAAGAGAGGTTTAAGCCTGAAAATAGTTTAGCCCAAATACATGCACTTGCATTTTCTGGAGCTGCAGGCACTACCCAAAGTAGTTCCTACAAAGACAGATAGTAAACTTTTCCCTGAAGCATCTTTCAAGTAACCAGTTAATTAGGTATTATGGTCACAGGGCTGAAAGGTATGTGTGTATAACAACAGGGAAGTGGAACACAGAGAAGAGTGCTGGGAGGTGGGAGGGAGAGGGAATGAACCGGTCAGAGCAGTCTTGGGGCAGTTTGATAAAATGTTTGAATCCTGAACAGCCTGATACAAATTTTTGTGCAGCTGATGAGCCTCCACCCTTGAGACAATGCACCTGTGAAGGCTTTGCTGCAAACTGACAGTGAAAGCTTTTACCTGTCATGGGTGACATGCTGGTGACTCTTGACACTTTGTGCTCGAGTTTGCGGCGCCCGGCTGATCCTCTCTCCTCCCAAGGGGTCCGGAGCATCCAGCAGGTCCGAGCGGGGAAGGGCAGTGCCCCAGAGGCGCGGGAGCTGGCGGGAACGCCCGGCAGAAGTGACATCGGGCAGAGGGGACACCCAGCAGAGGTGACGCCCAGCGAGAAATACCACCCGGTAGAAATGACACCCACTAGAGGTGACACGCGGCCGTGGTGACACCGGGCAGAAGTGACACCCCGGCTGGGGAGGGCTGGGGGAGCTGCGCTGCCCCTGCGTTGTCCCGCCGCTCCTAATGGAGCGTTCGGGGACCGCAGAGCAGGAATGAGGAACTCCGGCTGCGCAGCCGCCTCCGCCCCGGGCGTCCTCCTGGAGCTCGGGATTTTACTCCTGAACCGGCGTCCTGGGACCGATCCCCTCCCCGGTGTGCGGTGACCCCCCCCCCCCCCCCCCCCCCCCGCCGTCTCCCCTTCCCCTCCTTTCTCGAGCATCCCTGTGCTGGCAGGGTCACATGTTTGGTCTTTGATGCCTTTAATCCCACCCTCAGCGCCCGAGAGGGAGGCGGGAAATCCGCGGAAGAGAAGTGAGCCACACGCCGAGAGCAGGATCCCGGCGGGAGCGGAGCTGCGTGCGGAAGGGAGGCGGGAGCGGCCGTGCGGGGCTGCTCAGCGGATCGGGTAAATCTCCCGCTCGGATCGGGTAAATCGCCCGCTGGGATCGGGCTGTCCCGGGGGGATGCTTCCCCTTCCCTGTGGGGGATAAGGGGCGGTGCACCGAGGCTGGGGGAACAGCTTGGGAAGGGGGGAAGGAGGAGGGAAGGGGGGCCACGAAGTTATGGCTGATGAGCAGCCACAACTGCTCATCAGGGCTGGGCTTGGCTGCTGTGGCTGCGGCACTCGAGCCAGAAGGGAAGTGGAAACCCTCCGGGGATCGAGGAGATGTTTCTGTGCTTGCTCCGGGGATGTCCCTGTACGTGGTGACGAGCAGGAGGACAAGTGGCCAGAGCCTGGCCGGGCCTCAAGAACCGGCCCTTCCCTTAGGGAAGGTGAGTGGAACTCTTAAGGGAACGGGGAAAAAGCCAACCAGCTTCTGCCCTGTGCTCGGTGCCACCCAGAGCAGCCGAGGTAGAAGCATGGCCAGAAATCTCTGGTCTGAAATCGGGGTCTGAAACCCGGATCCGTTTGGGTCTGACGACTGGGCACACTGAAACGCCCTCTATGTCTGCTGTCCTGCAAGGACGGCAAAGAGTGGAGGTGGGATCAGCTTTTCTTATCCAACGCCCTCTCCTCTTTGACCATCACCACTGAGGTAACTGCTATTAATCCCGGTGCTTTACGGGTCACCTTGTGCTACCTGGCAGCTCTCCCGAAGGGAACGGGGAGCACCTAAGAAACCCAATGGCCGAAGTCGCTGACATTTAGAATCAAAGGCTGTTGAGGAAATCTGCAGTTGTGCTGTGATGCAGCAAAACATGAAACTATGCTGATGTACACTACAGGTTCCTGGGCTGGCTTCTCTCCTGCAGTCACTGAGAAAACCATTTATGTGCAACCGTAAGGGCACACCAGGTTAGCAAGCATTTGCAAGCACAAAAGCCAGGAGGAACACCTCACATGTGCACATGAGAAATCTGCTGCTTTCTTGTCTGTCTGACAAGGACATTACTAATTATACCACAGATTATTTTTCAGCTCCTGCATTTACCTCATTTTTTCCCCTTAGGGCTCAAGCAGGATCCCCCAGAACCAGGGCATTCCATTCACCACGCCTTCCTATGCAGAATAAACACTTTGGTTCATACCTTGTGGGGGGAGAGGAGGAAGAGGGTGTATATTCCTCAGGCACAAGTGGTGAATACAGAGAAGTCAGTAATTAACCAGTAGTAGAGAGTCTCTTTAAGGAGGAATGCTTTTCATCAATATGACTAAACATTTTTCTTTCAAACTGAGGTTTCAATCACAATACTCTGGTTGTTGCCTTGTACAGTTTTGCATTTTGATTGTTACATAGACCTGTCCCAACTGGAAATTTACAGCTTTTGTCATCAAAGGCCTTTGTTCACAAATATTTACTTCCTTATTCCTGTACTTTATTCTTCACAGTCATAAACAACAGTAAAGCTACAACATCTGCAGTGTGAACAGCCATCACCACATCTGTTTTCTTTTCTCTCCCTCTCCCCCCCTTCATACACTCACAACTCTACTGGTACAGGTGAATTTTTAAGAGAATTTATCATTGTGGGAATAACAAAAACGTTTTATTAATGATTAGATGATGATCAAATTATATTTAATGATAAATTGCAAATGGTGATTAAGGAATGATTCAATTATAATTTAACAACGATATAACAATAATTAATAATTAAGCTGTAATGAAATGGCAATTGAACCATGTTTTAGTTTCTGATTTCAACAATGATTTAAACCATGATTAGACTCTGCTACTTACTACATTTCTACACCTAAAGCTGTTCATATATAAATGTCATGAACATACAATATACTTTTAGGCTTAATGCAAAATATGTTACCCCACTATAGACATCAGGTGCTGGGTAAGGGAGTCTCAGCCTCCAGGAGTGTCCTTGAGCAATGTCCCAACTCACGGGGAGAGCTCCACCAGGACACACAGGAAAGCTCTGTGGGCTTGCAGGAGCCACAGGAATCCACAGCCTACAGTGACTGAGGTAGCCAACACCTCTTTGGTGTAGGTGCAGGAGTGCAGCTGGAGCAGTTCCAGTTCCTGGCTCAGGCTGATACCTTTAGCTCCTGTAAAACATGGCCTAGACACCTGAATTCCTGGGAAGACAGGCCTGTCAGAGTCACAGAATGGGGCAGTTTGGAAGGGACCACAGTGAGTCTTCTGGTTCCACCTCCCCGCTTCAGCAGGGTCATTCCAGAGCACGTGGCACAGGATTGTGTCCAGGCTCTGGAATATCTCCAGTGAGGAAGACTCCAGAGCCTCTCTGGGCAATCTATTCAGTGCTCAGTCACTGCACAGGGAAGAAATTCTTCCCCATGTTCAGGTGGAACTTCCTGAGCATCAGTTCCTGCCTGTTCCTCTTGTCCCACTGCTGGGTCCCATGTGGCTCCATCCCCCAACCTCTCCCTGCAGATACTGACAGACATGGATCTCTCAGCCATGTCTTCTCGAGGCTGAGCTGCCGCAGCTCCCTCAGCATTTCCTCATAGGAGAGATGCTCCAATCCCTTCATCATCTCCTGGAGCACAGGTAGTTTTTTTCCAACCATTCCACTCAAAGGAGGTTTGAAATCTTGCAAAACAACAAATGGTTACAGGACAAGTGCCACAGCCAAGAGTCCAGCTTGGAAAATCTTTTGGGACTTCTGGGATCCTTCTGACACGGGGAATTTCAGTGACAGGCTTGCCAAGTTTGTGAGGGCCTGAATTTGAAGCTGCTGTGGGAGGGGAATTTCAAGAGTTTCAGTTTAAAGCCTGGGCTAGCAAGAGATGCCCAGAACACGGGGAAGGATCACAGATCAGCAGGAGGGCACCTGAATTGCATTACAGAGGAATTCCAGCCACTCCAGCCACTACTTTGCCTTCATCGGAGCCCAACTTACCTGCCTCTGTGCAAAGGCATGGGGAAGGAACACAGAGAGCTGGAGTCAGGGGCACACCTGCAGGGCTGCCAGCTCCTTGGCATCATGGCAATGTGCTGGGGTGGCTCCTGGGACTGGAGTGGTGGAATGGAAGGATACAGAATCTTTAGCAAGGGCAGGTGGGGGAAATGAGGAGGGCTCACCCTCTATCTCAGTGACCAGCTGGCGTGAATGCAGCTCTGCCCAGGGATGGGTGAGAAGCTACCCAGGAGATATCAATCAGGATTAAGGGAGGACAGGGACAGGTGATTTTATTGTGGGGCTTTGCTACAGGCCACCCCACCTGAGTGGATGAGTCCCTATATAGACGGATAGACTCTCATGATCACAAGCCCTCGTTCTCTTGGGGCACTTCAACCATTGCCTTAAGTCTTTGTGTTTAGCTACTACTTTGCAGAACTCTTCTCAGGCTGCTCTCTACTCCCACTTTATCTGATCTACCTGACTGCTTGGTAGCAACAAGGGGAGGGAACACTGCTCTCCCATGAGATTGCCCGGCAGGGAGGCAGCCAGGTGAAATGGGCTCCATTCAGATTTATGTGACAGAGGAAAATCAATAGACATGAGAAACAAGACAGAAGTTGGGGGAATAACTGTAATTATATATATTGAGTTCACAGCCTCTTTCACTGGTGGCATAGTCAAATCTTCTTAGTTTAAATAAAATTCAGCTGCCACATCTATGTACCTACTTTCTTAGTTCAGTAGCTTTCAAACAGTCATCATGGTTTTCTAGGGATTTATGAACAACCTGTAAAAGTTAACTACAGTCCAATGAGAACAGCAAGCCAGCCTATGACAAAATTTACATTCAAGTTTTAATTCTGCAATTTCTGCTGTTACCTAACTGGACATGGTTACGCCGTGCATATTTGTGCATTTTTACTGTTCCAATAGTGCTTAAATTCCATCTCCTTGGACAGAAGAGGTCTGTGTGTTCATTGACAGGCCCTGAGGAATGGCAGATCAAAAGAGACAGCAGTGCTTTCAATTTCCATTTCATGTACCACGTAACTTTTGCAAAGGGCCAAGTCCTCTGCCCCTCTCTAGCCACTTCTCTTATACTTCAAGCTGTCATTAATCTGTTAACTGTGACAGTGTAACACTGAAAGTGTTATACCTTTAGTACACAGACCACAAGAAACAAAAGTTAAGGGAGTGAGAGATTTAGTGCAGCAGCCCTGATCTTTGCTTGGTTTATCGGATGATAAGATGATAGATGACATTCATAATCTATGGATAACGTAAGAACAATTGCTTTCAGCAGTGCTTGAGGAGGTGAGAGATATATTTGGTACCTGCCAGTAAAGTACAATCAAAGAACAACTACTGGTCTCTTACCATTAAGGTTCCTCTGAATGATTTTAGCAGCACAGCTCTTGCTGGCATGGTTTGTATTTTCTAGGGAGCCCAACTCCCAGTTTGGCATGGAAGTGCAACAGTCACATCTGTGGATGCTTGGCTTCCACTGGATGCTGCTATTGTCAAGGGGGGGGCTGACACATTGCAGAAAGATTATCTGGCACCTGACCTACTAAAAGCTGTTAGAAAACAAGAGGAATTACAGATGAGAAAAGCTGGCCATCTGGCCCAGTAATGGGGATCAGCTCATGGCAGGGACCTCAGGTTTTGGAATTTGAGGATATCTGTACATTCCCTGTCAGCATGCCTGTATGTTACAGGAGATCTCAATGGCTCCTTGGGAAGCCTCCATCAGCTTCCTCAGATTTGAGCAGGATGTTTGTCATAACACAACAAAAGCCTTGTTTCTGCCAGAGAGGTTCATCAGCAGAGGAGCTGGTCCTGAGCTGGCAGCTCATCTGCATGGTGTTAGGCTGGGGCGTAGAAAAGCTTTTTTTCAACTTCGGTGCTGCTATAGGATCAACACACAAGGGAAAGCTATCACTCTTGTGAGCACCATTACTCCCACCACTGCTATGGCCCAGCTGGGACTGTGACAGCCCATGACATTTCCGTGACATTTTCCAAGAGCCTGCCTTTGTTTCCCTCTTTCATCCCTTTGTAGGGAGATGACTCTATGGCTCTGACCACATGACTTCATCCAGCTATTTTTATGCTAGGAAAGAACTGGCTTTTCCCACTGACACTGAGAAGTAGTGTAGATAGGCCAAAAGGAGTAATGTAATATTGTAATTGTTCTTGCCTCATGGTGCAGGGAGGAGTAAGCAAATGGTGTCTCTTACATCAGCTATTCAGGAACTTAAAATTTGCAGCTTTGAAACAAATAGGAAACTTTGTTCCAGTAACATCTCTCTGTGGAGAGGAGTTGGAAGCAAACAGAACATCAGCTTTCTCTTTTAAAGCACAAGCACAGCAGACTCAGTACCCCAAAAAGTAAATTGCTTATTTTTCTACTCTCCTCAGTGTGCAAAGAGATGAGTTTTCCTGAACAGCGTAATTCAGCCAAGTAATTAGGGGACTAATGAAGATATGATATAGTTTTGGAATTAGGTGTTTCTGGAAGAAATCTTCATTATGAGAATCTAAGAAAATAAACTAGCCAAATCTACAGTTTTATATACAGCTTCTAGTTGTGTTTAAACAATGGTTCAGTTCTACACAGAACATGTGTAAATCTGGCCTCCACTGCAAGTATTTTATGGTTGCAAAGTAGTTATTATTCAGGTTTAATAAAGTGTGGGGTTTTAAGGCACTATAAAATCCAAATCTGATTCTTGCTTTTCTCCTCAGACTTCTTTTTTTTTTTTCTGTCTGAAATGCCACTTGCTTGAAAAACAAGATGTTTTTTCCCCTAGAAAGGGGAAAAAAAAAGGAAATGACAATACAAAGAGCTCCTGAAAAGTGTCTCCTCTGAAGTCAGAACAAGCCTAATTGCTAGAAAACAGCCTGAGCAGAAACTCTGGATTCAAATTGTCGTGGTTTGGAAAGACAGGTATCTGCCAGGGAAAGCTGCAGTTTCCCTTGGAATGGAGAATTATTATGATTTTGCAATTAAGGGCTTTCAGGCAAAGATTTGGGAATAGGAATAACAGTTCTTTACTAGGAATTTTAACAATACAAATGTAGTAGTTAAAAAAAAGCAAAACCAAGGAAAAAAAACCAAGCAAACAAACAACAATCCTAGAAAAGCTGAGAGAGACAGAGATACAACCTGATACCCTGTTGGTCAAGGTGTTGGAAGGAGTCCACAGTAAGTCCTGGAGTGGCAGATGTGGTTGTGTTGGAGTAGAGATGATCCTGAGAGAAAAGGGTGCAGTGATGGCAAGAAGGATCTGGTGTTCCTCTGTGAATCCAGTGGAACCACATACCTTGTGTTCCTACATCTCAGTTTTTATCTAGGTAGGAATGGTTGGCTCCCCCTCTGCCCCCTCCCACCCCCCCCCCCCCCCCCAAATTATTAATGAAAAAATGCTCAAAGAATTACTACTAGTGCTTCAATACAATATCTCAAGATCTCATTACCAGCTGATAGGTTTTATAGCTCAGAGCTTCAGCATAGCTGGAAGATGGAAAGTAAACTTTTTCCCTGAGAACTAAACTAAACTTCTAGTTTTCCTTTTCCCACTGTGGTCCTCTCTTTCAAGTTTGGAGGCTGGCTCAGAGACAGTGCCCACAATGATGCTTCTATCAAGACAAGGCTCAACAGCATGAGCTATAGAATATGATTCTGCATATTTGCGTTCTCTTAATGCATGTGACAAGTTAGCTGGAAGGCCCAGGATTTTGGATGAATAAATGCATTTAAATGCCAGATCTTTGCATCTGATAGATTTCAGGTCTTCACATCCTGAATTCTCAGGACTTGGATCTAGCAGCTGAAGTGCAGCCATCACCTTTAAGGCCTTTACAAAGCTCACTGATGCAATTCAATGCAGCATTTGTGCAACAGGATTGTGTAACCAGACAGGTAAGAAAACTATATGGGAGGAACCTGCAGATTCTCATGCATCAGCATGTAAATCTGTTTTCAGTTTAATTACGCTAAATCTTATCTTGAGCTCTAAGAGAGCACAACACTGGTGCCACAGTCTGTCTAAGGATGGTTTGAGATCTCACAGCATGAACTGCCTGTTCTCGAACAAATATTTGGAATAACTTTTGTGAATTTTGCATTTTTTTTTGTTAAAAGGCCTTTTATAGACAGTTGTCACATTCCCATATTGGCAAGAGGGAATGTATTTCACAAGGCAAGAGGGAAAAAGTTCTCCTAATGGTAAAAACAGCAAATCTGTGACCTCTGTAAAGAAGGCAGTTCTGAAGTATCTCCAGAGCCAGACCCTGCTCCATGTATTCCAAGTCTTTTCTTGTACAAGATCCATTTTTCTGAGACAGAGGAGAAAAGCCATGATTTTTTCCATCCATCCAACTTTGCTTAGGCTGCTTCAGATGCTAGTGCAGAAGAAGACAAAAAATAACATTTTGGTTTGGAACCACCATTTGATGATCAGAACTTGCTAAAGGCAGATGGTAAAAAATTGGAGAAACTCT
The DNA here is from genome assembly GCA_016584745.2 of Phylloscopus trochilus trochilus. Taxonomy (NCBI): domain Eukaryota; kingdom Metazoa; phylum Chordata; class Aves; order Passeriformes; family Phylloscopidae; genus Phylloscopus; species Phylloscopus trochilus. The sequence goes on along the minus strand of WQNJ02000015.1, from coordinate 14,394,077 downwards.
GCACTGAACCCAGTGCATATTCAGTCAAATCAGTAAGGGTAACATGAGTAACTCAGTTCTTAGGGAGAGGGACTAAGAAATTAAAGGGAGAATGAAATGGCAGATTAAAAGTGAGAGTACTGACATAAGAGAATTCATCTGAACAGTCTCACTGTCCTGATTTGGGGTAAGCTTTTATCAGCCAGGCTGTGAGGTGTTCAGGGAAGTCAGAGAAGCGGATATGGCAAAATCTAACTTCTGTGAACGTGGATATTTGCTTAACGCAAATGTGTATGCAAAAAATTTACATATTTATGTGAATACTTCAGTTTAAAATTAAAGGCATATACTTCTAAATTGCTTACTTTAAATAAGAAGTAGGAGTCAATGGCTCAATTACAACACGTAAATGTTGCTGTGCCCATGTATTTCACAAGGTCTAGTGAGGAGGAGACATCTGAGAGAAACACACACACATATTACCCTTAGCATACACAGGCCTTCAGTGAAGTAAATCGGTGTCTTTGTTTTATGGCTTCACACACTGGGGAGGAGAGTGAAAAAAACAGACATTTGGAAGTGTGTAAGCAGCAGGAAGGAAGCATGTGTGCCTCCAAAGAGGTAAAAGTTTATCTCTCCAATATGTGCTAGACCAAGATACAAGAGATCTGGCTTTGCTTCTTGGCTGTGATCTAAACATTACTACGTCAGTGTCACCAGTCAGGGATACCCAAATTCTGTGCCTTTAACAAAAAGGCACATCCACACATCCTGCATCCACCTTGCCTGTTGTTACATGTTTGAAGCATGGTAACAAATAAGCGAGGCCTTTTGAGCTTGGTTAGATCAGAGCTCCTATGTACTAAAAAGGCCTTAGGGGTCCTTTGCTGGAAACTAAGTTTGGCTCATCTGTCCTCAATCTCCCAGGATTATTTTGTGATGTCTCCACCTCAAGGGATTCACAGGGGCCTTGTATTTTGGCTTACTCAGAGACTAGTCCCCTGGTTTCTATTTTCTCTGTCAGTTCCTATTTCAGTAACCACCCTTTTTTCTTCCTTTCTAGGCTTGGACAGCCTGTGCAGGTTTGGCAGCAATGGCCCCAGTGGTATCCTGCAGTCCAGGGAGAAGGACGCTTTGGAAGTGAAGGATTGAGGGCATGAGCAGTGCAAGAGTGCCCTCCTTCTGCAGTAGTTATGTTAAACCGATCCTGGCAGCTCTGGGGGAAGTGGTGCCACTGGTCCAGCCCTTTCATCCATCTCCTCACCCTGACCGTGGTGACTTTTGGTGTGTTGGCACCTTTGATCTGCCACCGGCTCCTCCACTCTTACTTCTACCTGCGGCACTGGCACCTGAACCCCATGAGCCAGGAGTTCCTGGAGCAGAACCAGCAGGAAGGCCAGGATGCCCTCCATTACTTTGAGAAGATGCAGATGCCAAACGCCTCCAAGGCCCCTGGCAGTGATGCCTTCCAGCCCTTGCTGCTGATCACCATTATCACAGTGCAGAGGCAGAATAATTTCCACTACGTCTTGCAAGTGGCCTCTCACTTCCACCGCCTCCTCCAGAAATGTGGGACGCATTGCCAGAGGCACCGCATGCTCCTCTGTAACGTGGAGTCAGACCCCAGCAGCCATCAGGACGTCAGGCTGCTGAGCAGCCTCTTTCCTGTGGTCAGTCGTGACAGAACTGGAGAGAATCCTGACCCCAGCCTGAACCAGTTCGAGAAGGAGAAGCAGGACTACGTCTTCTGCCTCGAGCAGTCACTGTTGGTGTATAACCCAGAGTACATCCTCCTCGTGGAAGATGATGCTGTGCCAGAGGAGGAAATATTTTCTGTCTTGCAGCACCTCTTCTTGGCCCGGTTCTCCAAGCCCTACCTCAGAGACGCTCTCTACTTCAAGCTGTACCACCCCGAGAGGCTCCAGCGCTACTTCAACCCTGAGCCCATGAGGATCCTGGAGTGGCTGGGCCTGGGCATGTTCCTGGGGCCGGTGCTGACCTGTGTGTACTGCTGGGCCGCGGGGCGGGCAGGCCCCAGCTGGTGCCTGGTGGCGTTCTTCGCCCTGTACAGCATGGCCCTGTCGGAGCTGGTGGGGCGGCACTACGGGCTGGAGCTGCGCCGCCTGCACCCCGTGCTCTACAACGTGGTGCCGGCCAGCGAGTGCTGCACGCCCGCCATGCTCTTTCCCGCTGCCTCCGCCCACCGGGCCTCGGGATACCTGCGGGGGCTGCGCTGCCGCCGGGGCTTCGCCAAGGACACCGCCCTCTACTCGCTGCTGCGGGGCAAGGGCGAGAACGCCTTCGTGGTGGAGCCCAACCTGGTGCGGCACGTGGGGATGTACTCCAGCCTCCGACTGAACAGCAACCCGAAACTGCTGTGAGCTGCTCCTGCCTTGCCACACAAGAAACACCCAGGGCACTTGCTGTGGGCAGAGGGACAATGTGCAAACTCAGACTTTGTGCTGCTTGCACTGGGCATCCTGTGTCTTCATGGGGACAAAGAATAACTCTCTCTAAAAGTGAGAGTTTTCTTTAAAAATTAGCTTATGTACATACAGACCCTACTTAATATGATCTTGGAACTAATCACCATGCACTACCTGGGAGGGGAATGGAGGATTCCAGTTCACTCTCCTTAGCCATTCCCAAAGAAAAGCTCTCACACCAAAATATGCACAGCTTTCCTGCCTACTCTCCTTAGGACAGTGGTTACAAAAATCCTCACCTTAGGGCATTAGAAATGCTGGACAAAAATGAATGTTTCAAATTTAAGCTAATGAGGAGGGGAAGGCCTTATTACCCCATCCTTACTAAGGTCTGATCTCTGATCTGTCTGTGTTCCAAAGCTGTGGTTTTGAGCAGACCCTTCAAAAGCAGAAGTCCAGGAACTTCCCCACAAGTTCTGCCTAGATACTTGAAATTTATGAAGTCTCTTTAGTTACTGTCTCCCCATCTGCACCTCCACCATTCCCACTTCTTTTCCTTCCACTTGAGGCTCTCAAAAACAAAACCTCTGCTGCTTCATTAAAGGTCACCTCTGAAAGCAGGGTTAGGGAAATAAAATCACTGCCACTGGTGTTGCATAGATGGGTCACAAATGCACATTTTCATTGATACATGATACACATTGTACACAATGATTGTTGTGTTGGTTGGGATCATCAACCCAACACAACATTGTACTGGATCCATTAAAAGAGGTCTTATCAGCCACTGGGTGAACTTAGACATTCAACATGAATTTACCTTGACTTTCCCTCAGCACAGAGGCAAAGGAAAGATTAGATCAGGTGCTGTTGTTGTACAGGTTCCTTGTTCATTCTGGAGCTGTAATCACAGCTGAGCTGGAGTGGTTCATTCACTGCTCCTGGCAGAAAGCAAAATACCTGTAGGAAACAAACACAGCTGTTCACAAGAACAAGCAACAATAGCACAGCACATCAAAGGGTCACTCTGACAGTGACCATGTATCCTGGTTGTTAGGCATCTGGGATAGGTACTTTGCACCAGGGCTGTGGGCACAGTTAAATATAAAACCTTGTAGATGCAAGAGACCTCATACTGAACGAAAACAGGCAAAAATTGAGTATATCTGATGAAAAGCCCACTTTGGCTTTAGCAAGATTTGAATCAAATTCACTTTGAGGTAGCATTTGGTTGAACTATTTTTAAAACCTATTCCTTGCTTTGGAATGAATTAAGAATTTTTTTTTTTTTGAGTTTCATCAGTGGGAGTTGTATGGGTTTTTCTTTTTGGCAATGGAAGGGCTCTGCTTTGCATTTTCTTCTCCCAGCTCTCTCCCAGGTGATTTATGCCTTAAGCTCTTAACAAGCCTGATTGTAGGTGAGAAATACCTAAAATTCCTGAGAGATGAAACCAAAGAAAATGACAACTCTCCCTCTGTCAGCACAGTGGGTCTCAGTTACACAGCACAAAGGCACAGTGCAGGTTTGCTGAGAAACAGCATCACAGCAGTGCTTTGCTCTCCAGTAATCAGCTTTAGAACATCTTTGGAAATTAGAGTGAGTAAAAACTGCTTGTGGGTCCCACACCATTCCAAAGGCAAGGTCTTTAGGCCTCCTGGCAGAGGACACTGGAAAGATGGCACAGGCAAAACTACATTTTGTTCCCAGCTGCTGAAAGCCCTGGAGATGCCAGGGTGGTTACACAGTGGCAGGTGGGCAAACCTCTCCTCTGGCTTCACTGACTGCAGTGGGCTTTGGGTGGTGTCAGGATTTGTGTGTCACTGTATATTTATTCCACCAAGTGCCTCTGCACATACAACTGGTTTCTGTATCTTCACCTGTGAATGTTTCAGTGCAGTGGGCTTGCTCTTCTCTCTTTTGCATCTTTGTACTGTACAAATCCAGGGCAATGCTCTGTTCTTTCCATTCACACTCATTCTTGCAAAGAAAATCACACAGCAAGAAATGGGACAGGCAATGGAAAAAGGAGGAGAAGAAAGCAAGAAAGAAGCTGTAACCAGTTAATAAATGTTTTGATGTGGGGAAATGATTTATCCATTTGTCTTTATTTTCCTGTTTGTCAGTAGTACTTAGACATTTCAAAAGTCCAGGAGAAGTTAATAATTTCATTGAGCCTTGTAGCTGAAAATTAAGTGGATGATTTTGAGGTATCCCTTCTAAACTAGAAGACAATTTTCATGACATAAGAGGTGACAGAATTTGACTGTGAGACCAAACAATGAGCAGAGGGCTCAGGGCTTGAACTTGCCAGTGTGAGAGTTTCAGATAAACCAGCTGAGAACAAACTCCTTTGTGCAAGAAGCAGGTTAATAAATTCTTTAGGTCCTTCTGGGACAATTTTTTAAAATGCACAACTCACCTTCACAACAGAGGTGCTGCTTTGCTGAGCCTGCAGGGAGCTGTTCTGAGTTACTCAGGAACTTGCACAGTGCCCACCCTGCCAATGGGGCATCCCAGGAAAGGGCTCCTGCTGCTGCATTCCGATCCTCCAGGAGCAGATTGAGTCTTGTTTCTCTTTTCTGTGCTGCTTGTTTTACTAGAAATTAGAAGTCAGAGAAGTGCATATCACCCTCAGAACAGAGAATGGGAGGCTACCAAGAATTCTTAATTCCTGTTGGATTTTGTTCTGCAGTTCAGGCTAAAAATGCAGTTTCAAACACCCAAAAGCCTTTTCCCTCTTTTCTCCAAGGGGAGTGGAGCTGAGTTGCCCCATCTCAGACTATGGAAGTTCAAAGCACAGTATTAGCTTCCTGAAATGTGGCCTTAAGGGCTTGGTTTCTTTCACTTTAAAACAAACTTAGTGACGATTTTCAAAACAAACAGTATGGATTTCCTTGGGTGTTGGTTCATTCCCAATAGTTTGGAGACTATTCTTCAATGCAGCAACAGCTGCTTGCGCAAGAGGAGTCTTTCTTGATGGGCCATCAGCAGGATCCAATAAGGCTTTATTGTCCAAGACAGTTCAGAGGGAGTTATTAACTAAACAAGACCTACATTTGTTTCCAAAACATGTCTAGCATAAGCATGATGCTGGCAGAACACAGGGCATAAACTGACAGGCCTCTACCAGATTAGAAGCCCAAGAGGATTTTCTAACTCCAGTAGGCATCAATGTCTTAGTGAGAAGGCACTGCATCTGGAGAGAGAAAAACCTTCCTTCCTATGGTGAGGAGCTGTGAATAACCAGATTGGGTATTTCAGCAGCAGTTTGTCAGGATACAGGTTGAATTGATTTTATTTTGATGAAGTTATTTACAAGCAAACTTTCTATAAAATAAACAACCTTTCTATAAGAACTCTGTTATTCGTCTCTTCTTTATGTGTCTCACTGTTTTCCTGATTGGCAGATCCATCTTTACTTAACATGTTCAACAAAGAAAGATACTCCATGTTCATTAGCACAGATGTTATGATTTTGATCCAACCTCACCAAACAGATCTTATTAGACCAGGTTTTTCAGGCCCTTCTCCAGTCAAAATGGAGGCATTTTAACAGGAACCTGAGGTAAAATCAAGCTCTGAATGGTGAAATTTAACCTTGGTTTACTTTTGTATAGAGAGGGTACATATTTCACCAAATAAGAAAGGTAATTTTCTATGAGAGACAGTTGTAGTCACAGAGGCATTGGCAGTTTTCTCTCCTGAAGTCAGAGTTTCATTTTCTGTATCCACACCAGCATTACAGACATTGTATCCAAAGCCAGCAGATGGCAGGGCCCAACATGCAGCTCTGAATAATCTTCAGTAAAACAGACACCCGCCAAAAATGCATGGAGAATTAGGTACTCCGTGGTCTGTGCTTCTTCACTGCATGTCTTCATTCTGGAGTAACTTCATTTCCAGTGATTATCTGTCCTGACAGCTTTGGCAGAATCCACCCCATCAGCCAGTTTATCCACGTACCTATAGGTTAAGGGTCAGCAACATCAGTGTCCCTTCTCATGACTTTGTTCTTCATGGCAAGCTAGGAATGCCACTTTCCCAGATGTAGAATGACAGTGATTTTTTTAGTGTTGATGAAGAACATTTTATTGTTCTGTTTGTAAGCCTCTGTGCAGCTGTGCCTACTTTCTCTTACAAATTCTGCCTTGCTGTCCAGTGTTCCTGGAGAGAAACCACATCTACAAATGGTCCCTTCAGCAAGCTGGTCCAGTTCAGACATCTGTTGCGGTTTGTATTTTGCAAACTTAATGCAAATATTAAGATGCAGCACCTAATTGTGCTTTTTTGGGGGACCATGTGCTGCTCAGATAAAAAGGTAATAAACAGCTAATGTCTCCCTTTATAGAAGCCAGGTGGTTGCCTTCTTGTTTTATTTAAAAACAAAATGTCAACAAAAGGCACAGAGACCAGTCATTACAGCATTTACCTTCATGTCCTGTTACAACTGTTTGTCATAGCCCAGGAAAGTTGCCACAGGCAGCTCGACTTAAAGTTGTATCCTTGTTTGCTATACCCATTATTGAAATTAGTGCAAAGATCTGTGTTTTGATAACAGCAACAGTGTTGCGTGCTTGCCTGTTTTTCATTCCAAGTCATGATGTTTGTTGCAGCCTAGCTATAAGTTGCACAGAATGCAGGACAAAGCAAACCTTCCTTGTGCAATCTCCTTGGTGGTCTGAGTCTGTTCTGCCCAACACCCCCTAGCCCCCCCGATGTACTTGTCTGCAGACTACTGTGGAGCCAAAAAATACAGAGGCGTTTTTTCCAATGAAGTTAAACAGCCAGACTCTCCACGTTGGGGGTGAGGGCTGTAAGTGACTGGAGAAAACAAACCACTAAATAAATAATACCTCTGATTAGATAGGGATGAACAAGCTGGACTTTGACAAGGTTAAGCAAGACTGCAGAGTACAGAAAACAGGAAATATCCAGCACGGTGTGGAGAGGTGAGCAGGAGGTGGACTCCACTCTGCTCAAGCCTGCTCAGATTAGACTTTAACCTCATCACGCAGGCAGCAGCCTCATGGGGCAACAAAGCCAGGTGTTTTTCATGTGGATGCATATTATTCTTGGACATTGTTCCAACTCCCAGTGTTTTTTTCCATTCCATTTCAATCCATTTTACAGATCTGATATATCCAAAACTAGTACTTAATTTACTTAAGTGCAGAGAGAAGCTGTATATTTGTAATTTTTCTCGTGGTGACCATATAATCTCTGAGGTTGCTTCATCCATTTCTTTTTCATCATTCTTCCTGAGGTGTACTACAATTTCTATCTCTTCCCATTTACTTTTTTTTAATTTAAAATGCTAGTTTATTTCAGTAGTTAAAGGCAAAACATTATCAGAATTATATTGCTAGAAACAGACAATAAAAATCACAATCTGGAAAATAATAAGCAATTGAAATATTTTTATTAAAACAGCCTTTCTATTGATTTTAATATATTTTATACAGCAAGATTTCACCTAAAACTTAAGTGCACAACTGTCAGATCCTTTCCAGCAAGACTGGATAGAGCAAGGACAGCAATTAAATTGACTTCTACTACAAAAATCCAGTATTGTATTGTCAAATACCAAAAAGTAAAACCACAAATATAATACCAAAAAGTAATAACTCATGCCACTCATGAATACAGTTTTCAATGGTCCTTAATATTTTTAAATGCATACTTCTCTCAACTTTTTGTATGGGAATTTCAGATGAAAAAGTTGACACCGGCAAAATCTTCAAGCTATTAAAACAGAAAATTCACTTACGTTGTGACACATTTCTTGTGTTTTAACCTAAGCAATCTCTTTTATGCCTAACTACACTTTCTATGCTATAAAAGACACAACAATGAACATTTAAGATATGTAACTAGTTATGCATCTTGTTTGCAGTGATGTTTCAAATACAGGCATTAGGTTTTTTATATTGCAAGACTCTTTATATCAGCTCTCTCATAAACACATAAAAAATCTATAATCTATGCAGAAAATCCCTTGCCACTGTATTTAGTTAGATGTGTATTTAAGCAATCAATTCTCAGACATCCAAAACTCACAATCAGCTAGTAATGCTTTCTCTAATAAATTATACTCTTCACTAAAAACGTGTATCAGCAATCACTGTAATAGTCTGCATAACCGTTCTTACAAATACAAAAAACTGAGAGTAGTTGTTCCTTAGTGCAACTGACCTCCCTTCCTGTTCACCCTATACTTATCCTTGACTGGGGTCTTTGTCCTATCTCCTCTTTTCCATGCCAGAGGGGGATGAGGAACCCCAGGCATGCAGATGAGAGATGGTTCTACCTTTGAAACTGAACTCCCACTGGCAGCCCTGCCTTCATGGCCACTGGAAAGGTGTGAGAGTTGCCAGGTCTGAGTTCAAACACTACCTCCATGAAATAGAATTACAGCTTGGATAATACACCAATTTTGCCATGGAATAGTTGGTGCAGGCAGTGATTTGGTACTTTTTATGGGCCAGGTTAGTTGTTTGGTAAATGCAAGTACACTGCATACCACTCATGAGGCAAGCTTTCCCCTCTTATTATTATTTAAGAAACAATTCTACTATAACCTCATTTTAAGAGGCACAAATACCCCCCAATGTATGTGTGATGGAAGTATGTACTCTTTTCCAGTGTAATTTTAATATCCCTGTAATTTTCTCAGTGTGATGGGTCTGCATACTAACATCTTACAGTGATATCACCTACTACAATTTTTCATTCCATTTTCTGATCTGAAAAGGCTCCCCTTTCTAAATTAAGTGACAAAAATTAAGCATCTTGTCCATTCACCTTTTTATCTCCTCTGTCCACAAAATCTCTGTGAGGACCTGTAATCCTGTGCTTGGACTGGACTGAAGGGTTAGAAGGCCTGGAAAGGCACACACCAGCAATTATCCATCTGGAAATACATTTATGTACTTCTGAAAGAGTTAAAAATGTAAGGTGGGCAGCAGAGGATTATTTAAAGTGTATCTAAATATCTGACGCTGCTTTTTTTTCAAGAAGACTCCCACAGATTTCCTCTAATAGCCTGTGAGACCATATTACAGATGAGACTGGGAATAAAACACTTCCAAGAACTTCCCTCCTGTATCGGCTTCTAGCCAAACCAGGAACAACAGGACTCAAACTCTGACTCTGAAAAAGAAGACCACCATTATGGCACCTTCTTGGTCTCAGGAGTGTCTTAGATAAGGTATTTAATTAAAAATATTTTTAGTTTATATTAGATGCTTCTTTTGTGGTGGAGAAACTTTAATACACCATGGGGTTTGTCTTTCTGCTAGGATGGGAGAAATGGAATGTAAAGCAAACACTGTAAAGCAGGGAAGGCTTTATGTCCATGTTATGTGCCACAGCTTCCTTCAGCAAAAAAAGAATGGATCAGGAAGGGCAACATGAAAGAAAACAGAGGAACACAAGCATAGGGCCTTTGACTGGACTGCATTGTCAGCTCCTTCAGAGGTTTCTCTGCTGACTGTCAGGCTGGCAGGTTCCTAAGGTTTCCTACAAGCACTGACCTTGGCACACAGCTGCACAAGAGGGCTCAAGGAGGAAGTGCCCTAAGGAAGACAGTGTTGTGGAGAGGAAATCAGGTGTCTCACCTGTCCATGTAAAAGCCAAAGAGTCACTGCAGGAGTCAAACAAATGGAGAAACTACGTCAATCTTCAGGCAAACACTGGGTCTCTGTGGTAAAAGCATGCCAATGTCCAAGGTTGCAGAGTTCCTGGATGTTTGTCCAACAGTCCTTGTGCTATACTTCCCTCCAGGAGTACTGGCCTGCAGGATGGGGAGAAAGAAAATAAAGCAAATAATCAAATCTATAGGCCTGGGCTTGGTGAATGGTTGTAGTGTGGATTTATATAAACTGCAGTGCTGATACACCGTCTATACAGCATCAGTATTTTTCACTGAAAAAAATCTGCAAAGCAACAGATAAGTTTGCATGTCACTGCAATATGGGTGAGCATCTGAGTGGGGTTTGGGGGAAAAATTGGCTTGAAGCTGTGCATCTCAATTGTGGGCATGTTTGGTCTGACAACCATTAATTTCACAGGTACATTGTGTTACAGGACATCAGAACTTGCTCTTTCATTAAACTGATACAGTAGCATCACATTTTGCCTTTCCATATACCAATTGGAAAAGGAAAATATGTTGCCATGCTAGACTTTCCAGTGAGGAAAAGCAGTGTAACACTTAGGAAGCCACTGAAATCCTACCAACTCATGCCAATTAAGGATCTGTTGAATTGTTTCTGCATTTTGTTGTCTGCTGGCTCTTCCTGGAGTTTCCTCAGTATAAACTTTCAGAAGATCTAACCCTAAATGATAAAGTTATGCCCAAGATACCTGTAAGCCATTTCCATGGTTTCTCTTAAAGTTCTTTTTGGTATGTTTTAAAAAGAGGAGGAATAATTTGAAATAACTGGAAAACATCCCAGTTTTACTGCATGAATCACCTTATATATACAGGGGAGGGGAAAGGGGAAGAACAGCAGGAGCATGACCAGGTCCCACTGGAGGTGTGTGGTGGTGGTCTGATAGCCAATGACCGACCTTGAGCAGTGACACCTCCCCAGACAGCTTGCAGGGGAGGAGGGACAATGAAGAAGTGGGGGAGGAGGGGGGGTAGAAAAAAAAAGCCACACCAAGAATTTTATAAAAGTTAGTGATTAGAAGGACCAGGACTCTTTGCCGGCAAACACCTCACCAGAAGCTTGTAGCAGCAGAGACACTACCCACAAACAAGTAAGTATAATAATTTAATTTCTAAACTGTAAAGCTGGTACATGTATCAGCAGCTGAGACCTGGTATGTTCATTTACAATGGACTTGGAAAGTTGTTTTTGGTTTTAATTTTTTTTTTTTGTTTGTTTCAGGAATAGCTTGTGAGAAATAAGCACTCAGCCATTCTGCAGTGGTCTTCTAAAGTGATTCATTTGCTGCTAACACTGGCTTTCTAACTTAGCTTAGTCACTCGGAACTCCTGGAGTGAGTGAATGAATCCTCTGCCTAAGAGGACTAGAGCAATAACATACCTGCATTGCTTTCTGTCGCTTTGTTTCATGTTTGTTTTTGCTTGTGATGTACATAAATTTCTGTTTTGCAAGGAAAACCGAGAATGACTGGAGAAGGCAGCTGGTCCTGACAAACATCAGTGCTGACAGAATTGCAATTATGTGTGTTTGTTGTGCAGCTTCTTCTGAAGCATTAGTGCAGTGGTGCGGATAAGATTATTTGGCAAGGGGGTATAAGGTCTGCAGTGCAGGAAAACAGAGCCTGTTATTGCATCTGTAGTCTGTAACCTTTAAAGCTGTGAACGACTAGCTTCAGGAAATTGATTGATCAACTCAAATGCTCACTGAGTCTGTGATCCTCCATCACTTACTCAACTATCCCATGTGCTTACCCAAATCTATTTAGTCCACCTGAGACTCTCACCACTGCTTCTCCCAGCCTCCCCTGCTGAAAATACAAGACTTGAATTCTCACACAAATCTAACAGCAATTTTTTACCTTCTCTGAGAAAAGTCCAGGGCTGAAAGAGAAGTAGCTTCTCCCTAATAACTTGCTTCCAAACAACAAACTTGCCACCTCAGCCAAACCTAGCCATTCTGAGTGCTCTGCACTGACTGCAGAGAAGATAACCTCCTTTCATAGTTGCTAGGGAAATGAAATAGGGTAGATTTGCTCAGGGCTTGAGTACAGCTCTAAGGCTAACACGGGAATCAGCACAGGGAACTTCAGATCTGCAGTTCCACCTGGGACAGGATGTTGAATCAAGGTCTCTAAATAGAACATGAAAATGAATCAGAGAGCAAAAAACAACTAAACAATTTACAATTATATATGCCCCAAAGGACCTATGGAGATGGTGACACTAGCATGTCAATCAAAAACACCTGCCCCTTTTTCTAGGTGACAGAAGTCTAAGTATTTCTTTTTGTCCCATACCCCTGAGACTTTTTAGAATCCAGAAATGAAACATTTTGCTAACCCAAATCCTTCATCTCCATGCAAAGATGATGGGAGAAACATTCTGTTGTTTCCTAAGAGCTCCTTCATATCTACCAGAGGCACCACTTCCACCTTGACTCCTTCAAACAGGTACTAACAGAGGGTCATGGGGTAATTCAGGCTGAAAGAGACACAGGAGGTCTGTAGTCCAACCACCCCTTGCCCAAAGCAGGGTTAGACACGAGGTCAGACCAAGGTGCTCAGGGCTTTATTCAGGTGGGTCTTGGCAGCCTCTAAGGATGGAGACAGTGCTGCCTTTTTTGTCAATCTGTTACATTGTTTAGCTGTCCTAACAGTGAAAAGAAATTCTTCATATCCAGTCTGAATCTCCTTAGTTTCAGCTTGTGCCTGCTGTCTCTGACTGTCCCATCACAGCCGCTATGAAAAACCAAGCTCTGCCTCTTTGATCACACTCTGTAGGTACTGAGGTGCCACTGAAGCCATCACTGCTTGAGGCTGAACTAGACCCATCTCTGCAGACTTCTACTCACAGAGCAAGTGCTGCAGCTACTGACCCCAGTGGCATCTGTTGAACTAAATCACTTCAATCTATCAGTGTTTTTCCCATACTGCAGGGGCCCAACACTGGATGCAGTACCCAGATGTTAACTACAGAGCACTGAGCAAAGGGGGATAACCCATCTCCTCCCCTGGCTCTCCATGCTGGACCCCCAGTCACACAGGATGCTTTGGCCCTTGCTGCTGGCCCTTGCTGCTGGCTCCTTCAGCTCCTTGCTGCCTGACAGGGCCTTAGGCCATCCCCAAAGAGCTGTTCCTTCATCCCACTAGTCCCGGGGGAATGGTTGCCAGGGCTCTGCACCCCAGGCAATGTCTGGGCATTTGTCTTGGCCAGACTGCATAGTGCTCCTGTTGGCCTCTTCTCCCCTACCCCTCCCTTGTCCAGGCTCCTCTGGATGGCTGCCCATCAATCAGACATATCAAGTAGTCCTGCCAGCTGTGTGTCTTATGCTACCTAGATAAGTATGTGCTCTGTCAGCAGGATGGGACCAGGCTTGCCAGCTGTTCATTCCTATCTGTTTTCCCCATGCCCAAGGAACCAGACTTATTTAGAAACAGCTTTTTAATGGAGCTCTACAGAGAAGTGAAGTCAGTAATCACAGATATCCACTGCAGTGAGAATATAAGGTGCCTAAGTCATTATGTGTCTGCCTTCTCTTAATATATAAGTGTAAAAGAGAAGTAAATTCAATCAGGCCAACACTGAGCCTACATGGGATAGGTTAAATTTTTGAATACTTTTCATTGTCCCTACCAACTAGGGACAATTTATCTGTTTATATATTCAGCTGCTTCTTCTCCAAACCCTGTTCTTTGGAAGCAAATCTCTTCTGTGCAGCATTTGTATTGCTGACTGTGAAAGATGGTGATTAAGGGATGTGTTTACAAGTAATTGAATAGGAAGGAGCTACATGTGCAGGATACAAACTAGTTTAAAACTTTGGTCCTGCACTTCTGGAACTAATATTATAAAAGAAGGCAGTGAAGAGACCCAAGAGAAAAGCATAGAGATTCTGATCCAGTCTTTTCCCATCTGCAAACTGGGACTCAGGTGAGAATTTTTTTTTTTAATTTAAGATTAGAAGATGCCAGTCACATGAGGATCTTGGAAAGAAAAGATGCCAATGATATATTGAAGTTTCTAAGATGATTGGAAGCTAAATGTAACAGTTCCTTCTGCTATTCATCTTGACTTGCCATTCATGGTGGCTTGTATGAAATGTTACTGAAGTGTAAGGCTTCTCCGCTCTTCTTTGGTTCTATTAATATTAACAAGTTTGGTTCTATTAATATTAACAGGATCAAGTGCTTGTGCTGCCATCACGCATTTCCCCTCAGCCCTTCTTTCCTTATGGTAGCTGAGAAAAACCCAAGATTTTAGAATTAAAATATTTACTTTTACAACTGTGCTGTCCTCTGTTCCCACACCCCCACCTCCTCATGGCCACAGGTGGGGGCTGAACAAAGAAACTTGTTAGCTTAAGGAGCTGTTGAAGCCAATAAGCACTCCAGGTAGCTACAAAATTGGGGGGTGGGGGTTGCAGTTTTATTATTTTGATTTTTTAAAAAATTTTACTCTAAAAAAATGTAAACAGATACTACAAAGAGAATGTATCGTATTCATACAATGTAAAACCAATGTGAAATCACTTGAGTTTATGGCACTTAGCCCACAGCCTAAAATGGGTAATTAAAAATAAGCTTCTTGAAACACCCTAGTGGTGGGATAACTCCCAGTTACTGTTACTGAGATCACAATTCATTAGAAGTTTTTTCTTCCTGGAAAAGTTGTCAATTTAAACAGATAAATCAGATTAAGACAAATAGATTTATATTATTGTATTTTTATTACAAGAATAGTCTTGGAAGACTGAAATGAACTGTGCAGCTCTGGCAGCCTGGGCACAACTGTTTTTTCTCAGGACCTGTGAGGTGACATATCCAGCTCTTTAAGAGGGGGCATTAATGCTTCTATGTATGTGCTGGGAGCTTATTCTTTACAATGTGGTTTGTATGAAATGTTACTGAAGTGTAAGGCTTCTCCACTCCTCTTCTGCCTGCTCCCCTGCTTAGAGCATGACCTTGCAGCAGAGACACACTTTCTTGTTGCAATATGACACAAAAGAAACGACACTCATGCACTGAGATGTCCAAGGCAAAAAAACCCACAGTTTATTTACAGACTTGGACATTTATAGAATTCCAACAGTGACCATGGATTGGAGGAAGAGAATCATCCTCTCCAACCACACTGGTCAACCCAATAGTCCATCAATTCTCTCCTCCTACAGAAAGGAATGCAAAACAATCATTATTTACATGAGAAGTGCATGAGAAACTTTATCTCAAAAGTAAAACATCAGAAGGCTGGAAAAAAAAAAGTGACACTTTCTGAATGCAGACAGGAAGATTCTCAGAAATTATGATTCTTATGAAAGAATCACAGAAAAATATAGTTGTAAATCAAGGGTACTAGAACATTCTGCACCTCTGAGCAATTAAAAGGTTTACAATTAACAATTTTTTTTTTCCCTCATTTCTTCACCATTTCAGCTAGAAACACTGTGCCTTTTATTTGTCCCTTTAGCTCATCAGAGTAGCTGGGAACCACTCACCATGGCCTTAAAGATCATTTTGAGGAGACTTTGGACAAATCTCCACCTGCTCCTTCACACTCAATGAGATACTTGCATAGAAACTGGAACTAATTTGCTGTCTTCCAATTCATCACTCTGAAACTATACTTTGTTGTTTCAGTCTCTCTGAGTACTCACTTCGAACAGCATTATTCACTGAAAACTCATATTTTTGTATTTTGAAAATGTGCCTTGCAGGCTGGTTTTGAGTGATAAGTGTCTCCTTGTTATCTTTAGGCTTTTAAGATAGAGCAGACATTAGTCTCATTGTTCATTGCATCACTGGAAAGTAAGTGTACCCATCATAACATAACTGGAGCAACTGGTGTTCTTACAGACCAGCCAGCTGGATTCCAGGTTACCTCCTGGTGCTGTAACATAATTCCAAACTGCAACTCTAAAATTTCACCCCTGATTTAGCAATTCATTAGCTTTGACCTGATCTGGCAAGATCGTATTCTTGCCAGAGCATGATTTTCCAATCTTCTCCACAGAGACTCTGAAATACTGGAGTGATTCCTTATAATTTTACCTAACAACTTATTTAACAGTAGAGTGGTTTTAACTGAGGTGCTCGTCATCAAACTATTATTACAGTAATCATAATAACAAGCCAGTTTCCTCTTTTAAGACATTTCCAACACAGAAAGCAGATGAGGGATAAAGAGAGTTGTAGGTGAATTTAAGTAGCTATGCAGCATAAACCATAGATTTTCAAATTCTTCTCAGTGAGCTGAAAAGGCCAGGAGCTGGGAGTGATGGAACTATGATCACCACAGTAGAAAGATGGTTCCCAGTGTTCTGGCCACAGGCTGGCATATTGAGAGAGGGGTTCAATAGGACCACAGCAAGAAGGTATTTCAACACCCTGAAAAGCAGGGAATTCTCCCTAATTTGACTAAGTCTTTATTCTGCACTCCTTCATCTTCCCTCTAAACCTAAAATGATTCATTTTTTGGTAAGCTGCATGTGAAAAATTCTAGTCTCAGGTCACAAAGAGGTAAGGCAGACACCTGGACACTGCATCTGACTGCTTTGTACTGGCAGACAATGCCATTTGAATCTTGCAGGATAACATTACTAGTACCAAAGTACCTCCAGCTATTAATCAGGGACATAAATTTACAGCTGTTACCATACTCTGATGGCATATGGCATTTCTGTTGCCAGAAAATTCTGGCACCATTTGGCATTCTGTACAGAATTCTGTACCCTATCATGAGTAGCAGGCAGATTCTTTATTGTTTCTCCCCATTATGTCCTTCAGCAGGAAGGATAAGACAAGGATTCCCTGTCAACATAGCATCTATGTGCAGGGAAATAAGAAGATGGACTTGGCTGCCTACATGCTTATATATGGAGAAATATTCTCTGGCCATATCTGATGATGGGAAATAGTGTGTCCTCTCTCAGGCAGAGTTTGGGAATAGAAAATGCAAACACTATCCAGAGTCCTGCCCTTTTGGAGGAAAACATGATATTTGAGATCTTTTATGGTTTTTTTTTAATCAATTACCTTCTGGATTTACCACCCACTGATAAAAACACAGGTGTTGCTTTAGCTATCACATATGATAAACTGAAGGAAGAGAGTTTTTCTGTTTCAGACTTCTGAGGCCTATACACTCAGAAGAGTAACTTGGACTATTCAATTGATGAGAGAAATTGTAATTTAATGCCCATATAACCCAAACTTTAACAAGATCAAGAATTTTGTCGTATCAAGGCAGAACCCAGATTTCAGGTGCTGGGTAGTTGCAGTTAGTAACTCTCTACCACAGCTAAAAAGGATAGAAATGAGGGGTGAATTCTCCTAAGGCCCCATATCTTCTGTAGAGGAAGCAATGCACTACAGTTCTGAAAGCAGACATAGGGAGGAGAATTACAAACCCAGGCAAAAGGTTGGGGATGGACAGTCAACCAGGCACAGCAGCAAATACTGCCAGTAGAGGCAGGAAATAGAAGAGGAGCAGTGTTAGGAATCGGTAAAGATAAGCAATGGAATAACTGGCCTTCTATTGTCAGGAACCAAAAGTCTGCAGAGTCAGCAATTCGCTTACTTGTTACTTGGTGCATGATTTTATAACAGACTAACCTTTTATTTTCCGATCAAATCCAGGTAAAATGCAGAGTCTTTCCTACTTTGGTTCTAGGAGGATGTAGTAGGATGTTTCTCCTGCATTTCTTTCTAGTTTTTCAAGACACACCAAGCCTAGAAGAACTCAAATGGATTTCTGGTCATATTCTCTATGATAACATGGACTAGACAAACACCAAGAGCCCTGCAGAGGAAACACCTGAGTGGTGCCACTGGTTCACAGCCTCCCCCAGAATTTCTTATAATTACTTGTAACGATAATTCTCTCCCACAGATAAATCAACATGACCCACCAGTTCCCAGCGCTGTCTCCAGAGCAGAAGAAAGCTCTTGCAGACATTGCTCAGCGGATTGTGGCTTCAGGAAAGGGGATCCTAGCTGCAGATGAATCAGTGGGTGAGTTCTTCACATCAATCAGTGAGCAGTATGCAAGATGTTTTTTCCTTTTAGTTTTGCTTCATATTTGAGATCAATGGAGTAGATGAAAAACACTTAGAAACTGTTGTCTGAGCAGAAACAATTCAGCCAGGTAGGGCTGCAGCTATAACAACAGCTTACAAACAATGGGTTAAGAATGGAAGCTCTGAACTGAAGCCCCAGTTCATTACTACTTACTGGGACCAGAAGGCCAGCCAAGCCTAGAACCTCTTTGTCTGGCCTTTGTCCACCTCACTAGGTACCATGGGGAATAGGCTGCAGCGGATCAATGTGGAGAACACAGAGGAGAACCGCCGAGCTTTTAGAGAGATCCTCTTCTCTTCGGACACTTCCATCAACCAGAGCATTGGGGGAGTGATCCTTTTCCATGAGACCCTCTATCAGAAAGACAGCAGTGGAAAGCCATTCCCAGCACTCATCAAGGAAAAAGGCATTGTGGTGGGAATTAAGGTGAGTATCTGTATGTGCTGGGCTGGCACCATATTTGGGGCTGCATTCTCTCCTAAAAAACACTGTCCCCGCAGCTCTCCCCCCTGTCTCCCATTTTTGTCCTTGGTTTTAAAATTCTCTGCATTGTGTTTGTGCAACTAACTAGAGGCATATTTGCACTAGATGTTGGAACTTTTCATATACCAACTCCCATCTACTCACCATCCACTGCAAATAAGTCTCTCCATACAGTAACCTAAATCTAATTCTTTCCACATCTGACAGAGTTCTTGAGCCATTTCCTGCAGACATCTACATACACACTGCCCCTCCTCTTAGCTAGTTCACTCCTTTTTCTTCCCCTTTGCTCCAACATTTCCTTCCTTTGCACTCTGAGCATGTTAAGGTCCACACATTACTGTCAGCCTTCAAAGACAGACTAGACATGGGTAAGAGGGTAAGAATTAGACCAATTCCCACCTTTCTGTAACCCTTCCTGTTTTTCTGACCTCCACAGCTAGATAAAGGCACAGCACCTCTAGCAGGAACAAATGGAGAAACCACCATCCAAGGTAAGGAGAGATCTAAGGAGCCTAAGCTTTGGCCCACACAGCAAAAGCCATAGGGTGACTCACCTGAGATGCAGCCTTGGCTGGAGTCATGGTACTTTCCAGAGCTCTGTGTTGAAGAGCAGCTTTCAGTAAAGCATTGCTCTCCTTCTGCAGGGCTGGATGGGCTGGCTGAACGCTGTGCCCAGTACAAGAAAGATGGTGCTGACTTTGGCAAGTGGCGTGCAGTGCTGAAGATCACCAGCACAACACCTTCTCAACTTGCCATCCAGGAGAATGCCAACACATTGGCACGCTATGCCAGCATCTGTCAGCAGGTACCTCCCCTTCAGCAGCCTTTCCTGAGATGCTGCTGTCCCTTCTCCCTGTTCCCTATGGTAACACACTAGGTAGCTCAAAAGGAGGGATCCCTGTGAGGGTTTTGAGAAAGACATGGAGGAAGGGCAGCACAGCACGAAGGGATATCACCAAAGTCAGGGCAAACAACAAGAACAGTTTTACTTCCACAGCCCTAAAGAATCCCCTTTCTTTTCCTAGAATGGCTTGGTGCCCATCGTGGAGCCAGAAGTCCTGCCTGATGGAGACCATGATCTCCAACGCTGTCAGTATGTCACAGAGAAGGTAAGAAGAGACTCCTCCCTCTGTGCTCCCCCTCACAAATCAGCAGCTAAACTTTGTGCAGTTTGTGCTCACAGATCTCAAAGAGATTTGACCAAAAATGTCCTTCATAGCTGCATCACAAAAATGAGCTGCTCCTAGGCACATAACAAACTAATAGGAAATCCAAGAGTATTTTCCATGCTTTTGAATCTTCACTTCAATGACAATTATAACCATTCTCAATTTCAAAAAGATGCATCAGCATCAAACCAAATTACCTCAATTTCAGCAGGGAAAAATCCCTTAAATATTAAGAGCTGTATCCTGGTCATCTCAAAAGCAGTGGGTTCTCCACAACTGCAACCCCAGAGATAATTTTCATGAGAAAGCAAAATTCAATTTGATCATGCTACAGTACCAAAGAATAAGCTGTCTTTTCACAGCAGGCTGAGATGAAGATCTGAGCCGAGTTCTGTATTCAGTCCTCCTGTTTCAGGTTCTGGCTGCTGTCTACAAGGCTTTGAACGATCATCACGTGTACCTGGAGGGGACACTGCTGAAACCCAATATGGTGACGGCTGGACACTCCTGCTCCAAGAAGTACACCCCTCAGGATGTAGCCATAGCAACTGTCACTACTCTCCTCCGCACTGTTCCTGCTGCTGTTCCTGGTGATTCCCAATTCATTCCTATCTCTTCATTCCCATTCTCCTACCTCTGACATGCCTGTTCCTCAGGCAAGTAAAGGTCAGGGACTGAGGTGGCTGGAACACTCTATTTCTAAGCCTCAAAACTTCTTTCTTGCAGGAATCTGCTTCCTGTCTGGAGGTCAGAGTGAAGAGGAGGCTTCTCTCAACCTCAATGCCATGAATCAGTCCCCTCTGCCTAAGCCTTGGAAACTGACCTTTTCCTACGGGAGAGCCCTGCAAGCCTCTGCCTTGGCTGCGTGGTTAGGCAAAAATGAGAACAAGAAGGCTGCTCAAGAGGCCTTCCGCAAGCGGGCACAGGTACAAGGCTTCTCCCCAGCACAGAGAAGAACTGCTCTCTATGAAGGGGCTCCTGCCACTTTTCTAAGGCTGCTCTTGATCCCATCCCTCCAGGCACTTCATGTCCACCCAGGGGCGCTATTCTGTTATTCCTGCCTTGCTTGGTTACTCCTGTTGATTGTTCTTTACACATCTGCCTTTCTTACTCCATGCTGATTGTTTCCCTCTCTCTATTTTTTTTTTTCCAGATTAACAGCTTGGCTTGCAGGGGACAGTATGTCCTGTCTGGGAAGACTGATGCAGCTGCCATGCAGTCACTGTTCACTGCCAGCTACACCTACTGAAAGCAGAGGAACCTTCCTTCCTCCTGTCTCTTCTCACACAGTGGAAGATGTTCAGAAATGAAAGAAAAACTTAGAAATCTAATTTCCCTTACCCTACACCAAACTGGAGATAGAATGGCTGAGCTTCCTCTCCACCCTTCACTCCCACAATTTACCAAGGGGATATTCTTTTTTCATTTGCACATTCCAAGGAAAGGGAAATCTTTCCAAACAACAAACAACAGCTGCCAATGAATCATGAACCCACCCTCCCAGTCTGAAACTCAGCCCCTGGAATAGCAGGCAGATTCAGTAGTTCCCTAGCAGATCAAATAGCTACCCTTGCCCATTACCACACTTTGCAGCCACCATCCTGAATTATAAAACCTGACTGTGTATTCAATCATATCAATAAAACAGTAATTGAAAACTAATCTCTACATCACTTTTCTTTTGTTTGTTTGTTTTGTGTAAACTTTACAATATTTTTCACACATCTGCGGTTTTTGGTAGTCGTTGCAAAGATTGAGTCACAAAATTTTACAGCTGGTGAGCTTGGGAAACTGTGGGATATCAAAGGGAAATAACCCAACAGTGACACAGCTGGAGAGGTTAATCCTGCCAACAGAAATCTGACAGACACTAAAACACTTGGGAGATGTACACAGCAAGCAATGCTCGGGAATCATGCCACAGATAAGCAACACTACCTTCAAAAGTGTCTCATGTCTCTGGAGAACCATAGTTGGTGAGATGGGGCTGCTACCACACCGTGTTAGGGTTGCACATGTTGAGTCAGGGCTGTGCAAAGACTGTCCTTACAAATCACTTTTACAGTGGTGTTTTCCACAACAATTAATACAAAATATGCATGAAGGCATCTTGTCCTACCTCTTGGGTAGCTTGAATAATGAGGCTGAGGTTACAGACCAACAGTTTGACCTTTGGCATGTTGCTGTGTCCCTGAAAAAGGAGTAAGCTTTGTTAGCTGTAGCACAGTCAGATGGTTGTCATGAAAAAAAAAAAAAGCATAAATGGCAAAACCAGCAGGTTTAAGGTTATGTAAGAATATTTGCCTGGCTACGTGCTACACCAATCAACTCACGAGGCCTTGGAGCAGCCCCTTAAACAGCCAGGGCCAGGCGACCCAGAGCACTCCATGTCTTTTCAGGGTCACCTCTCTCTGCTGGCTGCTTCTTCTCACCACTGGCACTCGCTGCTTCTGCCAACAAATACAGGGAAAACAGGCAAAATCACTGCCCTGTAATGACCTCCTCATGGCCTCTACATTAGTAACCAGTGTGTCACACAGGCAATAAATAAACAGCCAAAATCCTTCATGTGGATCCAGTCACTACATAATTAAGGCTTACAATTAGTCTCTTCTGACAATGAAAAAAGAAGAAGTGATTTGCCAAAAACACTCCAGAGGCTAATGCTAGTGGCAGGAATAACACCTCTTTCCTGCTTCAGCTGTGCTTCTCTGGGTCTCCACACCCCTGAGTTCACTGAAACCTCTGCTCCTGATGAGCAGCATCCTACTCATACTCTGATCTAAGATCAAGCTCAGAATCATTTGTATTAGAAATTACCTTAAAAATAGTATTTTTCAACCCATCCAGTTGCAACCTCCCTGCCATGGGCAGGGACAGCTTCCACCAGACCAGATTGCTCTGAGCCCTGTCCAAACCTAGCCTTGAACATTTCTGGGGATGGGGAAATCATCTTCCAGCTTCTCTGGGCAACCTGTGTTAGGGCCTCACTACCCTCACAGTAAAGAATTTATTCCAAATATCTACTTTTCCCTTTTTCAGTTTAAAAACCACCCTCCTTATCCTGTCACTATCTGTATGTGTAGAAAGTTCCTCTGTTTTATTAGCCACCATCAGCATCAAGATTACCAAAATTTCCCCCATTTATATATTATAGTAAACAAAGGTATTAATATTCATTGATGACAAGTTACATAGTTTTCATACTAATTAGCATTCTGTCTGCTGTTGGTTAATGATCCTCTCCCTTCTCATGCTAATTAATGTGCCTGCTCAGTCTTTCTTTTCAGTCAGTGATTTCTTGAATTGGTGGTTGTGAGTCGATGGCCTTGATCTGCCCTTGCTGTAATTACCTTTTACACCGCTGAAGCTGATTCAGCACCGTTGCTTCATCGGCTTTATTAGTTTGTTCCTTGTCTTGGGGGCTCTGCCAAATATCCTGTGGTCCGTAAATTCTGCATGCTCTGTGTCCACCATCAGTGTTACATGCCTCTTCCCAAACCTTGCTAACCTCCCCTAGGCCTGAGATTACTGAAGCCTGTCAAAACCTTAATCTTAAATCAATTCTGCCAGCAAGTAATCTGCCTTTCCAACACCTGGATATCACTTAGAATTTGTTGGCTGCTTTTTGTTACACGGACAAAATCCCCCTTCCTGTCGATTAGGGCTGAAAGCACACAAAGACCAAACATCAAAGAACGCTTTCCTAAGGAAATTTTCACCCACTGCGTTTCCCCGCGAGGGGCTGGCTTGAGGGCACGGACTACATTTCCCATGAGGTTTTGCGGGGCGCGGCAGAAATCCGCCCCGCGCCGTGGCCGTGAGGAGGTGCCGCCAGCATGGCGGCGGTGCGGGCGGCGGCGCGGCGGAGGCCGGGGCTCGGCCCCGCGGGGCTCAGAGCGCTCTGGGGCGGCCGCAGGTACCCGCAGGGCGCAGGGTGGGGGGTGACTTCTGCCCTTCTCCGCATGCTGGGCCTTCACCGGGCCGTAGCCCTCTGCACGTCACTTACCCCGACACCCCCTGAGCAAGTCCCTCAGGATTTGTCCAGGCGGCTTCTGAATGTCCTTGGGGAAGGAGACTCCACAGGTTCTCTGGGCAACCAGCGCTCACCGAAGTGCACCGCTGGCGGGCGGGTGCAGTGGTGCAGGGTTGGGGCCTTTAGAGGTGATACTGCGTTTGTTAGGAGTGGCAAAAGAGGGGTTTCACGAGAGTGAAAAATAGTTCTTCTGTAGCATTTTACGTGAATCCATGCATGGGTTGTTGACTAGATTGTGGCATATGAAAAGGTAAAGTTTTTTACTTAAAACTAGTGATGATTTATTTCCTACATGTGGGCACCTATTTTCTTCTGTAATAGTGGTTATTTTCTGTTATGCTTTTTATTCACAGCGAATTAGAAAATGGAGCTGTAACAGAAAACAAGTAACTAATCTTGTTAAAATGCTCTTTTCACTCAGACCAATGAAATAAGGCAGGGTGGGTGATTGCTCTGCAGAGGCAGCACTTGGGCAAAGCCTGTGTGCTTCTGGATAGCAGACCTGATGAGCCCATGGGATGTGTAAACTGTCTGGATTGAGTCTGCTTTAAAACACCCCGAATACAAAAATGCTCTGACCGTCTTGAGTAGCCCAGAGGCTGAAACAGTTTCTGTTCTGGTGCCAGCAGGAAGGAGGAAAGAGAAATGGAAGCAGACGGAGCAGCTCCTGAGAAGGAGGAGAGGAGTGAGCCCAGCCTGATCTGCCCCCTGCCACCAAGCCGGAGTTACATCCCTCCCGAGGACCTGCAGAGCTGCCTCGAGTCCCACGTCAGGGAGGTCTTTGGGCCCTCTCTTCCCGAGGACTGGCAGCAGACTCCTCTGCAGGAGAACAGGCTGAAGCATCGCCTGCTGGCCCGGCTGGCAGCAGAGCTCGGACACGCTGTCCCCAACTCCCAGCTGCACCTGATGCGCCGCGCCGGGGACGTGCTGGGTTTCTATCGCACCCCCGTGAAGGACGGGACCAAGATCGATGAACTCGTGGCTGCAGAGCTGCCCCCGAACCTGAAAATCATCTGGCAGCACTGAGTCCCCCAACAGAGCATCCCTGTGCCTGGCTTCTGCTGTAGGGCAGCAGCAAAATCCTCTCGTTGGGGTGAGATCTGTGAATTTCATTAATAGAAGTTCACTGAAATCTGTTCACTCAGTAATGGTGATGTCTTCAACAGTCCTGTAAAATCAGCTGCTTTTGAGGCATCTTGTTGAATTCTGCAATGTCTGTTAATAGCCCTGTGTTATAAATTCTTTAGATTTTAGTCTTTCTTCCATGTTGGCTATGTGTTTAGTTTTTCTTCCCATGTGACCTTCCCATGCAGGTCTGCTTTTAATCAGAGAAGGCAAGCAGTGAAGACAGGAGAACAAGAAAATAAACAGTCTGAGAAATGCATGTACCATTTTGTACTTTATGAGTGTCTTCTATGAAACAAGTTGTTTCCAGTGAGGTTGAGAGTTTGTGTGATCTTTCTGGGAATAATCCAGAAATGTCCTGGTTATATTACTCCGTGCCTTGAACCCTTGTTTCCCTGGTTTCTTTCAGTGTGTGGATACACTCAGGCACTGCTGCTTTTGTCTGTTACAGTGCTCAGTTTCTTAACTGAGCAAACTTCTCAAATGCTACCTTCTTCTCAAAAGCTCTAAAGAAATTTAAGAATGCTTTCTTTTCTCCTTTTGACTCTTGGAGAATTGCAGGATAGTGTAAGTGTACACCGACATGTTCCACTGTGGGATGATCTGGGGGATGTTTCACTGATCACTGTGGCAGGCTGAATGTTCACAAATCTCTCCCCTGTAGCTTATGGGAAACCTCAGCATGACAAATGGCTAACTCTGTCATCTTGTTGGCTACAAGGACTGTATGGGAGAAATGAATTGGAAGTTACTTTTTCATGAAATTACGTCCTTCCATCAAAACCAGAGATAGCTGCACTTCCTAGTTTCCTAGGAAACACTCACCCATCTAAGAAAACACTTTCAGTTGTAGTTCTGTGTCTCTCCCAGGATGTAATTTTGGTAGTTCATATAATGTGATCAGAACAGTGAAAAATTGGACTGGGAATTGGGACAGGCAAGAAAGGAGCTTGACAGCACCCTGTCTTGTGTTTTACTGTGTCTGAACTGAATCAAATTGCCATTTCCCTGATCTCAGACATATCAGTCTCTTGGAGGTGCAGACCTCATGCTTCCATCAGCTGGAAGCTGCAGGGACGAGTACAACAGAAGAGGATCAGACATGGCTGTTTGAGATAGCAATACATTTAACTGCTTGTAACAAGCTGAAAAAGCAGAAATCTGAGATGACGTTGAAGTCTTACACACAACAAAATGAACAGATTTTTCCCTTTGGAATTTTGATTACAGCTGTAGTGAGGGACCCAGAACACTTAGCAAAGGCCCCTCATAGCCATAGAACGCATGGCCCAAGTCTGATCCTTGTATTCCTAAGCCAGAAGCAGACATCAGTAGAGTCAGAATAAAGAAGAAGCACTGTAAGACCAGACACACACATTCCAGATTTTCTTTGTGTCATAGGCAAATGAAAGACTTGCTCACTTGTTGGTTGTTTAGGTTTTTTTTCCTTTTTTTTTCTGTTTTGGAAAAAATATACAAAAAAAAAAAAGAAAACCCAAGAAGAACTAACATAGAAATGTGAGGTAAACATTCCAGTAAAAGTACAGAGGCTCCATTCTTTAAAGGAGACACACAGCAGTTATCACCATGCTAGAAGAACGAGATACAGAAAAATCCTAGAAACAGTGAAAAATCTTTTAATGAAGCCTTTGCCCCAGTTCTAACCATTTTAAACAGGCTTTGTTGTTGTTGTTGTTCTTCCCATCCCTGACCCATGCTTAATTGTCTTTATAATGCTTAGACAAAGTTGTTACATTTTAAAATAGCAGTTTTCATATAAATCCTGTATGGCAGAATTTACAAAAAAAAAAATGCAGACTGCTACTACAGACTGAGCTCCTTCTTTCCTTCCTTTTCTTCCTTTTCTTCCTTTCCTTCCTTCCTTCTTCTTCACTTGTCAAAGCCCCTCTGGAAAAAAATACATTTTGGTGGCAGAACTGGCTTTTTGGCTATGCAAATCTGAATGCCAAGGAATGCTGCCCTGGTGAAGGAGTGCTGTCACTTTTCCTTTGCACCAGTGTCACTAGTTACCCCACAAATCTATGATGAAATGATGAAACACTTAAAGCACAGCCTCAGCCCCACAGTGGTGGCTGTATATCCCCATAGTCAATTCCTGAAGCCAGGTTTCACTGGGAGCTTTAGCTGGGCCTTGAGAAGGAATGAGGATATAGGGAGATGATATAGTCAGCTCACATGCTATCAGCTACTACTATAAATTTTGACGTTCAGTCTGTCTATACTGCAGACTAAGGATGCAGACCAAGGATGTTGTTTTAGTTATTCTTCAATAATTGGCACAATCACCCTCATCAGAGCAGTCAGGCTTTGATTCAGTGAGATGCTTAAGGACATGTTTCTAGTCTGGAAACTTGGTGGTAACTAAAATCATTAATTCTTAGGGAACACTTAAGTAGCACACTGAATCAAGGATGGATTTCTGTTTCTTGTTGATAGTATCATTCAGGTTAGATTCCCAATTGCTGTTACTTTAATATGAATTAAATATATGCAATTACTTCAGATCCGTGCTGAGTTTACTCAGATGAGAATCTGACCCAGCACTTTTTATGGTAAGAAAATGTAAAAGTTATTTTTCCCCCCCAAGATATATAAATTGAAAACTGAGAAGAAAAAAAATTGTGTACAAATATCACGTAACAACATCAACAATTCCATAGATGTAGTTCCTCAGTGCACACTTTAAACAAGAAAGGGGTTTTTTTTTGTTCTTTTTGCATTTTGCTTTTAAAGTCTGGCATAATAATATTAAAGCTGACAAAAAATCAGGGCAAGCTACATCACTTCCTCATACAAAAAAGTACAAAACATTAGCCTCTAACTAGACATAACATAATACTGGTCATCACAGTTAAACATTTAGTAACTGTGTGTCTTGGAGTATTTTACTGGACAGTAGTAAAAAATAGCTTCGACTGCCGATCTCCCATCTCAGGTTACTTCAGTCATAGAGACAGAGTGATTCTGCAAAGAGGAAAAGGCAAACACATGAATGTTTGTATAAAACAGTCTGGCATTGACATACCCTACTAGTTAGCAAAAGCAATGGGAAAAACCTTTGCTTATAAAACCTCCATTGGAGATGTATGGTCAATAATTATAATTTAAGAAAATTGTCTTGTTGAGTTCTGGTGGACATCAACAGGTGAAGTCCAGTCCCTACCTGCACTTCACGGTCCAGTAGCTATAAACAACTGACTGGACAAAATTTTTCTCACAGCTCATGAATATTTTCACTTGTTCAGCCCTTCTACCTACACAACACAATGTAGATATATAAATAGCACTTAATTTCTGGACTATAAACCCGTAGAGAGAACATCTAATGCACAGAGTTCTGCAGATTTACTGGAAAGTCTACCAAAAAATCTTTGCCTAACCAAAATTGACTTTTTGGACATTAGAGACAATATTTTTCCCATTTTTTTTTAATTCCTCTTTTCAGTTTATTTCACAACAGGTTTAACAAAAGATGCTATGCACCTTGCCACACATCATGTGTGACAGGCCATCTAATAAAGGAAGTACAATTTAAAGACCAAATAAATTACATCAGTGTATTTCAGATAACTCATAAACTACAGTTTCTCCTTCTTCCCAAAATTTCTTGGCAGGCTGCATTTACCTCTCTGTTTTGAACAGACTGAGTATGATGCACTTATTCCAACACAAGCCATTTAAAGTTAGTGAAGTTAGTTTTTTTAACAGAAACACTATCAATATTGATGTTCCCACTAGCTATTTTTTGCAGGCTTGAAAGAATGCTAATAATTTCTCTTCTGGTGACTCAAAGATAGAAAAAAGTACATTACTTCTTCTTATTATACAAGATACTGAAAAGTAATAAGGATAAAACCCCTAATCTCTGTAATATTTTTGAGGACAGACTAATGATTTATCCTCAGGAAAGAGTAAATTTTTCATACATCCCAAAAGTTTTCTGGAATGTAATTAGGTAGAATTATTTTTATATTTCTCTCAGTTTTCTATTCTTATAAGCAAAAGTTTGTGAGGCATCTGAAATCCTGCGTCTTTAGCTGTGGATATGTATGGGGGCTGAAGATCTACAGTATTTGGTAGTTTCAGGGATAAATGCCTTAAAACAAATTCTGCCATGATATAGACTAATTCTGTTCAATGGGCTTGAAATGAGGTATGTGTAGTCAGGTACAAAACTACCTTTTACTCTGATGCAACTGAAAATATGCTTGTTGGTGGTCTAGGTAAGAGATTTACAGTACCTGTGCACTCAGTGTCTCCAGAGGACTTTCCACCCTGGGAAAAGCCATTAGTGGCATTCCTCGTGGGTCTTCAGGCTTCGGTTTAGAAGGAGCTGCATGACTGCCCTTAAAGTTATGGACAACACATATCCCCTGTATAATGCAGAAAAAAACCAGAGTGAGGTCAGAGTGTTCTATTCCAAGGAAAAACATGGATGGGGAATTACCATGTAGGGCACAAACGAAAGAATTTAACCTGGGTTTGGGTTCAAGGTATCATCTCTCTCAGCCTTGGGCTGCAATGTGTTTACCGGCATGGCTGGGTGATGGACTGCCTTGGTGATGAACCATTCTCAGCCTTTTTGCATTTCACACTGGACACAGGAGAAACCCCAATGTATGCCTTATCATCCCAGAATCACAGAATAATTGAATGATGTCCTCTACTGGCCAAATACTCCCTTCAGACTCTGACTTTGTCACTTCCAAACAGTGAACACAGCTCTGTGGATGACTGAATCTGCCTCACATCTGGATGACACCATTTAGCATCATTCCTGCATGCTTCCAGCACCACAGCTGGTTTATCCCACAGATCACTCTCATATGCATGACCAGACTCACAGCACCCACATGGTGATGGTGATGCCAGAAAGGCAACCATGCACAGCAGTAGCTTGAGGACATGGAAAAAAAAAAAGTACTCAGAAGCTGACATGTTTGCTGGTGGAGTGATTCCTGCAAGGAGCTGGCTATTCCACTTCACTGCCATAGACCCAAGCAAGAGGCAGGCTGCAGCCTGGGTGGGTCCTGTGCCAGCAGGATCTGCCACAGGGATCTGACACGACCCCTCTTGTGGAGACCTCTTCCACCACTCTGAAAATTTTTCAGCTTGTGGCAGGGTGCCAGAAGGTCTGCAGGTTCAAAATACAGGCTGGGACAGGCTGTCACGTTCACCAACAGGTACCGGGAGCACAGACACTGTCCTGGCCTGATAGATGGGGCAACTGCCTCTTAAATTGCATGGGTGAGATTTAAAATGCCCTTCCCAGTGGGAACCAGACAAATTATTCACATTAAATTTAAGGAGATTCAGGTCAGAGGCTGTAGAAATCTTTTTATCTGAAATGAACACAGGAATAAATGATGCTTGAAGGTTTGTTATTGTTGCTTTTTAAAGTACAGAATAGAAAAAAAAAATCAGTGACTGGACAATCGAGATTTAAGAGATCTTTGAAACTTAATCCCTCCTGATTACAGGGATAAAGTATCTGTTGCTATGCAGTGGATAGTTTTTAAGCATATTTTGATTAAGTGGAACCAGCACATTTCTTGGCAATAGTGAGAATGACCTGGACTGCCTGCTGTGAGAGTAAATCCTCAGCAAGAAACCTCTCACCAAACAAGACATTTAAACCACACCGCCCACAGGAGAGCCAGTTACACTCAGGGTCTGGAGGGATGCTCTTCTTAGATTCTGTTGGAAAGCCTTTGATATAATTTAGTATTTTAGTATGTTTGGTTATCCTGTGAGGGGGGAACAATTTCAGCTTGACTCTAAAAGCTGCAAAGGGAGGTAGTTTTATCTCCAAGGGAATTTATCCTGACCTTCCCTTCTATTGCACTTCTTTTATCATCTGAAACAGAATGGAGAACCAGGATCATAGCTCAGAGCCCCAGAAAACACCCTATACCTCACATTTTTGCCAGACACAAGGCACACACAGAGAAGGAGTCTCAAGCATACCCTCCTTTTGCTATTGAAATCTACACAACCTTTTGCAGCATTTTCTGGAATAGATCAAGGAAGAACATGTAAAGTAATTCAAATAATTGAAATATATAAAATGTACAAATGCTACCAAATTGGACTTATCAATTAATCATCAATCAATGAACCTGATTTCATATTAGGGTTTTCTTTGATAATACTTTTAATTAGGTTTGGATTTTTTAAGCTGTGGTATTTTAAAAGGAACAGAGAAAGACTGATGGACTTACCAGAAACAAGGCAACAGCACTCCCCAGGATGAAGCCTGCAATCACGTCTGAACAGTGGTTTCGATACTCGGACACTCGATTTAGCCCGGTAAGGAAGGCAGCACACAGGGTTCCCAGACACAGCACAGGTTTGGCTAGCCTGCTACTCTTTGTTTTAATTGTGCTTGTGATGTACATCTGTAAGAAAGAGCAAACCAGAAATAAAAAGGGGTTCCACCAGAAATGCATCTTTCCCACCCAGACAAAACCTAAGTCAGCAAGGATGTGACAATCCCCCTGATTCATTAAAAAAAAAAGGCTTTGGGAAATGGAGGAAGATATTTCAGGTAATATCAGGTAAAGATAACACTTTTAGGAGTACAAACCCAATACTGTTAAATGATGTGAAATATCTTCTTGCATTTACTGGACCTTTTCTGAGCAGTTACGCACAGGCTCAGCTTTACTGATTCTGTGCAAGTACTGGCTTGTATGGTGGCAAATGCACACTCTGAATGCACACGACTAAGTGTTTGCAAAGGGATTCATGAATTCATGCTTATAATCCTGCAGAAACTATAATGTGCAGAAGATGGAGTGCTTACAATATGTATGGGCTAAATGCTCCCACTTCCTAGGTATTAAGTTTAAGGAACAGAAAACACTGAGAGAAACCATTCCAGCCATTTCCTCTACAAGATGAAAAGAAACACAGAGTACGAGAGAGGTTTCTTTCAAAACAAAGTTGGTTTTGAGAATGTAATTCTGAAGCATGAAGTTGCACTGTTCTCCACCTATTTTTTAATGAACCCACATGTTTCTGGAAGTTGGTTTGGAATTTTTTTAATACATTCTGACACACAGTAAAAATGTGTGGGTCACAGTTAGCAGCCTGTCATTAGCGCCAGAGCTACAAAATAACAAAGATGAAGCAAACTGAGCCTGATAGCAATGCAATTCATTAAAATCCTTTTCAGCCAAAAAGTACATAAGCCTGCATGATTTCCGAAGCTTTGATAATTTTAGATGTTCCTGCTTCCTTTGTTTTTCACACCTGAACCTGACTGCAGCAGATGCCTTACGACAGCTAACAGTGAGCATTAGGTAGCAACCTTGCCCAGTCTTGGCTGGCAGGTTAGGCTGTACCTATCACCAAAACTCACATTAAAGTTATTTGGAAACAATAGGAAAAAAATAAAATCATTGCCACTGCGTGAATAATTACCACCCACCCTTTCACCCTATCCACTCTTAATTCAATTGAGCAATAGGGAGCCAGATTGCTTTCCTGTTCTCCACGGAAGCACTACTGCTGTTTGCAGCATCTCTTTAAAGTAAGAATGCAGTCCTGCTGTGACAGCTGTGTACGCCAGCTGCAGGGAACAGCCCACACATGTTTGTTTCCTTACAGGTATGAGATGAAGCTGGTTCTTTGGGTTACCCACATGGGAGGGTTCTTTTTGTCACAGGTGGTAGGTATCTGTAATTGGAGATTCACATGTCTCGGCAAGAAAATATAAACTTGTAGTAAAAAGAACATTTTTAGCAAGGATGGTAATCGATGATGAGAACAGATTGCTGAGGGAAATCTGTTAAACCCCAGTGAGGAGGATTTTAAATGAGACAAACTGTTTTCCCAGAAGGTGGCCTCCAATTCTGTGTTCAGAAATAACTGGGAGAGCCTTTCCATTCTGATCAGACTTCCCAGTCACTGCAGTTTGATCTTTATTGTCTAGGCCCAAAGGCCAAGATATTTTTTTAGGATTCCCACAGAATTTAGAGCATGGTTTCAGAGCTTTGTGCAACAGACCAAAATCTCAGTCAAAGTCACTTACATTTGGTTTTTTACATATGGCAAGTGTTCTTGAAAATTTCCCACAATGCTATCCATAGAGTAAATATATTTACAAAACTCTAAATGTCAAAACCAGAGAGGAGGAAAGACATGAATATAAAAACACATCTAGAACATATCAAGAAATAAACTCATATGATTTAACTATATAATTTGTCTGTTCAGCTTTTTTGCTGTGATCTTATCAGTA
This sequence comes from Phylloscopus trochilus trochilus, assembly GCA_016584745.2. NCBI lineage: Eukaryota > Metazoa > Chordata > Aves > Passeriformes > Phylloscopidae > Phylloscopus > Phylloscopus trochilus. The sequence goes on along the minus strand of WQNJ02000015.1, from coordinate 14,360,842 downwards.
CACTCAAGCAATGTATTTAGCAACATGCAGTGTGTGATAGCAGCATCTATCCCATATTATTCCTCTCCCAGGCTTTTCAGAGACAAAACCATAGACAAGGAGGCTTTTTTGTCTGCAAGTTTAAAATAGACATATACATATATATATGCATATATATATGCAAATATAGGCATGTATTTATATCTATAATGAGAAAGGCAGCGTGGAAAAGATCTGTCTTGTCCCTTCAGCAGAAAGTGAGGAGATTTGTGACAGTTTATTTTCCTTAGAAAATGCAAAATGTCATACTAATATTGAAAAAGTCTGTGTCCTAGAAGTTTTATGGATAATATTTTCTTTTACCATAGAGATTCCTACGGTAAAAGAGAAGCAGAGCCTTTGACAACAATGCTCAGTGCAGCTGCTCATGGTGCCAAGGCCTTGAACTCATCAGGGCTGCAGCAGGTATTTGCTGTAGTGTCCACTGTTATTCAGCATTTCAAAATCTTGGAGGATTTATGTCCAGGTGCAGAGACCCACAGAGGCTGACTTTAGTCATGGGGTAGATTGTGGTGGTGCATCTCTCCCCTTTCCCTGGCTGCACTATGAACTGAGAAATGCTCATTAAGCCTTGGCCTTGACAAACTGCACCTGGACTAAGCCACTATTGAGTGTATCAGAAACACTGTCCATTCCCAAGATCTAACAGGTATCTAACAAGCACCTGTATTTTAATGAACAGCCTTGGAAACTTATTTTTCTTGCCTAAATAACAACCCAAGTGGTTGTTATCATATTTTTCTTAAATGAACCTTCAAAGATAGTTATTGACTGAAATTGTGGCTACAATGGAAAATTACCATAACTAAAACCTACTTCATTGGAGTCCTCTAAGCAATGGTCCAAAGTGACAGTTTTCTGAGTTCTTGACTCCCAGAAGATAAGGGAATAATGTGTATGTCTCAAACACTAAATAAATGGATGATAAATAGACGGCCAAGGAGCCAACCAAGGACTGTTGCTAATAACAGACAAGAATTGTTGGTAATAACCAAGGATTGTTGTAATTAACATGGCCATGAGAATTACCATGTTTTGGCCAGAGAAGGAGGGCCAGAGATAGAGCTTTTTTCTGTGACAAACAACTAGAACACAGCACAGGTGTATAAAGGATGTAATTAGCTTAGAACAGAACCACGACTAAGCCTGACCCTGGAACTTCCTCCTAAGAGTTTATGATGGTGCAAACAGCTGCTACAACCATGCTGAGTATATTGTAAGCTGTATTTCACACATGGCTGCACATTGTCCAGAAGCAATGTGCACAAAACATTACATCCTTCCCAAACAGTTCCCAACAAATCCTGAGCAAAGCAGTTACAGTTTATTTCTCAATCATTATTCACAAAACATTCAGTGCAAACAGATGGATATTGAAACAACAGTGGGTGGACTCTTCATTTTAGAAGTAATAATGTGATTTCATTCATCTGCTACCAAGAGCAGAGGAAAAATACTCTGTCTGTAATAACTTAAAGGCTTTTCTTGCATACTGATGACTAACAGACAGACTGTGACACTACTCTGAGTCAAGCTATAGGGAGAGAAAAGACCTAAGTTAATGCATTTTGAGGTCAGAACCAGGTTAAGTCCTTGGATCTTTATGACAAAACCACTAGTTTTCTTCTTTGTTAGTAAGACTGTTGGAAACTTTAGCCAGAGAACACAAAGGAGCAATTGATCTGTTTCATCAGACTTCTTAATTTCCTTCCTGTGTCTGATGGGGTACATTTCTCTGTGGTAACAACAAAATTCTGGCACTGACTTTTATTAGAACTCTCTTTGCAATGTGAGTTCAGATCCTAAACAAGGGAAGCAATATTCAGCCTAAGTTCAGACCCCCATTGAAAGGGCACAATTTAAATTTTAAGTTGTTCAACAAAAAATGGCATGTGAACAACTGTAGCAATCTAGAAGCTGTTTAAGGATCAGCTTCATTTTAACGCTGAGACGCATGAGACAGGGTCAGGGAAAAGAGAAAACTGAATGAGAAAATCAGCAGCAAAGACAAGCTTAGGACCTCATGCCTCCACATGCAGTGCCTCAAAAGCAATGAGCATTTCATTTGCTTATACCAGGATTAGTAAAATGGAGAGAGAAGGGGATCTTCCCCTACTGGTAAAGAAAAAAGCTTTCCCCAAACCAACCTTCTTTTTCTCCAAAAATCCACTGTAAGAAAAATACCCCATCTAGATGCATGTACAGAAACCTCTCATGCAAGTCAACAGTCATCACTGGCACCCACCGTGGCATATAAAGCTGAGTAGATGCTCAAAGCAGCATGTTTGGATGGAAAGGATCTCCTGGCCTTTTCAATCACCTCCACATCCCCAGTGCAGATGTTGCCATTGTTTATGAACTGGTGGTGGGCCCGACAGTCATTTCCAGTGTAGTTGGGTTTGCACACAGTTAGGAAATAGGGAGCCAAGTTCCCAGTCACAACCTGGCCAGCATTTACAAAGATGTCAGTGGCAAAAAGTCCAAATGCAAACACTCCTGTGAGGAAAGGTTAGAAATAGTGATTATTCAAATAGGTTTAGAAAATATCACTATACCTGAGAGGGAGAGATATAATGAGAGTAGCATCATGTACTTATAACAAACCTGTGACAAAAACATGGGATCTCTGAACCTGAAAGAGCAATACTTCTCTTATCTAACATAACTACCTAGGATTAAGTACCTTTTCAATTTTGAATATTCGCTACCTTGATGCTGAAAGTTTACAATCCTGACCTAGCAGTATTTGGCACGTACTTTTGGAAGCAACCCAATGCTTTGCTCTGGAAGACAGCTACAATACATGTCACCAGGAGCAAATAACCACAATCCTTTAAGACGAAGTATTCACTTGAATGCAGGAACTTTTCCAGGGTTGTGAAGCATCTCTTGAACAACACTGCAGTTGTCACATCCTTCACTGACTCCCCTTGAGTGTTATCAATGCCCGCTACAGCTGCTATGAACATATGATGATCTTTCAGATGCATGTAATGCCTACATACCAAAGGTACAGAACAGCAGGTTTGCAAAATTACCAAACCCAAATGTTCTGCAAGATTAAATCAGCTCTCCTCTTCCCCTTCTCATCACTAAGAGAGAGGGAGAAAGCATCACAAAAGCATAGAACACATAAATACTGACTTCTGATGTAAGAATATTTAGGGTCATACAGCTTTCCTTTCTCCCTTCCGTAGTTCTGTAAGCAAAAGTCATTAAATTATAAATTATCTGAGATTGTTAGGTATTTAAATACATCCAAGACTTGGAGCTCTAAGGAAATCATCTTAGGAAAGCGCTGATAAAAACTGAAGAGCTGGTACCACCATGATTATAACATCTTCTCTGCTTATCTATACTGAGTTTAAAAAAACCTAAATTAAAAGGCTGCTGTATTCTGAGATACAAAAAATATGAGGGACTCAAAAAAATGCTGCATATTGTACCGACAGTAACATAAAATACTACTATAACTAAAATGGATTTGTTGTACAAGTGTTGAGTGGGGCTTGCCTGTGCCAGTTAGTCAGAGAGATGGTTTGGTGTCACTCTGGCACAGTACCTTGCTGAGGTACTGATGGGAAGAGTCCTGCCCTTGGGTAACAGCCTGGAGGGGGCTGCAGGACTGCAGAGCTGTTCCTCCTCACCTTCCCTCCCTAAGGTCAGCAAGGAGCATCACACAGTAAGATGATTCTGGAGGCTGAAAGTGTTCTTCATGTACATTTATTTTTATTTACTATTAATGAACTGGTATGTGATCATGGATTTAAAAAGCCAGTGGTGGCCAAAGTAGGAGGCCACCTTCTCTGGTTTTAGGCTGCAGGACTGGCCCCTGTCTTACCAATGGTGTGACAGTTTCCCTCCCATTTATCTTGCTAAGTGTGTTTAAAAGGAGAGAGCACAGAGACTGCTCCTTTATTTCCTTTATCCCTCTGGTAGTATTTCAAATCCATGGTTTTCCACAGCCATCAGGAACTTCTCACCTACATTAGTCAGTGCACAAACAAGTTCAAAGGAAAAAGGCAGAAGGGTATCTTTTCAACCTCGTGAAACAGCTGAAGTTATGACAGAGATGAATCTTGTTTTATATACAGCACTCTGTCAAAATTTTAGGGGGTTTTTGTCACAGCTTGCTTTAGATAGCAACTTTCTGATGTGCTGTACAAATTACAGGGAATGCAGTGAGGATCATTACCCAGCCTTTATAATAGTTAGAGGAAATTTAAGTGTCAGGCAATCTGGCTTATGCTCTTTTATCATGTAAGCACAAGCCAAGAACCAAAACATTTCAGAAAAAGATCACAGGCTACACAAAACTATTTAGATCTCTAGGAAGTGCGTATATACAAAGTTACTTATCTCCATTAAGAAAAGATATTTTAACACCTGCTTTTGCTTAATATTTGCTAGCACAGAAAGTGCTGGCCCAAACACAGCTGCCAAGGCCTGCAGTAATCTGGACAAGAGCAGAGCAAGCCATGGCTGAAACCTTTATCACATTCTGACTGGGGTGCGTTTTGGCTGCTGCAATTCCTCTCTCTCAGTTCTGCCAAGCTCTGTGAAAATCACAGCTATGTGCAGCAATGAGTCCAGCTGGCAGGGATGTGACCCTCGCAGGCTGATTATACTTCATGTCTCTGGAGACTTGGAGCAAGAGTTGACTGTAATTGATTTAAAGGTTGTAATGACAGTGCGCCTGGGCAGTGCTGGATAGTCCCCTGATGGTTTTTGCACCTCAGGAATCCATCCGTTCAATGGATTTGTTCAATGACCTACAGCAGCTAAACTAACTGACCAGAGCACAAAAAAGTGCTGTGATGCGTGATGTGATTGCCAGCTTTTTAGAGGTGGACAAATTGCTCTGAAAGGCTTCAGCGAAGGGCAACTAGCCCCAGCTCTTCAGGGTCATACAGCTCACATCCCTGATATAATGTCAGAGAGAAAGAATGAGAGAAGACATGCCTCTTCTAGACTTTGACACTGTGTCATCCTGCTCAGCAGCATTTTATTTCAGTGTGCTCGCCCTGGGCCAGAAAATATGGGGATGAACAGTAGTGCAGAACTTGGCATATGCTAAGAAAAGGTTGGAACAGTGCAAGCCACATGGGAAGCAGACCTACAGCTGCTCACTACTAGAAAGGATGAAGGTTAATTGCAATTACATAAAGCCGATCTTTCCCCTCAGCCACTCAAGTCACATAGCCTAGCTGCAAAAAGGGGCCTTAAAGAAGGAGTAGAAGCTGTCTGAAAAGGCCTCTCAGCTTTTTCTCATTCTCCTGACTACTCTCAGCTGCGTTTCTCAGGCGCAGCCAGAAAGAGGCTGGAAAACAAAATAGCAAGCAACTGCGAGAGAGACTTGCTTAGGCCAGATGTAAGAGGGCAGGCTGTACCCCCTGCTACTCTCTCAGCTGCTCCAGAGTCTAAGAAAACAGAGATCAGATTTTAACATATCTTTACCTCCAGTGAGAAAGACCTTATAAAAATTAAATGCTCAAGCAAACAAACAAACAAACAAACACAACAAAAAAACCCCAAACAACAACAACAACAACAAAAAAGGCAAAAAAACCCACCACCCCACCACCCCCCCCCCCCAAAAAAAAAAAAAAAAAACCCAACCCAAAAAAACCCCAAAGTCCTGCTGAAAAATGCCGAGGATGGTTGTCTTGATTTGGAAAGACAGGTTTCTGCCAGGGAAACTGGGGTTCCCTAGAATGGAGAATGCAAACCCCTCACACCCCGCCAAATTATAATTTTGCAATCAAGGGCTCTCAGGCAAAGATGTTGGGGATAGAAATAACAGTTCTTTACTAGGAATATTAACAATACAAATGTAATAGGAAACAAAACCACCCAACCAAACAAGCAAATAAACAAATAAACAACAATTTTGGAAAACCCTGACAGAGTCAGAGCTGCAACCTGACACCCTGTGATTCAGGGTGTTGAAAAGTCCAAAAATGAGTCTTTCCGAAGTGATTCTGTAGGAGCAGAGATGATCCTGTAGAAAAGCGGGTCCAGGGGTGGTGAGGAGGGGGTCTGGTGATGATGAGGAGGGGGTCTGGGAATGGTGAGATGGAATCTGGTGAGATGAAGTCTGGTCTTCCTCCCGGGAAAAATTGGGTGAAAAACTAGCAGCTCTCGTGTCTGTGAGTCTCCGTTTATCCAGACAAACTGCCTGCTCCCCACCCCCCCGCCCCCCTCCACTGCCAGGGGGATGAGATGTATCTCACAACAGGGTGATAGAAATGCAGATGCACCGCTCTGGGGGGGAAGGTACAGGCTGGGAAGGTGCTAATGGCCTATTAAGATGAGGCGTCAGGCCTTCAAACAAATGAAAATAGAATACACAAAACCCGGCTCCACAACCCAGGACAATGGTTTAAGTGAAGCTTGACTTTCCAGGTTCACCTCACCTGAACTAACACTTGCCTTGGCAGAAAAGTCTAAATTTTTAACAACTTCAATTTTGAATGCTTCATTTTTAATTTCTCCACTTACACACCCCTCTAAATGAACATCAAGAAGTCCTTCATAAACCCCTGACTTCTAGGCTCCCACCCACATCCTATTCTCATGTCTTATCTCCTATCAAGCTCCTTGTGTGGCTGTTCATCAGTGTTGCCACCTCCAGTTTTACTTTTTCTAACAGAGGCATCTGCCCTGAAGAAGAATCCAACTCTTCTCACTCACTGTGACTTCAGGTACAACCCTCTGTCCCCCCTGCAATTCATGTTCAAACTCACTTCTTCCACCCTGAATCTATGTAATATCAGTCACTGCAGCTGCTTCTTGACTCTGTTGACGCTCACTATTAGAGGCATTTAAAATGCCACTGATTTGAAAAAAAAGACCAAATCACCACCACAACAAAAATCAACAACCCCCCCCCCCCCCCCCCCCCCCTTGGGACTTGTAGAAGAGCAGCTGAAAAAACATTGAGAAGAGACAAGTGAGAAGACAGTGGGTAGAAATGAGAATCAGGAAGTAGAAGGCCTTATTAAGGAAAAATCATTAAACCCTTAAGTGACAAACAATACACTGAAGGGTTCACAAGACATCAGAAGCTAAGCTCTTTAGTAACACATAATCATGTTTTTTACCATGGATATTTATTTAGGCACTTCTCCCTGTCCCAGTCCATTATCTGAATTTGTCACTCTCAACCTAACTGGCTTGGAAACTGTTCATATTTCACATGCACACTCACACTTGCCTAACCCCTTTCCCACCCATTTTTAAGGAAGATTAGAGTTTCACTGGAGAGTGTCCCTGGAAGGACTCAGGGCTCTATGGGAATGCTGATCCCCAGTCCATTTCTGAATGTTTTGCTGTAAGAATCCTGTGCATCCAATAAAACCATACATCTAGAGTCCTGTGACTCAGACTCTGCTAAACAACGCTTCACCATTACATCTTAAAGGGTGATTTAAAAGAGACCTGTATCATTAATCCATTTTACAACAGGAGAGATTGGGGTTGCAGGGGAATTTATTGTCCTGTTGCCATGGCATCAGGAACAGGCTCAACATCAAGCTTCTGGGCAGTCATAACCTCATCCTAAGATTGGCTTTGATCTTCTACTGAAGATCCCACAAAGCCCACTACTCCAGGGATCTACCACCTCCTGAGTGTGCCTGCTTCACCTGTGGGTGTCCTGCCTGGATACTGTTCTCCGCAGACATAAGAAGGAAGACACACGGTCTAACTATGCCAGAAGAAATTCAGTTCCCAGTGCAAAAGTAATCTGGAGGCTCAAGACTCCTCCTGACAGATGCACAGGGTATCTTCCTTCCTCACAGTTTTCACAACCACCAGTTTTCATGGAGGCAACTGCCAACTCAGAACCTGGCATCAAAGACAATAGTAAGAGTTGATTTGCCCCCAGCAAAGTGACCTGTTCCACTGTTCTTCGGTGGTAACATCTACAGTAGTTCAAGCTGCTGCAGCAGTTTAGGTTTAGGCAGCACCCCCAAATACAGCCTGAACCCTATGGAAAGACAGCCAGTTAATAACAGAACATGCACTGTTTCACAGTGAACTTCAGATGCAAGGCAGAAAGAGGGACAAGGTCAGGTAAGCTGTCTCATGCATCTGCTCAGGGATCAGAGCTCTGGGGTATATCTGTCCTATTACAATAAATTCAATGTGTGTATAAATCTTGTAAACCTTTATTTGCTGAACTAAACTCTTAATTTGCTGAAATAAAGCCTAATTTAAATATTTAGCTGCTCACTATGAAGTCTCACCATGCTTTAGATTAAGTTGTCAACAGAGGCAGATCTGCACCATTTGTTAAAGACAAATTATGTGCATCCAAAGTAAAGGCACTGGTAACAAGCTGATGAAGCATGCTGAATTTCTAGATAACTGAACTAGAAAGGGGCTACTTGCATGTTATCAGGGCTTTGCAAGTAGACAACTTAATCATGTGGATTAGAAACCTAATATAATGAAATGCAACACAATACATACCACAGTAACCCTGTCAGACTGGGTCAGGGAGGTCTGAATCCCTGATCCTGGAAGTATTATAGCAGCTGTACATAGAAAGACTAAAATCTTGACTAAAACCATGCACTAAAATATTTTATAATCTCTATTTGTAATACAAAGGATTAAGCAGAACACAAAAGCAAATGCAAACTGGAACGATGTTAACGAAGTGCCGAATGTGAAATTACAACACAGAATGAATAAATACAGAAAAGGCTGTGTATGCTCAAGCTGAGAGACAGGGAGAAGAGGCAGAGGTCCAGGAAACAGCCACCCTTACCAATTACTTTCTCAAAGGTTCAGTACATAAACAGCAAGTCTTGTCATCAGAAACTGATGATACAACTGCTGGGAAGGGTGGGGAGAGGAGGGAAAAGAGAGGATGTGCCTAAAGTAAAGTAGTGCAGCAGCAATATATTAGAAAAAACTGTTCTGAAGCAATTGCACGCTACCTCAGTTTGACCTCAGAATCACACAAAAAAAAAGTCTGTGAAAGCATAAAAGATAAAGAGGAAGATGGAGCAAATTACAGCATACATTAAGGTCTGTAAAAGTTTCCAAGCTAAGCCAGCTTTTTTTCACTGATAAAGAAAGTAGTTTTCTAAATATAGGGAACATAGCAGGTGTTACCAATCTAGGCTGTGATACAGGACTTGATATACACTGCAGCAAGGTGAGAGGTAGTCTTTTGCCACAAAAGCAAATGTCTATCAGCATGAAGGATTCATGTCTGGGCCAGGAAACAAGAAGAAATTGTGGTTCTGCTTCATGTAGGCAAAGAATCAGGGAGAGATTTCATACAAAGCTCAACATTCAGAGTCACGACTAAACTCAGGAGGGGAGGCTCTTAGAAGCGGGTGTGTGCTGAGACCTTGAGGAAAACAAGGAGAGAATCAACAGAGAGCACAGTAAACAAGACAGGAATAAAACAGAAAAGAAACATGGGGCTTTGTTAGCATTCCAGAAAAGCTGTAGTTTGTTTTGCTCCACTTTCAAAGTGCAAAAAAGTCCTTAATTCTGTATACAGGAAAGAAAAGTAAGAGTAGAAAGAGTAGAAAAGCTCAAATCTAGTAACCAAACCCAAAAGATTCAATGGAGATTGTATTACTAGGCTCATTGTCTTTCACAGGACCAAAAGACAGCTTGAAGTTTCCCTTTTTGAGTCTCTTTCCTTACAAAATATAAATGAATGTTCAGTGAGGTATCTACAGATTTCTGCTTGTTTTGTGGAAAGCACATTTACATTACAATTCTTAAAATCCCATCTCTTCCCAGCAACTTCCATTACAGAGTTAGGGGGGAAGAGAAAGCCTCTTTGCCTTCCTAAAATTTGAGATCAGCAACTCTCAAAAGTTCTCCATGATGTGCCTTACAGGGTCAGACAGAGGTGTTCATTTTTCTTGTCACATGAGAACCTAGACACACTGCAGAATTTTTCTCATCCTTTTGAATAATATAAATTGTGATGCCTTATAAGGCAATTTTCCAAGGAGTTAAGTAACTGCTTTTTGTAGGTACTCATGAAGACTTGCTCAAACATCTGGGTACCAAAACTAAATTGGCAGCAAACATTTTTGCAACAAGCAAGACTGCTTGCTAGGGAAGAGAACTTACTTGCAACAGAACTTAGTTAATCAGCTCTGTAACTTTTGGCCTTAAAGTTTATGAAGAGAAGGCACACACAGAGACATCCATGTACAAGCAACCTGGTTGTCTTTGCACAGCCAAGCACCTGGGAAGCTTAATTTTGGAGTAGGCAGATGTATGGAGCTAACATTCCTGGATCATCCAGACACAGGGTACAGCTTCTCAGACCATGCCATATTTTCAAAACACAGGTGAAATGCAAAATGAAGTTATCTTCAGTTTCTTTCATAAATTATTTTATCCAACAAATTCTACTTCTCTCATTTCACTGCAGAGGCACGGAAAAGGTTTCAGAAGAAAACAAGCACACAGCATAGTTTAAAACAAGGCAAAGACTTCAAGCCTTTTCTAATAATATTAATTTCATTTTTCTCAGGAAAAGAAACACAGCTGCAAGGCCAACATTCATTTCCCTAGTATGGTTTATGTCCTACTACCCTCTGAGAGTCCACTCTCTCATTGCTACCCTTGTCTCTTCCACCAGACAAGAAACAACGGCATGAATGTTTAAGAATAAAGCTAACTGTAAGAAAACATACTGAGCAAGTACTTAGCCTCCATGATCTAAGGACTTGTAGTGCTGATCTCGCAGGCAAGAGTGTTTGATTGGGACTTTGCAACATGCCAAATGTGCTGGAATAGCCAAAAAGCCCTGAGTGGCCCAGTAGACACTGGTACCTCTTAATGTCAGTTTGCTGTCCATCAGTATATCCTGGAAGATATGTGAAGTTCAAGGTAAAAGTTTTGCTTTTGACAGTATTTCTGTGTCTTTTTGTTCCAACCAGCAGCACACAGACCAGGCCTGAGTAACAAAACACAGATAGTTTGCTTCCACCTTCATGGTGGCAGAAGGCACATTTCACTCTCTGCCTTCCATCCATAAAGCAGGAGGCACAGAGAGAGCTGAAGGACAAGGAAAACGACATTTCTTCCTCCTTTGCAGCATATATTTGCTGATGACGAATATGTTAGCACAGGGTAAGACCTTCAACTCTGTACTCTGAGGAAGTACCCCTGCCTGGGGTGTGCTCCAAGGAAGCAACACAACACTTGCCACAGCCACAGCAGATATTTTCATTCCAGGTAAAGCTCAGAAGTTCAGCAGTGACAGGGAAGAAGCACCCCAGATACTTTCAGCTTTTTTTCCCCCCATTGCTTGTTCAGACTGTGAATTGGGGCTCAGCTCTCTATGAGAGGCAGTCTGTGAGAGTGCTTCACTTCTGAGAGTGCACAAGGAGGGCAGTGCTGTGATGGTCTGTGGGGAAAACCCCTCTTGGCTAGTGAGGAGTTATCTGAGGAGCCACTGGCCTGTGTCATCAGCAAGACATCCCATCCCATGCATGAACTTGAGACTCATCAACAGTGTGAAGAAGGTAAAGCAGTTTGCAAGCACCATATAAAGCAACCTCCAAATGATTTAATGACAGAACTTCATTTCTCAGCAATTAACTCAATGAAAGCTCTAAGAAAAAGCAAATACAAGAAAAACAATAATATTATTCTGAAGTGAGAAGTGAGCTCTGGGCTTTTTTAAGCTGTGCTCAGCTGAACATTATGTGGCAGAGCTATGGATGTTAAAATTAGGGCTGAAAAGAAAAATGCCAGATAGATGAGCTGGTGAGGACAAATTTATAACTAAAATGGGTAGCTCACATAAACTAGCAATGATGAATTTATTCATATAAAGATTTGATTGTTATAACCTTTTCTTAAGGGTCTCAAAAAAGCATTAAGTTCAGCAGAATATGATCTAAACCAGCTCCAGCCAGCATGATATGGCAAATTTTGAAAGTTACCTTGGAAATCCTGAGGGGATTATCCCTCTAAGGTGGAAGATGCCTGCAAAGATTTCACAGCTTAATTAATTTTGTGATGTACTTTGTCAGGGTGTTTCATCCTAGTTTGGTGCAAGCAGGGTCCAAGCTTGCAGTGCACAGGATACTTACCTATAAAACGTATTATTCTTCTAAGCAGTGGGTTCAGGTAACAGCACTCTCCAGTCAAAATAGTTTTCTCTTGAATAATGAGTGTTTCTCGGGTTGACTTTATGAAATACATGGATATTTCACCAATAAAAATCTGCCAAGGAAAGGGAGAGAAACAAAAGGTTAAAAAATTACAGGAGCAGACATTAAAACTAGTTCCATCCCACAGACAGTGCTACACAGCTGTGAGTTTTGGGGATACTGCACTTGCACTAAGGAGCTCAGCATGACTGACATACACCCAGCTCCCACCCTGGAGAGGGATCATTCCTGCACTCAGTGGTGCAGAGACCCAGAGAAGCTGACTTCACTTATGGGGTAGATTGTGGTGGTGCATCTCTCCCCTCACCCCTGGCTGCACTATGAGCTGAGAAATGCTCATAGTGCAGCCTTGGCCTTGATGAGCTGCACCTGGACTAAGCCCCTGTTGAGCATATTAGAAACAGTCTTTTCCCAGGAACTCTGCTGTTTAATGAGCAGCTGGGTTTTTTTTTTTTTTCCACAAACAGCCTTGGAAACTTATTTTTCTTGTCTGAATAGTAACCCAAGTGAAATAATACTTTTCTTGTTGAACTTTCCAAAAAAGCTACCAACTTGAACTGTGCCCAGGGTGGAAGATTACCATAACTAAAGCCAACTCTCTTGTGACCCTCTAAACAACGGTTCAAAGTGAGATCCTTTTTGAGTTCTCAGTTCCTAGAAGATAAGAGGGTATGTGTATGTCTCAAACACTGATAGTTGGATGGCCATGAAGCCAACCAAGGACTGTTAGCAATAACAGACCAGAAATGTTGGTAATAACCAAGGATTGTTGTTATTAAAAGGCTGTGAGAAAGAACAGTATTTGACTAAATGTTCTATTATCAAAAATGAAGTCTCCACAGAACCACTGATCATGATGCTAACTGTGCTTATGTATTACATATTTTTGTATGATCTGAACATTCATGCTTTCTATAAATGTAATAGCTGCTTCCTATAGGAGTAGGATCATTATTTCTTAAGCACTTACAAACAATTTAGTTCTGTTGCACTGAGGCCTATCTATCCTCACTAAAGCTGGACAGAATTAAATCACAGGCTTTATGGTCCACACACAGCAGGAACTTCTGAAAATATCACCTATCATGTTCTGTCAGCAGGCTTAAAAAGAGAAACTGGGACTCTTTTAGAAAGACAGAGCTTGCAATTAAAGTCTTTAAAGTAAAAAAAACCAAAACAACCTACCTGAAGTGGAAGAAATGAGCTTTTAAAGGGGAGCACTTAAAATTATTAATTTAATACATTATTACAGGACATACACAAGAGAAATCCATAGTGTTAGGAACAGTCAGAGAAATACGTAACAGAAGTGTTTGTGTACACACACATAGGGTGACACAGACACCCAGAGTTAGTATAAATGTCAAGGAAGTCACCTTAGTTCACTCTGACTGCTGGAATGATGTGTTGTTTCAAGGGCAACTATTTATCCTTATTAAGCCAGATAATTATTGATTAAGCCTTATTGATTATTGACATTTATGCCAAGTACACTCAACCTCTTTATAATTCTACCCGCTGATGCCAAGAGATGTTGAGCTGTAAAATGTGTGTTGATAATGGTATCTGGAGGGGAGCTGATGCATGGGAGCTGCACTGAAATATTGCCTTTATCCTGTTTCACTCCATCTGCTCTTAACAGAATTGGCAAGCAGTTCAATAAGCTCAGCTCACTAACAACAGGGCTGGGAATTAAGGGAAAGACCATCTACACTAAAGCAGTTTGAAAGTGACACTCTGTTTCAAACAATTTATTATTTGAATTATTATAATATTCAGAAGTTTGAATTACTGCTTTGGCTCTCTGCCTGCCTGGGGCTATACCTACACACTGAGAGATAATTCACACCCGGAGAGAATTCTGCTCTATGAACACAGGGGCTACTTGACTTAATTTAAAATATCCCAAAGTTTTCAAATACAAGAGACTTGAGTATAAAACATAGTCCTCCTGTAACAATACACCCATCTTTAAGGTTCCTTTACATCAGAAGTGAACTGAGTATTTTCTCACTTTAATTCCCACCTTTGTTTCTATAAATCTAGCTGCCTGGCATACCCCTAGCATCTCCCATGTGCATAGATTAGTTCCACTTAGATCTAGGAGTAATTTTTGCCAGGCTGCATATCTGTTCAATTCTGTTCCATTGATTTAAGCAGGATTATCCCAGATTTCCTACAGCGTAACAGCTCAAAATTTGATTTTTTAAAATGAATACTGCCTTTGGTTTAACACAGAGTTTAGGTGTATGGCAATAAAGCTGTGGTTGTGTGGTGATACAAAGTGATTCAACATAACTAGACCATACTTGTTATCTCTGGCACTGAATTTAGTTGCTAAAATTTGTTTTCCTAGATGCTTCATAAGTCAGACTTGCTGTTTCCTAAAAATTCAATGGGCAATTGGACACCTGTTTCTGAAAGCTAATCTGTCTATATGCAGCTGGATGTGGTCTGAATAGATCTCAAAGAATTTCTTTGTTTGTTTGTTTTTAATTACATTTCATTTTTTTCCCCAGGCATTTCTGAAATCAAGTAACTCCACTGATTCTCATGATTTAAACCCTGATGATGCCGCATGAGCAGGGTCCACATCTAGCCAAGTAGTCCAGCTGGCCTCCCAGAATCAATCACCGGCACTAGTGAGTACCTCAGCTCCTGCCAAAACAGAATCAGCACTCCAGGAATGGTTACAAATTATATGAGTTATCTATAGCTCATATCTAAATATAGACTCTATCTAAATATGGGTGGAAAAAGAAAAAAGCAAGCAAACTGCTTTTATTTCCATTTGGGAAAACAACGAATTAATGAATTTCTGTATCATACCAGCTTAATTAGACAGTAGAAATGTCAGGAGAACTGCACTGGTTTGAAAGCACAAGTGATCTGCAGTCTGGCACGGTGCAGGTAATAGGGAAGCAAAGGCAGTATCCTGGATGTGCTTTTATTCTTGGTTTCCTGAATGTAATAGCAGCTCCTCTACACTGAGCACATATTGCTCGAGAACTCTTGCTCACATTCCATTTTCTATTACTAGTAGGTAAAAATAAAAGGATGACGCAAAGTCCCAGTATGAATTAGAGTACCTACCCAGCAGTCATTTTTCCTCTGCTGATTTCAACCTCTTCAGTGAGAAAACTTCTTCAATTTTCCCTGCCTTCCCATTACTGGCTGTGTCACCAAATACTTGCCCCTCTCAATGTTCAGCTCTCAAAGCCGTCTGCTGCACATGCTTTATTTATTTCCTGGCTCATCCTGACCCAGCAGATGATAAAATTATCTATCTATTTTCCTCTTCAACAGTCTTTTATCCATGATGGTCCTTTAGCTGACATTTTCAGACAGTGAAATGTCTCATCTTCCCCTTTCAAGTTCTCAGCCCAGCTTTAGCATCTGATACTCCCTGCACTTCTGTCCACACTACTGACAGTTTGTGTATTTAATTATTAATTTAATCAATGAAATAATGGAACTATTGCTTTTAAAGGGACATGGAAACTTTCTTTTTTCCCTATAGCACTTTCTGATAAGCTCACACAAAGGGTCATTTGCACAACTTTGGTTTTGTTTGTTTGTTTGTTTTGGTTTTTTTTTGTTTTGTTTTGTTGTTTTTTTTTTTTTTTTTTTAAAAAAAGCAAATACCAAGAAGACTTTTTCCTGTGAGTGTTAGTGTTGAAACACATAATCATGAGATGATTATATGCAGGTGCTTTTATTGAAGAGCTCTGGGAATCAGGGGTACAGACCCAAATCTGACTCCAACACTGGATTCGAGATGAACATGTTTTATACTCTTTCTGTTATATAACTATATATTAATTATAAAATTAATATTATTCTATTGTATACATTGATTTCATCCAACCATGAATTCACGAGACCCCAAACCATCCTTTCTCATGATTCTTGATGTGATTATATTGTTTCTCATGATTCTTATTATGATTAAACAATAATCATATTCAATTATCAACAATTATTACATTTAACAATTGTATCATTTATCATACGACGATCATGCAGGTGCAGTTGTACATGATCTAGTACAAACAGAGCTAAACATTTGTTCCTGAGACCTAGCTCCCTTTCCCAGACCTTCCCAGGCCCAACCTTTCTTTCCACCCCACCCTGAATCTATTCCCATGATTTTAGAAACATTTTATCCCTACGCTACTAAAATTTAACCCTATACTATCATGAGGATAAACTAAAATAAACTATCCAGGAATGTGTCTGTAGTACAACCAAGAGGAGGTTGCAGAACAGGGGCATCCTGGAGCTGCCCTCCCGTGGCAATTGTGCAGTGGGGTAAGGGTGGGGAGCCGACTTGAAGAATCGTATTAAATTTAGAAAAGTAATATTGATGGTGCTGACAGTCACGGATGGGCCCAGCTTTTAACCCCCTTTGTTCCTTTTTATCTGCTTTTCTCATTCAGGACATTGGCTTGTACCTCAATTCAAATGTAGCAAAGCTGAGGACTGAATTCCTTCTTCACTCCCCTTCCATGCTTTTGCTTAATTCTCCAGTAGCCAAAATATTTCTCCTACGATATTTTTGTCCAAACTCCTGTGCACGTAGAGTGCCAAAAGCTGGTTTCTCCTGTGCAACAGCCCTGCTGCCCCAGTCTCACCTCTGTTTTCTTCCCTTTGAAAACCCACTACAGATTCACTGCAACTCAAGCTGCTCACTTCATTTCTTGAGTGGGATCTGACTGTCTTCTTGCTCTCCCACTGCCGCTGACAGAGGCTGCACTTCATTTTGGAAAATATACTATTTATACATTTCTTTATTTATTTCATAACTTTAGTTAGTTTTCACAGAATCACAGAATGAACTAGGTTAGAAAAGACCTTTGATATAATCAAGTCAAACATATGTTTGCCTCTGCCCCAGGGGAAGGGAATCACAGTTTCTTTCCAGGGAACTGTTCCATCAGGTGAAGGTGGAGTAGTTTAACATCTCGGCTGGACTGGGAGTAGCACAGATGATACACAAAAGGTACTAATGGCCCTTGATGGCCATCAGCAGGCATTAAGGGCCATTAATAGACCATGAATTCCAAACAACACCCCGGTCTGGGAGAGACAAGAATGAGGACCTAATTTAGCATCAGAGGTGAAGATATCTGTAAGCAATAGGAAATCAAATATGAAGAACTAAGTAACTTGGAACCAATGAACATTAAACCAGTGGGTATCTATGGATTTTGACTGTATAAAATTTGTGAAAAATTTGGTAAAATATGTGTGTCATGGAATGATTTTCTCTGCACCCAGGCGACGTGAGGATTAAATTATTTCTGTTGCACATCCTGGCCAGAACAACATCCCAGCTAGAAATAAAATAATGCCTTGATTGTCTAACACTAAATATGTTGTTGGAGGGGTTTTGTTTTTCCTGCAGTTTTGGTGACACAGCCCTCTGGCCTCTCCTCTTCACTCACTCACTCACTCACTCACTCACTCACTCACTCACCCACTCACTCACGACAAATGTGAAAACACCATTTTTGTAATTTTTTCACACTTCCAATGAACACTGGGGTTGTGTGGAAGTTCCCACCATTTTAATTTCAGCTGCAATTCCACACAAAGAATGAGGAGCACCAGCCAAGGTGCATGGAAGAGACACAGGACCATTACTGTGCCCACAGTTTGGGACTGCCTCAAGTCTGTCTGTCTGAAAAAGTTACTTCCTTCTTCTGCTTTTCATGAAAAAGTACAAGTGATGTCATTTCCTATCACAGCAAGACAATAGAGTTCCTATATTAGGGAGACTTATGTGAAGTGCAGACATGCATGATCTGTTTTTCCTAGGTATTAAATTAATATTATATTGATTTCTGTGAGCTTTTAAATCCTTCAACTTGTTCACTCTAACAGCACCATTGTGACACAGCCAGTTCTTTTTAACACCACTTTCTACACTGAAACCCCACCCTGGAATATGCTATAACCCACAAAAATCTCTGCAGCAAACAAAACTGAAATTAGATCTTGGGACATCACTGCTCTCAGTTCTGGGCAGGCTTCAGCAAGCCATATGACATTTCCCAAATCCTGTGCAAGGATGCATTTGGCTGCATTTTTAATGCCACAAATAGAAAGAACCAAATTGTGAAACATGACGTTCACTTACGTGGTAAATTTTAAGAAATAGGTTTAATAAAAAAAACTAGACCATTAGGAGACAAAAAATCAAGCAAAGACCTGGCATTCAGCCAAGTGCACACCTGCTATTTCAGAGACATTCTTCAAATGCTCTTTCTATTGCATCATTCTGCTGCATATGCATAAATCATCATGCATATTCAAAGTTTTCCACAAACTAGTTTCCATATTCTCAGAACTGTTTAGTATGTCTCCTCCTTGGGTCTGCCTTTTTAGAGCATGCATGTTTCTTGGCTGTGTCTTCCTTATCACCTCCATCTTGGGCCTTGGTCCATTCTTCCCACAGACAGTCGGTGTTGATCGCTGGCATGTCAGCAACAGGGTCCCCATCATATCTTCACTGGATGTTATCCCAACCCAACAGGCCGTCCAGTTACAAGCATAACCATATATCAGCTGTCCCACTACCGTGTCCAAGCTTTGCTGATAGCAGAAATAAAAACTACATCTTTACAGCAAAGTTACTCATCTTAATATTTGTGAAAAGCCAATGTTATAGTATGCATTTATAACACAAATTAATCAAGTCTCCAGCATTCAAACAGCAGCCAAGGGGAGAAGCAGATATGAGGAAGGCACTGCTGTAAGACACACTGCATGCAGAGTGCTCAAAAACAGAGAATAGCAGCAGATTAGGGTTAATCAGCCAGATTCAGCATGACTCCACACACTCTCCCTGTGAAAAGCAGGACCAAAAGGTGACCATCACAGAATGTTCCAGAGAGTGTTGCATCAGCACTGGCTTGAGCTGACCCAAAAGCAGTTCTGCCCTTTTGCACTGTGGTGTCTCTGAGGTTTGTATCAGAACAGCTGCAGTCAGGAGAGGGATGTTATTCAGGCCCTACATGGGAGCTCATGTCTTCAAGGATGGAGATCCCATCAGTGTTTGCCTATCATCATTGTTGAAGTTTACCTAATTTTTAATGCATTTCATTTTTTGAAGCTGGTGTCCCTTGCAAGGTTGCCTCTTGTGATCTGAACAGTGTTTCCCTCTTCTCCACAGTCCCTACTAAGAACATGGCTTATAATGACTTACACTTACTGCTGCAAGTTCCTTAATTCCTTAGATCTCCCTCACTTCTAGCCTTAGCCCCTGAGGAATACTGATCTGCCATCGTATCTGCTACTCGCAGGAGCCAGTATTGACACTGTGAAGCTGAGACACTCCATGGTCAAACGTAGGTGGCAAACACTTAGCAACATTTATATTGAGAAAAGGCACCTTCAAAGGCAAGGGGTGGCTGAGGTCTGCCTCAACACCCTCCACAGGCAGGGCCCTGACCCAAGCCTGACTAAGCGGGCAGAGGCTTTTCCCCAATAAGGTCACTATCATTGATATTCCTGAGGAGGAGGGACAGCTGAGAGCTCCCTCAGACACTATTCTCTTTGCCATCACACCCTGGACAGGTGTGTTCAGCCCCCAGGAATCGATACAGTATTTTGCAAAACCATACAAGGCAATGAAACAGTGTCTTCAGCTGAATGTTGCAATGCCAGCTCACTTTTAATTTTCCAAGGATACAAACTCAATGGGTTCAATCTGCATTCAATTACTCACCCCATTCTTTTTTGGAGTGAGTGGTTGTTGTAGTTGTTTAATAAAAACAATAGAAAGAACAGTTGTAAGTACTTTTCCAGAACAAGAAAATTGCTTTGTTGTTTTGTTTCTTTTATTTCAAGTCAAATGTGTTGAAATCCACAATTTATATTCTAGCCTGCTCAAAACCCGAAACTGTTTTAGTGCTGTGCTCAAAAACCTAATACACTGTGGTAAAACTATCTAAAAGAATTACACTGTAGTTCTAATGAAGAGAACACACATTTTCCATAGCCCTGCATTGTTCTTATAAACTGGCATGTGGCTGGCACCACTATAAGGTCCCAGAGACACTGTCAACAGAAGTGCCTGAAAGTGTTGCACCAAACCAAGAAAGCGTATTTTTATTCTTCCAGAATGGTGTGCAAATAGTAGAACATAAACATTTACACAGGGCACACCTTTGCCTCACTCCTTTGTATCCCAGTTCCTCATTCACCACCTCACAACCTGAGCCCTGGCAAGACTCCAAAATAGGAAGGCAAGTCACCAACTGGCAGAGGACACAGCCTGCTGTGCCAGCACAGTGGTGAAGCATGCTGGACAGCAGACCGGCAGAGCCTATTGATTCCTGCCTGAAGAAGCTGGGAAGGAGCTGCTGTAACAGAGCTCTGAGCTGCCTCAGACGTTCTTGGTTTTCTTGGCATCTGCTGCTGAGCAGCCACAGGCGAATTAGCCAAGACAGGCAGAGGTTCCCTGGCTTCCCTTAAAGAAATAAATCACTGTAGTAATATGGCTGTGCTAAGTGAAAGCCAAGGAATCAACACTTGGAGAACCATCTAGAAGAATGATGTTTCTGAAGTTTGAGAGGTAAGTGCAAATTGTAGAGAGAAGTTGAAACAATTTCCTCCTGCTTCAGATCAACACTGTAATTCAGCTTCTAATTCATAATCAGACCGGTTTGGTTTGACTGATTCCAACACTATATGAAAATAAATACTCCTTTGCACAAATTAATAGCACTGGATATTTAATAGATTACATGTAGGCTGCTACTTCCAACCTGGAAACGGAAGGAAAGAACATTGAGAACAGTGCCCTTGAAGCTTTCTGCCCTGTTAGTATTCACTTCAGTGAGCTGGCTCTGTTCCTAAGCCTCTCTGCTTTTCTCGGGTGGATAGATAAATCACATCAGATGATGCAGAGCAGGCAGCAGCGCTGAACTCTGGAAGGATTGTTTAGTACCAGCTGGGGAACTGGCTGCTTTGCAGTAACCTTGTAACAGGCAAAGCTAGTCTTCAGAGACACTGATGAATGGGGTGGAGTCATCCCAGAATATTTTTAGGGAAATCTTTCAAAAACAATAAAACTGCATAAAACCAGGCCAATCACTGCTTTTATTTTGCCACTAAAAGTGCAGGGAAATGCAGATACAGTGGTACCAACCCACAGCAGCACTTCTGCAAAGCGCTCTCAAAATAAAACACACGCATTCATTTTCCCCATGCCCACTGTTGTAGCCAAATGACAGAGACACAAGGATATTCCATTAATTTCACAAAGATGTTACCTTTTGGCTTGCAAGCACTGGAACACCTCATAGCTGTGCTGAAATCATGGCTTTGAGTCCTCCCCAGACCCATGAGCACAGGACTGTACTTAATGCTGCTTGTGTCTCAGATGAGGACGCTTGTACAGATGTCTAGGATACCTTCCATAGCTCCAGACACCCTTTTACAAACTTTTATGAACTAGTACCTTGTTGATGCTGGGTACCACCAGTAATCACTCCTCTCATGTCAAGAGGTGTCAGGACAGTGGTAATGTGAAGGCAACACAGAGAGATCAGATTGCTGCCTCATCAGACCAGCTATTTGCCAAATCAACCATTTTGCCATTAGGAAGTGAAGCAGTAAGTGTTGTGCAGAGGAGAAACAAGTAATTGTAAGGAGGGACTGGCGTTACTTTTGACTTAAATCATGTCTTCATCATGGAGCTGCACAATGTTGGTGATTCCTCCTGACAGAAAAGTGTAGGGAATGAAGCTACAAATTAATTGACAGTGAATGTGCACAATGCTCCCTCCCACGATGCACAGTTGTGTGGGTTCTTTTGTTTGTGTGGAGGTTTTTGTAGGGTTTTTTAAAAAACTACAAACCATCATGGTCTAAATATAAATGGCTGTATTTGCTCCTTGCACTGAAATCCCTGGGACATTCAGTTGGATCAAATATCTCCTCCTGGGCTGTGGACAGACTGAGTGAGGGACAGCACCCATTTGGATACAGGATGAGAGATGAGGATACTCACACTCTGAGTGGACTAACCAGCAGGGAAGTGCAATAGAGTTTAGGGAAAATCTGAGCTCACCTTCTCTCTCATATATAAGCTTTTTATTGATGACCATTGCCAAAATTTGGTTTGCAGAGTCAGCTACAAACTGAAGCAGTGTGAAAATACTGTGCAAAGAGAAGAAGGTCTCTCACAAAAAGGTGGGAATGAGAAACAAAGTGAAGTTACTTCTATAAAGATATTGTGATGAGCATCAGTCAGGACTGAAAAACATACCTCTGACATATGCCCTGGTCAAAGATGAGCCTGATATTAATAGGACACAAAATAATTGAATCATGTATTAATAATACAATACAATGATACAACTAATGAAAAATTTTGATTAAACAATGCATTAATAAATACTACATTAAAAATGGAAATAAAAATGTTTTTCGCAGGGAAGTTTGATCTGCTGTCTCGAGGTTGCATCACTGGTGCTAAGCACAGTGTCAAGAGCCCTGTGCGAACCCTAACTATGTCTCCTCTGTGTGGAGCAATGTATCCAGTGTAACAGTACAGCACAGCCTAGGAAGCAGAGTTTACCAGTTATACCCAGCCCTGGATCCTTTCACGCAGGGTGATGACTGTCTTTATGGACCCAGACTAGCAGTTCTGCACAGTTTGCATTGGATAGGTTAGTTCACACAGTCCAGCTCCACACAGCACTAAGATGAAGGTCTCTTCAGCACCCCAAACCTTTACCTGACATTCACTACAGCTTTTCATTCTTCGTGTTTAACACGGGCTATGGAAACTACAAATAAAACACTTCACAGAATCACAGAACTGCTTGCGTTGGAAAAGGGCTTTAAGATCTTGGAAGTCTGACCATTAACCCAGCACTTCCAAGTCAAGACTCCAACTCAGCTTTTCATAAAGAATAGTAATTAGGAAAATTACTGCTTTGAGTTATTAAAAAGCAAAGAAATGCTGATCCAGTGGAGCAAAACTTGAAAGGTTAGCATCAAACTTTGGCAGAGCAAGGTTTTACACAGAAGATCCAAATAAAGAGCAACACTCATTACCCAGGGTTGTATCAGTAATTAAGGGCCAAACCTCCCACTAACGTGATTTCTCTGGAATCAAGGCATGGTTGCCACCCTCCATCTACCTTTACAAAAAGCACTTGAGAAAGCTACATCCTTGAACACTGGCACTCTGTGTTGACGGGAGAGTTCCAAAATGTGGGGGTTTGGTTGGTTGGGTGTTGGTT
Organism: Phylloscopus trochilus trochilus; assembly: GCA_016584745.2. NCBI lineage: Eukaryota > Metazoa > Chordata > Aves > Passeriformes > Phylloscopidae > Phylloscopus > Phylloscopus trochilus. The sequence continues at coordinate 14,337,372 of WQNJ02000015.1, read as the reverse complement.
TGTTTCTTTTTTTTTTTGGAGGGGGGAGGTTTGGGGATTGTTTTTTGTTTGGTTGTTTGGGTTTTTTTTTGTGTGTGTGGGGTTTGTTTATTTGGGTTTGTTTGGGGTTCTTTTTCATTTTCAAATACTTTATCACTACATCACAAAGTAAAATTAAAGCCTTGACATGAAAGAAGATCCAATACACAAAATAACTCCGTTACTGCAGATGTTTTTTGTAAACTCATGATGTAAAACACCTGGTTGTTTTCAGAAAGTGTCCTGTACCAAAACCTACAGCCTCTTTTGCAGATCCCTTTCACACTTCTTACCACATTCTGTGACAAGAAACTGATTCGATGCACTAAAATTACTGCAGAACAAAACTTAAAATAGACTATAGTGAAGCACTCATCATTTAAAAGTAAATATGTACTTCTTTAGTCAACTTTTGAAAGGGATGAAAAGCAAAATTAATAAAAGGAATAAATACTAACAGGGAAGAAATAAAGAGAAAGAAATTAAACAAAGTCCATAAACACAATCTGACAGGAATTTATCAATGTAATTACAAATTCTGCAAAGCTGGGCCTGTTGGTGAAATATGCAACTTTCTGTTTGAAAACGGAAAAGGGATGAAGTTTTGCTAACCAGTGAGTGCAATAAATTGTTTGGCATTGTATGTACTCAGCTAATTGAATATTTTCATCTGCGTAGAACAGCTCCATTACAGCTTACTGCAGGCTGAAGTAAAATAGTAAAAGTAGTGAAGAAAATCTGGTAAAAAAAAGTTAAGTGACTATTGAAAATAAAAATATTATAAACAAAAAGGAAACAGAATTCATATTTTTCTTTGTATTTAGCATCCTTCTCACCATCTAAGCCTTTTAAGGCCATTCAACTGTCCTTTTAATATAGCAGGAAATAATCCTGGATATACTGCACATCTGACCTGGATTTTACTTCAGCTTTATCCTGTTTTCTTATTTCCAGTAATAAACAACCTTTGCATTACAGCCTCTCTGGAGCCCAGGAAATTCACAACTAATCAGTGAAGTAAGCAAGCTATTGTAAAAGACTCAAGCTCTAACCCTCAGTCTTGCATTGTGATTACCTCAGAATAATTACTTCTGGAGATAACTGATGAAGATCATATTAGGCTGAGGCGAAACAGAGATCTGGCTAAGTGTAAATCAATTACAGCTGAACAGAGAGGCGAAGGGACAAAGATACCACAAGACTATTGTTATTATTTATGAAGCGGTCACAGCGATTTCAAATAATTCCTCATACTCACAATCGCTGTCGGAGTTGAAGCCAGCACGCAGTACAGCACAAGTGGAGAAATGAAGCTCTCGTCCTCTGTCCCAGGGTATGGTTTCATCAAATTGCCATCCTGACAGAAGAAACCTTGGATATGCACCTGAAAAGTGTCAGTGTACTCAAAGTAGTAGGCGAGCAGAACAGTCCCAGCCATGATGACAAGCTGAAAATAAAGCATAGTCACAGAGAGGCGTTAGTTGCTTTTTGAACAGATGCAGCTGTGCCTGCAAGCTACTCTAGTGCTGTGGACCATCCTCCCTTCACCGTCACTCTGACAACCCATACCATAATAGTGTGTGAGTGTGTGTGTGTGTGTGTGTGTGTTTCTGTGCCTTTGCTTTGCAACATCTGTTACATAAACCTTTTGGCAAACGACACTAATGAATGCCTCAGATAGGAGCAGGTCCACAGTGCGCAGGGGGACAAGAGCTTTGACAGCTTGATGTTATCAAAGGGCATGTGAGTGTCAGCGCACCAGGGATCGATGGCAGTGGCAGGGCAAGGGGCAGGGTGTCACGAGAAAGCACCAGTGACAGCTAAAACCTGTGCTCAGTGGCAGGGAGTGGGAAAGGATTATTACAAAGCCTAGAGGAAGCTAAACCCAAAACACTTCCTTGCAGCAGCTGCAAGCCCATGCCTGAAGAATGGGCATGTTGTGCTTATTCAGATGAGCCCTCTATGTCCCAGATCAAGACGCATCCAGAGGAATACTTGCCTCCTGCCACTCACCTTTCCCTGGAGCTGCTTCTTTTGAGTAAAGGTTTAGAAGTCTACTCAGAAATCTCCAAGCTGTGGGGACTTCTGTGAACTGCCTGACTTACCCACTCCACTACAGCCACTTTCAAAAAAACTGGCTTGAGTCTGAAGCTGCATTTATATTACAGATATGAACTGCAAGGAGCCTTTCTGGTCTCTCTTTTCATACTCTATGGCTCCTAAATGGGACGGCTGGAGACTTACCAATTCACATTTTTTCTATATATCCACAGCACCAGGTTCCCACACTGCTTCAGCAACACCTTGCAACAACCTCACCAAAGGTGTACCTAACCTCACCTCGTGAAAATAAGCAGATTTACTAATTTTTGTTCTCCCTCTGCCACACTGCAAAGAAAATCTCACATCACAGTCCTTACCCAATACAAAAATAGTAATATTGATTTATAACTGGTTTCTCTTTAGGGGTAATGGTCTTAAAACTAAAAGATTAGGTGTAAAGATGATGTATTCTACAATGAAGGTAGTAAAAAAATGGCAGAGATTGTCTGGAGAGGTGATGAATACCTCATCTCTGGAAATGTTCAAGGTCAGTTTGGACTGGGTTTTGAGCAACCTGGTCTAGTGGAAGGTGTTCCTGCTCATTGCACAGGGGGTGGACTAGCTGACCTCTAAAAGTTCTTTCCAACTCAAATCCTATGATTCTAAATTGTGACTACATGATCTGATTCAAAATCTTTATGGAGACTAGTGCCATATTGTCACTATACAACTATTTTTGTCATTACAACTATACAAGTTATCTTGCCACACCATAGAAAAAAGTGGAATAGCCAACTCTTGGTTTTAGTATTTTGCCTCCAGGATCTCTGCATCAAAACTGTACTGCTGCAAGACTACTGTAAAACCTCTGAAAAATAATTTTGGCAATTCCATCTCAAAGACACACATGCACTCCTCTGGCACATCCCTGTGCCTGCAGGCAGCCATTAAAGCCATTGTATATTTGAGTAAGAGCTGGACTAAAACGAGAAAAAAATAATGAAATCAGATTAGTCATTGATGAAAATAGAACAGCAAAGAACCCCTAAGTGGTTGAGGTGGGGAGGGACCTTTGGGAGTCAGTTGGTCCACCCTCCTTTGCTCAAGCAAGGACACCTTGAGTTGGTTGCCCAGGACCATGCCCAGATGGTTTCTGAACATCTCCAAGGATGCAGTCTTCACAACCTCTCTGTGTCACTTGTAAGACAGACTCAAAAGAATGTCACAGTGAAGCTGTATTTGTGACATTCCATCTCCCATATTTCACTTTTAAAATTAACCACCTCATTTTGTAGATGTATTATTTTCAAGACCCCATACCTGCCCAGAATAAATTTTCCTTTTAACAACATAAAGCAAGATGTTGTTATCTGTGTATTCCCCTTCCCAGAGATCTTTACAGCAACCTTGATAAGTACAAACACAGTCCCATAACTAGGGACACAGGAATTAATTTACATCTGAATTTAACTCCTTGAGCAGCTATAGATTTTCTGATCAACCTGAGCAACTCAGCTTTGTTAATTAACACCAGAGAAAGGCAATGACACTATCACTACTCTACCTGACATGCCCAGATAAACACGCTGGAGATTATAGGGTTCTTGGACATAGAGATCTTTAAACTCAGTTCCAGCATCTTATATGACCTGGGCTGTCAAAAACAATCTGACCCCCTCTTTCTATCCCAAACATACTCCCAAGAAATACTTCAGGTTGCCAGCCCCAGCTGGCAAACATGGATAAATAATAAATAATAAATAATAAATGATACAACAGACAGCTGTTTTTTCTCCTTTTACTGGAAAACAGAGAAATCAAGCTACTGAACTTTAAACCTTCTTTGGGTGTCATATGGAAAAAAAGAATGCTTTTCAAAAAATAATGTGTTTTGATACAGTAGGAAAATGTCACTTATCCCAACTGCAGTCTCTGACAGCAGTTCCACAACTAATCTTGACCTTTTCATTGTCAAATGCTGACTCAGTGCTGCGCAAACCCCCCTCCTGCATATAAAATACAGCTCTTGACTGACTGACTCAACATTAATATTGACCTAGAATACCACAGATCAGAGGTTCACAGAATGATGTGGGTGAGAAGAGACCTTAAAATTCAACTCATTTCAATCTGCTTGCCATGGGCAGGGACACCTTCCAACCTGGTCTTGAGATACCTCAATAATGAACCCAATTCTGTTCACACTCATGTTTCTGTGTTTTGTTCTTCTGAGAAAGGAAAAAAAAAAACCAACAACATATAATCTGTGAAAAGAGATTTGAATTGTGAACACCTTGTATCCTGTAGGTGACATCCATCATCTCAGGAAAACAGCAAGAGTAGACAGTAGAAATTTGACCTCCAGCTAAACATACCCTACCATATCCCAAGGGATGACATGAGATGCAGAAAGTACAGTCAGCTACTACTACAAACAGGAGCAAGGTTTTTGCTGCTCGCACAGTTAGCGAAGACATGACCACTTCTGTGTTGCAACTTCTTGTGCCTCATCTTGAGTATTCACTTCTTCAAGCAGCTTCTCAGCAAAACGCAACCAGAAACTTTTTGTTCTCCCTTCCCTTTTTCCTTCCCACATGGTAACTATTTCATATGTGTTTAACATGACTGAGATAAACGGCTCTTTATGCAGGGGAAATTCCTACTTATAGCTGGTTGGCAGTAGTAATTGGTGACTGAGGAATGATCTTGAACAGACAGCAAGAAGGTCCAAGAAGGAGTCAAACTGGCCAGAAACAGGGATGTCAGAGACAGCAGGCCTCCCTGCAAGGCAGTAAATTCTCCCTGGGTGCTAGGATAAAGAACAGCTACAGTGCTGCCTTGTAGACATCCTGGAATATGAGCACTCTGGGGTCCAAATCAGTGGGCCTGAATTTTGTAGCCTTTTCTCCCTTTTCTCCCTGTTTTCAGGTTTACAATTATTGATGGAAGCAGGGAAGAAGAACAGGTAGGCTGATTTAAACTAAAGATGCAAAGCATCCCATTACATAATTCAAAAACCACAGTGTAGTTTAACACTAACATTTTGTAGTGTTTATTTATTAATCCTTTTTAACTCATTTCTATGAGTTTACTTAGGGAAAAATTAAAAATGCTCAATAACTTGAGAAGGGCAGCCAATGAACAGAAAGCTGCTGAAAAGTCTAAGTTGCTTAATGACTTCCATTAGCACAGTGTTTGTGTCATAATCCTTAATATTTATCATCAGTGTTCTATTGTGAGGTAAGAAAACGCCCTTATCACCATTTTACAGAAAGGGGACAAAAGCTGAGGAGATAAAATGACTGCCCTGAGGTCACATCAGAGCCTGTGACAGAGCCAAGATTTATCTTTCTTCGGGACCAAATTTTTTTGGATTAGTCAATAATCTGCACATGAAAAGGTTCAATGATATATAGGCTTAGGTCCTGATTCTGTAAAAGCTTATTCATGATAGTGTTAAGATAACAAATACTGTGTCTGATTCAGCCACATGTAAAAATTCCTGCTGAATTTAAATCAATCTTGACAAGCTGGACTTAAGCAACTGCGGTGTGGTTTTCCTTCAGTCATTTAAATGGATTAATTATGTAGCACAACATCCATCCCTTGAAACACCATTAAATTCTGCTCTGCTCTAGGAGTCCACACAGGTTCTGCCCTTACAGACCTTCCTGTCACTGCACACCCTTGCTCCTCTTTAACCTGTGGGCATTCTCTGCATTCAAAAAATTACTTTCTTCAATGTTCAAAACATAGGAAGCAAGTCTTGCAATCTTCTTTGGGCAATGGGTAATTGTTTGGTGTAGAGTTAATCAGTATAAATGAGTATAAAGAAAGAGAATCCTGACAGTAAGCAGTATAGTTAGTTACACTAACTCTAGGGTACTGGTGTACACCCAGAAATCCTCCTCTTCATCATAATAGCGTAGTCTTCTGACAGCAAAATTCAGAGAGCACTAATATCCAAATAAAATTACTGCACTTCCAAGCAGTGGGATTGATGTCCCACACTGTATGCACCCTCATAATTCACTGCAAAGCACTTCCCCATATCCTCAACAATTGGGAGATTTTTTAAAAAATACTGTTACTCACAGAAAAGATGCCCCTGTTCTGCAAATAACAAAGCAAGAGGGCAACTCCACTTGGGAAAGGGGCATAAAGCTGCAGAACACACATCAATATTATAAGAGGGAAGACACTGTGGGAGACAGAATTTTTTGATCAGCCCAGACTGAAGACTCCTCAGAATTCTTAACAGAGGAGCAAGAAGCTTACAGAGAAAAGGATGATGTTGGGGAAATTTCTTGTGTACCCTTTAGCCATACAACCTCTCTGTCCTGTAAGACAGGCACACAGCCACTGCAAAGATCTCCTTTTGCTGTGGGTTTTGTCACTCATATAAGTGATACTGCAAGTCACTATGAGTAAATTTGAAACCCCCCTAATATTCCGCTATTTATACATAAATAGGCAAGTTCTTCCAGCTTATCAGCCTTCCCACAGACTACTCGTACAGCACCTTTAATGGGCACAACTGAAAATCGAAAAACTGTTCTTACACACAAATGGCAACATAAAATACAACTTTTTTATTCTTCCTGAAAGAAGTCAAACCAGTACTTGGCATATGGTGCTCCATAGTGGAGAGTCACTGAGATATCTATTGATGCCCTTGTTCAGTTTGTTTACAACAAATTTCAGTGGCTTTCCTTCTTTAACTGAAACTGCTACAGTTTCAGGAGCATCACAAACCTGCACAGGTGTTTTCAACCCTTGACACGTGCTATGGCTCACAGTTCCAGCCATTTTGATCTAGCTCCCCCTCTGCCTGAACTCTAATGACTTACTGTTATGAAAGACCTGAAACAATTTGGTGTGCTTTTTTGAGAGAGGTGATGAGAGTTTTACTCTTGGAATACACACACTTGAGCACCCAACAGCCATGGCAAATGTGTGTCCTGCAGTAACTCCTAAGTTACTGCTGAAAGGAATTGTTAAAGTGTATCTTTGCTCTCTACTGGATAATATCAGAAATATTCAGCTATGCATCCCAGACTGTTTTGCCCAGGGATGAGTCCAGGTGTCTCTCTGTGAAGGGAGACAGTCCATTTCTCCTTAGACATGGGAACTCCAGTCTTGCAGCTGCAGCAGGGGGATATTAGAAGCACAACAAATTGGAACAAATCACATTTATTATTAAATTCAAAGACCCACTTTTTCCTTTCTAAAAGCAGATCAAGCCTCTGTTTAAGAATTATGTCTGTTTTCTGAAGTATCCTTATTAGACTGAGGCCTCAGAAACTCATGTTGGTTCAGGGATCAATATTTTTTTATAAGTGTTGGCTGAATTTATTTGTGGTCAGCTGATCTCTACTTAGTAAATCAACCTTCAGCTCACAGTGCTTGTAACAGACATAAAGAAAGAAAATACATCTTAGTTATATTTTGTTTTCTTAAATAATCAGTCTTCTTTCTGGCAGAGGAATTGCAGACTCCTAGAAAATACTGGATTTGGATAATTTGACTTGAAACAGTTATTTTGCCGTGTCTTTTTACAGTATTCTCTCTGGGAATTCTTTTCAGGGCTCCTGAAATCATCTATGCTGAAAAACCCACTATATTGTCTTAGGAAGGATCTACATTTTCACACTGTGGAGTGGTCAAGTGGTAAGGAAGTGTTGAATAGGCCTTCAGACAAGGTTATATTTACAAATAACAAAGAAGACGAAGACTACCATTAATTAGATGCCTAGATCTGATCCAGAAGTGCCAGCAGCTGAAATTTCACACTGAGGTGTGAAGGTGGCAAGTGCTTGTCTCCCATTAGCTCTTAACGGGAATTTGCAGGATGAACCCTTCAGGGATCAAAAAAAGCCTCAGTCTACAGCAGTTTGTGAAGCATCTGTTGTGTGCCATTTTATCACAAGTGATTCACCTTAAAAGGTTTCACCTTCACAACTGTGCAGCAGACTCAGGTCTGTGGAAAGAGAAGTGTATTGGCCAGCAAAGCCTCCTGAAGTCTGTAACTGCAGCAAATTAATGTTTGCAATGGACTATAAGGATCAGGCTGACTGCACAATCTTTTATTATTGCCAAGAAACTGAATGCAGCAAATCACCTACTTTTTATGAAAATACTGCAAAACAACAAGGACAAAAATAGACACAGGACTGTTCCTTATAACATTACATTGCATAGTCAAAGACAGAAAAAATGAACCTCTATTGGAATTCCATGTAATGGTAAAACAAGTACAAGTGAATGATTTCATTATGCTGAATAACAATTTATTTTACACTGTCAGATTAGATATGAAATGGTCTTTCTACACTGCCATTCCTCAAAGTGTTTTCTCTCCCTCGCCTTATATAACTGATTCTGAAATCAGCTTTTTTATGCAACTGTGGCACACAGCAACCATGTTTGCAGCAGCCCAACACAGGACATGGCTTTGTTACAGAAGTTCTGAAATCCATTCAGTGTTCAGGCACAAGCTGGGCAATGGAGGCAGAGAGGCTTATTAAGGCACAGAGGCTTTTGAAGCTGTAGCTGTGCAGAAATCAAAGCAGTCTCTGTAGAGCTTTTTAGAAGTCCATTTCATGAACTTACTGTCTTATTTCACCATTTCAGTAATTAAGTATGTATTAGGTATAGTTTGTAAGGCTGAAAAAGACATGCTCAGACAAAAAAAAAAAAAAAAGAAAAAAAAAAAGAAAAAAAAAAAGAAAAAAGGAGTTCCTATCTTTCTAAGGTACTTATTTCAGCAGGAGTTATTTCGTGAGAGTAGCACGACCTCTAAAAATACTGACATCTGGTTAAAAACTCTTTCAGCTTCTTTTTTTATATAATGGTCCTTGAAGAATGGTGAGGTGCTACACTGCAATAGCTTAATGCTACCTAAGAGCTCACCCACATAAAGAATCCAGGTTTCTCCAGCTGTGCAATTAAAGCAGTACAGGTCTCTTAATGGCAGCAGACATCGAGGCATAAAAATGCTCTAGCCAATACAACTTTTTCACATGTAGAAAATAAAATAAGCAATTACAAAGCACCTTGATTATCTCAACCTATACAACTCAGATAGAACTCAGTGCACTTTATATACTGCTCTAGTTTTCTCAGTTTAGAACAACATTTTTTCAATCTTCTCATGTAAAGACTTTTACTTTTCACCAGTGATTCTTATGTAATAAATTTAAGCCTACTTTCTTTGACAGGTAGGTACAATTCATGGATTGATGACAGGCTGAAACTGTCGTTCTGAAGTAAGGAGGGACATCTACCCACACCTTACCTGTCTTGTAACAGCCTGAGCCTTCTCTCACTGTATTCACTGTACTCACAAAGAGCTGGGAGAGCCTCTTTACATCAGCTGAGAAAAGTTCAGCCTTTGATGCTGGAGAGGGACATCAAAGGTCTTCTCACGCTCTTCAGAGGGAATTACATGCAGGGTAGATGTCCCTACAAGCTTCAGGTGGTCACCCAATGCTATGGGCACTTGCACAAGATTTGGTGTACTTCAGAGAGGCAGGGAGATGAATGGACAAAGGAAAGATGCAGCAGCACAGGTGATGGAAACTGGAAGAAGTACAGTCTTTTTAATCACTGACAGCAGAGAAAAGGCATTTCTCCCATGGCTTGAAGAGAGAGGAAATGAATCCCCTTCTCTCTTGTGGAATCAAGTACTACCTCTTTTGTTATTATCAAGAGAATCTGTAAAAATCAATACTAAATATTCCTTTTATTTACCTAGAAAATAGATCATAAAAGCTATGAAAATGCTTACCATTCTGGAACATGGGTTAGGGACATGGGCTAGTGGTGGACTTGGCAGTGCTGGGTTAATGGTTGCACTTGGTGGTCTTAGAGGGCTTTTCCAAACTCAATGATTTTGTGACTAAGCTTCCTCTAGAATAACACTCAGTATCTGCTCACCCTCTTGCAATTTCTCTATTTTGGCAAGTTATATTTTATTATAATGATTTCCCTTCTTTATTAAATCATCACAAAGAAAGGTTCTTTTTCTCCATTAGCATTTAGATTCTATCCAGTTATGCTACGTAACTGGACCTTTAACTAAACCAAGAGCAGAAGGGATTCATGTGGGACAATTCTAAGGAGCTGTTGTTACTGTTTTTGTGACAGCACAGACCTTTTTATGTAGCAGATTTAAAAGAAATATGATCTATTTAGGGAGAACCCAGTTATGATGAGCTATATACTAGATTTTTTTTTTTTAATTTAACGAATGTACTGATGCAGAAGACTATTAAATTCTGAGCTTTATTCAAAGTAGATTTTGAAGGCTTATCAGCAGGGGGCATTAATGCAACGTTAAATTCCAAATGCCACACTACCAAACATCCATGCAGAGCCTGGAATGTTTTATCATCTTAATATATCTTTAGGTTGCCCTGCATTTTTCACACCACCATCTCTTTTTTTTTAAGTATAGCTGGAATGTCAGGTCATTTGGCGGTAACAATAATGTGGTTAATAATCTACTGTGGGCTTCATCCTGACTTTTAAAAGAACTCTTGGTCTCTGGTTTGCATAGTTTGAAAGAGAAGAGAGTTGTTTTAAGACGAATAAATTTGCAGCCAGCAGTTTCAAAGGGGACTATCACAAGCAGGAAGAATAGGTGGGTTCATTGCTTTCGGTGTTTGTTCACAAGCATCAGTTGCTCCTGGACATCAGATCATGCACTCAACTTCCCTGTGTTTGAACTCTGATCTGACTACTGACCTAAAGAAAGGAGGTTTTTCCAGAAGGCAATTTTAAATAGCAACATTTTCACTGTTCACTGACTCTGAAACAAAAGCAACCACACTGATAATGTAAATCACAAAGAATGATTCTAGGAGTTCATGTCTAAGATTTTACCTTGTGTTAATTTTCCAACATTAACGAATGACAAAAATATTTTTTTTCTTTTTCCCCTAAACCTTATTGAAGGCAGTTCACAAAGGCTCTCTGTCAGAAAGCTGATCTAGCTGTGAGCTGGTGACTGAAGGGGTCAGAGCTAAAAAGAAGAGCTTTCCACTGCATTGGCTCTGCTCCTTGGTCTTATACTCAGGGCTGATTCTCAGATCCTGGCACACTGTGATCTCACTCTCACTTTGTTCACTAATAGCATAAAAGTTACTGAACCTGTTCTGACCTTCCTGGGTTAAAATCTGTGTGACTTACATCAATCCACAGTCTGTATAGTCTGTATGTGTAGTGTAAAGAGACATAAATTTAAAATTTTGACAGGAATTACATTAGTAAGTTTTCTTACCCACAGTAAAACGCTGGGAATTTAGCTAACTCTTCCAAACTGAAGTTGAGATTTTCACATCACGACTTGATTGCAGAAATGGAATTTTTAAGGAAAATTAAGAGAAGTTTTAAATACAACACCAACACTGGGACTTTAAGCAACATTTGGAAGACATACACTTTAAAGATGGGTATCAGAAAGCTGCTTGTCTGCTACAGTAGCAAACTACTCTATAAAATTAGGTAGGTCTTGCTTTCAGGGCCAGAGTCTCCAGCTTTGCCTCCTGTATTTGAGACATCATGGTACATCCCACACTTTTTCTGTCCCTCAAGTACAAATTCTTTATTTCATGTAGTATCTTTTTCTCAGGTACACGCAGACTGTTACCTTTATGGTAACAATTAGTTTGCAAAAAACAAGAGTGAAATGAAATGGCTTCCTCAAACAGGTGTATATATCCGGACATTCTGAACTTCCTGTGAAATCACTGGCTATCTTCTATGTATGAAAATCAAGACTCGTCTCTTAACAAAAATTGAGAACTACAATTTTCCTTTAGGACCCCAAAAACATGGGGTCTGATATCCTTTCAGATAAATGTCAGAATGAGATTTATACAAGGTGGAGGGTGGGGGGGCAGGGTTGGGGGAAGAGAATTAACCTTCCACCTGTCAACAGGGAGAATATATCAAATTTAAAAATTTGTATTTTCATTTACCACCTGAAGAAGGTCATCAGCATTACCAAGAAGCCTCCAAGCCACAAGTATATCTTATTTATCTTCCCTTGAGCAGGTCCCATGAGGCTCTTCAGCAGGTAGCATTAATGCTTGACCCAGTTCCAAATGACACACGGCCAAGAAACTGCTGTGTCCAGCATGTAACACCTTAAAACAATCTACAAATTCTAGTGGAGAATCAGTAATTTTCTTAACATGAGTCTGCATTAAAATAGCATCTGTTCAGAATGATTTTATTTTTTTTAGCAACAGAAACAGAGCAGAGATATATTTTGATTACTCTAGTATTAAATTAAGAGAAACCAAGACCACTTTTTTTCACTCTCCTCTCCTGTCTGGTCTATCTCCTTCTCTCCCCATCAAGACATCTGCAGTATCAGCTTTTTCAAATGAACACCACTGGAACTTCAGGCACTGGAATTACAGCATGAGTAATACCTATACAGTACTTTTAATGACAAGTATAGGTGCTCAGTGCAGCACTACACAGCTTTCCCCAAGTTTAAAGACTTGATGTTGAAGCTGAGGGAGAAGAAACTGAGAGATACTGAGGCAGCAAATACCTGTGATCACTTGCAACTGACTGAAAATGAGTTACACTCCCAGGACTGGTTATCGTGCCTATCCATCATTTGCCTAAAACAAACAGTACAAAATGCAGGATCACCTCCAGGACTTGCTAAGAGAGCTCTTACTGACTCCATGAAATCCAGCATCTAACACTGGTAAAAACTTTTGTACTTCAAGCACCATGTGAACTGCCACTGCTAGAAACAACTGCTTTGGAATACCTTGTTTGGTAGGAAGACTTGGAATATTTTGCACTGCTTCTAAATGCAGGAGGAGTGCTTTCCATCTCAGGAAACTGTTAGAACATTATAGATATGTATTAGATATATAGATAAATATTACAACACAGAAAATAGTCTGCCAGGATGTTCTCAAAAAACTGGTGTCCAAATTGTGCTTAAAAGGATTCAGGGTTTGCTCCTCCTAACCATGCTTTGGATGTACCTATTGGTCTGCTCCAGTCTCAGAAACACCTGAATTCTTGTAACTTGCTCAAATAGTTGCATATAGCAAAATAACAAAAAGTCCTGAAAACTCAGAGCAACTCCAGAGAGTTTAATGAGAACCTGGTGTTTAATTTGCCCTTCTAACTTTGAACAGGATGTGTTCTTCTGTGAAAGCTTGCTTTGAGTTTGATTCTGACAGAATTTCTTAACCTGGACTACACTGACATGAGTCATCCAGTCCACGAGAAATAATGCAAAATCTTGTCATACTTCATTGTCTGCCTAATTTCAGTGACCAAAATGAAAAATCTGCAGCTTATTTTGCTTTGAAGTACCACAGTAATTCCATAAAGAAATGTTGATTTGACTGACACACACACATTTTATTTCCATGTATCTGTGTCCTCCAAAAATGCCCAATATAGGGATTGCCCTGGAAAGTTGAAAAGCAGCCTTCGGTTAAAACAGCTCCCAAGTTGCCCTATAACCCTGTTAATGGTCCACTGACTAATGGGTTTTCACTGTACAAATGGCTCATAAAAGCTGTTAAATCCATCATGATCTCTAAAGGCTTTTTAATCTAATGACTATTTTCACTTAGAGGTGTCAGGACAATTTATTCTCCAAGTGCTGAGAAGCAACAGATCCTGACAGGACACAGAGTTCTGACCCAACAGACTTACACATCTTTTCAGTATGCTTTTCATGATTGCTCTCTGGTATCTTCAAATGGTACCTAAGCAAAACTGTTCACAGAGAGATGGAGAGGTATATTTTGATTTCTAATGTGTCCTTGTAGGCAGAAAAGCAAGCATCTCTCTTGAGAGATGCTTGAAAATTGAAAAGATTGATAGTAGGAAAATCAGATGAAAATGTGAACTAGGATAATGCAAAATACAAAAGGAACAAAGATCTGCAAAAAGTGAAAAGCAAGCCACACCAAAACACAACCCTTACTTTCCCTTTTCTTCTCAGACTGCAGACTTGTGGATGCTAGTGATGGATTGGGTGACATTTTTAGCAATGTATTTGAGATGGGTTCAAGGTAAAACAAGTTGAGGACTTTTGCCCACTCTGACATATTAAAAAAACACTATGGATTGCAATAGCAGTGTAATGCATCGTACTCTCATCCCAATGAATGGTTGTTTATTCTTACACCCCGTGCATCTTCCTTGTCCAGAAGATGATTCCCAGATTGTTCCTCTAAAGAAAGGAGCTACTGATTTTCCAGCTGCTCTACAAACCACGAGCCATTGCCTCATCCATGCATCACTGTTCCAGGAATATAAAAAAAAATTGTATAAAAGCTGTCCATCAGACATACCTAAAAGCTGCTGGTATCTTTTCTGGCTAAATGAAAGGGAAACCATTTTCCTTTTCTCAGCATCTCTGCCTTGCAAGTTCAGGGAACATGTCTCCAGGGATGGAAACCTTATAATACATTCATATAGTGTGCATGGTTATAAAGAGCAGCTCCTCAGAGAGCTTCTCATTCTCTCACCTTCCTCACACTGAAAGCACTTGCCAAATCTTCTCCCTTCCCAGACATTTTTGGCAGTACTTTCATCTCCTTCTTTCTCATCATCAGTCTGCCTGTTGGGAGAAATTTCAGTAAGGAACCAAACCTGTCAGGTTCTTAAAAGATGTCACTCTGGGCAATGCAAAAGTGAGACGAAAGGAAGCCTAATTCCAAAGCAAATCAGTACATAACCCACATTTTTTTTACTGAACACTGTAGGTAAACTACAAGTTGGAGAGCTATGAGGTTTAGAGGAACAGCAGTAACTTTTCTTAGTTAGAGAATTCTATTCTTAAAAAGAACAGAAGTGTTTTTCTACCATGTTTCTCAACCCAGAAAATCCCAGGGTAAACACAAAGCCTCAGAGAAGCCAAACTCAGAGACACTGTACATTCTTTCTTGCTGTTTTTGAAACACGTGGTCCTGTTTCCATTGATTTCGAAAGGTGTTAACAGTCAGCCTTTTATCTGAAAGATTCATTGCTTATGAATTATATTCTCTGGGCTTGCTTGGGGTTAGAAATGGGTAAACGACAATTTCTCAGCAGTGGATATGCACACAGAGACAAGAGGCTGTGGTCAGACCTGTCACAGCAGTGTTTCTGCAGCAGGGTCTCTTCCTCCACCAGCCACGTGCCAATAATGAACACATTTTATTGCTCTTTCCCTGTAACAGAATTACTGTTCTACTATGAGGACTTGGACAGCCATTTCTATCTTCTGTGTCCTTGCAATCAGAGTGCTAACTGGTCTGTACCTGGACCTTACTTGTGTTCCTTCTCTTCAAAGATGGCACTCAGTTCAATCAGTTACAACAAATTGTAATGCTTAATTCTTTGCCCCATTGCCAAGTTCTTTTTTTTTTTTTTTTTGTTACTAACTACATCTTGCAGCAGTCTCTCTAATATTCTACACCTTCTTCCCTATAGTGGAATGGCACTCTGACATGTTTAAGCATTTCTGTAACCTGCCTCTTTTCCCCGTAAGCATCAAAACTCTTTGTCTGATTTTTAAATCATTAATGCTTCACTGCTACCTGTTGAGGAACGAAAGAAAAGGAAAAGCTGAGCAATTGTGTTTCAAACCCAGCAGTTTACAGAAGACTGCAATTATTTATTACTAAGATATATTTTTAAATGTTTTGCTGGTGCAATGGAGCTATAAGTTGATAAATGTTTAGTTCTAAGAGAAAAAGGTTTTTCTTCTGCTACAAAAAACACTGCTGATAGTTCAAGGCCATTAAAGAAAGAAAAGAATTATAAAGAAAGGAAAAGGCAATGTGCTGGTTTGAAAGCAAAACCAGTGAGAGACTCCAAGTCAGAAAACAATTTAATAGGATGAAAAAAAAAAGTAAAATAAAATAAAATAAAAGCAATAGTACAAAAGATCACTGACAGAGTCCGAGTATAACCTGACACCTTGTTAGTTAGAGCGGTGATAGCAGTCCAGATGAAGTGGTCTTGTTGAAGCAGTGATCCTGTAGAAAGGTCTGGTAGCTCTTGTCCTCTGGGAATCCAGTGGGTAAGGGTTCCCTGTGCTGCCCCAAATCCCAGATTATATCCAGATTATATCTGGATATAATTATAATTATATCAGGTGAGAATGCTTGGCTCCTCCCCCTGAGCAGAGCATCTCACAGTGGTTGATATCATTTTATGAGTCATGTAATGGGTCCTTGACTGCCCATTAAACAGAGATAGCTCCCAGAGGGCAAGGCATTGATGGCCCATTAACAGAAGATAGCCCAGAGGGAGGGGGCAAGGGAAACACTGCCCCAAAGTGGTTTCAAACAGCTCATGAAGATGGTGATAGAATACATACTTTGGGCACATCTTACATTGTAATCTAGGATAAGTGAGTATTCAAATAGCAGCTACCCAACTACTTGGGTATTTTCAGTTAAATCTGAGACAAGTCATGCCTTCAGACTGAAGCAGAAGTCAAGATAAAAAAGATCATATGCAAATACTGAGATCCTGACCCTCACCAAAGGAGTAACTGTAGGCAAGTCACCCTGTGTCTCCATTTCCTCATCTGTCAAAATAAAATACAGTTTCCTACATACCATGTGCATGGTATGACCTGCTTGCCATGCCAGCTATGAATCTGAATTTATTTTGTGAACCCTTTGTGCTGGGAACAGGTGCTGACAGGTGGCTCCTATTAATACCAACAAGGCAGGGATTTCTGTCACTGCTTGAAAAATATGTCCTTTTCTGCAGAAGTGAGAGGATGGGATCAGAGGTTCAGGAATTGATTAGTACTCAGTATGAAACAAATTTTATTTGCCAGCTGAGACTCACAATCCTGAATCCTGAGTGTGTGTTGTGTAATCTGGTTGTCTCACAGTGAATGAACAGATTGAGTCACAAGCTATTAAATGTGGTGTGCCAGAGAAGCGTCTGGTTGTGCCAATTTCCCAAAAGTGGATTGTAAACCTTTCCTGGCACTTCTTTACTTACGTGCTTATGCTTGGTGGAATTCCATTTAATTCTTCTCTTGAGTAGTGCCCCTTCTGTTCACACCATGCTGGGTCCTTCGCTCAGTCCTCATCCTTTACTGGTCCTTCCAACCTGTTCCTTCACTTCCTCACATGATTCTTAGTGACTATTTCCACTCCTACCCCATCACTCTTAGTTTAAGCTCTCCTTTCCAGGTTGACCAGGCTGCTGGCAAAGCTGCTTTTGCTCCATTTGGTCAGGCTGATTGCCTTCTAAGCAGTCCAGATCCTGACAGAGGGTGCCTTGGCACGGAAGCCAAACCCTGCTGCTGCCATCAGCTGGAGAAACACATGCATGGGTCATTCACTTAAGGGCTGGACTTGGTGATCATTCTGGGTCCTTTCTAACTCAGGCTATTCTGTGATCTCAACTGTGGACCCATCTCTTCAGAGCCTCCTGCTCACCAGCAATAGGAAAGCACTCATGGTGGCCTTCACTCTCTCAGATAGAGAGTATCTCTACACTACTGTCGCAATAGGACACGAAAGAACGACATGACCTTGTGATCAGAAGGCTGAAAATTACTCCAATCTCTCTTTATTGCCCGAGACTTCTTCCCTTTATACTATTTTACAAAGAACCCACCCAAGGGGTGGAAGAAAGACAAACTTCTTGGACCACATTGATCAAGTCAGAGGGACATCAAGCAAAGTCCCTCCTAGAGAAAGGAATGCAGAAAACAGGATACTGTTAGAAAAACATATCCCTTGTTTACAGAACAGTGCTTGGGAAAAGTTTTAGAGAAATCAAAACTTTACAGGCACAAACCATGACTACACACTACCACTGTTTTCCCTTACCACATGGTTCAGGTCCAGCTGGTTAAAGTATTTCCCTGTGCAGAGCCCTCATCCATGGAGCTTCCTCAGCACTGAATCTCTTCTCATGGCTGCAGATCTGCACGTGGAGCAGAGGCCTGCTCCCCCAGGGCCAGAAGCCACCAGCTTCTAACCTTCATCATCACCGGAGTTTCCACTTTCCAACCCTGGTAAACAGACTCTATCTGTTTTCCTGCTGCAAAGGTTTGGGGTTTGGAACCTGCAGCATCTCTGGGCAACTTGTGCCAGTGCCTCACTTGACCCTCCTTGTTCAGGACTGAAGATCTGCAAGCTTAGAGCCCCCTTGGATCAGGAGTCTGGCAGAGCTAACTAGAGGCTGCTGCTAGCAGACGTGGGCTTGTCTAGCTGTCCTCACTGGCACCATAATGTTCTTCCAAGAGTTTCCAGAACTCCCCTGACAACTCATAAGAAGCCCCCAGAAGACCAAGAAAGTCTCAGAGGAGAGTGGAGATATTGCTGTGTCATTGGCTGTGTCTGGGAAACAGGGAAAGACTGCAGACTTTTAAGTTCTAGGTGCAGTAGTTTTTACTTTTACTTTTTATGTCAATTACTGAAGCTATTGGTTGACATAAACAGAATTACAGATGTCATAAAAAGGCTGTAAAACTCCCTGATATTGGAATTATGGGTGCCAGCAATTTACAAGGCTTTTTTTTAATTAAAAAAAAAAACAACAATAAAAAAAACCCAAAAAACCCCACACCCAAACAAAAAATCCTGGAAAAAAAATCTGTAACAAACTAGTAAGCAGACTGACACTCCCTGTGACCAAAGGATGTAGCAACACCATGTCAGAGACAGTCACAATCCAACAGTCCTGTTTTATACCCTTCTCTAGCTATCTCCTGGTTATGACAGATATTTAGAGCCCAGGTGCCAAGACAAGGCTCACAACTGCCTTACAATCTGTTGCTGAAGAATGTCACTGTCCTGGGTGCAAGAGTTGCTTGCGCTGGAGACAATGCAATCTTTTGTCTCAATTAATTGGCTCAGTATTCTCTTAAAAGCTGTGAAGCACTTTGATGTCTTTAGACAGAAATATCTCCAGTGACACTGGTACACAAACAAATCACAGTGTAATTGTCATTGAGAGAGATGCAGAGAGGGTGATGAGAAAATGGTCAGCACAGGCACAGGAGCAGCCTTGCTTCATTTTTGATTTTCGTATTAGGACAACAGACAAGTGGAAAATACCCCACGGTATGCAATGCAGGACGCCTGTGTTGCAGGTCTGGCAGATACCACAACCCCTCAGAGACACAGGGGTCCCTGTTGTTCTGCCTTTCCCTTACCGTGCCCCAGTGCAGAAACACGGCACGTGATTTTGCACTGCTGGTGTTGCAGAGCTTTGGAGATCTGCTTGTTGATGCTGCTCTGCATCCTATGCTAAATTCTACTGGAGTGAAAAATGCTGAAGCCCAAATTTAATCTGGGAAAAAAAAATCACTGGGAGATATATTTCAAGTCTGAAGTTTCCAGGCTACTTTCTTCTTCCAAAATATCATCTATTTCTCTTTTGGTTAGTATCTCTAAGCAGCTGATGTGGCTTAAATCACAAAGCTGAAAACCTGCAACTCTACCAGCCAGTTTGCTCTCTCCATTAGTATCAAGCAACGAAGCCCCCAGACTGGCAGATGGGGCCTCTCCTAGAAGAAAAATACTGTACAAACCAGAACTGCAGCTCCCTCACTTTCCTGTTAGTCTGCAATATCTTGCAGAAGCCTTAAAGATGGCAATGCCTTGCAGGCACAGATGTGGTATATTTATGAGGTTTGTATCAACACACAACAACGAATCTTAAAAATCCAGCATAGTCAGTTCCTTCCTAAGTGAACTAATTGGGCAACATGGGATCTACTACTGGAGTTTCAATAAATATAGTATATCAAAATTTATACTAAAAAAATTCAGTTCCCATATTTTCTGATGGAAATTCCTGATGTGTTTGTATTTAGTTATTTTGTGCTCTAATACCTTTGTGATAAACTGCTATGTCCAGTGTGAGCCTCTGGGTCCACAAGTATCAAGGCAGTGCAGAATTCATGTGTAGAAGAGAGAAGATTAAATCTAACCTTACTCTAACAACACTGACATTATCATGTCCTTAGATGCTTATTCTGTTGCCTTGTTCTTCCAGCTATAAAAGCTTTCCATCTGAGCTGACAACCTTGGAACTGATTTGAACTCTGAATCTTTGTCATTCACAGAACAGCATTTATTAAAATTCATAATACTTGCATGTGCTTCCAGATCCATGCTATTTAATAGAGTAGTGCAGGTTTACAGTCATTAAACATTGATAAATATAGCACTTACTGCCAAAAAACCCTATTTGTTGATAACAAGACTGCAGGTCTCTTAGACCAATCATAAAAATAAAGTAGAGACAATGTTTAAAATTAAACAGGAAACAGTCAAAGACATTTTACTTCACAGTCTTATTAATATGCATAATGCATTATGAAATCCATTTTATTTGCCTTCAACATTTTCCCAGCTGAACAGGAAACTTAAAAAAAAACAATTGCCACTTTGAATCTCCTCTGCTGCATGAAAGTCATGTTTTGCCTGAGCCAATCCTTTAGTACAATCCTTTATCACTAGCAGGAAGTCAGATTAAAAAATTAATAATGACTGCTTCCTTTTTTAGAACTTGTAATCACCTTGCTATGCGACTTTGAATGCAAGGTAAAGAAGAAGAGAAGACCTTAAAAACTTACATAAAATTTCACCAGGTGCTGGCGCTCATTTTTTCCCCTTTCACTTAAAGAAACCATTGTCTTTTCAATGCTAGCCCTGTCAAAATTAAGAGAAATAGTCAAAGCTATTTGTTAATCCTATTTTTCATGACAAGGTTTGGATATAATTCAAGAGTAGCCACGTCTGAACCTGGATTTAACATTACTATTGTTCCTCTAGATCCTCATTTAACAAGTCTCCACATACACTAAGGGCAATTTCATCTCCTTCTTTTGAAACCAAGTCTTGCTAAACCAAGGCCCAGCAGCAGGAGTCACGAAGGTGCACACCATGGCTTTTATAGGTAGCTGAATAGCAGACAGTATGGAAAAGAGGGCAGTGGAAATCACTTCAGGATGCAGGTATTAGGAAAAGGCAGCACAGGAATACAGGTCATTGGGTTCACAAAACAGAGTGAGGTGTCAAGGCTGGAACAGGAATCTTTTTCCAACATGTTGAATTCTAAAATATTGAACGTGGAAAAGGAAATCTACATGCTGACTACTGGTAATCAACATGCATTTTCATACTAGGCATGCCAATACCTAGGTGAAGTTCCTGTAAGAAAAATAGACTGGGCAGGCAAAATGGGATTCCAACTGCACACAGCTATAGAAATCAAAAAGGAAGATTTTTTAATGTGATTCATTTCCTTATTGCTTTCTGCTACCCATTCTCTTTTTTGCTGCATTCTTCCTTCTCCTTTCTCTGTCATTGGGCCTAGATTCCTTTTCTTTCACACTAGGTTGCATCACTTTATTAGAAAGAGTATTAGGACAAGTGCTTTCCTATGAGGATACTCGAAAACTAACCAGGTTGTCAGTAAGACAATTGGAGAACTCATCTGGACAAGGTCCAAAGGAACTTCACCCAACTGCTGCTTTTCTGAGCTGCATCATGCTTAGAGACCCACAGAGAACCTTTCCAACCTAAATCATTCTATCAGTCTGTGACCTGTCTTTTTAACTCAAAGGAGTAAAGACTTGGGTTTATTATTCACTTGGCTGACCCTGGCTGCCTTTTGTGTCCAAACACATCTGGTCTGAGTTTTTTCCAAGTCTCAAACTGCTTTACTCCTTTCTACAGAAAGATGTTTTCAATAAGAATGAAAAAACCTGAAACATGTTCAATTCCCACAATTTGATCAGTTTGAGGGTTTCAGTGTATTTCCCCATCACTGTAACAGAGTTTAACTGATTTTGCTCTGGCTGTTTTAAATAAGATCATAAAGATCTCTGATGACTATTGACCTAGTTAGTTGCATGTCAAATATTAGCACAACTATAAAACTCGTAAAAGCACAATCTGCTATTCAATCTCTTTGAAAAGGTACTTCACTCCATTATAACTGGAATCTTACATTGGTCAGTCCCTGATAAGAAACAAGACTACATTTATGCAATACATTTACAGATCTTTTTACTATTAGTTTATAAAAAAAGCAGTATTGAGATTACAGTAAATCAAACAGAAACTCAATCAGTAGTTCCACTGTGAAAAAGTAACACAAACTATTTTAAAGCCTCTCTAACCTTATTCTCTCCATGAAGCATTGTTTTGGTTTAGGGCAAAATTGAGAGGGAACCTCCGAAGGGGTTCCTCTGAAAAGCAAACCCAAACGGCCCCTCCCCCCAGCTGGTCCAGGAAAAGAACTTCCTCAGAGAAAAGTGAAAAAACTATTTATTTAACAAACAAAATGCCCACAAACGCAAAGAATTAATAGTATGAAACAATAAAGCCTCTGGCCGCTCTGAAGAGAGATGGCAAACTGAGGCAGTCCTTGCCGTGGGTGCAGCTCAGCTCCCTCAGTCTCTCACCAGCCCCACTCCCTCCGCAGCTCCAGGCCCGGCGGGCCGCAGGTGCCAGCCCTCACTGCTCCTCTGGGTTTGTCAGTCCAGAGCAGATTTAAACAGTCCCAAGAAAAAAGGGGAAAAAAGAAAAAAACAGTCCAGGGAGTCTTCTCTGCCCTAGCTAGCTAAACTAACTAAAAGCACAGGAGATCTCTGTCCCACCGCTGTCCGTGCCTCAGAACGAACACCACACCGGAGATCAGCCGTGGGGGAGTCAGGCAGTTTCTCAAAACAAACTGCTGCTGCTCTCTCCCCCTTCGCTCCCAGAACAAGTTTTAAAGGTACAGAACTGAATATACAGCACAAACAGAGCAGACGATTGGGGATAAGAGCAGCAAAAGTCACCCTACCATGAGCATGCAAAACTCACAAAGAGTTTTGAGAAACCAAGCAGTCTGTTATATATGGTATAAACTAAATAAAAGTGGTATTAATTCAATAGTTCAATAGTTCAATTAATTCAATAATTCAATTCATCTGTACATAATAATCACACAGTAAGTTTCTGTGCTTTAGTAATGTACGTAACAAGTAGTGACAGAGGACTAGTATTATTATTAGAGCTCCTGCCAGGTATGCAAAGTCTAAACTCCAGAAGCTGCAATGAACAATAGATTGTTTATTGATTTGGGGGATAGATATGCAGCATTTAATAGGTGGGAGAAGGAAATACAGGAATAATTTGGCCATTATAAGTGTATAACTACTATAGCGTAGTTATCCTTTAAGTTACAGAATGCACTTTACTGAGCTCATGAGAAAACTGACAGCAACTCCAGCAATAATTACGCCATTATTTCCAAATTGCTTTAATCTTATTGCAGCATATTTTTCAAAGGCCTTATCAATAATTACTCTAGAACCATAAAAAGCTAACAATGCCCTAGAACCGTGAAAATTAACAAATCATTCAAATGTATTTTAAACCCATCTGGTTACATGGTTTCTTCCATTCATCTCTTGTGTTTAGGTCATAAAAGAAATGATAAAAGAAAGAAGTGCACAGCAGGTTTTGCAGTATGAACTCTTTTGGGCTCTTTGCCCTGACCCTCTGCAAACAAGCAGAATTTCTGCTGGTAGAGGTCACGGCCATCTGTGGGCTCTAAGGATGTATAATGTGATGTAGATCTTAATCCCAACAGCTGCTGTAAAACACGTCACGCAAAAGTAAGAGTTATACACCATTATGAACACTCATTTGGTTTCTTGAACTATGAAACAACTGTTTAAAAATTGACTATGTTCTCAGTAAAACCATGCATCCAACAACCATTTCTAAAAGTCTATCTGTAACAAAAATCTTGACCATTAAATCACTCTGTTTCAAGGCAAAGATGCAACTTAATTCCTGATTCTTTAACTTAAAACTGGAGTGTTCCAGGAAGACCTAATACAATTTATCAATGTGAATTTATACAGATATACTAAATCTGACCCTAGCCTGAACTCCTGAATCAGAAGTATTATCTTAGGCATGACATCAAGCTGAAAGATAATCCATGAAGACTCATGAACTCTAAACGAGAGGATCAATCTGTCATCCTTGTTGTAAGCACACACCATGAGTAATAATTTCATATGTGTTAAGACCTGAGTGCCCATTTAAGCATCATGTGCACAAGATGAAACAACTCTCAAAGGCTCAATTCCTACTATTTCACTTATGTCTTGCAAACACATCCATATTGATCCCTTTTCATTCAGTCTCTTCAACAGTTCCAACTGAACAGTTGTCAAAGCTGTGACAAAATGATGTGTGCAAGCCTACTTGTGTAAAAAGCATATGATCTGACTTTAGGAATGGGATCTGCGAAGTACTTGTACTATATCTACAACCTCACAGAAATTCCTGGTGAAATACTCCAGTGAAGATCAGGGAAGAACTGTTTATTGTGAAAATGTTGGGATGTGAGGAATGGACTGAGAAGAAGCACCAGCTGTCCCTTCAGAATGCCCCAGGAGTTAAAAAATAGGTCATGAAACCTGAGGTGAACTGGCCAAACAATTTAGAAATACAGAAACATAAAGTGTCATTTCTCTAGAAAGTTTTTTTGTTGTTGTTGTTGCCACATTCTGCTGCATTCATAATAGATTTATTTATTTCATGTTACTCTGGTACTGGCACTGGATTATCCATTTGTGCTTTAGAGGGAGAAGGTCTCACAATTTAGAAGTGATTTGCTATCCACACAAAGGCACCCAAGTGTTGCTAGAAGCTTGGAGAAGTTCTGGGTTGATGAAGGTTTGTATAGGATCACAAGGCTTGGCAGACCAATTCCTAAAGCCGGTATTAAAACCCAGTTGGAGTTTCTAGAGAGTAGAAAATACCAAAATTCTTTCAAAGCTAAATCACTGAAACAGATCTTTTTTTCCATAAGGCTAGTGTTAATGACCTCACCCTTGAAACACCGCTAAAACAAACCCCTTCTTTTCAATGTCTGGAGTGGCTGGTCTGGAACCAGAAATCAAGTCCTGATGAAACTGAGCATGATGCTTCAAAAGACCTATTCCACTTTCAAAAACTCTCCTGATGTCAGAGCCACTGTCAAGAAGTTGGAATGGGTTTGATATTTCAAAATATGCTTTAAGCATCTTCTTTTGCTTCTGCATTTTTCATGTCTTTCCTACTGATCAGTTCTGGAAAAACTTGACTGTCGTACTTAGGGTTACTTAGACTGCATTTGTGAGTCCCTATTAATTCCTTTCCTCTCTTTTTAGAATGTGATGTAACTCATGCAAATTACCATGATAAGTAAGTGCAGGGGTATTCCTACAGGGATATTCTTAAACAAAAAAAGTTTATTCAGGTGTAGACCAGGAGAAATGGTGCAGCTGTATAACAGAACAGTCAATAATTTGATAATGCACTGCACCTTTCTTGATCTCCAAATTTTCATGTATTTGAGCAAATAAATAGCTTGAGTAAGAAAACATGAAAATCCCTTAGGTTTTTGAAGTAGGCAAACAAACAAAAGTTAACACATTAAGGGCTTTAGAGAAATATCCATGAAACCAAAACCTAAGTATACTTCTGACAAGAGAGGAGGGAAAAAATGGGCAGTTACATATTGTGTCCTGGTTATTTTCACATTGCCATCTATTTTAAGCCTAGTTAAAGCAGCTCAGTCATTACTGGAAATACCTTCCAACTTAGAAGGCTTCAAATACGGCTTGCAGGCTTTGGCACACACCGAATACCTGCATGAACAGTGCATGGTTCATAACCTCTTTTCTCAAAGATATACACAAACTTTCTGATCAGTAGTTTTTCTACCAAAATCTACTAAAGCTATGGGGGTTTTTTGTTTTGTTTTGTTTTTTTCTTTTTAAACTAACAAATGAGAAAAATGATTTTGTACTTCAGAATCAGAGCAAATCCAATCTCCCTAACTGCTGAGGATTTAAAAAAATCTGTACAATTCCTTCTCTTAGAAATCTGATTAAACATAGCAACATTATAAATTACAGTAGCTCTCTAACTGTTGGCTAGCTTCAAGGCACAATGTAAACCGGCAAAGCAATTTGTTCACAGTATTTTTCTCTACTACCAAATGCATTTTTTTATTACTCATAAAGGCAAAAAACTTTTGGTACCTTTAATTCCTTCCTGGAAAAGTCTACTAGATTCATTGGTGGAAGCTGTAAGATGTTATTCTGGTTGTCAAGTGGATTATTTGCAATGGGAAGTTTTCAGGATAAAGGGAAGGATAAAAAAATGCTTCAAATGTCTGCAAGCCATATTTGAAGCCTTCTTCAATACAAGAAATAAAAAAAAAGCCTTCTTTCACTTACATTTTAAAGAAAAAAATCATTAAAGCACCTAATCTCTCATGACAATCCCTTAATGTTAAGAAGTCCTCAAGAAGCTAAGGAGAATCAAACAATAATCAGATTTATTACGCAGTGCCTATTTTGGCCAAGTTTTTTCTGTGCTTTCTGCCTAAGAGTGAAGCACTTAGAAGGGTTTTTTTTTTATAGTCAGGTAATATGAAAGCTGCTTAGCAATTCAACAAAACTAATCCAATGTTCAAGAGACACCTATTCATTGAGATTATGCCAGTTTTACAATATGGAGTTATCCAGTCACCTGGAACAAAGGAGGTATACGGAGGACAAAGAAAGCAAATGCTGAGGAATGACTGGAAAATGGGGAACATAAACAGATTTTTAGAAAGAGCAACAAGGATACAGAGATACATATGCTGAGTGAATAAAATCAAAAACAGAAGTGACTGAAGCACAGGGATTATGCAGAAACATCACCCTGCTACAAGAGGAGCCCCTCTGAATTTGCACAGCATCTGTCAGCACCAATACTTGCAGCCTAAGTGGCTAATGACAGGCAGTTTATACAACACCAGCACATGACATGTCCCTCGGGGCACTTTGTCCTCACAGCATCCCAGTGGAGCAGCACAGCACATCTAAGCATGGCATAGATGGAGGAGGAAGGAACAGAGTGACTGAAGGCTCCAGCTGTTTGGAAGTTACTTCACCTTGGGATGCTTTTCCAGTTAAGTTTATGTTAAATTCTGATGGGATTTATTTTGCACTCTCTAGGAGAACAGGACATTCTTGACAAAAACACCGCATTTTGAATATCCAAAATTGCAATCTTATATCTCTATGTCCTTTATGCAATTTTAATGATATCATTAAAGCTCTAAGGCAACCAGCAAGCTTTTATTATGAGAGAGGTGACTCTTTTTTAAAAAAATAAACAAATAAAAAGTCACTTCCAATTCATTCAATGTCTCTTACAAATGTAACTTTGAGGACTATAGCACACATAAGAGGTCATTTCACACTCCTCAAATACTAGAAAATTAGAGGGCACCATCCAGTACACCCAAATGTACAAAACCTTTTTAATTTTCAGAACACCTAACCAAGAAATTGTAATAAAACAAGTGATTCACTAAATTCACTGAGTTTTTCACAGCTCCCAAGCCCTGCTGTGATGCAGATGACAAACAGAAATTCTAGAGGCACTTGTCTCACTTACACAAATGATTTCAGTATTGCAGAAATTCTCCTGCTACTCCATAGTTCAGCTGTTAGCTTGATTACATGAAATACTGACAGGAAAATGCATGTGGGCAAGGAAAAAAAAAAACCCGCTTTCCTTCAGCGCTTCTGTAAGTTGAAACTTTTTTTAACATTACATTGGAAATGGGAAGTGAAAAATGCCTCATCAGCAGAAATTCCAGACCAAATTTCTCCTTTTGTTGCCTAGAGAGCCATTATAGTCCTAACTCTTGTTGAGAAGAGGGTTTTCTCTGCAGGAAGAAAAGGATACTTCAAAAACCATCATTCAAACAGACACAATAGCTCTGAAGTTGCTCTCATGCCTTCCCCCTGAAGTCATGAGTAGTTGTGGGGATGCTGTTTACTCACACTATGAAACTTTCCTTCCAACATCCATTTGCTAAATGCAATTATCACATTGCCTTGTACTTCCTGTCACTAATGATAAGCATCAAATAGGCTACAAAAGCAAGGACAACACTTTGACCTACCAAATTCAAAGCCATACTGGAGTCTCTCCTACACCCCCCTAACCTGAAAGCTGGCTGCCAAAATGCGATCAACAAAGAGTGAGCGAGAGCACACAGCATGGAAAACAGTGCTGGATTAAGACCTCAGGGTAGCTCACCAGTCCCACAGGAAGAGGACTGGGATTTTTCAGGCATTGCACTTCTCCCAGTTCTATCCTTGGCACTGCCCAGACTTCAGGGAGCTTAGTTGTTCTGACAATTTATTCTTCATCTGCAGAAAACTGGCTGTACTTTCATGTAAAAAACACATCTGCTAGTTGTGACTGTACCTTTACACACCCTCAATCAGCACATACGTAGATGGTCCATGGAAGGATATAACACCGCACTCCCTGGATCAAACCTTGTAAAATGGGATAGCAAAATAATGGCACAGCTGTGCTGCAATGTTGTTACAGATGTTTTTGACACTGCTCTGTCCCACGAGGTGAAGGAGGGAGGAGATGCAACACAAAGAGCTTTGGCAAACAAAGGTCACCATCAGTGAAAAAGGAAGAAAGTGAGAATTTTCCTCCTGTCATCCCAGATGCTGCTTCTCCTATACTTTCTCTCAAGCTTGCCTGCCATCCGTGAGACCACTTCAGCAATCAGTTCTGGCCATTAACAAATCTTCACACAGCTGCTGTGCACTACTGGCATTTGTTTTGCATTTTGCAGCTCTGCAGCCTTTGCTGCATATCTGGGTCCATCACTGACTCCAAAGGGCTCTGGAAGCTATGGAGTAGGGCATCTTTTCACTACTATTTAACATCTGTCTAATGCAAACCAAGGTTGGGAGACAGCCTCCAGAAGGCTCCTTTCAGGATGCTGTCTGCAAAGGTGGGCAGGGACAATCTTAGTCTCCTGTACATCCCAGTTAATTGTGTACGTGTTTAGCAAAATGTGTACTGCACCAAATCTTCACAGAGATTTGGTGACAAATGCCAGGCTGTAATGACATGTCTTATAATATAATAAAGAGTCATCCAGAAAGCTGCCTGCAATATTTGGGAGAGTAACTCAGATTTGCTAAGTGGATCAAAATTAGTTCAATGATTCCCTATTTAGCCTTTAAATCCACTCATAACGTGACATTGTATTTCCAGTTAGGGAAGAAAATGTTTATTAAACATTTCTGTCATTTCAGATTAGACATCACATGTTCTCTCTTTATTATTAAAACTTTCATACTTTGAACATAAAAAGGAATCTGTAGAGTCAGGTACAGGACTTAAGTTTTTACAATGAGCCATTCATCTCTAGGTTCCATAATAACTAACTGCTACAAGTTATTTCAGTGGGAAAAAAATTGGAAATTAGCATAATGGTTGGACCTGCGTCATATTTGTACAGACTGAAGCATGATGGTATTTAAAGTGTCCAAACTCCTTGTGCACTTCATTTCTACCTCTGCCACCACAGGTTCATGAAGGCACACTGCAGAGTAGGCAGTTAGCAAATAGCTACTGGCAGGGCATCAGACATGATAATCACAGCTCAGCATTATTTTCTTAAGAGCAAATATCTGAAAACTTTTAATCAGAGGACAGGAGGGAAGCAGCACACTCTGGGGAACAGGCCTATGATAATTTTTACTGACTACCTCTTTTCTTATCATGGTCAGCTAGCATGGCTGCTGCTGGATTGTTTTCCCACAGAAAAACATTGCCAGGAGAGCAGGCAGTATTATTTTTAGCTGCCCTGCTTTTCACAGCAGCAGCAAGGTGTCACACTGCTAATCAATTCTCATGGTTGCTTCAAAGCAACAAAAATAGGGTCTCTCGTAACCTAGGTAATCCAGCACAGGGCTTGGTGTCTCAGGCAGCCCCTCTGAAAGAAAAAAAAAAAAACAACAAACCAACAAAAAACCCGACACTTACTTTAGTCTCAAAACCACAGAAAGGAACACCACCTCCAGTGTGTTTTAAGATTTACTGGGACTTTTCAGATGGAATGGCTACTATCAATCATCTCTGCACTCCCAGCAGGAAATTAGATTTCCTGTTGTTTAATGCTACAATGCTTAACACAAGTCTATGAATTTGTTGTCCCAGTAGTGCTACATTAAAAATCTATACTATGAACAAAGAGGGGGAAGAACATTTTTATCAAACGTAGCAGAGAGAACACAATTTCAGACACTACCTCTATGGTTTTGACTGATTTTTAATTTAATGCTGTGCTTTGATCAGCTAATCAACTATGTGAAAGGACAGGGAATGTACATTTATGAAGCAAAAAATCCTCACGGCAGTCTTGTCCACAGGAGGAACAATTTAAGTCACTGTCATAGGTTGCCAACCAGGCCCATCATTCATTTCCCTAGACGACTGAAAAGCAAGAGCTGCTTGTTTAGCAATAAATTTGAGACATCTCATTCCTGATTGTTTTTATTGGGTGTTTTTCTGACCTAATTTCTGCTTTTCACTCTTTTTTCCCCTTTTTTTCTCTAGCTATTAGAATAAAGCAGTGACCCATTGTCTTCATCAGAACAGCAATTAATCCTTTGACAGTTCATAGCACTTCTCCTATGGAAGAGCTCAACTTGTCTCAGAAATTGGGCCAAAGAGCGAGCATTCCATCCAAGTTACCTCAGACAGGTGGCTCTGAAAGTGGTTATTTACAGGGAGTTGTCTCCTTTTTATCATCTAAATCTGATGGAAGCTTTCATCCTCCCTGGAAACATGGAGTTGCTTCCCTTGCCAGGAAAACTGTCGCAGACTTATAGGCACCAGCTAAACAATCATGGATTTGAATAATGGATGTTGGCGAGTGTATCAGTGTTAGGCTAAGTAAAAGAAGAACCACAATCTGCCATCTGTATGGATTAAAATAATAATTTAAAAACCCACCACACCAACTGCTTTTAACAAAGACATGGAACATTAACTGTAGATTCACTGCTAGACAATTCTCAGCCCTTGTACTAGCCAAGCTTCTTCATCACACTTAAAGGTCAGGCATGCCTCATCTACATTTTATGTTCCACCTGAACTAAAATCAGAGCCTAATGTTGTTTCCCAAGCCCATGAATTACCAGACTGTGAGATCAGAAATTTCCTTAATGACCACAGGACTAGCCAGAAAACCAGACAGAGAAGTCTTGGATACTTGTCCTTGCATGTTTGTACCTGAGATCTGGATAACTCATGCAGGACTTTTTTTAGGGGGATCTGATGGCACTACGTATGAGAATGGATATCTATGTGATCAACTAAGACAGCATCCTTTGTTACAAATAAACTGGCTAACAAATTACTTAATTCCTGCAGAGAAGAAGAGCTGCCTTGTGTGTAGGCTTGACAGCTGTATGCTGCACTCACCTCAACAAAGATGAAGCAGGGGATGATGGAATAACTTTTCTGGGTATTGTTTCCTAAAGCCATTTCTCATCACACTTCTTGGGAGGCACTGTTCAAAACTTTATATCCTGAAAAAGAAAAGACAGAGGCATGTTAGTATATTTCACGTTTTTGCAAACCTCAAAATGAGGTTCATAACACAGGGCACTGACCTAATAGACCAAGGATACAGACTACAAAGAACATCAAGGTCTAACTGTATACAAAACACCCTGAGAAAGCTCTCCCTTTGCAACACAAAAGAAGGGACAGACATAGGTTACAAGATACATCATATACAGATCGAAAGGTGATAAGGAATACAATACTTTTTCCAAGCAAAAGATTCTTTCTCAGAATTGTAAAACCACATTTTAGCCCACTGACCTGCCTACAGTGTGTTTTAAACCAGGAGATTTTGGTAATTTACTTGTAAACTTGCATTTTAAGAGACATGCTTACAGTACACTGACTTTACAGATGATCATGGTGTTTATCTGTATAAATCTGCTCAAGATGACAGCATGTATTATGCACAAAACCTCACAAAACCATAACAAGCAAATGCAACAAAAACACAATGAAGACCTGGGCCCTTTCCACAGAGCCTTTCTGTTCTGATAGAAATTCAGACATTTAACATACCAAATTCTACACACTTAGCACTACTTCAGGCTACTTGCTATTCCAATTAACATAACCTTATAACACTGTGCTAAGAAACTCTTTTTGCATGAAAAGTAGAAAAAGCAGAGAAAAGACTAACACAAAGAAATGTTACTGAGAGTGTGCTTCTTTTTCTGCATGCATGAGGCAACACGTCAAGAAGCTAAGTTTTGTTTAAATGCCTTTACAGGGAGATGCAGAGTAGATGGGAAGGCGGAGCTGGAAAAGCAGTGTGTCTGGAAAAACAGAGCTGCCAGGTGCAGGATTGCACAAAGCATGAGACACAGGAGAGAATCAAAATCCTCTGGTATCAATTTCAACCTGAGCACATCAAGCAAGAGCACAGATTTTGGTGGGTCCAGCCTCACTTCTAACACTCACAAAGAGACTCCACCCTGATGACAAGCACCATGTGTCAGGGCCAGGGAGGAGGGAGGAGGTGGAAGCTGATGTATTTTGCAGAGGATGCTTTGCACAGCATCTTCCTGTGACTCTTTGACCTCATTGCCATCTGGGTGGCAACTCAGGCCTTCGCATATGAAGCCTTTGCGGTTAACAAAGGGCTCACTGCTTACTCACCAGCTCTCAGCAGGGCTACTTGGAGAAATATCATGTATCACTGTGGGGGACACACAGGAATGAGACAGGGAGTGCATCAAAGAGGCTGCGTAGAGCTCTTGCAAGCAAGAGACCCCTCCTTTGTTTTCCTGACTCTTTTTGTACATTTACAGATGTGCCCACCCCAGAGGTGCGACCCTTGGGAACCACTGGTCATTTTCCAGAGACCATCACCGAAGCCCCTCCTCTGGGAACAGATGTGGGAACTTCAGTAGTTTACAGAACATGACCTTGTGCATCAAGACCGTGCCTGGGAATGGAATTCCCAAAACCAAAACACGCAGGCACGAGCATGGCAACAATCATGATCAGCACAAGGGAGTTCATCTGAGGTTATGACGGAGGAGCTGGATCAGCTGCCAGTGCTTGCCACCTGCACTGTGATGCAGGCTGTGGTGTCACCACCAATGAACTTCTTAATGTATTCCTTATCTCAGCTTTTCACAGTTGGACCCAGAATTATAAAATACACAATGTATATGATGGATTTAGGCACAGCAGAACTACCTTGACTCCAATGAGGCCACATTCTGTGTCAAGAACAGCTTCTGAACTGCTAACCACTGAGAAATACTGAGTTTTTTTGCCCTGAGGTTCAGGGCAAAAAAAAAAATAGTCAGGAATGTCATCTGAGACATGCCTCAGACACTCCCATCTTATACTGTGTCCCATTCTAAAATACAAATATTCTCAAAACACTTTGTTTTCCAAACAGACTTCAACTTTACTTATTTGATAAAATGACGTTTATCCCAGAGGTTAGTGTCATTGCTTAAAAAAAGACAAGGTAATCCAACCCCATTTGGACTGTGGAGAAAATTCAGTAATTCATTTTTAACAGCACTTTTAATACCCCAGCTCTGGTGCCATGTGGCTTTGTAACTTGGCAAACACATGGAACCTGGTGGAATAGCAGGTTAAAGAGTCAGAGTAGCTTACAGAGCATTATTCAATGAAACTTTTCTGGAGATACACTGTCAGTTAACTTTGTAAATGCAGTTTTTAAAATGGCTTAGCAAGGAGATGTTAATACTTCAGCACCTTCATGAATCCTTTGGCAGACTAAGGTTAGAAATAACCAAGATTTTCCATACCAGTATACTGTAACCCCAAGCTATGCCTTCAGTTCCAACTGATGTGAGTTCGTAACCAAAGCAGAGGGTTTGGTTAGGCAATCCAAGAATTTAAAAACCTTTCACAACAGATGATTGAAAGCAACTGAACAAACTAGCAAAGGAACTGAGGGTTCATAGTCATATAAAACTGTCTGATTTAACTTTAGGGGACCCCTGATGTTACAGATATTTATCACTATGCCTGCTCCTTTAAGCCTGTTGTGCACCACTGGTTCAAAACCCTGCACTGCCTATGGGAAAGCATTTTATGTGCCAGCTTCTCTCTATGTGATGACACATTTGTGTCAGGTTTAAGTAGTAAGAGACCAAATGGTTGCATGATCAGCTAATTCCCAGATTGTGGGAAAACTCACAGCTAGCCAGTGCTCTTTACAGCTGGTCTTTTCATCAAGTTACTTGACAAAAGAGTAAAGGGAAGCAAAGCTCTAGTCTTGGTGGGAGCACCATCTTTTGTCTCTCTTCATCTGGCAATAAGTTTAGGGATACTGGCAGCAAAACACAGATTACAGCAAACCCCAGATGCTTCAGCCTGCACAGCAGCCAGAGATAACCCAGTTTTGCTCAAGGAATCATAATAACATGTAAAGAAGTTTTTTGTAAAAGTCTTGTTCTCTAATCCAGAAAGATCTCTTCACATTGAGATAATTTTTGTAGTGCAAAGCCTCTGACCAATGACCAAAAAGCAATGCCAAATAAAAGCTATAATACCAACACCAGCCTTCTCCATTTATTTTTTCTATTTTTATTAACTTGACTAAATTGCTAAGGAACTCATGCGAGCAAAAGTGTAACAGTCTTTTTAGCAGCTGTGACCTTTTCAGGCCTGATATAAAATGCACAAGAATAGAACGGGTCAAACTTATTCTAACTAATTAGGGACCACAGTAGAGGGAATATTAATAATCTAGAATTCTGGTATTATGAGGTGCTTCCACTCTTAAAACAATATATACAATTGTATAATGCAACATTTTTGAATTAATTAAAATTAGTTCTCATCTTGCTCAATTTACCTCACGTGTGCATTTTCAAAAGCCCCATATCTACAGCGTAGGAGATTATTGTCTGGCATCTCCTGGGAAAACAAGTGAAGACAGAGAATATTAAGTAAGTGAATTGAAAACTGAATGAAAAGGACAGCAAAGAAAAAGAGAATTCAAGCTGAAGAGATTTTCTTGCTGCAGAGATCCATCCAGGGAAATGGCTTTTAGAATGCCCCATTCAGGTATGTTCTAATGCCTTTTATGTGGGCATGAGGCAGAATGCAAGAAGGAAATATCTAGGACAAACCAGCATTCGCTGGGCCTTTATAGTCTAAGTTCATTTAAGCATTGTTCTGTGTGATCAGTCAGCAAACCAGTTAATTTGTGGTCTATTCCTCTGGAGACAGTGGTCAAACCTATGGTTTTTATGCCATGCCCTGCATAGGTAGGAAGAGAAGATGAACAATGTATTTCACATATTGCCAGTTGGTATCTGGGCATCAGTGGAAAATACTCAAATCAACAATATAGACATGCTAACAGGTCCTGTCAGTCACAGTTTTCAACTATGTTTCAGTTAATAAGAATCAATGTATATTTGTTTTGCCGTAGCTCAGAGACCTCCAGTCTCAAATCAAGGAGCTGCTGCACAAACCACAGCAGCAGCAAAGCCACTGGCACATGCAGAATACCACTTCACAGCAGAATCCCAAATCTTCAACCACTAGTCATTTGGTACCAGGATGTGATGCAAACACACACACACAAAAAAAAGGATTTCTGTCTCTTAATTTCATGATTTTTTCAACAGCAGCTAACACTGTTCCAAAACAAAGTGTAAATATTATATTAGAAGGAACACCAACTATGTCTGTACCAATGTAAAAGACACTTGGAACATCAGTATTTCCTTATGTAAATTACTTGAACCTTATGTTAGCAATTTGCAAACCTCTGTTGGCAATTGGCTTCAAATTATAAAGATCTTTATTCTCATTAAAATAAGAATTCTGTTTACAAGTAAAAAAATATCACCAAAACCTCTGCACCAGTCCATCAACAATCAGTCTGCCCAACTGAAACACAAATTGCATATGTGAAACCCCCATTTAATTAAGGAAACAAAATTAAAGCCGCTGCTAACAATGATTATCCAAGCTGAGACAAAGAACTGTATCTTTATAATCACTATATATTATACTCTCTCTTACAGATCTCACTGTAAAGCAGGGTCCTTTATCTCCTGTGGGGGGAGAAACAGTTGAAGCAATTTGCCAAACATCACACAATGACTCAATGTACAGGCTGAAGAAAGACACATTTTTCTCAGACTCCTGTCAAGTGCTCTGTCCACTTGACAACATAATCCCTGCACTTCAAATGTACTTGTTAATTCCTGCAAAAAAACCACATAGTCGTCATTGTACACTTCAGGAATACAGGCTTCCCTGACTGCTCCCTGACTGCAGCAGAACACACACTGTAACCTTACAAAACAAGGGCTGATCAAACATGCCCTGAGATGTGACAGCCTCACACTCCCTCTTTGTAACTTCACCTGACATGTCCAAGGGCACCACAATATCCCAGTGCAATCTCTTAATGAACATGCCTATAATTCTGAATAAGGTTGCAACGGGAAAATAGAGGGTTAAAATGTCTTTCCCAGAGCTCTCTTCCATGTAAACAGACTGATGCACCAAAAAGGGCTGAAGGAATAAAAGGTAAGATTTTACGGCAAAAGCCAGACAGCATATTTGAAATACAGACTTCTTTACTATCTTCAAAGTAATTGAAATCACAGTGGTGGCATGAATCACTCCAAAAGCCAAACCCTGGCGACAAAAAGCACAAATACCTTTAAGGCATAAGATCTGCTTGTCTGCCTTGCACCCCAAACACAATGCAGACCACTTGCTTGAAAACAGTAAAACTAAGAAAATAACATTATGGCTGCAACAATTAGAAAGTACCAGACAACTGGTACTCCACTTGCTATCTCAGTGGCCCAGAACACACCAATTTTTACCTACAAATGAGAAAGTTATCCTTTGGATCATGTTGCCCTTCAGGAAGTGTGTCCTACCCACAGTGGGGCTTAGGAAAGAGGGAAGATGCTTGTATCATCAGAGAAGCCTTCACCCATTCACTGTGAACTGAGAGGCAGCCAGCCATCAATACCATGGCCAGTAGACCAGTAACATGGTGTCAGACTGGAGAAGCTGTCCAAACATGAGTGTCTGAGTCACGTTTGATCTTTAGCTATTAACTGTGATCATAAATGACTGTTGACTGAAAAGGTTCAGGCCTTGGCTGGTGGCTGTCTCCAAGAGCACTCCTGTGTAAGCAGCAGAATGTCCCACTTTGCCAGAACATTGAAAAGAGGAGCTAAACTGGTAAAGCAGAAGCACAGTTTACAGGACACAGTCTTAAGCTGCGTCAGGGGAAATACAGGTTGGATATTAGGAAAAGGTTTTTCACAGAAAGAGTGATAAAGTATTGGAATGGCCTGCCCGGGGAAGTGGTGGAGTCACCATCCCTGGATGTGTTTAAGAAAGACTGGATGTGGCACTTGGTGCCATGGTTTAGTTGAGGTGTTAGAGCATGGGTTGGACTTGATGATCTTGAAGGTCTCTTCCAACCTAAAAATTCTGTGATTCTGTGATTCTGTGAATCTAGATCTCATCCCAGGATACAAATTATTAAAAACTCTTCTGGTTTCTGCCAGGAGAAATAGGCCATTCAACAGCTACACCATTCAAATAAAATGCCCTGCATCTTGGATTATGGAACCAAAAATATGTATTCTATTTCATCTGATGAAAGCAGCTGGGGAGATGTTTTTTCTTTATCTCTTGTAACTCTGGGGGGAGGGGGGCCAATGCCTTCTGATAATGGGCCAGCTCTTAAAACCAGGTGGGGCAGTGTTTCTTATCTCTTTCACCACCCATCCTCCCTTCAGGGGGATATTTTCTGCGAATGGGCCATTAAGACTCACCAATAACAGGACACATTCCATCATCCCATTGTGAGATGCTCCACCCAGTGGGGGCGGGGGGAGCCAACCATTCCTACCTGGATAAAAACTGGGACGCAGGAACACAAAGTATCTGGTTCCACTGGATTCCTGGAGGAAGACTGGACCCTTCTCACCATCACTGGATCCTTTTCTCTCAGGATCATCTCTGCTCCAACAGCACCAAATCTGCCACTCTAGGAGGACTTACTTTTGGACTGCTTCCAACACCGTGACCAACAGGGTATCAGGTTGTACCTCTGACTCTGTCAGGGTTTCTAGGATTTTAGTTTGCTTGTTTGGTTGTTTTTATTATTACATTTGTATTGTTAATATTCCTAGTAAAGAACTGTTATTCCTATTCCCAAATCTTTGCCTGAAAGCCCTTAATTGCAAAATTATAACAATTTGGAGGGGGTGAGGGGTTTACATTGTCCATTCTAAGGGAAACTCCAGTTTCCCTGGCAGATACCTGTCTTTCCAAACCAAGACAGATTTTGGCACCCAACGTGAGGCACGAGGGCATTGAGAGAGAGGAATAATAGTTCTTGGATCACCTAAGTTCTTGTGTACTGGATATAGAAGCCCCATTGGACAGAATCATGTGGTCTAGCTTTTCCTGGTTTGGGGTGCATGTGGTCGTGGCTGTATTTCTGCCATTTGCTGGGCCTTAGCTAAACATGGGCCCTATAACTAAGGCTACTGTGGCTGGCATCCAGTTTATTTTATGGGTTAATAAGGTGAGGAATTCATGGATTTTTAACATCCTCTGGAAAGCAGGCACATGGATTCAGGGCTATCATACATTAATTGTTTTTTGGGGTTACTTTAACAATTGTACATACTGTGAGGAAATGGCACCAGGAGAAATTTCTTTCCAACCCTTCACCCAGGACTTTAAGTCTACCCCACCAGTTTTTGAAGGGTTCAAATTTCCTCTGAATGTTAATGATATCATACAGTGATTGGTGTAGCTTATATGCCTATTCTATTTAGCATTCAGAGATAAGGGGAGATTGGCCTGGTTTAAGACCCTGATACCTACCCCAGAGAATAAGGATGCTGCCCAAGAGTCCACCCCTGCCCCACAGCCTGCCTCAGAGATAAACCACCTGGATTGGGTGAAGGAGATACGTGAGATAGCCCAGATGCTGAGGGAGTACATTTCCCCAGCTGGTGGGAAATCCTCCCCCTGCCCCGACAAAAGAGAGGCTGATGGTGCAGCAATAAAACCCACAAACATTAAACTGTCCAGGTCCCAGCTGAACCACAGGGGCAGTCACAGCCAGCGGCAGTTGCCCCTGTGGAAACAAAGAAATCTAAGGTGAAAACAGCAAACCCAGACAATAAGAAAGGAGGGCCCTCACAATCTGCAGGGGAATCACATGTTCAGATCATCACCGAGTCCCTGTCGTATGAAAGTCTCCGTAACCTGCAAAAAGATATTGTACGGCGGGGGCGTGAGGCTTACACAGCCTGGCTACTTCGGGTTTGGG
Organism: Phylloscopus trochilus trochilus; assembly: GCA_016584745.2. Taxonomy (NCBI): domain Eukaryota; kingdom Metazoa; phylum Chordata; class Aves; order Passeriformes; family Phylloscopidae; genus Phylloscopus; species Phylloscopus trochilus. The sequence continues at coordinate 14,298,048 of WQNJ02000015.1, read as the reverse complement.
ACCTCATGGGTACGGGTGTGCAATTGGACAGTGGTGAGGCAAGGAATTTGGGACCTTTGACCCAGGACTTGGGTATAAATCAGTTATTTGTAAGGGAGCCAGGGCCCCTTTCCCTTTGGGAGCAGCTTTTAATGAGTGTGAGAGAGAGATTTATCCACAGAGAAAGAATGCAGGAGCACCACCATAGAATGCGCTGGAAAACTCTGGAGGAAGGGATCCAACAGCTGAGGGAAGTGGCAGTGCTGGAGGTACATTTTGGGAGGAGCAGACAGCATGATAATGACCCTGACAAGGTTAAATGCACAGGGCAGATGTTGTGGAATCTGGCAAATCTGGCGCCATCTCAGTAACCTACCTTCATTGCAACAATTAATGCTGAGGATAATCAAGAGACAGTGGGGTCTGTTGCCAATAAGCTTAGAAATTAGGAGAGTATGATCAATGGCCCGATGCAGGCTCATATCTCTGCTGTGGTTAAAGAACTCAGAGGAAATGAAGGAGGTGAGGGAGGAGATGAGGCATGTGGCACCGGTGTGGCATGAGGCATGTTCTCATGTGGCACCGGTGCCAGAGTTAGAGCCCAATGACCCCCAGCTCGAGAGAGAGGGTACACCCCAAGAGCTGACCTGTGGCTTTATCTGTGTGACCATGAAGAAGACATGGGAGTATGGGATGGGAAACCCACTTTTGTCCTGGCAGCACGGGTGTGTGAGCTCAAGGAGAGAAACACTCACCAAGGGGGTTCCACAAAAATGAAGGTAACTTCAACTTCCCATGACGAAGCTGCCAGAAGTGAGGATGCTGTGTCAAATCCCCTCAAAGGAAGCTCTAGTACGTATGCTCAGGGAGGGAATAATAACCAGTGCTAGAGGGGCCCTGCCTCTAGCCAGGAAGAGGCACGGGAAAACCGGGTCTTTTGGACTGTGTGGATTCGATGGCCTGGCACATCAGAGCCACAAAAATATGAAGCTTTGGTTGATACTGGTGCGCAGTGTACCCTGATGCCATTGGGACATGTGGGAGCAGAACCTGTTTCCATTGCCAGGGTGACGGGGGATCACAGCAGTTGACTCTGTTGGAAGCCGAGGTGAGCCTGACCAGGAACGAGCAGCAGAAACATCAGATTGTGACCGGCGCAGAGGCCCCATGTATTCTGGGCATAGGCTTCCTCAGGAATGGCTATTACAAAGACCCTAAGGGACTCAGATGGGCTTTTGGGATGGCTGCTGTGGAAGCAGAGGGCATTAGGCGATTGAACACCATGCCTGGACTGTCAGAGAAACCATCTGCAGTAGGACTCCTGAAGGTAGAAGAGCAACAAGTATCAGTTGCCACCTCGACGGTGCACCGCTGGCAGTATTGGACAAATCAAGATGCCGTGATCCCCATCCACAAGATGATCCAAGAGCTGGAGAGCCAAGGGGTGGTCAGTAAAACCCACTCACCTTTCAACAGCCCCATTCGGCCTGTGCATAAGTCTGATGGAGAATGGAGATTGACTGTGGACTATCGTGGCTTGAATGAAGTGACTCCACCACTGAGCACTGCTGTGCCAGACATGCTGGAACTCCAGTACAAGGCAGCGAGGTGGCACACCACTATTGACATTGCCAATGCATTTTTCTCCATTCCTTTGGCAGCAGAAAGCAGACCCCAGTTTGCCTTCACATGAGGGGGGTGCAGTACACCTGGAACCGACTGCCCCAGAGGTGGAAGCACAGCCCCACCATCTGCCATGGACTGATCCAGGCTGCACTGGAAAAGGGTGAGGCTCCGGATCATCTACAATACATCGATGACATCATTGTGTGGGGAAATACAGCAATGGAAGCCTTTGAGAAAGGAGAGAAGATCATCCAGATTCTCCTAGAAGCTGGCTTCGCCATCAACAAGAGCAAAATCAAAGGACCTGCCTGAGAGATCCAGTTCCTGAGAGTGAAGTGGCAAGATGGACGGCGTCAGATTCCCACTGAGGTCATCGATAAGATCACTGCAATGTCTCCACCGACCAACAAGAAGAAAACACAAGCTTTCCTAGGGGCCATAGGCTTTTGGAGGATGCACATTCCTGAGTATAGCCAGATTGTGAGTCCTCTCTACCTGGTTACCTGCAAGAAGAACGATTTCCACTGGGGCCCAGAACAGCAACACGCCTTTGCCCAGATCAAGCAGGAGATCGCTCATGCGGTAGCCCTTGGCCCAGTCAGGACGGGACCAGAGGTAAAGAATGTGCTCTACTCTGCAGCCGGGAGCCATGGTCTGTCCTGGAGCCTTTGGCAGAAGGTGCCGGGTGAGACTGGAGGCCGGCCACTGAGATTCTGAAGCCTAAGCTACAAAGGGTCTGAAGCCAATTACACTCCCACAGAGAAGGAGATCTTGGCCGCCTACGAAGGAGTTCAAGCTGCCTCAGAGGTAATTGACACTGAAGCACAACTCCTCCTGGCACCCCGACTACCGGTGCTGGGGTGGATGTTTAAAGGAAAGGTTCCCTCCACCCACCAGGCCACTGACGCCACATGGAGCAAATGGATTGCCCTCATCACTCAGCACGCCCGTATTGGTAACCTGAATCACCCTGGGATTTTGGAAGTAATTACCAACTGGCTGGAAGCTGAGAACTTCGGTCTCACTGAAGAAGAACAAGAGCAAGTAACCCAGACTGAAGAAGCTCCACCACACAACCAACTGGCAGCAGAAGAAACACACTACGCTCCTCATACTGACGGTTCCTGTCGCATCGTAGGGATGAACCGGAAGTGGAAAGCAGCCGTATGGAGCCCCACACGACAGGTTGCACAAGCCACTGAAGGAGAAGGTGGGTCAAGCCAGCTTGCTGAACTCAAAGCTGTTCAATTGGCCGCGGACATTGCTGAAAGAGAGAAGTGGCTAAAGCTCTACCTCTACACTGATTTGTCGATGGTAGCTAATGCTCTGTGGGGCTGGCTGGAAAGGTGGAAAAAGGCCAACTGGCAGCGTAGGGGAAAATCAATCTGGGCTGCTGATGAGTGGAAGGACATTGCCACCAGAGTAGGGAAACTACCTGTGAAAGTCTGCCATGTGGATGCCCATGTCCCCAAGAGTCAGGCTGATGAGGAGCACCAGAACAATAAGCAAGAAGATCAAGCTGCAAAGATAGAGGTGTCCAAGATAGACTTGGATTGGCAACACAAGGGAGAGTTGTTCCTAGCTCGATGGGCTCATGATGCCTCAGGTCATCAGGGCAGAGATGCCACCTATAAGTGGGCATGAGACTGAGGGGTGGATCTAACCATGGACAGTATTTCTCAGGTCATCCACGACTGTGAGACGTGTGCTGCCATCAAGCAGGCCATATACGGTGGTCCAAGTATAAGTATAGGGAGGCCTGGCAGATTGATTACATCACCCTGCCCTAAACCCGCCAAGGCAAGCGCTACATGCTGACCATGGTGGAAGCCACCACTGGGTGGCTGGAGACCTACCCTGTGCCTCATGCCACTGCCCAGAACACCATCCTGGGCCTGGAAAAACAAGTCCTGTGGAGACATGGCACCCCTGAGAAAATCGAGTCAGACAACGGGACCCATTTCAGGAACAGCCTTATAAACACCTGGGCTAAAGAACACAGCATTGAATGGATATATCACATCCCTTATCATGCACCAGCTGCCGGGAAAGTTGAACCCTGCAATGGACTACTTAAGACCACCCTGAAGGCACTTGGCGGGGGGACCTTCAAGAAGTCCTTCAATGAAGTGAACTTAGCACAGGCCACCTGAATGGTCAACACCCGAGGCTCCATCAATCAAGCTGGTCCTGCCCAGTCTGCCCCCTTACACACAGTGGATGGAGATAAAGTCCCTGTGATACACATGAGAGGTATTTTAGGAAAGACTGTTTGAATTAACCCCACTTCAGGCAAAGGCGAACCCACCCGTAGGATTGTTTTTGCTCAATGACCTGGTTACACTTGGTGGGTAATGCAGAAAATGGAAAAACCAGTTGTGTACCACGGAAAAACCTAATCGTAAGTGAGAATTGAGTGTAAGGGTTCATTCTATAGTAGTTTATTGATTTAGATATGATGCAGATGATAATAGAATAACAGGTGGATAATGTCTTGGGTTATGGAACCAAAAACATGTATTCTATTTTCATCTGTTGAAAGCAGTTGGGGAGATGTATTTTCTTTATCTCTTGTAACTCTGGGGGGAGGGGGGTGGGTGCCTTTTGATAATGGGCCAGCTAACCAGGTGGGGCAGTGTTTTTTATCTCTTTCACCACCTGTCCTCCCTCCAGGGGGTTATCTTCTGCTAATGGGCCATTAAGACACTCCTAAAAGCACACATCCCCAAAGTAAAACACCCACATTCCATCATTCTGTTGTGAGATGTTCTACCCAGTGTTGGGGGGAGCCAACCATTCCTACCTGGATAAAACTGAGACACAGGAACACAAGGCATCTAGCTTCACCCTATTTCTGGGAGGAAGACTGGACCCTTCTCACCACCACTGGACCCTTGTTCTACAGGATCATCTTTACTCCACCAGAATCACATCTGCCACTGCAGGAGGACTTACTTTTGGACTGCTTCCAACATCCTGGCCAACAGGGTGTCAGGTTGTAGCTCTGACTCTGTCAGGGTTTTCCAAAATTGTTGTTTGCTTGTTCGGTTGGGTGGTTTTGTTTTCTACTACATTTTTTCTACTACATGTGTATTGTTAATATTCCTAGTAAAGAACTGTTGTTCCTATTCCCAAATCTTTGCCTGAAAGCCCTTAACTGCAAAATTATAATTTGGTGGGGGTAAGGGGTTTACATTCCCCATTCTAAGGGAAACTCCAGCTTTCCCTGGCAGATACCTGTCTTTTCAAACCAAGACAGAGTTTCATTAGGGAATTCCTTAAAAAAAATAATAAGCAATCTCCAGAAAAAAACCAAAACCCACTAAATTTATCCATGCAATTACAAGCCTGTCCTGCTCCTCACTCTCCTTTAAGTCAAAAAAGCTAACTGTTCTAGCTCTCATTTCACCCTTTCAAACTTTAAAGTAAATCTAAATGAAACACTTGTGGGAAAATGAAAGACTATTTCTGGCATCCATCCATCCTACCTGAAGGCACATCATCTTGATTTAGATTAATTAATTTGCTTTTTGATCTTTTCTGAACAAATATAAAAGGCATTAGTTGTTTCTTTTACTTCTGATTCGTTAAAACTCCATCTATCTTTAAGGGTATTTACAGCAGTAAAATGGCAGCAATAAAACGGTCAGCATTAAAGTAACTCTTCCTATACATAAAGGATTCTGAATTACAGACATTAGTTATATGATTAGTTTAATAAAAATATAGCAGGCTATCATTCCAAAAGTAACATAGTTGAGATCCAGAGCTGCAACTGATTGTCTTAATTAATCATGGGTTTGAGATATAGGTACTCTGTTTATGCTAAATCATCATTGTAAACTATTGCACAAGAGTTCTATGTTCAGTGTCTCATTTGCATAACTCACAAAAAAACCCAATCAACACCATTTCTGATTTGCACCTGACAGTCTTGCAAGACTGGCTGAAAACCAATGATTTCTCCGGTATTTGGGATACTATCATGAAGGGCTTGTGACTGAATTTCACTCTCTGAAACCAGTTCCATTCCACTTAGTACTTCCCCCACAAAGCACCAGCAGGCACTGAGGAAACCGAACAATTTCAACAGGAGAAAACCAGCAGCCCCCACCCCAGGCTCTTAACTGGTGAAAAAAAGGAGGGAGACATTGAAGGGAAAGAAGCAAAAGAAAACTTCAAGAATATAGAGGGTAACAATGTAATGGTGCAGATGAGAGGAAAATTGGATGAGCTACAGAAAAACTCTGATGGGATGGAGAGTAGAGAGGAAAGTAGACCATAGCTTTTCCCTGTGATACAAAACCACAAAGCTGAAAATTCTGCCTATCAATAAAATAGACTCTGGAAAACACTCCACCCTTACTTTCCCAAAAAGATCAGGGTTTTGCAGAATTTTTGCAGAATTTTTTAATATTATTAAAATGCTGTATTACAAGAAAAAAAAATTCAAAGACATTTTCCTCATTCAGAAAATTTGTACTTTACTCCAGAAAACCGGTTTTGTTTTTTTCTTTACAAAACCTCCTTAGCCATCTGCCCTACTGAAAACTCTTGTGCTATTAAAAAAACCAATTGGCTGCTTACATGTTAGCATGAATGAGAAATATTTTTATTTATAATGGAGCTTCACAGCTCTGCACAGAACTTATTTTGGGAATCCCAATATTAAAAATGTATTTCAAAAATATGTGCTGCATGGTGCTCTTGTATGCCATATCTGCTGAGCCCAAGTCCAAGCAAGATGCTGATCCACACACTTAAATGCAAGAATGAAGCTTCTGCAAAGTGTTAGCTACTCTTAGGCCTCAGATGGACATCTGTGAGTAAATTTCCATACCCCTCTCCTCCCACTACCCTTCTGTGACAATTTAGGAAGCCAACTCCTGGTTGGTGTTCACACAGGTCATAGTATAAAGATCAACAGGCAGAAATATTGAGATGAGCAAGGGAAGGAACAGAGCACAGCAATGCTAGACAGGGTAAGGGGATGAAAATCAGGTAATTAACATGTTTCTATTTATTGATGAGGTTTTTTCCCAGGGGATGGGCTCTGCATTGAAAACATCTCTCAAAATCATGGTGAGCTGGTTTAAAATCTAGTCATGTAACAGATAGTGGACTCCAGATAGAAAGAAAAAACCCATTCATTTTGTCCCCTCGGAGCTCAGCAAACTGGGTGAGTATTGATTGCAAGCTGTAATATTATGAAGGTAAATAAACAGCTGCCTCACCACAGTGTAGCCTTTCGCAATGAGGTCCAGGGGCAGGGACTCTTGCTCCTCTTACATTCTGGTATTAGTTTTGGCAGTAGAGCTGTCAGGGACACACAATGGCTGCACAGACTCACACTCCTGCAAACCTGGCAGCAAGCTCAATCTTATGTGGATCTTTTGTCAGTTCACTTGCTTTATAAATTTCCACCTTCAACTCTTGCCAAGACAGACAAAAGGATTGCTAGCTCTTTTCCCCTCATACAAAACACCTTGACAGAAGCTCTCCTTAATAGCAATGAAAAAAAATTTTCTTTTGCATTCCTCTTTTTTTTAATCTCTGTGTCCATTATGCAGCCAGGGGAAGCCAAGTATAACCCACACAGCCCCTATTTGCTCACTTCTAATGATGGTACTGTAGTCATGCAATTTATGTGGGCTTCGTAAACACTACCTGGATGGAAAGTCAAGAATTGAAGAACGTACTGTAAGACTACAACAGTCTAACACTCTAAAAAAACCCAAACCCGACTTCTTATTAGTCCAAATCTATTTATTGCTATAAAAAAGTACAGCCAACTATAACAAAAATATTTCTGAATTTACAGACCTTGTAACACCTCTCCCTTCTCTGTACTGCTATACAATCCACAGACTCCTCTGTGTATCTCGCTTAGTCTGGAATAGGAGAGGGTTATGGCAAACTATCCCCAGCCACAGCTTTTCTCCAAGACAAAGGCACCAGGGCTGATGGTGAGAGCTTATTCCTCTTTAGTTCTACTAAACACCCCCTAGTGGGTGGGGTGGCAGGTTGTAGCTTGATTGGCTCAGGTACCACTCTGTGTTCACAGTTTTCAGGCTTCTGCTATTGTCCCATGTCTGTTTTTCTCCCTGCTGCCATTCAGACAGTTCATTTTTAAAAGAATAGAGACTTGTTAGTTCTATCCATTAGGCAGAGAAACTGATTAAGATTAAAAATAGGCAGTAAATTATACAACCATATAAAAGTAAGCTAAAGCTAAAACTGATTAGGTAACACCTATCACTCTTTCAGAAAACTGCTCTCAGAGTTAAAAGAGCAGAACAAAGCTTCAGGCAAGCCCTGACAACCGAGATCTGACAAGCCCTTGTCTTTGCAGAATTATTTCAGAATTTGTGTTCTAGAACCTACTAGAAAATGCAGTAACATTTGTCTGGTTACAAAGCCACAACCCAGATTTCGATAGAACATGATAGACTAAACCCATGATTTTTCACCTATGAATCCAGCAAGACTGTTGCAAACACTTCCGTGGATTTAAGCTCCTGATTAGGGCCAACCTTGATCTTCTTGGAGGTCAGTGCTCTTCCCTGTGTAATTTTGTCTCGTGACACCTATAGAGGCCTCAGAGAAGCTCACACAGACATTGTGTGAACTATTAGGCATTTGATTTTTAAAGCCAATACAGTCTACACAAACAACGGAACTACTACAATTAAAGTGATTCAGTCCACAAAGATGAATTCTGAAATTCCCATAGCTGAGACCTAAATGTTACTTCTAAGAGTATGATGTTACTAACATGACATCCTGTAAGAGTTTTAATGAGAGATGCACCTATTTCAGGTCAACTGCATACAGAAAGTTAGTTTGTAGTATTTTTTGGACACTTACACATCAGCATGAGTGTGTTCATACAAATTCATATAAACTCAAATGCGACTGGAGCCCACAAATTGCCTGAGAGACTACGGGTGAAAATAAAGAGAGCAATTTTGCATGCAATCTGACTTGGTCAGAATATGATTAAACAGCCATCTGAATACTAAAAGCTGACAGAAACATATAAATATGCCATCATGTCCTGTGCTGTTTACTGCCATCCTTCTAAGTAGACCATCAGAACATTATGTCTTGTTTAACAGTCCTCCACTGCTGATACACAGCTCTCCCCTCTAGAATACCATTATTCTAATTTTCAAAAATTATCTGATTAGCTCTTTAAAAATGGAAAATTTCTTTCCAGCAAATTGGTGTAAGACTACATATCACACATACATACAGCATTTTTGCATAGAGGAAAGTGTTTTTTACAAAAAACTGTTATTTTCTGACTGTCTGATGGCCACCAATTTATACACTGCATTTTTAAAACACCCCAAAGACAGTATTAGACAAAGGTGCAATCACCCATTCACAATACTAAAAGACTTACACACTCTGTTAAAACTCAGTTTATGACAGAAAGCAGTTCTAGATTTGGTTGATCTATGTACAATTTCTGCTTCTAGTGCTTAAAACATCACAATTTACAAATGCACAAGAGTAAATTTCTCTAAGTATGTATACACACATGTTCATTTACACACCATTTAAAAAATTACATATTGAAACACTCTATTCCCTAATCTGCTAAGCACAATCAATGTTATTAGTATGAAATATACATATTCTCACAAAGGAAAGAGTTTTCTGATTTGGACATTAATGCAGTCTCAAATTTGATCTTCTTCTTCTGCTTCCCTTAGTTCCTATTTTTCTCCTGTCACCTCAGCCACAAGAACTGACATGTAATAAAAATATTGCATCACTTTGCATATGTGACAGTATAAACAAAGCAGGAACAGGAAAGAAAAGCCAAGAAATGCTAAGTCATCAATATCCATGACAATGGAATAGATTACATACTGCAACAAATACAGCACCCTGGCTGCTTCGTCTTATATGTGCATTCCTTCTTTGCTCTGCTATAAGCAAGTCCTTAGCCCCTCATTCTCTTTCACTACCTGCTTCCTCAGGGTAGCTGTCCTAAGAGCAGATGTCACTCTCTGCACCTGCTATCCAGTGGTTTTGGTGGTATCAATATGCAGCTGCTCCTGGGCCCATTAATTCTTGTACTCCAAATACTATCAGAACCACGGGCTTTTCCCAGTCTCCGCATTTTAATTGTGAGTGAGCCCAAGGAAGACAAGAGACTTTTTTGTCTCTTGTTGAGGGCTATTGGCTGGGACTGAGAGACTAGGGGCACTGGGTTTTATTTCTTTTTTTGTGCTGACACCCCGTCCCCCCATCCCAAAATGCCTCAGCATGGTATTTACTGAAGCACTGCCCTGCTGCTTCCACTTCCTCCACAACCTTTGTCCTAAGCAAAGGTACCTACCACAGTCTCCTTCCCTTCAAGTGCACTTTGCAAAGGCAGCAGTTTGTACTGCCTCTTTCTCTTTTCTAGCCTTAGGATTTTTCTTTAGGTTATAATCATCTATTTTCCTCCCAAAGACTCCTATTTCTCTTACCAAGGCTCTGCCTTGGGGCATGTAGTTCACATATTTCTAAAACCAAAAATTATATGCAAGACCATTCACCAGAGCTGTTCTATGTGCAGCATGCAGATCTTGGCTACATATATGGTTTACCACAGTAATCTCCAAACTTTTGAAATTGCAACCACCACCAGGGAAAAATATCTGAGATGTCTACCCCACCATCCTAATATATTTTGCAACTTGTGAAATATACAGAAAAATTAAAAACTCTAAGCTAGAGATGAAATAGACATAGCTTTAAAATTCTGTTAATAGCACAAAATCATGTTTTTTCACACCCCAGTGAACTGTTTTATGCACACCTTTATGTGCATGCACCCTGCTTTGAAGACCACTGGTTTAATAGACCACACGCAGAGCCTGAGAATCTCTTCTGACCTAAATATGCTTTTATTTGGCACATGGCCTTTCTTCCAACATAACTCTCACCTTTTAATATTACTTTTAAAGCTTGCAGAATCCAATATGTCTCCTCAGAATTATGATTTGTGGCTGCAGGGGATACATCTAACTCTGCTTTTATAGCCAACCATTGAGCAGTTGCAGGGAAAGCTTGCACAGCATTTCCTCATCCAGCCATGGCAAGGCAAATACTACATCTTCACTTAAGAAGCCATTCAGAGCACATATTTTTATTTCTTCACAGGCAAGCCTGTTTAAAATTTTGGGGTCAGCTCAGTAATTTCATAAATTCAACTCTATGTTTTTTCTTTGCACATTTCTTTTTCTTCCTTTATTCCAGCAACAAAGCGTGCTCCAAAATTCTCAATGAAGAATTCCAGCATCTGCTTAACAGGAACAGCAGAACTTGTGAACTTCTGCTCTTCCAAGTGAAGAATGGGTCAAGCCATAATTCTCTGTCCATGCCACAGCTTTGGTAACAGCTTGGGTGAGGCATTGCATTGTCTTAGTGTTGCACTCAAAACTACCCATCTCAGCACAATCTCATAGTGGAGCTGCTCATGGTTTTTTTGATAATGCACAGCACTTTTATTTTGCTGCAAAACTGATCTTAAATTTTACTCTCTCCCAATTTACACACTCCATCTCACCTTCACTCTCATCTGTCCTTCAGCTTGCAAGTTGCTTGTCCTCTTTACCACTATTCCCTTGCATTGCTGGTTTCTTCACAGGACAGAAGTTGTGCTTTTTCTGCCAGGTTTGCAAATTCTTGGACAATATTCAAGACAGTCCTGCAAGAATCAGGATTCTAAGAGTTGGTATCACTCTATAACCCACATCCATAGGTGGCTTTTCTTTTCCAATGAAAAACAAGGAAGTGACCATTTAGGGAGCTGCATGAACAAGCTTCCGCTTCCACTCTAGTACAGTCATAACACTAAGAGGATGTATACCTGTTTTATGACCTTCCTCTTATAGATGTTCCTGGCTTTTCTATTCTTTATCCAACTTTGCAGAAAAGTCTGCTCAAAGTAAAAATGAAAATAAAATTTTGGACACAACTATATTGAGATGATGGGACTCTAAGAACTGCACTGCATATTTCTTCTCAGAGCTTCCAGTGGAATAATGAGGTGCTGTATCATCCCATCTATAAAGCCAGGAAACAATCCTATGCACAGCTCAGCTTAAAATCCATCATTATGCATCTGCTTCCCATTTTAAGTGGAGAAGGAACAACCAATACCTGTGTGACAGCTGGCATCTTTGCCAACAGAGCAGAGACTGATGCTCACTCCTCCAAAACAATAAGGTGCTTTAGCTTGTGTCCACTTCTCCGCAGGAAACACTACAAAGACATCCAAACTCTGCAGTCCAGGTATTTGAAGGGGCCATGAGACATTTTAATCCCCAGCTGGTCTCAGCTGCTCATCATTCAGAAGTGCCCAAGCACAGACCTTATTGTTGCCCTCCACTGCTAGTGACAAGTATATCCACTGGGAGATGCTTCTGCTCCTCCAGCAGTCGGATACGCTAATGATCCCTGCAGAGAGCACAGCTGCCATGAAAATGGTCAAGTCTGGATTTTTCAAAGCATTGGTGATCTAACTGTACAGTCACCAAAGGCAGAGAGAATACTTCCATAAATAACAGAGTTCAGCAACAGCTAAGATTATGTCTCAGTTTTACTAAAAATTCAGCTTTCAGCCTCCCAGTCTCTGGATCAAAGGTTCCAGAGCTGTGTCTCCATGCATTGTTCAGGCACTAAGAACAGCTGTAATTAAGAACTGTTAAGAATATCACTGGTCAACTACAGTTGCAGGCTACATTCTGACCCCGGGGCTGCCTGTCCTCTTACAGCTGTCAAAAAGCCACAGAAAAGCCAGACTGTGCAATCAATGTGTCCAGCAGTCACAGGCCCACCACTTTACCCAGACAAATTTCCCACTGCTTGGCAACCCATAGTGCAGTGATCTGGTATTAATGAATATGCAACCACTCTCTCAGTGTTGATGAACAGGAATTGGACCCAGAGGACCTGTCCCTGTATGCAGTAGTTGAACATTTTTAACTGCTCCTACCGACAAAACTGGAGTGTCTCCAAATCCCACCTCCTTGCACATCCTGTCACAAAGGAAAAAAACAGCAGGAAATTGACAGGGAGATGGATGACAGTGGGGAGGAGAAGATCCACTGCATTGACTTTGGTCCCATGGAGTAAAGCTCACACTGATAATGGTTGGCATTAAAGAGGCCTGTTATAAGCAATACAGCAGTTATGACAACGGGAGGCACTTGCTCATTAAAAAATGACCCCAACTAAACATAGTCAGCTTCCCCAAATGATGAGGAACATATGTTAGAGAGTGCTTTCCAAGTACTTGCAAAGTATAAATTACTTTGCAGCTTTGTCCTGATGGGAGTTACTTCCAAAAGGATCTTTTCATTTCAGGGCCTGTTTGCAAAGAGATATCTGAGCTGCAAAGCACTGAACAACACATTCATCTTCTAAAAAAGGTGCTGGTGATAACAAGTAGCAGGATGAAATCTAAGAAAGATAAGTTGTGACAAGCATCAGATTTAATACATCACACACTCCTAGCATGGAAAATTTTCGGCACACTTGGAATTGTGATCTCTTTTCCAGCCTAAAACGATTGTATGATCTAGCTAAGCACACCAAACATACAGAACTAGAGAGGGCAATGCCTGCTAACAGACACAAACTAACCACCTTTCCCCACCTTTTAACATGAGTGAACAGGCATGTAGCTGGTATCTCTCCCACTCTCAGTGAACATACAAATATATAAAAAAATGAGAAAACAATCATGTTAGCATCTCTCACAAAAAGTTGAAAGGGCTATCAACACTTTCTGTGTATAGTTTTCATCACAGGTATCCACATACATTACAATTCCAGCTCTGGTGTCCCCACCATGCTGAAAGGACACCAGAGGAGGCCACTACAATGATCAGAGCACTGATGCGCCTCTCCTGTGAAGAAAGACTAGAGACCTGTGATTAGAGACTTCAGCCTGGAGAAGAAAAGGCTTTGGACAAGCCTTCCATTACCTAAAGGGAATTTACAAGAAGGCTGGAGAGGTTCTTTTCACAAGGGTATGACGTGGCAGGATAAGGGGCAATGGCTTTAAGATAAAGCGGGGTAGATTCAGATTAGGTATAAGGAAGAAATTCTTCTCATCAGCACAAAGCATAGTAATTTAGACTTTCCAAATACTTGGAAAGCACTATCTATCATTTCAGTTCCTCATCATTTGGGGATGCTGATTGTGTTTAGTTAGGGTCATTTTTTTATGAGCAAGAAATTCTGTGAGGCCCTAGCACAGCTGCTTGGAGAGGCTGTGGACTCAACATCTCTGGAAGTGTCCAAGGCCAGGCTGGACAGGGCCTGGAGCAACCTGGTCTAATGGAAGATGACCCTGAGCTTTACGGTTCCTTCCAACCACAGGAGTTCTGTGATTCTACAGTGCAACATAAGACCATGGTCATTTTACAACAGCTGCAGATACACTCTTCCATGCTAATAGTTGACACTACTTTTTCAGATTATCTTTGAGTCTCTCTCATTGATGATTTGTGGACATAGGATGTATAGAAAATCAGAAAACTTTACGATGTAGTCAAAAGCAGTTCCACAACTTTTGCACCAACATTCTGGATGCAGCCAATGCCTGCCAGGACTTCACTTACGTAAGATGCCCACTTTTTTTTTATCAAGATATTGCTGTCAGAGGAATAAAATTAATTTCACTCTTAAACTTGCATGTTCCTTATCATCATGCAATGTTTTATAACAGGCAGGAAAAGACAATTTGATTTATGTCCAGAATTCTTCTCAGAGGAAGTCTAATCTGTACTATCTAGAAAACAAGAGACAAAATTAAAACATTTTCACTACATTGAACTTTTTTAGAAGGGCTTCTCAAAGATCTTAGACAATTTTAGCTCAGCATTCTTATGTGAAAACATCACTAAAAATCAACACAGGTGGTACCAGCAGGATGTGTTCCTTTAAACAGAACTTCAGCTTCTGAAGTTTGCAGTCTGAACCAGTCAGACACCAAAGGTACGCACTTCTGTCTTTGGCATTGCCTTTTGTTCTCTAAGGTCACAGCAATGACTGATAGGAATGTACCATGAAAGTCAGACAGGCTTTAAAATAAAGGCCTTTATAGCCCCACAGATGTTTGCTTATTGAGGCTAAGTATGACTGGAATGAACTCTGATCAAAAGAAGTTTGCATTTCTTTAGGTACATAATTTTCCCTAAATAATCTAGCAGATTGTTTCCAGTCCAGGTAACCCACCAAAACAATCTGAGGATAAATTAAGTTCTAGAAGCCGTTTCCAAAAATTCATGTAACTGCTGACAGTCAGACAGCCCTCTTCAATATTATTCAGTATCTTCAACTTAAATCATATTAAGGACACTCAGGGCACTGCAGGAACCAACTGCATATGTTTACTGAGGACAGAAGCCAAATCTTGTAGCTAAACCCTGAGTGAGCTCTGTGTTAACACACATACTAATAATGGATCTAACAAAGTCCATCTGAATGCCTGGGTCAGTTTGAATCTTCTGACATGGACACAATCCCTGAGTGGATCAAAAGCAAGCAGAGGCCTGTCAGAAGAAAATATTTTCAGAGGGAGTGTTGCAATAAAACTATTAGGATTTGCATGAGGAAAACATGAATCTAAGTGAGTGGAGGGAAGCAGGAAGAAGATAGAGAAAATGCCAGAAGAAACAGCAGACAAATGGTTAAAAAGAAAATCATGAATTAATCACCAGATTACTGCAAGAAAATTTCACTGAAACAGAAAAGATAAGCTGGCAAGACAGTGAAGAACACAGCTGGAAACATAAGATACTGTGATAAGGAAAATACTTGAACTGTGAAATTCAATAACTTTGCACAAAATTTGAAAGAATGTAGAAAAGGTGAAATGAAATAGAATGATGTGAGAGATCCATGCTAGCACCCACTGCTAGACTACAAAAGAAACATGGGTCTAAACCTCATTCACAACTGCTAGCCAAGCAGAGTCCCAGAGATGGCAACAGGGCTCCACCTCAGAACTGGGTCACCTGTCCAATTCACACCTGAGCCATGCTGTTTTAATACACTCATTAACAATAGGACACAAACATGCCTTAGTAATGGCCCACTACAGAGAAAGAGCTCTGCTATTAAACTGAATGAAACCATGCACACTAAAAACAAAGTCCAAACTCATCTCGGTGAATTTTTAATAAATCCACAAGCTTAGATGTAATCCAGTGAATGCAAATAGCACCAAGATGAGTGATGACTCGACAGGCCTGAAGGGCAGAATACCATCCACAGTGACCTGGAAGAGCTCAGGATGGTATTCTGGAATACCATCCAGAGCTCAGGAAGAGGGCCCTTGGGAATCTCATCAAGTTCTACAAGGCCAAGTACAAAGTGCTGCTCCTTAGTTGGTCAGTCCCACAGAATGGACTGAGAGCAGTCCAGAGGAAAAAAAACTTGGGGGTTTTGGTGGACAGAGGCTGGACGTGACCTAGCTATGTGTGCTGGCAGCTCAGTTGTGTCTTAGGCTGCATCCAAAGCACTGTGGGGCAGCAGAGGAAGGGAGCTCTGCCCCTTTGCCCCATTCTGGTGAGACCCCACCTGCAGAACTGCCTCCAGCTCTGGGGTCCTGGCACAGCAAAGATGTGCCCCATTGAGTCCAGAGGAGTCCATGAAGATGCTCAGAGGGTTGGAGCACCTCTCCTATGGAGACTGGCTGAGAAAGTTGGGATTGCTCAGCCTGAAGAAGAGCAGGCTCCAGGGAGACCTTTTTGTGACCTTTCTGTAAGAAAGATGGGGACAAGTATTTTAGTAGGGCTGTTGACATTAAGAAAGTGATAGTGATTTTAAAGTGAAGGAGCGTCAATTTACATTAGATATTAGAAAGAAGTTCTTTTACAATGAGAGTGGTGAAACATTGGCAAAAGATTGCTCAGAGAGGTGGTGGATGCCCCATCCCTTGACTTACATTCAAGGTAAGGCTCGATAGGGCTCTGAGTATCCTGATCTACTGTAAGATGCCTGTGCCCATGGCAGGGGAGTTAAACTAGAGGAGCTTTGGAAGGTCCCTTCCAACTAAAACCATTTGATGATTCTACAGGGATAACAAGCAGCTTGAAAAATAAATTCAAAAAAGTAGAATTACAGGCCTGAGGTGCTGATGGCCATCATCTCCTCTTCTTGATAAAGACTGAGGCTGCTAACCAAAGGACTCAGAGGATGATCATAACGGCTGGTATACAGGAGAAAGGGGCAGGTACTGGCAAGTATGTAATAGTTTTACTTGACTAATGAAAGGGAATTACTTGAAGAAAGGCAGATAACTTGCACTGCTCACATGATTTCTACCAGAGTAGCAGCTGGTGTGTGTTGACTAAACTGTTAATACACAGATTAAAAAATAACCTTTGGTTCTGCATAGAAGATTTATTTCCTATATCCTATATAGGCTGCAGAAGGACAAGAGAAAATAACCTATTATCTGATTAATTAAAAAAAAAAATCAGTCTGAAATGGTTATTCCTTCTCAACTTCTCTGAATTCCTTCCAGAGATACTATTTCATTAATTGGGGTAACAGAGTTTGGTAATATCCAGCACCTTATATTGTTTCCCATCATATTTCTACTTGATCTCCCCTCACTAATTTTGTCTTCAATTTGAATGTGTTCTCCTCTCCACTGCATTTTCCACACCAATTTTTGATGTTGTTACTGATTTTGCTCATAAGTCATGAAACTTGGTGATTAATCATAAACCAAAATATTTTAGAACAACTTTGAATTGGGACTTTCAAGGACCCTTAAGTAAGAAATTACAAACTACATATATGCTGTCTAAAATCATGAGATAGTAATAGTTTACAATATTTACTTGAAAACTATTCTTTTTAAGATAATACTCCTTGATTGATAATATCCTGGGTTTTTCTAGCTTTTGTAATGCATATCTTCCTTTCACAAAGCTTTTCAATTAAAGCATTGAGTGGAACTTCAACAAAAATCAAAACAGAGATTATGTGGCCACTGGACACTGGGAACAAAGACTTTAAGACAAACATGAAATATAGTTCTACAAACCCATTTTGTACAACCTGATCATCAACACAAGATGCTATACACATGGTCCTTGGAGACCAGAAGAATGGAAATGCTTGCATTTCCTTCTGGATGGCAGCAGATCTCTGCCCATGCTTCAGTGGATGCAGGGCAGGAAGGGTTTTCCTTCTGTTTTTCAAGGCATAATAGTCCCAACAGAAATGCTTTTGTGGGAGCAGTTTTTTTTTGATGAGCCTCACACTCAAAGAAAAATGGTGCATGCACAGAAGAATGTCCATTAAACACCACTTTCACACTTTCAATTTCACATGACATTTTCTTTTGAGACACTGCAGGATATGGGCTGAGGAGAAGAGGCTGCCTGATCTAAAACCAGTGGAGTGAAACATGACTGTTACTGTTTACCCACAAAAAAGCACCAAATGCCTTTGCTCTCTCATTCACATTTACCAAGACGATATCTGACTAACAAAACCTGTTGTTCTCCAAGTATTATGATTATCACAAAGGTGAAGTGGAAGGAGTTGTTTAGGGGGGAAGAGGCAGGAATGTCAGTCCACTTGCTATTATGATCCTGCCGCAGAACAACAGATGGAAAATAAGTCTCTTACCCAGACAGTCTTATAAAACTATCCTTTATTCACACACAGACCAACAAATCCTTGGTGTGAGGGGAAAATGATTTAAAATCAGTACAAATTTCAGAGAACAGATGCCTTCATTTCACCTTTAAGCTTAATATAATTTAAAAAGTGCTATGCTCTAAACTGAAAAAAAGAAAAAGCACACAGAAATGACTGAGACACTATCACAGCCTTCACTGGCCTATAGTACAGAGATTTCTCAGGCTGAAGACACTAATCTCTGATCCTTGAGAACATGTTCTAAATGCTGCTGTTCAGTTGGTTGCCTCCTACACTGGCAGTGAAAAAAAAATAGGTGACAGCAACCAAACAGTTGTCAATCTTAAAACTGCAGCAGCTACATTTTCTTTGCTGACTTTTAAAGTTTTGTTTTGTTTTTGTTTGTTTTGTTTTGTTTGTTTGTTTTGGGTTTTTTTTAGGTGCAAGCACAGAATATGTGTAAGCGTAGGCTTGCACTAAGATTGTGAAATGTCCTTCCAAGGGCCATGAAGACACTTCACCAAAAATTAGATAACATAAAGTAGCAGAGAACATGCAGTAATTACATAGAGCAATTAAAACTTGGAAGAATTTAACTCTGCAAAGGCATTATTTTCAAAGCCAGAACTTTTCAAGAAAAAGCCTTTTGGAATTTCAAAACCTTTTTCACTGTCCGAAGGTGATGGAGTACATGTTTTGTGTGTGCTTGTCATAGAAGGAAAGAGAAAAAAGCAGTCAGAGGTAAAAAGAAGTTAAACTTCTGGAAGCTATTGTTTTGAATTAATTTATTCGATTTCCAGCATGAACACTTTTAAATTTGGTATGGCTAAAAGCCTTTATAAGCTAAAAACCCCTAAAACAACACAACAAAAAACCTTGAAAGATTTACCAAGCTCTAACTTTCAAAATACAAAATAAAACATATAAGCATAGCTTTTATCTCCTCCCTTTTCTCCTACTTTTCTTTTGAGAGTTTAAGCTTCTTACCTGTGGATCAGGTGAGCAGTGTTTTCTGATGTCAAATAGCAATTTTTCCACCTTCCCTATTATTTCTTTCAGTTTAAAATATTTCGGACTTCGCAGGTTCTCAAAGCCAAGCATAGGCTCAAGTAAACCTCTATATGGGTTTGGTGAATGTCCATTCTGTCTACATTTAGCATCAATATTTTATGATCCCTTAACAGTTCCATTCTAGGAAGCAGAAGGAGGGCTGCAAAAAAACCCTCCAAAACAAATGCACCCTAGAATTGCTTTCTAAAAGGGTAAATTGTTCTACAAGGGTAGCTTTTAGCAATTGAGAGGTTCTTCTGGCTGGTATTGGTAAAACTCTCACCTTGCCTCAAAAGTCAGTGAGAAAGACTCCCTCTTGCAACTGTTGCAAATCATGACAAACACAGAAAACAGCTCACCCTTCCCCAGGCATAGTGTATTCCCCTTTGCTCTTTTGTGACGACTGAAACTGAGGTGTTTTATACCTCTGAGACCACGTATTTATTTTGTTCTATTCCTGTTACAGTTCTCCTTGGAGAATTTGATTTGCTACTGCGAGTGAAATGCTTTGTCAAAAACAAAGCCAAAACAAAAACTCCAAATATGCCATAAATTCTTGTCTTTCTCAGTACTCTTTGCATTGATATAAAGATCCTGAATTTATTGCTAGGAACATTACTCCTGTATCATTTGAAAACAGACTTTCTCCCTCTGTTCTAGCTTCTCCTCCCCCTCTCCTCTGTTCCTCCTCTTTCCATCCCTCCATCTTTCATCTTCCCTTATTTTCTTCAGATTGAACAAGCAAGGCACCAGTCCACCCCACATCAAGGCAGCCCCTAGATTTTGAATGTAAACAAAGAAACAACAAAAGCCCAGTGCCCTTTGCCCACCCACTCTCTTTGACAGAAGTATGATCTCAGGTGACTGCCATCCTTGACCCGAAGGCATGGTTATTGATGAACCAAACCCCAAATCACTCCTCCAGAGATCCGGACAATAAGATATTTCCCTTGTTTTTCACACCCTCAGTAGGCAGTCTCAGGTTTGTGGATGAAGGAGGCCAATATGTCTGTCAAGCTGCCATTTCAGATAAAGCTCTCCAACACTGGAAACCAGGTGGTACCCTTTAAAACAGTTGCTGCCTGTTTCTGATGATGAAAGGGCAGGAAATGCAGCCACATATTTGATTGCATATCTATCCTAGAATTCTCGTTTTGCTTAGGACTCAACACTGAACAATATATTAGGCTCAGTTCTACACACAAAGCCAAATTACTCTCAGATACAGTAACAGCCAAGCTTTGCAGCCTTTTCCCACTTAAGGGTTTGCAGCAAGATAAAAGGAATTGAAATGCATTTCTCATAAGATTAACTATTTTGTTAAACATATCTCTTTTTTGGCACTATACAGGTTTCTAATGCATGAAGTCATGAATCTGGCACCTTGAGGGCACATTCACAGAAGTGGTGAATATAAATTATTTCACTTCACAAAGAACCTAGGTTCTCATTACTCTGCAGCTGGCAACAACCATTTTAACACCTACTATGATCCATACTATCAGCAAGAGGGAACTGAGCACCTTTTAAAGAATTAGTCCTGTGGGTTTTGTGCATGCACTGAAACCAAGTGCCTGCCCCAGAAGAAGAAACAAAATACAGAATTGCCTGTAAGCAAATACACCCTCAAGCATAGTATTTTAAAAGTCAAAATGTGCAAACCTTTGAAGCAAATATCCATTTAAGGCAACTATCTCACATATGATTCCTGTTTTCTGAAGCCACTCTGTAAATCCCAGGGGTTCATTTAGCCATTTAGTCAAGGTAGCATGAATCAAATGCTGGGCCATGTGGTGTGAACAGACGGGCACTGAGGCAACAGTCAGGAGAACCTGCAGGAGCTTCAGCTCTGATCCTCAGTACAAAATACAGCCTCCTCCAAGATAAGAACCTTCAGTATGGGACTTTAGGCCAGATCAGACTTGTAATCAAAGGATAATCTTTAAAGTAGAACTCTGAAGTCTTTTTTAAAGAGAAAACTGCAAAATGTTCAGGAAATGAAACTAGAAACTACCGTCTAACTTACCCATCAGTATCATTAAGTGCTCAAAAGAGAACTATTTACATGCAAAAAAGGTGAATTCTTTTCACTCAGTGAACTTGCAACTTAATCTGATTTGGTGTCAGAGAGACATAGTATCTTTCCTCGATGAATTGCCCAAGATGAAGACTGTTTTAGTAGGAATAAAGTGGTAAAACTATTTAAAGTGATAAAACAATTTCAGTTAACTGAGAAAGTTACTTAATAGTAGAAACATTTGCTCCATCTCAGGAATAATAGAAAGGCCAAAAAAAAAAAAAAGGCAATTAGGAAGAAAGGAACTTGAACATTAAGAAAAACAGTACAAAGTCTCACATGTAACATCAGATATTCATAAGTAATGGGAATGAGATAAAACTGTTGATAGACTCACAAGAACTGCTGCATACCAACAAGCTTGTGTATAAGTCTTTGGGTAATATCAATGCTTGTTATTTCTGCTCTCTTTTCCACCATGTCCCTCTACACAACTTCTAAATCAAAGAGTCCTTCAAGCAACATAAATCCAGATCATAAAAAGTCAGGGTCCTTATTTTAGGTGTTTGCTATCACAATCAAGCATTAAAGGACAGTAATTGAGGATTCTGGTGGAGTGCCATTTTCAAGGCCTCTTCATTTGCCAATCATCCTCAATGATGGTTTTTTTCTACTGCTTTCTTTTCATTACAACATAATTTTCTAAACTCCTGTCTACCAATAGTAATTATTTCTGCACCTAATATACTCACACAGTGGAAGCATATTTGCATGAGGAAGGCAGAAAGCCTGTGAACTCCTATGAAATGCAAAATCTAACAATCCTGCCAAGTATAAGACTTGTTCTCAATTTTTAGTATCACCTTTTTCATCCATCACATTGTTCACTGAAGACAACAGCATTCCTTAATCTTTCTTTGTTAACTCCTTGTGTAGCCTCTGTCCTGTAGATGTAATTCAGACCTGCATTTCATAATTGTCAAATGAATGAGTGTGCAGCTGCAGTTATTATGTGTTTACACCAGCACACTGAAGGCACATGCTGTGATGTTTTATAAGCAACAACAATAAAAGTAAAAAAAAAGCCTCATCAAACCAACAACCCCCACCGAAATGAAAAAAAACTTGATTAAAATCTAACCCAAGACCTTTCCAAGGCAGCATTAAGACTTTACTTTGCAAAAGTATCCAGTTTATTAGGGAAATGAGAAAACTAGTCCATAAAATCTCATTTCCAAAATAGGAAAAAAAAATCCCCAAAGCAAGTGAAGACCCAAAGCAGAAGTTACATATCCAGGAGAGTCAACCCACAAAATTGTTCTGCCTTACCATACAATTAGCAACTAGGCAAATACCACCACGAAGAATAAGCCACTTCATAATTAAAAAGAAAAAAAAAAAGAAAAAAAAAGTGTTTGAGTAGATGAAGTGCTTCACAGGAAATATGTCTCTCCAATATTTACAGACTTACAGACTCTTGAAAAACATGAAATCACAGTAGTAATAAATACAATTCTTATTTTTGGAACAACAGTGTCCATTAAGAGGTGCGCAGTATGGGAAATAGGAAGAAAGTCTCCCACATCCCAGCCCAATGTCCACCACTATGATACCATGAAAATTAGACAATAAAAGAAGCCTATTTCTAAATGTATTCACCTTTTCTGTGATTTGCTGGCATAGTTGAAAGTGCAGTTCAGATTCCAGCAAATTAAGGTGTGGATATTTCAGAAGTAGGAGCTTTAAAATGCTTTCAGATCTGCAGGAATAGCACTTTGTTTAATTACCACAACCTGCAAAGGTCTGACTGGAAAAGGATGCAAAGTAAGTGAGAGAGGGGGAACAAACCTACTTAATGCTCTGGTCTAGAAAGGTTTGAGGAAGAGTGCAGAGCTGTGGTATGGCCATCTAGACTGAATGTATTTGGTTGGGTTACAGAAGTATAAAGGTCGGTAAGTTTTCCAAAAAATAAGAATGCACAACAGAAAGAATTTAGAACAGACTTTCATGAAATTTTCTTCAAATTTTCACCTGTAATTTGGAAGCCTAACTTTTTTTTTTCTTTTTTCTTTTTTTTTTTTTTTTTTTCTGGTGTGGATTAAAAAAAGGGTTTACATATTGGCAATTGGCAAACACTCTTGAAAAATTTGTCTTTCACTTGTCAACTTTTTATTTAATCAATTCCACCTTCATTGTGCATTTTTTCCTTAAATCACAACTCTCTATTAAGGTGAAAAATAACAGTGAAAAAAATAATACAGTGAGTAGAGGAAAAAAAAAAACCCACCAAAAATCAAAAGAGACTGAATGTCCCTTCAAGTCTGTGCTTGTTTCAGGAGAAATTAGAAAGACTTCAAGCACTTAAGATTTTTAGTATGCATTCCTTTAAAAATGAATGCTATTCCATCCCATGCCTTCTTATCACTGATTTTTTCTGCTGGATTTAACTAGTAGATGTTAGTAAATAATAAACTTTTTGTACCTATTGCATCACTAAAATGAAGATGAAAGATTTTTCACCTCAACAATTCACTTATGATCCTAACACACTGCCTGTAATTTCTAAGACTCAACTTCAGATGTGGTTGTTAGGCAACCAAATGACAATCAAAATGAAAATTCTTTTCAATAACTGTCTTTATTTATAGCCACACAGTGCCCACTGCCCTCCCCTCCTAATTAGGGCACAGAAGGCATAATGAGCAAGTTTATATTGGTCACGTACAAGAATCAAAGAGTGGAAAAGGCAAGAAAGAAAAAATCTGACTTCTGGCAGCTATGTTTGGAGTCAGTTCACCACCTTCAGAATCACTGGACACCGTAATTAGATGCAGTGGAGCCCATCCATCTTTATTAATGTTGTCTATAAAAATCAGAGCAGCTGCATAATTACATTCATATACCTGGTAACCACTTCTGAATAAACCAACTTGCTGCTCTTTTTTAAAGCCACTTCATTTTGAAAAATCATGTCATTGTTTCCAAGTGAAATTTCTGAAAAATAAATCTATTATTTTCTATTAGAATTGAGGAAAAAAAAAGCTTTTTATCATGTCTGAAACAGATGCTTACATTTTGAAAAGGATGCCATTGATTGTAGAGATCATTACAGAGCAGGCATTTCCTGAGCCTGCTGAAATCAGCTGGCAAATTGCTATCAAATCAGGACAACAATGCTCTTTCTTTTGTAGGAAATATCTGTTAGCTGATGAGATTATACTTGGCCATGGTATCACCCCCATGCAGTGAAGTTCCAGAGAAAGCTTTTCCAGACAGAACTGTGGAGTTTCCCACAAACCCTTCTTGCAAACAATACAAGAAACCCTGAAGTAAGCATGGAATTGCTGTAATTAACAGTTTTAGAACACAAAATATGGGGTCCCATAGGAAAAAGGGTACACTAAGCAGATTTTGATACTAACTCTATGATTGACTGCATGATTTTCAGATCTTTGAAGAGATTAGGAAGATTGACATTTTCAAAATTTTAAGTTGAATTGAGAGTGTAAGGGCCTGAAAATATGACTTCGTAGTTTGCTTTATATATTAATAATTCCAACCAAGACCCCTCAGTCTGAAATATCTGTGTATATTTGCTCTACTTATTTTCACTTTTGAATTATTCAAGGAAGTTTTTTCACACTGCATTTGCATACAATGTATCATAGAATTGTTCCATATTGTGATTTCCCATTCTTTCTAGGGAGGACTCTAGAAAGAAGACTAGAAGACTTTCTTATCTCAAATCAGGATTCCCCTTCCCTCACAGCATAACAGAGTTAAAGTGGCTATGATTCTTTAATATTCATACATGAGATCTAGAAACAGAACTGCCAAAAGTATATAATGTATCCTGGCAAACCAGGAAATTTGTATTTTCATTCTGCATTGGAAATGGCATATCTTCTCAATACGTAACTTCCTTAAAATATCCTATTTGCATGACCAGAAGTTTGGATTTATGTTTTTACTAACAGACATTTTTGTCCCTTGATCCACAGACAGAAGTGACCAACTATAAAACATGTAATGAAAAAAGATTAACTGCCAAAGCAGCTCATGATTTTTTTTTTTTTAATTTAATGGAACAGGGTTCTCAACAGCTCCATAGGAAAGCATTTTTGTTTCCACAAGCAGGGAGGCAGCATCCTCTCCTCCTGAGAGAAGTCTTTTCCACACATGAAAGAAAAGCCAGTGGAATTTTCTACATGTCACAGTATTCAGATTTGCATGTTCCCTTGCACTACAGCGAAGTGGCTAGCTATTTAGAAAAACAGTTCCCCATTTGACAAAGGAAAATTAATAACCCACCAGCTCTACATATTTGACACTTCATGAAGAAGCTTGTGAACATACTTATTTATCACTCCTTCTTGTTACTTTACTCTGTTGTCTGATTGTTCAGCATACCATGGAAACTGGCACCTTTTCTGCAACACACTAAAAAAAAAAAAAAAAACCACAACCCAGATAGAGAACAACATAACCAAGTATCTCTAGGCTCACACCTGTTTATTCTGCTCCTCCAGCAACAGCAGCCTCTGGGAGTTCCTGCCTGCCTCAAACCCTCACTGTGAGGATTGCTGCTGCTACTAAGAAAGAAAATACATCCCCAGACTTTCACCTCTGACAGTAGATGTCAGTGCTTTCAAAATCAGTGCTGTGTACTTCTTCTAAAAGGCCTACCCTTCCCATGCATTTGAGACACCTGACTGGGACCGTGTTCCTACTCCCAGCCCTCTGCTGACTTCTGGCAATTCATTTCATCTCTGTGCTTCTAGCATTTTGTTTTTCATAATTCAGCATTTGTAATTCCAAAGAGACATGTCCAAAGAATTCTCTGAGCTAGCTACTACACTGTTGTCCCTGAGATGAAAAGGGAAAGATGACAGCCAGGCTACAGCTTCTCATATAAAGCTGAGTGAGACGCAAGCAAGTGGTTGTGTGGGTTTTTGGCAAACAAACCTACCAAACTCATTTTCTTCCGTAGAGATCTCTTAGAGAAAGGCAAAATTATTCTTTTCCCAACCTATATTAGTAGAAAATTTCAGGGCAGCCAACATCACTGCAGCACAACACTTCTTGTGACCCATTACTAGGGTTACACTGCTGACAAAAAAACCCAAAAAACAGCAGAGAAAGCAAGTCCTTTGCAGCCCCACTTACTCCAGTCTGACACACTGGAGACAAGTGCCAAAACTGAAAGGGTAAGCTGTGACAGCATGATGAAAAACTCTCACTCAAGCTGGAAAAAATTCATACCATATCAAAAAAACCAGCTTAAATTCCCTATTGCACAAGCCTCTAAATAGCAGTCAGATTTTTAGTACCTTTTTTAAAAAAAAAAAACTTGACAGAGAAAAACTCTGTCAAGTTCAGTTTGTGGCAAAAAAACTACACACGCCTTCAAAAGTACAACCAACTTAAAAGAAAACCCCACCCTACAGAGACACTCCCTCTTTCTCTGGAATTAGGCAAGGAATTTGCCAAGCTCCTGGAACAGCACCATTTTCTGTATTTTTTTCCTCAGTTACATGACCAGAACCCTTCTTGCTCCCATCAGTAGTCCAAATTACTAAGCTGAAGGCAAGTGACAGTCCATGACAGGCTATAATGGCACCAAGGACTGAAACACTAATTTCACTGTATTACTAAATTCATGTAAATACTCAAGTCTAAGCAAGCAATGGCCAGGTGGGAAATTTTGTAGAAACCATTTATTGAGAAATGTACTGCCAAAAGTGACACAGAGTCATAATATTAAGTAATTTGCTTAAATAATTTCTCACATATACCTTCCCATGTGTTGGAACAAAACTCAGCTCCTTCATGCTCCATGAAAGTTATATTGCTGTGTTCTCCATCAAATAAAGGAAAACAAGTCTTTGCAAAACATCCAAGGGATATGGACACTGTATACTAATGCTAACAGTTAGTTTGCAACCAGAAAAAGAATTCAGATTAACTGTGACCCATAACTGCAGTACAGAAGCTAGAGAATGCAGCTTCTCACAAAATGCACACAGATCATGTTCTGCGCAGGTTCATTTTCAAAAGACAGCAACTTTCCACATTGTAAAAAAGAAGCAGTGCTGTAATAGGTAAACCCATGTTCTAGATAAAAGCAAAACCAAATCATGTTGCCCTTAAGGTATTGTACTGAGAGTGTAAAACTGCTGATTTCTAATCAATATATTCCAGCCTGTCCTGTTCCAGATCACAGCACTATCAATCCACCTCTTAGTTCACTGGTGTGAAATTCAGAGTGCTTTCCTGTCTATACAGCCCCATTAGTAATAAGAGAACTCCCAATTTTCTTTTTTTTCCATTAAGGAATTTCAAAGACAGTCTGCAATATGCTTATCATATGCAAATGTTTTTGTACAATTTAATATCATGAGCTGTAGTATTATATTCAAATAGCATCACATCAAATTTCATTTGGCATGCAGGAAAATAAAACTGAAGGATGAGTTTCGACACATAAACAGGATAAATAGATAGGATTTTGCTTCATCATATTGAATAATTACATCCTGGAACAGTGCCCACATCATATTCATTATGAAGAGACTACAGTGTACAGCATACTAACTTTCTCAGACAATGGCTAGATGACTGACAAATCACAAGTCTTACAGATTTGCTTACTAGTTCTGCCTTGTACATTCCTGGAAATCTGTTGAACTGCAATTCCTCATTGTATAACCTTCATTAACTAGGACAGTAAATAGAAAAGCTGTTCATTACACTTGCATTGTGCAAGTGTTCACATGGCACTGTCTGCACTCCTTACACCTCCCAGTTTGCAGTGGATTCCCCTCCAGGTCTGCCCCTCAGCCTGGTGTAAGGACTGAAGAAGGCTGTCATCATTGTTTGCACCATAAGGAACCACAGGGTTGTTCCCATCCTCCTGCTGCTGTGAGGCTGGGCCATCTGTGCAGCTTAAAAAGAATTTACACTTACCAGATCTCTCTCTTCTGCTCTGTTTTCGCTTTGGAAATATGCTTCACTTCTGGCATTGTCTAAACTATTTTATTCTGGTCTAAAAGAAGCATTCTCAATACTCAACAATCTATCTTAGAAAAAAAAAATTAAAAAGCACTAGGCACCTAATCCACACACCATAAAAGGGAAGGATTCAGTTCCTGACCACAAGAGCCACATCCTCAGTCCTGCAGCAGATGCCACTGTTGGCAGCATTTGCTTGCCCGGCAAAGTCCACAGAGAATATGAAGTCAAATTTGTCATTTCCAAAATGCAAATTTTTTTTTCTTTCTCACAAAACTTTTTCTGCTTAAGTTTTTCCTTCTTCTGTGACACCACATACGTACTCCCTCATATTCTGCCGAACTCTCAGGTGATTCCCATGGAAATACCATTCACAATACTCAAATGAAACTTAAAGAATTTACAACCTGCCCATGGATATTGCTTTAGAATATCCTTCAAAGCAAACCAGTGGAATAAGATTCTCAAATGAAGGTGACATAACCTTTATGGTTTGTTTGTTTTTTTTTTCTTGTTAAAGTGAAACTTGATGGACTAAATAAACTATACACAGCCATACAAAATCCTCTCATGGGATTTTCTGTGGCAGAGGTAAAGACAAATCTCACACTTATGATTAATTCCTTAGCAAATCTCTGAGAGTTTCCTTGTCCAAGGCTTGCCCTGAGAGGGAGCAAGCAGAGATGCTCTGTTTTCCAGTTGTTTAATTTCCAAAGGGAAGACAGAAACCTCTGTTTCATACCAGTACCATTAACCCAGCCTCCATCTTGATCACAAGGGATTTCTCCATCAGAGAGGTCTGCAAAGCATTTTCCTTGCTTCCTGTTGGTACTCAAGGCCTGTCCTAAGTGGCTTTATGATGCTTGTATCATCTGTTCTGTTTATGTTGGATAGTGTGTTCTGTGCCTTTAAGACTGGTTCCAAAAACGAAGTGAGGAGAAAGACGTGCCAAGTTTGTTTTCAGAAATTGCACTCAGTCCTCAACATTCTCCTCCTGGACTGTGTTGTCTGCAGCACAGACAGACATCGGGACAGAGATCTCCTTTGCTTTTAGCTGTTTTTTAGCTAGCTATGGCAGAGAAGTTCCCTGGACTTTTTTTCCTTTTTCTTGGAACTTTTTAAACCTGTTCTGGATTGAAAAACCCAGAAAACACCTGGATCTCATGCCTGCAGCCCACTGAGGCCCAGGATGGCATTTTCCAGTGCTGGAGGGACTGATAAGAGACTGAGCAAACTGAGCTACAAGCCATGGCAAGGACTTCCTCAATTTTGCCACATCTCTTCAGAATGGCAAGAGGTTTTATTGTTTAATATTGTTCATTTTTTATGCTTGTGAATGGTTTGCTTGTTGAATAAACAGGTTTTTTCACTTTTCTCTAAGGGAATTTTGTCCTGGACCAGTTAGGGGAGGGGCCACTTGAATTTGCTCTTCTGGAGGGACCCCATTAGGAGATTTTCTCCCAAATTTGCCCTAAACCAGGACAGGACTTTTTAACTGATTGCTAACTGTAACAACATAAACATTCCTGAAAATTACATAGCCAGTTTGGGGACAAAAGGAAGTCTCAAACTCAATACAGAAATAAAGAAGATCAGAACTGTTAATTTATATTACAGAAACTCCAAACACAAGAGCATCAGGCCACTGTCAGCTGAAAATTCCACTCTGTCTTGGCTAATCTAGTTATTTGCCTGAAAAAAACATTTAAACCACAAGTGCAACCTTATGCTACGTGCTCTGCATCTCTTCAATGACAGTAAGGTGATTTTTTTTGTAAGAAAATCAGGAAGACACACAAAAGAGGCCTAGATGTCTGAAGAGCTAGAAGACCTAGCTGTGGATCCTGTTAAGAAATTCCCCTCTAACAGAGATTTTTAAGTTCAGAAGATTGTCCCCCTCAGTGAATTCTTTATGTAACAAACCTGAACAAGACGAAAACACTCCTGTTTTAAGGCAAAGCAAAAAGTCAAGATTCCACCTGTCTAAAACATAGAAGATAAAGGGACATTATTTTCCTTTTCCTTTGATGGAATCTGAACTCAAAGCTGTCAGGCACTGTTCTGACACTAGACACAACAGACATGTCTGGTATTGGGCTTTTTACAAGCAGCTTAATATCAGGCAACTGTCTACATCCAGCCAAAGCAAGATCACTTCAAAATACCTGATAAAATCAATGAAAGCTTATAAAAAGAACTGGACTTACACCTGGATCTCTTAGCGCATATGCCAAAGGTTGAAACTCTGCTTGGTTCACTTTAGAACAAGCTCCAGTACATTTTAAAATTCACTGAAAGGAAAAAAAGAAATTATTAAAAACAACACTTTTTTTTTTTTTTTTTTTTTTTTTTGCAAAGAAAGGCTGATCTTAAACTCTGTAATGCCTTTTTATGGAGGATTTGAATGTAGTGTGAATGTGTTTTTTCTACTGAAGAATGCAATGGGAGTACTTTGCTTTATATATAATAAAGCTTATGCGCTTGTAAAATTCTCAAAGCCAGAAGTGGCTGTTTTGCATTGCAATAAAGTGAGAAAGGCTAATATTCTAATGAACAACGTTGAATATCTATTAATGATCAAAACAAAACCAGTCCTTTACCACCTAGAAAAAACTGTAACATTTGTTCATAACCTGGCCTGATGCATTATTCCTTTCCATTAGGTAAAAAACCCAAGAACAACAAACCACTACATGAGTGAATTTCTAACTGTAATGGCAGCTGAATGTAACCATATTTCCTGTTACCATTTATCAATCATGCCGATTTTAAAAGACATGTTACTGTAATTTACTTTTCTATTGTAATAGAAACTCTCAACTCCTCTACAGCATTGTTGAAATGACTGGAATATGAATGCAAAATAGATCTTTTAAGGTGTGGTGCTGGTCTCCAACTGTAACCATAAAGCTAAAAAAATGTTTGACATCCAATTTAAGTCCACATGCAACTAAGCTTTCTTTTAACAACACAGTGGTAGGGACAGGTGCCCAACTTGGCATTTGTAGGCAAGCAAAGTCTGCAGGTAAAGAGCGACCCACTTAAAGCATTCTGCACTTTATATCTTAGAAGGCATTACCCCAGTCCAACAGCAGGGCATCAGTTTTGAGACTTGAAATTGCTTTACTGTTTTCTCAGCAGGATAATGAGATGAAAGGGATCAGAGACCTGATCAGTGACTGGGACCAAAATAAGTTATTATTTTTCAGTAGCTTAAGAAGACAGCAATGTCCTACTGCTTTACATCATTCACTGCAATTTACAGTAGTTGTGCCTTTTTTTGTCTTTCAGTGACATTTCCACGATCACTGTGTTTGAAGGGGTTTTGCTCGGTGATGTTTAGCAGCAGTACTTGAACTCTCTGACTGAAATAATATGTTATTGTCATCAGCTGTCAAGCAACTTTGTACTTTTTCTGGAAAATTACACTTTTGATGGCTGTTTGTAGATTTGTGTGTATGTGTGGAAGCTGAAGTTTGCTATTTCAAAGGGTTACAGACTAGAGTATGACAACAGGCCTGTGGGTGACTGCACAAGCAGGCGCCTGGCAGAAAACGCCCACCTCTCGCCAGGATCACAGACTGTTGCTATTTCCACCTGCAAGCTTGGAAACATTGTAATTGACATTGCAGAGGGACACACTGCAGCACAGCCAAAGGGTGAATGCGGGAGAGCCTGCATTTAGGCATGCATCACTGCCCAAGCCAGGATCTGATCACAGCCCCCTGTACCACCACCACACTGCCCAGCAGCTCTCCAGCACAGGTAAGAGCAGAACAATGGCAGATCCAGGGGAAAAATTATTAATTGCTCTGAGCCAGTATATCTTTAAAAAAGTCAGGGCTTGCTTTGTGGCTAAACTTGTGTTATAAAAAGGCAAAATCTGTATTTAAAGTCTCTACTGGTTGGGAGGAGGGAAGGAGTGAAGGAAGGGAAAGAGGAAGGAGGGAAAATAGATTTCACTGAGAGTGATGCATCTGGTCAACATGGCCAGCCTGAGCATGGCCTCACATCCAAAGTAATCTGGGATCTGCTGCCTGTGATCAAGAACTGCTTGGGAGAAAGGACCCTATTTTGCCTCTGTAATGCCAGCACTTACAGAATCCTTAAGCAATTTTGAAGAAGAGTTTCATATAAATCAGCACAGACAAGCCTGAGATGAGCGACTTTCCTCACACAGCTGAGGAGAAAATCAGATCCTGCACAATTCAGCAGTATTTTGCTTGGTTGAGATCGTGTTTTCCTAGTGTTAAACAAAATGTGAAATCAGATTTTTACAGTACCCAAACAGAGCCCCTAAGAATGAAAAAGATGTTTATTTAGAGAGTGAAAGGTGCTTCCTTAGCAGACTTTTGTGGTGGGTTAATGCCTCCCTCCCCACACATCCCTCAGAGGGGCTGGAAGTGATCAGGACATGCTGACTCCTCTCTGTGCTTCTCCTGGGCTCTTCCTCCAATCTGAAACATGCATCAGGAAAACTGTCCTGGACTGCCACAAGACCTGCTCCTAAGGCTGTTTTGTGCTCTTCCCCTCCTGCTCCTACCCTGTTCCCCTCACTCCTCTGCTCCTTCAGCAATTCTTGGCAGTGTGTGGCTGGGGGCTGGGTTGGTCTTGACCAGCTCCAGATGGCTACAGGGAGTCACTACTGAGCACAGCGCTGGTGGAAGCTGTCTGGCAGTGGGCTCAACCAGCCCTGAGCATCCCCCAGCAGAGACACAGACACTGATCACCCTCCAGCAGAGATCCTGAAACTGAGCCCAGAGAGACACAGATTTATCTGGATATTACAAAGGATGTGATCGATGGGGAGAGGGAAGGAAGAAAATCAAGCTGACTTTCCAAGACTTGTTTGCTAGGGATGTTGGCATAGCTGTGTTTGCTAAACCACACAGCTGTGCCCTTAGCTTACATCCCAGCAGAACTGGAGGAACCAGAATTCCCAATCTACTAATTCCCTGGACTTAGATGTTGTGGACACTGATTAATGGCTTTCCTCTCTGCCAGGGCTTGCAGGGAGAGAATAGCTGGCAGCCCCCCCACACTACTGTGCAGTACCTGCCCCAGACTTTTCTCCCATTCCCATCTGCAGGTACCAGGAAATCTCCTTGCTCTTCTCATCTCAGCGAGATGGAGGAAATCACATTACCTTTGCATAAGGAGAAAAGGGTGACGTGTTTCCAAGACTTGGGGATATAGATGATTTTCCTTCCATTTGGGCTGACTGCATAACACACTAAGTTCCAGCCATATCCAGCAAAACAGACAATTACAAAGTTATGCAGTTGTAGTCAAAGAAGAGACATTGGGCAACTGCACCTCTGTTGGATTTGACATAAATCATGCCAGTGTGAGCAGGCAGGTAAACAGGAGCTGCCCATCTGCAGGAGAAGTAGAACTGACCAAAAGGCAGCTGCTTTGCCTGACCAGTACCCACAGACTTGTGAGGCCTGTGCTGCCTGGAAATTTTGCTTTTGACCTTGTTCATTGAGGTCAGGGGAACTGGGGTTTCCTGTTAAGGATTCACATTGCAACAGGCCTCACCTCCTCAACTGAAGAGCCAGGGAATGCATTAACATGGTGGTTTTATTCACAAAAAGACCTGTGTGGTATTAAAGGCAAAATGCTTGCAACAGAAGCAAATTGACCAATCCCACCGATCCCATCAAGAATAGTGAGTTCGGTTTGACATGAAGAACTCTTCACTCAAATTTTCAGTTACACGCAATAGTTAATATAAATAAAGTATGTCTCATTGTTAAATCTCAAAGAAAAGGCAGTTGAAGAAAAGGTGATTGCACTATCCTTGGTTTTATTAGCTCTACCATTTATAAAGTTCCTGTTTCAACAAAACCACATGGTTTTGATGCAACCATTTAGGTTCAGACTGCCAAACAGTTTAAAGGAAGGATGTGTTCAAAGTGTTTGTTAAAACTTCATATATCATTAGAATCTCAGTATGCCATACTCTGAACACAATATTCTATACTATTAGTTAGCAGTGCATATCTTTTCTCAGATGTTTTTCTTTTGACAATACAGTGCTGGTTATTATATTTACGATGCAGGGATTTTAGATCTCTCCTTTTCTAGTCATTGCTATGATGTCTCAGTGATTGGTGACCTTGTTATAAACTTCTCAAAACCCGGGTGGGAATGAGTAAATAAAATTTAATTAGAACCCATTAAAATTAGCTGGGAGCTTGATGGGACTCCCTCTGCCCACCAGAGGCTCAGCTCACAAAATGGCATCACTGCCTTTTATATCCTGAGATTGTATCAGCCTCATTAATATTCATAAGCAGCCTTATGTCCTTTTGGCCCCTCCCACAGTCCATAGCTTTGCCCATATATGTATACTTGATTCTTACCCAGGCCTGTCAGTCAGTCCTTCTTTGCCTTTCCTTGGTGGAGCCCTTCTTGTACCCTGATGGTGGTGTGATGCCACCTTGCCAGGTCTCCCCGCAGCAAGTGTCCCCCTGCTCCCTTGCTGCCTCTTACAAGGAGCAAATACACTCACTCCTCCACATGTTTTTACAGCCCTGTCAGCCAGAGCTGCCAGGCAGTAACCACAAAAGGGGAGGGGAGTATTGAAGGGAGAATAGAAAAGGGTTCAAAACTATACTGGAACATCAAAAGTGTACGTCAAAAGGACTGTAAACCCCAACAAAACTTCTCCCCACCATACTCAACAACTCCTCCTCATTTGCATGAGCCAATCACCATGCCTTATTCATAACAACCTCAAAGCTCTGTGTGCCTGCTCAAGTGACACTGCTGTGAATAGCAACACAAACCCCAAAGCACTCCTTGAGACTCGCTGGCACTACAGGCAAGTTTCTCCACATTCACATGGCCAAGACTCTGCAACAAACAGATTTTCTAAATATATTCCACCTCTCATCATTCTATGTGTTTTAACATGGCTGATTTACAGTCTTTTAGACATGCTGATGTTTGAATAGGAGATTTTTTTGTCACCTTGTTGCTATTGCAAACACAAACCAGAAATTAGTTGGAGATAAAACCAGAATAACCCGTGATCCACTCGGAGGATTCATGTGTAAATTGGATTGGCCCCAAATACTTCGGGATTTGTTTATGAGGAGGTCCCATCAGAGGTCCTATTGTTAAATAGGGGACAGACCAAGGTGAGGACAGTGATTAGACCTGCATTGTAATAGGCACAGAGAACATCAGAAAACCAAACCAGTTTCATATGCACAAAGTTACTATTTCTCCAATAAATCCATTAGAGATCACTGCTCCTCAGAAGGGTTCACCCAGATAAACAGCCTTGTGATCCTTCTTAGGTCTCCCTGGCCTCCCTGGACAGTACTGTCCTGTCCTCCTTCCGTCTCTGCCCTGCAGAGGGGGAACCCTGTACCCTTTGACACAAGACCAAAGATGTCTTGCTAGTCCTGCTGTGCCACCACACAAAACCATGCTTCTCTCTCATTGCTGAATTTGCACACAAGGTTGCTCCTCTTAACCTAGATACTAGCTAAAAGTACAGACAAGTCCTTTGCCCATGTTTCAGGGCATTCACAAGCTGCCTCTTCTGCCACTGGAAATATTAGAGGCTGCCTATCTCGTGCTTACAGTTTCATAAAGCAAGAAAACATAAACATCTTTTCAGCAGGATATGCTTGCTTTCTTTGCAGTGCTAAAACCCTCTATTGATAGCTTTCCATCCTTCTATCCAGTAAGCAAACCCTCTGAAGAAGGGCGAAACACTAAGCCCATATCCACACTGGCATTTCTTAACTTAGCAGAAAAGGTTTCCCACAGAACCTCTTAGCTGTGATTAATGCTGTGAAGACACTGGTAGGCAAAGCATGGCTATGCAAAAAAAAGCACAAAACATTATTCATAGATGTCACCTCCAATTAATAGATAAATCTGTTTCAGCTATTTCCATCTCTCTCTTTCTGCTCATGTGGCTCTCAAGGGAATTAAAGCCTTGTAAATACATGCTTGTTTTTCTCTTCTGTACACAGAAGTCACATCCAACTTGGGAATTGCTTGGACTGAAATGGTTGGAGGTGAAAGAATGTTATAAAGAAACACTGTATACATGCCATTCCAAGGCAGCGTTGTACCCTTTCCTGGAAACCTTGCTGTATTACATAGATGTGGTCTGCCTGAGAACCCTGAACCAAAGAAAATGAATACAGCTCCAGCTGGAAACTGGTTTTGATGGTCACCTTTTAAACAACAGAATACTGTCTAAGGAAAGCAAAACATTTATCTTCCAAAAAGCCATTGCTCAGAAAATAATTTTTACACCAGAAAGGTTGACTTCATACTTCTGAATAGTCCAGAATACTCATTGGTGTTTTTTACAAAAATTTGCATGTAGCATTTTCACTTTAATGACAAGGCAAGTGAGTTTTGCATATGTGGGGCAAGAAGCAGAGGGTCAAGAAGGAAGAATAAGACAGAGCAGTAGCAAAAAATAACAGGCAAAGTCCTTTGGTGATCAGCCAGCAGAAACAGATTTTACCTGCATCTTGAGTAGGGGATGGACCCAAATTTGATGACACAAAAAATCATGCAACAGGAGAAAATGGTACTTCTGACCCATGCTTCCAGGCTGTGGATGTATCCATCAGGGACCAATGACACTTTTAACCTCACCTTCTGCCACCTGAGATTCAACTGCTGCACAGTTTTAGGTGCTGTACACTCTTAACAGTCTGGCTTGTTCTTAAGGCTGCAGCTGTCACTCCTGTGTTACTATGAGGAAGGTGGAATTAAGTAATTTCTCTAACTTGCAGTTGCAGGGACAATGCTCCATCATAAAACATCTAGGGAATATGAAACAAACAACAGGCAAAGGAAAACCAGGTGAGAAAGGAAGGAAGGAAGGAGGGAAGGGAAGGGAAGGGAAGGGAAGGGAAGGGAAGGGAAGGGAAGGGAAGGGAAGGGAAGGGAAGGGAAGGGAAGGGAAGGGAAGGGAAGGGAAGGGAAGGGAAGGGAAGGGAAGGGAAGGGAAGGGAAGGGAAGGGAAGGGAAGGGAAGGGAAGGGAAGGGAAGGGAAGGGAAGGGAAGGGAAGGGAAGGGAAGGGAAGGGAAGGGAAGGGAAGGGAAGGGAAGGGAAGGGAAGGGAAGGGAAGGGAAGGGAAGGGAAGGGAAGGGAAGGGAAGGGAAGGGAAGGGAAGGGAAGGGAGGAAGGAAGGAAGAAAGAAAGAAAGAAAGAAAGAAAGAAAGAAAGAAAGAAAGAAAGAAAGAAAGAAAGAAAGAAAGAAAGAAAGAAAGAAAAGAGAGAGAAAAGGCTGTTATAAGTCTTTAAGCTTCCAGTGCAAAATGCAACAGCTACAAGCTGCAAAATCTGGCAGCTAGCAAGTCTACTTGGATAAAAACAATAACTGAATCTTCCTTATTGTCCTTAAGGTATGAAGACTTACTTCATTCTGTGTGTCCTCAGGACTACTTGCAAACTAAGGCAGTGGTAGCAGGTACCATTTTTGGGAGGGCTAAACCTGTGAGAGACTAGGACACCCCCAATTTAGCAAGGTCAGAGGCTGAGTTATAGCTGAGCCTGTGGTCTTGAAGTTGGAGGGCATTATTTGCTTCACCATATCTATTCTTCCCCCAGACACAAAGCTTACCATTGCCTGGGATCTCCTTTCTCTTCAACCAACCTAGTCAAGCACAAGTGACAGGGAAGCATTACAAGGAGCAGTCATCTACTTAACTGGTCACTGTACAGTAAAACAGGTCTTTGTTGACACAACTGGAACAAGAAACACAGCTAAGACTACTTTGTTGCATTATGTGACTTGTAAAAGAGATTGTAGCCTCCTCTTTTTACATGTCCCAATTTTCTAGCAATAGTATCTTAAACTTTCTTAGGTAAGGTTTTAGGTAGGTAAAGAAATACTGGAAGTCACAGGAAGTAATGGCAGGTAAAATAGCACCCCACTTTCTGTATATATTTTCATGTTTGGTTTTGATAAGTCCATGGAGTCAGGATTCGGAACATATGTATGGAAGCCAACGGGAGTTCACCTGTGTTAGGCATTAAGATACTAGCATGACATGTTATGGACTCTCAAAAATGTAAGATACTTTGTAACAAACATAATCCAGAATATAGATCTGAGATTAAATCCAGCCCTACTGGGAAAAGGAAGCAACTTCACTCAGTGTAAAGTAAATTGCAGTAGCAGAGCTCTGGAAGGGAGACTAAACAGCTTGACCAGAGAATAAGGGAGCTGAGAATATCTGAGTCTGAGGGACAGTAGATAAATAAAGAGGACAGGAGAACAGATGCTGAATCTCACAAATGGAATCTCTATTGAAACTGAGGAGAGCCAGAGAGCATAGCACCAGTCTTGAGTATCCACACAAGTGTAGCAATCAGTGTATCAAATATCAAGTCCCAAACAGTCCAATGCCCTGTGTGAATCAGTCATGTAATCTCAATTGCCTTACATCTGATTGGATCAATTACTTTTTTCCCTCCCTATTTGTTTTTTCTACTTTATCTTCTTATATAGCAGAAGACTTCATCTGATATTAATACTCATATTCCACACTGAACACAAGGGTTTTCTCTCACCTCTTGCCAAATGTCTCTAAAAGATGCCAGTCAGCAACAAACCATGGTTCTGGTTTAAACCACTCCTTTCACCCTGTGGGCTCTAGAAGATAGCTGAACATGGAACAGCATCTTTTAGAAAAGCAAGGAATTTCTGACAAGCATGCTTCTAAACAATGCTCAAAGGTTTATGAGTACCACACTGTATATCTCTGTCTTGCTCAACCAACAAAGAAACTTCCAAAATGATAAGCCAAATTAACAACCTTGTTCAAGAAATAAAATATTTTTAAAAAATTGTCAAGCTGACATTTCTTGGAGACTGGCAAGAAAAATAAGAGAGTAATAATTAAAGTACGCTATGCTATAAGCTCATTCCATCTTAACAAAATATTACCAAATTCAAATTATCGTTCTTGTTATGGTGAGGTACAGCTCTTGTATTGTCTAGGCTCTACTCTCTTGCAGTTAAACTGGCAGGGCTTCAGTGAAGCCAGGGCTTTTCTCCTGACTGAGATTTTGGCCTCTATCTATTAAATGAAAAATTTCACTCCATGGCAAGGTACAAAGTTAGCATCTTTCAATGCTTTTCTTTCCTTGATGCAGCAAACCACCTGTTTTTCCACTTGTAGGCTTGCAAAGCAATGCCAATCACAAAGCTTGCCAGAAATGACAAAATACATATTTTGAAGTTAATCAAGCAAAATGGATTAACTTCAAAGGTTCGATACAATCCAAGGTATGCCGAATTATAAAACAAATGTGATCTCTAATGTCTCATGGTGCCATCACTCTGAAACAGGAAAGTTGACCAGAAAGAAAAGGGAAGACTGAGAGAATTGGGATTGTTCAGCCTGGAAAAAAAGAAGGTTAGAACTTAAGAGCACCTTCTAGTACTGAAAGGGGCTAGAAAAGAGCTGGAGAGGGACTTCTAAGAAGGGCATGGAGTGTCAGGACAAGGAGCAATGGCTTTAAACTGAGAGGACAGGTTTAGCTATTGGGAAGACATTCTTGACTATGACGGTGGAAAGGCTGGGGCATAACAGGAGGCTTTTTCTCTCGAAATACTTTGACTGGATTAGTGGTCACAGGACCAGAGCACAGTAATACCAACGAGAAGAAGGGGCTAACAGTAAAATCCACTCCTGTATATTAGTCCGTCTCTTTACTGTGTTCTAAGATTAATCAAGCACACTGAAATTAATTTAAACCTTAACTGAGAAACCTGATTTCTTTGAAAATCTGCATTTCTAAAATTAATCTCACCTCTAAGCTTCTGGGTGGCTGAGGGAGTACTTCATATGAAACATTTTTAGGGGTGACAAAAAGGTTGAAGAAGCACTGCTGCTCATCATGGAGAGGTAGCTACACATCACCAAAACAGTCACCACTAGTGCAGCATTCCCTCTTTTGCACTTAGGGAAGAGACTTTGAAGAAGGAAGAAATCCAGACTTTGCTTTGCCTGACTCCTATAGACCACTCCACTGTGACTGTGGTGAAATGGAAATGTTTCACAGCACGAGTGAGATGTGTTGTAGACACTGGGTCTGGTATCACTGCAAAAGAAGGCCAATGCAAATAAATGCACACTGTGAAGTCAGAAGGACAGAAGATCTTAGCTTTGATGCTTTTCCAGAGAGAGTCTAAGTCAGAGGGTAGAAGATAAGTGCAGAGAGGTTTCAAGGGTGAGTTTGAAGCAGAGACAAAATTAATCTCATGGCACAGGCAAATGAAATCCATCAGGAACCCAGGGGGCTAAGTTCTGCTCTTCCTCACAATCTTTCACAGAAATGACTGAGATGCAAGTGTCAGCAAAACCTGGCCTGGCATCTCCAGCTAGGCTTGTGTGCAGCTGTGGATGTGGAAGGTAGATCTGGACTGGCAGCAGAAAATAGCACTCACAGCTGCTCCTGTTGATGCAGCTGCACAGGTCAAAGAGCAGGTTATTCAAAAAAAAGAAAAGCACATCCTCACAGAGAATGGCAGAGATGATAGAAAACCTTGGAGTGCCAAGATATTCTCCCACCTTTTACCCAAGAACTGCAGGCCTTCCAGAGGAGAACCAATTTAAGTGACACTGGTTAATATTCCACTTGAAGTCTGTGCTCATGTGAAGAGAGGAGTGGCAATCATGTCAATTACGTAACAGCCTCTTGGTGAAAGGGAAACCTACTACTTAGAAACACACCTCCACGTTAAACAAAATCTACAAGAGGAGACTGTCACTGTTGGACATGAAAGAAAGACACTGACTCGTGAATTCAGAAGGCTGATGCTCTAAAAAGGGGCTGGTTTATTCTCAGAACCTATTTTTATACCTTTTTACAATGTGCCCACCTAAGAGGTGGGATCTTTTGAACCATTGGTCACACCAAGGGTCAACAAGCAAAGTCCCTCCTTAGGAGAGAAATGTGAAAAACAAGATAGTTTTAAAAGTGTGACCTTGTTTACCAGTTTAGGTCTCTGGGAAAGAACTTCAGAAAACTCAAACATGACAAGTAGTTACTACAGAAGACTGTATGGCACATGAACTCATTTCATATAATTTCATATGCTTTCCCATAATAGCATTTTTTTTTTCTAAATTTTCAAATTCTTCCATTTCATCATGCACAGAGGGGAAGAGCCTTTCAGTTTCATGTGCTGGGTTGAAAAACACATGCATTAGAAGAATAATGAAGTTAGCTTTCTTGAAATATTTTTCTTTTTGACCATGATAATTGTTCTTTCCTCAAAACTTATTTTCAGAACCATTTCTAATTAAGAAAGAAAAAAAAAAAAAGACAAGGCAATTAACCTCTGTCTTGGTTTGGAAAGACAGGTGTCTGCTAGGGAAAGTGGAGCTTCCCTTGGAATGGAGAATGTAAACCCCCTCCCTCTGAATTACTGTAATTTTGAAATTAAGGTGTAGTCATAGTTCATGCTGTGATGTTTTGGTTTCTCTGAAACCTTTTTCCCAGACACTGTTCTGGCTTCTAGGCTTTTGTTCTGTCAACAAAAAAACATGTTTTCCTAACCGTATTCTATGTTCACATTCTTTTCCCTAGGAGGGACTTCTTGATGTCCCTCTGGCTTGACCAATGTAGTTGAAGAAGTTTGTCTTTCTTCCACCCCTTGGGTGGGTTCTTTGTAAAACAGCATAAAGAAAAAAATTCCCAAGTAATAAAGATTTTGAAGTCATTTCAGCCTTCTGAAAAGTTCGAAATCTGTGTCATTGTAATCTTAAACAGCGTCATTAAGGGGCCTTTTAGGCAAAGATATGGGAGTAGGAATAGCAGTTCTTTACTATGAACATTAAAAAATACAAATGTAGTAGTACAAAAAAAGAAAACCCAAACAAAACAAGCAAACAAAAAAAAAAAAAGCTAGAAATACTGACAGAGTCAGAATACAACCTGACACTCTGTTGGTCAGGGTGCTGGGAACAGTCCAAAATAAATCCTCCTGGAGTGACAGATGTGGTTCTGTAGAAAGGGATCAGTGGTGGCAAGATGGCTCCAGTCTTCCTCTTGGAATCCAGAGGAAAAACAGGCTGACCTGGTGTTCTGACTCTCAGTTTTTATCCAGGTAGGAATGCCTGGCTCCTCCCATTGGGTGGAGCATCCCACAATGGGATGATGTAATTTTATCAGTCATGCAGTGAGCCTTAATCGCCCATTAACAGAAGAAATCATCCTGGAGGATGGGTTGGGGAAGAGATAAGAACACTGCTCCACCTGGTTTTAACAGCTGGCCTATTAACATAAGATACCCACCCCACTCTCCCCCAGAGTTATGGGGAATGGGTTATACTAGAGAGAAAGAAAAACACCTGCCCAACTAGGTTCAACAGATGGCAAATAGAATACACATTTCTGGTTACATATTGCAACCCAAGACAACCTCAAAATTATTTTTCCCCTACAGTTTTGAGAAAGAAATATTCTATAACTGGCATATCTCATTAGCAAACTCAGCTATGCTGCAATAGTAATAGGTGGGTAGCAAAGTGGGACTAAAATTTTAAAGTGCTTTTTGTTTCTAGGCTAATTTTCCTTTTATTATCTGGACTGAGGGATACAGCAGCCTGTACTATGGTCTAAGCCATGATAAAAACACAATTCCTCAGACAAATTTTGTTGAAAGCACTGTCACTCTTCTATTCAGTCTCTCATTTTGCGTCTGCATCTAGACAACATGTATCACTTGTAAAGCTCACCTCAAGCTTCTTCAAGCTCTTAAAAGACAACATTAGGATTGATTTTTTAAGTTACCCTACTCAGGATGATGCTTAGAAAGCAAGTAGTCAGTGGAAATATGAGCAGGTTAGATGCCTGATTTGTATCCATTCAGCAACAGATAAACTGTGCTTCCAACCACCAATAGTGGGACTGGTATAAAAGCATCAGAGCAGTCGCGGATCACACTCAATATCCCACCTGACAGCAGCAGCCTCCAGGTGCTCAATGGGTGATAGCAAACTGCAAAATAATAAATTTACCTACAGCTTCTTCCCAATCCCTCGACATGAAGACTTGTGACCTAAATGCATTTGAGTACC
Source organism: Phylloscopus trochilus trochilus (assembly GCA_016584745.2). Lineage (NCBI taxonomy): Eukaryota > Metazoa > Chordata > Aves > Passeriformes > Phylloscopidae > Phylloscopus > Phylloscopus trochilus. Next base: position 14,254,607 of record WQNJ02000015.1, on the reverse strand, counting down.
CACCCTTTCTACTTCTGTCAACCTAATTTATATCCCCAGCACTTGCTTTCTGGCCAAATCACCAAGTGAATCTTCCTCAAGAAGTCACTTGGTGTTAGCAGCTCTTCATTGTGATGCCACACTTATCAGAAAGCTTCAAGTCTTTTTTATGTGCAGAGAAGCTAATTTGAGTTGGTTGTCATTCTGTAAGATTGTGAGGACAGGAGAGAACAGTAGCAAAGCAGAGTGAAAGATGACAGCAAAAAAAAAGAGGTGGGCATAAACTGAGGGCTGACTCAAAACAGCCAAACACACATCTGGCTGGAAGAGAAACGCCTTGATACATTCGTGTTCATTGTTTGTCAGCATGCACAGTATCTATGCTTTTAAATGAACTGTACCGTGAAAATGTCCCCTGGAAAACATTTGAAATCAAGGCAAGATAGTCCATTTGTTTAATTATTTATTTTAGGCATTAACCTTTTTCATGCTAAGTAAGATAAAACTTAAGTTGTTCCAGGGGAGATTTGGATCGGGTGTTAGGAAAATGTTCTTCATTGGTCAAGCACTGGAACAGGCTGACCAAGTATAAGAGACGGTCCCTAAGTTCCCCATCTGCCTCACGATCATTGCCAAGGACAGAAGACCCCAAAGGGGACTGGGACTAAAAATCTCCCCCCCAATACAGCAGTTCTAGCCTGGCTGAGGTGGGAAGACTGCCAGCCATTGTCCACAGGTGCACTCGTTGGACCGATACATCCCCCTAGGAACCAGCTTGGACAATAGGACTTCACGGCAGACTGGTCTTGGGCCGGCCTGTCCTGTGCCTGCCCTATACCTGTATCTGTTCCTGAGGTGGTTATTTGCTCTAAGCGCTGGAGTGCTGCACCTGTTGCCACCTGATGCTGAGATCACCTTCTGGCCAACTGCCTGTTGTTTTGGAAAGGACTATAAGAGATACCTCAAGATCGCCCGAATTCTGAGATCTCCCCAACAGAAGAAGACAGATCTATTGGCAGGACCATGAGGATATCGTCCCTCGAGGATAGTGGGTAGCTATACCCACTTCTCTCTCTCTCTTTTACTTTATCCCTCTCCCCCTCTCTCCCTCTCTCTTTTCTATCGCATAGAGTGCTGAGTGCACTTAATAAAGTGTACTGCTTTTAAGCAAATTATTATTGTCCCTTGTCATATCTTTTGCGCCTTGAGATCGAACTCGAACCATCATGATTTCCGCCTGCATTAGCGGGTCGTGACACCAGGAAATCACTGTCCCTGGAAGTGTTCAAAAGACATGGAAATGTGATGCTTAGGGACATGGTTGAGTGGTAGACATGGCAGTGTTCAATCAAAATTTGGACTGGATGACTCTAGAGGCCTTTTTCTGCCTTAATGATCTGTGATTCTATATATGAAGGGAGGGGAGCACTTGTAAATAGTGGGTCAAACCCTGACCTAACTGAATCAGTAGAAGCTTTGCCAGTAAGTACAAGAGAACCACAGATCTAGTAAATTCTAAAAAAACCCCACAGCAGTAAGGGGAAAGGTGGTCTGAAAGCCTCTTGCAGCATAGCTTCTCTAAATGTGAATGAGCTGATGTCAAAAGATCGATAATGTAACATGAATAGTGGATACACATGGACTTTATTTGCCATTTACTTTTTGTTCCTATTTCATTTTCAGGTCTGCAACAATGGCCAGGACGGGAGCTGCAAGTTTTATCATCATAATGAAGATTTCTGAAAATTAGGGGTTTTTAAGTAACACAACCATTAGAAAGTGTTTGAGTGCCTGCATTAATCACTGCTTAACCTGAGCAAACCAGAAAAAGGAGGCAAACACAATTACTTTTCTATTTGGCCTAACTTCATCCCACTTAATCCACTTAATGCCATGCAGTACATAAAATCTAGGCTATGTGTGTAAGGTTATATTTCACCCTTCACATGAGACATGAGCCATCTTCTGCTATAAACCTTTATAACTCCACTGCCTGCAATGAACCAGAGCATTGTCAGCAGATCAGTGCCATGAGCTATATGCAGACAGAGAGGAAAAATGGGTGCTTCTCTGGACGATACTTTTAAAGCTCAGATACCTTTTTAGAGGATGGTCCTAAGACAATAAATGTATTACTGTGTTTAGACCATCAACAAAGGAAATTCCCTACCTGCTTGCATAGGAGGTGAAATCAAGAGCATGTTCTGAGAGCACTAGCAAAATAAACCTGTGTGGTGGTTGGATTTATGTCTTTTTTACTTATAGAATTTTTTCCCATAGGCTGATGCTGTTGTACACTACAATGACACAGACTCCAACTTCAGAAGGCTGAAAACGACTCTTTATTTCTGGGGATGTCTCCCTCTTTATACTATTCTACACAGACCAATTGTTTCACTAATTGTTGAAACAAAGACAAACCTCTTCAATCTTGGTCAAACCAGAGGGACATCAAGAAGTCCTTCCTAAGGAAAGGAATGTAAACAAAGTTACAGCTAGAAAAACATGTCTCTTGTTTACAGAAAATTCCTCATGCACCCCAGGATCATTTAGGGGGGACCACATCTTCTGCTCAGCCTGGAAGGTATAAAGAGAGACCAACTGATTCCTACAACTTTCTGTCATTGCCAAAAAAGCTGATGCTCACAAAACTACTACCTGTAACACCGTTCCATTCCCTTTCTTCTCTACCCCCACTTTACACCATTATCATTTGCTTTCTCCCCTCCAATGAAATTCCTCCAACGAATCTCTGAGGTAACTCATACTCATCAAACATGGATATAGTGTGCATACATTAAATGTGGAATTTTGCACAACTTTCAGCCTAAGAGCTATATCCTCCCAGCACCTCAGCTGTTGTTTGCAAGATATCACTGCTCAAATGTGCATCCATTGTTTAGAGCAAACTGTAATTTTAAAAATAAAACAGTACATGAACTGTTCTGCTACACTTACGCAGAGGGAGAGAGAAGTCCTGAAAATTAGTGTCCAATTTCCACCTATCACTCATTTGAACTGAAATACTTCCATTACCCACTGTGCTTAACAACTTATCAACAAAACCTTCCATCAGAAGAGCTGTTTAAAGGCTTAAAACCAAAATATTTTCAAATTATTTTTAAAATTATTTTTAAAAGGTACCAGTCTTGAATCACTGATGGCTTGAACAAAACTTTGAGTCTCCCACTGAGGCCCTTAAGGCTCAAAAAACCTCAAAAGGTGCAATTGCTGCCAAGAATGCCTTAACTAATATTTTCCAGTAATCTCAGTTCACTTCTCTAACATGATGCAGTGACTGAGGAAGTTTTAGCTTCCCCCTTCTGTCATCATCACAGGTATCTGGAACCAAAACTGTAAGAGACAAAGGTAAATTAGGATTGAGAAGACCAGTGTATTAAGGAAGGCCAAGGATGGAAGGCTGAATATCCAAGCAAGATGGTCAGAGAACACCAGACTCCTCTGGCAGCCAAGCTGGGAACAAACCTGGAAAGAACCTTATGCTTGGCAGCTAGGCTGTTGAACACTCTGCTACTGAGGACCTGTAAGGAAACAAACCCCAAAAGAGCTGCACAATTTGGATAGTCACATTGAAATATTCATTTAAAGCAGAAAAAAACCATGAAATGTTGTCGAGGACGATGAAGGAAATGGATAGGACTGGTTTGAGTCCTGAAGTGCACATCTCACACATCTGGCTTGAGGGCAAAGGGTGCGAACAGAGGAGAGAAAAATGCTTTCTTCTATTACAAGATGACAGAGGAGACGATAAGGGACAGAGCACCACATTAAAAACCCATGCTAGCCTGATGTCTGGGAGGACTTGGGCATCCTGATCTCCTTCATCTCTCTCTGTTCATGAAGCCATTCAATGCCAGTAAAACCTATACAGCCACTGATACTACCATTTCACTGGGGCATGATATACAAATCTCAAAAGGTGCTCTTTGTCCTGTGATGAACTTTAAAAACTGCTCTCACTGTGCTTTATCTGATGCTGTTCTCCACTGTGCTGTTCTGATTAACGTACCATTGACTGACTCATGTCTTTCTGCAAAATAGTGTAGATTTTAGTTCTGATTTCTATTTTCTTTGTTGAATGCTTTTTAATAGAGACAAAAATTAAATTTTTCCCTTTTAATTTATTTTTAAATTGCCTGCATTGCTGACTGGCTTCTGCTGAAGAACATCAAGCTAAATGAAATTAAAATTACGAAAACAATAATAGTCAGAATTTAGCTATGGCTATCCATCCCTACTTTGAATAAGAAGGAAGAGAAACGGTAATTTTAAAATTATTGCTTTTTGTTGTTCCACAATACAGTAATATTTTTAAAAAATCATTCTACCTCACATCATTGCAAACAGCAAGTGTGCCCTCCATGCACACCATGTTAAAATTTAGTATGAGACCTGTGTAACGGGATTTAAAGCTGAACAGCTGTTTTGCTAACCCTCTCTACCAGGACAAACATCTTAGAACCAGGAATCAGCATGATCTCAGCAGGAATTTTGAAACCAGAAAATATATATCGAAAGAATAATGAAAAGTAGCCTCTCACTCAACAAATCATTCTGTTCTTAATCATTCTCTTCACAAATCATTCTGAATTACAGTTTTTTAAAGTACTCCTGTCTTCAGAACTCATATTGCTCACACTTAGAAGCCAATTTTCTTGCCCCATAAGAGGAATAATGCAACCACACATCTGCTCTCAGGTGAGTGCATTTTAGATCTGTGAAACCATTTCATTGAGTTATTCAGCCAAGAACCCCGTGAATAACTTTGGACCAGATTAAGTCATCTTTCATGACTGTGAGATACATCCATTACACTGAGTCTCTGACAGCAGCAGATATTGTCTCTACTGTATAAATAAAACCAAGGTAGTAATTCCTCTTAAGATAAATGAAGCCTTACCATTATAAAAGGATGGCAACATTAAGAAAGTGTTATGAAGATGCTTGTTTCCTAGAAGAAATGACTGAAGAAGACTTGTATGTCTTGTATGTTTCTAGTATCAGAAATGAACTTTTAAAAATGCTTAGGGAAGAAAAATGGAAATTTTGTCAGAAATTTCCTTGCTGCTAATGCTGATGTTTACAGTGAAAAAGTCAGTCTCTGTATGTGTATCATCAACATCACCACTGCCACACTGTCCTGAAGAAAGCAGAGTATTCTCCCCTTTGGCCATCACTCTGTCTTTGCAGTGGTGCACCAGGGAGCTGAGGCAAGGCAGGACGTGCTGTCCTAGGAGGGCACAGACATTGTGGACATTCAGCTGCTGCCAGGACTGTGGCAACCAGCAACACAATTGTTTCAAAGCAAACACCCCTCACAATTCAGGGTAAGTCAGGGTAATGATGATGTGGGTGTTGATGCCATCCTGGACGTGGGTGAGTAATACAGATCTCAGTCACGTGATGAACAACATATTAGAACTTTTAGCCCATCTCCAGATCACCAGGGATGTACTAACATCCATCCCTAATTTAACTCTGTCTAACCTGAGATGGAATACAGTTTATGTCAACTATTAATTAAAACTATCAGTAGTAATTCTCAAACATCAGTTATCTGATAATTAAAATTTTTTTGAACACTGAGAGAATGCTTATAGGCCTGCTAGGCTGCAAGACATAGAATGAGCTCCTTTTTGAAATGGATTAATTGATGTCATAAGAGATTTGTTTTTCCTTTGAGTACCCCACTGGTGTTGAATCCAAAGACATGAGCATTTGATTGGATCAATGACTGCAGATTAATTGCAGGTCATTATGCACTGGAAAATACAGACTGTCAGGCCAGGACATGCAGAGCTATTGGTATTAAAAAATGTCAGCAAGATTCTATATCATTTCCTTGACCCAAATATTCTTATTTAGAGAACAAAAACAGCAGGATGACAATGAGGCTGATGCTATTTACTCTTTTTTTTTTTCTTTTTTTTTTTTTTTTTTCCCATTCCAGTCGGGGTCTCTTTCTGTTGCTCTTTGTTCAGACTAACATTAATATTTCTTCATGCAAATAACTTATTAATTACTCCTATGGTGATTTGAAGTGAGGTCTGATATCACGCTTCAGCAACCAGATTGTTACAGGTTTTATAAAAAAAAATAGAGTGTTTCAATCTTCTAGTTCAAGAGCTGTTAGAGTGGCAGGAAAATCTGCCTTTGGTGGTCCTTTTTCTGTAGGGACAAATGCAGTCACTTCCTGAGGCACCACAGGCAATACTGAATAAATGCAATGTACCCAGTTCATACTGCTGCTGCTCTGTGGAACCATAGCTTTGCTTTCCATTTCTTACGGGGGTTTCTCAATCCAAAGGAAAGAGCAACAGAGGGGCTGAGGAACACAATTTTGGTCATCAAATCTAGTAGGTAGTTTCAAAACTGAACTCTGGGTAAATAAAATTACTCAAAGAAACTGCAAACCATAAAGAGATAAAACAATAATAGAAAGCAAATATAATATTTCAGTATATCTGAAATTACACCATATTTTCCTCCTCTTAGCAAGAAAAACAGTGTATGGCTTTGGTCAACCTAAAATAATTTTCTTCCTAGCTCCTAGTTATTTCCATCACTGAACCATAAACTCATTAAATTCTCTCTAAAAATCTAAATAACAAACACAGATATACACACAAATATAATTAGCAGACACAGGGGTTCTTCACTAGATTCTTACTTTGTTTTCCTACTTCCAACTCCACATCCCTTCTCTAGATTCCAAAGTCAAAAGCAGAATCTTCTCTGGCAAATTCATGGCACTAACACAATATAGAAAAACAGATAAACCCTTGCACCCCCAACTGGAAATAAACAAAGAAAAAAAACAACCCTCACCCCAAATAATGCTGTTCAAAGTGCTATATAATTTTATGCTTGCAATTTTAAGTAAACATAAGACCTCAAAAAAACCCACCCCTACAGAAAAAAAAAAATTGTATGTTTAATATTTTCCTCAATATTTTGGGCCAGAACTTTTAAAATCTGAGTAATTTCTGGCAGAAATCTGCATGTTTCTGAATTTTATTTTGCTATGGAAACTGCTTGAATAAGAGAAACAAAGCCATAGACCAACCATTTCTAGTCAAAATTTCCTGGTCTCTCATGGAAAACATACAAGTCCTTAAACAGCTTCTCTTTAAAGATCATCTCTTGCAGCACAGGCACAGCTTTTTCCCCTGAACACCTGTGAATTAGTAATATTCTGCAACTGCCTTGCATAATCTGTGAGCCGATGCAAGTGGGGCACAGCCAGCTCCCCCAGCCCCAAGAGCTGAGCCTGCTGACAGCCCCTGGGTCGTCCAGGAGCCGACTTTTGATGTGGATTATACCTCCTCTGGGACCGGCAACAGGGCAGACTAACGTGGCCTTTAACCACCTCAGCACTGCTGTTTCAGCTTCTCTACAAAGCTCAAACTTAATATCACCAAACCTTTCATTTCCTTTCCTTTCACAGCTGCCGGTTACATAAGCTATCCTTACCTAACCTCAGGTACCTGAATGTTTCTGAGCTTTTCTCAGACATTTGGGTCACTGGCTGCATGCACTGGGGCATGCATGAGGGCAGCAGCAGATGTACTGTGTGTGACAACCCCACATTAACAAAGGTTTCCCTCCATTCAATGCTGTAGCAGTGCCTGATTATGTACAATGATTTGTCTCTTGTGTTTTTGGCAGCCTCACAGTAGTGTGATGGCCACAACCCAAGACCTGCTTCTACTTTTTCCCAAAACCACAGGCTGTGCCAAAGGGCTGCCCTCTAATGCTCATCAGCACAGAAAACCATCCCACAACCATAAAGCCAGGACACCACTTAATGGCTGGAATGGATGGACCTCTCTGGAGGTCTTTTCCAGCCTCACTGGCTTTATGATTCTGTGTCTGCATTCAGAGCACATAGCCTGTGCAGCCAGCAAACAATAGGGTCTCAGCGAAAGCCTCAGGAAGCTGGGTATTTCTTGAACGGCATTTATTTTTCTGGTACTTGATTTGCTGAAAGCCACTACCTGCTTGTGATGGCTTTCATGACTGGCAAATTGTGCTATATCTTCTCACATATTTTGAAATAACATTCACTGTATTCTCAAGATAACTCAGAACAATTTGTGTGAGTGATGCACGGATGTGAAACCTTCATCAGTTTGTGGCTTACATTTGCACTGTGGAGAACTGAAATTCCCTTCACTCAACCCAGTGTTCAAAGTAATGCTGGAGACTGGTTTCTTTTGCCTGATCTGGTCCTACTTTCAAAAAACATATCCACTATCACCATGTGTTTTTTAAGGTGGAGCCCATTCTACCAGCAATTCAAATCTCTGAATACTTCAGTTGCTACAATGATCTAGTGACCAATAATTTCTTACACCAAGTTCTCATCCCCAAAGTAGACTATCCACATAATATCATCCCATTTGAGATGCTACACCCAGTGGGGGGAGCCAACCATTTCTACCTGGATAAAAACTGAGACGCAGGAACACAAATGCATCTGACTTCACCTTGATTCCCGGAGGAAGACTGGACCCTTCTCACCATCCCTGGATCCTTTTCTACAGGATCGTCTCTACTCCAACAGAACCACAACTGCCACTCCAGGAGGACTCACTTTTGGACTGCTTCCAACACCCTGACCAACAGGGTGTCAGGTTTTTCCCTCTAACTCTGTCAGGGTTTTCCAAAATTGTTGTTTATTTGTTTGCTGGTTAGGTTGGGTGGTTTTGTCTTTCTACTACATTTGTATTGTTAATATTCCTAGTAAAGAACTGTTATTCCTATTCCCAAATCTTTGCCTGAAAGCCCTTAATTTCAAAATTATAATTTGGCGGGGGTGAGGGGTTTACATTCCCCATTGTAAGGGAAACCCCAGCTTTGCCTGGCTGATACCTGTCTTTCCAAATCAAGACAGTTCTGTAAAATCTGTTCCACTTTTCACCATGATGGATTACAGACAGTGGTTCTGCAATCTGGCAAAGGTTTGAGCCACTGGACATCTCCCTAAGTCACACCAAAGTGATGTGCATACACTCCTGCTCAGCACATGTTTTTCTTGCTGATCAACAGCATTCCCAGCACAGTGAATGTCAAGACACCTCCTCAGGTGTCTCCATCAAAAGCACTGTTGTGTAATCTGTGGACATGGTCCTTTACAGAGAAACAAAAGACATTTGAGGACACTTTGCCACAAATGGCATTTGGGGGCAGTCTACAGGGCTGTTACCCCACAGCCCTGTATTTTGTAGGCTGTCCTGCTCTTGTCCTGCTTGCTGACCATGGCATATCACAAGGCAGGAGAGCTTTAGCACAGGAGACCATGAACTGGTACAGCAAGTTTGCTCTGTGAGAGGCAAGACTCCTTCACAAGACTGTGTAAACTCTAAATCATTCTTCTGGCTTCTTTATCCAAATATAGCATTACCATCACAATAGTGTTATTCTGACAGGTCAAATGAGTGTGTTTCATCAGTATTACAAGCAAGCTTTGAGCACAAAAAAGAATGATTTAGGTGTTCTAAAGAAGAAAAGGCATCCTCTAGCAACTAATCTTCATTTTTCCAATACTTCACCTTTCTCCCATAAATTATTCTCATGGGATGCTCCAAAAACCCCAGCTGCATTATACAAGGTTATGTTTTTCAAGTTTCTTGCAAATATCTGTTAAATAAGAACAAATAAGTTAGTTTCATGTCAGTTCATGTGTTACTAGATGTCCTACTCCATGCACAAGTAATGGAACAAAGTATGGAACAAGCAGGAAAATAAGTTACCATAGAAAAGCTACCAGCAATTGCTTGCCAAATACAATAAATTATTGTATATGTGGAAATAAAATGTGCTTCATTTTGTTGTCACTGAGTATTTTACAAGCTTACAAAAGCACAGAGCAGAATACAAATGTGATACAACTGCCTCTTGCAGTGTGTGCGTTTTCATTGAAGTTGGATTTTTTTTCTCATCCTCTCCTTTTGGTAGATTTAAACTGAATGGATGGTGAAGCAGGATTCTGAATTATCTGGAGCCTCAGTTAAGCAACAAAAAGCAGCAGAACACACATCTGGAAATTTGACACTGCAATCTCATGCTTCTGTTTGAGTTACTCAACAAAGCAGCTCTTCTAAGAGGGTCCAACCCTCAGCTTCTGTAGAAACCTGTTAGCTTTGACAACCTCTAAGAGGCATTCAGGTCCACTCCTATGAGACTCTTGCCAGAGCCAACCAGGCAAGAGATTCAGGCATGTTTCTGGAGACTTACACATTATCTGTCCTCAGACAGGAACGAAGCTTGATTTTGCAATTGTGCAGAGCTCAATTTCAAAATCAGTTCCACCTTCTGAGATTGTAACAGTGGACTTAGAGATATTAAGAGAGTTGGTGTCTCACAGGCATTTGCTGTGATTTCTGTAAAACCTCTTTGTCTTCAATGGCAAGAGCCATTAATGATAAATGTTGCTCCTCCATTGGATAACTTTTCTGAGAAAAGGATCAGCCTTCCCCTTGCTAGAGAACAGCAAAGAGAAAATGAAGTCAAATAAGTTGTGTATTGTCAAGGCTATTTAAACAAATGGCTTAAAGGAGTAGACATTGTGGCACTGTGGCACACTGTATGGTCATGAATAACACTGACACCCTCAAAACAAGAAAAGCAGAAACCTTACTTCAAAAGCAAAGGATAGCCAAGCCCCATAGCCAATTTCAAACCTCTGTCTAGCAGACACAATTCTGTTATTTGGCAATGAGTGGCAAGATTTTACAGTTTATGCTGGTCCTCAGATCCCTAGAGGAGATGTTAAATCAATGATCAACACATTTCTGCACATGGATCTGTCTTGAAGTTAATTCTCATTCTGGTTAAGACCCAAGAATAACACACCACAAATCCTTCAGGAAAATGGATCAAAGCACTCTTTTATACATATAAGCCCATTCTGTCCCTACTCCTCTACCTGTGGCCACCCCTTTCTGACTAATTATGTCCTTGATCATTCCTGTACAACTTTCACTATAACCAGCAAGTGTGACAGCATGCCACATGCTATTATGGGATGTCCTGTACCCTGCACTAATAAAGCTCAACCCTTTTGAAATAAAATATAAAAAACCCACTTGGGTAAGGAAAGTTATCTTGTACTTCAAGAGGTTGGACAGACATTGATCCACTTGCTTATTAGGGAAAAAAGCAGTGCAACAAGTCAACTATATGAATGATGCTACCCTCCATTCCCTATGACTGTGTGACTTCCCCCATCACTGTTACATGTGATTCACAGAATCATAGGGTTGAAAGGGACCTTTTAATACCATCTACCTGTAAGCCCTCTGCTATGAAAAGGGCCACCTTCCACTAGACCAGACTGCTCAGTGGCCTTGAACACTTCCAGGTAGGAGGCATCCACAACCCTGGGCAACTTGTTCCAGTGCCTCCCCACCCTCAGAGTAAAGATTTTTTCTTCTAAAATCTAATTAAACCTATCCTGTTTCAATTTGAAGCCATTCCCCCCTATCCTGTCACTACATGCTTTTGTAAAGACATCTGATTGTTTACAACACAGGCCAGCTATTCAGCTCTGTTTTGACAGGTAAAAGCTACCAATAAAGCAGTTTTCCAAAAAGGGAGAAAACAGGTGAATGCTGACCCCATATCTAACAATCCAGATAATGATTACTCAGAGTAGATAGTAGAAGTCAGATTGTGAAGCCTCTCCTTTTCAGACCCATGTCCATCCAATAGATGTTGATGGTAGCACAATTTTTACAAAAGCATGAGATTTTCAAAATCAGCACATGCATAATGAACAACAATGCCCCTCACAATGGGTATCTCAGCTGGTGGCAAGCAAGCATTTCTGAAAAGCACCACTGAAGAGCAAGTTTCACTCTAGATATGCAAACCAAGCAAAAAAATACCTAAACAGGGAAGAGAGGACATGTGAGCAAGCTACAGCACCAACTTTGCACAATGGCAATAAATATGCTGGTCATTATTTTTGTGTTTATGCTCCATTCAAACATCTGTCTGTTAAAAATTTCAAGGTGTTTAGGTGTTCTTCAGAAAACAACTGGGTTTGCAAATTGATGTTGGCACCCAATCTTTTCAGTGATCAGATTAAAAACAAAATCAAAACATTTTAAAAAAAATCCTGTGAATATGTGAACAGTACAGGGCTAAGAATTCAAACTAACATAAAGCTGGGCTGTCTGAAGAGCATGGAATTCCTCCACAGTTGGAAAATTAAAAGCACAGAGCACCACTTACACCCAGGCAGTGCCACAGCAGACATTATGCAGCAGATTCTGGAGAACTTACCTCCCAGCTGCAAAACACAGAACACAACTGAACTGGTTTAACTCACACGAGCATCTCACCTGGGAAGCAATGGTCTAAAACACATCAAAGATTTCAAAAGAAGTCATAATCTGGGGTGTCTTCACTCACTTCCTAAGAAATAAGGATTCTGTTTTCAGTCAGTCAGAACAAGGTGGCACAGCTGCTTTCACCACCCTTGTGTGAAAACTAGTGGAGAATTGACCATGTATCACAGACTTGCTGGGCACAAACCAGGACAGAGTGAAAAGACACACACATAAGTCTTCTGGCATCAGCACTACAGAATTTATCTTTGCTCTACCTTTATTTTGAGGAAACAAGGATGGGGAAAAATAATCTCAAAGGCAGATCTTACTCTTGAAGAGTCACCAACTGAATAAGTTTCTTTCACCCTAACTTCACCCAGTACACATAGGACAGCATTAGTGGATTAAATAAATGCTTATTTTAAGCACTGATGATAGATGGCGGTTTTCCATTAGCAAAGTTTGCATATCTTGAGGGTCTAGTGCCACAGTAAATGACAATTTCACAATAAAATTACAAAGTGATATTCACAATAGCTCCTCATGAACACAACTGGAAAAACATGTCCTCCATTATCCTGTATTATTCACACAACTGCAAAATATTTGTGGCTGTAGAAAGTATTAAGAAGAAAAACTAGAGCACAAGGAAGTAGGCTAATCAGTTCAACATACTATCTGATGGAAGTAATAATAATAGATATGTCTGCCAATTTTAAAACCTCACAAACAACAAAGTACAATGGTAGGTAGACTCTTACCATTGAACAAAGAGGCAGGGAAGAGTGAGCAAAGGAAAAAAAATCAAAGTTTTTTATGACAACGAAATCTGTCGAAGAAAATTGAGGTACAGTACTAAAAAAAAAATCAACTGAAAATTCAAATCTTCTTCTGCCACTGAACTCTCTCAACCCAGACAAAATGTCTCCAGTTACGGGCCAAGCAAAAGGTTCTGTAACTGAGCAGATATGACTACATGACTGAGGAATTAAAGATACGGTTCTTCACTAGTTCCACCTCTCTGATGTCTCATCAATCAGAAAAAGAAATTATTATCTGCATTGTGTTGCAACAGGTTAATAAGCACCAAAACCCACACAGTTCTGACCAGGTTTTTGTAGTAATTCTACATATGCTGAAACAAGTTCACAATCACCATATCAAAGGAGAAATGCCACTTGATATCATCCTTGCTGATTGTCATAGATTAACACAGATTGGTTTCAGTTAGGACCTTTGAATTTCTTTAGAAAGGACAGACTTATCAAGAGCCAGTTCTTGGCTATTGGCATGTGGTTTAACCACTGAGAAAACAGAATGTGACTTTTGGTAATACCCATATAAAGCTGAGAATGTGTGGGAGCCTCCCTCGTTTCTCCAGGTGAGCGGCCAGGTAACATCCTGCAGGGAGTCGGGCTGGGCAGGCCCGGCCAGGCCTCCGGGAGCTGCTGCCCCGCGGGGGAGCAGCCCGGCCGTGCCTGGGCCCGAGAGCAGCAGCACCGGGGCAGGGGAGGAAAAGTCCCGGCAGCCGCCCGTGTCACCGGCAGGGGCTGGGGGGGGGACATTCCCTTCCCCTTCCTCAGGCCTCAGGGAGCAGCTCTGAGCGGCCCACGCCACAAGATCAGGGCTGGAGGAGAAGGCATCCAGCAACCTCTCCACCGGCATGGCCTTGAGATCTTTGCAGCTCCCGCCCGCAGGGACCACGTGCCCACCACAGGCCTGGGCAAGCTTTAACTCTTTCTGACAGCAAATGAACTTCCAGAGCATCGGCCCTGCCCGGAGTGAGAACTAAGTGACAGAACCATAAAGAGACACAGCATGAAACTGAAGTCACTGAAGGAGAGTGAAAAGACTATTTGGGGCAAAGGAGGAGGAGTGGCCTAATTTGGCTGGAAATTTCTGGTAAACTATGGAGAATGAACCGTTTTTCCTGTAACACACGAATGCTGTTGGGGGGATGTAAGGTTCTAGTTAAAGGTGATACGAAGCTCTTTGCTCCTACGAGAAAGGAGATTTTTAGTTCTTGAGATGAAGATGATTTTGGAAATAGAAGAAGAGAATCTTTGTGTTATACTAGAAGAGGCATCCTTAAACAGTACCCCTAATAAGCAGATATGGTCCATGTGCAGTGTTGGGAAAGCTGCTGATGGGTAGGATTTCACAGTTTTCAGAGGTTCCTTTCAGGTTATTGCAGATGTGTGGCATGGGAGCCAGCAGAGAGAGGACTGTTCCTTTTGTGACAATGTTTCTATAAGACCCAGAGAGACTCCTTTCCTAAAAGAACTGATGAAAGATTATTTTTAAATGGTAAAACTGACTGAAATTACAAGTTTTGTCTTTTTATATTGTGTGTGGGAAAGTGAACACTTGTGTGGGGAGGGAAGGATGTTTTGAAAAGTTCATTTTTTTTCTTTCTTATTTACATTCTTTTAGTGTGTGTAAATAAACTATCCTGGTAATTTTAAGGTAAGCCTGTTTTGCTTTTTGTGTTCTCCTAGTCGTATCTAAAAATAGCCAGTGATGAAACCATCACACTGATACATGTTGTTTTAGTTATCTTTTTCAGCATCACTGGTTTTCAACCCAGAGTGGGCAAAAGCCAACACTGAAATATACCACTGGTGAGAGCCAGCAGTAAAAGTTGGAGGAAAGGAAGGAATACAAATAAATATGGGAAGGTAGTAAGGAACTGTTGTCATAGCTCCCACTGCTTGACAGTTTCTCAGTTGATGTAAATTTTGTCCTTTTTCCTTCCCTGTGTCAAGCCTTGAAAGCAGATTCTCTTCCTGTACAGTATATTCAGAGTTAGCTGTGGACAAATGCATAAAGGACTTCCCCTAAGGTCTTACTAGTCTTTATTTTTAGAAACAGGCAACCCAAAAATCAAACCTGAGAGCAGCAGAAATGACTTAAAAGAAAGGGAGGTCCACGGCAATGTCCTCAGATTAAACAGGATCCTGAAATTCAGAGGCTGAGGGGAATCACACTAAGTAGCCTCAGCCTCAGAGGTAACCCCCTCTGCAGTAACTCTAGGGAAACCTTCCCTCCCAAAGCCAGCACAACCTCCCCCCCCCCCCCCCCCCCCCCCCCCCCCATTGTACAAGAACGAAAGGTTTTAAACTCCGTCTTGTGCCACAGTAGAAACAGGCAGAAATCTGTGCACAAAGACGTGATCTCTATTTTTTTCTCACCATACCCCACCTCATTTGCAGTAGTGGGGATATCTGCTGGCGTCCCTGCTCTGTCCCAAGTGCTTTCACGCCCCACAAAAGACCACACCGCATGCAGGATGAGATCGCTGTTACTCTGACACATTTATTTCTCAAGTACTCACCCAGAAGGAGCCAGAGAACTACTGTACAACCTTAGAGCTTGGAAATCTCATCTCTCTACCTGCAAGCTATTATTGACAGCTCATCAAAATGCCTGCATTCCTCTCCTTTCCCGGAGAAAGGGAGGTTTTGCATAGAAGCAAAAAGACCGAGTGTCAAGGGCCTCTCAAAGCATCCAAACCTGACAGGGAAATCGCACCCAGTGACATTTTAGCATCTCCGCTCCAAAGCCTCTCTCCCCGCATGCGGCGCGTCCATCACGCCCTGCTGCCGCCGCCGCAGCCTTCCTCCCGAACCGCAGCCCACCCGCATGGCCCCGCGGCTTGCCAGCACCGACTATGGAACCCTTTCCCGGGAGATTTCTCAGGGGTGTTCCCGGGAGGAATCCCGAGGGAAAGGGCGGGAGAGGGGCCACCCAGCACCTGCCACGAGAAAAGCAGCGATGCCCCCGCGCCGCTCCCGCCATCCCTGACACCGATCCACCGCACCCCGCATCCCGGCTCACTCTGTAGCACGACGCAGGGAAGCCGCCGCTACGCTTCGCCTCGGCTCCGGCTGCCCTCCGCAGCCCGCCGGTCCCACTGGTGTATCCCCCGCCGGGCCCCCCGCGCCTACCGGCCCCGCTCACCCCGCGGCGCGGCGGCTCCACTACGGGCGGCGGTCTCCAGGAGGGTGGGCAGGCAGCGCTCGCCAGCCGGGCATCGTGGTCCGCCCTCCGCCGCGGCGGGGAGGGCCGGCTCCGGGACTCCCTCCCTGCGCCACCTGCTTCCTCGTCTTCCTCACACCTTCCTTCCTCGATTTCTCGCAACGCTGCCCGAAGAAGAGGCTCAGCCCCCCTTCTGCCGCCGCTCCTCCTCTGCCTTCCCGGGCACAGGACCCGGCTCCAGACCCCGCCTGGCGGCGGGGCGGAGGGAGGGGACAGGGGCCGGCCGGGAGGGGCGGGCGGAAGGGAGGGGAGGAGGAGCGGGACATCCAGAGCCGCCGCGATTTCCCAGCTCGGCCCCCTCCCCGGGGCTGTACCCTCCCTGTGGGCTGGAGCACGGTCCGGCGACAGGCGACGCCGCTACCTGTGCTCGGCGGTGGCTGGTGGACGCTGGAGGCGTCGCTGCTGGTAGCTCGTGTTCCAGTTCCGCCGCGGAGAGCACGGTGTCCCCAGGGGTTTCGCTGGCATCACGACAGCAGGACTGCATCGGAGACAGAGGGATGTGGTCTGGGTGACCCGCAGTGGCGTTGGTGCTCCAGAATCCCGGAGATACCTTGGGTTAGAGGAGCCTTGCAGCCTGGAGCGGAGGTGTAACACTGGGGTAGGATCTGGCGTTGGCAGTGCTGGCATGCCCCCTTCTCCGTGCTTCGAGCAGGGCACCGGGGCTGGACTGCAACGCTGCTTCACGGTCTTGTAAATCTAACCATGGCCCTGTCCTGGGAGCTACCAGGACACTGAACTCATGGTATCCAACAGAACCTTGTCCTTAACAAACTGCCTTAGGCACTCAGAACACAAGGGAAGGAGTTTGGGCTTTCTCTGTCTTAGGCTTGGATTTGCCTCCAACTCACAGAAGTGTTTCCATAAGTGAGAATGGTACTACCCCAAACTACATTCAAACTAAATTCCTAGTTGGCAGGGCAAAGAAAAAAGTGACCCAGGAGTTACTCTACTGCAAATGAGCACAGAGTCCTGGCTTCACACAAGTGTGTGGCATGTTCTTGTCCATATGCCTTAAAGATGAAAAAAAATAGCATCCACAAGCTAGGGTAAATCATACCACATAATTTTTAACTGTGGATCAATGGGATTTATTTCCTCAGTTGCCAAGATTTCTTGCAGAAGCATTTTGGGGTATTTACTATCCCACTATTTCATGGACAGGGTGCCCTATGCCACATGGTAGTGAAGTGACTTGCCAAAGACCACCACTAAGTCCAGACTGTGCCTGACCAGTATGGACCGAGGAGTGCAGCCAGATGAGTAGTGCAGAGTTATTCACTGAAGGTTTGAGAAGTGTTATGTTTTGTCTGCTGCAATACAAAGGAAAATGTTTGCTTATCCAAAGCCCTTTTCCTTTGTAAGACACCAGGAGCGTACGCACAGCCTGCTGAAGGATGAGAGGTATCTGTTCATTTAAGCAGTGCAACAGCATCAATATCTTTGGTCTGGTCATGCCCAAAGACTGATATTTACCCAAGAGATCAATCAAATTATATTAATTTCAGGAATGAGAGCATGGGAGAATGTCTTTTTTCAGGCTTCCCATCCTTTCAGTTTCATTGTTTCTTCCACTGTTTCTCTCCAAAAGAGACATCTACTGTGCTTGGTGGAAGTAGAAGAAGCAGAGGGAAAGGAAAGCACTCACATACCTTTCTGCTTTTCCCCTGCTTTACACCATCACCAGGCCTAGCAGAAGCAAAGCAGGAAGGCCTGATCTGTTTTCCTCCTGCTTTTTGGTCATATGAATTTCTGACCCACTTGTCATTTCAGGGAAGCTCAGCTGGGCATGAGGTTTTCTTTATTAGTGTGGTTGTTGTGTGGCTTTCATGCAGCTACAGCAGTAGCAACAAGGGCTATTTTTAGCCTCAAGTAGGCCAGGCAGTTCCTGAAGATGTATTAATAGGAGGAACATTTGAGAAGGAAACAAGCAAACAAAAGAGAAAACAAACTGGGAGTGTAAACACAAGTAATCTTTTACCAGAAGCACTTGCTAAATAGTAAATATGAGGAACTGCATCTTCTGTCTCAGAGGACATGACCCCACCCCACAGCAAATAAACTAATGCAGGCTCTCACCAATATATGTATTGCCTCCAGAACAATCAAAATATCTTGTTTTAGCACCATGCACTTGGAGTGAGATTTTTAGAGAGGCCCAGTTCATCAGATAGCAGTGTGCATTAGTTTCCCAGAAAAAACATGCCTAGCGTGGAAATTTAAATAGATACTAATCTCCTTTTTAGAGATCACTATGCATTTATGTTTTGAATCAGAGTGTAGCTTGTACCCAAAGTGTGTTGCCCAACTTGCTGGGAGAATTCACACCCATGTTCATAGTGAAATTCTGTGGGCAATGTGCAGCTTTCTGCAGTAGGCAGAAAAGAGGCAAGGATGTGTACTGTAGGAGAAAGATTCATACTTTACTGCTAAAAGCAACATCTTAGTTTCCAATCGATGATAATTCAGTAGGAGGCATAGGTATCTGTCAGGTCCTTTATCCTTGTTGGAGTTTGAAGACCGGTTGCAACAATTTAGCAGTCTGTAAATCTTTGTGGAAGATTAAGTGCAGCAACATTCATCCATTCATCACTGACACATGGACTCACAGGGCTAGTTTTTTACTTTTTTTTTTTTTTTTAAACTTCTGGTAGTAGTTGGTTGTCTTTTCTATTAGAAGTTCCAGTAAGACATCTCACATTCTGACTCTTGTTAGAGTCATTCCACTGAAGCCAGTTGCAGAACATGCTGAATGCCTGAGTGCTTGGGTAGGTGCAATCCAGAAATCTGGGACAATCTGTGTAATCATAATCATGTCTTAGTCCATCAAGTATTGTAGTAGCATGCTTGTAGTGACAACATAAGTGTTTGCTATATATTATCTTTGCCATATGCTTGTCAGGCAGCAATGACAAGTTACCAATTCTAGCCCTGCCTGAGCAAAATTAGGATACAAGTCTGCAAAGAACCTAAAGCTAAGTGTGCAACCATGGTGGCAGGTCAGGTGTCACTTTGGAGAGCAGGGGCTGACTGCTACAGAGCTGGCAGTGAATTCATATTGGCAGATTGGTTTTCACTATGCTTTATGTTCTCCTGTTGTTGTGAAATGACATTACACGCACACTCCTAATTGCTAGTCAGAGATTTAACCATACCACTGTTTTGGTGACAGATGCTCCTGGTTAAGGAAATGCAGTACACTTAATTGTGTAAGTCATTGTAATCTCAATAGCAGCACACATTGCTGTGCTGTAGAATCACAGAATGGTTTGCATTGTAAGAGACCCAAAAAACCATCTTGTTTCAACCACACTACCATGGGCAGGAACACCTTTTACTAGACCACGTTCCTCAACTGTAGTACTAAAGTCTCATAAAATCCAGATGTACGTGTTTACCTTATATCACAGATGGAAAAATCAGTTTCTCTAATGTGTGAGGGGGCCTCAGTAGGCCACCATCACATCTGGAAAATTCCCAAGGGGCTACAAAGGAAGCGGCATCCCTGACCTGATGTGAAACTTCAAGCATTGGCCAGGCTGCAGAGGTGCCATAAGAATTGGTGAATGTTCCATCCTTGGAAACATTCAAGGTCAGGCTGGGCACGGCACTGAGCAAACTGACCAAGTGGAGGATGTCCCTGTGCAAAGGGTTGGAATGGGGTGGCCCTTAAAGGCCCATTCCAATCCAAACCATTCTGAGATTCTGTAAGCCTGTCTTCACAGCAGCCAGACTGAGAGACCAAATCTACCTGAGTCAAACAGCAATCCATGCAAGCCTCTCATGAGTAGCTATGAGTGACCTCTCAAATTGCCAGAGTCCTGAAATAGGTCAGGAACCCATTCTGCTGGACTCTACCAGACCAGTAGTCTCCCAGCCACTAGAGTCTGTGGTGGAATACTGTTCAGACCTGGGGAGAAGAGATAGTAGCAGAGAAGCATCAAGGATTTCCTCTCACTCTTTGCAGATGAGGTACTGCATAACTAATTAGTTGCAGGGAAATGCACCATCTGTTATGCCAATGTAAGATAACGGTACTCCAGCTTCAGGGAAGACCAGCTTCATAAACAAAGCTGTACCCAAACCTTACTTCAAATGGATTCTTTTGGCCACAGGGACGTGCGATGGGAGTTGCTGTTTCTCATTAAACACTCATTAGGCTAAATGCAAAGACCAGTTTCTTATTGGACATCAAAGGATTCAAGCATAATACACAAGTTAAAGCCCACAGAGAGGGAATAGACTGATTTCTAACATGTCACATTGCTACTACAGGTATGAAAATCCTATAGTTGCCAGTGACGCAGAAACAGTCTTCACCGTGGAGAAGATTAGCAGGGAATGGAAACAAAGAGGGGTGTGAATACAATGAGTAACACACCTTGCAGTGCAGAGAATAATACAAATTATTCACTCCTTAAGGAGATAGGAACCAGCTTTTTGCTTTTCAGCATCAGATTGATACTTTCTAGCAAAATAAACCCTAAACTACCTCTATATGTTTACATATAGAAACCCAAACAAGGCTGCTCATAGAGTATGATACACCTAAGTTTGGGAAAACAATCTTGCAGCTTTCTGATAGCAAATTATATTTGCATAGTGAAGTGTACTAGCAGGCAAGCTCAAGCTGAGTGGGTGTAGGCAAGTAGTATGCTTCAGCAATAACTTGGAAAGCTGTTCCCCTAGCACATTTGAGGAGTTTATGTGAGTCAAATCTTGGGGTGCTTTTAGCATTTTTTTTTAAGTTTTCTTAAAATTTCTGGCATCTTCCTGCTAATAAGAAAGAAGATGCCATCTCCATGTGGATAACAGCAAATTCATAATTATTGCACAGGAAGAGATGAACAGACCAGAATCTGCACCTAAATGGAGACGTCCTGTATTTTTTCTGGTATGTGCCTAAACCTAGAACCCCAGACAAAGAGCCCACAATATCTGAGAGCAAGATGTGCATTGCAGATTTTTCTCTATTGCCCTTTACCTCTTGGCCCAAAGCCTCAGACCAGCATACACCCTCTATGTGAACCTTAAGAATAAACTCTGCTTTTCCATGTAGCATTTGAAAGAATTTTTAAAAAAACAAACAATTACTGGCAGTTTCAAACTTGGCTGTGTTGTAGATGTAGGAAGAAGGGCTGTCCTACACAAAGGTATACCAATTTAGCTAAATTTATAACCCTGCTATTTCATATCAACTCACAGGAGTTTAGCTTACCTTCCTTATTTTGCTGAAGTAGATTTTAGCTTCTAACCAAGCTTTGCAAGATTTTCCCCAGCAAATTTTCATGTGTTTTCAATTTACATTAATTTTCTAAAGTCTTATACAAACATGTTGAACTGCACTCGCTCTTCAGGTAACATTCATACTCAGTGAGGTGCTATTTTAGTGCTCAGAGCTAGTAATTCCTATTCCATCACTTTTCTTGCTTTTGAATATTGTTTTAAAAGGCATATTCAGTTTTTGGAGGTTGATCAGAGGGTGAGCAGACCCTGAATCAAAAGACAGCCAACTAATGCTGATGCATTAATGAAATTTTAAAGCAAAGAGAATGAATCTTGTGGCCTGTGCAAGGTTGTACTTTGATGGTGTTTCACTTGATTGTATTTGTACATCTTGCAATTGCACCTTAAGTATTTAATTTTCTGTGGAAATGAAAAACAACAGAAAGCCTCGTCTAGCAGGAAGGATGGCTGCTTTGGTTAATCAGAGACAAGAAACAAGGAAAGTCAGTGGCTGTTGACTCTGACTTGATCCAGCAGCTCTCATTAATTAAGGAATATGCATTTGATTGTCTCCCCTTTTGGGGAAAAGGTGCATCAGTCCAGATCATCACCAGGCAGGGATTTCCGGCCACCCTGAACAACAGTATGATGGTGAATCATAGAATCATGGAATGGGTTGGATTGGAAGGGACCTCAGAGATCATCTCATTCCAAGCCCCTGCCATGGGCCAGAATATATTCCACTAGACCAGGTTGCTCAGAACCCCATCCAACTGGCCTTGAATGTTTTCAAGTATGGGTCATCCATAGTTCCTCCGAGTGAACTGTGGCAGTGGTTCACCACCCTCATGAAGGGAAATATCCTTCCTATACCTAAATCTACCTTCTCTTAATTGTCTTGGGTTGCAGTGCAAGATGTAACCAAAAGTATATATTCTATTATATATACTTATTCTATTCTATATATATCTGTTAAAACCAGTTGGGGAAGTGTTCTTTATCTCTTCCATGAGCCACCCCTCATAACTCTGGGGGGATATCTTCCATTAATGGGCCATTAAGGCTCACTGCATGACTGATAAAATTACATCATCCCATTGTGAGATGCTCCACCCCATGGGAGGAGCCAGCCATTCCTACCTGGATAAAATCTGAGATTTAGAACACCAGAACAGCCAGTTTTCCACTGGATTCCCAAGGGAGGACCTGCTGGACCTTCAGAGGAAAACTACACCCGTCTACAGGATCTTTGCTTCAACAGAACCACATCTGTCACTCCAGGAGAACTGCAGCCATGATTTAATTGGACTGCTTTAATTGGATGCTACCAAACATCCTGACCAACAGGGTATCGGGTTGTATTCTGACTATGTCAGAGGTTATTTTTTTGGTTTTTGATACTATTGCATTTTTATTTTAATTTTCATACTAAAGAACTGTTATTCCTATTCCCACATCTTTGCCTGAGAGCCCCTTGATTTCAAAATTATAATAATTTGGAGGGAGGGGGTTTAAATCTTCAAGGGAGGCTCCTGCCTTGATTAGCAGACACCTGTCTTTCCAGACCATCAGTTTAAACCCATCAATCCTCATCCTACATTTACACACCCTTAACTCCCTCTTCAGCACTATTGTAACTCCTTTAGATACCAGAAAGTGCCCTAAGGTCTCCCTGGAATCTTTTCTTCTCCAGGATGAAAAAGCCCAACTGTCTCAGTGTGTCTTCATAGGAGAGGTGCTCCAGACCTTTGAGCATCTTTGTGGCCTCCTCCTCTGGATCCGTTCCAGCAGGTCCATGTCTTTCCGTGACTGGAATCTTTAAAAAACCAACAATAAACAGCCTGGGGGTATTTGTACCCTCATTTGTATAGAGGTGGCATGCCATCACGAGCCAAAGTGTTGGCAGAGCAAGAGCTGCCATCACAGCTATACAGCACCTGGCATGGCAAGCCAACAACCACCCAAGTTGCCCTGCAGAGGTGACTAATGCAGTCTAAGTATGAAGAAGAGGGTAAATTATAAAGTCTTGACAGATCAGTTTAACTATCAACCAACAGAAAAAAAAAAGGTGTATTTCATAAGAGTTACAAGGTTTGACTTGAAGCATAAAAGACATTTCTCCTCTAGAAGTACCTTCAAATAGAAGGCATCTCTAGGCTTTTTGTGATGCATTTGGTCCTACTGTGACTGGCCAAGCTATGCATTTAAAGAGGAGGGTGAACCTTTGACTTGACAAGAGAGACTTCCTGTGCTATTCACTCCTGTAATCTTATTGATTTGAGAGAGTAATTTACAATGTTTGGAAGGAGAGAAGAAAACAAAGAGAATTTGTCTCCATTGGAATTTGGTTCTTCAGTTGAAGAAATGCTTCCTGTGTGAATATATAGTGATTATGTACTGTCATCTTGCTGATGAGTGTTGGGGTACAAGACAGAGGAGGAAGGTAGGAGAAGAGCCTATACAGTTTTCATCCCCATCTTGTGCTCTTCTATGTTTAATACAAGACAAGCAGCATCAAGTAACACAGAGGTGGATTTTTGTCAGATATACTTCTCCCTTGAATTAACTTCATAAGATTTAGAATACCTGGAAGAATTTAGAATGTTTAGGGAAAGAGTTCAGTTTATGTAATTGTTATATACATGTGATTCCTTTTTCCATTCTCAAAATGATCATATTCAGTTCCACAAGCATCATGGTGCTACACATTTATATTGCACAAGTAGGCACAATGCATTCTAGGATCAACTAGTGATGTGCTCCTGTAGGGGCAGATGCACAGCTTGGCCCAGAGGACCTATAACCCTGTACATGCACAGATATGCCACAAGGGTATGTAGAATCTCTTGTGATAGCTTATCCTCATTTATGAGACATTTAACACCCACAACCCAACAGTTTGTGTTTCTGAACATTTGCTCTTAAAACGGTTCCAGGATAAACACAAAAATCTGATACCTAGCACTTTATAATACCTCAAACTTTTAAAAGGAAGTGTCTTTTTTCAATCATTGCAATCAGATTTTTCTGTGAATCTTCCAGAGACCCTGGCCATAATAAACAGGTATCTCATGGCAGTAAGAATCAGAGATAGTAAATTCAGTAGAAGACTTGAGATGGTCAGATCAAAGGATCAACAAAAACCTTACAGCTACCAAAGAGAGAATAATTTACACAGCTAATGTACTCTGCCACCAGAAAAGCAGGGTCCAGTCAAGATATGAATCTAGATTTTAAGCCTTAAAAATCCTGAAGGTCTTCAGTAGTTCATGACTGGGAGAAGAAAGCCAGGGCTTTGGAAAGATTGAAGGGAAATAGTAGCTAGTCAATGAGACAGTGGTGTTTCTGGGCAATATCAATGGGAGTAGAGAGTTGAGTGGTTCTATGTGGTTCATTTTTGTCTTAAAGTGGAATGAATATGAAATGCCGACTTAAGAGAGAGAGAGAGAGAGAGAGAGAAACAGAATAAAAATAATGGTTAATACACACAGTGTTCCCTCTGAGTGTCTTCTTAGGCCCTCAGGCATAGGTTCCCAGAAACTCCATCTACATAGCTCATCCAGGATAAAGGAATTTGTGATGATGAATATAAAGAATATGGATTCCTGGGTTGTTGCATACTATCCTAAACCACTAAGTACTGACCAGATTTATTCACCTGCTGTTTAAAGGTTCTGATTATAGATGAAAGAAAGATAAAAGAACATGGAGGGAATGGGGGAGAAAATGCAAAGCATTTACACTCAAGGAGTCAAGTGGAGTAGAAGAAGGTATTCTAGTTACTCAGATCCAGTCCTTTTGTCTATTCCACCTTATTGAAGAGCAAAGTTGAGCTTTTATCATGAGTTAGAAGAGCTTTACATTTACACAGGCAGCAGGAACACCCCGGATTTCAGGCAGCTCACTGGCACCCAGAGATCTCCAGTTGTTCTACAAGATCTCCTAGGAGCACCAAGTCAGTGATAAGCACATGGCTTATTTAAATGAGAAGATGAGGAAGGAAAAGTACCACACCATCCAAGCTGCTTCAGGAGGAGCATAAATCCTGCCACTGGGATGTATCCTCAGCACTGTCTTTGCACCACTGATTAATTTTGGAAGACAAGATGAGCCAGGTCGCAGAGACTTCCATCAGCCCAATACCTCAATTGCAAATTGACAATTTGACTGCTTATCAAAAGAGGTATTTCTGCCATGCACCTTCTTTGTAATCATGTCCCAATGGGATCCATCACCTTCTGATGTCATGAGGAATGCAAGGTGGGCAGGAAAGAAAGGTTCATGACTATAGTTTCCTGTTAGAAAGAAAATGAGTAGTGCTAGCATGATTACCCATTAAATTTGTCAAAGAAAAAAGAATTGTTATCATACAACACAGGATTGTTAGAGGAGGGTAATCAGCATTGCAGCTGTATTATTTTATTTCTGGGAATGTATCATCCTTTTCTTAGAACCATTTTCACTTGGAAGGAATAGGAAGGCTCTACCTGGGCACTAAATGACTGTCACTGCAGCGTGAGATACTGAGCATGATGAAAGTCTTGAGTTATGTCTACTACTATGACAGGAATGTCAGACACATTTTTGCTATAAGGTCACATTATTATTCAGCAATAAGACCTGCTAGTCATGGTGTGTTATTTGAATACCCAATACCTCTGAGGGTCCAGCCCTGGCAGAGAAATGGCTTAAATCATGTAGCTAGACTGCATGGTCGAGTGTGTCTTGAAAAATCAAAATAATAAATCTGAGACAATAATACAAAACAACAAAGAGCAAAGCCGAACACAATGTAGGGACAGGTCCCAAACACCTGCTTACAACACCTTGAGAATGCATGGAGCACGTTTGTTCTTTCTCCTTTTCTACTTAATGATCGAGAAGGGGTTTCACTGGCAAGCTGCCAATCGAAAGAGGTATAGGTTTTGACAAATAGTGACAAAGTCCAACAGGTGCTTGTCTCTTGGCATTGAGCCAAGACACTGATAAGGGCGCAGAACTTTCTAGTTAAACTTCCTAAAATATCTAAAGGTAAACTGAAACCCTTTCCTTATACAGAAAATGCCCATGCGCAGGTGGGGGGTGCATTATTACAGTGTATGTTCCTGCACCTTTCCAGAACTCCTAGCAGGCACCACTGCTTACAGGTAGGAACAGCCCTGCATTAACTTTTGAGAGGGAAGTAAAGAATTTAATTTCTATCAGTGGTGGAAAATGAGACCAAGGCATGGATTTGGATTTGGAGTGCCTCCATGTCTGATTCTCTTGAAACCTTTCAAGTATATATTTATTGACACACCTCACAGAATAGTGTTGTTTGCAGGATTAAGACTTAGATTTTATTAAAAATGCAGGGATTTGAATTTCCCTTCACGAAATTAGGTGTTGAAGGACTCAAATTTCAGTGGTTTCAGAAGGAAAAAGCTCCTGCCAAGGATGGTAAAGGTTTTTTAATGCCTACCAGCAGATGATCTTTGTTAGCACCCATCTTAACAAAACTGGAATCTGAATCATAGCAAAAGTTTTCTTTTCTTCATATACTGTTAAACTCAGACTATTTAGAAAGTGAGATGTTTGTAATTCTTTGGTGTGTTTTCGGTGTATACTGATGTATTTTAATCTAGATATCTCAAATACTGGGAATGTGCTGGAAAAGGTGCTTTGGGGAAAGCAAGAATTGTTAATATAATATTTGTTTGCACTGTTCATGTAAGTTGAACGATAGAAGTAGATACAGACTGTAAGGTGCATTGTTAAAGGCTGAAAGAAACCCTATATTTTTGTTTTGAAGTCCATAAAGCCATCCTTCCAGTTTTCATTCTGTTTTGGCTATTTAGGCCAAATACTTACTTGCTTTAAGTGCGACGTGAATGGTAAAGTAGTAAGATTGCTCTTTCTGCAACATATACTTGGTTTATTCTTAAATATTTGCCCTGTCAGGTCTCAACAGTTATTACAGCTGTCAGTAGTATTCCCATCCTACAAGTGTGGGAGAAAAAGCTCTGAACACAAAGAGATTCAGGAGCTTGCTCACTATCATCCTATACAAGTAGCAGACAAATTCCCCTGCCCAAAGCAAGTCTCAAAGCCACCAGAACATGAGAAATAGCAGTAAACATTTAATTTGCTGTCTCTGAAATACACAGATTTGGGAAAGAATTTATCTTTGATTTATTTCTATTAAAGCTTTGAACTTGAATGCACTCAGAAAGCAGTTATTAAGCTGTTTTGGTGAAGTGATTTGTGGATTTAAAGAACACTGAACACAAAGAACACAGCATGGAAACCAAGACTCACCTGTCAAAGGAAAATCAAGTAAGGAAGAATTCAAACAAAGCCCATGTCTTAATTCTTATTACTTATGGATATGCAAATACATTTGTGTAGGCAACAAAGGTATTGCCATAAACATGTGCTCAAATGACATTCACAGAGGACTGTTTTCTACCTCATCCTTTTTTCTTTCCCCTACCCTCCCCCCAGCAGGGATTCAACCTAAATGGGTCATGAATTGACTACCTTTGATGTGAATGGAAAATATTTCATCTCCTGTTCTACAAAGTCTGCCAGTTAATATTTATAGAGATTGAGGAATATTAAGTTATTTCAGAAGGAGCATATACATATTCCCACAGATACGGAGAAGGAATGGAAGGGAAGAGATAGTCAAGATTTACAAAGGCATCAGATTGTGAAGAGTCTTGTGAAGACATCAGTTGGTGAAGGAGCTAGTTATTTACAAAAGAAATTGAGTTGTTTTAATGAACACATTTCATGAAAGTTTAATATTGTCTTAGGCTGTGCATCTTAAATTCCAGGCTCCTGAAAGATGGTGATTTCATGTGAATCTCCACTTTCCTTGTTCATTCGTCATTCTTGTTAAAAGCATCAGCCTAACGGCCACAAGGAAGCATAGAGCGCTTTCAGATGGAGAGCTTCAAAACTCTTGATTTATGCAAGCTTCTTGATTTTTGAAGGTTTTGCTTCATCTTCGGAAGTGCTGATACAGGGCTTTGTTGGAAGCCCTGACTGACATGAGAAATCATAAAGCTCATCAGAGATCTGGGATTTCTTTCTCAAAATAGGCCATGAATGTAGCTTGCAGACAGAGAGCGTAATTGTTAGGACTCCTTAGTCTGGCAGAGAGCAGAAGTCAGGCAAGAGCAGCTCCACTTTCCTTAAAATGGGAAAGCTTTAGGCTTTGAATTTTTCATCTCACCCTGAGCCCTTTTTGACTACATGACATTATGGGTATCAACACATTCCTTAAACTTCTCATCTGCTGTATGTTGGGAGTTTTGAAAGGCTCTTCATCTTTCGATTTCACCACACTGTTCATGGGTTATTCCCTTTGAAGAGAAGATGTCATACCCGACATGACACATTTTACTGTTTAATGCCCCATCATATCCTGGTGTAATGGAGTAATTTGTGCTACAGCAGCTTAGAATATCTTCATATGTTTTCCCCAGCCAAATTACTGTTTCCCTTTCACATCACTTTGGTCTCAGTCTTCAGCTGTGCCGATGGGAATGAAGAAGAACTGTATAATTAAACACTAAAGTGACAGCATGTATCTTTTGTCACTTGGTGAGGTGTGCCATGGGCGTATGTCTGAGAGGACAGGATGTTCTCAGCAGTAGCTGCTGAGTAAAATGCTGAGCCTATCAGTACTACAAACTGCTTTGAAAGATATTGGTAAACATTGAAATGGTGGTAAAAGCAACTTGAGGTGTGTGAAGGTAAAAGTAATCCAACTGATGTGATCAGTTCAATTCCGTGGTTCCTTGGCAGCTCCAGGTGCCTTCTTCCAAGTACTTTGTGGCTTTAGGCCAGCATGCTGATAACCTACCTGCCCTCCAGGCCAGTCAGGTTCATGAATTGAAAGGTATAAGATGAACTCAGGATCCATTAGGGAATATATGGAGACTGAACCTTATTTTCTTCACAACCTGTGGTGTGTCTTATATTCAAGCTAGAGTATAAGGTGGGAAAAGTGGGGTTATAGGTACAGCATTGTGCTTAATTTCAAGGGACAAGTGGCCCCTTCTCTAAATAAATGGTTTGGATAGGCACCTGGCTAGAGATGGCAACTTCCTGAATCCCCACATGAATCAAAATCTCACTCAGAGCCAGTTGCTAATAGCTGCTATAGATACTAGCTCAGGATGGTAATGAAGAACTAGAAGCTTCTCAGGTAGTGTAGGCACAGTTACCAGTCACAGAACTCATTACCAATGAGCCTTAATCCTTTAGAGGGACTAAGAGGATTTCTGATAGTAACTCCATAATGTCTAGAAAGTCTGAAAGATTTTTAAATCACATCGGCTACTTATCTTTTGTTCTTTAGGAGTTGGAAGCAGGTTACACAAGCAATTGGCAATAACTCCTCAAGGACCTGGCAGAAGTACTGATTTCATCTGCAGAGAGCTCTCATTCAGCATACCTTTTTTGTCACAATTTCATTTTAGTTTTTGAATGCTGTTGACTTTCAGAGCTGCCAAAACTGCTTAAACCTCCAATTACAGTTAATAAGAAATAAACAGACAAGCAGATGGGTACATAGTGCAGGTGGATGGTTCCCCTGTTATAATGCAACTTTAAGTGAGAGCAAAATGCAGAGTGAGGCTATTTGTGCTGCCCTTAGGAGGAGAGGAATATTTACCTTCAGCTCTCTTGTGCATGCAACACTAGAAGTTTGCAAAAAGGTGCTTCTTTTCTTTATAAATGCTTAAAATGTCGCTAAGACCTCAAAACAGCTCTGCTACTTGCATTTTGAAGTATTGATTACTTATCAGCATTTTGAACCAAACAGAAATAACATATATTGTAACCTAAGTATATGATGCTATATATAATATGTTTATAATAAAACAATATACCATATATAATGAAATTATATTGTATATTGGATATATAATGTATATATATAAAATAATTTTTAAAGGCCCTGAGGTCCTATGCTTAGAAAAGTCTGGAATCTCCTCAGCTAAACCAGAATTTCTGCTGCTCCTCCATATGGACTGTTTGAAATGTTTTCCTCAGTTACTCTTTGAGAATATAATATGCTTTGGCATGAAGATTCTCATGTCCTTCAGGACAAGCTTCTCTATGTTACTTAATTAGTTAGTACTTCTTAAATTTTGAAATTCAGGGTCTGCTTAGTTTTGCCTTAACTCCTTCCTAGTTTATTTTCAGGAGCCTTAAGATAGAATGGAAATGGTTATGGCACTGTAACCCCAAATTTCCAGTATCAGAAGGCTTTGTACCATAGTAGGGATATACAGAGGAGAAGCTATGAAATAAAGAAACTCTGGCTATGAAACCTTTCCCAGCTGCCTACATATCTCCTAATGGTCAGGGAAGAGCAGTTATATTCTTCATGAGAAGTACCAGGTAGAAGAAACTGACAATATTAGGTGTTGAAAGAAACTTTCCATTTCAGCCCAAGTTCTTCCCTTTGAATATTCAGTATAATTTCTCCAAGGAAAATAAAATCACCATATCAAATTCCTCTCATCAGCCCATTCAATGGAAAGCTGCCTTCCCAACCACACTGTGCTCCACTCTTTATTTTTCCAAAATGTCTCCCCAAACAGGCATCTTCACCACTCACTCTCCTCTGTGAAAAGCTCCCAGGAGGACTGAGTGATCCTCTTCCTGTTGTTAGTTGTTTACCACATCTGGAAGAGAAGCAATTATACTCTGGGCCAAACTCAGTGGATCTTCCTGGGCCAGCTGTGATGGCTCTTATCAGCCAACACTGCATGAATTCTCAGCTGTAAGGTGATCTCTGCTCAGAAAGGGGAATGGTGTGAACTTTGAAAGACAGACATGAAGCTAAAAGGAATGATCCTCAAGCAGTCATGTAAAAATAAGGAAGTCTCATTAATACATCTGATCTCCAAGGATAATATTGTGCAACTGAAAGTCAGATCGGAAACAGTGCTGATGTTTCTATGTAGTCTTCTTCCAGCTACAGATAAAAACTATTTATCTCATCTTTATCATGTGTCATCACCCTTGTGGCAGCACTGCTTTCTGTTCTTAATTGGATGTTTCTGATTTGTTGAATGGATATTGTTTTATACATCCACCTTTTTTGGTTTCCATAATTAATTTGTTGCCACAGGCTAGATTGATTAGGGACAGTTTTTTGAATGTTTGGCACTTAGCTTTGACTCAGCAAGTTGTCCGAAAATATGCACCACCTAAGTATTTCCTCTATATCAGACCTATCATGGCTAGAGTGGAACAAAAATTTCATTACCTTATTGATAATAAGGATATGCTTTTTCCAGTCAGTATTGATTAACCTGAATATGAATATTTCCTTCCTCCTATATAGATTAATGCAGAGTTTTTTAGAAGTGATTGGAGATTTTGCTGGCAGAACATGAAGCAGTGTAAAGGCATGGATTTATTTTTCTTCTAATTACAGAGTAAGACACTAGACTCTGCAATACCATTTCCTTTGAAATCAAAAGACTGACATAATGAATTTCCAAAAAATGTAATCTGCTAGAAATGCCAGAGCTGGAATCTCAAGTTGTTTATACCAACATTATTTATTTTCCTCTGCAGTTCACATTATAAAGTCCATATTTATTGATTCTGTGTGATTTGTTGAATGGGAACATTTTATAATTCTATACCAGACAAGAAGCTGTCTCATAAATGTATTCATAAAGTACTTTTATATGCAAATACTTATTTCTGCAGACAACAGCAAGAAAATGCCACAGAGCTTCATCAGCTGCAGAGCTGGTTTAGAAGAGTGGTTCCCAGGCTGGAAGATGCCAAGACTAAATGAAAACAAGGCAAAGAGGCATGACTGGGTGGGGGGATTGGCAGTGCTGTATTAGTGGTTGGACAAAATGATGGTCTTTTCCAGTCTAAATGATTCTACAATTCACAGTCAATGTAGAAGAGAATACAGATGAGTCACCCCTGATAAGTAACAGCTGTGTTAATTACCCAGTTCAGCCTCACCCCTGATGAGTCACAGCTATATCCAATAAGGATGAGTGAGATAAAAGAGGGGGTAAGGGGAGAATCATCATGGAGGAGGAACCTTGAGGAATAGGAAGGAGAGAATTGTGAAGTAGGATCCTGGGGAGAGAGAATGACTGCTGCAAGATTACTCTGGGTCTGTAGTTAGAACCTATTGTTGGAACCTGTAGTCATAGTCTAGCTAGGTAAAAGCCTGCACTCAGAGTCTGCAAACTAATATATGCAGTCATAGTTTAGCAGGAAATAACCAGCTGTCAGAGGCTGCAAGAGAATCCTACAGTAGGAGCTTGCTGCAGCCAGAGTCAGTGAATAGTTGGAATTAAGATGGTTAAGCCGTGAAGAGGAATAAACCAGGACCCTTTTCATGCTGTGTTTAACAAGTTTATGCCTTGGCTCATTTTTACCCATTTTAAGAGGGCTGCTGCAACAAATCAAGATTTATTCATGACTGAATGATGCCCCTGGATATTTTCCTCTTATCATCACTTCTAACAGTAAAGAGCAGCTGGGTGGACGCAGCACTTATTTGTAGCAGCTAAAGTTTTGATCTAGGAATTTCAGACACACTGGCACCTTTCTATTGATCACACTTGAAAAAAAAAGACCCAGGAACTGAAGACAAATATCTTCTGAGTTGTTTGAAGCAGATTTTCCCACTTCCTTAAATCTATCGCTATAAGGCCCTATTTTCCCTAATGCAGCTGTAACTGCTTTGACTGTTAAATTAGTATTTTTTTTATGCTTTCCTTTGCTGTTACACTACAGCACACTCTAAGTGTAAGATTTTTTTCTGGAGTTTCTTTTTTTTTTATGCTCTGGAGATAAGCAAGGCAGCTCACAGCACTTACTATTTGTATTATTTTTCAATTCCAATTTATCTATGATTGCACATTTTCAGTGTTATCAAGGTACAGAAATACCACTAGCCTATGACACTTTGCATGCTTTTTCTAACCCTTACTATTTTTTCCTGAGGAGTATTCATAGAGCAGTGATCAGCTGGATATCCTGGATGACTGTCCTGGGTTATGGAAAACAAAAATGTGTATTCTATTTTCCTCTCCTGAAAGCACTGTTCTTCTTTACTCAGGGAGGAGTAGGGCAGGTGCCTTTTGTTGATGGACCAACAGTAGGGCATTGTTTCTTATCTCTTCCACCACTGGTTTTCCCTCCAGGGAGATATTTTTCTGCTAATGGGCCATTAACACCTCCCCAAACTAACACATCCCCAAACAATACCCTCCCCAAAGCAGTACATCCACATCATCCTATTGTGAGATGCTCCACCCAGTGAGGGGAGCCAACCATTTCTACCTGGATAAAAACTGAGCCCAAGGAACGAGAAGGCATCCAGCTTCACCTGATTCCTGGAGGAAGATTGGACTCCTTCTCACCATCACTGGACCCCTTCTCACCACCACTGGACCTCATTCTACAGGATCATCTCTACTCCACCAGAACCACATCTGCCACTCCAGGAGGACTCACTTTTGGACTGCTTCCAACACCCTGGCCAACGGGGTGTCAGGTTGTAGCTCTGACTCTGTCAGGGTTTTCCAAAATTGTTGTTTGTTTGCTGGTGTGGTTGGGTGGTTTTGTCTTTCTGCTACATTTGAATTGTTAATATTTCTAGTAAAGAACTGTTATTCCTATTCCCAAATCTTTGCCTGAAAGTCCTTAATTGCAAAATTATAATTTGGTGGGGGTGAGGGGTCTACATTCCCCATTCTAAGGGAAACTCCAGCTTTCCCTGTCAGAAATCTGTCTTTCCAAATCAAGACACTGACCAATTCATTAATTGAATTGCTGATGCACTTGGTTTCTCTCCATTTGTTAGGAATAGTTATTTGTTAGGAATAGTTATTTTTGGAAATGAGGGAGAGAAGGTGTATTGTAATTTCTGGTGTCTTCATTTTAATGGATACAACTGTGTGGTATCTTTGTCAATACAGTGGGAAAGAGAAAATTAATTAAGATTTCTGTGTTTCAGGTTTATTATTTGAATAATACCAAAAGGAAATGTAATTTGCTTTCATTTTCAAAACTTATAAAAAATAAAATGTGTCAGCTGGTCAGTGACTGACTCTTTTTATCTGCACTGCATGAGCCAGTTCTTCTCTTGTGTAGGAGCCTGGCCTTGTATCTGGAAGCAGCATGTCTCTGTTGCTGAGGGACAAGATCAGAGGTGTAGGAGTAGATACTGCTCTACGTGTGAAGAGTCACTTTTGGATAGGAAGAGTTCATCCTCATTGTGCTGGAATCACTGAGTGGTCAATCCTTAATTTAAAAGCACAAATAATAGCAGAAATGCCTGACGAGTCAGTTGCAGTACGTCAAGTGAAACCTGAGCACACACTAGGTGTGTTTTTGGTGAGAAAATAATTTCACAGAACTGTGTCACTTTTATCCACACATATTTTTCCCCATTTTGTGATCATTTATCTGCTCTGCTTATGTGCTATTTTCTGTCTGATATCCAGGTTATCAATTATTTGGAAAGGAGACTGCCCATGCTGATCAGCATTCAGCACCATGAGACTTAGTTTGACCTGTGAATTCTGCATGCATCTAGACTCATACATGACCTTGAAGTGAGATGGGAAAAGGACATTATTAATTCAGCCAGAGATGATATGTACATTCTTAATTAATTAATGTACAGTTCTGGCTTCCCTCAAGACAACTTATGACAATAGCTAAAGTGTAGAAGAAATTTATCAGAGATGTGAATTTTCCTGTGATGAGTGGTTCATAATATCTCAGTGCTAAGATCAAAGCTCCAGTGCAGTCCAATGCCTGTGCTTTACTACTGCACACAAGGCCAGCTCTAAACTTGTTCCAAAAGAGGAACAATGAAAGTGCTAATCTGGGGGCATTTCCTTAGCTGAAATTTCATACAGAGAAACTTTTCTGAGAAAAGATGTGATGTTTTCATTTGTGACTCTTCATTTACCCTTTGTGTTGAACAATGGTTGCAGGAAAGTTGCTAAACCCCTTTGTTTATACTGCTAATATGACGACTATATTTTTTTTTTCAATTTTAGAGGATAAATGCAGAGAAAAACAAAACCATCATTCTTTTCTGAGAAATACACATGGAGTGTGGCTGAGAAGGTCCTTGAAAGCTTCAGAATGATATTAAGGGATATTAAAGCCCAGAGCCATTTTCTATTATTTAATATTAATTGCATGTTCTGTAACTGCACACAGTGCATCTCCTGTGCCATTGTTTACAGAGAGAATAAAGCCCTGCTAGAATCAATCCTTCATAAAATGAAAAGTCCTTGTGACAAGGACTTTACCACTGTACAAAAATAGCTGTGAAATGTTACTGTATTTTGGTTTTGACACTGTGATCGTATTTTTCTAGTACCAAGCAAAGCAAAAGGCAAATTCCTCTAGAACAAAGAATAAAGTATTTTGTTTATGCATACATGGAAAGAGCTATCAGTCATGCAAGAAAAAATACAAGTTATCAGGAGTTTCAGAGTTATGCTACAAAGGGCAAATCTAAAAATTGCTTAGTAATCACAGGCTTAATGTCTTGTATGCACTTGAACATCTGTAAATTGAATAGAGGAATAGAATGGATGTTGATGTCTTGCCTTTATAGAAAAATATTGTTTTGATAATGAAGTTTCTAGTATGTATTCAAAATTAAAACAGAATAAAACAGGATCTCAAAAAATACTTAATTTCTGTGAAAGGCTCAGAATCCCCAAAAAAGCTGCAAGATGAAGTGTAAGTTGCTTTGCAATAAGTGCTCTTTAAAAGCATTGGGTTTGAAATCTGCACCCAAATATTACATATGAATTCACTACACACTATTTTTGGCGAACACCAATGGACTTTGTAAAGGAGCAAGAAGCAATTAAAAATATCTCCGTGATGTACTTACGCTTATCTAAACTAATCTCAATCTAATCTTGAATTTTACACTCTGCAGAGTGGCAAAAGCAAGCTATAAAAAGAAATAACAGCTTCAGACCAGAGGCTTCTGTTACCTCAAATCTCACATTGTTAAATAAGTGTTTAGGGAGGATGGGACAGTTCTAGAGCCATTAAAAGAACATTATATTATCCCAATAGGCTAAAGTGTAGAAACGTGACCTGATACATTTCTATTTTTATTATGGCCATCCTTGTGCCTGAGAAGTTGATGTACGTGCTGCAGAAATACCAAGATGCAAAGAACTATCACAAATAAAGGGGCTCATGAATTGCTAAGAAAGCTCTTAATGACAGCTTCTGTTCTGAATGGGGTTTGGCCTCCTATTTGGATGTCAAAAGCATAACTGAGCTACCTGAACAGTGGCTTTTTGGTGTGGATTAGATGTGACATTAGAAATGCTTCCAAATCTCTGTATCAAAGATGCTATTTTTGTATTATGTTTATCAATAATCATGACCAGCACTCCTCCCTTTGTGATTTGTGAGAACAATCACAAGGGACTACCGTAAAGCTACTGCCTCCAAGATGCAAAGGCACAAAAATGTGGCAACAGCTGTGTCTGGCAGAATCAATGCCATCCATCAGTTCTAATGTGAAAAGAAAGGGATTCTCCTGGAGCTTTCTAGGCCACCCTCGTGCCCAGGTCCCATTGCTAGTAATTGATGAAGGGCGTTTGAATGTTGCATGTGGCATTGAAAAATTTTAAGAAATGAGCAGTCCAACCATAGAAGACAGGCTGGAACACATTCTAATCATACCATGGCAGTAAGTTTGAGCAACAGATGTTATTCCATGTTGTTTGTCTTTTTAAAAAAGGACAGGTCACAGCTCTTTCATCCTCTGTACTTCTGAAGCACTGCTTTCCAAGAATCTCATATTAAAAGAAGTCGCACTGAGAAAAAAAATCTTCCCAAAGCTTCTAATCAATAAAATTTATTCCCTCAGTGCTGTAACAGTATCAGTTAGTGTGGTCTAGCATTTTTTTTTCCCCTCTGTTATGGAAGTATGCTTTCACTTGGAAAAGTACAAGCAGTTGAAGGCAGCTTCTGTTTCACTGGGAGCATGAAAAGATCACCCAAAGACCACAAACAGAACTTGTGGCCTAGGGTAGTTTTTGACCCTCATCATTCCAACTAGCATAGAAAATAGTTTTTCTAGCTTGTGAACATTACTGAAAAGACAAATATTTTTTCCCTGTTCTGCATCAGGTAATAATTTAATTATTTGTCACTTCTAGTTAAAGATGTTCTATTTTTTTTCATTTTGAACGGACATAAACTTCCATAAATTGATTTTTACACATTTCTCTGCTATATTAAAGGCAAGGTCAGTACATGGAAATAATTCCTCACAGAAGTACTTTGCAGTCATGTCAGACTCCTTTTTGATAAGTGAATCCAGCAGATTCCTGTAAGTATCTAATCTCAATGCATTTTCTGCAGCCTATAGATGCAATCTGATGTGACCTTAATGTGACTACCCCAGCTTTTCTACAAACTTTTAAATTAAAGTACAAGTACTCAGAGATCACCACTTGATCCCTATTTCAGAACCCAGAGAGATGTGTACCCTGTGGGTCTCAACGACTCTGTTATATCAAGAACACTC
The DNA here is from genome assembly GCA_016584745.2 of Phylloscopus trochilus trochilus. Lineage (NCBI taxonomy): Eukaryota > Metazoa > Chordata > Aves > Passeriformes > Phylloscopidae > Phylloscopus > Phylloscopus trochilus. The sequence goes on along the minus strand of WQNJ02000015.1, from coordinate 14,216,435 downwards.
CACAGCTGTATTCTGGCAGAAAGTGGTGATGTCACAGCCACAGGAAAGAAAGCAGAGGCCAGGAAGAGCCATGGTGTGGTCTGCTCATCCCAGCGGATTGTAACTCTGTCAATTTCCACCATTAAAAATGAAGGAAAGGAAAAAATTACTTGATTCACTGACACCTTTTTGATGGTATAGATGTGGGTTGCAGCATGCACTTGCTGAAGAAGAAAGGCAAAACCAAGTGTCTCCTCACAGGCTACCAGCTCCTTACCAGAATTTGTATGCACCACTGCTGTGCTTTGCTGGTTGGTAATTATCAGACTAAATAATCTCTTTTTTTAGGTGAAAAGCAAAACCTATCAAAAAGAAAAGATTTCCAAGAAAAATTACATGTCTCAGTCCCTCTGCAGCTGAAAGAGGCTTTGCAGTTTTTAAAGTATTTTGAGTTTATGTTCCCATCCAATCCAGAATTCAGACCGGACATTTAGAAAGTAAGTGCATTTCTATCAAGAAAAAAACCCCAAACAACAACAACAACAACAACAACAACAAAAGAAACCCCACCTGGTATTGTTTGAGTTTTAAAAGGTCAAAAGCAAGCCCAAATTTTCCACTGGCCCTTTAAATTTTATTTATATTTCTTCCAGATAATCATTTGCAGAAAAAATCCAATTAACCAGATAGGTTCAGACACATTGTAAGGACCCCAGGTCAGACCCCATAAATATGGGTGTGAATAAGTAACAAAGATGAAGAGAAAATTCACCACCCCAAAATACAATGGGGAAATACCTTTTCATTCTGACACCTTGCATGAGTTATATGAACAATATACAGAGGTCTTTGTGCAGAGCAGTAGTCCCTCCCAATCATGCAGCACATTGCAGCAATGTGGCAGTTTATTTATTTCCAACTTCACTTTTAGCTTCTTAATATATGCAGTCACACCAGCATTGAGAATTCCCCATGGAAACACATTCTGCTGATGAAAGTCTGAAGAACAGGTGGGAAGAACAGATCCCTGGCTGTAACCTCACATTCAGCCCAGTTCTAGATATTAGAATGAGTTCTTAGAATGACAAGCTTTTATAAACACTGGGCACACTAAGGTCATCAAGATAAACACTGTTAAATGAGGTTTATGTTAACCTGTCCTTGGCTTGGGCCCGGGTCCCTCTGCAGTGGCAATGACCAAATACTGGTGCAGTAGCTCCAGATGAAGGAAATCTCCCTGTTCTCAGCTTATTTCAGTGAGTGACTGTGTCCATCCTTGAGGTCAATGCTTAATACACACTTCCCTACCCTGGCATCCTGAAAACATAAATTCTGCAAACTGCAGCATAAGCATTCTCCTGACTTCTCCTGGTAATTGGTTTTATGGATACTAAGAGCTGGACGAGTAACATAGCCTGCACAATTTATTGCTATAGTTAATTATAGAGAGTGTACACGTGCAGCATGGGACAAAGAAAGAAGGATATACAAGTGCACACATGTACAAAGTATCCCTATCGCCTTCTAATGAAAGCCCCACACAAAATTTCCTGAAGTACTTCCAGCCAACATCTTAGAAAATGCAATCCAATCTTAACATAGTTAGTACCCTCACAAAGTAACCTTTTATGGCCAGCTTTAAAAGTATCTGGCTAGGCATCAGCACTTACATTTAAACACTGAACATTTTGAGCCACAAATTCTGAAATCCTTTAAACAAGGTGGAAAATGAACACTGTGGTTGCTCACTGTAGGAAATAAAGAAACTTCACCAATGGCTTGGTAAAAACCAGTCAGCTTTAGTTATGTCAGTCAGAAATTATTTATCTCCTGTGCTTCTCACTCAAGCACGACATCTCTCTTAAGGTTACCAAGCCTGCCTTCCTTCACTGAAAAGGATGAAAACTCAGTAATCAGCAAACACCCATTTCATCCGCCTTAATTTTTTGTCCACAACCTGTTCTTCAATTGGCTTTTAAATTAAACATTTTTTCCCAATTTCAACAGTTCTACAACATGTAGAATTAGTCAAATTAATTAGTTAAATTAGCAACAGGCAAAATCATCATGCTAAGATGTACCTATTTATGGGCCAGGTCAAAAGCTCAATTAACTTAACTACTGGCTTAGCATTTAATTCAGTGTGCCTCAGTCCACCTCTGTGTTTGGTTTGGGACCAGTTCCCTCTCTGGCACTGGCTCGACAGCCACACAAAAAGGGAGGATTCCAGCCCTTGGGGAATGTGTCCTGAGCCTTTCCAAAGGAGTAGCAAGACAGACTCCTCTGTGTATGCAGGTGAACCCACAGAGGATGATGCCTTTTGGAAGTCAATCCATGCTGGGAAGGGGAGACAGCCATTGCTGGCGGCTGAGAGTGGCTTCCCTGACAAATTCTATTATTCTCGTCAGGATGAATGGACCTTGGAAGCCCCTTCTACTGCAATGCATGCATTTTTTTCTGCCACAGAACTGCTGGCCAGGGCAGGGTCATGTCTGAAATGCCCTGGGATATTGTCTGATTTCATACATATGCTTGAGAGAATCCTGCTGCTTTCAGCAGCCCTTGGTATGGGACAGCAGAGATTTGATCATTGTTTGGGAAGCAGTACATTTACCACAGAATGATGTGGGTTTGAAAGGACTAAAAGATCATCTAGTCCAATCCCTGTGCCATGGGCAGGGGCACCTTCCACTAGACCAGGTTGCTCAGAGCCCCATCCAATTTGGCTTTGAACAGTTCCAGGGGTGGGGCATCCACAATTTCTGTGCAAAACCTGTGCCAGTGCCTCTTTACCCTCACGGTCAATATTTTGTTTCCAACATCCAGTTTAAATCCACTCTTTGTTCCTTTGAAACTATTTCCCCTTGTCCTGTCACTCCATGCACTTGTCTTTAATTGACTTCTGTTGTAGCAAAACCCAGTTCAGTCTCTTTGAACTTCAGAGGGACCTGAACTTTACAGTTTGATACCTATGTGGCTCACTAAGCTTTTGGAGCAACAATAAAAGGACAAATAATCCTATTTTCAAACTAACATTCTCAGTATGGCTAAACCCAGTAAGTAATGGCTTGCAATTCCTTGGATTCTCACCTGGATTTATTGCAGAGCTGGGAAGATGGCTTGGCTGTGGCTTTGCTTTGTTACAGGTAAACCAGAGCTGCTGTGCGTATGCTCCAAGGGATGTGCTGTAAGGACAGCAAGCATTAAAGGGAGCTGCTAGAGGGAGGAAGATTACATATATGAGCAGCAAAACTTAGCTGCAGCTTGGGAAGAAAGAAGGGGGTACATACAGTTGTTCTAAACTAATGAATTAATCTACCATCTGTTTTCTCTTCCCTTCCAAACTATTCATCTGTGTGCCCTTTTTTAGTTATTTTCTCACTTTTCCATCCATCTGTCTGCCTGGATCAAGTCAGTTTATTATGAAGATTATTATTATCATCAATATAATATAGCAGTGCTTCAGCACATATTAATACCTGAAAAAGACTGAAGCAGAATGTAATAAAGGGTCATTGGATAAGGTGCTCAGTCAAGGATTAACACAGTGTGAAACTTGTTCATTGAACCAATGCCGTGGGAAGCATGAGGCTCCTGCACACATCTCCCATCAGCATCCTGGGGTCTAGAAAGCCCATGCAGATAAGTTCCTTCTGCTTCAGTTTCTGTGGCTGCAAAAAGTTCTGCCACCCTTCCCATAAGTCTCCTCCTTCATGGAAATGAGTTTGCTGCTTACAGCAGAGAAAAATTATGCTGTCCCTCCTCTTCAAACCTGGAGTCAGATCTTTTTCAGACATGCAGATTAGGTTGTTAAAAGGATTTTGGCTTCAGCAGGTGCAAAGAAATGCTTGGTACAACTCCAGAAGAAAAGCTACCCCTCAATAGGTGTCCTAGGTTGCAGTGGAAGATGTGCCCAAAGTATGTATTCTATCACCATCTTCATGAGCTGTTTGAAACCACTTTGGGGCAGTGTTTCCCTTGCCCCCTCCCTCTGGGCTATCTTCTGTTAATGGGCCATCAATGCCTTGCCCGTGACTCACAGGTAACTCCCTCCGGGAGCTATCTCTGTTTCATGGGCAATCAAGGACCCATTACATGACTCATAGAATGATATCAGCCCACTGTGAGACACTCTCCCCAGGGGGAGGAGCCAAGAATTCCCACCTGGATATAAAAAAAAATCTGGGATTTGGGACAGCAGAGCAGCCTTTACCCACTGGATTCCCAGAGGACAAGAGCTACCAGACCTTTCTACAGGATCACTGCTTCAACAAGACCACTTCATCTGGACTGCTACCACAGGGTGTCAAGTTGTATTATTGCATTTATTTTATTTTACTTTTTTTTTTTCTCTCTTCTCCTTTTAAATTGTATTTCTGACTTGGAGTCTCACTGGTTTTGATTTCAAACCAGCAAAATAGGGTAAACACTTCTGAAAATCAAGTGCCTATTTTCTGCTGGAGTCATGTGGATCCAGATATGAATTGCTCAAAATTTGCATCACCCAGACTAGACTGGTATCTGCTGTGCCAGGTGTTGTGTGTGAGTGTTGTGTGTTGTGTGTCATGATCACATAAAAAAATCAGCTCCTGCCAGAAATTTCCTTTAACAGCAAAGTTGTTTTCTAGCAGGATAAGGGCAAGTCTGGAGATGATGAGGGGCAGGTGTTGGGTAGCACAAACATAATGGGATGTGTCTCAATCTATCAGTTTAGGCACCTTGCACCCAGATAATAAATATCCACTGCACCAGTTGACGCCAGCCGCTCACTGACATCAAAGAAAATATTTTGCTGGTTTGGGCAGCTGAAAGACCAGTTGAAAATCTTTTACTTTCTTTCCAGCCTGGAGTTCTCCTGATGTGAGTGAAAAAGTGGCACGTAAAAGGTTGGGGTCCCTAACCATGGAGTCAGTCACCCTTTTTGCCAGCTCCTTATACAGAAGGGTAAGACAGGATTTTCAAGCTACAGTGGAGTCTTTGTAAACCTACTGCAACTACAAAGTGGACTGCAGAAGCCACTGAAAGCAAGCAGTGTTATAAATGCTTCATGGGCAGTTGCACAATTAAGGAAGAACTTGGGGAATTGTAGATGTACACAAATTTCTAGTCTGATTCTATGAGAAGAGAAGAAAACAAAAAATGTCATGAACAATTATAATGCCTGACTGGAACCCCAGAAATTGTGTGAGTGATAGAAAAGATGCCCCACCACTGTTTTCTTGTCTTTTCTCTGCCACTGGTAAGCTTTTCACCCTCAGCCAGCGGAAATCAGCTGGGCAAGGTCAGCTGAAAACAAGTATGAGACTGGCTTTGCTTTTCAAGGAAATGTAAAGGAAAGGACCTGGAAAGTGGGCACATGATGTCTTTTGGAAATGACTGTGCTCTTCTTTGTCCCGAAGCTCTTCACAGCATCACACTTCACTCCGCTTTTATCTGGAAGCAGGTTTCAAAATATATGATGGAATAATTGCTTTGTGCCAGACTGGTTATTCTAGCACAAATCCATGCTGTAAAGTTCAAGGGCATACTAGTGTTTTCTTAAAGGCAAAAACACTTGCTGCAGTCTGGAGATGTTCTGGTTCCAGAGTGAAAAAAACATGGAGGAGTCTGGCAGTTCAGTACTAGCAACAGGTTTGACAGCTGCCAAAGAAGGTAATAAAGTATATATGAAGGACGCCCCATTCCTGGAAACATTCAAGGGCAGATTGGATGGAGTTCTGAGCAGTCTGCTTTAGTGGGAGATGTGCCTGCCAATGGCAAGGGGGATCAGATTAAATCACCCTTAAAGGTCCCTTCCAAACCAAACCAAACCAAACCAAACCAAACCAAACCAAACCAAACCAAACCAAACCAAACCAAACCAAACCATTCTATGATGCTATCTATGGTTCTACTTTCTCCATGGCTGAGTTCTAAGCCCACCAAGAGGCTCTAAATTCTTGACCAGCAAACCCCAGGGCTGGCACTGTACACAAAGGACTTTACTTGAATTAGAAATCCTGCTGGAGCAAATGGGAAAATGGATAGTTGTAATGCTTCCCTGTGACTGCACACGAGATCAAGGCTTGACATCTGCACAGTGCAGTTTTAAAGCTCTTATCAATCTCCTGTGTCATTGCAACTTTTCCATGCCCTAGCTTATCAAGGGGAGCACAGTCATTTCAACTCCCCAGCGTGCTCTCATTGAAAATCTATACCAAAAGTTTTGGGTCAGTGGTCTGATAAAGCAGGGCTTTAGCACTGTGCTGTGAATTTCACTGGTGGCACTTTGTCAGTTCAAGAGCATTCACTGCTGTCAGATGGAGTGCAGGTGTTTGAGGTGGGCATTGCTGAACCTGCTTCCTTCTAAAGGCAGCAAAAAACTGCAGAGGCAGTTTTAGAGGCTTAGTTTAGAGGCTTCTCTACAGGCAGCACATGCCTTGTGAGCTGCTGGGAGATGAAAACATTTCTGCAGTGTATTAGTGTAAGCTCAGACCTTTGGCCAGTCTCAACAGGGTGGAAAGGAGCAGTCTGACTCACATGGTTTCTCCTTCAGTGCTATGCATTTTAGCACACATGCACAAAATATGTGCAGGCAGCATTTTCTCCTGTACCCACATTAATTTCCTACAAAGGCTACAAAATCTTTCAGGTGATGCTGAGGTAAGGATAGGCATTCTAGTAGGAAAGTAGCAAAGAGCCTCTGGACAGACTCAAAACCACATCAGAGATCTGTGGAAGGAATTTCTGAAACCCTTTGGAGTTGGGGTCATCTTTCAAACATCTCCATTGACATGTGGGCTGAGAAGCATCAGGAGTTCACAACAGTTTCCATGTGCAGCACAGCCACTCTGCACAGCAGCTGAAATAGTTGCACACCACTCATCGTCCTTCCTCAAATTTATTCCTGAGGGGCTGCCAACAAAGCCAAAACTATGGAACAATGGTGCATCATCTTTTTCTTAGATGCCAGCCCAAATCCTTCTGAGAACAGCATCATTTTGCAGCATCTGTCTCCAAGCTGTTCAAGCTGGAAGAGTGAAACAGTGGGACACACATATTTTTTCCAAGCAGCATCCATGCATTAGTACCAAATGTTCAACTAGCAGAATATAGATTTCTTCTTACTGAGGGTCATGGAACATGAGCCATTTTATAGCATACCCCAGATTCAGCTGCTGTTTAGTAACGTGCACAATCCATTCTCTTTCCCTGTAGTGATGAGGAGACAGATGCCACAAGGCTCTCTACCCAGCTGCTTGCATGGAATGCCTTTGTATTTACCTTGAAGAGGTTCATATCCCCTGCTGTAATTACCACTGTCCACACTACTTAAGGAGAATCCTGGGCCATTCTCCATTAATGGTCTCAGACATGTTGCAATACCTACCACTAACTGAGACCTCTCTGTAGACTTTGCTATCAGTGTTCCCATAAAGGCAGAGTAATAAATCACGGAACCATGGAATCACAGAATCATGGAATCATAGCATGGAAGGAACCTTTAAAAGTCATCCAGTTCCAACTTGCCTGCTGTGGGCAGGGACACCTTCCACTAGATCAGGTTTCTCAGTTATATATTATATTTTTATCTCTTTTATAAAGCCAGCCATAAATTTATACTAAAGAAAACTACTTATTTGCAAAACAGTTTTTGATGAGAGATATGGCAAAGCACTGGAACTCCTGTGACAAAGTAGTCTGAAGGAGAGTTAGGTCCAAACAGGTAACTGTCAAATGACAATATTATAGCAGAGAGGATCCTGCAATTTTAAAGTAGCTTCTTATAATAATATAATTTATAGTGGAAGCTAATCCTAGTTTTCCATTAAAAATTCAGGTTTTGTCACAATTGCATCATGCTTTAGCAACCATGATTTCCTTGAACAGCCCATGAAACTTCTAAACATGTGGAAATTCTGTTACATTTAGGTTGAAAAAACAGTGACCACCTTACTAGATGGGAAGTTTTGGATCAGAGTTTTCTAAAGCTGAAGCCATATACTGTTCTTCAGCTGGATGAAATGATGGCGGGGAGAAGGTTCTGGCAACACAGAGAAAAGGATGCCTGTGCTTTTGCCACCACCAGCACAGGTCACAGGACAGATGTGTGGAGGTTGCAAGGACAGACTGCTCAAGCATCCACCCTGCTTCCCAGGCCAGTTTGTACAGGCTACGATAAGGTTCTGTGATTGCAGGGGTAACAAGGGATCTGCAGACACAGTTTTGCTGTAGTGAGAGGTAAAGACACAGAGAGTGCTGTGGACCAGAGCTGCAGACCAGGGCTCACCCCTCATAAGCCAGTGTCCAGCTACTGCCCACAGGCCCTGTACATGTGGATAGGGCTACTTTACTCCAGAGGCAGGGATATGGAGGGATCTGAAAGCCTCCTCTGCTTCAGCTGCGAATTGTGTCAAAAGTTATTCTAGAGGGACTGCGCAGCTCCTTTCACTATATTGTTGTTGGCAGACCCTGGTTGAATCATCTTTGAATTTCAGTTTGTTGCATTTATTTTCAAGACATTGAAACTTTCATATTCTGCCCAGAACAAAAGATCAGAATTCATCCATTTTATCTTTGTAGTGAATTGAACTATCCCTCACAGAGGGAGGCGAGACATACCAGCTACAATGGATGGTGAGCAAGGACAGCTGCTCCTTTTATCTGAAAATAAAAAGTTTTTTAAGCATCATTGCAATGTGTATCCAAAGAAAGTATCAATTTTCAGGCTGTTTTTGTAACAACAATTTATTTTTTAAAAAGGAAGAAAAAAAATATTCCAGCTAGTTGTTACGTATTTAAAAGGAGAAAAAAAAAAATGGCAGATGAGAAATTCGAATTCCAAGCAGGGTAGTTTTAAAGAGGACAGATTATCTGGTTGTAAAGTCAAGGGTAGCCTCCTATAAATCTCACATGCATCTGTGTTTGAAGCCTACCAGTTACCATGGTTACCATGACATTGCTAGTCTTATTTATAGCCCTGCACTATATATATTGCTCTCCAGAAGGCATAAAACGGAGAGCTGACTGTGAAGGAATCTGGGAACTGCACATTAGGGACATAGAGGAAGTAAAGGTAATTAAAGACGGGCTGTCATGGTTTGATGTTGGCTTTTGCAGTGCCAAGCTGTGACACCGTCCTCACGTCACAGAGGCAGCGGGGAGGGAGGTGGCCTCGCGGCTCCTTCACCCATACCCGCTCAGAGGACACCCTCGGCAGGGGATAGCCCCTGCACCCTTTGGCATCTCTGGGGCAGGATTAACAGTGCTGCTTTGTGTTCCCAAAGGACAGAAGGGAGCCCATGGGTGGCAATGCAGGCAGGAGAAGTGCTGGGAAGAGAGAGTGGCCTCCTCTGATGTCAGTGTCCCCTAGGGCTGTGCCCCGGGGACATGCAGCTGCAGAGGGATGCAGCGAAGCAGGACACATTGCACACCGCTCTCTCCCAAGAGGATCTTATTTGGCTTTTCTTTCTCTCTGAAGCAGACTGTAACATACATGTGAGGAGTCATATGTGTGGGCATGGATATATATATATATAAAAATGGGTGTGTGTGTGTGTGTGTGTGTGCATATGTTCGGCTTTGCATGTACATATATGCATACCTATTACAAAGAATATATATTTTGTTATGAGGAATGAGAAAAATCAAGTCAGTGACAATGGTGAGTAATTGTAATATGGGATAAAGAGAAACTGGGAGGGAGGGACGCAGGAAGGCAGGAAGGCAGGAAGGCAGGAAGGAAGGAAGGAAGGAGAGAGAAAGAAGAGAAAAGGAGGAAGCGAGGCAGAGAGAATAGAGGGTGGTAAGAAGGTAAAGAACAGAGGAAGGGATGAATATTTAATAAAATGCTTCCCCAGTTTTTAATCTAATGCCACTTCCAAGAATCAGGTTGCTGCCTAGCTCAACTGCCAGCCCCAAGGGCAGTTTCAGCTGCCCAAGGGAAAATCGATTATATAAATACAAAATGTAAAGAAAAATATATTGAAAAGGGTAAACAACGACTTTGGCATCTGCAACGCAAAAAAACCCCAAAAACCAAAAAACAAACCAAAACAAAACCCCAAAACCAACCAACCAAATAAGCAAAAAAAAAAAAAAATCATATACTAGAGGCTTATAGGGTGTCTTCTAAAAAAATTCAGGGTTAATAATATTGGTGCAACTCCAAGCAGAAATTCTGAGGGAGGATTTGCTCAGGCTATAGCTGAGTGGAAAGCTTTCTGGGAAGCAGCTGCAAAAGAGGCCAGATTACCTTACTTAGGAGCTTGCACCACAGTTGCAAGACCATCTCTTTAACAGTGAGTGTTTTGCTGATTAAAGACCTGTGGGAATGAGTGGAAACTGATGCCTGTGGAAAAAAAATTGACTAAAGCCTGACCTAAACAAGAAAGGGGAGGTATTCTGTGACTCTGGCAATGACATTGAGATGTCCCTTTCAGCAATTGTATGGACCTTAACTGGCATATCCTGACATTCAAATATTTTAAAGATACATTATTTAAACTTGTTTTTGAAAATTCCATTATAAGTGCTATCTACTTAGCTGCTTTTAGAACCATAAAGACAGGTAATCCAAAACTCTTGGACTCTGACAGGGAAAGACAAAAAAGCAGGCAAGTAAACCTCCTTGTCATCTGGCATTTAATAAAACAATCCATTCTCTGTAGTGTGCTTGGAAATAATTCCTACTTTGTTTCCAGTCCCCTTTTCCTGTTTGAAGTCTGCAGGCTAAGATTGAATTGTATTCCCTATTATTAGATAAGACCAGGTAGGGAAGAAGGAAAAAAAGCCCTGAAAACAACCCAATGAAAAAATATTAACCTGAAGAGGAGACTAAGCCAGAGCTAGACGCTGTTCTCACTGATTAAAAACAAACAAACAGACAAACAAACAAACAAACAAACACTTAAACAAAAAACCCCAAAACCCCAAACAAACAAACAAACAAAAAACACCACAGAAAATTTTCTCTTTAAAGTCACATAATCCAGGAACTGAATGTCCCAATAAAATAATGTGGGTGCATGGTGGCTGAGCTTCAGCATGAATTATGGTGTCATGGTTTATGCCTCCACATGGATTTTGCCCCTCAGCAGCTACTTATGCCACATCCATACCAAAGCAGACATTACAGCATCATTGTACCTTTGCTGTTGTCTGAAAATTACTACATAGCCTAATGCCACTGCAAGCTTTTCTTATTGACTAAACATAAATTATTGAGGAAAGTAACTGAGGGAACTCCAAGAGAGCAGAGATGATGGTCTCTTGTAACTAGACACTGTCTGTCACTTGATGTGATACTTCTGACCTGATAATTTGATATAATGCTTATAATCCAGGATACTCCTCTAGGAGTCTATAGTTTGGAATCACAGAAGCATAGAATGGTTTGGGTTGGAGGGCTCTTTAAAGATAATTTGATTCTAACTACCACCACCATCTAGTGCTCCACCTTGGGGCCACCCACTAGATTAGGTTGCTCAGGGCCACCTACTTTACATCCAACCTACTTTAGGATTTAGGATTCAGGACTAAGGATCTACTTTTGTTCAATGCCCCACAAGACACACTAGAGAGAGAGTGGGAGAATCCATGTACCAAAAGGAGAACAGATAAATCTTGAGGTGGCAGCAGCAAGGACAGTTTTTACATTCAGTTGAACCTGTGCAAGAAAAGAGAGGAGGGGAAATCACTGAAGCTGGAATTCAAATGGCTTTACATCAGTCTAAGTTGATTTTATTTTTAAGTTTTGTTTTTACAGGGAAACCCTGTGGGAAGCAATATTCCTGTTGGGTTCTAAGGAAAAGTGATTCCTCTAGTAACTATTCTGAAACATACTGACTTTTTGATAATGACTAGTGTTTTGCTTCATGTTTTTGAGTCGCACATATATGAGCCCTCCTAATCACCACAATTCTGGTTATAAAAGAAAGTGGACTTTTTAGGGAGTCCTTGAGGATACAAGGTGCCACATTCTTAGTAATTCAGTCAGAAAATCTCTGACCCTAACCCTGGAAAACATATTGCACTTGTCCTCCTGAGGCATAGGATTTCCTCCTTTCACCCTAGTGTAACCCTCTGACTTTTTAAACTTGTCCACATGCACATTGAAATATTAGGTGCTGCTGGGCATTATCTGGGATGCTGGGTCAGCTTCAGCAGTTGGAAGCCATTAGACATGGTGGCTGACATTGTGATTCTATTCTGCATTCATCCCTTTTTCACAGAATTAAGAACAAACAGAAGTGGGGATGCAGATGTTACCAGCTGTTCGCAGTGCCAGCACAGGCTGTGTGCTCCAGGCACTTCCTGTGCTGTAGCTCAGACCTGAGTTTAAATGTTGGAGGCAGAAAGACAAAGAACAACTTAGTTATGTGAGCAATCAATTCTTGGTTTATTGAAGAGAATTTAGGAAAATGATGCTTTCCATAAAATTGAAAGTGTTAACTTGGGGCCTGAAGTAAAATCTCATTAGATATTTGGGCTTGATGGTGAAAAGCTATTAATAAAATTTGTGACTTCTACCTTTTAGAATGAACAGCAATTTTTAGTGCCCATACTATGAAGCTACCTACAATCTACATTATCCAATAAAGACTTAATATCAGACTGCTGAGATGCCTTTTATTAGTTGTACTGATTTTAATCAGAAGAGGCAGCTTTCCAATGCAAAAGTTTAAATGCAAAAAAGAGAATGTGGTGGATGTGCCCAAGTTTTATAACACAGTAGCTATAGATTTTTAAACCTATAACATACATTTATTGCTTTGGAGTCAGAAGGATTTTTGTATAGTGCTACATTTTTCTCAGTATGCCAAGAAAGTAAACTTACCTTCCCACTGTTCTTCGATAACTTCCCATCTATTCCTGCTTATTGAGCTCTCAGCTTACCTGGACAAATTCTGTTTTGCAGGTTCAAAGGTTTCCACTCAGTACTCAGTGTAGAACTCAGAATAATTTCACCAGAAAACTGGTCCTGTTTCTCCCCAATGAAACCTTTTAACAAAACATTACATAGTGCAAACAGTGAACATCTGCCATAATGAACTCTGAGACTGAAAAAAGGCAAGTGTGCACCATTTCAAACACTCAATCATGCAGTGAAATCAGCAAATCTAAAATAAATGTTAAGATACTCAAACACTACTGTAAGCAGATAACAGCATGTGAAGAAAACCTGCATATAAATTTAATTTCTACAGCTGAAGTGGCTTAAACCAGTGTAGATCAATCAAGAGAAGTACCAGAAAGTGCCAAGGAGTTGAAAGAAAATGAAACACATTTCTTTCATCTTGGAAGCTGCAGGAAATCCTTGCAATTAGAACTCCAGGTCACAGTGGTTCTTCTTGTAGAACCTGATTTTTCTCTTGGAAGTGTTCCTCATTGTAGCGCTTTACTCTTGCAAAATTACTGCTGTTCCCTACATTTGTCATCACCCCTTTCACCAATGTCAACTCTTTAGCATTACTTACCCATTCAGCAGTATTTGGACTTTTACAGTATTTATAATCTTCTTCAGAACAAATGAAAGAGAATAATTTATTTATGCTGTGGTTCTTCTCCATTTCTAGTCAATGCGCCTTCCATGCTACTTGGCAAGCTGTCTTCTGATCATTAGTGTTGGAATTCTGGAAAGCTGATATTGGACATCCAGAGTGGCTCCATCTGACCTTTTATCCACCCAGCCATACTCAGAAACTGATGTAATCTTTAGTGAATATTAAAGCTTGCCTCAGGGCATGCAAATTTATGTTGTCAGGAAGGCTTCCGTATGGATCTGCTGAGGATCCCCAGGTTCCAGTTGTGCTTCAGCTTTGCCTCTGATGAACATAAAACTTCTTTCATGACAATCTCTGCCAAAATTCTTCAATGCGTCCTTTCTGTGGCATGGAGGAATTATATATATATATCAATCTCTCTATTGGCAACAGGGATATCCTGTAAAACCTGTGACTCAGTAACTTGGGTTACAAAATTAGTCTTAGGTTGATTTACTTGAATTTCCTAAACTGTTTCTTCCTTCCACTTTAAAAAGTATATCTATAATTTATTAATAGTCAGCATAGTAATAAGAACTCTCACATTCCCAGTAAGTTTTTGCCAGTATTGTTATCCTGAAAGCAAAAAGCAAAAGCCAGTGCTCTGGAGCTACTAAATGTTGACAGGCAACACCAAGCAAAAGTGTCAAGTCTCTTTTCCCAAAGACTTATTTTTCTAATTGGATCTGGGAAAACAGCTTTTTGGTTTGATCGGTCAATACAGGCAGTTTGACAAACCTAGTTTTATTCATTTCAAACCCAAACGGTGTATTTCATTGGGGGGAAAGGAGTGAACAGCATGAAAACATCACAGATTTTGGGAAGAGATGAAGAATTGTTTTAAATATGTGTCATACCTAGGAAGAATCCCAGCGCCAGGATCTTAATAATGAGGTATCTTTAAGGTCCTTTCCTTTAAGGTCCATTCAAGAATGAGTTATTGAAATGCCATGTGTTACATTGAAGAAATGCAGGTGCCCTACATATGAAGCAGCCCTGGTCCCGTGTCTCTTCTGACATATGATTTGCTGCAAATTGACTTTCCTGGTGACAGGAATCTCTGTGAGCTGTTCTCACATTGCTGGTATCATTTTCCTTTTGTCTTCAATGGAAATATCTGCTTCTCTCTCCCCTGAGCAGAAATTCAAACAGGAGCTTTGCTGTGCAAATACCTGACTAATGAAAACCCTGGAACTTACATGCAACCTTAACACCATGAAAAAGTCAAGAAACAAGAAAAGAAAATTTTGAGAAGACAGAGACTGTCCTTTTGTTAGGATGAAAATGGCAAAAAAGATTTCACCCGAGGAAAGAATTAAGGACAGTTGATAAAATCATAATAACAACTTTTTAGGCAGCAAAGTGATCAAAGGGCCTAGTTAACAAGAGAAGTAATTGCTTTCTGTTTGTCTAAGCACAGGCTGTGTCTGTTATATCCTATAAAAAGTAATTGCAAATGGCATAATTTTAACCTCCAGTCTCCTGAGACATCATTGACAGTAAGGTTGTATGGTGCCTTACCCTTGACAAAAAAAGCAATTTTAATTTGGAAGCAGTATGCTGCAGCTGCTGCCTCCCTGAAGGTCACTGGGTAGTGGTCAATTCAGTGGCAGGATAGTTTAGGTTATCAGTGAAGTCCTTACTTCTGCTTCCAAGGTTTACTCAATATAGCTGATGCTGTGAGTGTGTGATTGCCACCCAGCAGAAATGATGTATAGATGCTGCAGTCAGGTATGCAGAGGAAGGTATTTTCCTACACAAGTAGATTAATCTTTATGCATCTTAATTATTTTAGGAGCATCAGTGACTTAATCAGGATGACCATGTAAAGTATTTCACATATTTATGAAACAGAGACACTAATTTTATTTCATTTTAAGTATAGTGGTAAACAGCTGAGGAAGGGAAAGGATTAAGTCCACTTTTGTAACCTCCTTCCCCAGTCTTTTGTCTGTGACCCATAGGGAATTAGCTACTCTGTGCTGTTGCTAATATCTGACAGCTGTGCGTTTGACAGAATCCCCTTGTGTGCAATGTGTCTCCTACTTTTAGGAAAAAAAATTACTACCACATAGTGTATCCCTGTGTGCACATATTAGGTCAAAGCAGCAAACCAAATTATGTTTTTTGGAATGCATGTAAGAAAAAGGGGGGATGAGAACAGTGTAGGAAGAAGAAAGACACAGGACAGTTATTCCCGTATGGGATGATGGTTAAAACTAATTTATAAGGTGGGAAAGGCAAAAGTATTATCTGGGAAAAGTTGGGGAAAGCTGTGTGTTGATCATACTCTAGGATGATATTTACAATGAAACATTTTAATGCATGAATATTATCTCCTCCTTGCGCTCTCTAGATTTTAATTCAGCATCTTCTTGACTAGCCAGTGCTCTGCTTCTGTAACAGGAGGCATCTGCTAGAGTACAGCACCTTTCCTGCCCTCTCTAATATGTTCTGGTGCTGCTTTCATGAAAAAGGTGCATTTCTGAAGCCCTTCCTTGTTTCTGACTTACTTCCCTGCTTACTGATTTATGTATTCTCCAGGCTACAGCTTGGCCTTCCCAGTTTCTCAGGCATAGAGGTTTCCATGGTAACCTCATGAGTGAAGGTAAAACCGTAGCAGAAATCAGCGTTCAGCCAAAGAGCTGCCAATCTGCAGGAAAACTGCCCAGGACTAGGTTAGGAGACATTGTGGAATGGTAAGTGCAGATCCCATCTGGGACATTCTTGGCTTTCTTAGCTGCCCTTTTTTACATTTCCTGCCTTTTCCCTGTTGCCCTGCCGCTTCATCTCACCAGACCTTGTGTAGCACCCCAAATATACTGTCATAAGACACTGGGTGTGGGTGTCCTGAGGCTGCCCTGCCAAGCCTGCACCATCATCCCTGGAGGATTTATCGCTGTGGCAGCTAGGGGAGCAGAAATAGGGAGATAAGCCCTTCAGCTGGCCCTACTACTCCTGCTGAACTGCAGCTTGTCAGTCTGGACTCCAGTTTCACTTAGGAGGTGAACACAGGGTCAGAGGTTGTGATCTGTCACCTTGTGGCAGCGTGCAACAGGAGTCTAAGCCAGAGAGGAGCCAGTCATTTTGTTTCAGGTGTTTGTACTCCTGCCAATAACCTAACTAGATCATCCACTCTTTACAGATAACCATGAGTGTTGAAACTTTTCTAATAGAATCATAAAATAATTTCAGCTGGAAGGAACCTTTAAAATCATATCAGTCCAACTCCCCTGCCGTGGGACAAGGACATTTTTCACTAGTTCCAGTTGTTTGGATTACCATCCAGACTGACCTTGAATATTTCCTGGGAATGATCACCCACAGTTTCTCTGACCAATCTGTGCAACTTTTTCACCATCCACATAATAAAAAAATATTTCCCCAATATCTAGTCTTCTTGGTTTGGAAAGACAGGTGTCTGCCAGGGAAAGCTGAAGCTCCCCTTGGAATGGAGAATGTAAACCCCCTCTGTACAAATTATTATAATTTTGCGATTAGGGGCTTTCAGGCAAAGATATGGGAATAGGAATAATAGTTCTTTACTAGGAATATTAAAAAAATACTAATGTAATAGTACAAAAAAACCCAAACAAGCCCCTCCCACCATCTTTCAAGAGCAACTGCAATGAATTTGGAAGGAGCTGATTTTTTGACTCTCTTAGCTAGAACTCCCTTTAGCACCTTTGATTTCCCTTGGCTAGGGAAATCAAAAGGATAATGAGAAAAACTATCAGAATATCTTTTACAACTGATGACATCCACCCTGGCATTCCCCAGTCTCTAAAGATGTTTCTCAGCCAGTCTTCTGATTCCTGCTTAATTTCCTCAATCATGTTCTTAATTTCTTGGATGGAATCAAGGATGCTGCGGCCTCCACTGGATAGACTGAAGCAAGGCATCGCTTTGAAAGTCCTCACACTCCTGCTCATGCTCTACCCAACAGTTAGCAGGAGCAAAAACCACAGGAGTCCTGGCCTCATGCTGGGGGATAGTAGGATGTCTAAAAACAACAAAAAAATATAAGTAGAAAAACAACATTTAAAACTCATTGGAAGAACCTATTAAACATTTTAGATTCAGGGAGAACACAGGATTTGGGTCTCCCACTTCCTTTGCATACCATTGCTCTGGAGGAAGCAAGGGCTACATCATCAGGTCGTGAAGGTAAAAGTGGGGCTGCATTCAGGGCCTCCTTCTCCTTAGGTGGAACATAAGGTTTAACCCATTTTTGTGGAACTCATTTCAAATGTGAGGGAGTGGGCATGTAGGTGTATCCTCAACCCCAAGTGACTAAATCAAAGGGCCTCTGGACCTTCCAGGTCTCAGGGTCCTTTGCCAGGACTGACAACCTCTCTTCAAACTTCAACCGCTGACTCTGGTTGAAGTGCCTGACAACAGGAGGGTTGAAATTTTCAAATGAACACTTGAGAATGTTCATAGTAAAAAGAGCTTCACAAAGTTGTTGGTGTGGACTGTTGATCTTGACATCCCCTCTCTTTTGTTTTAGGGTTTTCTTGAGAGTACAATGGGTTCTTTCTATTACTGCCTGACTGGTGGGGGAGAAAGGGATAGCTTTGTGATGTTCAAACCCCCCGCTCCTGCAGGAAATTACTGAACTCCTTGGAGGCATAAGTTGGACCATCATCAGCTTTAATCACTTTGGGGATCTCCAATGTGGAGAAGGCCTGCAAAAGGTGTTTCTGTGCATCAGTGGTCTTCTCCCCTCTGTGTGAGCTGAGGAATAAACTACACCAGAGAAGGTATCAGCTGACACGTGGACATATTTAAACTTCCCAAATTGGGGTATGTGGGTGACATCTGTCTGCCAAACCTCACAACTGCCAAGCCCTCTCAGATTAACTCCTGATCCTAATGATGGTAGGGAGAAGAGAGTTCAGACAGGTATTTATGATCACCTTGGCTTGATCTCGCCTTAGATGGAATTGGTAGACAAAAGCTGGAACATTTTGATGGAACTGTTGACGGCTTAACTTGGCCTGTTGGAAGATGTTAGGAAGGCCAGCCAGCTGCATAGGAGCGGCTAGTTGCTCTGCAGTTGCCCCCTGTGATGAGACCTGGAAGGTCTGTGTGTGACCTTAAATGCATTGTGTAGTAGGATTGCTCTTGGTGGGACGAATTAGCTTTGAGAGCAAATTAAAAATAACCAGATTTGAAACCTCTTTGAGAACCACATTCTCAGCTCTGGACACTACCCCTACTACATAGGCTGAATCAGTAACAATGTTTATTGGTTCCAAGAACTTCTCAAAGACCCTGACTACTGCGTAGTACCACAATTCAGCAACCTGAGGGGAACCTTCAACTATCTCTACATCTGTCTCCCACTGCTGAGTCTGAGGATCCCTCTGAGTCATCATGGATTTGTGGAATCTTCTGGATGCATCTGTGAAAACTGTCAAGGCTTTGAGAGTTTGTGACTTTGCTTTTCTTTAGGGATCAAATTAAACTCAGAGTTAAACAATTTATGGCCAGGACAATGACTTGAAATTTTCCCCGGGTAGCTGTCTAGAGCAAACTGTAACATTTCGTTTTCACAGAGCAATGGCTCCAAAGCCTCATTCATTAACCTTCTAGTTGACAATTTAATTGGTACATGAATGCATGTAAACTCACATCCCACCAGCAGTCACATCCTGACCCTAGCCTTGCTGATCAGCTGGGCCATCAACCCTTGTGTCTTGGTGATACTTTTGGACATTTGATGACCAAGGAACACTTCCTCTATGATCAAGAGTCGGTTGCTTTTGGTCATTGTCCCACTGAAAAATGAGCCCATGGAGGTGTGGGAATTTTCCCAAAATGATGAAATTGAATGGGAGGTCTGGCTGGCAACAATGGGCCTGCCGGCTGGACATTGCCAATTGTACCTTCTCCAATGCCTGCTAGGTCTCTTGAGTCAGAGCCCTCGGAGAATCTAGCTCTTCTCCCACCTTTAACAAATAGAAGAGAGGGACTAGGTCCTCTGTAGTAAGACCTAGCCAGGGTCTGACCCAATTCAAGGACCCACACAACTGCTGGAGATCCTTCAAAGTCCTAGGCCTATCATTGATCACCAGCTTCTGGGGTGTTATTGTCTGGTTGGCAATCTCAAGCCTTAGGTACCTCCAAGACAGCAGCCTCTGCACTTTTTCTTGCTGCAACTCAAATCCCGCAGCAGTCAGAGCCGTAATAGTTTCCTCCAGTACCTTTGTGAGCATGTTGTCTTTGGGGGCACAGAGGTGCACGTCATCCATATAATGAAGGATGACAGCTTCCTCCTTGGCACACACTGGGGCGGTATTTTGGCAATGTACCATTGGCAAATAGTTGGACTGTTTTTCATCTCTTGTGGTAAAACTTTCCAGTGGTAACACCTCCAGAAGTTTTCCTCTTGATGGAGGGTACAGAGAAAGCAAACTGCAGGGCATCGGCTGGGTCTAGGGAAATTTGGAAGCAACAATCTTTTATATCAATGATGACCAGATTCCAATTTTGGGGGAGCATTGAAGGGGATGGTATGCCCAGTGGAAAGGAGCCCATGTCCTCAATAACCTTGTTAATTTTTTACAAATCGTGGAGGAGGCGCCACCTGTCCTTCCCCAGCTTTTTGATGAAGAACACCAGAGAATTCCAGGGGTTATTAGTTTCAACAATGGCTTTTAGCTAATTGCTCCTCCAGGAGCTCATTGAGTACCTTCAATTTTTGTTTGTTCAGCAGCCACTGGTCCAGCCAAACTGGGATATCAGTCAGCCAATTCAGTTTCTTGATGGGACACTCTTCAGTGGTCACAACTGAAAATCCTGGGGTTTTTTTAATCTGTAATTCAAGCTCCCATTGGGACATGGCATTTCTTCCCCAGAGGGTATAACCAGAATCAACAACAAACGTGCATAAAGAAGCCAATTTCCCACCTGGTCTCTCAATTTACATAATGCTCTTTGATCTCTTGGCCAATTTTGTCCCCCCAACATCAGAAACCTTGCCAGCCACGGGTTGCAGCTCCCAGTGTGTTGGCCATTTGTGTGGTGGAATGAGTGCTGTGTCTATCATTCCTCACATCTGGAAAAGGTCCTCTTCCTTCTTAAGTGTGCACCAGATCAAAGTTCCCCCACCACCTCAGCCCAATAGACAGAAAGATCAAGATCATCATGAGGTCTGGGCGCTGATGGTGGTAAACTGGAAATTGGAATAGCTTGCATTATTACTTGACCTTTAGGAAGGAAGAAGGAAGGATGGACACAATGTGCTAAGAGAACGATTCTCTCTGGCTCTGATGATAAAACGTCAGGAGCAATCTCAATCTCAGAGTGTGTGTGTTTTGTGCCCCCAACAACAAGGTACTCGCTGTCAGTCTGGTGTAAGGTTGAAACTTCTTCAAGGTCAAATGTTATTGTGTGCCAGTCCAGTGAAGAAAGACTATGGAGACAGTAAGTTCAAGCCTAAAAGGCTCGTATCTACTCTTTGTGATGATGAAACCAGAAGGTTTCTGAGGGTCCCATATTTTTAAAGAATCATCTCCCCCTCCAACCCCCCCAACCTGGCAACCTGTCCCATTTTTCTCATCACATGGAACAGCCTCATGCTCCACCTTTAGTTTTTTGATGTTGGAGCAGGTCCCCATTCCCCTACCCCCTTTCTGCCAGTGTGTATGATATTTTCTTTTTGAAAGGACAGAACTGCATTATATGTCCCTCCTGCCCACACTGGTGACATTTGACCCTCCCAGCCACTGGTGGTCGAGGTGGAATGGTGGCTGGTGCTGCAGTGCAACTTCTTAGCCTGGGTCCTTTCCACTGATCTCCCAGGTCTATGATGGCCCTCTTTGTGCATGTCTCAACAAGGAGATCCAGGGTTGGTGGTGAATCAACAGGAGGTCCCAAGATGATCATCTTGCAAATATCATTAGCATTGATTTGTGCCACCTCCAGGATTATCTTTTTTTGCAACTCCAGGTCCTCCATCTGACTCTCCACCACTGCACAAAGCCTGTCTATGAAATCTAGGAAGGGCTCAGAGAGAATTGTTTAATAGCAACATAACTTTGCCTAGCATCTTTGGTGGGCATAATTTGAAAAGCCTTTTCAGCAGCTCCTTTCACGCTTTGGAGAACAGGCTGAGGTATTCCCCCAACTTGCTTGCATGCTTGATCCCAATCCCTTTGCTGCTTATATGATCTATTGTAACAGTATTCTTTTGTGCATCAACTGCACATTCTGGGGTATGCAAAAGCTCAGGAAGGAGATCCCTGAGTAACCTCTTCAATGTCCTCTCCCACAGAATATATTCGGCAGGGGAGAGGAGGCATGAAAATAAGTTCACATTTCATGAAAATGTTGCTTTTAGCAAGCCTTTAAAAAATTCACTTTTCTGACCAAATTCTTTCTGAGCTCTGCAAAGCTCCTTTTTATTTTGATATGAAAGATTCCCAGTTAGAATGGCTTGTCCTATGACTGTATGTAACAAGAGCAGCAGATTCCAGATTCCGATTCCAGATTCAGGCCCCCAGACCAGTCACTGCTGGGTTTTGGACCGTGGGAACCAGAAGTGCGACCATGTGAAGCAGAAGTTGGAAGAGGGTGGGCTGAGCGACACAAAAAGGGGGAGGAAATGTGGGTGGAGTTACCAAAGGGGCAGAGGTTCCCAGTGATGTCATTGGAGTGGAGTAATGGGTGGAGCCAGGGGAGGGGTCGGGTTGACTGACACAGGAGGAGGAGCCAAAGGGGCTGACTCAAAGGAAGGGGGGATACCCCAGGGGTAGAGAGAGTTAGGTAACAGGAAGGGGTTGGTTGGAGAGAAGGAAACAGTGGGAAAGGGACTGTGAGAAGAAGCAGCACATGGTGGGGGCCAAGCCACATGGCCACCGCCATTTTGTGCTCCCTGGGGGACATTTTGGAGAGTGGAGGGCAAACTAGATTGAGCCTGGGCATTTTGAACTGGGACAAAGGGAATGGGTTGAGGGTTTAGGGACAAATCTTTGGCAGCAGGCGTCTTGCTGCCAGGGCAGGGGTGCTGAGAAGACTTTGGGGATGAGGGATTGGGACAAGGGGTTTGGGAAGAAGGAGCTTTGGGAAAAACTGGGGAACACTGGGTTGGTTGTTTTTTCATTTTCTTTGGGTCCTTTTCTCTCTCTTGTTCACTTACCACAGTTTGGATTTTAACAAAGAATAGAAATCATCCCCAGAATGATCCCCTTCCTTGGTTAAGTTGGTCAATTTTGAACCTACAACGTACCAAAAAGCCACACTTCTAACATTCTTAGGAGACACACCCAGAAAATGAAGAAACAGCCAGCAAATAAAACTTTTTAACAAAGCCCAAGAAAAATGCATTTCTCCCTCCAGCAGGGACTTTACAACTTGGAGAAAAACCTCCCTGTATTGTTCAGCCTAGCGCCCACCTTGCCTACACAATCACGGATCCTCCCTCCCTTGCAGTAAAACAAGAAAACAAAAGCAAAATTAAAACACAGGGATCCTTTCCTGGGTACGCAGCTGACTCAGTGGCTTCCCTGGCACCACATGGCGTGTCCGCTATGTGCACCCTGTGCCCCACCCCCTTGGGGAAGACACCCATATCCATACCTGCCGTGCAGTCAGGTAACTCACCAAACTGATGGTTATAGAAATAAAAGGCTGCAAGGACGGTCTTGGAAACTGAGACAGACCTGTCTGGATGCTGAGGGGCTGCCCCTGCTGGCCCGCTGTGACCAAAAAGTGGACTGGCTGGGCAGAGGTGCTGACTTTCACAAACTGTAAAAATCCTCGGTTGCCATGGGCTGTGCAAACGGCAGGAGGCCAGCAATGTTCCTCCAGTGTGGCAGGTGGGTGGCAGGCAGCCCCCCAAGGCGGCGCGGGCAAGCATGCAGCAGGATGCAGCAGGAGCCAGAGCAGGCGAGCACATGGGCAATCCCGGTGCAGTGGTGCATGTGGGCAGAACATGCTCCTTTTACTGCTCAGGTTCAGCAGACACCCAGCAGCGGCCCCCGGGGCTGTGCACAGCTACAGTGGGTTATGGCACTTGGTCCTGGCAGCCACGCTGGCTGAGGAGCAGCAGCAGTGATGGGCGATCTGCGCTGGTTGCGGCAGCTCTCTCCTGCATGGCAGCTCTCTCCCATATGGCCGTGCACCACGGCTGTCTCTCACACAGCCAAGGGGGGAGGAGGCACAGATCTTCTCCTAGCGCCATGGTTTCACAACTCTCTCCCCACGACGAGCAGCTCTCCTGGACACAGTCTTTTTGTCTGGGGTCTTACTACCCCATGGCAGTCCCATGCTGACATGGCTAGTAGATCCCCAGCTAGCTCTGATTCCCAGTTGTGCTAGGGTTCATTCCCAAATCTGCCTGCAGTCTTGGGTAACAGTGCAGACCAAGGTTGTTCTACAGCAGCAGGTGTTGTAGTGTCTAGGTTTCATAGCAAGGATGAGAGAAGGTTCTTTTCCGTATGATTTCTCAGAGACCTTTATTCCCCAAGGGGTGGGGGGGGTGTGAGTGATGAAAAAGAGGTGGAAATCAAGCCTGTGCCCACTTTTAAACCGGGGGTAGAGGGCATGAGGCATCGAAAGGAGCAGGGTCAAGCTGTTGGTTACTGCAGGGAGAATTCACTGTCATCACCAGAGTCCAGTCCTAGGGATCTACTACCATCTGCTCCTGTGCCTGGGAATCCTAAGCTCATTTTTCTTTCCTGCCCTGCTGGGAGCCAGGCCACTGCTCTCCTGTCCCTGCCGCTTCTTTGGTCTTTTGCTACACTGTAGCCCCACACCCTCAGCCCTACCAGGACATCCCAGCAGTTCCTGCCACCACCTCGGAGCTTCTGCTGCATCTCATCCACCAGCCCGGGGTTTCTGCTCATTCCTGCTATTCCAGCTGGGTGCTCCTTAGAGTCTTGCAGAGGCATTGGGGATCGACTGCCCCAGGGTTTTGTGAAGCAAAGCATCTTCTCCATCCCTTCCTGTCTTGGCTGAGAAGGCCATCACGAGATTCCTGATTTCTGTTTTGTTGTTAATGCCATGGTTATTGTTTGTTTGTCTTGTTACACATACTACTAAAGAACTGTTATTCCTACCTTCATATCCTTGCCTGAGAGCCCCTTAATTTCAAAGTTATAGTCATTTGGAGGGAGGGGGTTTGCAGTCTCCATTCCAAGGGAGGGTCCTGCCCTCCCTAGCAGACACCTGTCTTTCAAACTAGGACATCTGCTTAAACTCACAAATCTAGAGCATATTGAGGAAAAAACATTTAGAATTGGTGGAACTCTAGGGAACATGTGGAGTCATGCAATTCAGATTTATTTTAACTATAATTCTTAGTTCTCTGTATGCTATGCCAAAGGCAAAAGCAAACCTAGTTGTGGAGCAGTCTGGAAATAACCTGGAATACCTCGTTCCCTGCCCCTGCAGAGCTGGCTGCCAGCTACCAGCAGACATGACCTACAGGCATGCCTATTTTTGGAGATCTCTTTTGTTGTGGGAGCAAGTAATCAAGCTAAAGAAGGACAGTTTTTCTGTTCTGAAATGTTCTTCTAGGAATGCACTGCCCTCACCAAATGGTGGAAGTAGTACTTTGGCCTGATTTCTCAATACAGTAGGGTTCCTTCAGATCCAGTAACTGGCTAATCAGCTTCGAAGAGGGACGGACTGTTAATAACTTTCAAACCTCCTGATCATTGGACCTGCTTCTTCTCAGAAAGGGAGACGTCAAACAGCTCTGACATTCTGCAGTACACAGTAAAAAATCTGACCCTGTGACAGCAAGGCAGTGAGAAAGACTTGTTATGGTCAGTTGGGGAAAGGCTGGAGCAGAAGCTCTCTAACAAGAACATACATAAATTGAAAGAAAATGATCTCTCTGAGGTGTTTTCTGAATGCTTTGTTATTCATTAGTCCTGTCCTACCAATGCATGATGTGTTTGCTCTGCATTTGGTATTATCCCACAACTGACACAATAAAGAATCACTAATACACTAAGCTGAAAACTTGTGTCTCCATCTGCCAGGGATTAGCCTCCAGAAAAGAGAACTATATTTTGCATTAAATGCTAGGACAACAATTACTTCTTACAATAAGCGCTGGAAAAATCAGGCTACATCTCGCTCCTCTGAGGAATGACAAGTTTCTCACTGTCATTGCTCTGATTACTTGACTGAAAAAAAAACTGCATTTTTGTAGCTCTCTTGATGTCAGCCCTCGAGCCACCTTGACAAAAAATGCACAAAACACTGTGTGATGCAACTTGGAGAGTACAAAGCAAGGATTTGATTTTAATTATTGTGAGTATAGATTTATGCAACTGACAAGATGACAGAGATAGAAACACACCAAAAATCTGACTGAGACATGTGCCATTGATGTAGGCAGACATCAGTGCATTCTTTTGTCTCCATCTTTACACTTTATGTTGCATTGGGAAAAGGTGTGTAGCAGAGACACTCCTAGGAGCAGGGCTAAAGGACCACCACCTTTTCAGTTTGGTCTTCATTCATGTTTGTAAAAAACACAGCTGCAAGCCATCATCATTTTGACAGCATCATGTGTATCAGCACTGGTAGAAAGTCACATGTGTCAGGGCAATGGGGATTTTGCCTACAGACTTGAATTATTCTCCCTGGACACAGTCTGTGAAGATTTCTCAGATTCAATGTCTCATGGATACCAGGTCAACCGAAGTAGCATTTTGTTCTCATTGGATCCTCTTTGCCTGGATCCTAAAATTAGAGAAACAAAGCAGTCTCATGAAGATCTGCCTCCTCAGAATGTTTCTTGGTTTGCTCTGACATGCCCCAGCACTTAACCTCAGCTGTGGAAAATGCTAAGCAGTTTGTCAATTTTGGCACAAAAGCTATTTTACATGGTGTTCTAGGATTTTTTTCTTCTTTCTGGCCCCTTCTTGTGGAAGTTTGCTGTTGTATCTGTAAATAAACGTGCAGTTAGAGCCTACACTGAAGCTGCCTGAAGCTTGAAGCTGTTTATGGTACTAACAAACACTTTAACTGTTTCCTAATCAGTATTCTTCTAACCTTAACAGGCAATTAAGACACCACACACAGTACATGTGCCAACTTCTAGAATGCCTTTTGTGTGCTGGAATTAACATAGCATGTAGGAAATGCCTTGTGAATAAATTAATCTAATCTGTTGTTTTGGCATTACATTTTCATTCATTTCTGCAGATTTATGTGACCATCTTACTGCTTGGAAAGATACACAGACCTTAAAGGGAAACCTTCCTTCTGAACCTCAGCTCTGACTTCTGTAGCTGCTCTGTGCCTTCGTAGTTGCAGCAGGAGGTTGTCTGAAGCCTGCCAGAATTTCCCTAATAATTGAGGTGTGGAGCTGGATCTCTCTGACAGAGAATGTTAGCCAGGGAGTTTACAGCTTTGAGGGTTTTTTACAGCCTTTTTTTTTTCCAGTGCCTATTGCTGTACAAACAGAACAAAGTGGGGACTTGTCCATGGGAGCTTGTCTAGGGTGACTTTGTGATGCTTGTATCGCCAATCCTCTTTTCTATTTGTGTTGGATATTGTGTTCTGTACCTTTAGGACTGGTTCTGAGGGTGAAGCAGGGAGAAGGAGAAGCACGGGGTTTGTTTTGAGAAAACTGCCTGACTCCTACACATTTCTCTCCTGGACTGTGTTCGTCTGCAGCACAGATTGACAATGGGACAGAGATCTCTTTTGCTTTTAGTTAGTTTTAGCTAGCTGAGGCAGAGAAGCTCCCAGGACTGGATTTTTTTCCTTTTTCTTGGGACTGTTTAAACCTGCTCTGGACTGAAAAACCCAGAGAGACACCGGGAGCTCACACATGAGCCCCACTGGGGCCCAGGGTGGCATTTTCCAGCAGTGCTGGAGGGACTGAGACTGATAAGAGACTGAGAGAGAGACAAATTACACCCACAACAAGAACTTTCTCAATTTGTCATCTCACCTCAGAACAAGAGGTTTTATTTTTTCATATTATTCATTTTTTCTACTTGTGGGCACTTTGTTAAATAAATAGTTTTTTCCCTCTTCTGTCTGAGGAGCTTTTCTCCCGGACTGCCTGGGGGAGGGGCCGTTTGGGTTTGCTTCCCAGAGCCTATTAAGAGGTTTTCTCACAAATTTGCCCTAAACCAGGCCAGACCTGCAATCCAAGATAGGTGTAGGCAGCATTTTGCAAACAAGTGAATAGTTCAATAAACAGGAATCAGCAGTGCTACGTTTCCTAGGTGTTTCTCTCCAAGGTGACTGATGCAGCTAGGCATGATAACACAAGTGCTTGTGACAGCTTGGTTAGTAATTAAATGTATTTAAAAAAATTTCTCACCACTTGGGTCTTGCTTTATCATGTTTTTCCTGCAGTCAGCATCCCTTTATCAGGGGCTACATGGTTCCTCTCTCCTGCGCAGCCATCTACTAGTGGCTAGTCACCTTTTTTTCTCTACTGCCAAATGGAAAATTGTGATGGATGCAGAGGTCCTCAGGGAGCCATCCGCAGTCCTCATTTTTGTAGCTAGGGTGGACAGACTGGAAGCATAGGAGGTAGATAAATATGTTTGAATTGGGATTAAGCAAAAAATCACCACCTGATTGTGTTTTGTTGCTCTCAGCTTTTTCTTTCTGGTCTTTAGGGGTCTTCTGTGATTCATCAGGCAGAGGCAACTAAAGGAAGCAAAATAAATTAGTGTGTGTTTAACTCCTTACTATTATTGAGTAGAAGAGAGTAAGAAATCATGAACAATTATTTTGATCTTAGTGGGAATTTTCCTGGAAATAGAACATTGGTTTAGTGCCATTTAAAAAACACAATCAAATCAAGGTTATTAAAGTGAGCAGTTTAATTGCATTGATTACTTAAAGGATTCGGGGTTGTGGAGTGCTCCCATTCTGAGGAGGCAGGAACCTGATGTAACCCCTCTTAGTGTTAACCCTTCCCTTGACCCAAACCCCAAAACTCTAACCCTGGTATGCCCTATAAAACCCTGTTATACATGATATTAATGATTCAGGTAATTTGTGTTAAATGTTATAGTGAATAATTATAAATATGTAGGGGCTATTAAGCAAACCACATAAATTGTAAATATATAGAAGCTATTAAGCAATAATTGCCAGTTGCAGAAACCACAGAAGTAAAAAAATTAGAAAGAGCCTGGCCTTGGTGCAGGATAATGTAATGTAGCTTTATATCATAAGACATGAAGAAAGAGAGAAAACGAGAGATATGGTGAAACTATGGTGACCACAGTGGAAGGGTCCCAGGGACATGCTGTGAGGGAGAGGAGAGGCTTCATCCACCGACCACCATGAGAGGGCAGAAGACCCCAGACTCCTGGAGTTGAAGACTCAACTATGACCAAATATGGGAAAACATGGACTGGGGAGGGACCAAGGGGTGTGTGTAAACCAAAAAGTTATAAAAATGGGAAACTGTGGGGAAAACTCTGAAAAGCTGTGCGTGGAGCACAAGTTGAGACTTGTGCTCTCTGGCTTTCTCAGTGTGCTGCTTGCTTTGGCTTATCACTTTAATGAAGTTTATCTAATTGGCAATCAATTATTAGGTTGATTGCCAATCATCCTCATATTTATCAGTTGGGACCCCTCGTGATAGGGGGTTGTGGGGTGTGGCCCCTCCTCCTTTGAGAGGCGCCCCCATCTATTGATGAGCTCAGATTGCTGAGAGGGTGCTGTTTCCCCCACCCCCTACCAGGACACTAAATTGCGAGGAGTCAAAATCAGAGGAAGCTTCCTTATAAGTCAGCTGTTAAAGCTCCTGTAATTCTCATGTACAAAGATCTGGATGATCTAAAAAGTGGTAAGATTGATCACTCGGATGGGAGGGTGGGGGCTACACCAGGGGGTTGTGCCTGTCTTGGGGATACACCAGGGATTGTACCTGAGGGGTTACACCAGACAAGTGGACCTGACAGGGTCACCAAAGAGTGTAGCCGGGTTATGCCGGGTGAGTACCCTGATGAGGGCACTGAAGAGCGTAACTGGAAAGTACACTAGGGGAGTCTACATCTATATGAGTGTGATCCACCAGAGTGTATGCCTGTGTATGTGTATGTCCTGGGTTGTGGAGCCAGGGTTTGTATATTCTATTTTCATCTGTTTAAAAGCAGTTGGGGAGATGCTTATCTCTGGTAACTCAAGGGGGGAGACGCCTGACGCCTTATCGTAATGGACCATTAGCACCTTCCCAGCCTGTACCTTCCCCCCCTGAGAGCAGTGCATCTGCATTTCTATCATCCTATTGTGAGATACACCTCATCCCCTGGCAGTGGGATGCGTGGCAGGCAGTTTTGCTGTCTGAATAAACAACGGAGACTCACAGACACGAGAGCTGCTAGTTTTTCACCCGATTTCCTGGGAGGAAGACCGGACCTCATCTCACCAACACCAGACTCCATCTCACCATCCCCGGACCCCCTCCTCATCATCACCAGATCCCCCTCCTCACCACCCCTGGACCTGCTTTTCTACAGGATCATCTCTGCTCCAACAGAATCACGTCTGCCACTTCAGAGGGACTTATTTTGGGACTGCTTTCAACACCCTGAATCACAGGGTGTCAGGTTGCAGCTCTGACTCTGTCAGGGTTTTCCAAAATTGTTGTTTATTTGTTTATTTGCTTGTTTAGTTGGGTGGTTTTGTTTTCTATTACATTTGTATTGTTAATATTCCTAGTAAAGAACTGTTATTCCTATCCCCAACATCTTTGCCTGAGAGCCCTTGATTGCAAAATTATAATTTGGCGGGGCATGAGGGGTTTGCATTCTCCATTCTAGGGGAACCCCAGTTTCCCTGGCAGAAACCTGTCTTTCCAAACCAAGACAGTGTAATAAAGAAGGGTGCATGTAAAGTTGCCTGTACGGGTGCATGTGCATCAGACACGGCAGGGGCTGCACAGCAGGAGTGGACCTCTTCTAAGTGCATTTCCCAGGTCCTGCGAGGGGCCAGGTCAGTGAAGGAGGGAGCGAACGAGAAAGAGTGAGTGGAGCACCTGAGGGGAAAGGGGACAATGGGTCAATGGAGAAGTAAATCCCAAAAATCCAAACGGGATCCATCTAGGAAGCCCCAGATGCGAAAGGGGGCGGGGGGGGGGGGGGGGGTGGTGGGCTGGGGGAGTTACCTGATATTCCCCAAGACAGCCCCTTAGGGAGAGTGATCAAAAATTGGGACGATTGGCCATCCCAGGAAGGGAAAAATAAGGGGAGGATGATTCATTACTCTATGGAGGTATGGGGTAACAAAGAGATAAGGGAGCATCTATTTTGGCCATTTTTGGGTCGTTTGAAGATTGGGTGTGTCATGTACTCAATATTTATGTAAATACTAAGAAGTCAGTACAACAGAAGGAGGTCAATTATGCTGCTTTATGGGTGGGAGTCAGGTAATTATATAGCTTTACGAGAAGGGTCTAAGGCTTTACTGTACTTGTTGGTCCTGACAAAACAAGGAAAATCTAGAAAAGAGGATTGGGACCCCTTAGACAACCTACCCCACCCCTCATCCTCAAAGACAACCCTTACCCTGTCTCTTCCCCACCCCCTCCCCTTCCCGTGGCTCCTGTACTCACTCCCCCTTTACCCACAGCTTCCCCACCCCCTCCCCTTCCCGCGGCTCCTGTACCTGCAACCCCAGTACCTGCAGCTTCATTACTCTGCCCTTTGCCTACCACTCCTTTGCCTGTAGAACCTCAAGCAGCATCTGTACCCTCCCACCTAGACTCTGAAAGCTGTTTACATACGAGTTTTGAGCAAGGGTCTATCCCATTGCCTAGGCGAACCAGAAGTATGGTGCAAAGGGGAAAAACTGACACAAGGGGGGGTCAGCTTTTGCCATTAAGGGAAGTTCCTATAGGACCAGAACACACAGGGTTTGTGAATGTGCCTTTGAATACACCGGATGTACGAAGTTTTAAACAAGAGATGGGGAAGTTAATGGATGATCCTTTTGGAGTAGCAGAAAGATTGAATCAATTTTTAGGGCCAAGCATTTATACATGTAAGTATATACAGGCTATATTGTGCATATTGTTTTCAACTGAAGAAAGGGAAATGATCAGGCAAGCTGAGATGAAGGAATGGGAAATGCGTCATCCCCAAGGAGTTCCTGGTGACCAGAAGTGGCGGAATCGGAATCCTGGATGGAATCCCATTAAAAATATTGACAGGAAAGAAAGGGACTATTTTTACAGACTCCCAATATTGGAGAAGGCAGAGGGTTACTAAAGTGGGGGATACTGCTGGGAGTTCTGACTCTGCCACTTGGGATGTCCGAGCCATGCTGGCCGAATTGCTGCAGTGCTGGACCTAGACATATCCCTGAATGTGGGACCTCCAACTTATACACGTATCCCACAGGGAGTAATCGTGACTTCTGCCCAACCAACTTTAACAGGGGAGTCTGTAAGTATAATGGCATTTGATATGTTAAATGTCATTGGAGAAACATTACAGCATGTTTAAATATCACTACAACCCCTGAGGAAAATGAACTAGGGCAAATTGGAAAATCAAACACCATTATTCCCATTTGTAATCAGTTGGGTGGGGAATAAGATGGAGCCAATTTTTATGGCATACTCTTCAATTAGTACAATACATCACGACGATCACCAATTAAAGACATGCAACATGAATGGTAAAATATATTGGGTTGCAATGAATGTTAAATATGAACACAGGTTCAGTTTTTTACTTCCTGAGCCACTGGTGACAAATCATCTCAGGGATTATGATGAATGAATTTGTATGTGATATGATGCATTTGCCTGTTTTGCCAGAAACAGAGAAGGGAAGAGCCCGGAACAAGTCATTAATGCAGCTCAAGACACCAGAACTAGGGGTAATTCAAAGATATTAAGCAGATCAGGTCAGCAAGAAAGAAATTGGGATTTTCCTACTTCCACTAAAACCTTTTTGTAGATTTGAT
Source organism: Phylloscopus trochilus trochilus (assembly GCA_016584745.2). Classification (NCBI taxonomy): domain Eukaryota; kingdom Metazoa; phylum Chordata; class Aves; order Passeriformes; family Phylloscopidae; genus Phylloscopus; species Phylloscopus trochilus. Next base: position 14,184,018 of record WQNJ02000015.1, on the reverse strand, counting down.
GCAGGAGATTGCCACCGAATTAGGAGTATCTGACTGTTGGGTTTGTGGAGGACTTAAATCAGCTGATGGGTGTGGTGAGAGGCTTGCTGGAGAACAATTGTTAAGATGAAACTGTACTGAAACAAAAGGGGTCAAAAAACGACCTGAAGGATGGGTGTTGATCGAACAAATAATCAGGACATATTGTGTTAGTAGAGAGGGGAAAAAAATCACCCAAGTAGTTGGGCACACACCGTGTACAACCACCCTGGTGGTAAATTCAGACAACAATATGATAACCTGGCACCCAATCCATCCACCCTGATTTTGGAGTTTAAACAGACAGCCCAACTGTGAATGGAACGAACAGACTAAATTGTGCTGGCATAACAATTCTGGAGCAACTCCTTACCAATCCTTGGAGGGCCTAAGAACCTATTGGAATGATCCTGGAAATACAAACAGTAAGTGGATAATACCAAACAGCATCTATTGGAGGTAATTTGTGGTAAGAGAGCCTATAGTGAGCTACCTCATAAGTGGAAAGGGTGGTGTACCTTAGGAATAATGAGACCCTCCTTTGTGTTACCAAGGTCTGAGAGTAATTTACTGGGGGCACCTTTATATGAGACCTTAAACTGAGAAAAGAGAGAACTAAAAACCTAGCTTCCAAATGTTGGAGGTAACCAGAAATAGGGAGAAGACGAATGGCCTGCAGAACAAATCATAGCACATTATGGGCCAGCAACATGGGCACAAGATGGGACTTGAGATTTTAGAACCCTGATTTACTTGCAGAACCAGTTAATAAGGCTCCAGACTGTAGTGGAAAGAGTCTCAAATCACACATCAGATGCCCTTGAAATGTTAGCAGAGCAATATTCACAGATGCAGGCGTTTGTGTATCAAAACCAGAATGCCCTGGATTACTTGTTAGCAGAAGAAGGAGAAGTCTGTGGGAGGTTTAATGAGTCTAAATGTTGTATAGAAATTGATGATCCTGGAAAAGCCATAAAGAATCTTGCTACAGAAATTAAAAGGGTAGCACATGTGCCAGTTCAGAAATGGAATTCTAACTTAGAGGCCACATGGTGGCCATTGGTTACTGGACTCTTGTTTTTACCTTGTTTGATACTGTGTTTTGTCTGACTAATTCACTCTGTGGTCTAAAGTATGCAGATTGTAGCAATGCCAACTGATCCTGAGATAGCCACTGGAGACTTCAATCACTATGGGAAAACATCTAAAGTATCTAAAATTATGAGGTTAAAGGAGGAAAACACAGAGTATAGGGTGATTGAGGCATTGATCAAATTTGAGACCCAGGTAAAAATGAAAAAAATTAAGGAAAACATAAATAGAGAGCAGACATATGATGAAGGGGGAAAATGACCTTAGGATTCTTATAAAGATGAGCTTTAAGTCAGAGCTGGAATTAACAACCAGTCTAAGTGCTCAACAGTTCAGTAGAGTATTAACAAAGTTATTTAATTACACAAATTAATAGAGTAGAGAATTAACACAAATCAATCAATCAATCAAGAAAGAAAGAAAGGAAGGGGGGGACTGTTATAGATGATATTAATGATTTAGGTAATTTGTGTCAAATGTTATAGTAGATAATTAATATGTAGAAGATATTAAGCAATAACTGTAAGTTGCAGAAACCGCAGAAATAGAAACTCCAAAACAGAAAAATCAGAGAGAGCCTGGCCTCGGTGCAGAATACTTTGTATCATAAGACATGAAGAAAGGGAGAAAGCGGGAGATATGGTGAAACCTGTGACTACACTGGAAAGTCCCCTTGGATGTGCTGTGAGGAAGAAGAGAGACTTCATCCATTGACCACCTTGAGAAGGCAGAAGACCCCAGACTCCCGGAATCAGAAGACTCAACTGTGACCAAATGTGGGAAAACATGGACTCGGAAGGGACCAAGGGGTGTGTGTAAACCAACAAGTTATAAAAATGGAAAACCATGGGGAAAACTTCTGAAAGCTGTGTGTGGAGCACGAGTCGAGACTTGTGCTCTCCAGCTTTCCCTAGCTTGCTTTGACTTCTTGCTTTAATAAAGGTTTATCTAATTGGCACTTACTGGGTCCTCATATTTATCAATCCCTATCCCCCTTTCCCTGAAGGCAGGACAAGGTTGGAACCTGTCCAGAGGTGATGCAGGAGTGCTACCATCCTCCCGTCACCCTGTGTCCTCCTTCACCCCGTGTTTCCATACCCCCTGTTCCCTGCCCGGGAAGGCAGTGGCCGAGCCGTCCCGGGCTTTCCTTCTAAAAATGGTGCTTAACATGCGATTTTAAGATCCCCTCTTTTTCACCAAAGCCCTTGTTTTCTGGTCCCAGATCTTCTCTTCCCCCCACCTGCCTCACCACTGCAGCTGACCCCAACCCAGGCCCACGCGGCAGGGTTGGTCAGCCCTGAGAGAGGGCCAGGCCCTGCCATGCTGCTGCCAGCCCCACCACCGCTGCCTTTGCTGTTCCTTGCTTCACAGTCATCATTATTATCCAACATGTAATAAATACTGTATATAATTTGATTTTATTGTAAATATGTTTATGGAATAATGTAATAAATCCACACCGTGCTTTTGAATCAAAACACCCCCCCAAGCCCCATACCTCAAGTCGTGTCTGAAAGCCACAGTCTAAGATCTTATCATCACTGCCAGCACCCAAGGAAAGGAAATTAACAAGAGAAAGAGGGTGCTGGACGGAGATGGACTTTCAGCTCCGATGGGCCAACCAATGACCCACTACTTAACTACTGGCATGCATCTCATCCATACTATCTAGATGATGAATCCCAGTACCTGGTTCCAGTAAATCTACTTATGGACAGTTCTCTTCTTGAAATCCATTCAGCCAACCGGCAGCCAAAAATCAAGAATACATGAATATGTATTCTATGAGTGTCGCTGTTGGACATGAAAGAAAGACACGGACTCGTGATTTCAGAAGGCTGATGCTCTGAAAAAGGGGCTGGTTTATTCTCAGAACCTATTTTTATACCTTTTTACAATGTGCCCACCTAAGAGGTGGGATCTTTTGAACCATTGGTCATACCAAGGGTCAACAAGCAAAGTCCCTCCTTAGGAGAGAAATGTGAAAAACACGATAGTTTTAAAAGTGTGACCTTGTTTACCAGTTTAGGTCTCTGGGAAAGAACTTCAGAAAACCCAAACATAACAAGCAGTGACTACATCTCACCCTTTTTTTTAAAAAAAAAAGAAAAGGAAAAAAGAAAAAAGCAGATTTCAGTGGTGCTTAACATGCACCATTGTAGTGTGCTTGTGGAGGAGCCATCCGAGTGATCACTCGCATCATCTGCATCTGAGTTACCACTCGGAGATTCCTCTGCTTGCTGACTTTCACTCTGGTCACGGTCTCCAGGTGGCCTGTTGGCCCGATTCTGCCTTTGCAGTTGCAGATCAGGATGAACACACTTTGCAGGTACCCATTGTTCCCCAGTATCTGTGACCACACATGCGTACCTATGACCCCACAGCAAAAGCTCGAATGGGCCTTCCCACTGGTTAGTGATCAGGTTCTTCACCTGAACCTTTGCTCGAGGCCGATGCCTCCCGTCCGGACCCAGCATCAAAAGGTTATGATTCAGGAAGACTGGATTATTTGAGTTCTGAGGCACCGTAAGGCGATTGATGGTATACAAGGCCTTTTCCAACTGACTCTGCGGGGTTTCACCCTGCATTCCCTGTTTTTGTTTTTGAAGAACGTGCTTCAGAGTACCATGAGCACGTTCTACAATAGCTTGACCAGTTGGGGAATGTGGGATGCCAAACTTGTATGACACACCCCACGCTCGTAGGAACTGCCGCACCTTCTGCGAGGCATAAGCAGGACCATTGTCGGTTTTCACAGTGGAAGGTACGCCTAGAACGGCAAAGGCCTGACTCCAGTGGTCAATGACATCACGAGCCTTCTCTCCAGTGTGAGCGGATGCCCACATAGCAGAGGAGAATGTTGTCAACAGATACATGCACATACTTGAGCTGGCCAAATTCAGCAATATGGGTGACATCAGTCTGCCAAATCTGCAAGGCTTTCAGGCCTCTGGGGTTAACCCCTGCTGGCAAGGGCACGGGCAGCACGTGACAGTCATCTTGGAAAACCCAAAACAGTGGGCAGGGAACACAGGGAAGGGCACAGGTGGAAAAAAAACAAGGAAAGCAGAAGCGGAAAGTGAAGGCTCCCTTGTTTTTCTGTGCCCAGTGTGGAAAGCAAAACCATAATGCAGATGTTTGCACAGCAACAGTCGCAGTCAATGGTCAGCCTCTGCCGAGTTCGGGAAACGGGAAGCGGAGCGCCTGGGGGAAACGCGTGCAGACACCAAGTTTTCCCCAGATCCTGATGCAGATATGAGGAGCAGCAAAAACAGACTGAGATCATGTACTGTGTAGTGAAACACTGTATAAAAGTGGGACACTCAGTGAACAGGTTGTGAACAGTGGGTGGTACGGTGCGATAGATAGAGACCCTATCTTATGTTCACCCAGTGGTGACCCCGGGCTTGACACTGAACTTGATCGTGGCATTTCTCGATTGTTCCACTCAAATTTTTCAATAAAAATTATTTTATTGATAATTTGGCTGATTCCATTTGTAACAAACATAGTAACACACATAACATCAGTACCAAAGCTGAGACTAAACACTAAGGACTATGCCCCTTGTGAAGAGATCAAAGAACTGCATCCCTTCTGGTGAGAAGATCAAAAGCCAAAGGAGATTGAACTGTTAACTAATTAAGTAAAAATGCATCCAGTTAATTAAGTATCATCGTTTCTGTTACTTCATCCTTTGTAACTGTTTCAAATGCTTTTCTATTGCTTGTTAATTTAACTGAATTATGTTCATTTTAGTTTTGCAAACTATTAAGTCATATTCCCAAGAATCCCTTTATTATGCGTTATTCAACAGTAAAGTTGTTAACCAATATAAAATCAGGCCTTCTAACCAATTTAAAAATGGGGTGTTGTGGAGTGCTCCCATTCTGAGGAGGCAGGAACCTGATGTAACCCCTCTTTGTGTTAACCCCTTCCTTGACCCAAACCCCAAAACTCCACCCCGGTATGCCTTATAAAATCCCATGACCCCGCCTTTGCTGGGTCTTTTTGTCTTCATCTCCCTCCCTGGCCATGTTTGACGGCGATGTCAAAGAGACGTGGACTCCATAGATTGCCCATATGACGCAGTTTATTGATCCACCTAAGCTGAGCTTAGGGTGGGTATTGATCCACCTAAGCTGAGCTTATACCCACACATTATATAACAAGTAATACATGCCAAGTGATATTGCTTAACATATGCCTCGTACTAACTAACACAGGTATGCCTGAAATGTACTAACACAGCAAGTTTCTCAAAATCACGCTTTGCCGTGCCAAGGCTTGAGGCCTAGCTCCTCTGCTCTTGACATGAGTGCAGCCATACTTCCAGTTCGGCTCTCTAGCTCCAGGCCCTGCAGGGCCACATCTCCCCCTTTCTGTTCTACCGGAAGGATCTTCTTCGTGGTCTTATCAATCACTCTCTGCACACATGGCAAACAAATCATCATCAGCAACAATATGGCTAAAATATAAATTCCTGTTTTAGCTAAATGTTTAAGCCAGCCAGTAAGTCCCCATCCGCCAAGCAAGTGTCCAAACCAGTCACTATCATCCACTACTCTTAATTTGGTCACGCTGTCCCGAAGAGCCTGTATGTTAGCATGAATAGACAAAGAGTTGTCAGAAAGGTTCATACAACATAAGCCTTCAAAATCTTCGCAACCGTGTCCATGGGCTAAAAGCAAAAAAATCAATCGCAGCCCTGTTCTGAAGGGTTGCATGCCTAATACTGTCAACATCTTGTTAGCAAGCCTGTTAAAGCAGAGCTAGTAGCATTAGTTTGTTTCGCAAGCCAGGAGCCAAGGTTATTCAAAGTCTTCAATGCATGTGCTGTACCTATAGCTGGAATGATAGAGGCAAAAATTTGGGCTCCAAGGTTCCAGGACTCCACACTATCATCACAGTCAGGGCTGTATGTGTGTGTGCTGTGTTTTGCTCTCACTAAGCTGCGCAGCGATGGCAAGTTATCCCGGAAAGAGTGAAACATGGTTAATCGCCCAAAGGTACAAGGTCCTCCTACGGACGTTCCTGGTATTCCCTTCCAAGCTCTCTTTCCACATATCATAAATATATTGTCCAGCAAGCCAATAGAAGCAGTCCCAGGTGTAATGGGCTGAGGCAGAGTATGATTGCACCAAAAGCCTGCATGGATCCAAAAATGTCTAATTCCTGGGGTGGCAAGAAAAGGGGGGAAAAATCAGAAACCTTGTTCACCCCCAACCCTTTATCATTAGCAAAATACCATCCCGCATCTCTATTATTTTGTTTTTGATATTTATCATAACACCACCACAGTGGCTCAATTCGGCCTGGGGCAGTACAATCCCTGTGCATTGTTTCATTGTACAGGGTATCCCGTTCAGTTTTCCCCAAAGGTATAGCTATTAGACAAGTCTGGCAAGGATCACCAGGAGAGGTCATGGACAGGCACAGTGTAGACTCATTCAAAGCTTCAGCGAGCGTAAGCCATACATTGCGTTCAAGAAGGGGTGGCATAGCAGCCACTTCCTCTATGTAAAGAATCCCTAAGTATAAAAGAGTTAATATTTGAATTTTCCACATTTTGTTTTGATTATAGTTTGCTTATCCCACAACTTAACAATCAGGTAATCTCTTGTTTGATTATACACAGTAATAGCTAAAGCACGTTGATCTAACGATTCTATTCTCTGCAAAAATGTCTGTAAATTAAATTGCTGGGATGGAATTCTCCATTCCCCCTTTCTGTTGCAACAAAAGGCATTTCAGTGAAGCCTGAGCCCTTTTAATAATGGCTTGTCTCGTGGGAGAGTGAGGAATCCCCGTTTTGTGTGTTACCCCCCAGAGAGCAAGAATGACTGTAGCTATTTCCCCCAATCCCAGTGAGGGTTTGTGACACCTCGGTGAGGGGAGACAATGCTTACATTGGCACCCGTATCCAGAATTCTGGTGACTGTCACCTGCTGTCCCCGCAGTGACAAGGTACATGTACACACAGGACGTTTATTAGAAATTTCCTGCACCCATAATATTTCTGGGGTACCTGTGGAGCCAAACCCTCCCTCTCATGTGTTACACTCTGGTACAGGGGGTGTTAAACTGTGTGCAAAGGGAATCAATTGTGCAATGCATGTCCCTCGTGGAACAGTACAAGGTGGAAAAGGAGTCCAAGCCATTATTTTTATTTCCCCTACAGAGTCCGAGTCTATGACGCCTGGCAAAACAAAAAGCCCTTGAATGGTAGTTGAGGACCTGCCCACCAGCAAGGCACTCATCTGGGGGCCCGGTGGGCCAGAGATTCCTGTAGGGAGCAAATGAACAGTAGAATCAAGCAACATTACTGTGTCTGAGGTTGCCAGGTCCATTGCGAAGCTGCCTGGGGTTGCTGGACATAGACTTGAGATTGTCCTTGGCTGGGCTGTGGCTGCGAGGCTGGCAGAGCTGGAGCTGGCATCTGCGGCCGGACGATCTGCGCTGGGGGCTGGGTTGCCGCGTGGCGCCGACCCACCAGGATCAAAGGGATCCTCCTCCGGACCATCACGGTCGCTGCCCTCACTGTAGCTTGCAGCCAAAGCCTTTACAGAGCGCAGGGGGATAGGGTGCAGGGGGCCCCTTTCCCTTTTCCCCTCAACACACGGAGCTGAAGGAGCAGGCGTTTTCTGCAGCGGGGGGGGGCCGGTGAGGTAGATAAACACTGGGAAGCAGTTTCATCGGCATTCAAGGAATTCAGAGACTCATCTGAAGAAGCGGAGGAGCTAGCAGCAATCTGAGTTATAGCAGCAGTCTGGTTTTTAGCAGCAGTTTCTTCGAGTGTTAAGGTAGACTGAGAATCTGCAGTAGCAGTACAGGGTTTCTCTGCCTTTTGGGAATTTCTCTGAGCCTTCAAGGCTTCAAAGATCACTCTCCAAGAGGGCAGCATTTGTGCTACAGCTTTCTTTCCTCTCGTGGCAGAGTCTCATAACTTAACTCCCGCCTCGTCCCACAGATCTAAGGTAAAGATCGTGGATTCCGTTACTCCCGGGACTTCTGCTGCTACCCAGCGTAACAAAAGTTTTAAATCATGCGAAGGCAGAGTTTTATCATGCTGCTGTAATAGCTTAAGCATAAGTTCATAAACGTCTCTTTCTGGGCCAGAAATCCCCTGACCCATTGTTCCCTGCAGCACTACCCCAACCCAGCAGGGGTTAGCTCACCTCCTGTTCCTGGAGGATAGGTGCCGGCCGGCCTTCTGCTTCCTTTCAGCAGTATATTCGTCCTGCAGGTTGATTCGCCACCCAGGTCGCTCAGCTAGGCGATTATCGCTCCTCACACGAGGGCACCATTTGATGGCGATGACAAAGAGTCGTGGACTCCATAGATTGCCCATATGAAGCCATTTATTGATCCACCTAGCTGAGCTTTTATACCCATGCATTATATAACAAGTAATACATGCCAAGTGATATTGCTTAACATATGCCTTGTACTAACTAACACAGGTATGCCTGAAATGTACTAACACAGCAAGTTTCTCAAAATCACGCTTTGCCGTGCCAAGGCTTGAGGCCTAGCTCCTCTGCTCTTGACATGAGTGCAGCCATACTTCCAGTTCGGCTCTCTAGCTCCAGGCCTTGCAGGGCCACAGCCGTGGGGGAAATAAATGGATTCTTGAGCTTAACAAAACAGAGACTCTTCTGGTGTGTTCCCCTGCAGGCACCTGTAACCTCTCTGGACACAATGAATGTTGTAGCAACACGATGCTACACAGAGTGAAATGAGGGTATCCTTAACGAGTATGAGTGATCCTGTGAAATCTTTACTTGTGTTATTGGAAGGAATGGCACAAACCCATGAATGACATTGAAGTCAGCCACATCCAGCATGTCAGAATCTGAGTAAAAATTGCATCAAATGGAAACTAAACCAACTAAAAAAATGAATGTGAAGCGGGTGGGATTAGTCTGTGGGTGACACTGATGGACTTGTTGAAAATAATTTGAGGAGGTGTTGTGGTTTAATCCCAGCCAACAGTCCAGACCCACACAGAGGCTCACTCACTCCCCCACCACAGGAATTAAGGAAAAGAATCAAAAGGCTAAAAGCTGGACAAGCCATGGGTTAAGATACAGACAGCTTAATAGGGAAAGCAAAACCCATGCACACAAGCTGAGCAAAACAAGAATTAAATTCCTTGCTTCCTGCAGACAGGCAGGTGTTCAGCCATCCCCAGCGGAGCAGGGCACTTTTATATGTAATGGTGACTTGGAAAGATAAACACAAGACAGACACCATCACTCCAAATGTCTCCCACTTCCTTCTTCTTCCCGCCAGTGAGCATGATGTCATATGGTCTAGAATGTCCCTTTGGTCAGTTTACATCACCTGTCCTGGCTCTGTACACTCCTAAACTCCCAGGTACTCCCAGGTGCCTCCCCAGGCTGCAGGAGGAGCAGAAAAGGCCTTAGCTCTGTGCAAGCCTTGCTCAGAAATACCAAAAACATCTCTGTATCATCAACCCTGTGTTCAGCACAAATTCAAAACACAGCCCCGTACCAGCCCTTGGGAAGAAAATAACTCTACCCCAGATGCTATGAGCAGAAATCACTTTAAACTCCTTGCAGAGTGATGTCTAGAAGCTTCCCCATATTCCAGAGTGGGGAGCAGGATGCACTTTGCATGGACAGCTAACTGTACAACGGTGTTTCCAGTGAAGACTAAAACTGGGATAACCTTTCTGAAGCCAGAGAAGCCCATTTATACCCAAACACATGAACAGTGTGGCTGAGAAGGAAGCCAGCTGTCCTTGCTATCCCAAAGGACTAGAACAAAAAAACAACAGAGGGGCAATAAATGAGCAATCTTTAGTAAAAAATACTGGCAAGCAAAAGGCTAAATTGTTCAGCTATGCAATGTGATACTTATCAGGCTGGTGCCAGAGTAAAGCCCATCTCTAAAAGCTCCTTGTTTAGTTCCTGTTTAAAGCTTGCTAACTTTGCTACTGACAAACAGACCAGTGCCATGCACAGCATTCTGAGTGTTCTGTTCTTCTGATGTTAAGTGATGACAAATCTGAAACAGGATTTGCATTGGAAAAGGAGATGAAAACCAAGGTTTTTTATAGACGTGAGTTTATGCATGCCTTTTGGGTGTGTACTATATAAAACTAGCTTGTATAGAAGACCAAACAAATATTTGCTGAGGAAAATATGGCATAGATGCTGTCAGCCTGCAAGTGACAAGGCAAAAAATGTCTACACACTACTAAGACAAAACTGTGAGAAATGTGTTGTTTACGTATTTATTTTACTTTCAAATTAATATTCTAAGCTATTTTAACATTTTTTCCTGATTTTGTTCACCTTCAAGATTTCTTATCATACAAATTATTGCAGAGCAAAAATCAGCTGCTGAACAGAACATAGACTGCTACACTGCAAAATAAACCACTAGGTAATTAAAAGTAGATTCTGATGAGATAGTTTGGAGCACAATCTTCACACAGGTGATAATGGCTGACGTGACTAAAGGGCGAAGTGTATTCTCTGTTCTTACTTTAATCTCCTCAGAATGAGGAGGAGATTATTTTCCCTTTTTGTTAGACCAAGGTATCAGCAGAAGAAAATATTTAAATGCACACTCAAGGCTTAGGGATGTGCAACAGTACAGGTATATATCTCTTCTTCATCATGATCTCACTATAGGGTTTTCACTTCACCTGTCTTTCCAAAATGTCCCACAGTAGTAGTATGCAAGACCTGGATCCTGTAATCTGTCTAATCCACTGCAGGGTGAAAGGACAAGAGGAAATGGCCTCAAGTTGCATCAGGGGAGGTTTAGTATCAATATTAGAAAAAAAAATTCTTCTCTGAATGTGTGGTCAGGCATCAGAGTAGATTGCCCATGGAATCACTGTCTCTGGAACTATTCCAAAGGTGTGTGGATCAGGCACCTGGGGACATGGTTTAGTGGTTAACACAGCAATACTGCATTAGCCCAATGAATATGGAAGTTTTTTTCCAACCTTAACCATTCTATGATTCTATCTTCCAGGAAGACAATTCATGTTAATTCCTGTGGGCCCAATGATGCTTATCCTAGGAACAGTCCCTCAGACTTCTATTACACAGACATCTTGCATTTTATGCCTGCCTTTTATACCATGTGCTGGTGAGTTGTTAACACCACATGAACTCACACCATCAGTTTCAGGTGTAAAGCTGTGAAAGACCTATCTTGATTGCACAGTTGCTAAAAATTTTGATGTTCATGTGGATTCTTGGCATCTCAGGTTTCAGTGCTGGAGGTCTGGAAGCCTTGATGCCCTAAACATGATGTCTTGAAAACCTCAAACCTCTGTCCTTCTGCCTCGTACTGTATCAAATACAGTCGGAAGCATGTTTACATTTTAAATGTCATTCCTACACTGTGGTTTTTCATAAACCAAAACTCTCTTTTAGAGTTCTGTCACCTTCTGTGTTCTATTAATGGCTCACAATGTGTTGTCCTGGGTCTGAGATTTATATTCTAGCTGTGTGAAATTGAGGAGAATACAGATCCAGGTATTTTTTTAGCAATTGTAGAACCAGTATTTTTGCATGGAGGATGTAATACACAGACACTCCATCACACATGGTCATCTGGTGTACAGTACAGCTCCAGCTGGCCGAGATGGAGGAGTATTGATACAGGCAATCAAAAACCCCATATCTGAATGTGTATAACTGCAGCAGAAATCTCTTGTCAGTATGCTCAGGTCTGCACATATCTTATTTCCACAAAACCATGTCTGATTAAGTCTTAAGGAATATGTACTTCATCAACCAAACCATGAGGCAACACACTTTTGTGGTAGCTTCTCGAAAATCACCTCCAGCTGTGTTCTGCAAAAGTCTGTCACTGTTTGTGAAGCTTTAGAGAACCAATGTAAAAGACATGAGGATTTTTGATAGAAAGGGGCTGTGTGATGTCGAGGGAAATGTTAGGAAATGTAGGGAATGCAAATGATGCAAAGAAATGGACATCTTTAAAACACACATAACATTTCTCAGGGCTGATCTCCACATTCTACCCCTTCAAAGAGATTAAAAAATATGATTGCATTTGGCCTGTGGATCAGGTCCTTCATTTTTTACTTAATTTGTTGGAACAGTTTCAAGGATTTCAGTAGAGTTGTATTGATTTCTGTTTCTTGAGAATCTGCCTACTATGTTTGATGACATTGCTTTGGATTTATGATTGAGATTTCATGTCTGAGGATTGTCAGTCTCCTGAGAAAGGGTGATGAGTACGAAGTGCCCTGGACAGTATCTCAAATTGTACTGGGCATTATCTTTAGGAGGTAGAAAGTATGACAGAAAAGGAAAAAGCTACTGTTTTAATGCACTCTGGTCACTAGCAGAGGCCACAGTGTTCCTTTAGAAGATAATCAGAGAATCATAAAAATATAAATCCATTTGAGTTGGAACAGTCCTTGAAAACCATCAAGTTCAATCCCACTGCCTTGGGCAGGGACAACTTCTGCTAGACCAGATTGTTTAGGATGCCATCCAACCTGGCCTTGGATGTTTCCAGGGATGGAACAGCCACAACTTCTCTGGGCAATGTGTTCCAGGGCCTCACCATCCTCACAGTCAAGAATTTCTTCCCCATATTTAATCTAAACCTGCCTCCTCTCAGTTTGATGCCATCACCCCTCTTCCTAACATGTCCTACAGATCCCTCTCCAGCCGTCATGGAGCCCCTTTAGGTACTGGAAGGGTCTCTAATGTCTCTCTGGAGCCTTCTCTTTTCCAGACTGAACAACCCCAACTCTCTCAGCCTGTTTCCAGCCTTCTCAGCATCTTTACAGACTCCTTTGGACTTGCTCCAACAAGTTTATGTTTCCTTGTGTGATTCAGACTGAAATAATAGCAATGATCATGAGCAGGAGTCAGAATTTTCTGTGCAAACTAAACAAACTTTTGTCAGCTCTCTATTTTTAATATTCTCTGCAGCATATTTAATAATGTAATTCTTCAGTGCATCTGAATGTTTAAATATACCTCCAAAGGAGACAAGTCACTGGCTCATGCAAAATTTCTCTGAAGTATGTAATTAATTTTAATACACTGAAAATCCCGCAGACCTAGACTGAATTATAACATCGAACTTCTTTATGGGCAATTTAATGCAAATTGGGAACTTTTTTCTTTTCTACATTACAGCTTTTATCTAAGGTGGTGGCTCTTGTTCTGGACAAGATAAACTTCTTGTCTTTTGGAACACTTCTGACATTTTGTCCAAAATAGAGAAAGATTTTATTAACACTATGTGAGGTCCCAGAGGAAACCTAAACATGCTTAAGATTACAGATTTTAAAATAAATTGTTAATTCCCTTGTCAGTGAGTTTCCAGGCAAGTTTCCAGGACTTTAGCAAGAGGCTTTTGTATTTTCAGCCCCTATCATGTTTTTGCATGGAAAGATTTGGGATGTTTTTCTTGACCTTTAATATTTATATGTGTTCCATTTTTCAGGGTTCTGTGGCATACCTGATATTATGAGGAATCTCTCTCACAACCTGCTTTGTGCCCTTCACACAATATGAAACTGTGTCAAGCCAAATATCACTGCATGTAAGGTTCTACAACCAGCGTTTGGCCTCTTATGCAGCTGGTTGCCTATATGCTCGCTGGTGGAGTAGATTGAGGAGCAGAAAAGGCCTTTGTTCAGTGCAGGCCCTGCTCTGCAGTAATGAAAACATCCCTGTCTTATCAACGCTGTTTTCTGCACAAATTCCAACACAGCCCATAGTAGCCCCTGTGAAGAAAATTAACTATCCCAACAGTGCACTGAAGTAGTTAGCTCAGAGAGTACCACGGCTGAGATGAAGAAGATTCATTTAAGCATTCCTGACAGTGGTCATTCCTCTAGTGAAACTTCTCAGCTTTCATGTGCTGAGAAGCCGCTTTGCCTGTACCAGACATTTCTCTCCCTCCATGCTGTGGAGGGAGGGGAGGTGAACCATCCCCCTGCCCTGCACTTCACCTCCACCCACGTAAAAACCGGGGATGTTTCTCTCAAATAGGGAGGACTCAGTCACTCCCATCAGGTCATAACTGAGACTGTGTTGTAAGAACTTTTCAAAGACCAAGCAATGGTAGGTGAGGGATGCAAGCTGCTGCAAAGGAACTAAGTTCACGGTTTGCCATAGCTCTCTGCTTTTATGGTGTTTGTACCACCACAGGTGAGGCAGGAGGAATTCACTCTGGTTATTTTGTGGTGAGTATGAGCAGCCAGGCAGTGGTAATGTCACTCTGCATTCACAGAAAAAAAGACTGACTGAATAAAACTTTTTCAGAGTGGACATGGAAAAGTGAGAGCATATTTTAGTGTCAGAGAAGAATGAAACCTTTTTATGTTAAATTGCTACCTGCAGTGAAAGGTATTGATGATTAGAGAGAGCACTAAGGGATCGAAGAGCAATATCACAGTGTGGTGGGATGGGGACTGGTCAGCAGTCGAGTACCTTAGTAAGAAGTAAAGAACTGATTAATAGCAAACAATTTTTCTTCCAAAAGCAATGTACCTTATCTCCAATACAGGACAATCTACTGTGAGACAATAACTAGGAGGTGTATGCTATAGGCAGATGAAAAAAGGATAGTCAAGTACAATGGGAGGGTGGGGAACTGCCTTTCCATCAAAAGTTTTTAATTGAAGGCACTCTTTTTAATCAGATTCTAAACAAATATACAGTTGTCAAAAGTATGGTATCTGGTTAGATCTCCTAAATCCTTCTTTTCGATCATCTTTGATAACAGAGCTTCAATTGTCCTTTATCAGGAATCTTCATGCAGGAATGCAGGATGACCCCCCTCCCTGCCTTCTGGCTTGGTCAGTTTAGATGTTACAAAGAAAAAAAAAAAACCTTAGTCTTCTGTTTTTACACTATGCTACAATCAGAAAATATACCTTTGTCACATTTTAAAATTCCACAAATAAAAGGAAATACAGTACAACCATCTTACATTATACATATAGCATTCATCTCAATATTTGCAAAAAGCCAACTCTATAATATGCATTTATAACATTCAAATTGCATCTTCCAGGATGAAATGGACAGTTTGCAAAAGATCTCCAAAGCTGATGGACAGAGGAGGATTGCTGGTTACTGATTTATAGCAGCCCACCCCAAAGCCAGCAAGTCAGGGGATGTGTCTCTTGGTATTGGGAGATTGAGGATGGAGACAGCAGGAGAAGCAAACACTTTTAGGTCACAGAAAATGGGTGGCAGAGCTGTGACTTCTGAAAGTCAGGCTAAGGGAGAAGTGGGCTTTGGAGAAGGGAGAATTTCTATACCAGCACTGTCAAAGACTTTCTGCACAGCACATTCTGGTGATTCAGAGTTTGTAATGGTTCTGATTATCTGTCTGAAACTGTTTTTATGAAACTTGGATAGAGGCTGTTTTTTAGGATAAATGGGTACCTTGGCCTACTTCAGACTGCTTTGCAGAGTCAGAATATCATGACAACAGATGATACACTCTCAGTAAGTCAGCACACAGTTCTGTCTCCTGCTGTGTGGATTTTATTCACAGGAATGCATGCTGTGATACTGGTGTCACAGCCCAGGAAACGAAACATATTAACGATTTTAGCAGCATATGTAAAAATGAGTAGCACAAACCTGTCTGTTTGCACAAGAATAAGCAGGGAGTTTGGTTTTTTGCTTACTCAGGTGAATGAACACTGCTGTTGAAGAGTAATGTTGGGAGAATAATAGATGCAGGTGGTAGAATAGTTTAACAGCACTAAAATACCTAGGAATGTTGATTCTGTGCCAGCAGCTTGTTAGCTAAAGGTGTTTGGAAAAATTACCATTCCCTTAAAAAATCTGCCAACATAGATTTACCTGAGAAAAGGTCTTTGAAAGTACAGGATTAAAAAAAAAAAATAAATTGGATCTTTTGAAGGTCTTTGCTAGTGGACTGATTCTTTCCATAAAATAAGACAACAAGGGAGAAGGAACTAACTCTTCTTGGTAGAATCATTCAAGTGATGCAGGTTGAAGAGGACTCCTGGGGGTCACTGGTCCCTTTTGTGGCCCAAATGTGCCTTTTGGAACAGGACCATCTCATTCAGGTTGCTTTGGGCTGCTGGGTTCAAATACCTGCAAGGTTGGAAACTTTTTCAAGCTCTCTGGGCTCCTGTGCTGGTGTTTGACCACTTCCATGGTGACCAGAGATCTTCTTTCCCCCAGCTGGGGTAGGTCTGGCTCTGCCTTCTCTACACCTTTCCTGGAGGTTGTTGGAAAAATTCAGCATCACCCAAATGATTACACAATTTAACAGATCTGCATTTTTCATTCATCTAGGTTTGCACTGAATACCTTTCTTTGGATGCCAGTGGATTCGTATCTTTTCTCAGTCAAACAATTTTCTGATAACTTAATCTGAAGATTCTGATCTTGTGAAACCAATGGTAAAAAATGAAAGTCTTAATCTTAACGTGATTTTTTTTTCCTAGTGGTCTACCAAATCCTGTAAGCTAAAGCATGGCCAAAATATCCCACTATGTGTGAGAAAAGATAATGGAGTAGCATTTGCTATCTGCTGTGTAGGGACACTGACTTTTTTACAGTTTAAAGAAAAAATGGAATGTCATCTATCTGGGGATAAACAAGGAATATTTGATGAGTTAGGCAATAGAGAGGTTATGTCCAAGCTCTCATTTCAGGGCCTTTTTTCTAATCCTGGTTTACTCACTGGAGGTATTATTTTCTCAGTATCAACTCTTCCCTGCCATGACTATTGCTTACTGTTGCCCCTAGTTTTGGTTTAATTCATGTCAACTTCTCATTTAACTGCCTTAAAACTGGAATGACTGTTCACCTCAGCTAGGACATAGAGCAGCTTTCTCTGCAGTAAGAATTTGCTGCATGGATAAGGTGAGGAATTATTTAAATTTCTTTTCTTCAGTTTCCACTGGGTAATAGGGGTATCTCTTTTTTAAATCTCTGTAAAAACTGTCACTACAATAGCTGGGGAAGGCAATGCTACAACTCATGATTTTACTGAATGCAGGTGTCTCACTATACCTATAAGAGAAAAAAAAAATTACTCTGGGAAAGACTACCCACATTGACAGCGACACCAAAGACACTGGTGTAAGGCCAGAGCTGAGAACTACCAAGTTTCTTCAAATCAATACCCAGAGGCTACACTTTCTTTCTGTTTGGTCCCCTGATTTTAAAAAAACTGTTCTTCCTTTCTCTGAGGATTCCAGTCCATGTCTTCTTTGCACTTCACACCTTTTGAAAATGAGTTATCAAAAACTTAAAAAACAATTTCTAACTGAAATAAAGTACTGGAAGAAAACAGTTTTAGATTCTATATCAGAAGAAATTCTTGACTGTGAAAGTTGTGAGAAGCTGGCACAAGTTTCCCAGAGAAACTGTAAATGCTCCACCTCTGGAATTGTTCAGGGCCAGACTGGGCTCTGAGCAGCCTGGTCTAGTGGAAGCTGTCCCTGCCTGTGGCAGGGAGCTGGAAGTAGATGGTCTTTTAAGGTTCCTTCCAACCCAAACCATTCTGTAATTCTGTCATTCCAAATGTGTTCTGAAGTCAGGGCTTTCATCTCACAAAATAATATTCTCTGGTGGAAATCATTTGTTGACAGTTAAGTGAATCCTCATCAAACAATTTCAAACACACTTCCTTTTTCTTAGGAAGGACTGATGATCATCAAAGTCTGGTAATTGCCATTAGCACATGAGTGCCACAGCTTGAGTGTGACATACACATATTGCATCATTTTAAAATTTCACAGCTATAAACACATTTGTTTGTTTGGGGTTTTATTAATTCCTTGAGCTACATCCCGTGTGTTGCTTCTAGCTTTCTTCTCTCTGTGGTTTTTATTGGTTATTAGATTTATTTTAATCATAAATTTAACATTTATATTTTTTCTAAATAGGGAACATTGTGTCTTAATATTTGGATTTGTAACTGTTCTGACAGAATTTCAGGTATCTGATAGCTAGAGAGTCAGTAAGAAAAACCAACCTAAATGCTAAGAGAAATGAGTGTTATCTTTCTGTGAAACATTATTTTGTTTTATTGGTAGAACTGATGAATAAACTGCCAAAACTCTTTCTCATGCCTTACCATGTGGTCCCCAGAAAAGGTAATTCTTTTAGAGCAGGAATTATTCATTCACAGTTCTACCATTTCAGAAGTCTAGCTCTCTTTTGAGGTCGCAGTGAAAATCTCTAAAATATCTTTGGGTGATCCTTGCTGGTTTTTAGCAGACAGCTTGAAAAGAGCAGACTGAATTTTTTTTTTTTTTTTTTTTTTTTTTTTTTTTTTTTTTTTTTTTTTGTGATTATGCAAAGCATCTATTGATGTCTATCTTACGTCCCTGTTGTTTGTAGGGGTTTGGGTTTCCAGGTCCCCTAAATACCTCAGGACAGATACTTCTTTATCTCAGGAGTCCATGCTGAGGAGAAGAGAAGCAGAATGCCACTTTATCCTGACAGCTTGTGCATGCACAAAGGCTTACAGGAAGGAAAGGAAATTTTTGCTGTGCTGAGATTTGAAATGGCTGTAGGCGAACTTGTTGATGTGGCCCACAGCCAGCTATCTATTCCCTATCCAAATGCAGATGAATATAAGACAGTATCAGGTTTTTTTCTAATCTTCTTCTCAAGAACCTCCATAAGGACCTTAGCTGTTCCCAGCAATGGAAAGCACTTACCATGGCACAGACAGACAGAAGAGGGAAACTGCCATCCTGAAAATCCTAAGAGCCTGTGTCGCAGACCACAGGCTCTTCTGGATGCTGCGACCTTCCTGGTGAAGCATCTTTACAAAGACACTCAGGCACACCACAGTGATATATCTCAGTTGTGAGGGCTGCAGGAGCAGCCAAGCTCTTCTCAGGTGACACAAGATAGAAGGAGCAGGAGATGATCTTCCAGTATCAAGGGCTTCTTTATTAAAACAGGAACAAGGGACTGAAAGACCCTGACAGCTCGGAAACACGGGGTTTTATAGGGTTTGAAGTGGGTGGGGTCAACAACTTGGACCAATGGGAAAGAATTGAGGAAACAACCAATTGGAGAAGGGATCCAAAATTGTCCAATCAGGAGAAGGCAAAAAACAGGAATTGGGGTAATGGCAAATCATGAACAAAGGATTACATACCTGCAAGGGCTCGCAGGATTGTGACGTTTCTTGCTTGCCAGGAGAAAAAGAGTCTCTTAGAGAGACTCCCTGAGGGAGAGCTTGAAGCTTAGAAACAGCTTACACACTGTCAACCCTCCAAGGGAGGGTAAGCTCCTCTGTGGCTGGCCCAGGGGATACCACAACCCTTTGACAGTGAATGGAATGCAAAACTGGTGGATGTCCAGTGCTGTGCAGATATCAATGAATTATAGTTTAGTTTGGAGTTGGGAGGTACCACTAACCCACTTGCTCTGAGCATTGACATGACCAGGCTGCCCAGAGTCTCATCCAATCTGACTGGAAATGTTTCCAAGGATGGGGTCATGGGTATCCTAGCATGATTTAACCCACTCATCTCCACTTTAGTGGTAGCTTTTAGGAAACAGAGATTGACCCAAGAGGTGCCATCATCCTTTCACCACGTATTGCAGGTGAGGTCTTGCACATCAGTGCATAAGAAAGAGAACTTGCTTCCTTATAGCTAATCATGCGGTTAATGTCATCACTCTGTCTAATCATCTCCAAAACTAGTGGAAGTTACCCCACTTAATCTGAGAAGGGGACAATGTTTGGAAGTAGTGTAAAATAGTGACATTTAAAGAAATACATGTCATCCTTGTGCTCTTGAACTGTCCATGCTACCATATGCAAAGCAACCTGCCTTTCAGAGGACATTTCCTTTAAAATTTAAGCTTTTCTGGATTTGTAGTATCTAAAGCAGGTGGACTGGCTGTTATCTTTCTTGCCTCCTGCTGTTCCGGCATAGATCCCTGCTGTCTCTCCCAGTTTCTGTGCATGGATGTATTGTACTGCAGCTTTAAATGAGTGGTTCATCCTCTCCTGACAAATCTTAACAGACTGGTTCTAAAAATATTTTCTCATCTTAGAGTAACTAAAATCCAATTAATTAAATGAGAAGAAGGAAAACAGTTTTTTACCACCCTCGCAGAATAAATTAATTTTTGTGGGAGTATGTGTGTCAGGGCAATATATAAAAATTTGTCACTGGCCCATCAGTTGCAAACAAACTGCGTGGCACAGTGGTAGCCAGCATAAGCAACAAAGAAAGTTGCTTGGGCAAAACTTTACATGACCTTCACAGCTACTTACATAACATTCCCTGTGACCCATTCTCCTGCACTATTCAAAATTGAAGGATTCCTCCAGTTCCTTCAGCGTAGCAAAACTTCCTGCCTCAATATGCCACCAGACAGAAAACATTTTTTTTTGAAGATCAGTTGTCAGTGGTATAAATGTACTGTGCCAGGTTCATAAGGAGTGTTTATCAAAAACAGCATCTCCAGTCACTTTTCATCCATTGCGGAATCACTCATAATATTTAGAGAACTGAAGAGATGTTTTAGCTGCTTTACATCATTTTGGCAAACCTGTCTCTGAGGGCAAACATCTCAGTGGACACTCAGTGTCTTTTGCCATGTTGATGAGCCAGCTGGTGTAGCAGGACTCCAACTCACATAGCACAGGTGGTCACAGGGTTGTTCATGGCAAAGAGGTAGGTTAGCCAAAACTGTAGGTTCAAAGGCAGGCAAAGATGACATTTAATAATGGAGAGTATCCAGTGTAATTCCATTACTTGCCCTGGTGCAAATTCAGCAAGAGCATGAGTAGCTGCCTAGGTCTGATTCCTCATTCGGAGTTTGCCAATTTTCCAATTCCCAGCACATGCAGGATATGCTGGGTGAATTTTCCTAGGAAATCTTTTCTGTTTCTTTGCTTATCAACCTATTTGGTTTTCTTGGGTTTTGTTTGTTTGGTTTTTTTCTTGCTTTCTCTTCTGCTCAAAATGGCATTAGGAGTGGTATTTAAAGGAGTAGCATGACAGTCAAGCTGTGAATGAAGAACAGATATTGAAGAGTGACAAGAAAAACAACATTTTAAGCTATAAGCAGTACCTGGCAATTTTCACCAGGAGAAGTACAGCATGTGAATGCATTATTCATCTCCAGCCACAAAGGATGCAGAGAGTATATGAGTAATTTACAGCTTGCAAGGAGACAGCACAGCTGGTTTCAGTTTTGACACATCAGGCTGCTAAATTTAACAGACTGGCAGGAAAGTGTTTTTTTATCTAAGATTTTTACACTAAATTAATTAACAATTACATTACATTCTTCTTGCACTCTGCTGAACTCATAAGAATTGAGAGGTACTCGGGATGATTTTGTGCCAGAGGAGCCTGTGCATTCTCCAGGAGTAACTAACATAATCATCCTGCTACCATGAGACGTGTTTTAGACTACATCTAACAGTTAAGTGTACCTGTGCAAAACCTGTTTTGATTAGCTTCATCCTTTGGGCAAAGCACAAGGTTTGAAGGTTCAAATCTCTTGGGCTAATATAGTTCCTCAAAGAATATCCACTTCTGTCTTTTGAAGACAATTTTCTTCCACCTTGCCCTCCTTGAATAGGACTAAATATTTCTAAAAATCTTCAAAACGTATATGTAGACCACACATAAAAATGCCATTTTCTCCTATTAAAAAAAAAGAAAGTTCTTGCACTGCATTGTTTTATAGGAGACACAAACATGTCTAAAATGTAAGTGTCTGTATGTAATAATATTATAAATAGCTGTCAGAAGAACTAGGTATTTGGATTGCACAAAAACATGGAGACAGCAAAGTAAGAAATCTTAATCACTTACAAAGTTTAGATTCACAGATTTAAAAATATGATGCTTTCTGCCAGACTAGTGACCAAACTGCACTGCTGTCTGCAGAATTTAATCTGATTGCACTTTACATTGTTATTTGATGTCTCTCTCAATTCTTGCAAGGAAGCACAGGTTCCTGTTCTGTAATTAAGGACAGAATTGTATCTTAGAGCTGATGCTGCAGTGGGGGTCTGAATGGTCACAGCATAAGGTGAAGTAATCGCAATGCTGATGGTAATGCAACATTTTGTATGGCAATACTGACACTGGAAGGTATTTATGGATTTTTCTTGCCATATTGTATCATATGCTCCAGCTAAATACTGAATTAGTTTGTCAAAGATATATATTGTACTACTAATTATCAGTCTACAGTCTGTTGCATGTAGCTTTTTTCCCCTATATTAACTGACAAAAATATTTTAAGTCTAGCACCAGAAGAGGCTACCTTAGGATATTTAATGCTGGTAAAGTAAGGAAAACAGATACTCAACCATATATATATTACTTTATCTTTAAGAATATGATCCTTTTGTTGAGTAAACTATGCATGTAACACAAGCTGTGATTTAGCTTGGGAGAGTGGTAGTAAAAGAGTGCTTCTTTTCTGGAAGCTGGGGAGGTGAGGTGCAGCATTCTTGGTGGCCATTAAATATTTGAACTTTGTTTGCTTGAACCCATTCTGTTTCATGGCAGTATGAGACAGAACAGGAAATGCACTTCAGGGTAATTAAGATACTTTCTGAGGGATTTAAGTGATTCTGCCTTTGACCTTTGGCCTTTCATGTTGTCACTTTGTTCATGGTGTGCTAATAATCTCACAAAAATTCATGACTTGTCATGTCTCATTGCTTGAGTGAGGTATGCCATGCCATGCATTGTAATTATAATTATGCTGTTCTGTGCTGTGAAATTGTAAAACATGAAAGCTAGGCCCCTAGATTAATGATCTCAAAGGAGCCCCGAGAAAGAATTTCCTCTGGACAGATGACATTCTTCTCTCCAAATACGGACAGAAGTGCCCGGTTCCTGTTCTGTGCATATCCACATATCCCTCCTTCGGGTCTTCCAAAAGGACTTTTTAAACTGCAGGTAGCTTTCTTTTGTTTTGTCTGTGCTCGTTTTTGTTTGTTGGGGGTTTTCTTGTTAACTAAGAAAGTGAAGTGTGGAATAACATCATAAAGTAAGGCTAAGCTTATGTTATGTTAGGCTACATATCTTTCCCAGTCTTACTTGGTTTTCCCTCAAAACATTGCCCTTTCAGTGCTTGTCTCTCCTTTTGACAGAGGTGGGTCAAGCACAGAGGTCCAGGAGTCTTTAGAGAAGCTAGATTTTGAAAATATCTTGAAGACAGAAGTAACAGAGAAAACATGACCTGAAAAATCCAGACAGGAATTCCCACTGATCTTCTTGAAGTGCCAATGCACGCAAAAAGCCTTATTGGGCATCCTAGCAAAGGTCATTATGAGATGGAATAAATCATGAACCTTTCTGTGTTGGTTCATTTGGATTTCATTCCTTGGGATCTGGCTGGTGCCATGACAATATATGACTCTGATTCTGGATTTTCTGGATGTTCTTGAGCATGGCCAGAACCTAAGTACTTTCACTGCTGCTCACTCACCCATGGGAAAAATTAGAAGGAAGACAAAAGCACTCATGCATTGAATGTGAGGTGGAGTAAGCCTGTGTGCACCAGGAAAGCAAAGAGGGGATTTATTCACTACTTCCCATTGGCAGGCAGAAGTTCAGTCACTTACTGGACAACATATGTGATGGCTGCCTAGGAAGTAAAGACAAAGGCCATAAGCATGAGTATTGTTGCTTCCGCCCCTTTTCCTTGATCTTTTATTGCAGACTACAACATTATATAGTCCAGAATATTACTGTGGTCAATGCACATCACTGTCCCAGCTGTGTCCCCTGCCAAATTCTTGCCCAAGGGAAGGTAAGATGGCAACCTGAAGAGCAGAGAAAACACTGACTCTTGTCTGCTGTCAAGCCTGTTTTAGTAACAAAACCTAAACACAGCACCTTACGGACTGCTGTGATGAAAATGAACTCTCTCCCACCCAGACAATCTCCACCTTCTGTTCTGTGTAATTTGCATCATGTTCAGGTCCTCCACAATCCAACAGCTACTCATCAGCCATCACCCCTTTTCCCATCCTTTATATTATATTCCTATACCCTTCCCTTACTTTGTGAACTGCCTTCATTAAACATCCATAAATGTCCATTAGCTTCATTTAGCCCATGGCTTGGGCTCCATCTGTTGTGGTGGTCACTCAGGACAGGAGGCATTGTGCATCTTGTGGAGTTTTAGGGTTGTGAAGCCAGCTCAGCTTGGGCTACCACTACACTTTCCCAGTTTCTTGAGAGCCTTGTCCTCTGCTGCATTGAATGGTTCCTGCTGTAGAGCCTTCTGTAACACACAGCTGAAGCTGAGATAAAACACTTTAAACATGCACCCATTACACAGGGAGAGATCTGGTTTCTCCAGACAGATCTGGTCTAGATAGAAAGAGGGCTGGAAAAGTCATGACTGAAATTGTAAAAGGCATCCCAAACTGTGGTAGTTGCAGTCTTTTATCTTCAGAAGACAAAATACTTTCACAATGGAGGAATCATTCTCTTTCTTGACCCAGGAAAGGTCTTATAACAAACAAACAAACACAAACAAACAAACAAATACTTGGTAAATGTACCACTCCAGAAATAAATGTTATGAAATGTTACATACTTTTATATGAAGCCAAGATCAGTAAGTGAATACTACAAGCATAACATTGCTGTTAAATGACAATACTTTCAGTGATAACTATATAATATACAACTATATATCTATATGAATTGATTGTTTCAGAATTTCTGTTAGTGATTTAAGAACCATAGAAATAAAAAAATCAGTGTAGCTTCTGCACAATAAAAGAGAAAATAAATACTTAAAGCTGTCAAAGATAAAATTAATTTTATTCTAGGCTTTTTGTTTTCAATTGATCAGTTAAAAAGAATATCTGATAACTATGGAATTTTAAAAGAGTGTAATCTAGGGTTGTTAGAATGGTAAGGAGTGTCAAGGAACATAGTAGTATTAACTACTCCTGCTGCTAATTTCCATTATTAAGCAAATATCAGAGTTTTAGCTTCTTTTTCCGTAGTTGCTGAGTATATAAGAACAAAACTTCCCAAGAACAGATGTGATTTGACTCATTCAGTTGCTGACGGGAGTACCTTATGAGCTTATAGACAGGTTTGTGGGTACTGCACACAAACCTTTACCCCTAATTAGATTATGCCAGAAGTAGATAATGGTTTTATGGTCTGCTTCTCATCATCTTATTAAACATAACACCATATGGACTGGAGACTAGGTGGTTTAAAATGATTCTGTGTGGGATCATATAGTGGTTTGAAGCAGTCTGTTAGTTTCTCTTCACAGGAACACATTTAGAAAGTTTGTGCTGATGCTATGATTATTCTGGGAAGTTCATATTTTCAATAGCTTTCTAAATGGGACTGCACCACTCAAGATAGCCAGCAGCAATTGAGTCTCACTGATTCCAGCTGTTCTTGACTTTCATCTGTATTAATGAGGGTGGAGAGATTGGAGAACTGCTATAACCATTTGCAATTGTAACCACAATTGCATTACATGACACAGACATTTTACGTATTTCAACAAAATACTTGATTTTCTTTTTAAAATTTAATGAAGAGGCTGTGACTAAAGGAACATAGTACCTTAGTTCCAGTATTTCATATCTCTTGGATTTGGCATAAATTGCTTTGAGAATGTGAAGTGACTGGGAAGACAACAGAAAGGAACCAGTCAAGCAGCTCTCTCTTGGGGCAGACTGCCAATGCCTTTAGCCTCATCCTAAAGTGTTCATAGAGTGTTAGCTCTTGTAGTCTCTGTCCTATTGATTTATGATGAGAGGATGTGTTTTTATTCCAAGATGATCCCCTTACAAGGCTTGATGAGCTCAGAACATTTGCTAAGTGTTTCCAGCTCTGGAGGTGGGGAAGATGTGGCTTTAGTGCTCCGCTGATGTGGAACCAAATCAGAATATGACTCATACAGCAAACTGAGAAGCCAACATTTAGTTTTCATAGTCAATCTTGCAAGTAAAAAGAAGAGTTTTTCTAGGTGCCATATCTTTCTTAAGCCAGGGACACAGAGCTCACATACAACTGCATAGCATTGTAAAATTAGGCATGCCTTCCGTGAAATTGCTTCTGAGTGGGAGTTGAGCCTTGCTGATTAACACACCTAGTGCAGGTAGCTGGGTCTGCAGCTGCCGTGGGAGCTCTAGGTTGTGCAATGGGTGATGGGAAATGGCTGGAGCTCCAGGCAAGGAATCGGGAATCAGGGCTGACCCTTTGCAGAAGGGGCATGGGCACCTGGAGCACTGGCCAGGGAGAAGCTGTTGATCACCAGGAGGCTCTGCAGGAGCCAGTGAACAGCAGAAGACCCCAGACACAAAATCACTGTTGGAGCAGATGTGAAGACTGTGAGGGTATAAAAGTTCAGGGCTGACTTTATTGTGGGTGCCTCCCTGGAGATACCAGCTCAAGCTATTTTTTATTGTGTTGCTGATCATGGTTAAATGAATTAAAGGAGTCAGGTGTCTGGGACTGCTGTGGTGGGAAGCCTGGGGTTGAGCCAGTAAGAGAAACTTACTGAGGAATTTATCTGACTTGTTTGAGAGTGTTCAGAGAATCAAGTGGAGCACTTCTCAAGTCACTGGAGCTACCAATGCACAGGGGCTTCAGTCCCAGCAGTGACAGTCTGGGGTGGTGTGGGTATATCATTCCATTTCCCATTTTCTTTCTGGCTGCAGGATCAAGCCTTATTCTTCCCCTCTTTTATTTCCCCAAACTTCTCTGATCTATTTTGAAATATTGTGCTGTCCATGAGCAAAGTGTCCCTCCTCCTACCTTTTAAACTCCCATTAGACTATTAATCACATTCAGAAAATGTTGGGAGAAAGTGACTGTTTTGAAAACCAAAAGTGCAGCTGTGAAATTATAACTTCCTGATGAAGAGGAAGAAGTTGACATTTTTAGTCTTTTCAAGGGAAGATTTTGGCACAGGGCCTCATGTTCACAGTATCATTTTATTAAAGGTGGCATACTTATGTCAAGAGCTGTTCAACGTTTTCATTCAAGTTGTGTTCCCCAAAACTATTTCTAAGCCTCATACAAAAGGAAAACCCATTCTCTAATCATGTATTGAGGATTTTTTTCCTCAGATCTGAGGGCTGGCTTTGTACATGGATGATAATCTCTAAGCTATTTTTGGATGACACAAAGGATCTTTAAAAAAGGGTGACTATTGTGTATGATCTTATACACAGAAAAATACTTGTATGCCATATTCTGATATTTTGCTATGATTGACTTGAAATATGTAAGATTATCACTCTTGTATAAATCATAGTACATTTATGAGTACATACTACTATAGAAGTGCAGGCTATACAGACTATAAACACATCTAACACACCCCCACCCCCCAGTGTTTTGACTGGAAAAGAAGCAGGAGGCCAGTATTGAGGAGTACTCAAAAAACAATGTAAAAATGAAAGCAGTAATTTATTTAAAAATGTAAAACATTTGTTGATTCTGGCAAAAATTAAGAGCCCATATGGAATTCTCCTGAGGAGGATGAACTCAGAGGAGGATAGATAGAAATCTTATTCTTTTCTTTTGGTAAAAGTGGGTAAATTCTGTGGGGATTTTGGAATAAATGTCACCAGAAATGTCACCACGTATAATAGTGCATTACTTTAATGTCTGTGTTGTTCTAGCTCCACTCAGGAAAGCTGAATATTTTTATTCTTCCCTGAAGTTTTGATTTGTGAAATACAAATGCTTTACATAAGTGGATTCTTGAACTGTGGCAATGTACATGACAAACGTGTAGGTTTTTTTGGCAAGGAAACTGAAACTCTTCTAATTGCAATAGATAAAATAACCACTCTTGAGTGCATGGGTTTCTGAAACTTGCCAGACAACATTCTAAACCTTACTTACTTTACACCTTACTTAAACTTTGTTAACTTAAGTTAAACTTAGTTAGCTCCAAGTTTGAGGAGCTGATTGATGCTTTCACTTGTGTTTCCACGAAAATCCCAATGGCAAAAGATATGAGTTTCTGTTTCCGAATCTTCTAAAGACCATGATAAAACCTATTCTCTATACTTCAACATTTCTCCTGAGTCAGTTATATGCTGACTTTTAAAGTGAGATATATAGAATTTTAATGTAGCTCAATCCAATTTTATATTTAACGTTTTATAGAAGTTGAGCACTTTGCAACACAGATACGTGCATGATGCAGAAACAACTTATTAATAAGTCAGTAACAGAGCCAAGAATGAAATGTAAATTAATTGCTCAAACTGCTCTAATTGCTAAATGAAAGCTCTTCCCTACCATGGAAAATGTACAGATGGAGAAGGAATTGTAGTATCATTACTCTGTAGGGCAAACAAAATGCATCACACTTGGGATCAAACAACAGCATTATCTTTCTTGCAGTGTGTGCTAGTTGAGATGCAATCCTGTTCTTTTTTTCCAGGAAAACAGCCAATCTTGTCATTACACTACAAATTTCTAAAGTATTATTTTTTTTTCAAGTACATAATCAGAAGGTCAAATGACATGGCACTGAATAAGCCCACTCCACTTAATTCATTCTTCAGCATAAATCAAGTGGGATTGTCTTTAACAACAACAACAACAACAACAACAAAATAGTGTACCATGGCTTCTGAAAACCCCCAGTAGTTTTCAGCAGTTCTTGAGCAAGAGCAACAGTCATTAATAGTCAGCAGTAAACAAAATGTCTCATCTGTTTTTCCAGTGGGTGTTTTAAGAACTGACAAATTTATGTTCATGTTGTTAATCTCTTCCCCAAGCCCTTCAGTTTTCTCGAATAGTTTCCCCTCCATTTCCTTCTGTCTTTTGGTAATGAGATGCGACTCAGGACTTAGAAACCCCAAACACTTAAAGGTCAATAGACACCAAGTCAATTAAAAAAGAGACTTAATGGCCAAATACGCCTGCTGGACTTTCTAATTTAATATTACGCAATGTTTTGTATTGTACAGATGAAAAGAGTGTAGGAATGAGAAAAAGATTAGCTATGAACTGGCACTTACAGGGTCTCTGAGGAGCGAGAGCCTTACCAAGCCTCCACAGCCCCAAGAATTGGTGGGCTTGACCAGAACCTCATGCTGTAAGTCATACCAACCCCATCAAAAGTCATGTATTCGTTTTGAGGCAGATATTTTGCTGTGCTATCCTTGGCCAGCTATGTTGTCTTACAAGGATTACTTAAATACCCTTGTTAAACCAGACTCTTCATTAAGATTACACCCTGGCTTGCTGGAAAACATTGACCCAAAGGGCATTTGATCAAAATACCAACAAAAGTTCCATGAGCCCTTGCTAAATCCAGTGAAGGATTACAGCTAAGCATGATTTTTCTCAGAAAAAAAAAAATCTTATTCTTAGAAGATTTGGTATATAAAGTGAAACAGGAATAAAAACTTCCTAAAATCTGAAAATGTGGCTTGAAAGCAAAAGCTTTTTCCCATGCATGGGTTTTCTGGTGCTAAGCTACAGCCAGTATTAAATTAGTGGTAATGATAGTAATATATGGAAAGTCAAGACCATAAGAACTTATATTTACTTTATCTTCTCTTGGGATATAGGTATCATGTGAACTTAGCCTACAATTTAGTTAAACTTTAAAACATATTCTTCCTGTGCTCCATGACGGTGAGAAACATCAGTGGCCCTTGAGATTACAAAATCTGGTGATATTGACTAGACAGTGCATGATAAAATATTTTCCTGGTTTTCTTCATTTCAAGGAATAAAGAATTTGCAGAAGAATTTTGTGAGAGTTAATTAAATGTTAACAGACTTATTGTTGCTCTATAAACAAATCTGTATTTTTTAATTAATTCACCATTGTTACAGAAATATCTAACCAGAGAAGAGTTTGATCCACAATTTTTTTGTTAAAGCTCAGATATCTAAAAAAGCCTTAGATTCTAACAACCAGCTTATGACTTTGCAGAACTGTTAATATCATCTTTTCTGCAAATCCAAGGAGGACAGATCTTTTTTTAATCTTGTGCTTTCTTTCAACTTTTCTAGTTGGGGGTCCATATTTCAAGGTAGACTTTTCTTTTGCTTTCACTCAAATTCATTGATACCAACACACTTTTTCCCCACTAGAGAAAGGTTGAAGTTATCCAGGTTATATATCTATGAATTTGTATCCATATCTAGTGAGCAGGAAGGATGTTGGGCCTTCCTACCCATTCAGCTTTGTTAGAGAGAGTTAGGGCTGCACATCTCTCGGGTAGGGCAGTGCCACCACTGAAGTTTCTGCCTGTGCCAGGAGTGAAACTGACCCTTTTTTGAAATAGAGAAGGATTCAGTGCAGGTAGATTGCAGTGTGGACCTCAGATAAGTTGATATCTGGGACTCTGGATATGAGTGTTGGTTCCACTTCTAGCTGCAGACCGTGCAGATTATGGCCATTCAACAGCTACTCCTATTTAGATTATGCAGTTTAGAAACAGCCAGCCTCTGCAGTTGTTTTCTTTTTATTACTTTGGGTTATTCATCATTTTAGTTAGTGAGACAATGCCGGAGCTGGCAGCTATTCCTTGATATGCCACATGTTATTATTTATGGGCAGTTATATTCCTATATAGTCTATATGGCTATATCCCTACATAGTCTACAAGATTGAAATTAAAAGAATAATGTCAGCAGCTTTAAAATACTTCTTTCATTTATTTTTGGAATGCTGGAGACTGTGGATCAAAAAGTCAATGTCAGAAGACCACTAATATAGGACAAGCCACAATTTCAGGTCTAACACATCCCCTAATATTGATAAAAATATTTCTTTCCCCCCTTTTTTTTCTTTTTGTGAATCAGTGTTGTACACTGGAAAGAATGAAAACTTTGTATGAGAAAACTCTCAGATTTCTCACAGTTATGAATTCAAGGTGGCTTCAGACAGAAGCACTGTTCAAACTTAAAGCAGCTCTTCTAATTTGTTATGCTGTGTAACATGCTGGAGTTACTGTGTGCCTGCAGCATGTTTCTGATAAGGAGACCTGGGCTCAAACTGATGCATTTCCTTTACAACTGGATTAACTTGGTTGTTTTCACTTCACTTCCTGCCACCAAGACAAGAAAAGGATAGCTCTTGAGGCATTTTTGAATCTTGCATGTGACACAACTCTGAAATGTGGCTAGGAGTGATTGAATTCTGCTAAAATAGCAATTTGTTCCAGCACCCACACGTGGTTCCTGCTCAAAAGCTGTTATGGGTCAGGAACTGTGTAACGAGCAGGACCAGGTAGTGATCATCTCCTTCTACTGGCACTGGTGAGCCTGCACCTCAAATGCTGGGTTTACTTTTGAGCCACTCATCAGAAAAAAGACACTGAGAGGCTGGAATGTGTCCAGAGAAGGACAAGAGAGCTGGTGAAGCTGGGAGCTTCACAAGTCTGAGGAGAAGCACCTCATCAGGGAGTTGGGGTTGATCAGCCTGGAGAATAAGAGGCTCAGGGGGACCTTCCCTCTCACTATTACTCCCTGACAGGATGTTGTAGTCAGGTGATGGTCAGCCTCTTCAGTTAACAAGTGATGAGGCAAGAGGAAACTGTTTGGTTATTATAAAAAACTTCTTCACCAAAAGTGTTTTCAACCACTGGAACTGGCTGCTGAGGGCACTGATGAAGTCACCGTTGCTGGAGTTATGTAGAAAATGTGTAGATATGTCACTTAGGGACATGGTGTAATGGTGAAGATGGCAGGGCTAAGGTTAACAGTTGGACTTGAGGAATTTAGAGGTCTTTTGCAACTTTACTGATTCAATGGTTCTGTAATTTATCCACCTGTCTAGATATTTTGGTCTAATCTGTATCAATCTGTATTAACTGTTTCCACCTGCATTTAGCACTACTGCTTCAGATGAGAAGCCACAGCCTGTCTACTCCTTTGTTTTACAAAGTTGATTTTACTAAAGAGATACAGCCATCTGAAGTGTGCTAAATCTAATTTTAGCCTGAATAAAAGTTAGTATCCATGCCTACATGTCTTACTATTGGAGTTCAGAGTACCTGGATGTTGCCATACAGACTCTCAAGAAGGAGCTACTCCCTTTGTGAACTCACTTGGCACTGTAAGAGATGGAAATAATGACACCTTAGGCACATGTAATGTCCATGTAGCTACCACTTCTCTCCACAGGGCTCCCTTGTGGCTGGACTAATGTGGCAGCTCTGGCTGCTGCTGAGTGCAGGCACGCATTGAGCAGAACCATCACACAAGTAGTAAACCCTTTGCTCTAGGCCTGGCTTAGCTGGTGTATGGGTTCCTTGAGTGGGAACTTCAATGCCTTGGGAAACTGTGGGAATTTGCACTCAATTCACTTGCTCTGCCAAAGCCTTTGAAATTCTTATGAGGCTTCGAGATAGCAGTGATCCTTATGCAAATTAAAAGAAGATGTTAAAACTCAGCAGAGAGGCACTTCTAGATATAGAACCCTTGCAGAGTAGCAAGAAATTTTTCATTTTTTTCACTTAGATAGTGGGCAGGATCAAGAGTTTGCTTCACAGTCTATCACTCAGCTACTGTCTTTCATTGACATAGTACCAGTGTTGCTCATGACATTGAGATGCCCCATTAGTGTAAGTCAAGTCTAATCAATCTCTTGAGAGATGCTAAGGGTGAATTGTAGCAGATGACTGGGCCATCATTAATTCAGAAATCCTCCGCACCACAGGTAAAAGACCCAATCCAGTAGACACTTGAGATGAGTGGACCAAAATTCTGCCAGATGCCAAAGATAAACCCCAAGAATTGAACCTGCTAGGGTCCTCTAAGGCAACATATTGTATCAAATTTTACTTCAGACACAAAAATCAACACTGGCCAGGAATTGACCAAACAAAAAACACTTATAGAAAAGACATATCACCAATTAATAAAGCCTACTATAACCATGATTGGTGCAACTATACCAGTCACATACTTTCTATGTCCACTCTGCACCCCAAAGTACTACCCAAAGAGATGTTTTTTATCTGTGGTGACAGAGTGTGGGCTGGGATTCCCTCACGTCTCCAAGGAAGTCCCTGTAGCCTTGGTAAGCTTTCTACCCTCACTCCAAATATTACACTACTACATAACTGGAAGAAAACAAAGGTATCCTCCCGCCAAAAGAGATCCTATTCAGAATATGATGCAAACTGTGACAGTTATATTTACAACATACACTGGGTAGAGCGAATTGCAGTTTCTGTGTTCACCCCCTGGTTAGCTGCGTTTAAAGCCCTCGGTGATATAGATCACCTGGGGTGCTGGCTCAGTAAACAAGCCAATGCCACATCTGCTGCCTTAAGTGATCTTTTAAAGGATGAAGAGACCACCAGACAAGCAACCCTTCAAAACTGTGCTGCGATCGACTACTTGCTGCTTGTTAATGGACACGGATGCCAGGACTTTGAGGGAATGTGCTGTTTCAACCTTTCTTCACACTCAACATCCATCCATGCGAACAGACAGAAACTAGAAGGACTAGTGAAAGACATAAAAACAGAAAAATCTCTGGACTGGATTGACAATCTCTTTGGGCAATGGAGGTTGACAGGATGGGTGGCCTCTTTGGTTAAAAGTGTTTTATGGATTTTTATTGTGATTATTATTGTATTACTTATGTTCTCATGCCTCCTTCGCTGCTTTAAAAGAACGGCTGGTGAAGCCTTTTTACTAAATATAAAAGGGGGAGTTGTGGGGGTGGACAAAGCCCCTGTGGCCCTGCCCTGGAGAGCAGCCTGAGAGAGATTGCACAATCTCTCTGCAGAGCCCTTAAGATAAGGGTAAGCTTTTGGTCACGGTGACCTTTTGGATAGACCCAGAGCCCCTTCGAGATTTTATGCAGATCTGTCTTAAATGATTGGCTTTGTACCCTTTCCCTCCCCCTTTTGGTGTCCCATAAAACCCCTGGGTTTCCCTGGTCTGCCAGGGAGTTCTGTCGTCCTGGCTCCCTTCGCTGGACCATCATAATAAACTACCTTATGCGGAATTTGCCAGACGAAGTCTTCCTCTCTCTCTCCTGGGCCGGTCAACAGAGAAGAAATCTTGCAGGAGCAGGGCTGGAATCACTGAGCTAAATCACTAAGCTAAAATCACTACCTGCTCTCTGCCGAGGCCTTCTCTCCAGCTGACAGGGCTGCGCTGACCCCCCAGGGTGTCTTTAACGAGATACTCTTGGGGTGCCTCAGAGCCCTCTGCGAACCCCAGCACCAGCTAGATTGTGAATTTGGTGGACATGAAGCTTATGGATAAAATAATGTATTTGCCGAGAAATGCTGTGGAAGTAAATCAAGTGGGAATATTTGCAATTTGTAAGATTTAGGAGATAGGTCAAGGCAGGCCAGGCATTTAATTCTTTGACTGTAAGTCTTAGATCAAAAAAGATGTTTCACTTGTTCCAACTGATAACCCTACTGATAGCAAAGGGATTTTTTTATTAAATATCTTGGAGTATAGGTCTGTTCACCTCTTACTCAGAACAAGAAATGCATTTTTTATAAAAAATGTGAGAATTACTATTACGTCTTCACTGAAAAAGTAGTAATACACTTCACTGAAGTAGTACCAAATCCATCCAGTTAAACTTATCTAAGTGAATACACTAATTTCTAAAAAAAATTATGCAAGTTAAAATAGACTGAGAAAAAACCTGCATGTTATCAGCTCTTTGTCTTTCAGATTTTGTTCCTTTATTTGTGCAAATGCACTGGCTCTTTCATCACTTACTGCATGAAACTAAAGTTACTTCTAATCATGCCAGAATGATCTTTCCCATCCCATTATAATTTATTTCTCTTGTTTGGGGAGCTCTCTGAACAGTTTGGGACAATCCTGTTCTCATTGACTCTCCCTACCACTGAAGAAATTCTGAAATATTTCACCTTTCTGCCAAGGTAAGAAAAAAAAAATTGTCAAAGAAAGAAAACTAATTTCCTTTACTAAATATAAATTCTTTTTATAAATAGAGATGGTGTGTGACGGGGACTATACACTTCCTTTAATAAACATATAAAGTTGAATATGGTCAAATCTAACTGGAAAACTGTTTTCTTGTTCTAATTTCATTATCTTAAAACTGCTGATGCAACATCTGCAGTGGAACATGCTGGGATGAATTAGTTCAGTAACATTTTTTGTTTCATTAGGATGATTGAAGCCTACAATAAATGTCATGGCATTAACATTTTATGCCGAGGCATGAAGAAATGGCTGCTGGAAGAATTGACAGCCTTTCTAAAAGTCAGCATTTTCTGTCTGTTTTTATGAGACCACTGGTCACTCTGCAATATTAAATTATGACTTTGTTGGGAGAATTATGTCCTGTGTGTGATGTTTCTCTTGGGCATCTGCCCAATTCAAGAATGAAACTGCCAACAAATGTGATAACATCTTCAGTCACCACGCTTGGGTATGGTTCAAAAGTCCATTTCATTTGGCAGATATTCCTAATAAGCCCCCTTAGGGCAAGTAGCCTTTTAATAACAGCATTTTTCCTTTGAATTTGCTAGAGACACCTGTCCTTACATATTGTTTGTGCAGCAGTAGATACTGATTCATGTTTGCTTCTTGCCTTCCACCTGCCTCTCCTCAGTCCCTCTCTAGGAAGCGAGTGAGGACAGACTCTTTCCGTCCACCACTCAGCACAGGCCTGACCCCTTTTCAAGCCCAGTCTGGACTTACAGGGACTGTGCTTGCACTGGCAATGGATCCCTCTGCCCACACTGCTAAAAAGACTATGACTCCCTCTTCTCCCTCTTCAGTTTGCAGCCCTTAAAACAAAGGAGTTCAGGAAAGGTGGATGTGCTTCAAAACAGTGCTCTTGACAGCACAGGAACAGACTGTCCCTGTGCACCGAAAGATGAGGCAATGAGGCAAACGTCCAGCCTGGATGGGCAACAAGGTTTTGAAGGAACTTGGAAATACAATGAGCATGTATCATCTTTGGAAGGAGGGTCAGGTCTGTCAGGAAGTATTTAGGGGGGTTGCTAGGGCATGTAGGAAAAAAAATTAGGATGGCCAAAGCTCAGTTCAAACTAAATTCGAACTTAATTTGGCAACTTTTGTAAAGGATAATAAAGATGTTTTTACAAATATATTAATGGCAAAAGGAAGGAGTAAGACCAGCCTTTGCTCTCTTCTGGATGCGGGAGGGAACTTAGTAACTGCAGATGAGGAGAAGGTGGAAGTGCTTAATGCCTTCTTTGCCTCAGTCTTTAGTGGGAAGACATTCAAACTAAGGACATTCAACTGTCCTCCTGGGTTGATAGATGGTGTCAGGGAGAAGAATGGCCCCCTGTTATCCAGAAGGAGACAGACAGAGAACTGCTGAACCGCTTTGATATTCATAAATCTGTGGGACCAGATGGGATCCATCCCAGGGTGATGAGGGACTGGCAGATGAGCTTGCTAAGCTACTCTCCATAATTTACCATCAGTCCTGGCTCACTGGTGAGGTTCCACATGACTGGAAGCTGGCCAATGTGACACCCGTTCACAAAAATGGTAGGAAGAAGGATCCTGGTAATTACAGACCAGTCAGCCTGACTTCAGTACCTGGTAAGGTAATGGAACAGTTTATACTATCCATCATGCAGCACATACAGGATGGCCAGGATATCAGACCCAGCCAGCATGGGTTTAGGAGGGGTAGGTTGTGTTTGACCAATCCGGTCTCCCTTTACGACCAAGTGACCCGCCTGGTAGATGCAGGGAAGGCTGTGGATGTTGTTTATTTGGGCTCCAGCAAGGCCTTTGACACTGTCTCCCACAGCACACTCCTGGAAAAGCTGGCAGCTCACAGCTTGGACAGGAGCACTCTTTGCTGGGTTAGGAACTGGCTGGATGGCCGAGCCCAGAGAGTGGTGCTGAATGGTGCTGCATCCAGCTGGTGGCCAGGCACCAGT
This sequence comes from Phylloscopus trochilus trochilus, assembly GCA_016584745.2. NCBI lineage: Eukaryota > Metazoa > Chordata > Aves > Passeriformes > Phylloscopidae > Phylloscopus > Phylloscopus trochilus. Next base: position 14,147,019 of record WQNJ02000015.1, on the reverse strand, counting down.
GGTGTCCCTCAAGGGTCTGTGCTGGGACCAGCTCTGTTCAATATTTTTATTGATGACATGGATGAGGGTATTGAGTCCTCCACCAGTAAATCTGCAGAAGACACTAAGCTGGGAGCATGTGTTGATCTGTTGGAAGGGAGGAGGGCTCTGCAGAGAGACCTGGATCGGTTGGATGGATGGGTGGAGTCCAATAGGATGAAGTTTAATAAATCCAAGTGTCAAGTCCTGCATTTTGGCCACAAAACCCCCCTGCAATGTTATAGGCTGGGGACGGTGTGGCTGGGAAACAGCCTCACAACTGAGTGCAAAAAAGTGAGAAGAAAATTATTTTCCTTATGATTATTGTTGTTACTATTCTTCTCCAATGCCCAGGTCCAACTGATTTTTAAGGAGAATTTTATGCCACAAGACCAGAAAATTGCCAAGAGCAACAGGAAAACATGTCTAGTAATTATCTTGCTTGGATAGTTTAAAGAGAGCATAGGTTGTTCCTACTGAGCTTCCTGAAGGAGCAAGGAGCATCTTGATGCCGTAACAAACATACCCATAGCATGGTGGTCATGAATAAGACAGCAATCAGAGGAGGGAGTACAGTTTTATTTTTACTGCTGAGGGAACAAAGACAATTAATTATTAAAATAGGAGGCTATCTTACAAAACAAAAATTTAATAACTTCAGTGTAATACTTTCACAGAATAATAGAATGGTTTGGGTCCCCCTGCCATAAGCAGGACATCTTCAGGTAGATGAGGTTGCTCAGAGCCCTGTACAAGCTGATCTGAAACATTTTTAGGGATGGGGCATCCACCATCTCTCTAGACAACATGTGCCAGTGTTTTAACACCCTCACTTATATATACTTCAAACAAGTGCAATCCCAAGGACTGGTCTTGGAAGCAACTCCCAGATGTCTGGGGAGTTGCTCCCCTCCACTCTAAATCTACATGTTAAGAGGCTGCCAAGAGCTGCTGGATAGAAAAGTGACTAGCAGATTGAAGGTTCTCCTGTGCTTGGAGGGGATGACAGCTGGGAAGCAGGAATTGCCTGTACTTTTTTGCCTGTGCAATCCTACCTTGCACCTGCAGGAGCCATGAACACCTGAAATACATTTAAACCTCCTCACAGCATCAGAAGTGTGGAGCTGGGAGAAAATGATGAACTGTTAAGTTCAATTGTATTTGTGGTGTGGAATTTTTCTGCATTTTGTTATGCATTTTATTATTGCTGTTTGGACAAATGGTCATTACATCAGAGAGAAGTACTGCTTCTTCTGCTTAACTGAGCTGAATGTTTACAGTGAGGAAACTCTAAAAATTGCCACTCTTTTTCATCAAAATGACATAGGGAACTTGGGAGAGTGCTTTCAGTAAAAGCTTCCACTGGTGGAGTGTCCTAGGTTACAATGTAAAATTGTACCCAAGGTATGTATTCTATCCCCATGAGCTGTTGGAGCCAAGGTGGGGCAGTGTTTTCCTTATCTTCTGTTAATGAGCCCAACAATGCCTTCCCGAAGAAGTTATCTCTGTTTAATGGGCCATCAAGGACCATGACTGATAGGATGAAATCATCCCATTGTGAGATGCTCTGCCCAGGGGGAGGAGCCAAGCATTCCCACCTGGATATAATCCAGGGTTTGAGACATCACAAGCAGCTTCTATCCACTGAACTCTCAGAGGAGACAACAGCTACCAGACGTTTCTACAGGAATTACTACTTTGACAAGAACATCTCATCTGGATTCCTGGAGGAAGACTGGACCTTTCTCTCTTAGGATCATCTCTGCTCCAGCAGAACCACATCTGCCACTCCAGGAGGATTTCCGGACTGCTTCAAACACCCTCACCAACAGGGTGTTAAGTTCTATCATTCCATTTATTTCACCTTTTTTTCCTCTCTTCTTCTATTAAATTGTATCTCTGACTGGGAGTCTCACTGGTTTTGCTTTCAAACCAGCACATGGAGCATCTTGCAATCCTAATGGTTTTGGAACTCCTTGGTAAATTTGAAGTTACTGTTCATTCATCCATGCTTCTCTCACATACCCCATAAAGTAACTACCTAGATGTCTACTCAGAGACCTAAGCTGCTATTTAGAGCATTAATGGAGCTTGCTTTTTAAATAATTCACTGCATAAAGTTATCTTCTTAAAAAATCTCACTTCAAATTATCACTTCTAGTTCAGTTGTTTCAAGACTGCCAATCCCCAGTTATTAAATATTGTGAACTAAATACCAAAATATATGACTTTTAAAAAAATAAACATTCCATTCCCCTATGCCTCCAGGGTTTCAAGCTGGTTTTGTTGATATATTGAGTTTTACATAGAGTTGTGAAGGCTAGAAACTTATCACTTCTCTGGAGGAAAGCTAAGAATGTAAAAAAATGCCAGCCGCTGTAATGCTGAAAAAAAAAATAATGGGATATAACTAGTAGAAACATATGATTCTCATAGTGCAGTATTGTTTGAAATGGAAAAAAATATAAAGCAAAATTTCTACTTAAAAGGGAAAAAAATTATTAGCATCCGGAGTATATAGACTCAGTTCTTTTTATAAAACACTTTTCTCAGAGTACTCTCCCTGCTTCAAATAGGGAGTATTTTGTGTATAAAATATATTTTTTCTGTTCAAAGCTATTCTAGAACACCTTTGCATTCAGAAACCTGAAAGAATTTTTTTTTTCCCATCCAGAGTATTTGACTTAGGCTTGAATGGACAAGAACTGAAAAAGGAAATCAGGGAAGTACATAATGAAAAGTACTGCAAGGCAGTGATATATCATTGATTCATTGTGTGGAAAGGGCAGTCACCCTCCCTTTTCCCTGCACTGCTTTCATATCTGCCCATATGCTGCATAGGCTGAACATGTTGGTCTCAGCTCTGCTGGTGTTTTCCTCCAAGAAAACACACTGCCAAAGGCTAAGTTTAGGAGATTTAGTTAGTTTCAAATGATAAATCATCTTTTGCTCTATGAAAGTGCATTTATGGTTGGGGGAAAATTCCTGAGGTCTTTATTGCTTTTCTACAGCAGTGCTGCATTATAGATATCTCTGCATGCATGAATGAGCGCTGTGATAGAATAAGATAGGATAAAAGTTGTCCATTAGTTTTGGAGGGAAAAAGGAGACTTGGTCTGTATGAAAAATCTGTAGACTGATGGTTCCTCTGGAAAACATTAAAAACCCTCCTCATTAAAAGTTTATTTTACTTTAAAAATAGAAATACTCCGATTTCTCATTGCTCTGCAATGACCTTTTAGTACTGCTTCTTGAATCAGTACTGTGGGTGCCTGTATCCAAGCAAATGACATTAGCTAGAGTGGGACTGGAATCAAGCAGGACATAGGCAGGATTTTCAGCCAAAAAGGCATTTGTTTACTCTCCATTTTTTCCATCTTTTAACAGAGATGATGAATTTAAAAAAAAAAAAAAACAAAAAACCAAAAAAACAAAAACCCACCACAACAAAAAAAACCCCCTCTGGCTGGTGATGTTTTTTCGTATCTTTGCATGGAGCTCTTTAACTTTTAGCCTTGGAAATCTATTGCTGTAATTTCCCAGTCATTCCTAGGAAGATATCTACATATATGAAAGCAAAACTTCTTTTTAATGACTTACTGAAAAACTTTTGAGAAATGAGATTAAACATGCCCTCTTTAGCTCCAATGCACTAATTTGATTTGGGTTAGTTCTGTGCACAGAACTCGTTTCTGAGAGAGCTGTCTTCATGTAAGCATTTGGTGAGGTTGAAATTATAAATATTTTGTTCTTAGAAGAGAACTTTTTCCAAGTGGCATCATTCCAGCTCTATTTAGTTTGAGGTGTCCAAACAAGTTAAATCCCATGTTTGTGGGCTGTAATATTCACTTGTGTTACCTGTGGGGAAGGAAGCATCATTGTTCAGCAGAGTTACTATTAAATCATCTAGACTATAAGTGAATTATACATTCACAGAAGCTTATACACAGCTGAGTGTTTTAGCATTTACATATACAGCTCCTAATTGAATTTTGTCACTAAACATTGCAAACACAAACTCAAAAGCCATTTCACTTTCATTTATCCCAAAGTGCAGCCCCTGCAGCAGGTTTTTTTTTCAAAGAGATATTCCAGGAAGAGATCTCTTAGTGATAAAGAGCTATTTACAACTTTCCTGTGCTAGAAACTCCCTTGATCAGCTATGGTCTGTATCTGAACAGCCCTGAGCTCTTTTTTAGACTCTAACACACCCATCCTCCTGATCACTGTCTGATGTCAGAAGCAATCTCCATTTGTGAAGTGCTGACATTGAGACAGAGTTTTGTCACACAGAAAAATTGTGGACCAAATACAGATCTTTAGAGTGTTAATGTGGCCTCTTAACAAGAATTTCAGCCTTTCTTTAAAGATGCATTTGAACCTGAAAGTGCAAAGCTACAAACAGATTTGGTGGGGTGCATTTTGCTTAAAAATTGAAAGAAAATGGTAAATTTCACTTTAAGGCTGATAAAACCTTAAAGGAGCTGAAAATTACAACTTCTTTTAAGATTTTGGACTTGGACAAAAGGGATTTTGCATGCAGTTCTATATGAAAGAAAATAATTAACAAACTTGATGGAAGGTAAAAGGAGAAAGCATGATTGTCTTTAACACAGAGCAAAAGTGTAACTAACATCAAGGTTGTACATATAAAGAAGATGCTTAAGTTTAAAAAACTTAGGCCCAAAGAGAATTAAAACCAGCAGTCCTGTCTAGCATGCAGAGTGGGATTATTATTTCCCAAACTGATTTCTGATAATTTTTTTGGAGTCCGTTTCTGCTGGGAAACAATGAGCAATTGTCAGATTTGCTGGCACCAGGCTATTTTGTTTAAACCTTTCAGAGGAGTAAACGTCCCTTAGCAAAAGCTTTGCAAACCTCCCATTGCCTCCAAATACAGCACTTGGACTGCTGCCTTCATCTGTGCCATTCTCTAGTGCTCAGCACCACTCTGGATAAGAAAGTTTCAATTCCTCTGTAACAGCAACAAAAATATGCCTCACCTCTGGAAGAAATACTGAGAATTCTATTTTTCTGCATTGTGCAATCTGAACCATATAAAATGGTGTTAATTAAGAAACAGGTCAGATTTCATAGCAACCATTCTCTTATGCAGCAGTTTCAGAGTGTGTACATCCTGTTCCTGCTGAGCTGAAGCAGGTCTGACCCCTAGGTGAGCTGGTATTGATGATATTTGAGGATAAGGATCGGATACCAAGGGGGTCTTGGCTTGCTGGCTGAGAGTAGCAAACACCTCAGAGGCTGCAATTTTTTACTTAAAACAGTGGTTGGCCAGGTTGTTTGTTTGTTTGTTTGATGTTTTGGGGGTTTCTTGGGTTTGGTTGGTTTTTTGTTTGTTTGTTGTTTGTTTGGGGTTTTTTTCCTTTGTGGGGGTATGTTGTGTGGGTGGGGCTTTTTTTTTGGTGTGGTTTTTTTTTTTTGGTGTGGGTTTTTTTAAGTGTTTTTAGCAGCTTTCAAATTTAGTTCTCAGCTCTTCTATTCCTGACAGTGACAAATTTCATCACGTTTTTTCCTCTGTGACAGGAAGGCAGTATGCACAAATGCAAAATTTGGAAAATGTCGAGAGAAACCAGGAGAGATGAATTATATAGGCAATACTGGATAAAATATTTCCTTGGGAAATCACACATAAGACTTACTTTAATGTTTTTTAAAGCAAATTAATTTTCATTCTTTGAAGTATTTAAGACCACCCTTTTCTAGCACAACCTTAGCCCTAAAAGTTTCTTGATCAAAAGAAAAAACGAAAACATCACCTCAACAGCTTTCTCTGTCACACACTACATCAGACGGCCTCAGAATATTGAGTTATGTAAATTACTTGGGGGAAATGCAATTGTCTGTTCCTGCCCTCTTGGCACATGTCATTTCTACATAGTTATTGATATTTCTGCCGGCCCCTGTCACTATTGTTACAGCTCAGTGGAGCTCAACAATGCTGGGCAGACCCAGGGTCTAGAGCCTGTCCTGCCAGGGGGCCACTGTCAATTTCCCTTCAGAGCCAAGAATGTAAGGTGGGAAGCAAGGAAAAAATGACATGTCTCAGTGCTGACTGTAATTTCCAAACTTTTCAGATTCTGACGCTTCCACTCCACCCTTTTTAGTTGGTGGTCATTCTTCTGAACTTTCTCTGACAAAATTCTGGTATTTTAGTCACCTTCTTCAAAATTGTTACCAAACACTTACCAAGTAATCCATTAAGGAGGTTATTTTGATTGTTCCCCGGTTATCCCAGCCAACAGGACTTCTTTTCCTCCATCCCATAGTCAGCATTTTATTTATTTATGTATTTATTTATGTATTTGTTTATTATGTTAAACTTTAACTAAACACTTTGAGATTGTCTGATTCTGTTGAATCAACATGCCTATAAAACCTGAATGGTTCCTAATTAAGTCTTGCCACATGTAAGGAATAATAAGCAGAGTGACTGTTATTCAACAATTGAGGATAAAAATTTTGCACTGGTAAGCAAAGAGACATTGATGATGCTCCAGTTTAAAGCAATTTTAAATCTCTTCTGTCCTTGAGAGCAATTTCTTGTATTTCAGGAAGAAAAGAGAATGTAGAATGCAAAACTACCTACATTTTAATTCTTATCATGAATGTTTCAGTACTGTGCTGAAAGCGGCCTTTTTGTTTCTTTTTGGAAATCAAACGGCTGCTTTGTTGTTTCTCTGACAACATACCTGCTTTTATAAAGTTCATGGAAGTTGGTAGGTATAAGTCAGTGTTAGCTATTTTCATGGCTTTCATTGAAACTACTGTGATTTTTCACATAGCTGTGTTGCGTTGTGTCTTTATGGTTTTCAAGGTGGGCTCCCTTTGGGGGTTTTCTCCCCTCCCCAGGGTAAAGCCAATCCTAAGGGGTTGATTTTAATATACTGGGTTTCTCTGGAATTTCTGCAAGGGCTGGCTGTCAAAGTAACTGGCCAGAGCAGAAAGGACCCACCCCTCCCCAAAGGTCATTTGACCTTTAGGCTGCCCTTTGGCCCTCAGGTCACACCTGGTCCCTTTCTGATTGGTAGGCTCAATGCACCACCCCCCCCCTTCCCCCTCTCCCAAATGGTCCCTCCTTCTGCCTGGAAGTCGTGCTATTTGGAAGTCCTGCTGGAACTGGAATAAATCTCTGGATGAGACTTTGAGTTTCTATTTCCACTGATCGTCCAGCCTTTCTGAGAGGGTAACTCAGGATTTACCCTGCTACATCTCGCCGCCACACTCGGGTCCGACGCTGCCTGGAGTCTTGGAAGAAGAACCTGTCCTGAGGGGCCTGTGCCTGTGCTCACAGTGCTGAGGGAGTACCCCGGTGTGACCAATCCCTGGGCTGTTCTCCCAGCACAGCACAGAACAGCACAGCACAGCACAGCACAGCACAGCACAGCACAGCACGAGACTCCTCAATATAGCAGTGATTATTTGCTGCTATAGGCTGATACTTTTTTATCTTATTTTTCACCCTTGTGGCTCATTTTCTGCATCCCCTTCCACAGTTTAGTGCATTACTCACCTTCACCATATCTTAGGTGCTGACTCCAGCCTCTCAGCCTGCAGATTCAGACAGCTGACACAAAGCAGCACTCAGTGATTATTTCCATACATGGACTGTGGCATACATAGTTTTCCACAGAAAATATGAATCAAAGCCAAACTCTGTTAAGTCCAAGTTATTTCTAGCATTATCTTGCCTTGGCATATCGTTGCTTATTCTTACAATGTGTAGCTCCATTGGAGTCAGTGAGCATCAAGTTCTTAATTACCTTCAGAGGATATAGTCCCTGGTTAGAAATTAATTCCTTCAAAACATTTAATTCTGAGAGGTGCAACAGTGGAAAAATCCGTAAGTATGTGCAAATGCATTTTCCCAAGCCCATTTTCCCTTGAAAGCTACTATAGGCTTGCAAGACTTGAAGCTGTGTACATGCTGTAGAAACAAGGTCTTTTTCAAGGCATGATGTAATGGTGTAGCCTGGCTGCCTGAGAAGATAAATCATGGCCAAATTGCTTCTTTTAGGAGCATTCATGTCCAAAAATGAATTAAAGATGGATAGCCAAGATAGCTTTTTCAGTAACAGCAGAAGTACAAATGCCTATGCCTTCCCTTTTTCATGCCTTCAGCCCAAGAGCACTGTTAATATTTAAAAGCTCTAATGAGCTGCATGATGGACAGATGCATCAGATATTAAATTAAAGGAAAGAAAAAGAGTATTTGATGAAGTGAAGCTATTGCTTGAGAGTCAAATATATATTGATAGAAAAGTGGGCCAAGTGCTCTTTATAGATCTTTATTTCTGTTAATGTCTGTTTTCAGGAATGATAACTAACACTTACAGGGAGGATTTTTTCTGAAAGGCAAGAATGGGATAGTTAATCAGAACTTCTGGAAATTAATAAATGTGTGATTTCTAGATGACACCTATGCCTTTGAAGATCTCATTTTGTTTCCCCAGCTCTATAATATTAACACTGCTTTTAAAAAAACAGTAGGTGTGTACTAAAGCTTCTTCACCAGATCTGTTCATTCAGGTTTACTGGCATCTGGCATCTGGAAACAGAAGTCTCACTCCTCATATTGTCGTATTTCTTCAGAATTGAGACATTCCTTAGAATTAATTCTTAAGCATTAAGCCAGACACCAAAGGAGCTGACTCAGAAGCAACTACACAAAAATAAAAGCCCTGCTTCACAGCAGTCCCTGAGATAACATAGACGTCACTCACTCTGTCACACAGCTAACAGCCTGTCCTTGGCAGCAGTCTTTGCCTGGGGTCCAGCCTCAGAGCAGAAAATATCTTATCTGAACTTCAGTGTTTAGTGAAGAAGATCTTGACTTAAAGACAATTTTCATCTTCAAATGACCAGGTCTTACCAAGATTTAAAAGCTTTTTTCTTCTCAGTTATCGTTATGACTCACCACTTCATTTAGTGGGCAGCTTAATTTTTCCTTTTAAAGGATTACTGAATTACTCTGTCCAGTCTAAAGACACTGGCAATCCCTGAGCATGCCTATGTGAACCTTATTCTGTCCAGAAGCAAACACCTAGTTAACAGACCCACTACTTATCTGAACTATTTATTGATGACTAAACCATATTGTGCCAAGCCCTGCTTTTCAGTTGGGCAAATACTGTCATTTTGTACTTTGTATGACTATACAAACTAAAAGAAAAAGAAAAAGGCATGAAAATAGTGCTACCTTGTTTGTGACCAGGAGTGGGGATGGTCAGATTCTTTATCAGAGATGTCAGGGAAAGCATGCTTGGCAGGATTAGGCACAGTGCAGGCTGTGATTGTGCCTGCTCCAGCATGAAATCATATCAGTCATTGAGAGAAAGGGACATCCTGAGTTCTGATCAGAAGCCAAATTCACTGAGCATACAAGGTGTTTATATAGGGGTTTTCATGTATGGCACTTCTATAGGGTTTGATTTTTTATAACAGTTTCTCATTGGTTATACATTCTTTATGACATCAGTTACTTGGTGATCATTACAAAGCTTCACAGCACATTTCTTGGTCACTTCTACCCTAGGGATCAGTTGTCTATGTCTGTTCCTCCGATGGTTTTCCTCAATCAGGCCTAAGATATCAGGCTGCTTTATCAGTTCCATTGTATTCTCTGTCTTATCTCTCATATAATCAGGCTGCTTTTGGATCTGGTACTTGGAATATATCTTCCTGCATTACTGTAGGATAATCCTTAGAACTCCAAGGCTGTTGGAAGGAAGAAGCGACAGTTGCAATGGCTGTGGTCATCCCTGGAAGATAACAAATTGTATGGTTTCAAAAAGTGCTCTCTGGCTGCAGTAATTGTTTTTGAAAAGCAAACCAGAGACAAAACCACAGAAAATCTCTATTCAAAATTACCCCCACAAATGAGCTTGGGAGGACTCAGGAGGAACAAGAATAGAGCTGGCTGTCTTGATGGCATTGATTGATGGCACCCTTTAACCAAAAACCAGCTAAAATCAACTAAGCACAATCAAGACAACCCAACACACAAAACCAGCACCATACTTTCTCTTGGAGATGCTAAGATAGGGTTCAGCCTAGAAGAGGACGATTCCATACCCAAGTATTTTTATACTATAACTGCAGGAAATTTAGGCGAATGTGAGGGCACAGACTTAAAGCAAAGAAGGGAAGGGGGAAGACATCAGAAGGAGAAAGCAGTGCCCAGATTCTATGTGGGGGAAACAGTTTATTTCTTTTTTCTCCAATAATGAGGAGAAATAATGCAGGAGCCCTGCTGGTGATACTCTCAGGGTGGCCTCTTGCAGGGCTGAGGAGAGCCCTGGCATGCAAAGTCCCTCCTCTTTGGGGGACACTGGAACCCCCCAGGTGAGTTGTACCTGCCCTGTCAGGGAGTGGAGGGACTGCAGCTGCTGCCCTGGGCAGAGGCACCTGCAATTGCCACCACCTCCTGACCGAGATTGTCCTGTGGGTATGGGCTTAGGTGTCACCCCCACAAAGGGCAGCCTCCATTTTGCCAGCTCCTTCCTCTTCCACAGAGACTGTAGGGTTGCTGGTGCGAGTTCCCACATCCAAGACCAGGAACTCAGGGGTCTGGAGCTGCTGGACCTGCTGCTGGCTGCTGGGCTGTGAGCTCATCCCTGGCAGTGTGGGAGCACAGCAGCCTTTGGGCCCCCTTGCTGCACTGGTTCATAATGATATCAATGGTGCCCTGGACCGATGGCACTGTGTACTCCTCCAGGATGTCCCACAAACTCTTGATCATGATCTCTTCATCTGGGCCATAGGTGCAGAGACAGTGCACAATGCAACACATGTGCTCTCTCTCAGCCACCATTGGTCCCCGTACATGGCCTTCATTCTCTGGTGCTGCCAAGTCCACACAGGGTCCAGGACATGCTGTTGTTGATGGAAAAGTTCTGCCCACATCTCAGGCAGGACATTGCCCATAGCCTGTAGAGAAGATGGACAGGACGCCACAGGAGGATGGCAACTGATCTCATCTAGGCTATCAGGAGCTCTCCCTCCCTGTCTGCTGGCTGCTGGCAGCTCCTCAGGGACTGTGGTAGATGTCTCCAGATAGTCATCTTCTCCATGATTCGAAAATTAGACAGTCACTATTGTTCTTTTGCAGACAGGGCATACTGGATTTTTCTATGTCCACCATAGCATGCAGTCCAGGCAGACCCCATAGTGGCAATAAAAGTCATCCTAAATGTCCTGCCAGAAGGGGCATCTCTGGTTTGTCTCTATGGCCATCTTCATCCTCTGCAGCATATTGGGAAGAGCAGGATAAGGAGCTGCTCCCCTTTGATGGTGTCACATCTGCAGGATGAAGAGGTTATGGTCACTGGCTGTCCTGGGGCAGGGAGGAGGAAATGGCCAAGCCCCTGGAGAAGGCCACCCTCTCAGCTCCTTGAGTCCCATCACGCATCCCACAGCCACCCTGGCAGGACATTTTCCTGCACATCTCACCCTCAGTGCTGCCTCTGCAGTGCTTGGCTGCCTGAAGCAGGCAGGGCAGGGAAACAGGAGTGATGGCTCTGAGACTGGCACCAAGATCTGCCAGTGACAGGCACCACGCAGCACTAGAGAAGCCTGGCTTGATCCTCTTTAGAGAGAGGATTAGACCTCACAGAGCTGCTTGAATGGAGATCAGGCTGGAGCCAGACTGGCCCAGTCTCTGCCAACTCTAAATATAACCAGTGAGGGATAAGAGTTCCCAATCCATCCCAATCCATGATGTCACAGCTCACTGCTTGATGGCAGCAGCCTCCAAATCCTTCTGTTGTCAGAGGAGTCCTTCTCGCCCTGCAGGCACATTACATCAGCTAACACTGGGGAGTGCATGGTGGAGACCTGACTCTTTTTCTTGGGAGGATAGTCTGGCAGGGACCAGATTTCCTAGCAAGGTTTTTGACATCTTGGTGTTTGGGGGATTCAAGCCCCAGCTAGACAAAGTCCTGAGCACTCGGTGTGACTGCAGCACCAACCTTGCTTTGAGCAGGTTGAATCAGAGGTCCCCTGCACTCACATCTGTTCTGTGATCTTTCCCTAATCCTGTGAGAAAAATCAAGTTTAGGAAGGTGATCAGCAGAGTCTGTATCAGCAACTTTAGAGGGGGTAAAAAAATACTGCAGTTTGGATTCACGTTCTGGTTTTTTGCAGCACTTGTCAAAGTGTGAATTTCTCACTTCACAAAGCCTTGTCCCACACTGCAGCACCAAACCCTGGCAGTGCAGCAGTTGAGCTCAAACTCAGATTGTCAAAAGTGTTTCCCTCTGGACTGATGGATAAACTATGAGAGTCATGAGAGATGTTTGCAGCAGACTAATCATTAATTCCTGGGGCTTGCCTATAGTCTAGGGAATGAATTCTCCTCATGTAACCCTATGGATGGGAGCAGTTCAAAAATCTTTGTATTTGCATAGCAAATTGCTTAGTTTTATTTGAGATCCACTTAGTAGTGTAGGGAGAATGCTGTTCAGAAGAAACTTTCGGAAAGGAAAGGATGTATTTTTTTTTGTATTTTACTTTCAGAGAGAAGTCAAGCTCTCCTTGTGCAGCAAGGATTAGACGGTCAGAATTGTTTCTGCCACACACTGCAGGATGGTGACAGTATGACAGTGTGTCCAACACAATTGGATGCCTTAATTTTTGGAGGGGGGCTTGGTGAGGTAGCTTGAGTGCTGTTTGTGAAAAACAGTGTATTTGATCCGTGCTAATCTCAGAGAGGGATTCAGGGGAAGGACTCTATGAAGAGACTAAAAAAAGCAAATAAAATTAAAACAAAGAATGTTATGAATAAGATGTAGTGATTCACTCATGCAAATGAAAAAGAGTTGTTGAGTATGGTGGGGCGAAGTTTTGTTGGGGTTTACAGTCCTTTTGACGTACACTTTTGATGTTCCAGTATAGTTTTGAACCCTTTTCTATTCTCCCTTCAATACTCCCCTCCCCTTTTGTGGTTATTGCCTGGCAACTCTGGCTGACAGGGCTGTAAAAACATGTGGAGGAGTGAGTGTATTCGCCCCTTGTAAGAGGCAGCAAGGGAGCAGGGGGACACTTGCTGCTGGGAGACCTGGCAAGGTGGCATCCCACCACCATCAGGGTACAAGAAGGGCTCCACCAAGGAAAGGCAAAGAAGGACTGACTGACAGGCCTGGGTAAGAATCAAGTATACATATATGGGCAAAGCTATGGACTGTGGGAGGGGCCAAAAGGACATAAGGCTGCTTATGAATATTAATGAGGCTGATACAATCTCAGGATATAAAAGGCAGTGATGCCATTTTGTGAGCTGAGCCTCTGGTGGGCAGAGGGAGTCCCATCAAGCTCCCAGCTAATTTTAATGGGTTCTAATTAAATTTTATTTACTAATTCCCACCAGGGTTTTGAGTTGTTTATATCAAAGAATATATAAGAAACCTTATTAGCAGTATTTTCTTACAAAGGTGTTTTAGCAGTGTTTTCCATTCTATTAATTTAGTCATTTTACTCCTACTTTTTACGTTCCAAGTCTGTAAAATTGCAGGGTTATGATTCACCTCAAGCTCAAATTCTTCTTATCTGCTCTTCAATGATCTTCCAGCTGGATCTTTCTTATTCCTTACCTTTTAAGAAAAGGAACTTTACATATAAATGTCTTCGGTCACAGGGCATTACACATATCCATATCTTGCTGTTTTAAAAGCACAGGGATTGAACGTTGGGGTTTTTTCTGGGCCCATTAATTATAAAACACATGTGGATTCTGAGGGGTGAGAAAAGTAATCAGATATTCAGTGGCATCTGTTTTCTGTTTATTGGGCATAAACCTTCCAAGAAAATACATAAGGCAATGACAAAAGGTTTTGGTTTTTTTTCCATGAGTCCATAATCTCAGGCACAGCACCCTGGGGACAGGACTGAGCATGTACTTCAGTGAAACCTATCACATCTGCTCCACTGAGATGTCATTTCTAAGCAAAGCTGAGCTGCTGACGGGTTGGGTTTGTGCAGATTCTTTAATACAGATCTGGGCTTTAAAGTGGCTTTCTACTCCCACTGCTGGAGTGGCTCATGTGAACTCCTGAAGAGAATGAACTTTTTTTTTAAGATGCTAAAATAAAATTTTTAGTACTGCAGGAAAAGCATGAGCAGTGGGATTACAGTTTCCCACCCATTTATGAATTTTTAAATTGCATTTATGCTGAAAATATTCCTGTGATAGCTTCACAATTTTGTTGGCTTTCCTCTGCCATCTGCCTCCATCAGTGGTGTAGTGGGAAAGATCAGAGCAGGTGATGGGACTTCTTGGTGTTTCCTTACCTGGTGAAGGAAGGGTGAGTGTGAGTCTGAGGCATTCAGCTGTCTCTGCACCTTTGATCAAATAAGTCTTCTGGCACTCTGCCCATCTAGTTTGAAAAAGCACAATAGTGTTTCCTACCAGCTGATGTCCTCTAGGCTCTGCGTGAACCATGCACTGAAACACACTCACTTGATGTTAATGAGTGGCTTTATTTCCTTCCAGATTTCCTAATACTGACACATGCTAAAGCTGCATGGGGCTGCAACTGTGCCTTTGCACAAGCCACTGCCCCCCATGTTAGCCAGCCATCTCTAACATAATTGTCATGGCTGGCAGCAGATACCTTTGGTTCTCTGGTGAGTGCAGGTTGTCTCTGGCACTGACAAGCTGTCTAGGCTGTAAAACTCCCCTGAGAGTTTTTCTGCTTTTACTGACTTCCATTTCTTTTAAATGCAAAGTTGCCTGTGGCTTTGCCATCTGTTCAGGTGGCTGCAGTTCTTGTCTAAGAATCCTGTATGTGTATGTAAGGTTATATGTATAATGTGGATGTATATGTGCATGTTTGTTTGGCTGTGAGAGGTTCTATGTATGTGCATCTTTTGTTATGTCATCTGTCTTTTTGTTAAAAATAAAGGAAAAGGGGATAATTATGTTCTGTAAATAAACCCTTTGTGTTTGAACAGCTGTGGGAATGGCACAGCCTGCAAAGAAAGTATTGTTATATTAAATGGAACATACTTGAAGTTCATCCTACAGTTCTAACTTGGAGTCTGAAACTATTTTCTGATTGACTCAGATGGAAGCCAAGTTTTGCCAAAAGATTAGTTCCCGTTTCAGAGTTTTGAAGAGCTGTATTTTTTGAAGTTCACATATTTTAGGCAGAAGAATTAATGGCCATACTAGACCAGGTCTTCAGAGATATAAAAGTATTTCTCATCTGCTTCAAATGTGGAATAGGTGCCCTTCTGTCAGAGAAGTTCCCAATCAGTGGACATCAGCTATCCATAATTTTTTTCAAAAGCTGGTCTCTCATGACAGTGACTAAATGGAAAAGAAACACTGCTGTGAGAGATGCCCTTCATTCATGCAGTGGTGGAAGTACCAATTTGTATATTGGCTATTTTTCCACATATAAAATTACTTCATGGCAGTTTTGAAATGATTTTCTGTATGACTGAATAGTAATAGCATTGTCTTCCTTTTTGCCCTCAGTACAAAGAAAACTCAAATCATAAAAAGTAGGAAGTCAGACCGCAAATTATCTCTCTTTTGAAAATGAATTGGTAAAGCGTATCTACTGAAAATATGAAATGTTTGTGATTAATTCCTCAAAGAATCTATCTGAACTAAGGTAGATAAGCAAATTATTTTGAAGGGGCATGAAATGCAGCTGTTCAGATGTTCTATTTATGTTTATGTTTCTTGCTATCTGTTTTGCTTCCTTCTCCAACTGCACAGAATTTAGTGGAAAATAAAGTGCAGATTACACTTCATATCCTACACCATGAGAAAGCTTGGTGACAAAGACAGCCTTGAGTGCTTGTAGTTGCCCACACATTTTACTTGTGTACTTCCATTTTCTACCCCCAAAGATATACTGGCAGAATTCTAATGCTATCAGACTGGCTACTACCTGTTTTAAAAGTTAGTGCTAGTACAAGATGTACAGAGAGGCTGTAGATTCTCCATCCTTGGAGATACTGAAAAGCAATCCAGGAACAGTCCTGGACAGTAGGCACAAGCCCCTGCTTGATCAAGGGGATTGGTCCAGATGACATGCAGAGGTTCCAGCCACAACCAACATGCCATTCTCTAAAAACTGTTGAACTGCTGTCCTTTTCAGGCCAAACCAGGCTGTGGCCTGGCAGTCAGTTCTTTTGACACAATTGTTGGTACAGGGCTGCACATGGTGTGGAGCACCACTTACTAGCGAATAGATGTTGGTGCAGGCAAGAACTTCTTATTCTAGCATTGCTGTTAAAGACATCAGTAAACAACCCCTCACCAGCAGGTTCAGATGTTCAACTAAGATGCATTTAATACCAGGTAAATTTAGAGGGTGAAGTAAACAAAGTGATGAGTAGATAGAAGCTCTCATTCAGGCCCAGGATTCTTGAAAGAGTTGAATTAGCACACTTCCTGAAAAATGTACACTGCCTAGGACCCAAATCATGAGTGAGTTCTGAAAAATATTGCTTGAAAATGAACACACTTGGGAAAGAAAACACTTGCAAAAATACCATTTGTCATGACCCGCTAATGCAGGTGGGAGTCATGATAGTTCGAGTGATCGCAGAGTGCAAAAGACACAGCAGCGGACAACAAAAACAATTTGCTCTCAACAGCAGTACACTTTATTAAGTGCATACAGCACTATATGTGATAGACGGAGAGACAGGAGGAAAAGAGAGAGAGAGAGATAAAGAGATAAAGAGAGAGAGAAGGGGGGGTATAGCTACCAACGGAGAGGCAGAGTCCTTGTGGTGCACGCTGACCAATAGACACATCTTCTTCCATGGGGAGATCTCAGATTCTAGAGGGGGGGGGGGTCTCTTTATAGTCCTTTCCAAAGTGACAGGCAGTTGGCCAGAAGGTGGGGAGATCGAAAACAGCTGCATTGAGACAGGACAAAGCACTTCAATGCTTTTGCATGTGTAGAGCAAATGTCCACTCAGGGAACAGGTACAGGGCAAGTACAGGACAAACCAGTCCGAAACCAGTCCGCCGTGGTGTGCCCATTGTTTCCACACTGGTTCCCATGGAGATGCATCGGTCCAACGAGTGCACCTGCAGGCAGTGGTTGGCAGACTTCCCACCTCAGCCAGGCCAGAACTCCTGTACTGGGGTCTCAGGTTTTAGTCCCAGTCCTTTTTGGAGTCTTCAGTCTCCATCCTTGGCAATGGTCGTGAGGCAGATGAGGAACTTAGGGGACTGTGTCTTACACCATTTCTTATGAGTCTTGCCCTGATTGTGGTTTTAATAGTCTTTTAGTCAAAGAATCAGGTATTGGACTTAAAAGTACCGTTTCCTAGAAGGCTCAGTGGATGAAAGTAAAGAGCTGCTTGTATGGAGGCTCAAAGCACTTTAGTATAAGCAGCTCAATGAGTGATGGAAGTGTTGTATTAGTGAGGGTAGAAAAGTAACTGCTGGGAGTTGGTACCTTTGATGCTCACAGCATTGCCAGCAAGACCTGGAGTATAAGCGTCTTCTTCTGCTCTTTGAGAAATGAGTGAGTATTTCTTTCACAGCAAGGTAAGTTAAAGTAGCTGAGTGTTGCAGAATTCCAGAAGATAAGGGGGTAATATATGTGTCTCAAACACCAATAGCTGGAGGACCATGGAGCCAACCGAGGACTGTTGACCTTTACGGTCAAGGTTTGTTTATAATGAGGAAGAACTGTTGTTATTAACACAGCCATGAGAAAAAACAAGATTTGGTTGGAGAAGGGGAGCCAGGCAGAGACAGGGCAGCTCTTCAAAGGGACAAACGTTGTTTGAGTTCCTGGAGATAAGCATAATGTGGTACACAACAAGCTCAGGAATGAGGACAAGAAGGTCTTCTGATGCTTAGTTAAATGCTCTTGTTGAATAAAGAGAAATCAATTTTTGATGGTACAGCTGAGTCTCTGGCCAGCATAGCACTGACATAGCAGAACACAAGGTTGTGAGATTTTCTTATTTCCAATCTACGTATACAAACTACATTTCCCTCTTCAGCATCAGACAACCACTCTGCTAAACACACCTTAGCAGTTACCAGAAATTGGTGTTAATTCACTTAGATTTACAATACTGTTTTCCTAATTTTATGTGAAAGATGGACGCGAATACCACGGTGTGACAATATTCATAGACCAAACCCCTTGAAGTGGCAGACTTTATAATGTTTTTGAGTAAAATATATCATTAAACTAGGCCAGCTACATGTTGTGATCCATTTGGTCAGGACCCAGGCAACCAACTAATAGCATTCCTAGAAACAACATTTTGAAGATGGAATAACAAACTGTAAGCAGTTCTCAGATTTTGCAGGACATAAGATGCATTTGAAAATTAGCACCTCTGAAATGGCTTTCTCATATTTGTACTGCAGGTGAAAGAAAGTCCATTACTAAGATATGTGAAAAATGTGAAGATGCAAAGGCTCAGGACACAGTGAAATAGTGAGGCACAGTCATATTAAGGACAGCCTTAAGGACAACAGGACAACCCTATTTCATCCCTACACCTTAGCAAAATATATCTGTTTATAAGCAAACCTCAGAGACATACTCAGGGTTCTGTGGATATCGCTGGCACTGAGAACGTCTGCTAAACCAGCACAGCATGAAAGTGCATTGATGGCTTCAAAAAAGCAGTTTGCAAATCTTTGAGATACTTGATGCACATGGATATCCTTTACTTGGCTTTACTGGCCCAAGTGTCAATGTCATTATATATTGCCACATTTGGGTATTACTGTAATAAATCAGTTTAAACACTGAGTCATCGTGCACTTGACAGTGAGAATTTTACTCTCTACAATGATTAAATTCTCCTCAAATTAAATTGCACACCACTCTGCTAAAAGCTTCTATAAAAAGACAGATTTGAAAAATATTTCGCCAAATTGCAAGACTTACAAAAGAATTTTTTCCAGGAAAATATAGCGAAATCCTACTTTTTCTACCCAAATGAACTTCAAAGTCTACTCAATTCCCCTGAAAGTTGGTGTGGAAGCAGTAAAATGCACTCAGTAACTAGGTATGTCTGATATGGGTTGTTTTACTACTATTTTCATCACAGAAATGATAATTTAAGCTTAGAGTGCTTTATGGTCACATGAAAAGCACAATGATCACTCAGCTGCAGATGTCCTTTATGTCTCCAGGTGTATTTTTTAGGTTAGTCCTATTTCCAGGAAAAATGAGAATTAACTCCTAGCAAATTACTAGCAAATTAATTATGCTAGTAAGTATTCTTCATGGCAAAAAAAAAAAAAAAAAAAAAAAAAAGCAAGCATTGTAGTTTTTAACTACAATATGTTTACATAGGGTAGCTCATGGGTTATTGATTTATCCTAGGGAATTGTATCATTGTCTCCACTTGCTAAAAAAAGCTTCACTTTTGTTAGCTATGCCAAACTGATATCCCACTACATCATTTAGAATCCAGGACACTTTCCTTTTTATTTCCTCTTAGTAATACTTGCTTGTTTTTAGCCCAACAGACACCATAACACTTTCAGAAATGCTGCTGTGCCTGCTGTGGAATGCATGTTGTTCACTTTGAGCATGAGTAGCGTGTTCATGAATATTTCAGCCAGTGATCTAATTTCACCCGGGTATATGTAGGAAAGCAGATGCAATGTTTTGATCAGCATTAGTTACAGGTCAAAGTGAACCCTGCAATGATTTACACCTGCTTCTGCTCTTGCATTTCTGTGGGTGGTAGGGTAGGACACTGCCTACTTAAGGTTCCTGGAAATGTTTGGTTTACTTTCATTAGAGAGTTCATATCTGTTCCTTTTAAAAGCTGCTTAGGTTATGTTATATTTTCTGTTGTACGTAGGTTTTTTAAAACACTACTAAAGAACGATGGAAAATAAAAGCACATACTGTTTTTCCCGTGCAATTCATAGTGATCCATTGATTTTGTCATTTGAAGACAATATTAGTAATATTAGTGGACTTAAAAGAACATATTTACAGAGCCACTGATGTTCTGAGTGTGAATCTGCCACAAGTGTAAAGAGCGTGCTCTGTATCTAAGCTGAAAAATAACCAGTCCATGATTCTATGGGTCTGTGGGTGTGTGCTGAGTATTTTTTTTCCTGTCTGAAGTGTTATCCTCAAAAAGCTGGTCACCCTGGCAATTTTGAAGTGGAAATAGTGAGCCATTCATCACACTGTGGACAAGGACTAGCATGTCAAACATTTCAACACAGTGTATCAACAGCCATGTATGCTGGGATGGAAACAGAAATAATGACAACATTCTAGGGTTGCTTGGTTGTTCTGAGATAAGAACTATAGAATCATCATAGAATAGTTTAGGTTGGAAGGAGCCTTTAAAGGCCAATCAGTTTTACCCCTGCTGTCATAGGCAGGGACATCTTCAAGTAGATCAGGTTGCTCTGAGTCCTAACTGACCTCAAATATTTCCAGGTATGGGGCACTCACCTCTTTTCTGGGCAACCTGTACCATTCTTTAACTACCCTCATTATGAAAACCCTGCCTTGTAAATAATCTATAGGCTAAGAGAAGGGCTGAGTGCAACCAGAAGCCACCAGGTTTTAAAACTGTTCCTTATACAGTTAAATGAGGGGACATTCAAGACTCCATGGCACAAAATATTCAGGGTCTTCTTCACATGCTCTGTGGTTTGTGGTGCAGCTGCGGACACCTGAGACCTGAAAGTCTTGAGAGAATGGAAAAAGCCAGTTGGGCTTGTGCAGAGCATTTGCCTCCCTCCTGCACCAGACTCTTCAGGGCTGGCCACTTCCAGATGGGCAAGGATGCTGGCTGGAGATCAAAGGGAAGCTCCTCGGAAAGGATTAGTGGCAAATATTTTGGTAAATAGGAATATGTTGAGCTAAATTTTTGACTTGGGAAAAATTCCTACTCTCTAGGTGACCATGGTCTTTATCACAAAGAAAGAAAGAAAGAAAGAAGGAAATAAAGAAAAAAAATCGAGATATTTTAAAAATTTTTGCATTTGTGCTCAATTAATTTACAGTATTGTTTTTTAAAAACAGTACATTTAGAAATTCTGTGTGCTGTTACTCACAAATTACTTCACAAGGCCCTGGTTATACTGTATTTAATTAATCAAAACTACACGATGAATTATTTCTGGATAGGCTTTATGGACAGCTTATTTCCAGTCTTTAGTATTCATACTGAGACCAGATCATTTTCATAGAATGCCTATGGTTTAAATGTCCTGCTGTATGCTCCTGTCCTTTGACTGCAGAAATTCCTGCACTTACATGGTCAGAATTTGAGTTCCTGATTTTTTTAAAAGATAAAAGATCGTATTTTCTTGTGAAGTTTTGCCAGTGAACAAGTTCACTAGCATACCATGGAAAATAAAGATAGGTTTTGTACTGAGTTGACAAACTTGCCTGATTTTTTTTTTTTCTTATCCTAAGAAAATACTCTCAAGCATTTATAAATTACTTCAGTCAAGATTTTTGTGGAATTAGGAAAGTAAAATGATGACTGAGAAAAGGCTAGAACCCTTCTACACTCTGCTCTGGTGCATTTTGTAGACAAAAATCTTAAGATTTTCAGGCTAGATACAGTTTTTAGTGGCAACCCTGAGAATTGTCTCTCCTCTGAGAAGCAGAGTGTACAATTCAGTATGCATAACAAAGCATCCCGTGTATGCATCACAGATTAAATGATAGCTATTTAAAGTACAGAGGGAACATCAAAGGCTTCACAAGATTAATTTGTTGCTCTTTGAATAAGAAAAAACATCCAGAGAAGGGCTACAGAGCACAAGTCTTGCGAGGAGTGACTGAGGGAGGTGAGGTTGTTTAACCTGGAGAAAAGGAGGCTTGGGTGTAGAAGATAGTGTCAAGGAAGGATGTTGGGACAACGGGCAGTCTCTTCAGAAAATGCTGTTTATTGCATAGGTGATTTTACAGCACTCCTGGGTCATGGGTGACAGAGCCAAGCCTAAAGCTGTCAGCACCAGCTAACAGGCAAATCCTGGAGCCGCTTTAGTTCTGGTTGCAATGCAGTATATAGTTTTCTTTACTGAGCATCTTAATACACAATAACCAGTCAGTATCATACACAATACCTTTACATTTACCTACAGCCTATCACTATTATTATTACCATATTATGGTTAGTACTATCCAATCATATCAAGTTAGTATATTACATTTTGAGCTTAAAGTTGGTTTTCTGTTTTCTTGCAGTGGAAATTTATTAGACTTTTTTCCTACTTGGTAAAAGTATGGGGTTTTTTGTAGACTTATCCTTTGTTCTTAGCCATAAAAGTTTCCTTCCAACTCATCTTAACCTTTGTTCAGTAGCAACTAACTCAGCAATCCTTAACTTAAACATTTTTATTTGTCCATAGCAAAACTTATTTCCATCTCTATTCTGCTCTCAGGTTCCACATTCAGAGAGCTTTCTGCCAAGCATACAGATCTGTGACACTTTCTTGTCAAACTTTCATCTTTTCCCAGCATCTCCCCTGTTCTGATGAACAACAAAGATTCTAGAAATCATCTTACTCATCATTCTCTGCACATACTGAAGTGCACAGGGTATCACCACTATAATTACAATTATCACTACTAAGACAATCAAGCCTGCTTTACAAAGTTTCTTCAGCCAAGGTGCTAAGCTTCAACCATCAAACAAATTGTCTATCTAAAATGGTCCATATGTTATAATTTGGTGAAAAAAAGGCATGAAATTCAACAGTACATTAATCTGAGAGCTGGTAGAAAGTTTTTCTGTGTTTTATTCACATCTTATTTGTAATCTATTGCTACTTCTTTTGATTTAGGAAGGGGTATTTAATAATTTCTCATGTAGCTTTTGCTTGTGTTTTGTTAAGATTTTTCTAATACACTAATTAATAAATCTGAAAAATTAATTAAAATAGTTTTGAAACCTTTTGAGGCAGGACTGGGAAAGTTAGTACATATTTCTATGATTTTAAATATGTTTGGGATTTTTTTACTGACTCTAAGGATAAGATTTATTGAGACAGATAATACTTTCAGCTATACTATTTTTTCAGTAAAAAGACAAAATTAATTATACAAAAATTGAATTCAATATTATGTAGAATGCTTTAACTAATATTTGTCTTCTCACTAAATTACTCACAAAGAAAATACAGTCAAAACATGAAGAAACTAACAATGAAAGCAACTAGGGTGGCACTTTAAATTTCTTTTTCATGCAGTTCCATTTTATGTGTTGGTAGCAGAGTCTACAGAAGAAGTGGTTATCACATTTAGATGTGATAGTAGCTGTTTGCAGTTTCTTCGTTCTTTTCGTTGTCTTGGATGCAGGGATGTTTGACATTCCTAGAAAAGAGAAAAGACACAAACTTCTTGGCAAAAAATATGCCTGAGAGAAACAGTTAATTACATTGACTTATTCAGGTGGAGTTTCAGTTTTTATTTTGTGAAGTGTTTTTTGTGCTACATTTGTTGTTTCCCACAGGTTTTTATTGTGGTTTCCTCTAACTGTTCAGCGGGGCGGGAGAGTGGGACTGCTTTTAACAAGTTTTGCAAGAATTACATCCTGTTGAAGCAGGCTTTGCCTTAAATCGGTCTGCTTTATCAGTCTGCTCCTTTTGTTTCAGTGATTGAGTTCAGCAGCAGGCACTGTCTAAAGCAAATCCCCCCCCTCCCCCTCCTTTTTTTTTTTAAATCAACCGAAGCATATCCTGACATTCTTTTCGAGTTCCGATAACATATACTGTCAGTCTGTAAGAATCATGCTAGCAAAAAAAAATTTTTACAGTCATTTGGTGTAAGAGTGTGCCCTTCCAGGGTGCTTTTCAGCAACTGTTTAAAGTATGGTGAGCATATACTACTGTCTCTCACAGCCTTTCTCTGTTCTTTGGTTTCAGGAGGTGGAATGGGAGCCCACGTTCTGGGACTGCCGGGCTGCTGGCCAAATATCACAGGCATAGCTAAAAGACTAAAAAATCTGGTTCTTTTTCAGGGTTTACTGGTCTTGGATTTAAAGGATCAGCCTCATCCTCAGAAGTAGAGTAGTTTTTTGTTTGGTCTGTTTCCCTTATTGCAGCGGCGGTTGCACAGATGGGCATGGCGGCGGCAGCGATCACGCAGCGAATAGTTCTACAAGCGCTCTACAAGCTGGGGAGTAGTTTTGCAGCTTTTTCGTCTTGGTGAGATATAGCTTTAAATAATTTAACTCTGATTGAGCCCCAAAAGTCTTTCGTAAAGACAACTGTAGGATTGGCATTTGGGAAATTGTTTAAAGTCCATGCAACAAGGTTTTTTAGCTCTTTTTTTGGCAATTTACTTGGACTAGATTTAATTAAAGGTTTCAATTGCTGGTAAACATCCTTCTGTTGGGCAGATGCATGCTGTCCCACAACTAGATTACCCAGTGCTCACCTTTGTCCTGTCGCGACAGGTTTGTCACGTAGAGCTCTGGTCTGGGCGCTGGCCAGCAGCAATGCTAGTCTGTGCTCACACACTTCCGTTTCAAGCCTGCTGTCTCACTAGCAGCTGCACACACCTTCATTTCAGGTGTCTTGTTTGCAGCTGCTCTTGTCACTGCGTTTCAGTGACTGTCACATTCACTGGGAAGCCTTCTACAGCTGTAAAAATCTTATTTGCCCCTCTAAAACATTGGTCACCAATTTGTAGAAGATAGTGCCGACAAAGGGTGTTGGGACGACAGGCAGGCTCTTCCGAAAATGTTGTTTATTGCATAGGTGATGTTACAGCACTCCTGGGTCATGGGTGACAGAGCCAAGCCTAAAGCTGTCAGCACCAGCTTACAGGCAAATCCTGGAGCCGCTTTAGTTCTGGTTGCAATGCAGTATATAGTTTTCTTTACTGAGCATCTTAATACATAATAACCAGTCAGTATCATACACAATACCTTTACATTTACATATAGCCTATCACTATTATTATTATTACCTTTGTTACTGAACTTTTGTTCAGTAACAACTAACTCAGCAATCCTCAGTTTAAACATTTTTTATTCTTTTATATTGATACTTGCTCCCATCTCTATTCTGCTCTCAGATGCTACATTCAGAGAGCTTTCTGCCAAGCATACATATCTATGACACTTTCTTGTCAAACTTCCATGTTTCCCAATGCTTGGGAAGACTTTATTGCCCTCTACCAATCCTTGAGAGGAAATTGTAGCCAGGTGGGGGTCAGGCTCTTACTGCAGGCAATAAGTGATAGGACGAGAGGAGACTGCTGCAAGCTGCACCAGGTGAGGTTTAGATTGGATATTATGAAAAAATTCTTCATGGAGAGATTGTCAAGAGCAGGATACCCAGGGCTGTACTGGAGTCACCATTCCTGGAGGTATATAAATGACATGTAAATGTGTCACTAGGAGATATGCTTTGGTGGTGGCCTTGACAGTAATGGGTTAGTAGTTGGATTGTCTTGATTGTCTTTGAGACTTTTTCCAGCCTTAATGGTGCCATGATTCTGTGAAAACCAAGCTCATAACCTGCTATAGTTCCTAGCAGGTAGCTGAGTCAGTGTCATCCCAAATTACAATCCAATTTGAGGTGACTTCCACCTCAGGATGCACTTAACTCTGTGAAGCAGCTGAGTGAGGATATGCTTCCCGTAACAAACTTAACATCAGCTTGCTTAACTTGCTGCAAAATCATCAAATAATTTATGCTGGAAAAGACCTCTAGGATCAAGTCATATGGTCAGGTGTTTAGATATTCAGTCTGAATTTGAAACTGTCCCATGGACTCAGCTGAGATTCTCCTCTGCTTCCTTTCAGGGGTGTGCTGGGGACCAGAGTTATGTCATCACCCACACAGGAGCATTCCCTGGAGGAGCAGACCTTTTTCTACCCACAGCCTTAATTGGGCAGGGATTTTAGACATTGCCATGATGAACTTGAGGGCAGGCACTTAAAGAGATGTTGGTATGGATGAGTTCTTCCTTTCTGTCTCCTTTACCTCCTTCCTCAGGCAGTGTCTGCTCTGGTAGAACATACACAGTTTTCATTCTTTTTACTGCAGAAATAAATTTAATCCCAAATGCACTACAAAACATCTCTGACGGTGGTGTCTGACTGTAACTTCTGTGCAGGCAAATGCTTTTGACATCAACTATCATAGCTTGGTTCAGTGCCCACCAAATCATGACAAGCACTTGCTCAATCTCTGCTGAATTTCCCTTCTTCACTCTTCCAGTGGTTGCTACTGTATTTACTCTGAACAATAAGATTTTGTCCAGATTGTATTTTTTCTGTGTTTGAAACAAATAGCCTAGCTTTTTGATCATTCAGAGGACTAAAATCAGCCTCCTTGACACATAATCAAAATTTGGACTTTGTAACTCTTTAAATAGTCAAAGACGACTCACTGCTAAATTTCCATGTTATCGACTGTTTCTAAAGTCTGCAACATACAAGTTGATAACTTCAATTCTGAGGTTTTAATTTTCTTGTATCTTTACTATCTTACTGATATTAATTTTAACTTTTCTATGCCCTGACAAATGGCTTTTTTTCCCCTTGGAAGAGATGTGTTTTAAATGCTTTCAACCTTCTTTAAATATTTGGGATTGTGTCCAGATTGTTATTCTCACCAATGTCTGTTTTTCTCCTGCTTCCAAATTCTTATTAACTTCGTGTCATGTCATAAACCACCCCCTGACACGCACATTTTGAGAGATGTTGTATGAAGTAAGTGATAACACACAATTTAGCTGTTTGCTCAGCAGAAGTGGCAGCATAAATTGTCCATTTGCACATTTATGGGGCTTAGCAACATTGTGTAACAGCTAGAACAGAGCTAAAAGCATCAGCTGAGGCACTTTTGAAAGAGATTGAAAATGTCTTTTTCTTCCACATATGGTAGTACAGGACAAAGTGGAAGAGGGGGAAGAGAAACACTCTTGCAATAAATGTAAACTTTCCTCTGTTATTTCTTGCACTTGGCTGCTCTATTGTTCGGGACAACCGTTCTACTAGACTGTTTTTTAATGGTTCTCAGCTTCTTCTTGATTTTCCTGTGTACCATTTCTCTGGGGAGAATTTCACTTTAGAATTGTTTAATCAAAACTCAGATTCTCTCCTGATGTCATAATAGTTTCCTTCTCAGCTGGTGGTGACAAAATTGATCTTTCTAGGGTAGAAGCCTTTGCATAAAAGCAGCCCTTTACAGTGTCAAGTCACTGAGATTTTTGTTAGCACCCAAAACAGGGGAAGGTTCAAAATTTTTCATTTTGAAATGTGACAGCGAGAAAATGCCCATCACCCAAATACAACCGTTCTTTCTAGTCTCCTCATCTACTTGATCCTTTCCTATAAACCAAACCCCAAAGATTCCTTCCATCTGCTTTGAAATATGAAAGACTTTGTATTTTACTAGTTTCCATTAGGAACAGCAAAAAAACCCTTTGTGCTCAGGACCTCTGTGTGACTGAAACCCTAAAAGTCTGAGACAAAGCATCTCCTCCCCTCTCCCAGTTTGGTCTAGTTTCAAGAGGAGACAGTTCATTTGGAATAAGTATTGGCTGGTTAACTTATAAAGCACTTTAAATACAGAATGAAAAGCAAAATCTGGGAGCATAAAAATGACAAACCAAAATGTGCTTGTCTTTGTCTCAGGTTTGCTATATCAATGCAAACTGGAAGGGAATCTCTTTCCCCAAATATGTAATTTTCATCCACCAATTGCAGTCTACTATCTCAATGATCAGCTCTTTCAGTTAGGATGCTCTTCTCCTTATTTTATGTACATTAGGACAAGGACACATTTTTTATGCCTTTGCCAGATGAACTGCTCTGCTATGCACAGCTTGATGTGATATGACACTTCCAGGTGCATAAAATATTTCTGTGTTTCAGATGTGTCAGTGTATCTCTGCATGAAATCACAGAACAAATCTGCCCAGAGACACAGATCATGAAGTTATCAGGCAATTAACTTGCTCCAAAATTACTAGTTTCTTGTTCTCTCTTGAATTTTTCTTCCCTGATGATGTGGTAGTGCCACTACAGTGCTTTTTCTTTGTGTTGCCATAGTCTAGCCCTCAGTAAAACTCTAGATTCCCATAACTGCTTCTCCAGCCTGTTTACCAAAGCCAGTGAGTTCACAAGTACATAACTAAACATCCTGCTTCAAAATCTATCGCTACATCCCCAGATTCCACCCTCTTCTGCTATCATTCCCACTTTTACCAGACCTGGGTTGATTGAGGACTTTCCACTGCACAGTGACATGCTCACCTCTTCCCCACTGCAGGCAGCTCTGACATGCTCTTGTCTATTTCTCAGTAAAAAAACCCAAAATTTTGCTGAAGATCATGAGGCTCTGGGATTTGAAAGGAATCACAACATTCAGTAGTGGGGGGCAAGTGACAGTACAGAAAGCTTGACTTATGTATTCTGTGCCACTGAGGCACCTCAGCCAAGGGCTTCAAAATATCTACCTCAAGCAGGACTACAAAATTATCTTGTGAATCTTCTGTCTGCCAGCTGGAGATGGATATCTGCGCTAGTACAGGGAAACTGGTGTATCACTGATGCTCACCTTTCAAAGTTGCTGGAGCAAAATATTAGGACTTGTGGGGACGACTCAGTTGCACTCCAGAGGTTCATACATCAAAGGACAAATCATTAATCTCTTCTTTGTGAGACACTTTGATTTGGTTTTGTACCTGAATCCTGACCTGTGAAGAGCTTCTCTAGCTTGGACTCCACATAGATATATGGGTTTAGGGATTTATATTATCATAGAGTAGTTGTGGCTGGAAGGAACTTTTAATGGTCATCTAGTCCTCCTCTCCCCAATACGCAGAGATACTTTCAATGAGATCAGGTTGCTCAGAGCCCCATCCAACCCTACCTTGTTTGTGTCCAGGGATGGGGCAGCCACCAATTCTCTGGGCAGCATGTGCCAGTGTTTTCCTGCCCTCATTGTAAAAAACTTCTTTCTACATAGTCTATATTGACTGTCCTCCATTTTAAAACTGTGCCCCCTTTTCTTCTTGTAACAGGTCCTGCTCCAATAGACTCATCTCTTGGTTGTGTAACCCAGGCATGTGATGAAGAATGTCTACAGCTGACTCAAGAGATATTGAAGGAAACTGATTGTCTGATTTTTTTCCAGTGAAGGAATTTGGACCATACTCTCAGGCACAGGGTGTGGCTCCTGGGGATGGTCCTGCTCTAGATGGGCCAGGAGCTGGACTTGATGATCCTTGTGGGTCCTTATCAACCCAGCTTATTCTGTGATTCTGTGTAAAGAGGCTCTCTTGAGGACTGTCCAACTCTTAAGTCTGTTTTTGCTGGAAGGCATACCAAGAGCTCACAAAACCCACCAGAGTTCATACATACCTGGTGATTTTCATTCGGCATCGGAGGGAGCAGTTTCCTCTCCTGCAGGAGGCACATCAGTGAAGAAGACAAATTTTATTTTTTGTTTTGTGACTAAATACCTGGGTGACAATTTCCATCACCAAGTGTAAGGATGCAGTGGCTTGGTGTGAACTTCCTGCTCCAGGTGCACTGCAGACTTCAATTCCGGAGGATACCAAGGGACTCTCAGTGTAAGAATACTGATCATTTACTTTTTCCCCTCCCAATGAATAAACTTTGTTACTTTTCCTTTCCAGAAACAGAACCATGCTACCTTTTTGATCTCTGAGGATTTTTTCATCTCTTTGTTAATTCCCTCCACCCTTAATCCAAGGGATCTCTTGGATTTGCTGGCCTGAATTAAAATATTTTATTATTTCCTCTAAATGATTAATCACTACTATTTTTTATTTCCTTTTTGGGTTTTTTTAGTGGAGGGTTAAGACAGGGCTAGTTTAAGTACATAATCCTGGTGGTTATTTTGAAGGCTTACTTGTGGTCTGTGATTTATCTTTCAGATTAAATACTGTAAACTGACAGTTTTATTAGTAGATTTAGTTGGAAGAAAGCTCATTTAAGCTCATAGCTGGACACTTGAAAATCATAAATTTACTGAAAAAAACACTATGTCTCTTGACTGTAAGTACAGATCTTTTTCATCGTGGTAACAAGAGGTCTTAGGTGAATGTGGTATGCCAGGTAACTAATTTTTGAGGATGACTCAATGAAGAACAAAAAGCTGCTTAACATATACAGCGATCAGTGTAATGAGCTGAATTTCATGGCAAGAGATAACATCCTGCCATAGGCAGTATTTACATGGAAAAGAAAAAGAAAACAAAGGCACAAAGAACCCCTATAAAACCACCCTTCAAACATTTGAAAAGAAAATGTCCTTACCATTGCAACTTAAGCAAGCATGCTGTAGGTGTAATTTTGAAAAAAAAAAATCCAGAAGAAGCGCTTTTCCTTTTTTTCCTGTCACTGCTAAAAGGCAGCACTACCACTCCTGGACCATGTGACCATTCCTAAACGTGAACTATCTCCACAGATCTATTTTGTTTGCAACTCTGTTCAAATGCGTCTTTCCCATTCTCACTCAAACTCTTCTTCCTAAATTTGAGGAAGAACCTCAATAGCTTCAAGAGCAAAATAGCTCCTAGAAACCTGAAATTGTCTTGCTATGAACATGCGTGGAGTCTAACACATAGTATCACCAAAGAGGAGATCTTAATATAAGTATCTTGTCATAAAGAATGTTTGGGACAGCTTTTGTGACTAATAGATAAATGTCTAAATGTCTCTGCACTACATTTTTCATGCAGAATTTTACTTCCAAAACTTTGTCAGCTCCTGTTGATAATTGCTTTCTGCTCTGAAGAACTGTTTTAAGGCTAGTAAATTTTTGTGCTGCCTTTGCCAGTGTTTCTATCAGCAGACTTTTTTTATCCTGTTCCTTCACATTGCTTCAGGCAGTCTGAACACTTGCAGATACTCAGTGTAAGTACAAGATCTGTGTTGCCAAATGAATTAATTGGGTTCCCTCTTAAAATTTGCCAGCTGCCAATACTGCAAAAAGCTACAAAGACTAATGGGTACAGTGGAAAAACAAACATAAAGGGTTACCAGTTTCTTGGCAAAGCTGTTGTTGAGGACCTATCACTTGAATCTTGGAAGCTGATTTTCTGTCAGATACTTCCACACTTTGTGGGCAAAACTGTCACAAGCAGATCTCACTAAAGATTTGTTTTTCTTTTAGAGAATAGTGACATTTCATTCTTAACTTTCTTTGGAAATTATAAGTGTAAGTACTGTTCCATCTCAGATTTGCTAACCTTGGAAGTGAATGCTACATACTACCTTTCATAAAACAAATAGTAATCTACTATTATCTATATAATAGTATATATCTAATATAATCTATTATTACTATAACAAATAGTAATCTATTACTGTATATTACTATATCTACAAATAGTAATCTAAAACAAATCTGTCTCACAGATCTTTGCTGGTTTGGAGCCAAGGTGATGCTTGACACTTTCCTGCTTGCCACAGAGCAAGGATGAGATAACCTGACTCCTCCAGACTGTGTTGCAGAATAGGTGTTTGGATCTCCCTCACTTAAATTTTAAAGGCTGCCTAGATCTTCACAGCATTTCAATATCAGTCGCAGAAATAATAATAACTGGTATTTGTGAACTTGCTCTAAGTGTTCTATGTGGAGAGTGGATTGATACCACTGGCTAATACTTCTTTGCATGACATATCTTCACCATAAGAAAATATAGTCCAAATATGTCTTTATAGCTAAATGACCCATTAGAGTCAAATTGACAATTCTGTCACAGCTGTACTGAATTTCTCTGTACTCATCTCTTTTTTTGCCTTGAATTTCTTTCTGTTTGGGGGCTTATTTTATTAGTGGGATGAAAAGTGTGTTACATACTTGGTATTCATACTCAAAAAAGGATAAATATATATATTTTATTATTATTATTATTTATTTATTTAAGCCCTGTGATCATTCTGCGTGCTTGTTGGAAGAACATGAACCATGCCTCTCAAGTTTTTTTCTGTCCGAGAATAAAATGTTTCCATCAGGAAACTGATGCTTGTCTGGATTTGGGTGGAAAATCTCTTTCAACAGTTTATCCACAGAGACATCATATGGAGCCACAGCAAAGACTAACATCACAAGAACAGTAACTGTGGGGATTTTTTTACATATCAGGCTGAATTGTTCCAAAAGTGGAATGGATGATAGAGAATTAGCTAAGAATAAATTTATTCTCAGTGGAAATTCATCAATCTAAATTAAGCATGACTGTAAAATATTTGGCTTGTTTTACAAATACTTTTAAATTATGCTTAAATAAATAACTAAATAAATCACAACTAAAATTTTTAGTATTTGAAATAGTATACTCAAATTTTTAGAAACACTTGAGTTTTTTCCAAAATATCTTTCTAACCTACTAAACCACTTGTTTTTAAGAATTTCATATTCAAATAAATTCTCCCATCCCCAACATTTTAGTAAGTAATGTTGTACTGTTTCTGTGTTACACTTGACATGTATTTACTGACATTAAAACCAGATTGCTGAAGATTATAAAAACCAAATACAGATGACTTGTAAATAAAGTTTAGAGATGAGCACAAAAGATAAAATTCCATCTGTATTCATTGACTGAAGTTCAGGAAAATACCTGAAGCTGACTGAAAACCTTCTGCTTAATTGAGTGGAGCCAGGTGATTATCACAAGACTGCAAAATGAAGGAGGCAACTTTGAAAGTGGCAACATTCTGGAAATGGTAATAAACGCTTGTTTCCCACTGAAAACAAGAAAATTTCAGGAAAAGCCTGAAAAGGAATTTAGGAGACATCTTAGAGCAAACTCTAAAAAAACTTAAATATCTTGTATTGCATTATCTGAAGATTCTAACTTGATTCATCTTCATTAAGAATGATTAATGGCATTAGAAGTAGCTGTTTAAGCAGCCTTCTGATGCTGTGCAGCACCATCATCCCCCTCACACACGTGCTTTTCTTTGATGCCAGTTTTCAGAATAATTTTAGGCATATGCTGACTTCAGTAGCTGTGTATCAAATTGTCAGTTTAACTTCACTACACTGTTTTGCATTCAAAATGAGATTTCAATAGTGAGAGTTCAGATTTTAGCAGTGGAAATTAAACCCTAAGCAAGAAGTATTTCTAACCATCAGTGTTTTGGTTCTCTACAGACACATTTTGATTTCCAGGCATAGTGTCTGTTAACAGTCTTTAGAATAAGAGGAAGACACCTTTGTAGGCTCAATTATTATTTTAAATGGTGGTTGAGAAAACAAAAATTTTTAAGCAAACAGGCTTAAGACTCTTGCCAAGGGATATTCCATATCACACAACATCAGGTTCATGGGTAAGACAAGAGACTGCTCTTGCCACAGCTGCCATTGCTCAGAGATTGTCTGGGTGTATCTGCTAAGGACAGGTGGTTAGTGATTGTTTTTGTATCACTTCAGAAAATTAAAATCTTCATTCTTATTAAATGGTCCTTATCTTGGCCCATGGGTTTGCACCCTCCATGAGGAAGTGGCTCTATGGATGCTTAGCTGCTGACCTGGGTCAACCCACAGGAACCACAGAGCATCTAGACGAGTGACCTGGTTTGAGGTTTTTCATTCTTCCCTTTTGAAAGCCACAAGAGGATAATTAAAACTTAAACTCCAGGAAAAAAAAAAAAAGCAAAAAAAAAAAAAAGCCCGTCAAAAAAATCTTGCTGTGTATTTCCTAGAACTACCTAAATCCTATTAAGGAACAATTTAGGAAGTGTATGAATTATGAATGACTACGAATGACTACCAATTTATTTTCTCTGAACAATATATTTCTTTCATTACTGCTGTATAATTTTAGCCTTTAGGTGAAAAAAATCCTATTGTGTTTATATTAATTATATTGCACACTTACTGTATTATAACTTCTCTTTACAAGACCTCCACAACTCTCCAAAAGTATTAATTTAATTTTCTGTATCTCCCAAGGGGAGGTTGATGTCAGCAAAGCAAAGGGTTGTGAAACAATTCAAATTGCCCAGCATTCAGTTTCCAAGCTAGAGGTTATACCCAAGTAAGCCAAACCAAATCCTTTAATTTGGTATCTTTGCAATTAACAAGTGACTTAATACAAAAAAAGACAGCTTGAAAGTTCCTGCTTCAAAGGTTTTAGCACATGTACTTTTGCTATAGTACTACATACTCTAAAAATAATTGTTGAGTTACCATGGACTGTTCTCCAAGGAATACAGGCATTTCAAGCACTAATACCTTTATGATTTAATTTTCTGGCTTAAGTAATGCATAATTGCTTTTCTGTATGTGTATTTTTTAAACAGAAAACACATTTTGTGTCCTCTGTTTTGTTGACAGGGTATTTCATGGCCTTGTATGCAATTGTACTTTCTTGTGAAAAGCTGTGTGCACACCTATTTTAAACCTGTGCTATGGATAACACAGCACAAATTAAGTAGAATTAATATTTGCTGTTCAACAGAAAAATCTCCACATCTCCATTTTCTCTGTGAAAGTAGCAGTTTCTCTTTTTTCACTGTCTTTACTCCAAGTAAAGCCAAAAGATATCCTCAAAGTCCTTCCATCTATGACAACATTCTAAAAACAGGGATATGACTTTGTTCCAGGCATCCTAAAGTAGTAATAATGCTGTGCAGAACAGTTATCAAATTTATCAAATTTTAAACTACATTTTTTATTTTTCAGTAAGAATGGCAACAATCTATTGTGGAATTAATATGAAATTCTTATTTTTATGTGTCACAAAACACTATTTTCTTTGCTGCATACAAGAGGTTTCTGTGATACTTTTTTTTTCTTTTAATTTGTCACATAGGATTTTATTTTTGTGTTTTATATTAATGACTGATTTTAGTCCAAGTAAAAACCCAGGATTGTCTCAACAGTGCTGTGCTGCTTTTCCCTGCATGTGACCTTGAAACTGCAGAACAGAGAAGCAGATGTGCAGGGAGGAGCAATACCTGACTTAATGAGATCTCCAGTCTTCCATGTGCTCCTAGTGGTTTTAGCTTTCCAATGATCAAGTATTATTGATTTTCCTTCTCTTCTTTCCTCATGTCAAGACAGTTTTCTGTGAGCTGAATGCTAAGAAACAGCATCAGCAGAAATCCTCCTTTGAGCACAGGCAAGGGGAACCATTCAATTTTAAGGATTTAACTCTATTTATTGCTGCTGCTCCCTTTTTAAATTTTGTTTTGATTTTCTTTTGTTTGCTCGGTTGGTTGGTTGGTGTTGTTAATTGTAAGCATCTGCAGCACAGCAAAACAAAATGTGCATGTTCAGAGCTCCCTGGGCTCCACAACAGCTCTGAGGCTGCAGTAGCAGCACCCTGCATTATTCAGCATCAGGCACCCTTAGACTGATTGTTGGTAATTCCTTTGGTTGTCCTTTCTTTGTTGTCTCCATGGCAACTGTTTCCATTGCCATGAGTATCTCTGGGGCCCGGTCTTGCTCACATGCATCTCAGCTGTTCCTTCTGAACACTGCAATTTAGTAGCTGTGACGTCTCTATATTTAGATGCCTTGTGCTCTCTGTATTATTTATCACTGGGACAAATCATAGCATCACAAGATGGTCTGTGTTAGAAGGGACCTTTAAAAGCCATCATGGATGTTATTCAACCATGTACTGGGAAGTACTGGGAACACTTCCCCTTGCACTTCCCTGTAAAAAGAAGTTTTAGGAAGAGTCATGTTGAAAAGAGAAAACATTTTGAAATACTAAATTCTGTGGTTTTAATTTAACAAACAGTAAAAGTCTAGTTAAATATATTTATAAAATAAGAGTTTCACAAGAATCCATGAGGTTCTAAGAATCCATGAGGTTTCTAAGAAACTCTTATATTCTGAACTAGTTTCTGCCGTTTGACCTTTAGCTGGATAAGCTCTCACTGTTCAACTGCAGTATCACTGAAAGACATTTTTTTATCTGTTTGAAAGCAGAATCAAACTAGCCTGGTAAGGTTTTTTTTCCTCTCCCTCTCCCTCTCCCTCTCCCTCTCCCTCTCCCTCTCCCTCTCCCTCTCCCTCTCCCTCCCCCTAAACCCCCCACTCCCCTAAACCCTCCCCCTTCCCTTCCCTTCCCTTCCCTTCCCTTCCCTTCCCTTCCCTTCCCTTCCCTTCCCTTCCCTTCCCTTCCCTTCCCTTCCCTGCCCTGCCCTGCCCTGCCCTGCCCTGCCCTGCCCTGCCCTGCCCTGCCCTGCCCTGCCCTTGCCCTCATCATAGCTCTCTTCCAATCTCTTTTTCCCTTTCTTTGTCGTTTGCTCACTTCAATTAATCCTTCCCCCTTTAATTTCTCTTCTCTTTCACCTCGCCCTTATCTAAAACCCACTGCAGTATTCTTATATAGTAGATCAGGGACTACCATACCAAATTCCATGCCAAGTGTATCATTTGCTAATAGGACTTTCTAATTGTTTGTGGACCTGACTTTTTCTGGTTTTTTCAGCCAATAAGCACTTACAAATCTTAGAGGCTTCCCTCCCCTTCAGGGTGGGTCATCAAGGAGGCTCTGCTGTTGTTCTCCTTTTGATATTACCATTCCACCTGTCATTTCCAGGTAGAGTGCTGGGAAGTGGCTGTTAACAGCCAGGAGGGATTGGAGCAGGTGTAAGCCAAGACTGTCCAGGAAATATCAGTGTTTGACTGCTCCCTGATTTTGCTAAACTTGAGAGAATGGGCAAATGGAAATTGGTATACCCCTGAGACCGCATTTAAACAGATAAATGTGGTGTTAAGTGAACAAAAGTTATGGAAGGGGAAAGGTAAAGCATTTGGGGTGCACTTTTGGAAGCAGCTTTAACCACTGCCCAAAAATATAGGTATGCCACCATGGAAGTGAAGGGGCTGCTCATTGCTGAGCATGATTGTGGAAAGTTCAGGCTGCAGGCAGAGGCATTCCTCACTGCTGAATGTGGCCCTACTAGCAGGCTTCAGGCAGAGCTTCAGGATGTTTCTGAGAAAGAGAAAATATCATGGGAGGAATGTCAGGATTTAGAAACCTTTAATGATAGTCAGGGCCAGACAATTGTTACTGAAGTTGTGCTCTTTGCAGTTGCCAAGATAGCAAAGTTCCAGGAAAAAGATAGCAGACTCTCACAGGAATCTGAAACTGAATGTGTTTAGAGGATGATAGAATTGATTAAATCAGGTTGTCTGAGGCAGAGGCCTGAGATGTACAGGAGTGTTTTTAGTGGTGAGTGATCAGAAAAGAGCTGGGGTCCTTTACTCAGAGGGTTGTCTATTTGTCAGGAGGTTTGGAGACCCTTTGGAGACCTTTCGAGAGGGGTGATCCAGGTCAGGATAGAGACCCCAGCTACTGATCATGTGGTGAAGAATGCAAAGGAGGCAGCAGGTTTGCCATTGATGAACAACAGATGGTTGGTTCTGGGACAGCCCTCAGCTGTGTCGCTGGTTGCCAATCCAAGTATGATGTTTCCTGTGGTTAGAGGTTTGACAGGTGTGATAAAATGCTTTGTGGTACAACTACAAGACTGCTTGAGGTGAGTGTTAAGCATGAAGAGAGGCAGATAAGGGAATCAGGAAAGACCCTTAATGTGGGGGGAGATAGCTCAGGAGCCAGTTAGTGCAACAGCAATCAGGAGGTTGGAATTGCATCAGCGAAACAGACCTCGCAAACAGGAGAAGCAGGGTCTTAGTGTCTAATGGAATGTGTTGTGTGTGGAAGGTTTGCACAAGGGAATTTCTGAGGAATGATGTATGAATTGTCTGCTGCTGTTCTTGAAGAGGTAGTACAGGGCCTGGGGTAAAGGAAAGTCATACTCCCTTGCCAGAGGTGGGATAAACAGGATAACACAGGAATCAGAACTCCACAGTGTCCTGAGACACTTAATATTCCTATGGCCCCACAGGCTGGTGTTGTTAATTGGGAGCTGGGAAATTACTTCTTGCTGTCCTTATTAAGTGAACAGGGGGACAGCCGTTTGAAACACATAAGGTGGCTCACCAAAAATAAAACTGGCAGTAAATGAGGTATTAAAGCATCACTAGCTTCTGAGAGAGAGACAGGAGACAGACCGAGAATACAAGCTGATAAACTTATGACTGAGAATGATCATTTTAGGATTCTACTTGCTTTGGCAGAG
This sequence comes from Phylloscopus trochilus trochilus, assembly GCA_016584745.2. Lineage (NCBI taxonomy): Eukaryota > Metazoa > Chordata > Aves > Passeriformes > Phylloscopidae > Phylloscopus > Phylloscopus trochilus. The sequence continues at coordinate 14,108,946 of WQNJ02000015.1, read as the reverse complement.
TGTAAGGAAAGAGAATTAGTGGGGAATTTTGGGGATAACCATAGTAGAAAAAAACAAGAGCAGATACAGAGGAGAGCAAAGCAGCTGAATTATTCCTGTCATTGAAATTTGAGCAGCTGCAGAAAACATTGAAGGAACAAAGGAAGTAAAAAAACCCAAAATTGGAAGAAAATGTAGAGTTGATGCTTAAACAAGTTCCCAATTTACTTGGCATTGTATAGATTCCAGTTCAGGTGATTGATTTTCCAGGGCATTATGTCCACAAACCAAGTGGTATTGAAATACAGCAAGTGGAATTCTATCAAAGAATACATAATAATGGCCCAAACAGTCAGATTACAATTGGTTCTCCTTAACAATTACTAAAATTTCTAATTGAAACACTAGCTCTACATTCAATATTAACACAGTGAGATGCCAAGAATCTGACTCTATGACCCAGATGGCAAAGAGTTAAAAACACCAACATAAACAGAGCAAGTGTTTCTGCTAAGTTGCTAAGCTTAATTTATGGCTCCTTTGTGAGAAACATGCTGACTACTTGCTTTGCAATAAAATATCACAATGTAGATTTGTGGTTCAGTGTTCTGAACTATAAAACCTGGCATTTGCTGGATGGCAAATGTGGTAATTTGGTTCAAACATTAACCCCAACCCCAAAAGAAATTCAGAGACTGCAGTGTGCTTGCTCCATGCAGTGCCTGCACTCTCTGGTCCAAGGATTGCTGGTGTATCAGTCCTGGATGTTAGCTGTGAAGCAAGCTGGGATTTCTAAAATTCTGGCTAGATTTGGTGTCACTAACAGATGAGGTACCCAATATTTCCAATCCAACAGGCACAAGGCAGGCAGATATTTGGACACTTACAGGTGGTAATAGATTTGGAGAAAAGAGGTACTACCACTCAGTCACATTCACCTTCTAATTCTCCTGTTTGGCTGGTGAAAAAGCTGAACTGACAGTTGTGGCTTAATGGCTTTATTACAGAAAATTGAATGCCAATACTGTGCCTTTAATCACTGCTGTGCTGTTTTGCAGAACTAGTTAAGTCAAATTCAGAGAGCATCCTGCTTGTGGAAGACAACTCTAATTGCAGAAGACTAACTTGAGCCCCAGAAAAGGTGAGGAAAGCAGCAACAGCAGTGAGGGAATCACTTTGTGAAGCAGAAGACAAGATTCCACCTGAGGGATGTCAAGGCCAAACTGGTCCTCATGGACTGAAGAGGTCTTTACTATTGAATTCAACTGTGTTTAAAGACACAGAACATATTCTGAGTGGGGAAAAGGACTTGTGTCATTAGTCCAAGCTGTTAAACAAACCTGGCTGAGGCTTGTATTGTTTTCTCTTCCTAGGAATGATGTCAGCACAGCACTACTGAAGATCAGGTTAACCATTGATGGACAAGGATAACTCCTTGCGGGTGCAATTATTGTCAGCATGAACCAAATTTGCTTTACACATGAACAAGCATGAACAAGCTCGACCCACAGAGTCGAGACACTTTTTTTACTCATGCTAAGCAGTATGGTACCCATAGTACCATAGATGTTTATCACCTGTGGCAGCAATTATAAAGGAGGTCAAAGCAATTTGTCCTCTAAAATTGAAAAGGTAACCTGGAATAACCCAGGTAAATTTGGAAGGAAATTCCACTGTTGGTGATAACTAATCAGTTTCACTTTAGACCTCACTAACAGTAAAGCCACAGTTTTTGTTTTAACAATAGGCAATCCTTTGGTATATACCATATGCCCAATCATTGTGCCAGGATTAAATCACAGCAGAGGTATATTCTATCCTCTGGGGCATAGAGTGTGGTGAGATGAAAAGGACAAGAATTCATCCTGAATGAGAACCCCTTGTTATTTTTTACTTGTAGTTGATCTTATTTAGATATGAGTACTCAATCTAACATTTGTGTTCGTAAAATTAGTACAAATTAAGGGTCACAGTTTTAATTATTGAGCTCCAGTTACCTCTTACCATTTACTGAATCTGACTATCCTTTTCCCAGCCTAACAATCTGTTCCTGTTGGCATGAACCTTGTGTTGGTAAAGAAGCTGCCACATGACAACCTGAGATGGCTGTTGAAGCAAGTACAAGACAAAGAGAAAAAGACTGATTCTGTTCATCGTGATGTGAAGAGTGGCTGAGTGATGGAACAAGTGAAGATAGATGTGGAACACTACTGGGTGGATATTTTATTTGAGTAATTGCCAACAGCAGAGAGGATTTTTAACAAAATGTTGCACTTTTTACTTGTCTTTTCAATGTTAATAATTTTGCTTTTTGTTTTGGTAATTGGTTTGTACAGAATTGTACAGAATTGTATAGAATTGTATAGAATTGTATAGAATTATAGATTAGAGATATGCTTAGAGATAGCTTATAAATTGTATTTGCCCCTCTATTCTTCTCTCCCTTTCTCTCTTCTTGTTCCACTTCCAAGGATATAAAAGTTTGAGCTATAGGTCTAGCGTAGAGGCCCCATCAATTTGCTCAATTTCCTGTTCCAGTGTGGATGGTGCTTTTTTTTTTTTTTTTTTTTTTTTAAATTGTAGAAGGTGACTGTGATGGGCCTCAGGGCACTGAGTTTATGGGTTGTGATGGCGATGACAAAGAGACGTGGACTCCATAGATTGTCCATATGAAGCTGTTTATTGATCCACCTAGCTGAGCTTTTATACCCACGCATTATATAACAAGTAATACATGCCAAGTGATATTGCTTAACATATGCCTCGTACTAACTAACACAGGTATGCCTGAAATGTACTAACACAGCAAGTTTCTCAAAATCACGCTTTGCCTTGCCAAGGCTTGAGGCCTAGCTCCTCTGCTCTTGACATGAGTGCAGCCATACTTCCAGTTCGGCTCTCTAGCTCCAGGCCCTGCAGGGCCACATCTCCCCCTTTCTGTTCTTCCAAGAGGATCTTCTTGGTGGTCTTGTCAATCAGTCTCTGCACACATTGCAAAATACATGGCAAGCAAATCATCATCAGCAACAATATGGCTAAGATATAAATTCCTGTTTTAGCTAAATGTTTAAGCCAGCCAGTAAGTCCCCATCCGCCAAGCAAGTGTCCAAACCAGTCACTATCATCCACTACTCTTAATTTGGTCATGCTGTCCCGAAGAGCCTGTATGTTAGCATGAATAGACAAAGAGTTGTCAGAAAGGTTCATACAACATAAGCCTTCAAAATCTTCGCAACCGTGTCCATGGGCTAAAAGCAAAAAATCAATCGCAGCCCTGTTCTGAAGGGTTGCATGCCTAATACTGTCAACATCTGTTAGCAAGCCTGTTAAAGCAGAGCTAGTAGCATTAGTTTGTTTCGCAAGCCAGCAGCCAAGATTATTCAAAGTCTTCAATGCATGTGCTGTACCTATAGCTGGAATGATAGAGGCAAAGATTCGGGCTCCAAGGTTCCAGGACTCCACATTATCATTACACTCCGGGCTGTACGTGTGTGTGCTGCATTTTGCTCTCACCAAGCTGCGCAGCATTGGCAAATTGTCCTGAAAAGAGTGAAACATGGTTAACCTCCCAAAGGTACAAGGGCCTCCGACGGATCTCCCTGGTATTCCCTTCCAAGCTCTGTTTCCACATATCATAAATATATTATCCATCAAGCCAATAGAAGCAGTCCCAGGTATAATGGGCTGCAGCAGGTTATGATTGCACCAGGCAGAGGCATTGGCATAAATCCCCATGCCTGAAACTTCCTGGTAAGGCCCAGCGGTGTAGTTTAAGTAAAAACATGCAAAAGCCTGCATGGATGCAAAAATGTCCAGTTCCTGGGGTGGCAAGGAAAGGGGGGAAAAATCAGAAACCTTGTTCACCCCCATCCCTTTATCATTAGCAAAGTAACACCCAGCATTTCTATTATTTTTCGATATTTATCATAACACCACCACAGTGGCTCAATTCGGCCTGGGGCAGTATAATCCCTGTGCATTGTTTCATTGTATAAGGTATCCCATTCAATTTTCCCCAAAGGTATAGCTATTAGACAAGTCTGGAAAGGATCACCATGAGGAGTCATGGACAGGCACAGTGTAGACTCATTCAAAGCTTCAGCAAGCGTAAGCCATACATTGCGTTCAAGAAGGGGTGGCATAGCAGCCACTTCCTCTATGTAAAGAATCCCTAAGTATAAAAGAGTTAATATTTGAATTTTCCACATTTTGTTTTGATTATAGTTTGCTTATCCCACAACCTAACAATCAGGTTATCTCTTGTTTGACTATACACAGTAATAGCTAAAGCATGTTGATCTACAAATTCTGTTCTCTGCAAAAATCCTGGTAAATCAAACTGCTGGGGTGGAATTCTCCATTCCCCCTTTCTGTTGCAACAAAAGGCATTTCAGTGAAGCCTGAGCCCTTTCAACAATACCTTGTCCTGTGGGAGAGTGAGGAATCCCTGTTTTGTGTGTTACTCCCCAAAGAGCAAGAATGATTGTAGCTATTTCCCCCAATTCCAGTGAGGGTTTGTGACACCTCGGTGAGGGGAGACAATGCTTACATTGGCACCCGTATCCAGAATTCTGGTGACTGTCACCTGTTGTCCCCACAGTGTCAAGGTACATGTACACACAGGACGTTTATTAGAAATTTCCTGCACCCATAATATTTCTGGGGTACCTGTGGAGCCAAACCCTCCCTTTCGTGTGTTACACTCTGGTACAGGGGGTGTTAAACTGTGTGCAAAGGGAATCAATTGTGCAATGCATGTCCCTCGTGGAACAGTACAAGGTGGAAAAGGAGTCCAAGCCATTATTTTTATTTCCCCTACAGAGTCCGAGTCTATGACGCCTGGCAAAACAAAAAGTCCTTGGATGGTAGCTGAGGACCTGCCCACCAGCAAGGCACTTGTCTGGGGTCCTGGTGAGCCAAAGATTCCTGTAGGGAGTAAATGAACAGTAGAATCAAGCAACGTTACTGTGTCTGAGGTTGCCAGGTCCATTGCGAAGCTGCCTGGGGTTGCTGGACATAGACTTGAGATTGTCCTTGGCTGGGCTGTGGCTGCGAGGCTGGCAGAGCTGGAGCTGGCATCTGCGGCCGGACGATCTGCGCTGGGGGCTGGGTTGCCGCGTGGCGCCGACCCACCAGGATCAAAGGGATCCTCCTCCGGACCATCACAGTCGCTGTCCTCACTGTAGCTTGCAGCCAAAGCCTTTACAGAGTGCAGGGGGATAGGGTGCAGGGGGCTCCCCTCCCTTTTCCTCTCAACACACGGAGCTGAAGGAGCAGGCGTTTTCTGCAGTGGGGCGGGCGGTGAGGTAGATAAATACTGGGAAGCAGTTTCATCGGTATCTAAAGAATTCTGAGTCTCATCCGAAGAAGCAGAGGAGCTAGCAGCAATCTGAGTTATAGCAGCAGTCTGGTTTTTAGCAGCAGTTTCTTCGAGTGTTAAGGTAGACTGAGAATCTGCAGTAGCAGTACAGGGTTTCTCTGCCCTTTGGGAATTTTTCTGAGCCTTCAAGGCTTCAAAGATCACTCTCCAAGAGGGCAGCATTTGTGCTACAGCTTTCTTTCCTCTCATGGCAGAGTCTCATAACTTAACTCCCGCCTCGTCCCACAGATCTAAGGTAAAGATCGTGGATTCCGTTACTCCTGGGACTTCTGCTGCTACCCAGCGTAACAAAAGTTTTAAATCATGCGAAGGCAGAGTTTTACCATGCTGCTGCAATAGCTTAAGCATAAGTTCATAAACGTCTCTTTCTGGGCCAGAAATCCCCTGACCCATTGTTCCCTGCAGCACTACCCCAACCCAGCAGGGGTTAGCTCACCTCCTGTTCCCGGAGGATAGGTGCCGGCCGGCCTTCTGCTTCCTTTCAGCAGTATATTCGTCCTGCAGGTTGATTCGCCACCCAGGTCGCTCAGCTAGGCGATTATCGCTCCTCACACGAGGGCACCATTTGATGGCGATGACAAAGAGACGTGGACTCCATAGATTGCCCATATGAAACCATTTATTGATCCACCTAGCTGAGCTTTTATACCCACGCATTATATAACAAGTAATACATGCCAAGTGATATTGCTTAACATATGCCTCATACTAACTAACACAAGTATGCCTGAAATGTACTAACACAGCAAGTTTCTCAAAATCACACTTTGCCTTGCCAAGGCTTGAGGCCTAGCTCTTCTGCTCTTGACATGAGTGCAGCCATACTTCCAGTTCGGCTCTCTAGCCCCAGGCCCTGCAGGGCCACAGGGTTGAATTTCCTGGAGCCAGTTCCTGCCAGATGCTGTTTTGTCAAGCCTCCCTGACCCTGTCAGGTGCACCATCCTGGTCAGGGAGCAGTTGCAAGGGATATCAGGTGCACAATGCACCCCATGGACATCCATCTGGCATAAGGAGCAGCTCTGGGATGAGTGGTTGTTAAGCCTGCCGCACTTGCATTGCAGCACATCCAGCATCTTCTCCTCCTGCATGGACATCAAGATGATGTTGTGCACATGGAGCTTGTTGCTGCCCAGGCCAGTCTGTCAGATTTCCAGCTGCATTCCACAATCCCTCTTTCCTAGCATCGTATCCCACTGAGGTTTGTTGTAGATTTCCAGGAAACTGGAGGAAAAACTTCCCAGCTGGCTTTAGGTGAAGATGCATATCTGCCGGGGGTTGCCTGGATGAGCAGCTGAATCTTCCGGAGTATTTCCTCTGGTAAGCTCTGGCTGGGAACACATTGAAGCCGACATTGTACTGGAGCTCAGGGTTGCACTCCCAACCCATGTGGGACGCCTTAGGTCCACTTCTACACTAGAGTCCTGGGCTTCTGGAGGATGAAGTGCAGGTGCTGCAGCCCCTGCTGCCAGTCTGACTCCTTTGGAACCACTGGCAGCAGAACACAGGGATATTCCTCTTGAGCTCCCAGCTTGTGGAAGAGCTCTTTCTGCTCTTCCAGAAGGGTTTTCTGGAATATTTCCAAGTCCCAGAGCTTGGCCACGTGGTCCATATGAACCCGCAGATGCTTTTTCAGCTGGCTCAGGCAGACCTTCATGATTTTCTGCTGCTCCTTCAGCACCCACTCCCAGCCTTCAGCCTCACCATGCTCCCACCACCGCTGCTCCTCTACCTACAGCCACCACTTTTCATCTGCCAAAACCTCAGTCTTGCAGCTGCTCTGCTCCAGCTCTGTCTGAAATTCTAACAGCTCCAACTCCATGAGCCCACCTAGAGACTGAGGTTGTTACCCTGGCATTCCTGCCCCTTCTGTTCCCTCTGGAGCCCCTCCAGCCACTGCCACAACTCCTTGTTTCTGGTCTCCCACTCCTGCTTCTCCATCTCCAGATCCCTGAGCCACCAGTAGGGCCCTTCAGAGCAACCCCTGCAAATCCCTGATTTGACACTGCAGGTCCCAGAGGGCTCATTGGAGGGTGCCAGGGTTAGAAGGAGCAGAATTAGAGCAATCTGAAGGCAACTGTTTATACAGATGTTTTCTAAATTTTAGTGGCTGTCCTTTTTTTTTAATATCAGACCAAGCAGCCTGGTTCCTCTGTCAGATAAACTGGTGGTAACTAGTTATGCTGAAACAACTCCACATCTGCCCAAACGTCTTGACTTGCAAAATATGCAAAATACGGAAACTCTCTGTGTAAACTAAATATAAAAGAGGGAGTCTCTGCACCATATTGGCAAGAAAGTGTTCTAAGAAGAGAACCCATGCTGTTACATACGTGTTAGGTACTGCCTGCAATTTATTCACCTCCTTGCAGGCAAATATTCACTCATCCAGTAGAACATATGACTTTGTGTGTATATCAAAAATTTCTTGGATTAAGTATTTTTTCCACATGAACATCTTTTCCACTGCAGAAAACTCAAATATGCCTTTGTAACTCTATAGGCTGCAGTATGTTCTGAAAAATGCTCATTAGGTTTATAGAAATAACCACCCAATATCAGGGGATGTGACTTCAATTATCCAGCTCCTGTCACAACGCAGGAATTACTACCATCTACCTACACATACTGTTGAGATTTACTGCCCAACCCCTTTGGTTGCAGTAGTGAAAAAACTACTGCAGCAAGATGACCTGTGTCAACTGCTGGAAAGCATCCAAAGCAAGGGACATAGAAGCCTAATCACTCTTCATCATGGTACAGAAATGATACACACCACAAAAATGATCTTGGAAAGAGTGGTGAAAAATGGAAAACATCACTAGTGAGGCAGAGGGGTGCTCATCAACTGCAACAGGAATTCTAGACACGATGTTGCACTTTATTGTAATACTTATGATTTATGTTGTATTATTGTTGAATATAGTTCTGTATGTTAGTATGTATACTAGCTAGACATGTACTACTGTAATACAGACCTCCTCACTTATAACATTGTTTTATCATGTTCAAAACAATCTTTAAAAATCCATTATTTAGATAACCTTATCAAGAATTTCCATCAATTTAAATTTGGAGCATGATACATTTTTGTTTGTAGACACAGAGGAAAGAGGTGACTAATCTGTCAGTTCCCAGGAACTGCTGCTGTCTAATGAGTTTCAATTTTTCAATGAACAGTATGGGAAAGTTAACGTTTCAGATCATGGCAAGGAAAACTTTCATCCCATGGGCCTTTGCCCTTGTTAATATCTCTTGGGTTTTGTTGTTCTATGGGTTTCTTAAGTTTATGTCACCCTGTTACCATATATGCACACCCAACAGAAAGTTCTTCCTTCCCTTGGACCTCACTGGGTTAATTTTGCCGCAGTGTTCCACTCTGGTGATCCCATTAGTCCCCCCAATTCCTAGCCATCCCTCTGCACCATTTTGTCCCATCCCTATTGGATCCTTACCCTCAAGGACCACCCCTTTCATCTGGTATATAACCCTGGATCCTTGGCCCATTTTTGGCTCCTGTCCCTGGTCTACCCTTGAGGCTGTACCCACGAGGCGTGCAGCGGTAATAAACAGCGCTGGGATTTCCAAAGGGAGCCCCGGCTGCTGCCTTTATCATCAGAGTGCACAGGGCCCGGAGGCGCTGGTCGCTCTCAGGGACACGCTGTAGCACAATGCTACAGAACAGCCTTGGAAACTTATTCTTCTCACCTGAAAAAAAAACCCAGTTGGGATAACATTTTTATTAGTGAGTTTTTGAAGAGAGTTACTGACCTGAATTGAGGTCAGGATGGAAAAGTACTACAACTAAAACCCACTCTCTTGTGACATTTTAAAAGTGGTCCAAAGTGAGATGCTTTGAGCTCTCCTCAGGGGCTGGACTGCAGGGGGTTGCAATCAGCGGCCCCCTCTGAGTGGGCTCTCTCAGAGCCAGACAACACTCAAGCTTGCCAAATTTGGAGGACAAACTCCAAACAACAATGATGATTTCTAAGCTTATATCCCCACACCTCAAGGTTCAATCTTAAGGCCACTGAAAAAATGCAAAGGCATTCAAAGCAAGTACTTCACTGAACTCAAAGGTATTCTTTTCACTGGTATACCTTGAACAGACTCTTTATGTTTGTGTGCATGCAAGTGTGAAAATGCTGGAGCAAGTACATGAGGAAGGTTGTTCTAGTTCAAGTATTTTAGAGTTAGGCCTGTAAGTAAGTTATAGTAAATTCTACTTTAATCCATTGCTAAGTAGTTTAAGTTAAATTATCTATTAAGTGTCATTAAGTGTTAAGTACTGTTAAAGTTAAGTGCTGTTAAGTTTAGGTTCTGTTAAGTGCTGTTAAGTTTCATTTCTGTTAAGTTTAAGTGTTATTAAGTTTAAGTGAAGCTAAGTTCTGCTAAGTTTTAAGTGTTTTTAAATTTAAGTGATGATGTTACATGTAAGTACTGTTGATTTCAAGTTCTATTAAGTTTAAGTTCTCTTAAGGTCAGGTTTTGTTAAGGTTAAGGTCTGTTAAATTTAAGTTCTGTTAAGTTTAATTTTTGTTAATTTTAAGTGTTGTTAAGTTCAAGTGAAGTTAAGTGATGTTAATTTTAAGTTCTGTCAAGTTTAAGTGATGTTAAGTTCTGTTAAGTATTTTAAGTGTTTTATGTTTAAGTGCTACTAGGCTTAAATGCTATTAAATTTAAGTGACATTAAGGTTAAGTACTGCTGGGTGTTCGGCATAAACTGTAGGCCCAGTCTGGGCCCAGTTTAACATGGGGATGTACTCCGTGACCCAACAGAAGGGTCTTGCACGTATCTTTCCATCCTTACTCCTTCCTATCCTCTTCTCTTCCCACTCCCTTCCACACTGCCTCCCCTGTCCTCCCCCCCCCCCCGCCCCCCCGCACCCTGCCCTGCCTATTGCTAGCCTTCACATAGATAGTTTTAACTTGGCTTGGGATTTTTGTTTCCTTTTTTTCTCTGCTTTAACCATCTAGTAAGCAGTAGAATGAACCTTGCCAAAATCCTTTGTTGTGCTTTCTCTTCAATAATAAATCTGCTTTAGCAAATACTTTCGCTGGTTACTCTTTAAGTGACCTTAGAACAGTTCACAACAACCTATATATACAGAGCTGATACGGGGGTGGTTTTGGGTGTGCTCTTCAGTAGTATCTATGGCCTAAATTTGGCAATCCAAGATGATTACTAGAAGCTGATGTGCTTGTAGGTGGCTTGGAATAACCTGGACTCCACAGTTCTGTGTCATCAGTGGTGCAGCCATCCCAAACCTCCCAATACCACCCACTCCCTCCCCCCGCCCCTCCCCCCGCCCCCACTCTCTCACTCTTAAGACGCTTTCATCTCATTTTGTCTCAGTGGCTGTCTCTTACCCTGGAAGAGCTCTGCAGATGTCCTGTGCCAAACACAGAGTCACCTCTGACTTCACGATGTAGCAAGTCAAAAAATAACTGGTTGTGGCACAAAATGTGTTGTATGTAAGGCATGCCAACAGCTTCCTACCTGGAACTGATTAAATGCCCATTTTCCCCCATCCAAGAGTCTCATTTCCAGAAGAAATCTAAACAAGATACAGTTACATTTGGGCAAGTGCAGTGAAATCTCAGGAGTGACTGAGACAGAGAAATGGATGTTACATGCCAAGTTGAACTTGGGCTGTGTGTATCAGCAAATTGCCAATGTAGCATGATCAATGGCTTTTTACCATTTGTTGCAGGTCTCTAAAAGGATGGCAAATTATTCTAAGACTTGGAGGATACTGTTATAATTTTAAGTAGTTTGGTCCAAAAACATTAAAGTAGTTTTCATAGCTGGCATACACTGTCAGAGCAGTGCAGGTACTAGTTAATGTCCACTGTTCCTGTTTACAACCACACAAGCAAAGGACACAGATTTTCCTATAGGAGAAGAAAAGGCACAAGGTTCTAGAAGGAAGGTCCTTATATGATATTGAGTCAAGTCAGTATCATGTTATCAGGTGGAGTCTTTTTTTTCACTCTGAGCAGCAGTAACTGGCTATGACATTTTGTCACGTTAGCTTTTCATTTACATAAAAGGAACCAGCTGTCAGTTTATTTCTCTGAAGGAGGCCATTAATGGAATTGCTGAAATATTTAAGGCATAAATGCACAAAATACTATTTCAAGCCTTAACATTGATGCATGTCTGCCACTGAAAATTCCAAGAGGCTTCCCAAATGAAAAGTGGGATGAAGATTTGCCAGGCTTGTGAAAACAATTTTCAGAACAGCTCCATTTTTGTTTAGATTTCTGCTCCAGTGACAGATATTGAAGGGATCCTTATGTTTAATAGTAACGCTGGCTCTTGTCCATTTCTTGCTAGCCATGAAATTCATTGCAATCTCAGCTGTAAATTCCATGACTGCTATAAGCTACAAGTATTTCTCAGAGTTACACTTAAATACCATGCTGCTCATCCCTGTGCTTTCAGGAGTAAATCACCTTATAACAGGAGTAAAGTAAGCTAGAAACAAACAAACCAGTCCCCTGTTATTAAAAAGATTGTGCAGCAAGAATGTTACATCAGTGAGAAACCTCATTTCTCAAAATGCAGTATGTGCAACTCATGCCTATGATAGAGCCATTTATTGTTCAAACTCCCTTTCATTGAGGGAAGATGGCATTATATGGCAATCTGTGTGCCATCGGAATATATTGCTGGGAGTCATGGCATGTGTATCACTCTGTGTATTGTACTACCACAGTTTTGGGTCACTCTGTGCTATTTTATCGTGTCCAGATGAAAAAAATCCCCTTGATAAAATATGCCAGTGGGCCAGATTGAATTGTGTTCTGCGTATGACCCCCAAAGGAAAGAAGGTCATAGGGCCATTCAAGCCTCATTTCTGCACCTTTCAATGATATTCTGAAAGGGCTGGGGAGGAGGGAAAGACCATTTGTCACTTTGGAAACAAAGGAAGAGGCAGCAGAAACAGAATCTGAATGCAAATGAGATCTTTTCCTACTTGAGACAAGCTGATTTCCATATTAACTATTTTTTCTCTATTTGTCCAAATACATTTCCTTTGTTATTTGGTATTCAGAAGCCAAACAATGATAGTAAGTCAAAGCTATGCATTTTCTAAGGAAATACTGAGGATGAACCTACATAGTTTAATTATGTTGCACTGCATTTTGACAGTCATATCTTTAAACAAAACTGAAATCTGTTACACCTGATGACCTGTGCTCAGTGTGTGCTTTGTCTTTTACTTCATCATCACATAGTGAAGAAAGGCAGGCAAGGTGAGAAGAAAATATAAAAATATTTATTTAAATCCTTTTTATGTCACTGAAATTAGGCACAGTTTTATTCTGGGATTTAGATAATACACATTATTCACAAAAAGAACTTAAAGTATAAGGAAACCTAAGCATGCACATACAGTCTCAGATCCTTTCAAAAGTGCAACTTTCTGAACTGCTCTGAGCATTGCTGGTCTCTCCTTGGTTGATTCCACAAGAATTTGGGGAAAAGAAACTAAGGGGGAATGTTATCCATGTGTATAAATACCTGATGGGAGAGAGTAAAGAAGTTGCTGTCTCTGTGGTCAAAGGTAAGAGCAAATAAGCACAAAACAAAGTACAAGAAAATCCACTGAAACAGAGAGGGAAACCTATTTTATTAGGAAAGTGGTTAAACACTAGAAGAGTGCCAGAGAGTTTGTAGAGCCTCCATCCTTGGAGGCATTCATGACCAGATGTGGTCCTGGGTAACCTGCTTTAGCCAGTCAATATTTGGACTCGATGGACTCAATGACCTCAAGAGGTGCCTTACAATAACTGATTTTGTGTGATTCTGTGTTCAATTCAAGCCACCCTTTTGGAGTCATGTCTTGATCCCAGCCTTCTGGCAAGGAACTCCTTGCCAGTCAAGGTCATGGTTTTTCCATTACTTTCCCAGTTCCTGCTTGGTGTAGTGCTCTCCAAGTGCTGAGCAAGCCTCAGCCATGACAGGGCCATCTGAACTGGACATTTGGTTGACTGATGTACCGAGACCTGCATAGTGTATGCTGATTTATCTATCCCTTGTTAAAATCTGTTTTCTTTTTATCCCAGTTTTGAGTTTGGCCTTTGCCCTCCAAAACAGAGGCTGGAGGATCAGACATCATCAGAATGTCCACAGCATTCAGCAGTGTGACCCAGACCTCTCCTGTCCTCAGAAATAAGAGGTGGAGCTAGCAGTGATGATTAGTGTTTGGCACTGGGTTTACACATTCCCTGCTGTTAGTTCCTCTGAATTCCCTCAATACAGAGGTTGTGTAGTCCTTCACAGCCCTCCCCCTCTCCCCTACCACCTTCTTTGTTTACTGTTGTCCAATTTTTCTAGTCATAAATGATAAGGAATTATAGAACTATATGAACAGACAGTCTTCTCAGTCATGCAAATACTGACATTGTTTTCATTCCCCTTCAGCTTCTAGATCTGTGGATCTGTCCTTATCCTTAGCAATTAAAACATTTTCCCTGAGGCAAACAAAAGGAAAATAATACAATGATAAAATGAGAGTGCTTGCATCTGCCTGATGTTATCTTGACACCAGATGATGACAGATACATTAAACAATAAAAGACCTTCACTGAAATACAGATTTGGAGGGAAGGAGGCAATTCAAAGGAGAAAAAACCAATTTCTCTGCTCACTGTGGTTTGGTAATAATTATAGCAATATTAATTACTCACCCTTCACAGGAGCTGAGCAATTATACCACTTAGATCTTCCAAGTCTTCTATGTTTATATTTATTGCTAAATTAATTAAATACAGAGAGTTTATGACTTTGTTACCTTAGTGCATTCACGTTAAAAAAAATCCTACTGGTAGACAAGCGAAACACCTGGAAATTCTGGATGTGACTATTGTGGTGTTCACCACTAGCCATCACTATCCAAGCTCTACTCTGTTCTCCCTGGATTACCCATTTCAAGCTAACAGTGGAGGAAAATGTTGTCTGTCTTCCTTTGACTCAGTACTAAAAATACTTGCAAAGCATCAGTATGGTAAGGCAGCCTGAGATAACTCCAGTGCTGCAATGATTTCTGGCATTAACTCTCTGTCTGGGCATAAATTGTGACACTGAGAAATACTGCAGGAACTGCACGAGTGTGGCAGCACCAAAAGAGATGAGACTTGATCGTGCTGGATGCAGAGCACCATTGCACCAGGAGATTCCAGTATGAATAAACCCCGGGCTGAAGCTGTCCAGTTTTCCAGGTGGTATTGGCAGTTTAATCTGTAATGAGTTAGACAAGACATTGAGAAGACATGATAGACAGCAGCATGCATCGAAATCTCAGAGGTAAGCTGCAGTCTGCTTGGTTTTCAGAGAAGGGTGACACCCACAGACGTTAAAAAGGAAAACAACTGCTGCAAACATGAAGGGGTTATAAGACTCATTAATATCCTCCTTTTCCCACACTGCAAAATTATCTCTGCAATTGAAATAGTGCAAAACAATCCTTAAAAAGCCAAGGATGCTGATTAGTTTCTGCCTGACAGTTCCCCTTGGTCAATTTTTCTTTTAATTAGGAACAGTTATACCTCCTGTGTTTCACTCTCTTCCCTGCATATTCACGAAGTATCTTTCATAAAATTAACAGGAAATTGCAGTAGTCCAACATTTCAAGAGATGCTGTCTCCACCAGTCCAAGAAGAGCTGTTTAATAGATTTGTCTCAGAAGCCATTGATCAGGAGGGGATTTGTGCTGAGGCAGCATCTTTGTTTCATAAAAATGGAGCAAGTTCTTCTGGGTCTCTTAAAAGCAAGTATGCTCTGCCAAGCTTTAATTACCTCTCCTAAGCTCTTTAGCAAACTGCAGTCTCTATCTGAGGGACTCACAAGATTATGGCCTTTACTAATAACAGGTATTAGTGAACAGTTACAGGAGAGCAGTACTTTTGTATATTTTCAATTTTCAGACTATTGCCATAACTACAAAAGTCCAGGCACACTGATAGACATGCACAGTAATAGACATGCACAGTGCTCTAAAGAAAGTAGAGAAAATGAAAAAGTGAAATCTGCCCTTCTGCCTTCCATTGTTAGGGTTGAGAGCCACATAGAGTAGTATTTGCTAGACAGTTTCCAACTCTGAGGTATTTCAGTCTATACACACAGGCACTCACATATTTGTGTGGCTTATGTCAGTGTTTTTTTAAATACATTAATGCCTAATTTTTTTATTGATGTGCAAGTATTTTGCACACAGCAAAGCTGCAGAAGCTGAATGTGAGGCCCTCAAAAGCTAATACATGTCTGGCTAAGAAATGTACGGTTGCCCCATTAGCAAGAGCACTTCAGGTCTGATAACCATGGCTCATGGACAGTCTGTGGAGGTACTTTGACCCAGAAAAGCGTAAAGCAGAAAGGACTGGGCCTCAGACATGTTTCCTTCCTCGCCTGCCCCTGTAATCCTGCCATCCTCTCACAAGAGCATAGTGTAAGTGGTAAGTCTAACATGACTTGGTAGAATCACTACATGGAATCTATCCTCTCAAATCAAGCCCATAAATACATTTTCTTCATAGAACCATAGAATCATCGATCATTTAGGTTGGAAAAGACCCTTAAGGTCATCTAGTCCAACTGTTACCCCAGCACTCCCAAGCTTGGTGTTAAGCCGTGTTCCTAAATGCTACGTCTATTATGTATATCTAAACTATACCCTCTTTTAAGACCTCTAGATTTTTTGACTCAACTTTCTAAAACCTTGATTGGTCTCCATATCACTGTCAGAGTTCCTTGTATCTCTTCAAAATTTACCGTGACCCCTGGACTCCAAAGGCAGTCCTTCAATTACTCATTTGTTTGCTTTTTGATTGAGGCACCACTCTTCTGTCAGATGTCACAAGATTTTCATCCCTTTGAGTTTTTACCATCTATCTTTCCCCTGTCTGTTGTCTAGATTTCTAGATTTTTCTATTGGCAGGTTTATATTCACACAAAGAGATGTATCTTACTCTGTTCTCTGAGGACTGAAAAGCCACTAGCCCACTTCTGTGTGTCTCATGCATCAATACCCAAGTGCATACAGACTTTCAGATGCCAAATCCTTCAAAGCCTATAATTTTCTACTGGCAGTAAAGAACACTTTTAAGTTCTGTTCCATGTTTCATATCCAGACTTCTTAAATTATTTTTGTGATTTATATGGCTTAATTTTTCAACAAGTTAGAACTCCAATTTACTTATACAATTTTACCTAGAGTTTAATTTTCTTCCATCATACTAGTAAAAAAAATCAGAAAAGAATGGTATTTATTAAATAACTTACACTGAGCTATCTTCTTTGGGTGTCCATCTAAGAATGGGAGAGATTTTGTTCAGAAGAAACTCTTATTTTGTCATTTAATATGTTGGCATCTCAGTCTGCTAAAGGCATACAACACAATTAACACCCTTAAGTGCCATTAAGCCCCTGAGAATACTGCCAAAAGGCATCATTCTGTCTCCAAAAGGCATCATTCTGTCTCCAAAAGGCATAGAAGAGTGATGGTTTCTGGGAAGGAAATCATTAAACAATGAGTCAGAATGTGTATTTGTTTATTGTTTCTATTTCTCTAGTTCTCTTCCAGCTTTGTCCAGCATAAATTTCTCCAGAGACTGCCACAAGATGTTTTTATAAATACACTTTTAGTGACACTGACTCTGTCTGCAGGAGCAGCTAAGGTGACTGGACAGTAGCCATATAAAAAAGAGCAACAATTATTAATTCATTATCCTTCTACAGTCATGTTCACAGTGAATTTGCTGTGATAACACACAATAAAAATTGATGTTACTTCAGCTTACTGGATCACCTGAGAAGATGTCGATCCTTCCCTTACTTAAAAAAAAAAATCAGAGACAGGTGTTCTTGAAACAACTATTTATCACTTTCAGCAAAAGCTTGAATTCACTGAAAGTTTTTCAGGACATTTCTCACCTTTTGGCCCCTTTTGGAATCTAAAATCTATCTATCTTTCCATCTATTGATGTATGAGAATTTATCATGGCCTAAAGAGAAGTTTAAGCAACACCTGTCCTGAGCATAATTGCTTGTTTTCTGCCAAGAGTTGCAGACAGACCCGTTCAGATCACTTGAAAAGAAAGAATATAATTTTTGCATAAATGAAGAGTACCTCCTTTCTGTTGTCTTAACCTCAGAACGTATATATAACACTGTTATATATATATATGTTTGTACCTACCTGTAAGATGGTCTGAATGGGGAGGGAAACAATATGGAAATCAAAAGAACTGTAGATAGGCAGAACAGAACTCATGGCTGAGTTTTACCATTTGCATACCTAGCAAGAAAGAAAGAATTTATATTTATTTATACCCTTTGAGCATTATTTTACCTCTCCTGTGGGTGCATTAAGACCTTGGAATCAGAAACTACTTGAGTAAATGCAACCATCCATTTACTAAGATGAAATGCTCCTTGATTTTGTATTCACATGCTGTCTTACATTAAAGCTTTTTGTTCAGAACTAGGGTATATATCAAATATTAGTAATGTTAAATTATTAAATTATTAAAATATTCACTCTGAGGCCTAAATACTGGACAAAACACAACCTGAAAATACATCTCTATAGTTGACCAGAATGAGACATAGAAAATTTTAAACAGAAGGAGTATTTTGTTCAGGTTTTCCTGAAGTTTTTTTAAAACACCATATGAAAATCATCTGTAACAAGCAATTTCAGAGGCATCTTCTGAAGCAATCCAACTGACATAA
Organism: Phylloscopus trochilus trochilus; assembly: GCA_016584745.2. Taxonomy (NCBI): domain Eukaryota; kingdom Metazoa; phylum Chordata; class Aves; order Passeriformes; family Phylloscopidae; genus Phylloscopus; species Phylloscopus trochilus. The sequence continues at coordinate 14,090,848 of WQNJ02000015.1, read as the reverse complement.
GCAAAAAAAGCACAGATTTTATTCTGTGGACACCAGATAGTGAAGGGAAGTGCCAGCTTTTACATTCAGAGCACCCTCGTGATTATTTTCATCCAGGCTTTAAAAGCCAGGCTGCATAACCTGTGGGTTTCACTGGTAGGACAGTGAATTCCAAGGAGGAAATTCTTTTAAGAACCAGAGCTGGTGGTTTCAGAATAAAAGCTGCCCTCAGAATAAAAGATTTAACTTTTATATTGAAGAATGCTCTCTCAGAGAAGAGGCTACAGGCACCAAACTCTCGTGGGAATCACACTTCACTATTGACCACCTCACTGCGCCAAAAGGGTGGTTTCTGAACTCACAAACTGTAAGGCAGGAGGCAGCATAGAGCATGACTTCAGACCCTGGTGCTTGCTAAAATCATCCATCATGTTTCCTCAGCAGTCTTGAGATGTGAGACATCTCTTGGTATGAGCAGCATATCTGGGCACAGTCCTGGGCTCACCTGGCAGTCAGAGCAAAAAGAATAAAAAATATATATACATATATATATATAATGTTTGTTATATATCCGTACATATATCCTTTCTCCTGAAGGAGGATGTTTCTTGGCTATACATCAGTTTTAGAAAGACACTGAACTTTGAACCCATAAAGCAAAACAAACTCCAAAGCACAGCATGATATAAATTATTTTCTCTCTTTCTACAAGTGCATGACAAGTTGTCTGACCACACTTGATATGGTGTTCAACTGTTCAATATTTTTATACCTAAAATTAAATGCGGGGCTCCTGAAGTGCTCTGTGGAGGGTTAGCCTTGTTAACCTTCCTGCCAAGTGCTCATCCAGCCACTCCTTAACAGGACAGAAGGAGAAAATAAGACAAAATAGCTCAAGGAAATCACTTACTAGTTACTGTCAAAGGCAAAACAAATTTGAATTAGGGACAGTTAATTTATTGCCAAGCAAAATAGATTTTGATGGTGAGAAATTTAACCTATTTAAATAGTGGATTTAATCTATTAGGTTCTTCAGAAAAATATCCCTCTGCTCTGTGTTGGAAGAATAGAATAGAATAGAATAGAATAGAATAGAATAGAATAGAATAGAATAGAATGGAATGAAAATTAGTTCTTTGTACTCACAGGGAAAACCTGACCAAACTTCACTAACTTAGTCCCGGACCCACACCTGGACCAAATACCTTTCCATTTAACTCTAAGTGATGCCATTAATACATGTGATGCCATTACTGCTCTGGTCTCATAGGAGGGAAGAAAAAGGGAGAGAAAGAAGGCAAAGAAAGAAAAAAAATGGTCTCAAGGAAAAGACAGAAATCCCACATGCAGCTCACATCAAAACTCCCTTCCTTGTTTTCCAGAAGTTTTCCTAGTGAAAATATCTGGAAATAGCTTTATCTGTAAAGTTTAAAAAAAAAATTACTTGCACTTCAATATCTGCTCTCTGAAAATTAGACTGAGCCATCCCACAGGGAAAAAAACCAAACCAAACCAAACCAAACCAACCCAACCAAAAGACAGGCTCCCCAAAACAACACAACAAACCAGCCAACCAAACAAAAAAACCCACACAAACCGAAAAAAAAGCCACACCAAACCCCAAAAATACAGTCTTTCACTGATCCTCTGTAGGCCATGGCAAATGCAAAGCATACCTACCCTATTAATGACTTGCATTTAGCATGTGCTGTTTACTGTCTCCTCAGTTATGCAATAGAAAGATGTCCTGGCACAAAGGCAAAGCTTTCAGCTCAGTCTCAAAAACATTCCTGCACCAGGGCATTGCAGCAGGGGTTGGGGCTGGGTCTGATTCAGCCTGCAGCAGAGATGGCCTTGGGACACTAACAGCACCCCTGTGTCACTGGGTGAGGGATCAAGTGACCAGGGCCAGGCTTTTGCTGGAAACACCTGGTGGGAGTCTCAGGCACAAAACATCAGTTGTGTGCTGAGGAGCTGTCCTGTCCTATGGATTCAGACTCCTTAACCCACATCAAATAGAAGTGTTTCTAAGGATGTCCTAATGTTGCCTCTTCAAAATCTGCTTGTATTTTTGTTCAGTTCAGCCTCGATTTTTGGTTTTTTGGGTTTTTTTGGGGGTGGTTTTGTTTTGTTTTGTTTTATTTTGTTTTGTTTTGATAGAAAGGCATACAAGGTCCTTTCTCCAAAGAGAAAACAACAAGGTGTATGTTTGTTGTGTGGTCATATCTGTGCAGGACAGGAAGATGGTGCACTAACATGCTTTGATGTTGAGGATAGATTAATGCATTTCCCCTCAAAAGAACTTACAGTAGCACACAAATGGCAACACTTGTCTCAAACAAAAAGCCTGATGTCTGACAGCAACAAGTAAAACTTTCCAGAAAGCATGAAAGAACAAACTAATATTTAGAGTGAGATGTACTCCCAAGTCTGCAGTACTTTGTGGTTGAAGGGTTTGTTAAGCAAAAGAACCTCTTCATAGCGGAAGAATGAGATTTATTCTCCCTATTGTTGTTAATTTACCTTTTAAACTTCTGTAAACTTTGAAGACAAGTAGTCTTCAGCCTAATTCCTCAGTCTTCTAGGAATCCTGGGTACAAGAAGTAGATCAGTAGACTGGATTAGGACTAGGAGTTCTCTTTCTCATTTAGCTATTCCTAGAGTAATTTCATTTTTCCTTGCTTCAGTTTATTCATAACTAAAATGAATGTAAACACAATGTTCATCAAAAATTCAGATTGATGATGAAAGGTGATGTGAAAGCATGGTAAGTTCTAGGTATTACAAGGGGAGAACTTCACAAGAGCTCACGGTGGATGAATGGGATCAAAGAAGTGACTTTGTAAGCAGAAATAGGAATTTATTTTAACTTCAAATCTGTGCAAGCACCCGACAGGTGAACTTCTTTCTCAAGATCAGATTTGAATTCTAGACTGCTAAAATCTAGACACCACATACCTCCACGAAGACAGGAAAAACCTGAAGATGGATGAAAGAAGCAGGGTTTTTTTCATTGGATAATGGATATTTGGCTGTACACTGCAATCAGAACTTAGACTTGAAAAGAAGTATGTATTTCAATAAATTTTGAGAGGTTTGGGATTTTTTAGAATCTTTGTCTTTCTGCCCCAAGGCAAAGAAATACAGTGGGAACAAAATCACAGTGATGAAGGGTCTTTTTGGTAATTGTTGTGGTTGAAGCCCAGTCAGCAACTCAGCCCCACACAGCTGCTTGCTCATTCCTCTCCCAGGGAGAAGGAATTGGAAAGGTTAAACTGGGAATGCTTGTGGGCTGAGATAAAGACAGTTCAATAGGCAAAGCCACACACAGTTTGAGATGCTCTAGTGTAACCCCATGAATAAGCTGCCACTGATCCAGCTTACTTACTCGTGGAGAGGTACAGAAAAGATCATGACTCTGTGCAAGTTCTGCACCTTTGTATTACAAACCTTGTGTATGACATAAATAAAAAACAAGGCCCCATATCACCCACTTCGGGGAAAATAAGTTCTGTCCCAATGAAACCCAGTACAAAGATGTGTGTGCCAGCAAAGTATGCTTCATTTTAGATCAGGAAAGATCAATGATATTTGAAATATCTGTAAAAATAATAAAAGAAATGTTCAATAACTCTTTGATTATGAGCTTGATTACACAGGAATCAGTAAAATCAGTAAAACAGCTTGGGAAATTCCTTAAATTAGCCATTTGCTTTGAATATCTATCACTGTATTTAGTGAAATGGTGCAATTAGAATTTACTTCTTCCAATACAAAATGTTTTCTTCATTAAAATCATTAAAATCCATTCATACATTTGCACATCTCATAGCATATGCTTCTCATTCCAGCTGTGCAGATTAATAGTTTGGGGTATTTCTTTGCCTACTTCGGCTTACTTTTGTATATAAGTCTAGTTCTGAACGTTATTTAAAAAAAAGGTATCAAACTTTTGTGTGCCTCAAGTTGCAATGGACAATTTAAAATAGGAAAGTGACTCTTCCAAGGGCAGATTTGACTTTGAAGGGCTGTGCAGTTTGCTGGAAACCATTGCAGGTTCATGGTAACATCTGAGGAATGCACTGCATATTCAATCCCAGGCATATTGGTCAGGGATTTCATCCTCTTGGATTGTTTGCCTTCCCAAACCCAGCCTGAGGTCCACTGATATCAAAGGCATCTTCATTTCACAAAAATGATTATATCACTGTGGCAGCAAAAATTACTGTCACTGGAGGATGCACACCTGACACAGGCTCAGATTCTTTGTTCCGTGCAGAGCTGTACCTTTTTTTCCCCGGGCTGTTTGCTTCACCAGAAGCTTTCTGTCAGAAGTGTTTACCAAGGCCCAAAAAAGCAAACAATGAAATAAACCCCAGTTTCTGCTTTGCTGTTGTTGCTGTTGCTGGCCAGTATAAACTTGGTAGCATAGTAGCAGAGCTGTTCTTTTTTCCTACTTCACAACCATATTATGACATAGCACCACATTTCAGTGTTTGGCAATGGGAAAATCAACAATAGGTACATGGCTTTTAGTCAGAGAAATGAGAGTCTGGGCATTGTGGACAACAACTTGGTCATCATTTTGCTTTATTTTCTTGCTGCTTCTGTTTTCTAAAAGTTGAACAGTCACTGCCAGCTCACTGGCCCTGAAACTGATTGAAGTCATGAAAGCTGGCATCAAATTCTACCATGAACTGAGCTTCAAGCTGGATGATGCTTATGCTGTTAACTATATTGATGACTGTAGCTCAAAAAGCCTGAGATGCTCACCACTGTCAGCTGAAGGCCTTGAAAAATTACTTACTTAGGACTCCATCAAAAACTGACAATGTAATCACATAGTAGTGCAAGGCTTATGGAAATAGATTTTTTTTTCTGAAAATGAATGACTGAAAAATATATCAGGTTTTTTTGTTTGTTGTTTTTTGGCTTTTTTTTTTTAATTTGGCAACAGACTCAGTTTCCCTTTATCTGCTTTCCTCATTGAATCCCATTTGGTTTTCTGCTTTATTGACTTTCCTTCCTGCTTGGTCTAATAAAAGCGTATTATTGTTCTAAACAGACTCATGTATTTATCTGTATCTCAATTGGAGTATGTTGTAAAGGAAGAGGGCTGGAAATCAACTGTCCCCTGTCCCACTAGACTTTTATGTCAAGCTGTAAGTTCTTCTAACTCCTGGAGTGTTTGTCTCCCAGTGCCCTTCATTCTCTTATTCAAGTTTTCCCTTCTTACAAAATCATTTAAGACAAAACTAGTTGAAATTTTGTATTACTAAGACAAAAGCATGAGTGGCAGGGAAGGTCATTTGGCTTAAATGTACTATGTACAGCCCCTTCCTTTTGGGGGAGGCTGTGAGATGGGAGTGTGTGGAGCATCTGACATGTGTGCATGCATCTGACAGTGTGCCTGTGTCTTAGGCAGCCTCACACCAGTCAGAGAGAATTCTGCCCCCACATTTAGTAGTCATCCCAAATCCTCTTAAGAATCTCACCCTGCTCTTCTTGTCTGTCTTCCCCGAAGGCAGTAGGCGTTTGAAGTGATCACTTCAAGAATGCAGAAACACCCCCAAAACACAAGCTCCCCAAAGATATCCCAGGGCTTGATGAACTTTTGAAACTTTCGTTATCAAAATTAAAATTTCAAACATCTGTGATTTGCTTTTTGCAGTGCTTAACAATAATTCATTTGGCTACTGACAGTATTGAGGGTGTTACACTGAAGAAACTAAGGTGCTGAAATAGCAATTTTATGGAAGCTTCTAAACCATTTGGGCTAACATCCCAGAAAATGGGTCACATGTGAAAAACAAGTCCATGAACATCCTTCCTTATATCTAACCACCACAGTATCTCCTGAACAGCAGCTGTGTCCGAAATGTCAAAGGATAAAGAATCAGTGTATGGCAACTGTAGCTAAATAATTTTTCATGTATTTATTATTCTTGAGATACTCAAAATTCTCATACTGTAACCTAGAGAAAATTGCCACTCCCATGAAATGCAAAATGTTCTTTTGTATTTGCTTATGTGTCCATTTGAGGAAGAAACAAAGAATGCTCTGCGGTATGTTTTTTCAGTCAAATTGTAACACTTGTTTTGAAAAGAGATGACTGAGCTTGCATACCCTTAATATTTTAGTGGAATCAATAAACACTGAACTTCCCAGGCATTCAAATGACATGGGAAGTCTTTAGCGCATGTAAGCGCTAAAATTACCTCAACTTTAATCACGAAGTTTTTCACAATACTGCAATTCTCTCTTCAACATTTATGTTTCAAATGTCAAGGTAGAGGTCTTTCAGAGCTAAGCTTTCCAGATTTCTCTTGGTTTGCTTCCTTTTATTGGAGTCAGGGACACAAAATCCTTGAGCTCCCTCGAAAAACCAGGAGCTGTCCAATTTTCAGCATCCTCCTTGAGTTATGACAGCACTGAAGCAGCAATTGACAAATCCCTTGACATGTAAGGTCTAGTGATTTCAATCAAAGACACGCAGCACTCAGGCACAGCTCCAATCAGTTTGTTCTTGGTTGACTGGTTTTCATTTGTTTCTGGGGGACCTTGCTGATTTTCAGCCTTTTGTTTTTAAAGTATATTTTTGTGCGTTTTGGATACTATTAAATTGATGAGAAAGAACAGACTGAAGTACCAATACACACCCATTGTGACTTGAAAAGTTAGCACGCAAAAACACAGTGTTTTGGTGAACTTGTTCACATGATTTGTTATGCTTCTCTCTCTTCTTTTACAGATGGGGTTAAAGTAAAGTAAAAGAGGCAGAAAAGGCTGAAAGCAGGTAAAAAATGGCAACCTGGTGATGTTCAGGAGCATTCCTAAGCAATGAGTTAGTTGCTTGAGCTGCCCTGCAAAGCAGTGCACAGAAGGGAGGGATGGACTACAGTGAAGAGGGGGAATTTTTCTGCAGAACCTGACCTGATAAAGCCTTGCAAAAATTTGAGCAGACATAAGGATGTAACATGTTGATGTGGCCACAAGTTTCTGGCTCCCCAGTGACAAGAGTTTTTTGTGATTTAGACAGAAGAGAGTTTGGATAAACTGGAGGGGCTGAGCAGAGGTCACCCTGATGGCAGGACCAGATCACGTTTGCTTTGACAAGAGACAAACTCCTTTATGGGGGTACCTGCATTTGGTTTTGTTCCTTTTTTTCTCTTTTTTTCTTTTTTTTTAACTTTTTTTTTTGGAGGGGTTGGGTTTTTTGCCTTTTTTTTTTTTTTTTTTGCTTTTTTTTTTTGCTTTTGGGGTTTTTTTTGGGTTTTTAATACCTCATTTTAAGTGAAGGGTCATGAAAAGCATGTCCTCCCAAAAAATGGAGCTTTTCTATCCAGATATGGAAAATCTCTGGATGGACCAAAAGACAGTGTGGGCTGATGGCATGGCAGTTTATACACATGTGCAACCTGGGATCAAAAAACAAACAAACAAACAAACAAACAAAAAAAGGAAAACCTGGCCCACCCAACCACCATTGCACCTTCTCTCTCTGAGCTACTGCTGAGTGGATTGAGCCTGGAACATGACACTTCCCTACAAAGTCTTCCATGGTGCTGTAACCATGGGGCTTTAGGAGAACATGAGGGCACAGCATACAAGCAAAGAGGTGACATTTGAGCACAGACCTCTGGTCCACATCTGCTTCTTCCCAGCTCCTGTCCCTTCACTGTCCCTGTTTCTTCTCCTTTGCTGATACTTCCACGTCTTCTCTCACTCCACCTTTGTCCTGAAGAAGAGATGTAATAAATTTTGGAAGCATCCTGCCATGCCTACTCAAAGAAAGCATTTTGGTAGAAAGACTGTCCATGTGGAACTTACAAACTGACCATCCTCTGGGGGAAGTCAGAGTTCTTCTGACTTCCTCTCTCTGGGATTCATGACAGGACACATGTAAATGACTCAGAGCTGTGTCAAGGGAAGTTCTGAGTTGGCAGGAGGAGGAAGCATTTTTCTACCCAGAGGGAGGCCAAACACTGAAACAGGTTTCCTTGAGAGATGTCCAATGCCCCAAGTCTGTCAGTGTCCCAGAGGCATTTAGACAATGTTTTTAATGTGGCTTTAACTTTGGGTCATCACTGAAGGGATCAGGGAGTTGGAATAGATGATGGTTGTAGGTCCCTTTCAAATGAAGTATTATATTCTATATTCTAGTCCACTCTAGTCCATTCTAGTCTAGTCTAGTCTCTAGTCTCTACTGTCCAATCTCTAATCTCTTTTTTCTATTCTAATTCAGCAAGCAACAATTTGCATGGAGGTGCTTACGTAATTTTTTCCCCAGTCCTCATCCTGTAGCAGTTGAAGTCAAATGTTAGTGTTTCACCTGGCTGTACCTTTTCCTGCTGAAGAAAGTCAGGTTGGATATGAAGAGGGTGACAACCAAGCATGGCTTGGCTGCTATGATGGTAAGCAGAAATCTCTCAGACAATGGTGATATTGTCAAATTCATTCTCACATCACCTCCCTTGTCTTTGCTTCTGCCTTTCACACTGCAGGCTGTGGGAGCACAAGTGTTCCTTTACACAGCAGGGGTTTGGCAGAGCCTTTGAGGTGTTTTTAGAACAGAAGTGGCCAGAGGGAGCCTTGAGTGCCAGTACAAGCAGCAACCAACTGATTTCTTTGTGTGACCATGAGCTTTCCTCCATAGATCTCTATGGGCATAAAATAGAGGTTGATGACATCCCAAACTCAAGGGAATATGATGGCTGATTATTGTGTAAACTGTTGCAAAGTCTCTGGGAATAAAAAAATAAATAAATCCAACCCGAAAAAGTCTTCTCCCTGCTTGCCTAAGGTGAGTAATTTGAATAGAAGTGAGGAAAAACATCATTTTTCCCATTATCAGCTCCAAACAGGGTGGATAATGGGTTTGTTCTGGGCATATGCTGGGGCTTTTAATAAAAATTCTCCCAAATAACTGTCTCAGGCTGCTATTCAACTGCAAGAAATACTTATGATCATCCTTATTATTACTGTTATTATTAATAATAATAATACTGATAATAATGATAATGATGATGATGATGATGATGATGATAATAATAATAATAATAATGATAATAATAATAATATATCAGCAGCATTACCATCACAATTATCCTCAAAACATCTGATAGCTCAACTGCAGAAGATCCCAAAGCACACAATGGAAAGAAAAATACAATTTCCAATTACCCTGTTGGAGCCGAAATGCTCTTATTATGATCAGGCCTGCTCTACAACATCTGAGAGACTGAACCCTTGTGAGAGATGCTGCCAGATAAGACACTGGCACAGCTCTCGGGGACTTTCAAATGGGAAAGGGGAGGATGGCAGGTGGAGAATGGCCAGACCAAACAGATCAAAGCCACATCTTTACCCCAGAACAGCCCAAGGACCCAGACAACAGGCCAGTGATTTGGCCAGCTGCAGGGTGATGCTGGGGGTGCTGTAGCCTTATTGCCATCCTCCTTTTTAAGATGCAGAGGCCTCCGCCACTGATTCCACTGTGTTTTAACCAGAGGGCAGAAATGGATCTTTCTAGGAACAGCACGTTCCTGAAGATCACTGCTATTAACTGTGCGTTTGGTGATCAATACAGCCCACCAAACAGGATGTTTTAATGTGTGCATGGCTTTTACCTCCAACCACAGGTTTCTGTCTGGGCCAGAGTGCAGTGATGGAGACAATACAGTGCCATCTGTGTGCTCTGCCCAGGTACACATGTTCTACCAAATGCCTTTTCGTGGTGGCTCCCAAGGGAAGGAGCCTCCTACCAGCCATCTGTGACTCGTCCAACTGAATGCATACCTCCACCTGGTGGTATATCCCTTTTGGTATAAAACGTATGCAGAAACACTGCAGTTTTCCACTGAGGTGCCTACGGGATCATTACTGACACCCTGCATAACCCAGGATTTACTGAGAGTGCAAAACTCCTTTTGCTGCACTGAGCGGCTGCGAGGCCAGGCAGAGCGGTGAGCGCAGGGTGGTGCCCCGGCAGCAGAGAGCAGAGGAAGGCAGTGAGCTGCAGGTGGCCTCCCTGGCATCCCCTGGCACAGAGTACTGCCTGCCATGGCCTGAACACACCCACAAGCCGCGCAGTCCTTCCAAAGCCTCCTAGCCCATCAGTCCCCCCAGTGCTGCCATCCCCCTGAGCGTCCTCAGTGCCCTGAGCCCCGCCAGCCCTCTCAGCCCATGCCTCTTCCCTGCCCACCCAGGCCCCACTCCATCGCCCTCAGCTCCACTGCTTGCCCTCAGCTTCCACTGCCTCACCGTCCTCTCAGTGCCGCAGGTACCAACAACACCTCAGCAGCAGCAGGGTGCCTTCAGAGGCACTGTCCCCGTGGCAGCCCCAGTGCCCACAGCCTTACCAGCCCTTCAGCAGTTCCCCGGTGCCTTGAGCCCCATGGCCCCTGAGGGAGGCAGTGCCTGGTGCCACCGGCCCACCAATCCCACCAGGTCCAGGCAGCAAGACCTGGGGACCAAAGTGCTGCTCAGCCCTGGTTACCACCCCACACCCCAGCACGGCCAGAAGGGACAGGGGTGGCACAGCTGGCAAGGCAAGAGGTCAAATCACCCAGTTTTCCTGAGCAATTAAATACGAATTAACCTTAATGAGACAAATAGCCACAAGATTTTTAAGACTTCTAAGGCTCCGTTTTAAGTCCAGCTGCACTGTATCTATATATGTATCTATATATGTATCTATATGAGTAGGAGTCAGAAACATTATTGTCCAGTCATATTAACCTGGTTCTGCGTACTGTCTTTCACTAACTGGAGCATCTTCTTCCAAACGTGACGCAGCTCTGCCTTTTCTGCCCCTTCCTCCTGTTGCATTTGCATAAGTTTCTGATGTGTTTCAGCCACCTGTCAACAGGGACAAATTAACCATCCTGTCACTCTTCAAAGAACTGGAGGTCTGATGCAAGTTTTCCACCTACTGTCAACATTACCTGACAGTAATAGCTGGACAATGATATATTAGCTGGACAATGGATTAATGTTTAAAGTAACAAGCCATATTTACCTGCTTCCAGCTGAGCGATAAAAAGTCCCAGTGCATTGCGTGGGACCTGTCCATCTTCCAAGGTACAGTACGTAAGTGAGGTGACCTCAAGAGTACAAATTCTGACTCTGGCTCTTGCATGAAATCAACAGTAAAAGTAGACCCAGACAGCCCTTGGATAAATAAACCCTTAAGAAAAAAAGAAAGCCTCATCGGATCTCTAGCACTATGAATACAAAGAGAAGAACAGCAGCAGTCCATATTGAAATTTTAGTGTGGAAAAAATTAATAGCTGAAAAAGAGAAAACAGGGCCCTTTTTAACTGCATTTAACAGCTCCACTCCCCAGTAAACTGATTATTTTTGCAAGGCTGTGCTGACAGGGACTTGGAGAGTACTGGGACGGTCAAAGCTAGGGGTGACTGGGGCAACTTTGCCTGTCCTCATATCTGCATGGAAGGCAGCACAGAAAGCACAGGAAATCGGGTTCAGGAACCCCACCTTCCCCTCTTGTGATGAAAAATAGGTAGTTCTGATCAAAAGGAAGTTTTCTCTTAGGAGAGAGTAAAGTACTCAAACTACCTCTTTTCTTGACGATATAGTTCCACAAGCTTCTTACATACATGATTTCTGCTTGTCACCACTAGAAAACAGGAAGAAAATCCCACGCAAACATGCTAAGTTTTCCAAAAAACACAAATCCTAACCAATAATTTTTAGTAGTTTCAACTGCCAAACAACTACTACTGATTACCCTAAAAGTTTTGCTCATTGTTGCTGTAGCTGACTAAAAAGAAAACAATTACTTCAAGAGATTTAATTTTTCTTTCTAATTTTAATTCAAAATTAAGGAAACAAATTGAACACTCCAGTCAGTTACAGTGACAACTGAGATTCAGATTTGTCTAGAACTGTACCTCTATGAATAGGGACATATATTCTATGATGATAACGCAGAGGAAAACAAGCCTACTAATTAATGCAGACAATGAACTAGCAGAGCTAAATGCTTAAAAGCACTGAGTTCAGTCAGAGAACAAAGGATAACACAGAATTCCCTCAACTACTAATTTCAAGTACAAGTGAAAGAAATAGAGAGCCCCAGGTTATGCACTCCCAGGTTGTACTGTTATACTGTTTTGCTGTAAAATTAAAGTTGCACTGTTACTTACCTGTTTTAAACTATTCATGTTGAATCTGTACCCCTGAATTTCTGCTTGTTACGTCCTGAGTTTTGTACTCTTTCTCCCTGGGTTCTGGGCTCCCCTCTCCCCGTCGGGTGAGCCCGCCGCTGCTTCCTGCTGTCACCCCTGCCTGCCCCTCGAACTGCGGACACCGCCCCTTATGGAAATCGGAAGACTCCCAGAGTGCCTGACTACAGCCGGAAGTCCAGTCGACGCTAGGAAAAAACCCCTAAAAAGCAGCGAGCCGACACAGAAACTGGACCTAAGAAGGACAATGCTGTGCGAGGCACACATCCAGCTACCTGCAGGTAGCAGGTATTTTGTTACCTTCTTGCCATGACCTGAAGGAACTCGAGAGAGGTGACCCCCCTGGACCACAGGAGCCAAGGGGATTCTTTGGTAACTGCCATGAGGAGGGAATCCCGACTCTGCGGTGTCAGCAGCAGATTCGACCTGCACCTCCTCCTCCGTGGTGTCCACTGGGAGCAGCGGCAGCGTGCACAGCCCCTCGAGCCCCCTACCCAGAGCTGATTTCTAATAAAGGCCTTTTCAAAGGAGCTGGTCTCCTGGCCCATTTATAACACAAGTATTCCAGTATTTGCCCTATGAAAATGGACAGGATCAAGAAACTTTATACAGTTACAGCATCCTGACACACCAACGTGACAAGGATTTTTAAGAAATAATGACTAATCTGTGTACCAGCGATGGCATCCACTGAATTAGAAATCCTAAGAGTGAATTTTGTTATTCAGCATTTGCCTTACATAGAATTCCAAGAGCTCTTGATCTGCTAAGTCTCCTTTGACATCTGTTTGGTCAGATGATTAGACTTCTCATAAGAATTTGATCGTCACCTTACTATGAAAAACAAAAAAAAGTAAGATTTAATGTTAAAGATTACATATCATGAGAACAAATTCTGTCTTACAAAACTTACTCCATTACCTTCTATGAAGTGTTAATGTAGTAATCACTGAGCAGAATCTACCTTGATAATTCTACACAGCCTTCTGAGTCCTCTTATTTTAAGTGAAAAGCTTTCCTTGCTTCCTCAGCTAATTACCAGCTGTGGACATGGGAAATCCATGGGTACCCTGGATTTAGTTAGCATAGTCTGTTTGAGAACCAAGATGCCTTGGCAAGAACAAACAGAGCTTTGACGATTACAAGAAGATCAGATTAAGAAGAAGACTGAATCAAACTTCTGCAAGCAAGACATGTTGTAAAATGTATAAGTTCGTCTGTGTGATATTTAACCTAATCATTGCAGTAAAAAATAACTAGCCATCTTAGAATAGTATATAAGCATTTGGAAATCTCAGTAAAAACAAATTCTGATCAGCAAATCAGTCTTCCCATCTCTCTATCAATTGTCGATACCAACAACTATGTAAAACCTGTATATATTACATAATCCTGCCTGCACAACAGACAATACACAAAGCACATTAAATCATGCCATGAAAGACCCAGATCCAAGCATTATACTGTTTTGTATAGTAACAAAAAGGCAGAATCTAAATGCAAAACTGAGTAATTTCAGTATCAAGCACCTTTAAATCAGGCACCAACAATTACACTTTAGAGAGGTTTATATTGAAAATACTAAGAACCTTAGAAACAGAGATTGTTGCTATCAGAGACTGACTTAATATACTTAATATGTGTCACAAATCTCCAAAAGACACCCCAAGTACATGGTAACTATATACTGCAACAGGCTATCATGCACCAGCACATGGTTTTTTAAAATGTATTGTTTTAAAATACATTTAACATTTAAAATACATTTTAATACATTAACAGCAAAATTCAGTAATAATCCACTTCATGCTGAAAGCTGCAAAAATAGGATAAAACAAGATAAACAAGATTAAGTAGACAAACTACTGAAAGCAGAGAAGCACTATCGAGTATTTCTTTAGCTACAAGCAGAGAAATTTCCAAACATGGTCGAATTGCCTGTATTTGTTTCAATTTATGTTCTCCCTTCTAAATTTCACTCCTATCTAGCCTAAACAATAAATACAAACATAAATACACTAAAACTAAAGTTCACTGTGGTTTTACATTGGGCACAAAAATAATACAGATCTCAGCTTCTCCACAGCTACTACAGAACTAAGGGCCTCAAGAAAACATGATCCAAGCCTCAGCTCTGATTTTAATCCTGTATTTAACTCCATATTTACACTCTTCAGGGAGAGAAAAAGTGAATCTTGACCATAACTGACAGTAACTGGTTTGGTTCAAGATCAATAGCCTTCTTATATTCTCCTTCGGCCTGATCAGGTTACTCTAAACCAGCAGCTGTCAGGCCAATGAATAACCAAGAATTGTAGATATTTTTGTCTTGCTTCAAGACTGCCTAAAACAAACAAATTTAAGTCAAAAAATGAATGAAATGCATCTTACAGATCTATGGCCTGAGTTTTGTCATTACAGTTTAGTGGACTATTCAATCAGGTAATAGTAGAGGTCAAGTAGTTGTTTTTGGGTTTTGTTTTGTTTTTAACAAAACGTAAATTTAGCTTTTCCTGCCAGAAAATGTTACATATCTGAACTGTTCTGTCAGTAGCCATACCTAGTGCCCTGCAATCAAAGCTCCTCTGTGAGGTCTAGATTAGAAAGGGATTAGAAAGGGATTACACTTATATTCTTATCACCACATATAGGCAAATACAAAAGGAAAGGGAATAAAAGTTCACCTGCGCTCAACTAATGTGAATGATCAATAAAATTAAGAAGATGAAACCTGAAAATCTATTTCAACCATTATGTCAATAAAGTACTCCACAGCAGTTGGGGTAGGAGCCAAAAAACAAAATGTGCAAAAAATACTACTTTTCAAGTAATAAAATAATTACTTTGCAGTGCTTTGAGGCTTCTTATATACTTTATTTTGCATGACATCTCCAGTTATCTCTTTAATTGTCCCCACCTCCTTATTTGACATTACCGGATACTAAGTTAAAAATGACATATAATCAGTTCTTATAAAAAGGGGTACTGAACTCAAAATATTGTTTATATCCTACTATAATTGCATAGAGAGTATTTTAAACCAGTGCAAAATCCCAAAATACAGACACAGCACAAACTGCCATAAAAAATAATACGGTTTAGAAATAAGCTTTAGTATATTCAGTCAATATTCCAATCAGCTAAATGATACAAAATAGCCACCCCAGAATGAAAGCTTTGTTAAGGTTCAAGATAAATTTAAATAGGGGAGATGTGTTAGAGGACAGACACATCAGTTAGTATGACACCCTGCACGCAGCCTCTTTTGAAAGAGGAATTGCTAAGCAGTGAACTGTTTTCAAAAGGCATTTTGCACTGGACATGTGCTGGAGTGATTCCTGGGGACCAGGGTTTCTCTTGCCAGCCTTTTTCATGGCCAGCCTGTCGCTGGCACTGTGTGGCCCACGGTGTTCCTCTCACTTCACACACGCTTAAAAGCAAACCCCACTTCCAAATACAGCCAGGGAGCCAAAAAGTGTAAGCATTTAAAGACACGCCAAAGAGGCATTCACACTTTTGAACTCTGTCATAATAACCGTGCACTGTTTTGGAGTATATGAAAGTATTTTGCCTCAAGTGAGTCTTAGAAACACCACGGTCAAAACTAAATGGGATGAGGCTGAGAAACTACAGTGGTGGTGTCAGCACAGAAAGGGAGAGGAAAAGTGACTAGTTGAAGAAGAAAAAACACCTTTCAGCAGCTGAAAGGCAAAAGATAGAGCAACAGAAGGGCCCAGTAATAAATCTGTAAGACAAATTAGTAGATTTTTAGAAATGAAAGGAAAAATGAGGAAATCGAGTTTCAAATGTTCCCTCGGAGCTCGAGAAGTATTGGGGAAAGTGTCTCCAACTTACATTGATCAGCAGCTCTTAGAGAGAACTTTGACGGCACAGATGCCTCGGCCATCACAAGTGCACCCCACCGCGTCCCCCATCCAGCCTGAGTTGCACCGTCACCCACGGCGACAAGGGACCCCGCATTAGCACCTGCCCGGGCACGGCGGGAGATGTAGTTCCCACAGTCCCGGGGCATGCTGGGAGCTGTAGTCCGGGGACACGCTGCCCTTTATGGAGCTTGTGGCTCCCGCTCAGTGCCCCTGGAGCGGCCGCAGCCTGGCGGGTCGCGGGGGAGCGCGGAATCGCAGCGGGGGCTGCCGAGGTTGTGGCAGCGAGGGCTTCCCGGGGGTTTTGGTGCCCTTCAGTTCCAAACCGAGCTCGGCTTTGTTCCCGGAAATGTGCTCCACGCTTGCATCAGGCTGGACCACGCGGCAGTGGTCAAGCAGCGCTGCACAGGTGGGTCCCACGGTCAGGTGTGGTACCCGCAGCGGGTCCTGGAAGAGACGTGCTGTGTGCGCGATGAACCTCTTCAGTCCATTTGGAAAACAGAAGGGAAAGCATGGTAGATCAATTCTGTTACTCTTGCCGTGGTGTGTCCCCAAGAACTTTAGGGGTGGGATGGATAGTTCATGTAATCACAGATCAAAAATTTGACTGAGTTAAGATGTTGGGCCTCACAACATTGATTGACTCAGGCTTTAGTTAATTATAAAGAATACTACAATTCCAGAAAAGCCCAGCTAAAAGGATACAGGAACCAGTATCTATACTTCTATTATTTAGCTTTATTACAGTGAATTTATTATTCATAAATTTATATCAATAAATCCAGTATCTATTGTTATAAATGGACCAGGAGACCAGCTCCTTTGAAAAGGCCTTTATTAGAAATCAGCTCTGGGTAGGGGGCTCGAGGGGCTGTGCACGCCGCCGCCGCAGAGTCGGGATTCCCTCCTCACAGCAGTTACCAAAGAATCCCCTTGGCTCCTGTGGTCCAGGGGGGTCACCTCTCTCGAGTTCCTTTCAAGTCATGGCAAGAAGGTAACAAAATACCTGCTACCTGCAGGTAGCTGGATGTGTGCCTCGCACAGCATTGTCCTTCTTAGGTCCAGTTTCTGTGTCGGCTCGCTGCTTTTTAGGGGTTTTTTCCTAGCGTCGACTGGACTTCCGGCTGTAGTCAGGCACTCTGGGAGTCTTCCGATTTCCATAAGGGGCGGTGTCCGCAGTTCGAGGGGCAGGCAGGGGTGGCAGCAGGAAGCAGCGGCGGGCTCACCCGACAGGGAGAGGGGAGCCCAAAACCCAGGGAGAAAGAGTACAAAACTCAGGACATAACAAGCAGAAATTCAGGGGTACAGATTCAACATGAATAGTTTAAAACAGGTAAGTAACAGTGCAACTTTAATTTTACAGTAAAACAGTATAACAGTACAACCTGGGAGTGCATAACCTGGGGCTCTCTATTTCTTTCATCTATCAAGATGGTAGAGAAGATTGTTTTTTCATTCCTAAATATTGAGTGTATCTCCTTGTGAACAGCAAAAAAAGTAAATCTTTTACCATTTTCTTACCACTCTTCTCTCTGTTCACCCAGTGTTCTGGACCTGCTTTACTCACAGGAAAAGGAAAACCTTGGTTTTTCTGCCTCACCCAAGCCCTCCTTACTGAGGAATCCAACATAAGCTTCATGCTATTACATCAAAGGCAGATTAACCATTTTGATTACAACACTAGTAGAAAACCGAAGTGTTTGGTAGTATTGAAACTACCAGTTTTTCTGGAAAAATAAAATGCTTCAACTCCTGCAGACTGTTCAAAGGTCTGGGCTTTCATTTTAAAGTGTGCCTGCTTCATTGTAGGTGGTGCTCCCTCTGGAAGACTCTCACCTGTTTAGACAAGTGTGAAAAAGGTTTCCATGAAGAAGATTGGGCTGTGTCTGGCCTCCAGAGAAGTGATCTGTGTCTTGAACAGCCCGCTTACTGCTGCTGTGTTACATCAGGCTCAATGCTTCTCACAGTGCTTGCTGGTGGGATGTGCTGGTTGGCAATTCCGTTCCAAAATTGCTTCTTGAGATTAACTAGGTGATGACAGGCTCTGCTTGCAATGCCACTTGAGTTCCTGGATGACACGTGCTTGCTAATGTTGCTCAGAATTAGGATACTGCCTCAGCTCCCCCAAAACCAGCAAGTCTTGCATAGTTCTTGTAGAGAGCTATTTCTTGAGAAATAGCTGCAGATTTTTTCATATTCTCAGCCTGTTCAAGCAGCTCCTTTCACTGAATAGACATGTAGCCTGTCAAGTAACCAAAGTGTCCACAGTTGTTCAAACAAACTATATCTATGTTGGAGAAACTTGTATGTGGCTGACAGGATGACATGCCAGTTGTGTACTTTCTCACAAGAACTTTCAGCTCCAAGTCCCTTTTCCAAGTTCCACCTGCAGATTATTTCCAGTTTGTCCTACTGAGTGCTTGTTCCACTTGCCAGTTATATTACTGTACCAAATTAGGCAATTAGTCTTTAGACAAACTTGACTACCAGCTGATTCCAGATGCTGGGGTGTCATGGTTAGCTCTACTGGTGCAAAATGAAATTCTTTCCTCTGCAATGCTGTGTTATCCGAGAATGTTTGCTGCCAAAAAACAAATGGAGGGAATATTTTCTTCTGAGTTCATTCCCTGGTATGAACTCTGGAGGGTGAAGAAAATTACAGTAACTGTGACCTGATGAGTGATGGAAGGGCAACTGGTGAGGTAATGAAGAGCTTGTGCTCTAACGTTAAAATATTTGAAACAGTGTGTGCTGGTTTGAAAGCAAAACCAGTGAGACTCCCAGTCAGAGATACAATTTAATAGAAGAAGAGAGGAAAAAAAAAAAGTGAATTAAATGGAATGATACAACCTAACACCCTGTTGGTCAGGGTGTTTGAAGCAGTCCGGGAATCCTCCTGGAGCGGCAGATGTGGTTCCGCTGGAGCAGAGATGATCCTGAGAGAGAAGGGTCCGGTGATGATGAAAAAAGGGTCCAGTCTTCCTCCAGGAATCCAGATGAGATGTTCTTGCCAAAGCAGTGATCCCTGTAGAAACGTCTGGTAGCTCGTCTCCTCTGAGAGTTCAGTGGATAGAAGCTGCTAGTGAGGTCTCAAACCCTGGATTATATCCAGGTGGGAATGCTTGGCTCCTCCCCCTGGGCAGAGCATCTCACAATGGTATGATTTCATCTTATCAGTCACGCAAATGGATCCTTGATGGCCCATTAAACAGAGATAACATCTTCTGGGAAGGCATTGTTGGGCTCGTTAACAGAAGATAAGGAGAACACTGCCCCACCTTGGCTCCAACGGCTCATGGGGATAGAATACATCTTTGGGCACAATTTTACATTGTAACCTAGGATATAATCCACCCCTTATTCTATCACCATCTGCATCATACACTCTCACAGATACATACATATACATAAGTATATACACAGAATAAAACCCTACATGCTGATTTTAGTTCTCACTCAAAATTAAGTCTCCTTGTGGTACACAACGGGTTTTTCCATCTTTTTGCATTACCCACCAAGTGTAACCAGGTCCTTGAGCAAAAACAATCCCACGGATGGGTCTGCCTTTGCCTGAGGTGGGATTAATCCAAACAGTCTTTCCTAAAATCCCTTTCAGGTGTACCACAGGGACTTTATCTCCATCCACTGTATGCAAGGGTTCAGACTGGGCCGGACCAGCTCGACTGATGGAGCCTCGGGTGTTGACCATCCAGGTGGCTTTGGCTAAGTTTATGTCCCAGTTTTTGAAGGTTCCTCCGCCAAGTGCCTTCAGGGTGGTCTTTAATAGTCCATTGCACCGTTCAACTTTCCCGGCAGCTGGTGCATGATAAGGAATGTGGTATATCCATTCAATACCATGTTCTTTGGCCCAGGTGTTTATAAGGCCATTCTTAAAATGTGTCCCGTTGTCTGACTCGATTCTCTCCGGGGTGCCGTGTCTCCACAGGACTTGTTTTTCCAGGCCCAGGATGGTGTTCTGGGCAGTGGCATGAGGCACAGGATAGGTCTCCAGCCAACCTGTGGTTGCTTCTACCATGGTCAGCACGTAGCGCTTGCCTTGGCGGGTCTGGGGAAGGGTGATGTAGTCAATTTGCCAGGCTTCCCCATACCTGTACTTCAGCCATCGTCCACTGTACCACAGAGGCTTCACCCGCTTGGCCTGTTTGATTGCAGCGCAGGTCTCACAGTCATGGATGACCTGTGATATGCTGTCCATAGTAAGGTCCACCCCTCGGTCACGGGCCCATCGGTATGTTGCATCTCTTCCCTGATGACCAGAGGCATCATGGGCCCAACGAGCTAGGAATAATTCTCCCTTGTGCTGCCAGTCTAGATCCACCTGTGATACTTTCACCTTGGCAGCTTTGTCTACCTGCTCATTGTTGTGATGCTCCTCATTAGCCCGACTCTTGGGTACGTGTGCATCCACGTGTCGAACTTTCACGGTTAGCTTCTCTACTCGGGTAGCAATGTCCTGCCAAATCTCAGCAGCCCAGATGGGTTTCCCTCTGCGCTGCCAGTTGGCCTTTTTCCAGCGATTCAGCCATCCCCACAGGGCATTAGCTACCATCCATGAGTCGGTGTAGAGATAGAGCCTCGGCCACTTCTCCTGTCCAGCAATATCCAAAGCCAGCTGGACAGCTTTAAGCTCTGCCATCTGACTCGATCCACCTTGTCCTTCGGTAGCTTGTGCAACTCGTCGTGTGGGGCTCCATACTGCAGCTTTCCATTTCCTGTCAGTGCCTATAATTCGGCAGGAACCATCAGTGAAGAGGGCATATCGTTTTTCAGTCTCCGGTAGCTCATTACATGGTGGGGCCTCCTCAGCACGTGTCACTTGCTCCTCTTCTTCTTCAGAGGATAATCCAAAAGTCTCACCTTCAGGCCAGTTTGTTATAACCTCCAGAATCCCAGGGCGATTTGGGTTTCCAATACGGGCGCGCTGCGTAATGAGGGCAATCCATTTGCTCCAAGTAGTGTCGGTGGCATGATGCGTGGAAGGAACCTTTCCCTTGAACATCCACCCCAGCACCGGCAGTCGGGGTGCCAGAAGCAGCTGCGTTTCAGTGCCAATTACTTCTGAAGCAGCTTGAACTCCTTCATAGGCGGCCAAGATTTCCTTCTCTGTGGGAGTGTAATTGGCTTCAGACCCTCTGTAGCTTCGGCTCCAGAATCCCAGTGGTCGACCCCGAGTCTCACCAGGCACCTTCTGCCAAAGGCTCCAGGACAGGCCGTTGTTCCCGGCTGCTGAGTAGAGCACATTCTTCACATCTGGTCCTGTCCTTACTGGGCCAAGGGCTACCGCATGAGCGATCTCCTGCTTGATCTGGGCAAAGGCTTGCTGCTGTTCAGGGCCCCAGTGGAAATCGTTCTTCTTGCGGGTAACCAGGTAGGGAGGACTCACAATCTGGCTATACTCAGGGATGTGCATTCTCCAAAAGCCAATGGCACCTAGGAAAGCTTGCGTTTCCTTCTTGCTGGTTGGTGGAGACATTGCGGTGATCTTGTTGATTACTTCTGTGGGTATCTGGCGACGTCCATCTTGCCACTTGACTCCCAGGAACTGGATTTCTTGAGCCGGTCCCTTAACCTTACTTTGCTTAATGGCAAAACCAGCTTTCAGTAGAATCTGGATAATCTTCTCTCCTTTCTTGAAAACTTCCACTTCTGTGTTCCCCCACACAATGATGTCATCAATATACTGGAGATGTTCAGGAGCCTCGCCTTTTTCCAGTGCAGTCTGGATTAGTCCATGGCAGATGGTGGGACTGTGCTTCCACCCCTGGGGCAGTCGGTTCCAGGTATACTGCACACCTCTCCAGGTGAAAGCAAACTGGGGCCTGCACTCTGCTGCCAAAGGAATGGAGAAGAAAGCATTGGCAATGTCGATGGTCGCGTACCACTTTGCTGCCTTGGACTCCAGCTCGTACTGAAGCTCCAACATGTCTGGCACAGCAGCACTCAGTGGTGGCATGACCTCATTCAGACCACGATAATCTACAGTCAGTCTCCATTCCCCACTGGACTTACGCACAGGCCAGATGGGGCTGTTGAAGGGTGAACGAGCCTTGCTGACCACCCCTTGGCTCTCCAGTTTACGAATCATCTCATGGATTGGGGTCACTGAGTCTCTGTCGGTGCAGTACTGCCAACGGTGCACTGTTGCTGTGGCGATTGGTACTTGCTGTTCTTCAACTCTCAGCAGTCCCACAGCAAAGGGGTCATCTGAGAGACCAGGTAAGGTATTCAGTTGTCTGATGCCTTCTTTCTCTACAGCAGCTATCCCAAAAGCCCAGCGATATCCTTTTGGGTCTTTGAAATATCCATTTCTGAGAAAATCTATGCCAAGGATGCATGGGGCCTCTGGGCCAGTCACAATGGGGTGTGTAGCAGAAACCTGTACAGGGGGGTTTAAAACCTGTACAGGGGGGTCGGAGATATGTACAGGGGGGTTACAGACCCTGGCATGGACCCCAGACAGGCAGGGGTCTCGATTATAGTCCATGGGAAAGATTACCAACACTATGGGAAGAATTGCAAGGCCTTGAAAGTAGTAGAAAGTATTAATATTTTCACATTAGGGGTTTCAAGATAAGAAGGACCAGAGACAAGATGGAGGATTCTGGGCGTTACCCTAGAGTCTTCTCCTTCTTCTTTGTCTCCATTTTGCACAGTGGTGATGACATGAAGTAGATTTAGAGGGATTGGGTCAGAGTAGCAAACACCTGTTTAGTGTCAAGTGTATGCATTGGATCACAATTGTAAATAATGTGCACGTAATTATCTGTATATAAGATGACAACCTGTGGGCAGGCGGGCAGTCGTCACCTGTTGCCCGTGCTGTCCAGACCTTGGCAGAGCTCAGAGAGAATTGTAGAGATAAGATAAAATAAACAAGGAGGAAAACCCAGAAAAAGAACATCTGAAGACTCCTCGTCTTTTCTGTGGGTGGCTCGGGGCTTCCCGAAGGACCAGGGGCAGTGCCCATCCCTCATTCTTGGGCAAGCAGAGACCCCGAGATCTGGCGTCCCTGAGGTGGGCACCGAGACCATCACCCAGGGAAGTCTTTCAATAAGAAGAATCCTTGGAAGCCAGTAAGAAGCCCCCAGAAGCTGAGGAGCCGAATTTCCATCATCTGAGCCGAAGACCAGAGAAGGAAGAAAAGGACCAGAGCAGCTGATCTCAGGTTCGTCTCAGACAGACGGATTTCCAAGGGCCCTGGAATCCGTCATCCTGACAACTGCGGGTCGGTGATCAGGAATCTCCGAGCTGAGCCGAAAAGCACCTGCACTTCGGGTTCTGTCAGTGGTAAGACAGTTGAGATATAAGATCACACCATGGGGGGAATTATGTCCCTGTCCCAGGAGCAGCTACTGCTCTGGGTGAGATGTAATTATCCTTTCTGTGAAACAACAGAAACAATTTGAACCGGGGTTCTGGCAAGAGGCAAACAGGCAATTATACCACCAGACGACTCAAAAAGATAGGACAGCTTTGAAGCTCCTGTCGGCTGCAAGAGTTATGTTAGCAGCAGTCACAGGGCAGAGCAAAAGGAAAGCAAAGGAATTCCTTTCCCTGACCCACCGAGGGGGGCGGGGGAGGGACAAGGTGACTCCTCTGCTAGTGAGTTGCTAGCGGAGACAGATGCTGGCCATCAGCCGGCGGTTAAAGGGTCTCCTACTGGAGACGGATAAGAGACAAGCCATCAGCTTGTCTCGGTGGCAGCGGAAGGTCAGCAGCTTTCCGCACAAGGGAACAAAGGCAGTCAGTTAGACGATTTCCCAAAATTTGTCCCGGGAAAATTAAAACTTGTAATACACCCCAGTGAGGAAGAGGATCAGGACATGGTCTCTTTCAAGGCATGCCCTGCTGACGCGGGAGACACACCGCAGGTGGGGGGATGGGAGAGTCGAGAATCTAACCCACCAAGAAGTCCTTTCACGCCCCCCCGCACGCCGCGCAGAGGCAGCCCTCCGGCACTTCCCCTTTCCGCGGAGACTGCGGGGCGGGGGAGGGGAACGGCGAGCGGCGGGCTGGAGACGCGCGGGGCGGTGGAGGAAGGCGGGGTTGCGCCGAAACCGCGCGGGCAAGGATGCGCTCGGGACGGCTCGGGGGACGCGCCGAGCCGGGGCTCAGCAGGGGGTGGAGAGACCGGGACAGAGGCGGCGGGGTGGAGGTTAGCAGCTCGCCGCGTGGGAATGACGCACGGTGCGAGAAGCAGCGCGGGTCAGGGTGCGTCTGCTTCGCCGAACGCGGGCTCGGGTCCATTGGGGCGGAGTCCGAGCAGAGATGACGTGAGAGATGGGGCAGCTCCGGGGGCAGTGGCTCTGGGAGCGGAGGCTCCGGGGGGAGGAGCGGCAAGGATCGCCCCCCCCAGGGGCTGAGGCAGCTGCTGCCTCGGAAAGCATCGGTGCAGAACCAAAAATAAAAGTTCAAAAGGAAAGGAAAAGGTACAAAAGAAATTAGGAACAGAAAGTGCTTTAGATTTCTACTCCTCCGCTAGAAGGAGGGACAATGTCAACCACATCAGTGCATGATGTGGCAAGGTTGTAAAAACAAAAGGATTTAAATTTACAAGGATCTCCTAACCCACAAGGTGCAATGGGTTGGACTGACGAGGTGAGACAATCACCAAAAACTTCAAGTTCAAAGGATTTAAATTTTCAAGGTTCTCTTCTAGCCCACAAGGTGCAATGGGTTGGACTGAGAGGTGATACAATCACCAAAAACTTCAAGTTCAAAGGATTTAAATTTTCAAGGTTCTCTTGTAGCTCACAAGGTGCAATGGGTTGGACTGAGAGGTGATACAATCACCGAAAGCTTCAAGTTCCACAGGTTCTGCGGAACTTGAAGGATTCTACAGGTGCAGCGGTTGTAGCTTTACCTGTGACTTATGATGTTCAAGGGCAGAACTCAAGATGGGAACAATTGGACCACGGAGTGATCAGAGATTTAGCACAAGCTGTCCGTGACAGCAGATTGGGTTCATCATATTTAAAAGAAAAAAAGAAAAAAAAAGAAAAAAAAAAGTTAAAGGGGACATTTAATATATAGGATCTAACACCATTTGATATAAAGTATAAAGTCAATTGTTACAATGATTCCTACAGACTCAGGGCAAACTGAAGGACAATTCAAATTAATAACTTGGGGCAAGGGTTATGCTTGTGTCTCCACAGGGCTTGGACACAGATGGGTGGCAGCAAGGAACGTGAAATCTTATCGAGTCCAAGAGCAAGCGAACGCGAGCCTCGAGACTGGCAAAAAAAGAAGCAAGCACGCAAACATGAATGAACTACAGGACAGCGAACATCATGGTGTCCAGTGTGCAAAAGAGACTTTGGGACTCAGCTTCCTTTTGGGGCTTGGGTGGTGTCGCGGTTTGGGGATCCCTGCAGGGGGGAAGATGTTCGCAGTGTGCGTGTGTCTTGTCCTCTTGCAGGTTGCCTTGAGCAAACGCGATGGATCTACCTGTGGCGCAACCAAAAGGAAATGTGTGGGAAACATTGGCCAATGCATCAGGGTTGGACACAATTTGCATGATGCATTCAAGGCCAAAGAAACCGTTATCAACATGTCTGATTGGAAGACCCATTGACAACTGGCCGATCCCAACAAACATCCCTCCAACAGTTTCAAAATTTATCAAAGGTACCGATGATCTGGTTGACAAGTGGGGTGTTTGGACAAAATTCCTTCCTACGGCTCATTTTGAGCCTCAGGAATTGGAAATTTTGGGATCGCTCAGGATGAATTATTGTGTGAAATTTAAATATCAAGGAGTGTCGAAGAATAAAACCATAGACGTCACTCCAAATTCCGCAATTTTCAAAAATGAATCCTCTTGGTGTAATTACACTAAGATGTTGGACAAGCCATCCAATCGTGTTCCAGCGCAACTGCCGAAAGGAATCTTTTTCATTTGTGGGGACAGAATTTGGCCAGGTATCCCTGCAAATGTCAAAGGTGGTCCATGCAGCCTTGGAAAACTATCGATCATAACACCAAGCATCCCATTGTCAAAAAGTCAAACACGTAGGGAGGAGAGATCGCTCATCGACTACAGCACTGACTGTGATTCTAATATATACACCTGGTCGCAAGGCAAAAGATTTATATCAGCTCTGCTTCTGCCTCAAGCAGCAGCAGGAGCGGCCTTGAAACAGGTTGATGAGATAGGCTGTTGGTTGAGCAAGCACTCTCGAGACGTTTCGGACACCCTGAGTGAAATGATGACAGACATAAGTGCTGTCAGAAAAGCCACTCTTCAAAACCGAGCGGCCATCGATTACCTTTTATTGGTACATGGCCATGGGTGTCAAGAATTCGAAGGGATGTGCTGCATGAATCTGTCAGATCATTCCAAGTCCATTCAGGAACACATCAAGCAGTTGCGGGAAAGTGTGAATGAAATCAAAAAAGAAACGGGATCATGGATGGATGGCACATTTAACTTTCTTAATATTTCACCGGTGTGGAAAGAAATTTTAAAATTTGTTGTATATTTCTTGATAGGACTTGCAATTCTTCTCCTGATCCTTCCGTGCGTGCTTCAGTGCATGCGACGGGAAATGGACAAAGCAGCCAAGGGAGTTTTCTTAGTGCAAACAGGAGGGGGAGATGTAGGAGTCCAGGGTATTCCTCTGGAAACCCTGGACAAGCAGAAACCTGTACAGGGGGGTTTAAAACCTGTACAGGGGGGTCGGAGATATGTACAGGGGGGTTACAGACCCTGGCATGGACCCCAGACAGGCAGGGGTCTCGATTATAGTCCATGGGAAAGATTACCAACACTATGGGAAGAATTGCAAGGCCTTGAAAGTAGTAGAAAGTATTAATATTTTCACATTAGGGGTTTCAAGATAAGAAGGACCAGAGACAAGATGGAGGATTCTGGGCGTTACCCTAGAGTCTTCTCCTTCTTCTTTGTCTCCATTTTGCACAGTGGTGATGACATGAAGTAGATTTAGAGGGATTGGGTCAGAGTAGCAAACACCTGTTTAGTGTCAAGTGTATGCATTGGATCACAATTGTAAATAATGTGCACGTAATTATCTGTATATAAGATGACAACCTGTGGGCAGGCGGGCAGTCGTCACCTGTTGCCCGTGCTGTCCAGACCTTGGCAGAGCTCAGAGAGAATTGTAGAGATAAGATAAAATAAACAAGGAGGAAAACCCAGAAAAAGAACATCTGAAGACTCCTCGTCTTTTCTGTGGGCGGCTCGGGGCTTCCCGAAGGACCAGGGGCAGTGCCCATCCCTCATTCTCGGGCAAACAGAGACACCGAGAGGGTGTTTTTGCCACCCGTTCCCAGTTAAACTCACTTCGGCCTCCACTACAGTCAGCTGCTGGGACCCTCTTGTCACTCCAGAAATAGAAACAGATTCTGTTCCTACGTACCTTGATGGCATCAGGGTACATTGAGAGCCAGTGTCAATCAAAGCCGTGTACTCTTGTGGGTCAGATGTGCCAGGCCATTGGATCCACACAGTCCAATAGATCCGATTGTCCCTTTCCTCTACCTGGCTAGAGGCAGGGCCCCTCTATTCCTGCTCACGATGCACGTTGCTATCTTCCTGTAAATACGTTCCTGAGGTCCCTTCGAGAGGATCAGTCACATCATCATTCCTATACTGTCTGGAGTTCCGTGCACGAGAGACTGGAGCAGCATTGACTCTAGATGAACTCCTCGTGGTAGGCATCCCTCTTTCCAGTTCACGTACCCGGGCTGCTAAGGCAGAGGTGGGTTTTCCATCCCACTTCCTCATGTCTTCTCCATGCTCCCGAAGAAAAGACCAGAGGTTACCTCGTGGAGTGTATGTTCTCTCTCTGGCTGGGGGACGCCTGCTCCTAATGGCAGAGACTCTTGTTGGTTCTGGCGAGACGTGGTAAATTTCTTCCTTAAGTTCTTTTTTCAGTTTCTGATGGCCCTCTTCAATCAAGCTTCGGACTTGCTCAGCCAGCCTTGTTTCCACGGATGAGACATGGGTACGAAACGGGGCAGTGACAGTGTCCTCATAAATTCTTAGTTTGTTGACCAAGACGCCCACCCTGTCCTCACCTGCCCTCCATTGCAGCGTTGCCAGGTAACGGGAGTACATCTCTGGTCCAAGCCGTGCGAATCTCAACCACATCTGTGATGTGCACTGAACTTCATCTGGGCTTTTAGGAAATCTCTCGTCCTGTGAGAAAATGATCTCCAGCATGGCCAATTCCCTCAGGCATCGGATACCTTATTCCATTGTGCTCCACTTTCCTTGGTGTACCTGAAGATCTTCTTTACAAAGGTATCTGTCCTTCACACTTGTTAGCAGCCGTTGCCAGAGGCTGAGAGTTTCTTGGGTTCTCCCGATCCCTTGGTCAATGACCACATCTCGGGACAGCGATCCCAGTTGCCTGGCCTCACTTCCATCCAGAGTGGTGTCATTGGCTGCAGCGTCCCAGATACGGAGCAGCCAGGTCAGGATGGACTCGTTTGGCTGATGGGTGAATTCCCTCCGCAGGTCACGTAGCTCACCCAGGGACAGAGAGCGAGTGATGATCTCTGGCTCTGTCTCCTCTGCTGGGTGCGAAGGTCCTGCTGCATCCTCGTCAGTCACTATGCGGACTGACTTGCTCTTTGCTTTCTTCTTCTGAACAGGGGCAACTGCTACCGGTTTAGGCTGTTCCAGTTCAGTGATGGTTTGTGTGGAAATGCTGGAATTTTTGGCTTCTTTCTCCTCTGTGACAACCTGCACAGACACAGACGTTGTGGCTTTGATTGGTGCTTCTTTCTCTTCTGTGGCAGTCTGTGTAGACGTGGGCACTGTTGCCTTGATTTCAGTTCCTTTCTCCTCTGTGACAGTCTGAGTAGATGCGGACACTGTTGGCTTGCTTTTGGCTTCTGTTTCCTCTGCAACAGTCTGCATAGACTTGGACACTGTTGTCTGGTTTTTTGGCTTCTGTTTCCTCTGTGGCTGTCTGCGTAGACTCGGACGCTGTTGCCTTATTTTCTCTTCTGCCTCAAGAAGACGCTGCACTACATCATGTACATCATGTGGTGTTTTGTTTCTGAGCATGGTGCAGGCTGTGCAGAGAAAAGAAAGCAGCACTAACAACAACATTATGCTGTCCTTGGTATCTAGAGAGAATTCAATATTTTCAAAAACTGCTGTATCAGGCCTGAAAGACTGGAAAAAATTATTCTTTACCCCTCCCCACAGCAGCTGGGTCAGATTGTTGAGGCCCCAAACAAAACATCCTAGACCGGGACAAGCAAACAAAGTTGAGTACATACTCCAAATTATGCTCATTGCCTTGCAGATTATCATGCAATAGACATAGTAGACCAATAAAGCAATTTTAGTGCTGTACCCTGGTTTACACCAAAGTATTAAGA
Organism: Phylloscopus trochilus trochilus; assembly: GCA_016584745.2. Taxonomy (NCBI): domain Eukaryota; kingdom Metazoa; phylum Chordata; class Aves; order Passeriformes; family Phylloscopidae; genus Phylloscopus; species Phylloscopus trochilus. The sequence goes on along the minus strand of WQNJ02000015.1, from coordinate 14,061,395 downwards.
TGTGCAGATAGTGCCCCATGTGCGGAAAGATATAGAGAGCTAGGTACAAGACAAATGTAAGCATGCTGAGCATCATAGCGAACAGGTGTTCTTTTCCCCAATACAAAATTGTAATTCTGACTTTTCTCAATACCTCGTGCCCCACATTGGGCACCAAAAGATGTGCTGGTTTGAAAGCAAAACCAGTGAGACTCCCAGTCAGAGATACAATTTAATAGAAGAAGAGAGGAAAAAAAAAAGCGAATTAAATGGAATGATACAACCTAACACCCTGTTGGTCAGGGTGTTTGAAGCAGTCCGGGAATCCTCCTGGAGCGGCAGATGTGGTTCCGCTGGAGCAGAGATGATCCTGAGAGAGAAGGGTCCGGTGATGATGAAAAAGGGTCCAGTCTTCCTCCAGGAATCCAGATGGGATGTTCTTGCCAAAGCAGTGATCCCTGTAGAAACGTCTGGTAGCTCGTCTCCTCTGAGAGTTCAGTGGATAGAAGCTGCTAGTGAGGTCTCAAACCCTGGATTATATCCAGGTGGGAATGCTTGGCTCCTCCCCCTGGGCAGAGCATCTCACAATGGTATGATTTCATCTTATCAGTCACGCAAATGGATCCTTGATGGCCCATTAAACAGAGATAACATCTTCTGGGAAGGCATTGTTGGGCTCATTAACAGAAGATAAGGAGAACACTGCCCCACCTTGGCTCCAACGGCTCATGGGGATAGAATACATCTTTGGGCACAATTTTACATTGTAACCTAGGACACAGTGTCATTGTAATTGTAATATTAAAATATTTCAGTAATTTACAAGAACTACTTCCCACTGTGGAGCACAATTTTAGTGTGCTTAACTGTTTTCTGGATTCCCTATGAGACCTTACAAAGCTTATTCTGTGCAATCTCCTTTGCAAGGTGTCACTTGGATAATTAGTGCCTACCCCTGGAGAATTGTGTGTAATAGAAGGAATGGCAACACAGACTGTAAATTTTTCAGATTAGGTCTCCTTAATGGGGCGGGGGGGGGGGGAGAGAAGAATGGCTTTGTACTCTTACAGATTATTACAGAAAAATCAAATATTATAAACTGAAGTGTAAATTTGGAAACATCTAAGTGACAAAAAGAGCAGAGTATAAAATTGATGAAAGGCTTACATTGTCTTATCTGTACTCTGGAAAAGATGAAGACAGAAAGAAACTATGCACCTAATTCTACATCTAATGTACTAATGTTTAATATAGGAAAACAGTCTGTTAAATATAAATTTTGTTTGAAATGCTTACTTTAAAAACAGGTACAGACTTAAAAAAAAGGAAGGAAAAAAGTGCATTTTCTTATTTTAAAAAACACTGCAGATTTCAGTGGGAGAATCACCTTCCTTCAAGTGCTGTACTGGTGTTTATCTGGCAGCATCTCTCAGATGTTGTAGAGCAGGCCTGATCATAATGAGAGCATTTCAGCTTCAACAGGGTAATTGGAAATTGGATTTTTCTTTCCATCGTATCCTTTGGGATCTTCTACAACTGAGCTGTTGGATGTTTTGATGCATAATTGTGATGGTAATACTGCTGGTATAATAATAATAATAATAGTAATAATAATAACAACAACAATGAGGATGATCATAAGTATTTCTTGCAGTTGAATAGCAGCCTGAGACAGTTATTTGGGAGAATTTTTATTAAAAGCCCCAGCATATGCCCAGAACAAACCCATTATCCACCTTGTTTGGAGCTGATAATGGGAAAAATTATGTTTTTCCTCACTTCTATTCCAATTACTCACCTTAGGCAAGCAGGGAGAAGACTTTTTTGGGTTGGATTTATTTATTTTTTTATTCCCAGAGACTTTGCAACACTTTACACAATAATCAGCCATCATATTCCTTTGAGATGGTTAGAAAAATGATCAGAGAACCTCCATGCAAACAGTATATTGATGAACAAGAATAGGGAGAAGAAGGGGAAGGGGAAGGGGAAGGGGAAGGGGAAGAGGGGGAGGGAAGAAGAAGTCAGCACTTCCCTCTCCACTTCTCCCAGAGGATGGTCAGTTTATGAAGTTCCACATGGACAATCCTTCTACCAAAATGCTTTCTTTGAGCAGGCATGGCAGGATGCTTCCAAAATTTAGTACATCTCTACTTCAGGACTGTTCTAGAGTGACTTTAGGATGCCTGTATCCCCAATTGTCTGTTCTGCTGGTGCTGTATATTGACTTCTATACCTTTGAGACTGAGGTGAAGTATCACTTCTGAGAGTGAAACAGAGAAAGAAGAAGCGTGCAGTTTGTTTTGAAAAAACTACCTGATTCCTACACCTTCTCTCCTCCTGATGGTGTTCATCTGAGGCATGGACAGTGGTAGGACAGAGATCTCCTGTGCTTTTAGTTAGTTTAGCTAGCTGAGGCGGAGAAGTTTCCTGGACTAGTATTTTTTGGGGGTTGTTTGGGTTTTTTGTTTTTGTTTGGTTTGGTTTGGTTTTTTGGGGTTTTTTTGGTCTTTGTGTTTGTGGGTGTTGGTTGGTTGGTTGTTTTTTGTTGTTTTTTGTTGTTTTGTTGTTTTGTTGTTGTTGTTTTTTGGTTGGTTGGTTTGGGGTTTTTTGTTTTTTTTTTTTCCTTGGGACTGTTTAACTCTGCTCTGGACTGACAAACCCAGAGGAGCAGTGAGGGCTGACACCTGTGGCCCGCCAGGCCTGGAGCTGCAGAGGGAGTGGGGCTGGTGAGAGACTGAGGGAGCTGAGCTGCACCCACAGCAAGGACTGTCTCAGTCTGCCATCTCTCTTCAGAGCGGCCAGAGGTTTTATTGTTTCTTATTATTAATTTTTTTGCTTGTGGGCATCTTGTTTGTTAAATAAATAGTTTCTTCCACTTTTCTCTGAGGAAGTTCTTTTCCTGGACCGGTTGGGGGGAGGGGCTGTTTGGGTTTGCTTTCCAGAGGAACCCCTTCGGAGGTTTCTTCCCAAATTTGCCCTAAACCAGGGCAAGGACAAAAGTGGAGTGAGAGAAGACATGTGGAAGTATCAGCAGAGGAGAAGAGACAGGGATGGTGAAGCTGGGAAGAAGCAGATGTGGACCAGAGGTCTGTGCTCAAATATCACCTCTTTGCCTATATCCTGTGTCCTCAAGTTCTCCTAAAGCCCCACGATTACAGTACCAGGAAAGCTTTTTGCTTGATATCAAACAGAAGGAAATTGTTGCTATACTTAGCTGTATATTTTTACAGTACTGATCTGAAGTTCATGGTTTAGAACAATCTGCATGGTGCTTGTTATAAGTGATACTTTATGTAATCATTTTGTCTGAAGTGTATTGTGAATATATGAACCTTGGATATGAAGCAGTAAGACAACAGAAATCTCTTTTCTGTTAACCTCTTCTTTGTCGCTGTAGCTTTTCAATGTTTTCAGAGTACAGAAAACTCTTGTTATATGGAAAACTAACAAATGATACTTACTAAGAAGTAAATTCCAAAGAAGTAGATGTTTTTTATTCTGTCTCGTGTTGTGTCTCCAGGTGCCACTGTCTACCATAAAAATGTAAATGGCTTACATCTTTCACTGCATAAAGGCATCAGCATTCTCTGCTGCTGAAGAACAGAATATTAGGTTTGAAAATAAATTATGTTTACTTAAAACAAACAAACAAAAAAAACCAACAACAACTTATGGGATTTATGCAACTCATGGCCTTTTCTATTACAGAACTGTAAAATCTCTTTGTACAATCAAACCAGAAATACTTGGAAACAAGGATATACAAATAAAGGCTGAGAAATGTGAATATCATTGTAATACGGTTGTGGTTCTTTTCTTCGAGGAATGTGTCTTGGTTTAGAAAGACAGGTATCTGCCAGGGAAACTGGGGTTCTCCTAGAATGGAGAATGCAAACCCCTCACACCCCGACGAATTATAATTTTGCAATCAAGGGCTCTCAGGCAAAGATGTTGGGAATAGGAATAACAGTTCTTTACTAGGAAATATTAACAATACAAATGTGATAGGAAACAAAACCACTCAACCAAACAAACAAATAAACAAATAAACAACAATTTTGGAAAAAACCCTGACAGAGTCAGAGTCACAACCTGATCCTGTGATTCAGGATGTTGAAAGCAGTCCAAAAGTACAGTCCTTCTGAAGTGGCAGACGTGATTCTGTTGGAGCAGAGATGATTCTGTGAAGTCGAGGCTGCTCAGGCTGACGACGTCGTCGTCCTTCTCTCGGCACTTCCTCTTCAGGGAGAAATCCCAGTGCGGGCCTGGGGTCAGGAAGGTGAAGGAGCTGCCTCGCCTCAGGGGGTACCGGCTGCAGGAGGCGGCCACACTGGGGGAAGGAAACGCAGCCACGCTGAGCTCTTGCAGCAGGGCAGCCCCGGCGCCGTCCCAGCCTTCTCTCTTGGCTGCCTCCCCTCCCCCCACCCCCCACCGCCAGGGCATGAGATGTATAGAAATGCAAATGCACCGCACAGGCTGAGGAAGGTAACAATGGCCTATCAAGATGGGGCATCAGGCCCCCAAACAAATGGAAATAGAATACACAAAACCCGGCTCTACAACCCAGGACAGAATGGTGAGAAGTTTTTGGGGATAAGGAGAGCATGAGGGGAGAACATTTGCAAAAAGCAACATTTACCTTGGACATGAAGAAAAACTTTCTAGGTGCTAATTGCTAGGTTAGATGTGCCTTGGAAAACAGGGGTTCCTCTTTTTTCAAGTCACAGACAGAGTTATAACATATCTGTTAAATTTTTGTCGTCCTTAATCCAGTTAGAATACATAAACTGTACATTGCTGAGGTCCTTTCCATCACTACTTACACATTCCTACTATGTCAACCACCATTTACTGATGAATGCCACCATTTACTGACCATTTGCTGATTCTTCTGGAGTGCAACTGTGTTTTGAAAATGACAAAGATCAATCTCTCTTTTGAGTGCATTGATGAAGAACTGGAATTAAATTGTAAGTCTGCTGGGGAGGTAATACAGAACAGAGTACCAACAGAGTACCAACACAACATGCTTTGAAGCATTGTGTTGTTGAGCAGATGGTCCTTTGCATTTTGCACAAACTGGCACTTTTTCAGGGCATGTGGCTTGCATAGCCCTGAATTACCACAGACAAACAACAGGATTATCTTACACTTCTTTATAACTAAATGGATTGAAACCTGTGAAAACAGAGAGAAGAGTACTATAAAATTGGTCTCGTACAGAATTATTTCTATCAAGGTGTCAAGATCTGTCATGCACTCTCCTGACTAAGTGAATTTCCATATTGTTCTGTGGTCTCACATAATGCCCAATCTTTATGGTTTATAGTTATGCTATGGTTAATGAAATGCTATGCCGGTATTTCTGTACTTTCTGGAGAGTAAAATTCTAGGAGATTATTCTTCAGTACCTCTCTTAAAAAAATACATGAGCTGATAAAAGCACATATTTCTGGCTCCTAGGCTTTGTTTCCAGCTGATTCTTGCAGGCTGCTTTTAAAATATCTTGATATCTGTGACAGCAGAGGGAGAACATGGAGGAGGTAGCAGTGCTGTGTAACAGATTAGCACCTGGTGTTTCTTGAACCACAGACTGAAAACTATAAATTCATGGTAAAAGTTTTAAATTACATCTGCTTGTTTGTTTAGTTTTGGTTGTTTTTTTGGGTTTTGGGTGTTGTTTTGTTTTGGTTTGGTTTTGTTTTTGTTTTTTGGGGTTTTTTTGTGGGGTTTTTTTTGGTTGTTTTGTTTTGGGGGTTTTTGGGTTTTTTTTGTTTTTTTTTTGTTTTTTTTAATGTAAAATTTAGTTGCTAAAGTATTGTAATTTCTTCTTACCTTATGTAACTTATGATGCTATTAAAATACCTGAGTGGTTGCAGAGGTGCACCCCAGTAGATTATTTCTCATTGTACACCAAGAGTTGCACAGGAGAGTTCTCAGAGCAAGAAGTGAGAAAACTGAAAGCATTTTATTATGCTGTACATACGAGGACAGATGCCATGCTTGGTGTTCTAATTTTTTTTAAGAAAATGCTAATTTGCCTGGTCTTTGGTTGGGGCAGGGGGGAGAGAAAGAAAAAAAGGCCTGGGAATAAGTCATATGGATGTTGCTTACCCAGTATATAAGACAAACAACTGGATAGTTTTTGAATCTTGCAAGATGAAGGCAGAGCACTCTGAAAAGTAATCACAAGAAGCAATCAGAGGCACAGTGACTGCAGTAAAACATGGCATGTTTAACATGACTCATGTGCAAGAGGAACTAAGGAACTAACTAAGGAACTAACTATAAAATAACAAGAGAACCAAGTGTTGACTGAAATTATGGAAATCGTTAATAATGGGACAGACTGGCAAAACAGAGCTGGAGGGAGAGAAAAATTTTAGGGCATGGATGACGTGCTGTTGTTCATAGACTAAACAGTAAGGTTGCTCTTTAAGTCTTCCTTAAGCTGCATATTATTGACAGTTTAGAAGGAAGTATTAATTGGGTATTCAGAATTCTTCCTAGTTTGCAGTAAGGTCTTCATACATAAAAATGATAATGCAAGTTGGTCTTAATTTAGAACACTTTTATTTCTTGATTTGAAAGACAAGAACTTCCTTGCAGTCTAATATGAGATTCTTGAATTAAAAAGCCAGGTTTTTCAGCAATGTTAGAATGATTAAATAATTTAAAAGAGAGTTACTCTTCCACATTTTATGGCAGAAAAAAAAATTCTAACAGGAATAAGGGCTTCTATGGGGACATAGGCACAGGAAGGAGAAACTTCCACTGATTATATATAAAGTGGATATTGCCAGAAGTCCTTCCCCTGAAAATATAGTGTCAGGTCTTCTGACGTTCTGTTTTGCTGCTATTGAAATCACTGTTAATAGTTATGCTAAAAATGACACAAAAGTGATGATAACAGCTTTACCTATGGTATATCTTTGCTTTTGACATTTTTTATGGTTGTTATTCAGTCCCCTCCACACTTCATCAAAAGCCAGACCTGTGCATCTCTTGGGTGACTGTACAATAAACTGGGCTGAAGGCTTTGGGCTCTGCCTTCTGTGGCACAGAGGGGGATTTCCAACCCTCTAGGACTGAAAACCAGGGTTCCCTGGGGTTTGCAGCCTTCCTCACTGGTAACCAAAGTTGGAAGGAATATTTTGAATGTATCTCTCTCTCTTGTGGCACATGATATTTTTTCAGTTCTATGAGATATCTAGCTTCTTACAAAAACAATTTCCTTAGTACTGTTACTATCATCAACACAACTACAGGGAATGATAAGATACGGAATTATTTGTTGTTACAAAAAGGAGATTTAGATACAAATAATCTTTGCTAGCAGTCATGCCTAACTATTTACTATAGAAATTATAGTGCAAATGCTTCCAGGAATAATATTAAATCTGAAAGGATGGCAGGTTCATTAGCTTATCAAAGAAATTTCCATTATGAAATTTCCAGGTCATGTGGAATAAATATGATAAAGACTCCATATAGGAAATGTACCACTTATCTGGGCAAGCATGATAATATGTAATAATATAATAATAAGATATGATAATGGATATAGTTCTTACCTCCTTGGATATGCAGGGACTCATTATGAGATAGAAAATCAAAGAAATAAGACTGACATTAAATAATCTAAACTCACATGGAAAGTAATATTAATAGTAAATTTTTTAAGTGACCTGTGATAAAACATGTAAGGAGATGAATCTTACTAAACATTAGATAAAGTCGCTCTTGAAAGTTTATCTGGGGTCTTTCAAGCTACTACTGAGGAAAACATTCTTTGCAATACAGGCTGCAGAAGTTGCTCTTTCAAAACTGTTGTGTATAAACTGCAGTTTCTAAAGAGAACAGGGAACAGGAGATAAAACTACCCTTCTGGCAGTGAAAGCCAGTGAAAAATCCTGTGTCGTTTTATTTTGATTTTATAAAATCTTGTCTCTTCTCAAATATTTCGAACCAGATATCCAGTTGAAAATAGGATATAAAATCTGAATAGCTTTGTCTTCCAGCTATTTATAACAAATACTTACATACATCATGAGCTTTAAAACTCTTGTGTTTTATGTTATGCCTTTTCCCCAAATAATATAATTGGTCTTCAAGAATTCAATGTAGTGCTGTTTGGTATTTTTTGGGAAAGTAATTGAATGCAGAAGTGTGTAGTGTTTTCTTGTTACAATGAGAAAATGCATCCTGGGAGAGCTACCAGGGCTCCTGAGAATAGGCTAAAATCCAAAGGAGCCTTTATTAGCTGAAAAAAATATCTAAAACCAATCAGGTAAAATAATCATGGACTAGTTTGAAATCAAAATAAAAAGGAGAGGAAAAAACACTAAAATGGTAAACAAAAAGTTGTCTAGGCTGTATTCTTCCAGTTAAAAAAAAAAAAGTGCAACATATCTGGAAATTTTAGACAAATTGAAACAGAGCATTAGCCAACCACGTGATGTGGTGAAAAAGAAAATTAATGATGTGTGAATATGATTTAAAAGAGTGCTGTTTGTAAGACACAGGAGGCAACTGTTTTATTAACTGCAGTGAATGTTCAGGGTATTAACTCTGTTTTGTGACTTTATCTTTTAAGAAGGATCATAAACAGATTTGAGGGAATCTGTTTAAAGAGATTTGGAGGAAAATAATATAAATAAGGGACCTGTGAATTGTATTAGGTATCAGAGAAGCCTTGAGAAGCTGTCAGAGAAACCTTGAGAAATCTTCTGCAGTGACTAAGGCTTCACGGTATGGAAAATACTGCCACCCAGAGCAGGAAAAATAAATTATTTTGGTTTTCAGGAGGGCCTGTTCTGATGAGCAATTTGGAGGAAAAAAATGAAGAACTCAGTGTTCAAACATGAAAACAATCTGCCATGCCAAGCTGTTTTGTATCTAAACTCTACCACTGGAATTGATTAAGTTCAAAATATTTGTCAGGAACGGCCGAAGTAGATGTGGCCCTGCACGAGACTGAGGGGCTGGCACAGGTGCCTTAGGAATGTGGTTTACAGCTCCTTTCCGTCTACGGGGGTGGTTTAGGCTTCACCATTATTACTTTAAAAGTAGCTACCGAGCCTTCAATGTCACCTGCTTTCGTTTGTCAATCGTTTTCCTACAAATGAGCCGTCATCGATATACTGAAGGATTTGGTAACACACATTTTACCAGCTGTAAACATTGCTGGTTGCTCTTGCCTGATCACACAGAAACAGAGCTCTCACATCACAGAAAATATAAGTTTAGTTTTATTTGTAATGTCAAAATGATGAAAAAAAAATCAGCTGGTTCAGTGAGTGTAGCAAAAATCTCATCAATGGCAGTAGAGCTAAATGAGGAGGATACAGTCTTAGAGCAATATTCCTTCATTGCTCTGCCTTAAAACATGCCAGGCAGGAATAACTGTAACAATGTTTTAGAAGCCTTTTTGCCGCAAACGGGGCAGGTTTTAGACATATACATTCCATTGCACTGTGCCTGTTACAGTCCCCTACTCAGCCTGTGCAGCTCATTAATTAACTAATTCAAGAATTGCACCAGCCTGCTTGAAATGAAATGGTCACATCCACACTCTTCTAGTGGGTTTAAACCACAGCAACTACCAAAAAACCCCCAACAACATAACAACCAAAAAAATTTAAAAATTAAAATGAACAAATAAAAATTTTAAAAAATTCCTGGATTGACCAATTTTATGGCCTGAATTTTATTCTGTTTTCTGAATGAGGTAATGAGGTAGAATTCAGAATCCACGAATACAAACAAAATATTGGTAAGGCTTTGTAATGATAACAAAAGCTCGGATTCTGAATGGGACTAACATCCAGGCCATTTGTGTAGCAACTGTTATCCTGCTGAGCTTACCCGCTTCTGTAAGTTTGACATCGAAACATAGAGAATGTAAAATAAAATAAAATAAAATAAAATAAAATCTCTCCCAAGTTCAGCAAGCCTAAGAGCTAAGATAAAGATAGGGGCACCAGCAGCAGGACGGCTTGCGCCCTCTGCCCCGGGGAGATGCCGGGGGCTGAAGATGCGGGATGAGGAGAAGCGAGAAAGAGGTCTCCTCCATCTCTCCCTCCCCATCTGCAGCGGGGTAGCCGCCGCTCTGTTGACCCTCCCCAAGCCTCCGTGGAGACTTGGGTGTATTTCTATATTTACATATACACACACGTATACATATATGGGTTGCCCTGCCCTGGCGGAGCATCCTCCTCGAAACATCGCCGCCGCTCTCCTCACACCCGCGGCGGAGCGTGCCCCGGAGCAGAGCCGGGGAGAGCGGCGGGGGATCCCCCGCGGCCCCTGGGGCAGGGGTATTTTTCCTTTTACCTCAAATGTGGGGAAATTATTCAGAGCAGGATACAGCAACGAATTGTCAGAATTCACAAATCCAGCTCTCTTTCCAGCTGGAGTAGGTATCCTTATGGCTGCTCGCAAACCTCTTTGTCGTTCCCACCAGGTGGCCCTTGGCAGCAGGGACAATTCCATCCGTGCTGTCTGCAGCGACTCAGAAAATATCAAAGCGGCCAAACTCTTAAGAAAATATAGGGGGAAAAAAAATAACACACATACAAAAAAACCCTACCACCACAAACTGTTAGAAGGCAAACTTATTGTCTATAAGCCTTGAAATAACTTTTACTGACTGAAATGTGTTTACTTCCTCGACTTGGAGCTGCTCTGGTAGCTCAGGATTCTGCCTTGTGATCTGTGTGGGGGTGGTGTGACCCATTTTCTCTTATCTAAGGGAACAAAGTTGCCTTGAGGGTTTTCTCTTGGAGGGCCCCTGATGTGCCAGTGTAGTCCTTAGTCTACATTTGTAGGTAAGTGTGCGAGTATCACCTATGAAAGAAACCTCTTGGCTACTGATTGCTTGGGCAGTTTAAGCCACTTAGGGTCCACGAAGTGCTGGTGGTCTCAGTCAGGTTTTCAGAATGCGAGTCTGGATAATTTATGTGTGCTAAATCCAAGCTGAATGTAAGAAGTCATTGCTAAATGAGCCGGAGGTTAGGTGACAGGTGTATTCTAATACTGGTTGGGAGATACACACACGTGTGTGTACACAAAAACGTATGTGTATGTGTTTCTGTTCCTACAAATGAATGTATTTATATACATAGGAATTTTTAGAGAGAGGTTTTAAGTACAGGTTTCTGCATTTTACTATTTTTGCCAATTTATGAAGTTTATAGGGAGAGTCAGCCAAAAGGTGATAGCAAAAATTGGGGATTTCCTACTCTCATTCCTATGGTTAGTTTGCTTATCTTCTAAGAAAACAAGTGTGAATGCCTTACTGGATCATCCCTGTGAGTCTGGCAGTGACGTTTCACTTTCTGAGTAAGTCTGGGCGGTAGTTCCTTGAACTGGAAAGCAGGAAGTTGGTTTTAGCAGTTGATCATGTGCAGTTCAGTTAACAACTTGGAAATGCCACGCTGTCACTTAAACCCGTCCTCCCAGCGCAGTGGTTTATGAGGAAACCTGTAGCTGCTGATCCTGAGGACACGCCACGTGTGGCTCTGCAAAGGGTTTTGGGAGCAGGCAGCAGTAGCATGGGCTCACAGTGAGGACAGCAGCAGGGGAACTGGAAGCTCTGCTCTTCTCTTATCAGGCCAGCCCCAGTGTGTCCCTGGTTCTTATCAGCCCTGGCAGAGCCGGTTTCTGATGCATTGAGCCTCTACAGTCCTGCCATAGGGTGCCATAGGGCCTGGTCCCGTTGCCTCCTGCTTGCACTTAAAGAGGGGCTGCCAAGCACCTTGTGACATATATGACAGACACAGTAAAGAGAGACGATGCTGAACCTCATCATTCTCGGCCTTCATTTCTTCATCTGCTTTCTCATCTCCATTGCAATCTGGTGGGGACCAAAGGTACAGTGCAGCTCTCTGTGGCTCTGCACACCCCTGCAGCCAGAGAGACAACCATCCCCCATCCATGGTTCCCCTTTCTGTGTTTATAAAGACCTGTTTTAGCCTTATTGTTCTGAGGAAATGAGGTTGTATTAGGAATTTGGGAAGAACACAGTAGCTAATTGTAAGTAAATTTAATGGGAATGTTGCCTTTGTCATAAAACTTCTTATATTCTCTCTTGTGAGAGGGGAGAGTATTATATGTTTCAAATATGTAAGAGGCGGGATGGAAAGACAGGCACATTTGCTAAAAATATCAGGTTGAATACAGCTTCTCAATAAATAATGTTTTCTTTTCTTTGCAGAATATTTTTTTATTACCTTAAATCACTTCATATTTCTAGCCATAATATTAGGCAAAGCATATTGGATTTACATGTAAATGCTACCCATTGCATATGTGAACTGTATAGTATTTTACATTTGCCATCCTTATATTTGTTTGCACATGGGTTTTGAAGGGTGAAGGTGGTTTAGGTGCAGAGTAAATGAATAGAGATTGAGAGTTTATCTTGCCTCAGCCTGAGGTATTAGGTTTACAACAGCTGGTTTTCCTTGTCCTGTTAGTTCTGTTAGTGAACACACTAACTGAGCATTATCACCAAGCTCTTGTTCTTTTCTACATCTGCATGCTGATAGTCTTTCATTCAAATTTTTCTCCCTTGCCCCACATGAAATTCAAATATGAATTATTTTATAAATGACCTTTTCATTTATTTGTATGTGTGTTTTAAGGATGTGGATTTGCACAGCTCAAGCACAGGAGGAGCTGAAATAAAGCCAGATGGTGTTATTTTCGTGGGCAAAGAAGAGGACATAAAGAAGTCCCAAAGAATAACAGCCAAAATCAATGGCAGAGAAATTGTTGTTTTCTACCATGAGGGGAAATTTCATGCTCTGGACTCTCGCTGCTACCGTAAGACATATGCATGTGTGATCTCAGTGTTGTTAGAGTTCAGTATAAACTCTGCTGCATAAATTAATATAGTGTTCTGTCATGTTTCAGATGAAGGAGGCCCTTTGTGCCGCGGAGAAATAGAGGTATGTAAGCAAAATAAAAATAATACAGAGGCATAGAGTCATGTGAAAACTCTAATGGATCTTTTCTAATGCCTTTATCTGAACACTGTCTTGAAGAAAAATAGTAGTATACATAGAACAGCAGACAGCCATATAACCAAATTACCAAACATGCTTTTTGTCCTAGAAGATTGCTAACTTTTCTTTTTCTTCCTGCAGGATATCGATGGACAAGCGTGTATTGTTTGTCCTTGGCATAAGTTTAAAATTACCTTGGAAACAGGAGAAGGATTGTATGAAGGAATAAATCCTCTGGAACCATCACCAACACCAAAGTGGCAGTCAAAAGGAGTCAAACAAAGGATTCATAAGGTCACAATAGACAATGGAAATGTTTATGTGAGTCCTCCAGATTTGTCTGTGAGCTTTGACTCTGATTATTATGCTGACCTGTACCAAAGTGGTGGTGAATTAGCTATGGGAAAACAAAGCCACTCAGAAGATGCAGAGTAGGTCACGACCAGACAGTAGCATCCTGGGGAACACACAAACGAAGAACCTTGACTGGGAAATAAAAATGTACAGTGCCATGAAGATTGCCTTCAAGTTAAATTCTAATGTTAATGTTATTTTAAAGCATTGAAATACATAGAAAAGAGTAAGATTAAGAAGCCCTGCATTGTCAGAATGTGACTGATCTTGTGATGAGGATTTTTTTTTTTTGCACTTGCATTTCAAAACTTAATTACAGCAGAGCACCTCACAGTATTTGGTATTTTGCTACAACTATTTTAAATTTTAAGAGGGGATATAGTATGCTACATTACTACATAGTTTAATGTAGATAGGTTTAAAGGTTATATACTTAACAGTTTATACTTCTGATGCCCGAGGCAAAAATGACATGAAAATTTTTGACTTTTGAGATATTTCTGTGATCTCTAGGTATTTATTAAGTGCCACAAAAGGAAGCACAGATCTTCAGCATATTTTGGTGCACTCTTTTAAGCCTATTTGTGTATTAGTACCTTGAGTATATAGAGGTATTTCTTTTCCTTCTTCTCACTGAACTCCTCTTTTTAGTTTGTCAAATAATGTGGCAAGGATTTGTTACGTATAGCTTGTTTTCCTGATTCTGTTGGTTAAAGAAGGAGCTGTTTGGTGTGATACATGAACTAGCGGTCCCTGTTCGCTTGTTATTATTTATTGTAACCACATTTTTATACATTCATTTGGGGGGAAAAAAGTGCTTTTGGTGTAGAAAACAAAACCTGTGTTTTTCTCTGTGTGTTCACTGTACAAGACCGGATCTGCCCCAAAAACCACTCCCAAGGAAGTTTCTCTCTGAGCTCTGCTGTACTCCAGGGCATGCTGGGTTCTGCTGTTCAGCCCATGGTGCAGAGACATCCTGTGAACAGAAAGCGTCACAGAATTATTGAAGCTGGAAAGTGCCTCTAAGACTATCGAGTCCAACTGCTAAACCAGTATTGCCAAGCCCACCACTAAACCATGTCCCCAAATGCCATATCTACACGTCTTTTAAATACACCATTCCACATGTCTGCAATTATTCAGTGTGGGGTTTTTGTGTGATTTATTGGAGCTTTTTTGCAAAGCTCATTCATAGTCAGGTTCAGTTTGAAATGCCTGCTCTTCATCTGTAAGTCTCTCTTGTGTTTGCAGCTGGCAGACTTGCTTTTAATATATGTCACAGGTAATGCCAGTGTCAACACTGTTGGTTGTACAAATGTGTTTAGAAGTAGTGAGGCAGAGGGAAGAGTCAAAGGAAAATTTGTGCCACATTGATCACAATGGAAAAAGCAAAGTACACAATCAATTAATTTCACAACATCTAAATTGAGAGAACATCATCTGGTCATGCCTCCTTGACATGGTTTTTGCAATCGAAAGGGGAAAGTGGCCCCTTGAAAGTGCTGTTGAGGTGACCTACCCCAGTTTTGCATTTTGTAAGAACTACAGCACAGAAATGCTTTTCTTGTTATCTTCCTCTTCCTCCTCATCTTCCTCTCCCTGACCACGAAGCCAGCCAGTGCCAAGGATCAGATGCAAATGCCTGCCTTCTGTTAGGTGAATCACATCTTGATTATCTGCTAGAAACTGCTATTGTGTACTGTCCAGTTCTGTGACTTGTTAGGGGTTTTGTTATTACCGTTTATTTGCTTTTAAATGAGTATGTCACTTTCTCCTCTTGAAGATACCGGGTAGATGGCAGGAAGGTGGAGCAGATACCTTCCTGCCGTTTTCCCCAGCTGATGTCCCAAGGGGCTTGGGTGATGTCAGGGGGATGCCCTTCTCTCCCTCCTCACCAAGGTACCTGCAACTGTGATTAAACTTGACTACAGACACTGTGTCCTAGTAAAAAACATGAATCATATACAAGGAGAGTATTGCAAGATCTTCAGATACTCCTGCGTTAACTCATGTGATTGCTGAGATAGTGTGAGAAAGGATGCTTGCTTTTAAAACTTCAAGGGTTTATTAAACCTTAACAAAATACAACAAAAGACTGAATAAGGAAAAGGTGCAGTGCTGGAAGCATGGAACTAAACCGCCGTGTACTCACCCACAAAATTACTTCTCTGCCTTTTTTTACCTTTGGTGCTGCACCAAGTAACTCCTCTTCACCATCGGTGAAGGCTGCTTTCTTGCAACTTGTTCGGAGGTCAGGTGCTGCTATGCCACGCCTCCTAGTAAGAAGCCTTCCCTCCCCCGAAATGCCTCATGCACGGAGCACAGGTACACGCCCTCCCTCTACATGTCCCAACTACCAAGGCCGTCCCTTGGCAACCATACAGGGGGAAAGGGGACAATGGAGAGAACAGAGGATGTCCAAACAACAAATCACAACAACATAACTATACATCAAGAAAACTTCTCTTAACATACACATAATGTTCATCCCTTAATTGTGTGAGCCAATCATCACATTACTCATCTATAACAATAGTATTTTATAAAGATACTTTCTTGAAGTAGTGCATTACTTGAAATTGACTCTTTAAATTAATAAAAATGCAGTTCAGTTTCAGAAAGCACTGACTCTGAACAATATGGTATTATCTGTATGATATTTAGAAGAATGATGGAAATAGGAAGTTTTATTTGGAAGCTTCCTGAATATGTTCATACTAGTGGAAGAGTGCTCAGGATTTTGCAGTATTGCATTTACTGGCTAAAATTCAGAAAAGTGTTTATTCATGGGCTTACTCTTTTTCATATTGAATAAATGCAGTAGCAAGTCTAGGCATAGGTAAATCCTTTTTCTTCAGTACTTCTCAGGCATAATACCTAGCTTTTATGGTTGTTTTGGCTTTTTTTTTTTTTTCCTTTTTCTTTTTTCTTTTTTTTAAAAAGTTTTCTTTCCCAGGAAGGTTGCATTAATTTAAAATCCAACCTTTGCCCATTCATTCCTCTCAATTTTCCTATTGATGATCACAGCAGAAACAGAAAATTATTAACTTAAGCAGGTGTGAACAAAGCAGGGAAGGTTGGTGGGCAGTTAGTTTTTTATTTTATTTTACCCTTTCCTCTTTTCTCTTTTTCCTCTTTAATATATTTTTTCTTTTTTTCTCCTTTTTATTTCTTTTTTATTTCTTTTTTATTTTTTGACAGCAAAGAACAAAGTCTTCAACATGTTAAAGTTGCTACGTTTAAAAAAATACATGGGCTTTTCTGTGCTTTGAAGTGCTAGACTATGCACCTAATTTGAAAATAATTTAAATATTTAATCTCCTATAGTTGAACATTCTGAGTTTCTTTGCAGCCCTTTCTATGTTCCTAGTTATACTGGTAAGGATGAAGTGTAACTATAGGGGTGAAGACATGGAAAGCACAGGGAGGGAGACGAGGAGTGATTAAGTCAAGGCAGTGATGCTAAGGTGGCATTTAAGGCACAATGAAGAGGAAGAAATGAGTAGCTGTGGGCAAGAGGTCAGTGATTAAGTGGCTGGATAATTACCACTTCTTAAAGAGACGTGTTAATGACAGCCATCAATCAATTAATTACTGAAAGACTGTTTTGTTTGTTTGTGGGGAGGGAGGTTTAGTTTAATTTAACAAATTAACAAATACCATCTGTTTTACATCACAGATCAGCCAGGCAGGGAGCAGAGAAATACATTCTGTGCTATGGAATGAACATTTTTGTGATGATTCTGCAAGATATTCAGGCTCTGTGATAAGCAAGCAGCTTGAAGTAAGTTATGTTTATGCTGCCATGGAAACATCTTTTCAAGAAAGACAGGTGAAGACTATGTAGCAGTTTGAAGTGCAGCATGAGCCTGGACCTGATGTACCTGCACTGCAAGCTTTGATTAGACAGTATTGCCTGTAAGGCTGGGTGCTGTCCTTTTCCTTTTATTTGTAATGCCTTGTTTTGCAATGCTCCCCTGGCTGCACTCAGTGTTGCACATTAAATTAAGGACTCCTTCAATGTAAACCATGCAATTAAAATGGCACTAAGAAGTTCATTATCGAGCATGTTACTTGGGGGAGAATAATTTGCAGAACAGCAGAACATAGGGAGAGAAAAATGTTCATTCTGCAGGAAAAACAACTTAAAGAACAGTCTTTCACCATTGAAGCCCTTTTCAACAGCTTTCTGCATTTCCTAATTTTTTACTTAATACTGGAATGAAATCAGTTCTGAATTTTGCATCTCTGGTTTCCAAAATTATCAAAACTGTGAAAAACAAGGTTTACTTTCTTAGAAAAATCTTAAAGTTTAATAAAAACAAAACAAACAAACAAACAAAAAAACAATTAGGAGGCAAATAAAGCAAAAGTTCTTGGCTGGGGTGCCTGGCATGCAACCATGAGACATCAATTTTAAAGAATTAAGGATTTTAAGAAAGTTAAGATTACAGTTGCTGAATTAGCTGAAATAGGTAGATAAGCTTTGTTTGCAGTTAACAGAGTCTGGATCTTAGACAAGCTATCCTGATCTAGTAACTCATTGCTTGTCAGCTTTATGTTTATGTACCTGTGCTCGTAATGAAAAACAAAGTGTGGTAAATAGATCTCAAGGACACATGATAGTTGCAGACTTCCCATTCTCGAAGGACCCATTGAACACAGGAAACTACAAGTTCTACCAAGGATTCATTTATCAAGTATGCATTGGAAGGGTAGAAAGGTCAGAATGAGGAAGACTCGTTTTACTTCCTCATCTTAAGTAACCCCTCCCCAGAACAGACCGCCGATTCATTTCAGAGAACAAACTATGCATGCTTAATAGCCTTTTTGTTAATTAGCATAAGAAGTGGAGAAGAGGAAGAGAGAGGAGTATGAATATGCATTTGTATTGTGTGTATTCAACACTTTTGTAAATAAAAGCTTTATAATTACCTGTGATCTTTGCAGTGCACATTAGGGAGCTATCCCACGGGCTGCCTGGCGTCTGCAGTAAGCATACACTTTCTAACTTAAACTGTTAGAGAGTTTTTGTCCGTCATAATTGGATATTAGATCAATATTCATATTTTAATAATGCAACCAGAGAGCACACCTTAACCCTTTAGAACCCTTGTTTAAAAGGATCAGTATGTTACATATTCAATAGACCTAATGCATTGTTCAAACATTCCTTTGAGTTCAGATGTTCCCTTGGTTTTGGTCCCCCCAACCTGTCCCATTTCACTAAATTAACATTTTATTACTCCTTGTAGATAAAATTCTTGTTGTCGCCTTTTAGTTGTCCTATGTCTCATTCTTCTTGATACCAGGAGATCAATAAGTTCCTTCTCATAGCTTTGGTTCATCACCATCTTCATCTAGTTAGTTAAGGAATGTGGGAAGATCCCCTCTACCTTATGGTCTGGCTGGATTGGATGTTACAAAAACAGTCTTTTAACACTGTGTTACAACCCAAGAAATATACATATTCATCACATCACTATTTTAAACCCTGTTAAAAGAAACTAGAGAGAGAGAAAAAACCCAACTTCCCACATTATGCAAATAACATTCGTTTCAATATTTGCAAAAAGCCAACTTTATAATATGTATTTATAACAGAAGTATCTCATGTGGTTCAAACACTGGTTTGCTGGTGGTACAAACACTGAGAGTCAGCATTCACCGACCCCCATCACTCTGCCCCACAGGCTTAGCAGCTGCTTTCCAAGGTTACTGGAGGAAGCAGGAGATGGGAAATGGAAAAAAATGTAGTGGAGATGTACTTCAGCCTCTGTGTGTGTGTGTGTGGAGGCTGCCTTTCACTGGCAGAACTGTGCAAGAGCTGCTGCCACAGCAGACTCGACCACTGGTGTCTTCCCCACTGTAGCTGCTCCTATGGTGTCTGGGATCCATGGTTTTCTGTTAGGCCTGCAAATTCAGCCAGTTCCATCAACAGGTGGGCAGGCACCATGCTGAGGAGGATTCAGTAAGGCTTAAGAGGGTGTGATAAATTGGGTCAGTTCTTGGAACTCAATTCTGCAAACACCGTTTTTGATGCGGCATTTATCCATGCAAACTCATGGATTTCATTAAGTGGATTTTTTAACTGAATAAAGGATTGAGCACAGTTTTCAGCCTCTGCCATCTATAAACTACTGAAGTAGACTAAAAATTAAAGTGACAGTTTTACCTGGCTCTGGATTAGGGTGGAGAAGGGAAGCAGGATGGCAAGCACAGGAGGCGAAAAAGTTTTTTGCCACACTGCAGGAGAGGAAACGCAGAGCACCCAGCTCCTGCAGCGGGGCAGCACCGGCGCCGTCCCAGCCTTCCCTCCCGGCCGCCTCCCCTCCCCCCACCCCCCACCGCCAGGGCATGAGATGTATAGAAATGCAAATGCACCGCACAGGCTGGGGAAGGTGGCAATGGCTTATCAAAATGGGACATCAGGCCCCCAAACAAATGGAAATAGAATACACAAAACCCGGCTCCACAACCCAGGACACTGGTAAAAAAAAAAACAACCTGGAAAATTAGTGCAGATGTCTTAATCAGCCCATTTGTGACTCTTCCTCCTTGAGATGAAGAGAGTTCCTTGACAAGAAGCTGTGATGCTCGAACAGCGGAATGGTTCTCCTGAGAGATGTCAGCGAAGTATGGTTCATTGTTGCAAGCCGCAGTAGTTAGGAATCCAAGGCTTATGAAGGAAAGATGACTCCAGAAATAATTATTCTACTTGAAAGTAAAATATGTGTTATCTTGTTAAAACAAACAAAAAATTATAAAATTATAAAATTATAAAACAGTTAAATGAATTTTAACTGTTCAAATTACAAATCATTTTTGCTGTGGCTGTGGTTGACTAAGGACACAGATAATGCAGAGATTACAAATAAAGATGATCCCTCTTTATTAAGGCAGCCACTATGAAAGAAATTAGCCCCAGGCTATGCACTCCCGAGTTGTGCTGTTACACTGTTTTTCTGTAAAATTAAAGTTGCACTGTTACTTGCCTGTTTTAAACTGTTCATGTTGAATCTGTACCCTAAATTTCTGCTCGTTATGTCCAAGTTCTGTACCCTTTCTCCCTAAATCCTGGGCTTTCCCCTCTCCATTGAAAGCCCGCACGCCGCTGTCTAGTAGTCCCTCCCTGCTGCTTCCTGCCTCGGCCGTCGAGCTGTGGGCTCCGCCCAATATGGAGATGAAAGGAACTCCCATCGTGCCTGGCTGCGACCGGGAGTCCAGTTAGAGCTAAAAAAAACCCCTGGGACAGCGAGCCGACACAGAAACTGGACCTAAGAAAGACAAAACTGTGCGAGGCACACGCCCAGCTAGCTGCAAGCGGCAGGCATTCTTTTGTTACTTTGTCGCCATGGCCTGAAAGAAACTGGAGAAAGGTAACGCCCCTGGACCACACGAGCCAAAGGGATTCTATTGGAACCCCCGTGAGGACGGAATCCCGACTCTGCAGCAGCACCAGCGGCAGCAGATTCGACCTGCACCTCCTCCTCCGTGGTGTCTTCAGGGAGCAGCGGCGGCGTGCGCAGCCCCTCGAGCCCCTACCCAGAGCTGATTTCTAATAAAGGCTTTTTCAAAGGAGCTGGTCTCCTGGCCCATTTATAACAAATTGGGGGCTCGCCGGGACGTGACCACGCCTGAAGAGGACCGAGGACGGGACGGCCGACCGCCCTTTGGATCTCAGGACAGCTGGTCACACCGGACCCAAGGAAGACAGCCTGGGATCGGACAGCACGGAGGAGCGCCGGTAAAGTATAGCCGGTGGCGGGAGTGGAGACGAGCGAGTGGTGTGTGAGTGAGACAAAGACCGGTAGTTCGGATCTTTGAAGCGAGTGTGGGCCTCCCAGTACCGCGTTTCCAGTCTCCCGCGAGGGACCTGGCCGGGAAAAGAGGGAAGCGAAAGGAGAACGGTGTGAAAGAGGCGTCTCCAGGGGCATAGGCGCCCCCCTCCGGGCGTGCGGAGGTAATTTAAAGGGTGAGTGGCACGTCACAGGGTGTGTGTAGGATAGGCCCGCCCCATTCTAGAATCTACGGAGGCAGGCTGCTCAGGCTGATCCAAGCGTGCGGAAAGCCTGGAGCCGTGGGTGTAGCACGCACCGCACTGGCTGAGGTTACGGCCCGGGGTATCCACGAGTTGGGATACTGGCTGGGGTAGCTAACAGGGTGTGGGAGTGAGAGAGGGTACTGGCCGAGTTACGGCCCGGGGTGTCCAGGCGAGGAAGGGGTGCTGGCTGACAGACAGGGCACTCTGAGCACTGGCAGAAGTGGTGGCCAGACCCTGAGAGTGGGTAACTGCAACCACTACTGGCTTGGGACACTGGCTGGGGTAACTACCGGGGTACAGGAGTGGGCGCACTGGTTGGGGGTACCTAGAAGTGAGAGGTATGCGTTCCAGGTGCGGAGAGCCTACAGGGCCGGGGGTCTTTTGAGTATACCGCCTGGGTGTAGGATGAATGAAAGTTAGGGAAGTCCCAAGGTGCGAGGGATTTAACGATAGGGGGAGTGAGTGAGTCGCACACTGTATGTCCGAGTCCTGGCTGTAGGTGGTGACTGGAACTCTGGGCCCAGGTTGACCGGCCACTTATGGAAACTCGATAGATATACAGGAGAGGAAGAGGGGTGCTGGCTGGGGTAGTGACTGAATCTCTAAGGGCGAGATATCAGGCTACCGACAGGGCACTCTGAGCACTGGCAGGAGTGGCCAGACCCCGAGGGCGGGTAACTGGGGCCACTAACGGGTGTTCGTGGAGTGAGTGAGAAAGGGGTGCTGGCTGGGGTAGTGGCTGAATCTCTAAGGGCGAGATATCAGGCTACCGACAGAGCACTCTGAGCACTGGCAGGAGTGGTGCCACTGGGGCCACTGACGAGTGTTCGTAGAGTGAGTGAAGATTACCTAGTGAGAATGGGAGGATATATAAATAAGCAAAAACCACCTGAGGAGGAAAAGGGGAAGATAAAGAACATTCCCCCAGATAGTCCATTAGGACAAATGTTGGAACTATGGGATACTGAAGAGGCCACTAAAAATTTGAGCAAGGTTAAAATGATCCATTATTGTATTGAGGTTTGGCCCACTTTGAATTTGCCTGGAGGAGGGCCGTGGTGTGGAACTAAGGACCCCTGGATGTGCTCGCAATTAAACCAGTATCTGAAATCCCGAGGGGACTC
Organism: Phylloscopus trochilus trochilus; assembly: GCA_016584745.2. Lineage (NCBI taxonomy): Eukaryota > Metazoa > Chordata > Aves > Passeriformes > Phylloscopidae > Phylloscopus > Phylloscopus trochilus. The sequence goes on along the minus strand of WQNJ02000015.1, from coordinate 14,038,881 downwards.
AGATACTGAGCAGATCCTTTATGCTGCCTGCTGGCAGAGACACAGAACTGAAAGTGAAACAGTTAAGATTTGCAAGCTACAAGAGGGAAAGAGGAAAAATGAAAAAGAGAAAAAGGAGGAAAGCAGTCACCATTGGGACCCTCTTGATTATTTGCCCCCTCCTCCTGTTTACCCTGGGATACCCCAAACTGTCCCTGCTAACCCTCCAGCTTTACCTGCGAACCCCTCCCCATCTCTCCAAACCATGATCCCTATTCCTTCTTCAGCTTGCTCCCCAACCGGATTAACCCCTACAGCTCCACCCTCTCTACCACCTCAGTCTGACCCGACTGTCTTGAGTACTAACCCCTTCTACTCTTCAACTCTATCCTCGACCTCTCCTAGCACTGGCCGAGGCCACTCCCCCTCACCATCTACTGTCCCTGCACCCCCAAACAACTGGGAGCTGGACTTGCCAGCCAATACTACTGATTTTGTGGAAACCCCAAAAGGACCCTACTGTGGCACCAGGTCAAGAACAAAGCTCTTCCCCCTAAGGGAAGTCCCGATGGGTGGGGCAGCGGGGGGGGTAGGGTTTGTAAATGCACCTCTGACAGCTTCAGAAGTTAGGGGCTTTAAGAAAGAACTGGGGAATCTGGTTGAAGACCCTGTGGGGATTGCTAAGCAAATAGATAAGTTCCTGGGCCCAAACATTTATATGTGGAGTGAGTTAAACTCCATACTAAATATACTTTTTAATCCAGAAGAATTTAGACTGATTAGAATGGCTGGCATACGGGCTTGGGAAAGGGAAAATCGGATGGGACTCCCAGGAGACCAGAAGTTGCCAGTGGCTGATCCCGGGTGGAACCCAAACAGGGAGGAAGGTAGACGAAATATGGAAGATTACAGAAACTTGATGATAAAAGGCATCAAGGAATCAGTCCCCCGGAGTAGTAACACAAAACTGGCCTTTGATGGAGCCCAGGAAAAAGATGAGACCCCAGCAGCCTGGTTAAACAGACTGAGAAAGAACTTCCAGCAGTATTCTAACTTGGATCCAGATAGCCCAGAGGGACAAGTGCTTTTAAAATTACAGTTTGTTACCAAATCCTGGCCAGATATAAGGAGGAAACTAGAAAAAGTGGAAGACTGGCAGGACAAGGGAATAAATGACTTGTTAAGAGAAGCTTTAAAGGTTTATCTGAGGAGAGAAGATGAGAAAGCAAAGACAAAGGCTAGGATTATGGTAGCTGTGGCCAAAGAAAGTGTAAGGGATAATAGAGACTCACAAGGGAGGGGAAATGCAAAGCCTCCATCAGGGAGAGGCAGAGGAAAACTTTTGTCGCCTTGGGGTACCCCTCCGAGGCCAGGGGAAACCCGAATATGCCACTATTGTGGTGAAGTGGGCCACATAAGGAGATATTGCAAAAAGGTATCCTTTGACAACGCTATTTTGAAGGAGCAAGAGGCATTGGAGAAGTTGTTAAAGGGGGAGGATAATGAAGATTAGGGGTGTCATGGGCTCTATGTATTAGGGGACCCAATGAAATACCAAGAAGAGCCCATGGTAAAGTTTGAAGTAGGTCCCCATCATGAGGAATTTGAGTTTCTTGTGGACACCGGTGCGGACAAATCCAGCATTAATCAGCTTCCAATTGGGACTACAGTTGGAGAACTGACATGTGATATTTTAGGAGCAGAAGGGAAACCCTTCAAAGCTTCTGTCATAGAAAATGTAGAGATCAAAGGAAATTCAAGAAAATGTGTTACTAATCTCATATACTTGCCTAAGTTAGACAGTAATTTACTCGGAAGGGACTTACAAGTTCAGTTGGGGGTAGGGATTCTTCCTAAAGAGGGTAAAATGGTGGTCCAGATGATGAAAATGACTGTTGGAGACTTGAATGAAATAAATCCAGAGGTATGGGCTGAAGAGGGGAAGTATGGATACTTAAACATCCCACCTATTAGAGTAGAGATGCAGGAAGGGATACCCCCTATAAGAGTGAAACAATATCCTATTTCTGTGGAAGGTAGAAAAGGGCTGACACCAATTATAAATCATCTACTAACTGAAGGAGTATTAGAACCCTGTATGTCCCCCCATAACACCCCCATTTTGGCAGTGAAAAAGACAGAAAATAAATTTAGGCTTGTGCAAGACTTAAGAGAGGTAAACAAAAGGACAATTACAAGGTACCCAGTGGTACCAAACCCCTACACCCTTCTAAGTAGAATCCCTAGAGAACACAGCTGGTTCACTGTAGTAGACCTGAAAGATGCTTTTTGGGCCTGCCCCTTAGCTAAGGAAAGCCGAGATTGGTTTGCCTTTGAGTGGGAGTGCCCTGAAAGTCAGAGAAAGCAGCAGCTAAGATGGACCCGCCTTCCCCAAGGCTTTACTGAGAGCCCAAATCTATTTGGACAAGCTCTGGAAGAGCTGCTAAGGCAATTCATCCCTGGAGATAACGTACAAATCCTACAGTACGTAGATGACCTCCTAATATCAGGGGAGGAGCAAGATAAAGTAAGGGGAGCCAGCATTAAACTCCTGAATTTCCTAGGAGAAAAAGGCCTTAAAGTATCTAAAAGCAAATTACAGTTTGTAGAAGTACAGGTAACATATCTTGGACACCTCATTGGGGAAGGGTATAAGAAACTAAGCCCTGAGAGAATCTCAGGTATACTGTCCATCTCGGCTCCAACCACAAAAAGAGATGTAAGAAAGCTATTGGGACTATTTGGCTATTGTAAATTATGGATAGAAAAATACTCACAAAGTGTCAAATTTTTATATGAAAAACTAGTCCAACCTGAACCTGTAAAATGGACAGTTGAGAATGAAGAACAGTTAGAAAATTTAAAAGCCAAATTATCCTCAGCCCCAGTTCTTAGTCTCCCTGACCTTAAGAAGGGGTTTGACTTATTCATAAATGCAGAAGAGGGAATAGCCTATGGGGTGTTAACCCAAGAGTGGGGGGGACACAGAAAGCCTGTTGCATACCTTTCTAAGCTCCTGGACCCAGTCGCAAGAGGATGGCCAGCTTGTCTTCAAGCTGTGGCAGCCACAGCAGTCCTTGTAGAAGAAGCACAAAAGCTGACACTACAAGGAAAAATCATTGCACACACCCCCCATGATCTCAGAGCAGTGTTGAGTCAAAAAGCCCAACAATGGTTAACAGACTCAAGGATCCTAAAATATGAAGTGATTCTGACAAATGCTGAAAATCTAGAATTAATCACATCCAAAAGCTTAAATCCTGCACAATTCCTCTCAGGGGAGCCCATACCCACTCTGGAACATAATTGCTTGGAAGTCATGGACCTGCAAACAAAAGTAAGGGAGGACCTTGAGGATATACCCCTGCCATATGGGAGGGTGTTTTTCATTGATGGATCATCTAGAATGGTGGAAGGAAAGAGGATATCAGGCTATGCAATAGTCGAGGGTATCAACAAACAGAGTTTAAAGGTTTTAGAGAAAGAAAAATTGCCCTCGAGCTGGTCTGCTCAGTGCTGTGAGGTCTATGCTCTTAAAAGGGGATTAGACCTGTTAGAACAAGATCAAGGTACAATTTACACTGACTCACGGTATGCCTTTGGAATTGTGCACACATTTGGAAAAATTTGGGAAGAAAGAGGCTACCTAAATTCCAAGGGAAAAGATTTGATACATAAAGAACTAATTAAATTGGTATTAAAATCCCTCATGAAACCCAGGGAAATTGCAATAGTGCATGTCAAGGGACATCAAAAAGGGGATACCTTTGAAAGAAGAGGCAATCGAGCAGCTGACCAAGCTGCCAAGTTAGCAGCCCAAAACCCGGGGGAGCCAATAAAGATTTTGACTGTGACTGATTTGCCAGCTGACAAAGAAAAAGAACCAATATATGATGAACATGAGTTGAGAGAAATAAAGAGGTTAGGGCTGCACCAAGGGAAGCAAGGGGAATGGCTAACCCCAGATAAACGAAAGTTTTTAAATAAAGCCCTAGCTCGAAAAATGCTAACAGAAATACACAGTCTGACCCACTGGGGCACCCAAGGGTTATGTGATCATTTCTTAAGGGAATATTTATGTATTGGAGTATATAATCTGGCCAAAGCAGTTACTGAAGGGTGCCTTATATGCCAAAAGGTGAATCAGAAAGCAATGAGGAAGAATACCTCAGGAGGAAGGCAAATAGCATTAAGACCCTTTCAAAATATACAAATAGATTTTACTGAAATGCCTTCAGTACAAGGTTACAAGTATCTACTTGTTATAGTTGATCATTTAACCCATTGGGTGAAAGCTTTTCCTACAAAAAGGGAAACGGCACAAGTGGTAATAAATATTATTGGAACACATCATCCCCCGGTATGGGCTACTGAATAATATCGATTCAGACCGAGGTCCTCATTTTGTGGCCAAAATTCTACATGACGTCATTAACGCCTTAGGAATCAAGTGGCAGTTGCATACACCCTGGCATCCCCAGAGTTCAGGGAGAGTTGAGAGGATGAATAAAACCCTTAAAAATGTATTAACTAAATTGATAATCGAAACGGGAATGAATTGGCTCAAGTGTCTGCCCCTGGCCCTTCTGCGAATCCGGGTCCGACCTAGATCTGACATAGGGGCTTCACCATATGAGATGATGTTTGGACTCCCCTTCTTACTGACCCCCTATAGCACTGGGGATTATTTAGAAGGAGAGGCCGCTACCCAAGAATATGTAAAAACAATTGGAAAGACATTGGCAGATCTTAAAAGAAGAGGGTATCTTCCTCAAACCTCTCCCTTGGACACTGACATGCATCAAATAAAACCAGGAGACTGGGTTTTAATTAAGTCCTGGAATACCACCCCACTAACCCCTAAATTCAAAGGCCCGTTCCAAGTTCTGCTCACTACTCATACTGCAGTGCGAACCCAGGAAAAGGGCTGGACCCACATCACTAGAGTGAAAGGACCATTACCACCCCCGAGTGATCCCTCTGACTGCAACAAGGGGTCAGATCCCTCTGACCCTGCAACCCCAACAAGAGTTCCCTCTGAGTGGACTGCCACTCGAGATCCAGACACCCTCAAAGTAACTCTCAGGAAACAACCAAAAACCAGTTAAAGCCAATAAGGGACAATAACAGTTATTACAAGCTGTCCGTTACCATTGTTAAAAATCCACATTGTTATAAGAGGTTAAAAAGGTGTTAATATAAAAGTGTAAAATAATGGTTAAATCTGATGTTATAACTTGTTATAATGAGTCACAATGTGTTAATGCAAAAGTAATAAGTAACAGTAATTCTTAATTTAAAAATTAAATCTCTCATAGGGCACACCCAAAGGGAGCTAACTAAAACTAAGAAAAAGGTGGAAAGTGGGAATAAACAAGGGAGGACTCCACAAATCCAGCCTAAGAACTCCCCAACCCAAGAGGCAAGACCAGGTGAGACCAAAGAGAACCCTCAGAGCGAGATGGGGGCAGGTTCATACTGGACTCTTGGAGGGACTAATAGTAGTCCTACTGATATGATGAGGAGAAAGAACCCCCTGACCCAAGAGGCAAGGCCAGGTGAGACCAAAGGATCCACAAATAGAATGGTTCATACTGGACTCTTGGAGGGACTGATAGTAGTCCTATTGATAAGCAAGTTTACAGATGGGGCTTACTCCGAATGCTGTCATTCAGTTTGTGATGGGGAGAATCTACAATCCCTTATGAGAGTTCACACCCATGTGAATCCCACATGTTTTGACATGATCCAATTATCCACCTGTCAAAAAGAGAAAAAACAATATTGGATTGCAAAAAATGCTGCCACATTTAAGCAGTGCCTGACTGGGGAGTGCCCTATCAGAGAGTGGTTCTGTTTTAAAAAGTTAAGAAATACAGAGGGAGTAGCAGACCTGAGAAAAAGAAAATACCAAAAGGGGAGGAGGGGCAGCACACAAACATGGAAAAGTAAAATACAGACACCAAAAAGAATAGTGAAAACATATAAGCCAGCAACTTGGACACAAGATAAATCATGGAGGTGCCGAATTCCAATTTACATGTTGAATAAAATTATCAGGTTATCAAACAAAACAGCCCTTGCCCTTGATCATATCAGTAACCAATTGGCACAGACAAGAGCAGTAGTTTATCAAATCAAACTAGCAGTCGATTATGAAAGTAAGGTAATAAAAAATATTTCCAAAGAAATACAAAAAATTGCATATGTAAGTACCCAAGAATGGAAGCCCTTAATTAATCTAGACTGGTGGGACAACTTCTGGTCCTTTGAAGGGACCTGGTGGGAAAAAGTAGTGTTCATTGCAATAAGTGCCTTTGTCAGTCTCCTACTTCTCCCCTGCATACTTCCCTGTCTAATTCGAACTGTAGCCACTACTGTTCCAGCTAGTCTCCAAATCCCTAAAGTAAAGATTCAGAAACCTACAAATACAATTAGATTACAACCCCAAGAAGAACTGAGCACAGCAAAAAGAATTTATGACCAATACCAAAAATTAAAACAGATTTATTCCCTTGAATCAGACATGGCCAATTGATGCGGGCTAAAGCCCGATCAAAGAAATAGAGGGGGGATTGAAAGAAATTAGCCCCAGGCTATGCACTCCCGAGTTGTGCTGTTACACTGTTTTTCTGTAAAATTAAAGTTGCACTGTTACTTGCCTGTTTTAAACTGTTCATGTTGAATCTGTACCCTAAATTTCTGCTCGTTATGTCCAAGTTCTGTACCCTTTCTCCCTAAATCCTGGGCTTTCCCCTCTCCATTGAAAGCCCGCACGCCGCTGTCTAGTAGTCCCTCCCTGCTGCTTCCTGCCTCGGCCGTCGAGCTGTGGGCTCCGCCCAATATGGAGATGAAAGGAACTCCCATCGTGCCTGGCTGCGACCGGGAGTCCAGTTAGAGCTAAAAAAAAACCCCTGGGACAGCGAGCCGACACAGAAACTGGACCTAAGAAAGACAAAACTGTGCGAGGCACACGCCCAGCTAGCTGCAAGCGGCAGGCATTCTTTTGTTACTTTGTCGCCATGGCCTGAAAGAAACTGGAGAAAGGTAACGCCCCTGGACCACACGAGCCAAAGGGATTCTATTGGAACCCCCGTGAGGACGGAATCCCGACTCTGCAGCAGCACCAGCGGCAGCAGATTCGACCTGCACCTCCTCCTCCGTGGTGTCTTCAGGGAGCAGCGGCGGCGTGCGCAGCCCCTCGAGCCCCTACCCAGAGCTGATTTCTAATAAAGGCTTTTTCAAAGGAGCTGGTCTCCTGGCCCATTTATAACACACTACAGTGGAAAAATGATAAAGTTTTTGCCCCTACTGAAGTAGGTCTCTGGCACCCGAAGGTTTTCTGATTTTTTAAATGTAAGTGAGTTGTTTAATGAGATGTTTCACCTCTGCACACCTATGTCCTTCCTTGATTTTAATTAACATCTAAGATTGACATTCAAGGGAAAACTATTTATTTTATTAGTGTGTGCTCAACATCCCCTTCCCCCCCCCCCCAAAAAAAAAAAAAATGCCTGCTTGTTAGGCACAGATTGCTCTAGGAAAAGCTGAGTACTTGTGTAGCTTTGTTTTGGCCTGGGAAAGCACAGGAGAGTAGTGAAGTGATGGCCTCACTCATGTTCATGACAAGGCCTTCAATATTCCTGCTACTACTGGCTCAGCACCCAGGAGACTAACCATCATCTAAATTTGAAAAGCCATGGGAGCTCAGAATCAGCAGCATTTCCCTGGCAGCTGTGTCACCTTGCAGTGCTCATGGTATTTTTCATGAGACTCAGCACTGAAAGAATACCCGAAGCTAACAGTTTGGACAGCTAAATAAGTTTGGAGGTGCAGATGTTCACACCAATTTTCATTATAAATTTTCTTGTGCTAAGCAGAATGGGGGTTTTATGTTAACTAAATGGATATGCAAGGTCTTGCACCTGCCTCAGGGTAATGCCAGGCACAAACACAGGCAGGGCAGAGAATGGGTAGAGAGCAACCCTTAGGAGAATGACTTGAGATGTTGGCAGATGAGAAGCTCAAGATGAGCTGGCAATGAGCTCAGACAGCACAGAAAGCCAAAAAAGGCCCTGAAGCAGAAAAAGTGTGGGCAGCAGGTTGAGGCATGTGATTCCACACCTCCAGTCAGGTGAGACTCTACCTGCAGTGCTGCATCCAGCTCTGGGGTCCCACTATAGAGGGATGTGGACCTGTTGGAAGAAGTCCAGAGAAGGCCACAAAGATGATCTGAGGCTGGAACACCTCTGCCATGGAGACAAGCTGAAAGAGCTGGGGTTGTTCAGCCTGGAGAATAGAAGGTCCTGGGGAGATCTTTGAGTCCGTTCCAGTCTGTAAAGGTACTCCAAGAGAGATGGAGAGAGACTTCTGACAAAGGGCCAGGAGTGACAGGACAAGGGAAAATTGCTTCAGACTGACAGGGGGCAGGTTTAGATTAAGCGTTGAGAAGAAATTCTTCCCTGTGTGGGGTGAGACCCAGACACAGGCTGCCCAGAGAAGCTGTGGCTGCTTCATCTTTGAAATGTTCGAGGCCAGCATGGATGAGCCTTTGTATGAGTGGGTCTAGTGAGTGACATCCCTGCCCATGGCAGGGGTCCTGGAACTAGACACCCTTTAAATGTCCCTTCCTACCCAAACCATTCTGTGATTCTATGATTTTATGCAATGTGATACTCTGGTTACTTTTCCCATTGATTTTAATAGCTGATAGCTGTGACACTGAAGCAGAAATAAACATTTGAAATATTTCCTAGTTCTGGTATAGAGTATTATTCTATTTAAAAAGTGCTAATACTTTAAATTAAACAATAAAAATACTAAATGTGGTTTTGGCATTTAGCCAAACACTCTCCCCATAACTCAATACAGCAAAACAGAAACAAGAAAGAACCCAAAATTTCCCTCCAGCTAAAGAAAATAAATCTTGACAGATCTTGATGTCTTGTCTTTTGAAGTTTAAATGGGACAAAACCAGAGCTGTTCTAAATTCCCTTCCTGAGATAATAGATAAACGATGAAACACATGGCCACTGCCCCTTGTTTAGGGCAGCAGTTTTAATCTCCCTCAGTGGTGATGGGCTGTCCTGTTACGGCAGCTGTGATATATTTACCCTCTCCTTACCTGTATAAGGCAGTTTGTCAGAAAGCTCCGAGCCCCCCCCCATCCCTGGCTCTGCAGGACTCACCCCAGAACAGGTGTGGCTTGGTCCACTGAGTCTTAGATTTGCTTGACAGCCTGTGTCCAAAGGGTTCTCATATCAGCAGATTCAGCTGGAGACACAGGTTTACAGTCTTTGGCTTTGTGGAATGCACAATAACAAAGGAACAAAGTACCTATAAAGACACTTTATGGGGTTTTATGTGTATTCTGTCCAGAAGTGAGTGTTCTCCAGACTAATGTACCCTGCAGGCATTCCTGTAGGGAGTGTGGGTATGTGTATATGTGTGTTCCATTCAGAAGCTGCCTGCAACTTCACGAGACTAGTTGGCCCAGTCTCCAACAGCATTTTAGGCACTTTTGCAGGCTGATGTGCTCCAAAACCAAACTCTCAGCTCTCCCACCTCTGGAATGCATTAATTATGCGAATGCACAAGCAGTTCCCCCTGCAATTCCTACCTGCTGTTCTAGTCTTAATACAAACTACATTGCCCATCAGAGATGGTGGGAGAAAGGAGGAAGGAATGTATATCTTTTGTCACTGTCACACCCCTCCAAGTCCCTTTCTATAGAAGTTGCAGGTGGGAAGAATATCAGTTTATTTAGACAGAATTGTTCCAGCTGAATTTAAAAACAAAAAAATAATAATTAAAAAAAAGGCAACTTCACATTGATAAACTCCTAGCATTTAGTTTTAAACACCTGGATTACATGCTCTGCAATGTCATATCTGTACCTCAGGAGCGCTATAAACATTAGTTAAGAATTAATACTGCTAAAAAAAATCACTGTCAAGATCTTTCACATATCACCTATCTCCAAGTTTTAACGGAAGGCAAGCTGCCCAACAACGAGCAGAACTCCAGCCTTTATTTCAAAAGAGAGGAACTGAGTTTCCAAAACAAGCTTCCTTCACTCCTTGTAAGCTATTTTCTAGCACAGTAGCATTTGACAGCTTGCACATCTGAGCTGACTACAGTTTATCCCATCCTGCTGAGTGTGGGGCATGTGTGATGTTTACTGCTGAGATGGCATCTTGCCATGACCTAGGAACGCATTCTAGTTACAGGATTGTTTTATTTAGGATTAAGGGGAGTCATGGTACATGGTTATGCATAAAATGCAAATTAGGCAAGGTTTCTAAGTAGACAAAGCCAGGAAGCAGGGAATGGTAAATTGTGAATGAGATATCTGGGATATCCTGTCTTTATTTCAGAGCTTGATAATCCAGTTTCCAACAAAAAAACTATAGGTCTTAGAATTAAGGGTATTTCAGCATGTGCAAATCAGCAGTGCAGCAAAGCTGCTGTCTTCTGTGGTGATCCCTGAACCACCCACAAACAACAATTCATTGCCTTGCAAAATGTGCAGCTCCTAGACTGCCTCAGTTACCCATGCTGCCCCTTTGGGAAGTCCCCTTAAGAGACTTTCTTGTAGCTCAGAGTGAGCAAAAATGCTTCAACCCATGAGCATTTGCAGTTCTATGTTAATGTTTCATACCCTATTGGTTATTCCCCTTGTTCCTGGTTTTTACCCCTCCATTGGTTCCTTTTTGGATCTTTTCCCTGATTGGTCCCTTTCCCAATTCCTTTTCCCATTGGTTATTGAAATGGTTATGAAACCTTGCCCCTGGCTACCCGATATAGTCCTTCTCTCCTGGGGTTATCTGTCTCTTTCCCCTTTGGACTTTGTGGAATGAAGAAGCTCTTGAGTTTGGAAAGACCTTGTCTCACTTTTACTCCTGTGTCACCCTGTGGCAAGCACGGCTCTGCTGCTCAGGCAGCTTCACAAAAGAGCTGATCACTCTACGCCTGTGCCCCCACCAATCCAGCTGTCTTTTCAAAGATGCTGAGGAAGGTCGTGGCACCTTCACCACGGAACCAGACCAGGACAGCCTCCCCCTTGCCTCATGCCACTTTCAAATAAGCAGTTGCCTATGGGCAACCTCTGCCTTGTTGACCCTGTGTTCCTGTTCCTTCTAGGTGGCTGAGGAATGGCCAACTCTTGTGACCAACTCTTCCTTTTCAGGTGGATACCAGCCCTTGTCCAGCACACTGGCTGCAATGCAGCCATCAGCAGGGAGACAGACCTCCAGCGACCCAGCCATCTATATGGGGCCAAACCTGCTGAGCTCAGCCAGCAGGATAAGGCCTCCTATTGAAAGCCATGATGGAGTTGATGGAGAAGGTGTGTCTAAACCAACCACTGCAGCCTTCCTGTCCCGCTAGAGTCTGGGTGCCCTGGCAGCCTCTTTTCTCCAACAAATGCTGATGGGGAAGCTGCTGGAAGAGCTGCTCTACATCCACAGCCTTCTGTATAGTGGGCTGCTTCACAACATTTCAGGCATGTGGGCTGAGACCAAGATTTTGATGTGTGCAGGTGAAGGTGCTGGTGGAGTTTGTGCTTGAGAACTATGCAGGGAGGTGATGGCTGGCCTCTCCTGTCCATCAGCTGAGGAGACCCCCGTTGCCAGTGACAGGTACAATGAGGAACTAGAATGTTGTCACAGATTGAGGCTTGGGATTCCAGAAACCTCAAAGTCAAGAAGACAATAGGGAAAGGGCTCTGGGTGGGTTTTGCTTCAGGTGCTCTTGACTTCCAAGAAGACAGTGCTGCACACACTTGTGTGTTGTAGACAAGCACTTGCAAGAGTAAAGCAGAACAGCAAAACAGATGGGATTACAGGCAAAAGCCTAGATGGATGCATTGTCCTCTCTGCCAGACATCCTCAAAAAAGATGGGGGAGACACAGGGGTGGAATCCAAAAGGCAGGTGTATGCCAGTTCCACAAATACTGGAATAAGGTGTCTTGGGTAGTGAGGTACTTTCTGCTGTGCCTCATGAAAGCCCGTCTCTTGTGTTTATGGGATTCCTCCTGTCACTGCAATACTACATTGTAACCCAAAATGGGGGTCCTTTTCTCGAATGTATTAGGAATGTGTTTAATCAAATTCCAAAATTTTCTCTGGAAAAACAGAGAAAGCATAGCTGCCAACTTCAGAGGGTTTTTCCTCAGCTCCTCCTTCATCACAGCTTCATCCAGTCTGTTTTGGGGTGGGTGGACTGTGCAAGATGTGAATGATGAAAACCAGCATCTTCTCTGCAGAAGTGAGGTGGTGATTTGGCAATTGGTCGCTTGCACCTCCAGGCTGTCTTCTGCCAAGTGTTAATGCCAACTGCCTGGTTTAGACACCTCCATTTTTGCTTCCAAACACCCCTGAGAATGTGACAGAATCCATGTGCGGGTGGCAGATGAGCCATTCAGAGGAAAGCAGATAAATGGAGCTCTCTTTGGTTAAAAACAAGAACTGACTGCAGTGAATACTGTCCCTGCCTAATCGCACTGTGGGGTGGACAGGTTTGCAGGGTCCCTCCAGGAAAAATAAAATAAAATAAAATAAATTTGGAGGCCAGGGAAAAAGAGATGGAATACCGGCCAGGAAAAGAGGAAGAGAGAAGAAGGGGAAAAAAAAATGCAGGAGGATTCAGCAGGTCAAGAAGTCCAGGTGTATCCTAGGCTCTGCTGCCCCTCTTTCCCAATTCTAAATGCTGCTCTAAGTCAGAATGACATGGAACTGTGTCAGAGTGTGTTAGGTTGGATATCAGGAGAAGGTTTTTCATCCAGGTTGAGCACCGGAACAAGCTCTCCAGGGAAGTGATCATGGCATCAAGCCTGACAGAGTTCAAGAAGTCCTTGGACATGGTGGGATTAATGAAGCTTTGCTGTGCAGGGCAGGAGCTGGACTTTAGAATCCTGATGGGTCCCTTCCAACTCAGGATATTTTACAATTCTAATTTGGCCCAAATTGCTGGCAAGGTCCAGTGAAGAACAGCACTGTGCAGAGTGTGGAAAGAACTCTGTGGCCCTCCACCCTGAGTCCTGGTTTGTGGTTGCAGGGGCATGCACTCTGCACATGCACAGGGCTCTACAGGCATCACCCACAGGGAGAAAGTACCAGAACTGTCCCATCACCAAAGCCAGCACTAGTTCTCTTCTGGGCTATAGTGACCCTACCGTGGGTGAGCTCCTAACCACAAAGAGCATTGGCTTGGTGAGAAGCCAGGTCAGGACCCTAAACTTCAGCAGAGTGAACTTCAAGGTGTATGAAGAATTAGTGGATGAGATCTTCTGGGGTCTGCGCTTAGGAACAGAGGACCTGATGAGAGCTGACAACTCTTTAAAGATACTTTTCTTGGAGCAGAGCACCTTTCCAAGCTGATGTGTAAGGAACCAAGTAAGGCAGACAGGAAACCACCACACATAAGCAGGTATCTGCTCCTGAAACTGAGGAGTTAGAGGGACACACTGCCAGTGGGAGCAGGGACTGGTGGCCTGGGAAGAATATGGGATACTGTTTGGATATGTAAGGATGGGATCAGGAAAGCCAAGGCAAAAATGAAACAGGACTTGGAAAGGGTATGAAGAGTAAAAAAAAAAGGGATCCTATAAGGACACCAGTTGGAAAAAAGGCCAAGGACAGTGTACCCCTGATAAATGAGAAGAGAGAACTGGTGACAGCAGATATGGTCAGGGCTGAGGTACTCAGTGTGTTCTTTGCCTTCAATGGTGATCAGGTTTCCTGTGTCTCTTGGTTCCCTGAGGCTACAGGTGGGGGTTGGGGAAGTGAAATCAACCCCATTGCCAGTGAAGAGCAGGTTCAAGAGCACCTGATGGAACTAAATGGGCCTATGGGACCTGGTGAGAGGCATCCCAGCATCCTGAGGGATGATATTGTTGCCAGGACACTCTTGAGATAGTCATGAAGTCACAGCAGTCAGGCAAAGTCCCAGTGACTCTAAAAAGCATCATTCCCATTTTTAATCAGGGGACAGAGGAAAACCCAGGAGACTACTGACCAATATGGTGGCCCTCTCTGATGTAGTGACTGCAATGACTGACAAGGGAAGACTGATGGGTGTCATCTACCTAAACTTCTGCAAGACCTTTGACACGGTCCCAAACGACATTCTCATGTCCACATCAGTGAGACATTCAACTGAAGGTGGACTGCTTGATAGACAAGGAATTGGCTGAGTGGATGCAGACAGAGTTGTGGTCAATGGCGCAGTGTCCAGGTGAAGGCTGACAACAGGTGATGTTTCTCAGGGCTGTGCCTTGAGGCTGGTGCTCTTCACTGGTCTTACTGATGACACAGTGGGATTTAGTGGACCCTCAGCACTTGTGCAGATGACACCAAGCTAGTTGGTGCAGTTGGTGCAGAAGGATGGGATCCAAAGGCACCTGGACAAACTTGAGAAGTGGACCCCTGACAACCTCATGAGATTCCACAAGGCAGGTGCTGGTGCTGCATCTACACCAGGGCAATTTCAGATGTGAGCACAGATGTGACCTGGAGAAGAAATCCTTGGGAGAAGCCCTGTGGAGAAGGATGGATGCTGGTGTATGCTGGTGGATGAAAAGCTGGACATGAATAACCCATTTACAAAGACACCTTTGTTTATCACCTTTGTCATTTTATCAGAAGCTATTTCTCACATCACATAGAGAATTATGATGCAGCAAAGGCTCTAAGCAGCTGAACCCCTCTGAGAGAGGGCTACCTTTCTGGAGTAAGTAATATGAGGGTGCAGGATAATTCAAGAGGCTACAAGACTAAAATTCAGTGAATTTCTCAAAGCAGTAAGAACAATATTCAAATCCATGGAAAACATTCAGTTACCACACACCGTTCACCATTGTAAGTTTTTTGTAACAAAAGGTGGACACATGATTTTAGTAAGAAAAACTAAAAACTTATACATTACTGAAAAAATGTGTGGGCAGGCAAAGGGCCAAGCTTCTGCAGGAGCATGTTAAGTAGTTTGAGGCACTTCTCTCTGTACAATTCACGTGCTGGGTCACTCAGTCTTAAGTGCTTATCCGTGGGATCATAAGGTGGATTAAAATAGCTCAGAACTTTCAAAACATGCTGAGTGTATGCCACCCCTTCCCTGACCCCAAATAGCAGCAGCATCTCTGACCAGGGTGGTGCTTTCCTGAGTGCCATGTGGGAGAGGACACCCAGGCAGCAGAGATTAGTTGAAGGGGTTTGATCAGCATGTGTGGCCAGGCAGTCCTAGAAGGGATCTTTCCCTGCTCTCTACTGAGGATCACGTGCAACTTCCCCATTTTTTGTGTAGCTTGCTACGTGTCCGCCTCTCCCTGCAGCTCAGCCTCACCACAAGTCCAAGTCAACAAGCCTTGGGGTGGGGAACCAGGGTGGGCTGGTGTGGGGGGTGATGCTCCTGTGCATGACATAATGGTCTGTGTCCACCTTGTGACAATGGCTTCCCTTTCTAAAACAGCAGAAACAACATACTTCTTTTTGATCCTTTGACCTTCATTCTAATGCAATTTGTAACTTGTAACTTGTTAAACAACAACATGAGAATTGCAGGGTGCAACTCAGCACCTACTGTTGGGGATTTTCATCAGTGTGAGTGGGGTTTCTTCTTCTGCAGCATGTTGTGTTTTCAGCTGTTCACCTCTGAAGCAGGTTGGGGCATTTGGGCACCAGATGGGTACCCTCCTCATGGCACAGGACCTTGTTTCTTTCACTGCCAAAGGGAGCAATGGTTTCCAGCAGTTCTTGTGTGTGACACCTGCAGCAGCAGACCTGGTTCTTGTTTTCCCCATCTCACCCTCAAAGCATTAGCAGTTTTCCATAGCTTGATAGTTAGTTGCTTGCACAGCTCTGTTCTGCCACAAACTGGATCTAGTTTTAAATCTAAAAGTGACATTTTTCTTTCTCCTTCTCCTCTCATCAGATAATTTCCCACCCCCTTCATGTTTTTGTTTCACTATTTCACTGATGCCTTTTTCCTTGGTCCTAAAATTAAGTGCCAGACATAGTTAAGGGATAAAGGGTTTTTACTTCAGTATTTAGTTTGCTTTGGATTTTTATGGTGCAACTCTTTGCCAAGGTGGAATATACTGAAATGCATGCACATGTACATCTCATATACAATTTTATAAACCTTGCAAATTAGCATATCTAACAAAGATGCTCTAATGAGAGGTTTGAATGAATAGCATGATATCTCCTTATCCTGAAGTATTCCCCCTTCAATGGGCCTAATCCTAGTTTACAGGATGTAATCTGGAGGGTACCTTGGTTTCTCAAGATAGTCTGGGACTTTCTGGCCTCCAACTGGGCAGCCTTTAGGATCTTAGGTCTTCTGGCCTAACAGAATACCAGGACTATGCTAAGTTATCAGTCTTGAGGAATTACAAGTATGCATGCTAAGGAGACTGAGAATACATAAAAGGTATATATAAAAGAAAAGACAAAAAACATCAGGGCATCAGCACTGATACAGACTCTGATACACTAAGACTAGAAAAAAAGGTACCAAAAATAGATGATAATAAATGGAGGAGATTAGATAATTTTTTTGAGAACAGTCATCAGAAACTCTGGCAAGAAAAAAAATAATTGTATCTGGGGTCTGTGTATCATAGGAGGCCACAAATATATTCAAAACTCTTTTAGTAGGGCCTGGGTAATGCCAAAGCAGTGAGAGCACCTACCACTCCTGGTGAGATGACGCAGACTGTGACAGAAAATGATATCCAGGGAAGAGCTCAGTCTGTTAGGAAGCTGTTGGAGAGGCTCCAGTGAAGTCCAGCATGACTGGCATGTGGAGGAAGGGTGGTAAGTATGCCAATAAAGGGGGTTGTGTGGGCATAATAATCCTCTTGCACTTTCAAAAAGCCTTTGAGAAGCTTTTTGTAAAACTTATTAAACTTTGCAAAGAAAATAAGTTGCCACAAGATTGGATGAGACGCTGGTTTTGGAGTTGAAAGGTAGTATAAGAAGAGGAAGTGAGGGACAGGGCTTAGTGGTCACTCTCCAGGAAGGAGGAGATTTATGCAGTCGGGATAATTCAGGTCAGAAGGGACCTCTGGAAGTCATCTAACCCAGCCTCCTCTTCAAGCATGTCTAAAGGGCTAAGGTTGTGCAAGGACTTCTTCAGTGAAACTTGAATATGTTCAAGGACAGCCATTCCACAACAGATACAAAAGCCTTAGAATGTGAGTTTTTTTACTTGATGCCTCCACCTGAGAAGGTTAGAAAGCAATCAACACTGAAACCTGTTGGGCTGGAGAGACATTGGACTCTGGCTGTGAGTGCATGTGCCATCCCTGAAACAGACTTGAACATGCAGGGTGAGGTTGAACTTGGTGGTCCTTAAGGTCCTTTTCAACTCAAACCATTCTGTGATTCCGTGAGGAAGTTAAAAAATATTGCTTCCAAGTTTGAGCAACACTACATGATTTTTCTGGCATAGTTATGCTGAAAAATACTACTGGTCCTGAACACTGTCCCTCTATTTATTTCCCACACACAAATGGCTTTTGTTAGTGAGGATGTGGCAGATGGCTACAACAACCAAAAACCTCCTTTTTATTTGCTGGTGCTTTGTCTGAACAGGGCGTCTTTGCTGGCAGATGGTGACACAGCCATGTCTAGTCTGGACAAGCAACCAATAAAGCCAAATCTATCACAGGATATATATATATATATATATATATATATATATAATTAAATTTTTTTTTCAGTTTTAGGAGGAAACAGCTCTATACAGCAAAGTGTATTACTGTTATTTGGAATTATATTCTATCTTTGAAAAAAAGAACAAACCTGGAAATTTACCTCTCCTAGAACAGCCCATTTTCTCTTGCACCTGAAGCTGACTACACCAGCAGCAGCAGCAGCAGCAGCTTTGTGCAGTGTACAGAATCAGTTAATGAGAAGTTTTGGCAATAACTTTGACATCAAGCATATGAAATCTCCTCACTGTCCTGAAAATATAGGCTGGGTAATTCTTCATGGCTCAATAAAGTAAGGCTACATCTTCCACAAGGGAAAAATCCTCCTCCTTGACTTGCCTGCACTTACCTCCTTGCACTGGCAAATGTCATTCCCCCTTGTCAGTAATGACTGTGTGTTTGTTTTCAGTGCTTGATCTGAGGTACTCACCAGAAAGGTACAATGAAAATGGTTTAAAAAAAAAGCTTCAGCCAAACTACACAAGACCAAATATGCGATTACTTCCTGGACCCTGTCAAAGACTCCCTTTTCTGCAGTTTAGTCTTTGTCAGTAGTCATGGCAAACGCCTGCTGACTGAAAGGTCTGCTCATCACAGAGTATTCAACTTTCCGATTGCCAGAGAACAGTCAAGCAATCCTCTGTAATCTTCTCAGTTAAACGGTCTTTTACAGCTTTCCCTTGCAGTGCCCATGTAACTTGCAGAATGCATCTAAGGGTGCCAAGCAATTTCTTTATTTGTGGTATTTATTATCCTGCAAAGTGAACTAATTTCCTTTACTGTGTTGTTTGTTTATTTGAAATGTATTGCACAATCCCTGAGCAATGCAAGCAAAAATGGGGTTATGGACCTACTCTGACAGGAGAACAGACAGCATTCTCATCTCGTTTTAAAGCTTGCTTTTAAAATATTTTTCAGTCTTCTGGTTGCTGGAAAACAGTCATTAAAACAGTTCAGTGTATTTTACTATGTAAGTGCTGTTCATCAGCTGACATGAATTTCACATGCACCACCTGCACACTTTGCCAAAGCTGATATTTCTGTCAGTCCCAAGTAGTTTCCCAAATGGTTGAAGGAAGAAGGGAGAGGAAAACAATAGTGTTTTCTGTGACCCTCCATCTCAGTTGGTACTCCTACCCTTGGCACCCCTGGACAGGACTAGGTCTGCAGCAATGAATAAGCTATGTTAATTGGCGTTTGGGTTAATTGGGTCATTCCTCATTAGTACTGCCTTATTTACCAGTCTGGTTTTCTTGGTGTTACAACTATCTATTTGTGTGTCCACAGCTGCACATGTATGTGTGTTGTATTTATAATATGTATGCATGTAATTTTAACATATGCTTATATAAATCTGTGTATGGATATTTGTCTGTATATGCATGTGCACATTTATTTAAGTATTTAGCTGTTCATGCATTTAGCTATACCAGGTCAAGCTCATTAGTGATGTGAAGAACTTTTCTCCCATAGGTTTCCTCATTTTCAAGGGGTAGATCGCTACAAGTGCAAATTTAAGAATTCCAAGTGATCTTCTGTGACCTTTAAAAAGTACACGAATAGCTATGGTTGCAAAATTTTGAGTGCCCTGTTGAGTCACAACACCATCTCCGTGGATGGACACCACTGAGGCTTTGGATGTGGAGGGTGATACATCACAGTCAAAGGATCATCTGGGGAAAAAAACAGTGGTTTCCTCTGATACTTTTTAAAACTTACCTAAGAAACATGTATTCTAACTTTTTTTGCAGGAGCAAACAAAACCACAACCTCCACTTGTCATTTATCTTTTTGTTTTCTAGAGCAAAGCTAGATTGAAAAGCAGAAGCTAGAATGGGATAAAATGTGTGAAAACTAACAGGTTGGTAAATTATCTTTGTTTTGTTCTTTGGGTTTTTTGTTTTTCAGTAGTCCCTGTAGAGTTTATAATAAAAATAAAAATAAAAATAAAAATAAAAATAAAAATAAAAATAAAAATAAAAATAAAAATAAAAATAAAAATAAAAATAAAAATAAAAATAAAAATAATTAATTAGCATTTGTTAGCAGATAATAATATTACGCTTTATTAAAATGGTCTTGCTGATCAGTACTATATTGGTATAAAACTTTGGCAGTGACATCAGATGGCATCTCCTACATTTGCAAATAGTGGAATAGTAGTCTTCTCAAAGTATGGATTGTTGCAAGCAAAGCTCTATTCATTATTCTGTTGAGAATTATATCAAGTCCTGTTTTGAATGAGTTCTTGCCCTTGGGATTAACAGCAGCATGTGTTCACATTACAGAGAGAATTGAGTATCATGTATTATGTCTAAAATATTTTCACTCTGGTGTGTTTGTTTGTTTTTTTTTAGTGTATACAGTGGTATGTGACAGCAAATGGTATTTTTAGAATGGATTTGGTATATTTCCTGTGTAACCTCTCTAGCTGACCCTGAGTTGGGCACTGGGGCTAGGTGATCTTCGGAGGTCCCTTGCAACCTAAACCATTCTGTGAGTCTGTGATTTGTGTTTGTTTTACTATAATGCGAGATCATCCTTTTGGAAAATTGTGCTTTAAATATCACATGAACTCTAAAAAGCCTACACAGCATTTAGGAAATTATCAGCCTAATATTGAAAAGATAGATATTATTTGAATAGCAATAATAATAATAATAAAGTTTAAATACTTTAAAAGAGGATGTTCACACTGCTCTCTCCTTTGGCCGTGACAGTCCTAGGTCCCTCCTCTGGCGCAGACAAGCGGTGGCACCGGCCCCTGGTGTGGGGATGTTAGTCCTGTTCCTGCGGCACGGCAGCAGAAGCCGTGTGGGGTGGGACACAGCTCTGCTCCAGCGCCTTTCCCTAATCCTGTTCACCTGGCTGCACCTGCTCTCGGCACGTCACCTCGCTCTGCCCATCGCGTCTGCGGTGCTCGCTGACGTCAGGGTGCGATGGCCGTGACCGCCCAGCTGGGAGCTGCTTCGCCTTCACCGACAGCGACAGCGGCGGAGCAACGCGGCCACCACAGCCTGGGCTGCTGCTACTGCAGCTCATCCCGCTGCAGCACATCCCGCTGCAGCACATCCCGCTGCTGCTCATCCTGCTGCTGCTGATCCCGCCGCTGCTGCTCATCCTGCTGCTGCCGCCGCTGTTGTTATTGCGACTGCTGCAGATCCTGCGCGCAGCTCCGGCGTGCGGCTGCAGTCCGTCACCCAGAGCAGCCAACACTAAATCCAGCTGGCCACAGCAGAGGGAATGCGGCAAGAGTTCCCGAGGTCACCGCAGCGTGGCTGAGGTCGACACCAAGGAATAATAAATCCGCTGGGGATTTGCAATTCAAGCAGCCTTTCAAGGTTTCTTTTCTGCTCTGCTCCCACCCTGCTGTTGAATTTGAGATCATGTATGTGTTTTGCTGTCGATTACAGGAGGGTGTTAAAATCTAGGGAGGGAAGAGGATTCGGAAGGATTAATATGTTAGTTTTGATTTAAGGGGATTTTGTTTTCTTTCCCCTTATCCCTGCCCTAGTCTTTATTATTTTTATTTTAGGTCAGTTAATATTGTAGCTTTTGGAGATGAAAGAGATGGTTTTTCTGAGGACAGTCAGCAGCCCAGCCTGATCTGGAGCTATCTCGGGAGAAGTGCTCTCATTTCCCACATCAACAGCAGCTTGTCTGCCAGTCACGTTGGAAGCCAAGTTTTCACTGAGTATCAAGCCTGCATATTTGGAAACGTCAAACTGGTGGTACACGACTGTCCTGTTTGGGTAAGAGATCCATCTTAGTCTTTTTAACTGCACTTGACTGTGTGAGCTGTTTCAGTAAAATGAATTCATATCTTAATTTTAAATGAGTTTCATTGTTGTGGGATTTTATTAGTAGTTTTGGTTGGGGTTGTTTTTCTGCATAATAGTAAAAAGTTACAAAATGTTACCAGGGAAATGATGGGTAATTTCAAAGGCTACAAAAAGTTTCTCGTAAACAAGCCCCTACCAGCCTCCCCTGTAAGAACGTGGTTTTTTCAACTGTGTTGCTTAGAGGAAATTTTGTAAAAGATAATCCAGAGGTAAACAAGAATGTCTTCTTTGTAACACTGCATCATAAGCTCTCTCTATATTTGTCAACAATAAAAAGAAATTATATTTTTCTGTAAGAAAAAAGGCAGTAAGTTATCCAGCTGTGAAAAATGACAGATTAAAGTATCTGATCGTTTGCAAAATAGAATGTAGGGAATAGTTTTAGTCCTTCTACAAATTATCACATCTTAACATTATTACCTTTATCTGATGGTAAATAAAAATATTTTGGTACTGTTGCAAGTTGTCAGCGCTTTTGTTAGTAAGTGAGAAAACTTAGTTTTGAGTGTGAGCAGATAAATGATTATGTAAGAAATTATACTTATAATCTAAATTAACACATATTTAATGACTACTTAGTTGCCTTAAAAAACAACAACAACAACAACAAAAAAAAAAAAAAAAAAAAAAAAAACCCAAAAAACCAAACCCTCAGCTTACCAGCTTTTAGAAATTAAAACAATAATCAGTTTCAGCTCCATAAATTTATCCTTTGGGTGATTTTTGTACTCCTGTAAGGGAAACCTTTTGGAGAATCTGCAGGAACCAAAACAGTTCTATGAAATACATGATTAGAAGCTGACAATCATAAAACTAAACTAACCAATTTAGCTGGCCCTCTGTTCTTTATTTCTTTTTGCCAGCTGTGCTTACAGACACCAGTTCAGATGGACTGGGGAATCCTGTTTCTAATCTGTGAAGCTGCATGTGACCTGCATATGCAGTTTGCTGGAGTGGCCAGAGCGCAGCAAAGAGTAAAATCTCCTGAATATAAATGAAGTCTGTAGGACTTCAAAGGCTGTTTCAGAGGGATGGAGGATGGGAAGGCAAGTGGGGGTAGCTAAAGAAGGGGAAGGAAGGACACAGATTGGGGACAGTGTTTTTACATTACTTTAGTTGCATTTGGCCTTCTGCAAAACAAGGTTGTTCAGTTCTGGAGACCTTATAATTTCTGCTCTTCACGTTATTGTCTGAGTCATGGCATTTCTGAAGCCTCAGGTTTTTCTCCTTCTATCAGCTAAAGGTGGCAGGAGATATATTACTGTAATGTAACAAATGCTGAGAACAAATCAGCATTTTTCTCTCCATAGAAGACATCTCAGATAGCAGGACTGGACTCTGCAGGAGGTAATTTGCCATGCATGAAGCAGTGTCCTTGCTAGGGTAAGGCAGAACAGAACAATTTCCCACAGTCTGGGTGCTTGTGGTTTACTGTCAAGCCACAGTGGTTCCCTCAGGGCTGCTCCTTCGCTAACCTGGGGAAACAGTGCAGAACTATTAAAACCGATGTTGCGTCAAGTTGTATTCTGTGTGGAAAAGGATCCCTGTTTCATGTTACCAAAACAGAGGGGTGGTGGTATGGTGGGCCTTGAAGTATTTCAGCCTTTACCATCTGAGCACAAGGCAGCTTTGCATTTTGCCTGGGATTTGTACCTCATCTACATTAAACTCATAAGATTAAGGCAAGACAGTCCTAGACATGAACTTGGCAGCTGAGTACACTGATAGTTGTGAGTCTCAAAACTCAAGGGTCCTCAGCTGCTCTTTGTCTTCCACAGCCATCAGTTTGGAAAAGCCATGTTGATGTCGGTTTACTAAGTAGAGCTCCACAGTGAGTTGCGAGGGGGATCCTTTTGCATGGCAGATTGTGGTGCAGTTTAATTTTCTTGAGTTTCAGTGTGCTGCTGCACCTGTCTGTCAGCCTAGGACACTGCTCAGCCTTTTGGTCTGCAGGAGGATCAGCAGGTCAGGTGTCTTTGGGACATCATTCATGTTTACCAACATGCAAACGTGTATGTTGAGAGGAGTTCTCCTTCTCCTGGCAGTTGCAGGGTGCAGGATGGAAATGCTGACTTTGGGGACCTTATAATTCATGCAAATATCACAGGGCTGTAGAGATAGTAGTGTAACACCACACTTCTCAAAATCTGGGGGCAAAATGTCAGAGTTTCCAAGGACAGGTTGCTCTTTATGTGCCACTGTCTGCATGTACCACTATGGCTTGCTGTGTGTGGCACTGCTCTGGGAGAGCTGTGTGCTGTATACAGGGGACAGATGCACCAACATCCTTATAAATCATGTTGCTTCAAAATGTTTTCTCCAAAAATGCAAATCTGGGATAACA
Source organism: Phylloscopus trochilus trochilus (assembly GCA_016584745.2). NCBI lineage: Eukaryota > Metazoa > Chordata > Aves > Passeriformes > Phylloscopidae > Phylloscopus > Phylloscopus trochilus. The sequence goes on along the minus strand of WQNJ02000015.1, from coordinate 14,015,002 downwards.
CATAAAGACATAAAGAACTAGGGAAAACACATGTGCTAACATTTCTGCTAAATATTGTGATTTAATAGCTGATCACTTGCTAATGCATTCTTAAGCTGCTCTATAATAAGGCATATTGAATAAGAATGACCCAGTTTTTCTAATTTTGGAGGGGTAAATCTCTGTATGGAGCTAGTAACTCATAAGGAGTAATTTGCAAGATGAATTTTAAGATTTGGAAAAAAACTGCTTTAATTAATACTGTGTTAGATTTGATAGTCTTCAGGACTTAGATGCTGTTTTATTTACTTGCATGTATTTTGGAATTCCACTGTACTCTGAAATTTTTTGTGCTTCTGCAGAAAAAATGCAGGCAGAATTTTTAATATCTAATGGCAAGAGAATCTTCCTCAAGTCCAGAATTAAGAATAGCATATAAACTATAATTCATATTTTGATTCATTTAGTTACAGTGCTGAAAAGTGGCAAAATAAAAAGTCTTTTGCAAGTGTTTCCTACTTGAAGTAACTCTTGTTCTCCCCTCTCTTACTTGGGGCAATACGCTAAGGATATGACAGTGCTTCTGCCCCAGCCTGGGGGCCTTGCTGCCTTTTTTAACTTTTTCTACTAAGAGCCACCTGGTTTTGGTTGTTTGTTTTGTTTTGCTTTTGTGGATTTTGTTTGGTTTGTTCAGGTTTATTTTTCCCCATGGGAAACAATACCCCCAGAATTTTTTTTATTTCCACTATTTTATAAAAAAAATGCTGATTTTCTGGAGAATTACTGACATCGTCAAGTACAGAAATGGTGCAAAAGGAGAAAATAGAGCAGCTGGGTTTTGGAGATCGCCTTGTGCAGGATTAGATACTTGCAGAGGGGTGGGTGCTCTGCTGTGTCTGCTCAGGGCCTTGCACAGAGCTGCAGACCACCACTAGTACACAAATATATTAACTGAACTTAAATATGTTAACTACAATTTTGAGAAGGTGTTCAGTGAATTATTTTCTAATTCTTAGAACAGTCTCATTCACTGAGTCTTTTTGTATTTTTCTTTGCTGTTTACTGCACCAAGAGAAGTAGTCCCTTGAACACTGTGAGCTTTCTTATGCCAACGGTATCATCACAGTATAGTTCTCTGGCTTTTTTCTGTTTATCAGAAAATTATTTTCTGTTTATCTTGTGCTCCTTGTGCTGCCAAGGCTGGCCAGCCCTTACCATGTCTAATGTAAAAGAATCTAAGCCACTTTTAGGTTTTATTTATTATTTTTAGAAACCTAGACACTTTACTGCTTCAGTAAAAAATGACAGCTTGTAACTTTTCATTTTTTAGGATGTCATCCTTTCTCATTTTAAAGCTGAATAACTGAAGTGGCAATTTATAACAAATGATCATATCCTTTGATAAATGATCCATAGTAAAAAATACTGTTAAATTCATTTATAAGAGGATGACACAGGCCAGTATGAGCTTCCTTTGTTTTGTGGGGGGATGTTTAGCGGGACTTCTGAAGGAGATACTTCCATTTCTGCTGCAGGTTACTTATCTGAGTAAATTCAGGGGACTAGTAAGTTATGGAGAGTACAGCCATAAAATTTGCCCTGCTGCAGACCTGATAAGAAATTGCAGAGGAATCTTGAAAAAAAGTGGGGAAGGCTCTGATGTGTGGTGTGGAGAACATCAGTGTGAATAAGGTCTTGGTAGTGGAGACTGGGTCTGTAAATGAATCATGGAGAGGAATAACTCTCCAGTAATCCTAATGCAGGTGTCTTTTGGATCCAGGGGAAATCCCAGGGGAACATTCATAGGGGGTTTCCAGGTGCACTTTTCTCCACAAAGAGCTGTTGGCATTGCTGCTGCCTCAGATCCAGGGCTGGGCTGGTTGGACATGGGGACACTTATGAGCAGCTCTCAGAAAGAGCGTGGGCATTGCAAGGGCACTTGCATGAGGAATTTCACTGCCATTTAGAAAGGCATTCATAAATCATTTTCAACAAAGCAAGTATTGTTGCCTTGAGGGATCTTGTGACTTTGTAGGAAAATCATATCTTCAGTGACTCTGAAAGCTTTATTTTCTACATTGAATCTTGCAAAGTATAATTTACTAACGGTAAGGATATGTTTTGAGAAACTTAGAATGAAGGCATACAAGAAAAGAATGAAGATTTTTCCTATTATGTCCTGAGTGGAACAGCATCAGAATTATAATTAATTATGATTAAAATTAGTAATGTCATATTAAAATAACCTTAGCTGTACAGATATTTCCTCCTTTTGCCAACAGCTGTTTTTAAAATGGAGCAGGAAGCATGATGAGGAGTAGCTGTTACAAAAATTTCATAGATGGAACCTGAAATTAAGGTTATTCCTGAATCTGAACAGCTATTCATCATCTGGAGAAATTCCCTAATTGTTGCATGAAAGGTTTTTTAAAACCAATTATGAAGGAGGCTCTAGGTGCTCTGTCTCAGGGGTGCCGTGTGCAAATAACCCATTGTCAGAGATATTTTTTGAGGATTTTCCTGGCACATGAGATTTAGCTCCTTTGTATCCTGGAACAAGTGAAAAACAATATACAAACAATATAAAAATACAATATTAAATTCCATAAGATGTTTCCATAAGCATTTTTTATTACTCATGCTTAAAGCTTTACAGTTTCAGTGTATTCATGAGCCTGTGCTTTACACTTTGCTTATGATAGCACCCATTGTCTCCAATCTTGTAGAAATGGGCAGGTGCAAATCTGGGCTGATCTTGAAGACAATCAGCTGGCTGAAAATTGCGAAGGAAGAGATGTGCTTTCTGTCTGCCAGCAGAACAGAACAGATGAATATTCCATGTTTTTTGATTATATTGTTCCTTTTAAACCTTTTTTGTGTTAAATATATACAACTCTCTTAAAAATACTCCATTGAGATCTTCATCAACTAAAGTGTACTAAAGCTGTCCCTTGAAAATTCTCAATTTTTGCCTGCTTGTGTGATCAAGTTCTCCATATGTCTATCTAGATGGCTGTCTAGAAACACTGTAGCTGGTGGTCTTAGTGCTAGAAGTGCTAAATGTACATATATATGTAAATTTTATATTATTAACTGGGCCGAAATGATTGTATTAAGGGTTAATTGAGAATGTCCTTAGCCTGGGATTATAATAACCTCTGAGTTGTCTCAAAAAACAAATATCAAGAGCAGTACACTTGACCTCCTCTCTTGTCAACATGGTTAATCACGTGAGAGCTATTCCTGAAAAATTGTTAATTATGATTTACTTATTGCAGAATAAAAGCTTCTATTACAGAGATCAATGGGAATGCCTACTATAATTTATTTCCTGACTTATTTCTTTGTAAGGTCAAGACCTGCACTGGGAATGTTGTGCAGACAATTTAGGCAAATATTTGCTGACTTTGACTTCCATTAAGGTCACGTTATGTCTTGCAGTTAAAAGCATTGTAGCTACATCACAAGACTTCAAATAATGACCCTTTTGAAGTGATCAAAACGAGTTACGTTGACAATGCAAGCCACACTCCTTGTTGATACCACTACTCTTTTATGTATATGACTCCGATTTTTAATGCTTTTATTTCTGTGACTTGCTCTTCAAAACTCACATTGATCCCCCCAGCCCAAACTTTGAGTTCTGCCCTTTTTGTCACTTCTTCTGTGCTCATTTATTCCTGTTTTCACATTGTCTTTATTTCATTACTGCTAATTTCCAATTTTTTTCCTTAAGATCCTAAATTCTTCTAGTTTTGCCTCATGCTATGCAGGGTTGCCATAGAATCACAGAATCCCTGACTGATTTGTGTGGGAAGGAACCTTAGAGATCATCTCATTCCCACCCCCTGCCAAGGAGGGGTTGCACAAATGTGTTCTCTAGAATTGTGAGCTCTTTCCTGCTATGGGCAGGAACACCTTCCACTAGACCAGATTGCTCAGAGCCTCATCCAGCTGGGCCCTGAACACTTCCAGGGATGGGGCACCCACAGCTTGCCAGGGCAAACTGTGCCAGGGCCTCACCATCCTCTGTGCAAAAAATGTCTGCCTTATGTCCAACCTAAATCGACCCTTCTTTAGTTTAAAACCATTGTCCTTTGTTCTATCACAACAGGCCCTGCCAAAGAGTTTGTCCCCATTCCCCTTTAAGCACATAAAGGGAAAAAAAATCTCTCTGTTCTAAGAGGCAATAGTATTTTGGGTTATCGGAGTTGGTTTCTTTTTCAGTTCTCTGGACCAGTTCCAGACTTCTCTCAAGTTTTTCTCTCAAGTTTTCAATTCAACATACTTTCAAAGCCAAGGCTTTCCCTGATATTTTTGAGCTACCTTCAGATGAATCAAAAATTGCAGAATCACAGTTCCATGAAAAATACACAAGTAATAACTGTATGTTGCATGTGGATGCAGCACACCTGTAAATGAACAGAATTTCAAACAATTTTAGAGGTTAAGTCCTCAACACAGAACAATGAAAATTTCAATGTGAAGTTGAAAAAGAAAGTTTAGGTATGTGATTAAGTCCTTATCCTAAAGACATTCACACCTGCTGAAGCTATGTGGAAGCTCTTGTGAGGCAGATAAAAATCACAATTAATTATTAAGCTTGTATTTAAAAGTTCATAGGTACATAGGATAATTCTGTGTAACCTTTTCCCTAAAATGGTGTGATTAATAATGTTTTTGTATGAATTGCTGAAAACCTCTACCATGGAAGGTGCTTTTATTTCCTAAAGGAAACATTTTTAAAGTAATTAAACCAGAAAAGTTTCTTCCTGAGAAGAATATTTCCTTATAAACCCTATTTTCAATTGTTGCAGAATTCCTGAATTCATGGAAAATATTTATTATTTATTATAACAAACAACTTGCTCTCCAAATAAGGAAATTACAAAGCAGAAAGTCTGCTCATTGTTGCATGTCTTCAAATAAGATCTAATCAGACAAAAACATTTATGTAAAATTTTGTATTAAGAATATAGAATATTTGTCCTTTTCTTTAGAGACAATAAATTCTTGATCTGTGTTTTTTCTTTTTAGGATATATTTGACAGTGACTGGTACACTTCCTACAGGCTCATTGGAGGAGCTGATATTATTGTGATTAAATACTCTGTTAATGATAAGACTTCATTTCAGGAACTAAAGGACAGCTATGTGCCGATGGTAAAAAAAGCACTAAATCACTGCTCAGTTCCAGTAATTATTTCTGCTATCGGTGCAAGAAAAAATGGTACGTATCCAGCCTCCTGTAACAACAGATAAAATCTCATTTTGAAGTTGAGTATATGTAATTTCAGTAGAAGCTGAATGTTTTTCTGAGCTGCTAACAGAAACAATTAGTCTGTCAGGATGACAGTAATATGCACATGTATTTTGGCTCTCTAGACTGATGTACTGGCAAAAACACTGTGCTTAATTAACCGCAGTGATGAAAGACAACCTATCCTTCTTTGACCTCTGCAATGGCTCTACTTGGGGAGCCATCACACATGGGGATTAAATCCAATAATTTGGATTAAGCAACATACGTTTGGATATAAAGTATCTCTAGTGTATGAGATTAAAATTATATCCAGCAGTCTCAAAACGCTGGAGAGTGGGTGGGAAAAGCCTTGAAATTTTCTGGGATTCTTTTCCTAAAGCAATGAATGAAAAAACACAACCCTGGCTTGTCTTTTACTTCATGACATTTTAATATAAAAGTGTTTCTGAGCATCCCTCCTTTTTATGAGTAAGAGACATGATGGCTGTAGATGTAAACATTTATTTCATAATGTATATAGAAATATTAATCCATATGAAGTATGTCCTCTGTGGATGGAATGCTCAGTGTTGCCAACATTCTACTTATAAATCTTTTCTCTCAGTGACTGATAAAGGACGATTAAAGAGCTTCGTAACAGTTAAATGTCTATTTTCTTTCATTTAGTAATTCACTGATCATGACCAAAAGCTTATATGCTCTGATTTATACAGGAGTAATAAATCTCTCATTCTAAAGGCAAAGTCTTGGTAAATTGTTTGTCTTCTCCAGGCATTTTCTTACAATTCGTATTTAAGAACACGATGTCACCAAACTGAGTGACTCCTGTAGTGTTTTCTTTTCTCTTTTCCACTTTTTTCTGTCTTCCTCCCTAAATAACGTGGCCGTGGTAGACATCAGGCTGGACCTCTGGGTTTACCCTGGGACCTGTCAGAGCAAACTGCTGTGCACGCACAGAACCCTTTTGTTTCTAGGCGGTACTTGTGAACACAGCAGTTTGCTCATACAGATTACTAAAATCTTAATCCTCTCTAGTGGTAAATGTTGCTGCCACAACAAATGATTAAAAAAAAAAAGACAAATCTGTTTTACTATGTTATCCATAGATCTAGGCAGAGGACATTAATGTGGAGAATGCACAGCACATTTGAAAGCACATCCGTGGCTGGTAGTTTCTTATTGTCATTAAGCAAAGCTGACACAGTATGGCTGAAAGATTTTTAACATTTAAATGGCATAATCTTAAAAGCACCTATTTTGGTTTTTTTTTAAAAAGTGCATAGAATATGTGTAAATGAATCAGATCCTGCAATTAGTAGAAATCCTTCAAAGGTTGGTCTGGAGCAGAAATTTTCTTCTTTCATAACTGTGTGTGCTTCCTGCTTGAACAGGCCACAATAATTCAATAGGTTTAAGGGTGACATTATGAATTATAGCATCTGCAGGCTAGTACAAGACCTGGGCATGCAAATGTATTGAGCCAAAGCCAAATCTAGCATCCAGAAGTCTAGCTGGATTCCACCTTAACAGAACCAATAAAGTAATGCTAGTATAATGCATGCAGAGGTTTGTAGAATGACTAATATTGTGATTTGATTAATAAGAAGTTGGGTTTTTTCTATAATTACAGATTACTTATTATAAAATTACTATGTTTTCATTTCCCTCTTTGTTCTCCTCTAAGTAAGATATCTTTACAGTTTCTTAGGAATCTAAGAATTATGCATTATTTGGACAAAATGTTTGGGTTTTTTTAAAAAACTTTTTAACTCAGGAATGCCTTGCTCCTGTCCCCTGTGCACTTCGGAGAGGAGGAGCTGTGTCACAACCTCTGAAGGAGCTCAGCTTGCAAAGGAACTTGGCGCCACTTACCTTGAACTGCACACTCTTAGTGACTTCTACATACAGAAATACTTTGGAGGGGTGGTGAGTGAGAATCTGCTGTTTTGGAAGTGGGGTGGAACATGAAGGGAAGTGCATGACTGATCCGAGGGCTTCAGAGAGCCAGGGGAGGCACATCATGGGCCCTTCCACCACGTGCCAAGCTCCCGCTGATACAAGATTCAAGATAGATATTAGAAAGAAATTCTTCACTGTGAGGGTGATCAGACACTGGAACAGAATGATCAGGGAAGCTGTGAGTGCCCACTCTTGGCCAGTGCTCTTGACTGGGTTGAATGGGTCTTGGAGCAACCTGGTCTAGGGGAAACTGTCCCTGCCCATGGCAGGGGGTTTGGAACTCAACAGTCTTCAAAGTACATTCCAAGCCAAACATTCTAGGATTCATGATGCTATGTAATTAGCAGTACCAAGGTTGCTCTGGTTTTAAGTAGGAAGATTTAGGAAAACTATATGACACACTGCAGCAAGTTTTCCACTTTTATCTTGCTGGATGGCTCCCAGTTGAATGAGGCCACTACCCAAGATACAATTAGCATGTAAAGAGATTGGTAACTTGAATATTTTTGTGTCTGTCAGTTCTAGGAAGTTTAAATACACAAGAATTAACCACAATCATTTGAAAAAAATAGTCTTTTAAATTGTGGTAGTTCTATCTAAATATGGTAGCTTCTTGTAAATGAGTTTTGGGACTCTCCTGGATGACTGGTAATAGTGTCAGTAGCCATAGCCCTGCACACAAAACCTGTTATATCCCTTATAATTTTATGTCTAGGTTGTTATTAAATAACAACTGTTTTAAAATATATTTTTTTCTTGTCTTAGCTGGAATATTTTATGATCCAAAGTTTGAATCAGAAGTCATCCGAAAACATGAAGAAAAGGAAAAAGATGCAGAGGTTCTATCGAGTCCAACCACCACAGCTTGAACAGCCAGGTGCTCATTGATATGTGGTCTCTAATATGATTTCTTATGTGTGTCACTTTCTTTGCACAATTAATATTTTTACTGCATTTTTTACTAACAATTGTTACTGTGAGCTGTGCTATGTATTGTCAGCTCTTCTGGTTATGTTGCATCATCTTTTAGTGATAGTTTAATTTAGTTGGGGAGAATTGTATGACAATATAAAAAATTGCAATGGATTTCTAGTTTATTTTAGATATAACTAATAGGAGTGGTTTTATGGTGGACTTATGAAAACATGAATTGATAAAAGCTTTACGTAAAATCTTAACAGATAACAAAAGGAAGCTGTTAGAGCATGAATTATTATTCCACAGTATCATCAAGTAATGTTTTTGTTTCCTGCAGATAAAGCAAGGAAAAGAAGTATGCACCTTTATGTGATTTCTGAGCATCTGATGCATTTGTTCAGTGAAAAAAATAATGACAAGTAGATACCTCTAAGTCTGCAGTTGTCTCTTCTTCCGTGTTCTAAAAATTTGCTCAGGCCTTAGATTTGGAATACACAGTCAAAATTTCTTTATAGTGTAAATTTCTATAGAGGGTTCATGAAAGAACAGACACTTCCTATTAAATTAAGTATTTCCATTATTAGAGTATTTTACTCAAGACATTCAAACAGCATATAAGAAATATCCTTATTGAGTACATCTTTTAAAAATTAAACCAACCTGATAAGGTCAGTTGTCCTGTGGTTAGCACTTGCCTAAGTTTTACCAGATGACCTTTTTTGCAGAAAAGATGCCAATCCTGAAAGGTGAAGCCTCGCACTACAATGCAGACCTGCACAACCTGCTCTGCTGCTGCCAGTGTGCAGATGTGGCCTTCTACCCTGAGGACCTCAGCATGGCAGTGGAGGCTCACAAGATCATCCTCTGCTCTGTCAGCCACCTCTTCATGCTGCTGTTTGGCGTGAAGAGCCTGTCTGACACCCACGATGCCTCCATTGTGCAGCTGGCACACAGCCTCTTTGCAGTGGAGGCAGGGGATCCCTTCCTCTCATCCCCCCGTGGTGCCCCACCCTGTGTCCTGCCAGTCAGGGTGGTGGTGAAGGATTCTGTGTTCTGCTCTTGTCTCCCAGACATTCTTCACTTCATTTATTCAGGTACCTCCTGGGAACAGATCTGGCTACTCACTTTCTATTGTCTTATGAAGGAATATGTGCATCACCCTAGGAACATAGCTTTGCTGTTGCAAGATGAGGTCTCACCGTGTTTCCACACCTATTTTATACCTTGTGATTACTATGCACAATGAAAAAAGACCATCACCTATATTTAAGAAAAATTAAATTAAAGTCTGTCTTGGTTTGGAAAGACAGGTATCTGCCAGGGAAAGCTGGAGCTTCCCTTGGAATACAGAATGTAAACCTCCTCCTTCCAAATTATTATAATTTTGCAGTTAGGGGCTTTCAGGAAAAGACTTGGGAATAGGAATAACAGTTCTTTACTAGGAACATTAAAAATACAAATGTAGTAGTACAAAAAAGCAAGCAAGCAAACAAACAAAAGTCCTAGAAACCCTGACAGAGTCAGAATACGACCTGAGACTCTGTTGGTCAGGGTGTTGGGAGCAGTCCAAATAAATCCTTCTGGAGTAATGATGTGGTTCTGTTGGAGTAGATGTGGAAAGGGTTCAGCGGTGGCAAGATGGGCCCAGTCTTCCTCTGGAACCCAGTGGAAAACAGGCTGCCTTGGTGTTCTAAATTGGAGGTTTTATACCGTAGAAATGCCTGGCTCCACCCACTGGTAGAGCATCTCACAATGGGGTGATGTAATTTTATCAGTCATGTGGTGAGCCTTAATGGCCCAATAACAAGGATATCCCCCTGGAGGGAGGATGGGTCGTGGAAGAGATAAGGAACATTGCTCCACCTGGTTTTAACAGCTGGCCCATTATCAGAAGGCAACCCTTACCCCCTCCCCACTGGAGTTATGAGGAGTGGGTTATACAAGAGATAAAAGAAAAAAACCCTCCCCAATCAGTTTCAACAGATGGAAAATAGAATACACTTTTTTGGTTACATATTGCAGCCCAAGACATTTTCATTCCAAATCTAATGGGCCTAAATTAAATTATTACATAGGCTAACATCAATAACATTCAAAATTTTGCCAAAAAAAATCTGGAGTTTGAATCAGTTTCAGATCATAGGCTTTTAAAATACTGTAAATGGTTGCATGTTCTAAACACAAAGGCAAGAGTGCAAAGTTACTTAAGAAAACTAAAGTAATTTTTCTTCTGAGTATGGTGCAGCTGAAAATAAAACAGTAATAAGTAGTTGGAGTGTGGAGACCTCTGATGTGTTGCATGAGTTTTGCTACCAGTTAGTACAGACTGTGACCTCAACTACGTAATGCCAGCTATTAAAATGGCACTGATATTTTTTTAGTTTTTCAGAAGTTGCTTAGAAAGCCTCAGCAGAAGATTTTTTCTTTCTGGAAGTAGCTAGTACCTGTTTGTTCTTTATAAAATATTTTCCAACCTGTCAGAGAATCTTTCAGCTTTTAATTGGAGTTTGTGCATCAAAGACATTTCTTTCCAAAAGAGTGACAAACATAAAGAACAGATGAATAAGTTTTTCATTGAAAAAAAATCCCTGAATAGATTATTATTTTGGTCGTATCTATTGGAGACAAGGATAGGGGATTAAAACTGTATTTTCAGCAGCGGATGGATACAGTAGTTTTTATTTGTATAATAATTTAATAATTTGGATTGGAAAAGTCCTTTAAGATTATCAAGCCCAACCACTAACCAATCACTGCTAAGCCCATCACTTAAACCATGACCCCATATGCCTCTAGGGATGCTGACCCCACCACTGTCTTGGGCATCTTGTTTCAGTGCTTGACAATCCTTAAGGTGAAAAAATTTTCCTAATATTGAATCTAAACCTCTGCTGGTGAAATTTGAGGCTGTTTCCTCTTGTTCTTTCACTTATTACCTGGGAGAAGAGACTGTCTCCAATCTGCCTACAACCTCCTTCCAGGCAGTTGAAGAGAGCAACAAGTTCACTTCTGAGCCTCCTTTCCTCCAGTCTAAGTATCTTTGTCAATGTCTTCATCTGTTACCATCTACAGCTTGTGTCTACTGTCTTGTGTGCACTAATATTCCTTTTTAACTTTCCTTTATGCCAGCCAATGAGCTGTGAAATTGTGTAGTTGCAGGCAGAGCTCTGCTTTAGGTCCCAGCTCCCAGCCTAAGGATCATTGCCAAAAGTTATTGTTCCTTTTGGTCACTTATTTAATGAGCTGATCATGAAGGTCTCTTAAAGGCACCTGAGGTACAGGCTGAGAAGAGAACAAATCATGAGTTTTTAGCTTTCCAGGACTGTGACATGATGCCCATGAGGTTATAAACACCTAATCAGTGTGGTACAGATGCAAGCTAACTGAGCTGAGGATGCTGTGTACTGTAGGTGCTGATTCAGCCTCTCAACAGCAGCATTTTCAGGGCTGTGCTGAGTTGGGCTTGTCACTGAGCTTGATCTATTTCTGTTTCCTTTCTGTCCTGGGTTAGAACAGAAAGTCAACGCAAAGCCCCATGGTGCCTCTGTGACTTACTCCAGCAAAGCGCATGAAGACAAATTATGTTTGTTTTTACTCTCTTCGTTTTTCTAAGAAAGATACTGAGACATCTCAGTGAATGTCATGGCTTTGACTGTGAAAACAAGAATAACAGAAATTCTATTCTAAACTTTGTTCTGGTTTTAGCTATGAGTGCTGAGACTGCATGAAGTTTTTCTAGTTCAGACACCTACAGAACAATGCAGCCAGCAGCATGGGCAGAAGCTTTAAAATTTACATAAATATTAAGACAGTAAGGATTTTTTTTTTTCTGAACTTCTACCTGCAATATGTAGTGACTGTACTGTGAGGAATTCATAGATTGAGTGTGAAAGTGAATGAGATGCTCTAGTCTGTTGGTACTTGGTTACACTATAAAAAGTACCATGGAATTTTAATGTGCAAAAATTGTATCTTGTCCTTCGTAAAGCAAAGATCTGGCTGATTTATGTACAAACACCCTACCATTTCTGCAGGATGTTTGGTATTGATGTCATCTTTCCTCTGTCTGCTGAGGCCTGTGCCTTGCTGATTTATAATCCATCTCCCCCTGGTTCTGTGATAGGTGCTTTCCAGTGGGAACGATTAGAAGAGGACATAAAAAAGAAGCTGAAGGATCCAGATAAAACAGAACATGTGCTTGAGAAAGTTAAATGCATCCTGAAAACTCCAGGGAAGGTACATCTAGCTCCCTTGGGTCACCATTAGTTACTTAAGTTTTTGAGAAATTGTTTTGTAGGCAAGATTTTCTTGTCAGTCTTTGTTTTAGAGTTGCTTTGTCTGACACAGCCTATACTTTTTCATGTTTTCAGTGGGTTGTTTGTAGTCAAGTACACAGAAATCCTAATGTAACATGCAGAATTAATGTAATTGGTAAAAATCACACAAGCAGGTATTCTAAAAGGATTATTTATATTTACAGCTTTGAACATTGTCTATAGGAAATAGGATTATGAGTTGTTAATTCCCATGTAATAGAGGCTGCCCAGAAAAGATTTAATCCTGAACACATGCCAGAAGTTGGGCTTCTGCAGTAGATCCAGAAGGTTGGTTTCTCATTTAAATGTTGTTATGTGGAAAGCTATCTGTAACTCTATATTTAATTCAGTAGCAGACCACACAAAAAATGTAACATATATCATATTATTAAGTTAATAAAAAGTCCCACTGTAGAATTAGTTTTAATATAGAATTAGTTTTAATATAGAATAACTTTTTACAGACATTTCCTCTTGGAGCTCATACATTCCCTGATAATATTGAACTTGGTCTAATGATTTCTATTGGTTTGGGAAAACCTCTCAGAAGCTCTTGGAACAACACAAAATAGAGATCAAAAAGTTACTGAGCTGTTTTCAGCTTCTAACTGCACTGTCTTAGGCTTACCAACCCTTACCACCCAGCTAAAATGTTTACAGTTTGACCTTGGAGAGCCTGAAGACTTTTAAGATGGTGAACCTGAGCTGTTGTCATTTCTTTTATTCTTTTTTAATGCCTTCAGGGTACTCTTATTTCCCATTTATGCATTTTTGTTTGGAGGCCAAATAGAAGGCATTGTGATTTTTCTTAGTAAAACTAAAAACATTATAAATTTCAGATCTTAACCATAAATTCAACCTTATCTGAATTTCACTTGTCACAACCTAGTAACAGGATTTTGATGTTATTCCTTTTGGCAGCTTTAGACTACATTTTTAAGGTAAGAAAACCAAAATTGAAAACTAACTGGGAGTACTGGGTTTTGGAGGGTCTTGACACTACCAGGTTATTCTAAGAGGAGTCTGTGCTCTAGCCTGTGAGCTCCCCCTTGCCTTGGTGGAGGCAATTCCAGGACAATATAAAGAAACACAAAACTTTCAGCTGCCTTGCCTCTGTACACAGTATCGCACTGCAAGGGTGGATGTGCGTCCCACCCCTGCTACCCAGAGCCCTCAAACCTCATTTTGCTGCAACATTGGGTCTGGACAGGGAATGTATGAAGTAGTTTATACTCCAGAAAACTGATGAAGCCCAACCTGCCTGTTGGGGCTGGATGGGGGTGTTTTGTCGAAGGTCAAGAATACCAAAGAGAGAGCTGAGGTATGACTGTGGCGGCCAAGAGACCCTTCAGAGCTGTTGCAGGGAATAGGAACTTAGAAGAGGAAAGGTGGTTTCCAAGGAATGCACATGCAAGAAGCTGTAGTTTATTTTCCCATAAAAATGATGTCCCATAATACTTAGTTCTGTGGGCAGCTGCACTTGACAGCGCTTTATTACCCATTTATTTTTCAGCTAAACACTGTAAAGGACAAGTCTCACCAGATAAAACAGCTCAATAATACTGCTCTCAGGCTATTCTTTAACACACCTCTGCTGGCTGATGTAATCTTCAAAATACAAGGTATGGTACCTCTCCTCCCTTGGCTTTCAGCCTTTATCCTTTTTCTCCCTTCAGGAATGTGGGACATAGAGATGACCATGTTCCATGGCATCAAACTAAGGAAATATGAGTGTTTTGCTGTCACTGTAGAAAGCAGGGAAAGCTTGTCCCTGTGGATGTCCTGTAGCAGTGTCCACTCCCATGGTTTGTCTGGTCTGAGCCTATAGGAATTCTCTCTCCCTTTCAAGGCACACTGTGCCTCCCTGACTGACATGATTTTTTTATTCTATTTTATTCTGTTTTGGTTTGCTCCATTTTGTTTTGCATTCTTTGATTATTTTATTTTATTTTATTTTATTTTATTTTATTTTATTTTATTTTATTTTATTTTATTTTATTTCAGTTTGTCCATATTTGCCCTTCATGCAGAAATGGCTTCCAGAATTAGATAGTTGTTTAATTATTTTCAGATGTAAATCTTGGGGCAAATATGGAGCATTAGCTTCTTGAACATAGCCACAGAAGGACAAGCAGACTCTTTCTAGATGTTCTGTTTAATACACAGAAAAAGCTCCACAAAAAATATCTTTGAAAAGGAGAGGGAAATACTGATTTTGAGCTCAATGACATGAACAATTCACCCCAGCGAGTCTTTGTGGGAAGCTGACAAAACCAGAACAACACTATATATTTTAAAGAAATAAAACCCAAATCTCTGAATGGGTTGACAAGTATTTTAAAAAAAACATGCTTATCCACTAATAAAATGTGAACTGTTTTTCCTAGTAATTGATACATCTTCCAAACTTTTTTCTCTACTTCATCTATCAGCATAACTATATCAAAATTAAATAACTGCTAAGAAAAATTGAAGGCTCTAGTCTTAACCAGACAAATTTTTAACTTATTGAGCAATTTCTTGGATACTTATCATTGTTTTGAGCTTTCTAGCTTACAGAAGTAGGAGAGACAGGAAAAATAGGAGCCCATTTTGTCTATGTAAAGACACAGAACATGAATGAACTTCTTAATTAGTATATAAATGTCCATCCGCAAGCACATACATATAGCATGCATCTTATAGCATGCTACATATAGCATGCAGCTTAGACATCTTGAAAGTAGAAACACAGGGGGTAGAAATAGAGGAAAAGACAAAAAATGCCAGAAGGCTTCAAAGAGTTACTCAGGCACCAATGTTGTGGTTAAAGACATAACTAAAACAGTAACTTCTTTGTAAGTATATGCAGTATATATATTTTGCATGTTAGTTGATCTTTATTATAATTTTGATTAAAACATTTACAACCAACTCTAAATGCTCATTTTGGTTTTGGTTGCTCTCCTGACTGGCACTTGCTTGGCACTTCCTTGCACACAGAGCTAAACTGCTCCAGCTGGACTCTGGAACATGAAAGACCTCTACCACCCTGGGCTGTTGGCCTCTCCAGATCTTCCCAATGTTGTAGTAAAGCAAAAGATTCATTTGAAAATAATAGAAAATTAATAAATTTCTGGAAAAGATCATGAGTGTTTTTTTCATAAGAAAATCATTCCAGAAATTCACTTAGGCACAATATTTAATCTACTCAAATTTATACTTACTTACTAGACTTAATGGAATTTGATCTGGAAAAATTTGCCTTTCTCTGCTTTATGTGGTTATTCTGCTACAAATATAATTACCAGTAGGGTTACTGGTGACATAAATGACTCTTTGTAGAATCATTCAGGTTGGAAAGATCCCTAAGATCAAGTCCAACCATTAACAATTTGCATAATAATTCATAGTGCTGCATATTTATGGATGGGGCTGGAGGTTCAGTTAGTGTGAACAGATCTATTTTGTCTGTTCTCTTTTGGTTTAGTCTATTTCATTTTGGTTTAATTAATTTTTTGTTTGCTGATTTTGCTTTATTTTACTATTTGTTATTCATCTTAACTGGTATGCAGTGAGGGTGTTGTTAATTATTGTCAACTTTCAACACTTCAATAATGTTCAGTGGAGTAAAGACGTCCTAAGAAGGCATGAGCTTTAAAATGAAGACCTTTCTTTGTTATATAAAGTCATTGTATATTTTTTTTATCTCGCATCCTGCAGGTGCAATGGTACCAGCTCACAGGGCAGTTCTGGTGGCCCGCTGCGAGGTTATGGCAGCTATGTTTAATGGTAATTATCTAGAAGCAAATAGTATTCTGGTTCCAGTGTATGGGGTTTCCAAAGACACTTTCCTGTCCTTCCTAGAATACCTTTACACTGACTCCTGCTGCCCAGGTAAGGAAACTGTAAAATACAGCTCTGTATCTGTGACTCATTTTTCCACAGCAGGTCATTGATAGAGAGTAATGTAGCAGCACCTATTTAATTGAAAAATGGCAATATTTGAATCTGCAATGTCTTGAGAAAGAGAACTTTTTTTGTATTGTGCAACAAAAAAAAAATCTGTCTTATAAAAGTAAAATAGAAGAAATATTTCTAATAAAATTATGCATTTGTTCTGTGCTTCCATAACAAGTCTCAAAAAAGCTGCAATTTGATTTCTGACCAATTATAATATTTGGAATTTTCTTTTTTACATAACAGTAATACTGCTTTCTAGTCTGGATTCTGTGTTTTATTTAAAAGTTATCATTTCTTGAACACACATATAGCTGAGTGTATTATAAACAAGGTTAGATTGCAGGAACACCTTATTTATACATGTGGTTATCTTATGTGTATGTAAACCCAGAAAAAATATGTCATTGGGAGTGTTTGGTAAGAAAAAATGAGCTAAAGTATTCTTTATGTTTTGGCCTTTATCTTTTTTTTATGAGAAGAAAATCTGCATACTAAATCTAAAACATATTTAAATGCAGCTAATTTTACCCTGATATAATGAATAAATGATGTTGTGATAAGTATTTTTGCTTTTGTTTTCTTTTGAAATAATTATTCCACCTAATTCTTAGACATTCCATGTTTCTTTTTTCACTCCACCTAATATTTTCTTGTTTATCAGTTTTAGAATGTAACCACTCCATGATATTTCTTTTAAAAAGGTCACTCTTTGCCTGTCTTTGGACTTTTGTCTGTATTTTCTAGTATCATGAAAATGCTTTCTGAAAGACAACTTCGTTAAATCCATTTATTATCACTTTAAATAGATCAGCAGCACTTGACTCATCATCTTCAAGATCCATGATATTGACAGCAATTCTTTACACCCATCTGCCAAAAAAGTTCTAGACACTTTTTTCTTCTTAATTGAATAGCTTATCTGGAAAAATAAGGTGATACAACAACAAAAAAATTATAGTAATGAAAAATAAAAGAGTGATCACAGCAGTCTGATTTTGTATTTGTTGTTAGGTATCTAAATATGACTTGGTGAAAAGTAGCTTTGATCATGTTGTCAAAAAAGGTAACATGTAACTTGTGTCTTCTTGTTTTTTAGTCAGTATTCTTCAAGCAATGTCTCTGCTGATCTGTGCAGAGATGTACCAAGTAATGAGACTCCAGCATATTTGTGAACTCTACATCATCACACAGCTTCAGAGCATGCCTAGCAGGGAACTGGCTTCCACAAGCCTCAGTATTGTTAGTTTGCTCAAAAAAGCTAAGGTACTTATTATCAATTATATATATATATAATATCAAATAAGAGTATCTTGACTTTGATAAGTTTTTTTTTTAAGATTTTTAAAATCTTAACAGCAATTTCTGTTCCCAAGGAAACATGTTGATACAAAATCTGTTTATTAGGGACACAAGGCTGGCCAGAAGAAATCCTTCAGCCTTTAATTGCCAAAGTTGCAGTCACAGAATCATAGAATTGCCTCTACCACTGTACCCAGGGCAGCCTGCTCAAAAGCTTGACAACCCTAGCCATGAAGAAATTTTTCCTTCTATTCAACCTAAACCTCCCTGGCACAACCTGAGGCCATTTCCTCTTGTCCTTTTTATATGGGAGCAGAGACTAACCTCCTTTCAGGGAGCTGTAGAGAGTGATGAGGTCCCTCCCCCAGAGCCTTTTTTTCCCTCCCAGTATAAAAAGCCCCACCTCCTTCAGCCGCTCCCCATAAGATTAGGGCTCCACATCTTTTAGTCACACCCTCATCTGTGGAATTTCCTTTATCATGGAAACACTGCAGTAATTCAGCTTAACCACAGCTTCTTACAGTAAAGAAGCTTGTAGTTTTAGGCAAGTAAAGTTGTATTAGCTCCTCTTTTTGTCGAAAAGAAAATTATATGGTATGCAGGTGACAAAGGAGTTCCAAGTGGATAGAATATTGAGACAAATGCATAAAAGCATGAAAAGAAAAGACTAGAGGCTGAAAAAAAGAGAGACAACTAAGGTAGGGTTGGAAAACAGAAGAGGAAGATAAAAACTAGATTGCAGGTTATTGCCTTAACCAAATAGGATTTTCTTCAGAAAGAGGACACCACAAAAACAATGTTACATTCCTTCCCCCCACTTCTGTGAAGCTCTGCCTCTGTGCAGATGACAAAATTTCCAAGATTTATAATTCCTCAGGGTTTTTTTCTACTTCTGGGTGGAGGACTTTTGTAATTTTTTCTTGGGTATTCACCAGTTTACATATTTGCATTAAATGACTTTTCCTTCATTATCTTCCACAGTCAAAACTTTATTTAGTAAATTGCTTAACAGTGGAAACCTGAAATCTTTTGACATGTGAGATGTGGTTCTGTTTCAGACATTAAGTGTTTTTTTTGTCTTTTCTTTTTTTCCCACAGTTTCACAACTCTGATTGTCTTTCAACTTGGCTTCTTCATTTTATTGCCACTAACTACCTCATCTTCAGTAAAAAGCCTGAATTTCAAGAACTTTCAGGTATTTTTCTGTTCATTTTGAAGAGACAAATATTTTGCTAAGATGAAAACTGATGTTCTGAATAACACCATTTTTGCATGAGAAAATAATTAGGCTTTCTTTAGGATATTTCAGCAGGATGTTTTACCACACTACTGTGGGATCAGCACACAACATGACACAGCCAGGACTGCATCACCACTTTTTGGTTCCTATGGGGATGGCCAGGTTCACACCCATAACTGAACTTGCTGGAACAGTTTGGTCATTGTATGTCAACCCCTTCATGTTATCTTTATAATTTAAATCAAGGTAATGAGTCACTTTTGACACTTTTTCTTCAAGTACTGGGGTTTTCCTTGAAGAAAATAGGCTTCTTATAGTGCACTCCAGTAGATCCCATAAAATGAAACATCTATGGTCCATTCAAGTAAATAAATCCAGCTTCTTCCAGGGACCTGACATTTATTTTTCCAAACATCTGTATTTGCTTCTGGAGGTGTAACTAGAACATTTTGCTCATTGCCTGTGTGATTTTCCTTCACCCTGATGAGGGGTGCATCTCTTTGACCTGGATACATCTCTTTGACCTGTGACACCTCATCACCTTGAGATTCAGTACAGCAACACAGAAGCACGCAGTGGCTCTCCAAGGGCTTTCCAAGACCTGAGACCTTCACAGAATCAGCTGAGTTGGAAGAACACACAAGGATCATTGAGTGCAACTCCTGGCTCTGGCCAGCACCATTCCCAAGAGTCGCATCATGAGTGTATTGTCCAAAAGCTTCATGAACTCTCTCAGGCTGATGCTGTGACTATTGCCAAGGGGAGCCTTCCAGTGCCCAAACACACACTGGGGGAAGAAACTCTTTCTTATCCAGCCTAAACTCCCTAACATAACTTCAGGCCATCACTGTCACCGGTCATCACTGAGAAAAGATCAGTGTCTGCCCCTCCTTTTCCCTTCTGCCTCTCTTCTTGCCCTCACAAGGAAGTTGCAGACCCCACTGAGGTTTCCTGTCAGTCTCCTCCAGGCTGAACAGACCAAGTGCCCTCAGATGTTCCTCACACATTTCCCCTCAAGGCCCTTTGGCCCAATGCTCCCTAGGACACCCTCTGTTTAATATCATTCTTATATTGTTGCACCCCAGTCTGCTCCAGGACTTGAGGCAGTGCCATCCCAGTGTCCAGCAGAGCAGGACAATCCCCTTCCTTGCCTGGCTGGGACACCAGGGATACCCTTGAGTCAGCATGAGTCAGCAGTGCCCTGGCAGCCAGAAGGGACATCCCTTCTGGCTGCCAGGGCACTGCTGACTCACGTCCAGCTTGCCATCAACCAGGACCCCCAGATCCCTTTCCAGGGGAAACTGCTTCCCAACATCTCATTCTTCAGTCTGTCCATACATCCAGGGTTGCCCCATCCCAGCAGAGTCCAGCACTTTACCTTTTTGAACTTCCTATGGTTGGTGATCACCCAGTCTTCTAATTCATTGAGGCTTCTCTGCAGGGCTTCCCTGCCTTTGAGGAAGTCAACAGCTCCTCCCAGATTTGTACCATCTGCAAACTTGCTCAGTGTCCTTTCCAGTCCTACATCCAGGTCACTTACGACGATATTGAAGAGCATGGGGCCAAGGATGGAGGCCTTTGGAACCCTGCTAGTGACAGGTCACCAGTCTGATGTGACCTCACTCGTTGTAACCCTTTGTGCCTGACCTGTGAGCCAGCTGATTCACCCTTTATGTGATGTGTTTATCCAGCTGTGGGCTGGACATTTGTCAAGAAGGATCCTGTGATAAACAGTATCAAAAGCTTTACTGACCAAAAACATTACATGAATTGGCTTCCTTTTGTAGCAGCATGTGGCATCAGTGATCATCGTGTCCAGGGAGGTTCAGCTGCCAGCAAGGAAACAGACAAGACAAGTCTCTTTGTTAAACTCGAGAATCCACTTTTATTCCCCCTACCCCAGGCCAGGGGGGAGGTGAGGATGAAGAGGACCAGAGCAGGGGCAGGGTCGTGGGTTTTATCAGGTATTCAGGGGAGGAGTCTTAGGGTTTGGGTCAAGGGAGGAGATAACACAAGGAGAGTAAGATCAGGTTTCAGCCTCCTAAAAATGGGAGACTCCACATCCTTTGATCAACTAAATGGTTACCTTGTCATAGAGGAAATCAGATTTGGTTAGCAGATTATTCCCCTGAAGAATGAAGCTCTGCCTTGTGCCCAGTTGAGTGCAGTTTGCCCGCCCTCAGGCTCCCCAGGCTGTGGGCTTCTCTGCTGTGCCTTGGTCTGAGGCCCTTAAGGAACCAGGAACAATGGCTGCAAGCTGACTCTGGAATATCTGGGGTTAAGTGGATAAAAATGCATTTTTCTGCAAAAGCAGAAGGGATTCATCTAAATAATATGGGTAAAAGACGCTTATATGACTTTGTTAGTGATAAAAACCACATGCAATAGGAAATTAACATCTTGCTGAATTCTAAGCTGCACTCCTCACCTTGTTTTCTGTACTGATCTTTCAACTGGCACATGAATTAATATATCCTGCTTTACAGTTCTACATCATAGAAAGATCCTTGCATACCACATATGGCTGTCCTCTAGGGATAAAGTATGCTCATCTTTAGGAATATCTCCCTACTGTCCTTCATGAGTATTGTACTCATTTTTACAAAACTTGTTTATTACTAACTTAGTAACAGGGAAACATTGTGTGGTAACTCTTACACCTGTGCCATAGCAGAGTTCAATGCAAAACAGGCAGCATTTATCTTTACTGTTGTACTTGTATTCATATCCCTAATGTTTTTAATCTATTTTAAAAGACTTTTTGAAGCCTGTGCACATATTCTCTATGTCTATATATGACATTTAATTCCTTTTATTTCTTTTTCTAGTGGAAGAGCGCAATTTTGTAGAGATGCACCGATGGCCTTCAAACTTGTACCTGAAGCAGCTTGCTGATTACAGGAACTATATCCACTCTCAGAAATGCCACTGCACAGTAATGTAAAGCCACTGGATACACACAAAGTGCATCTCAACTGCAAAATTTTGGATTGGGGATTATATAGAATATAAAAACTGAGTCAAGACTGAAACCTGATGCTGACCTCCTCTGGAAATTACATTCTTTGTTTTGCTAACAAATCACTCTAATTTTTACTGTGAAGCATTGAGAAATGTATATTGAAGATTTATTTTAAGCACAAGGACTTCATATTAGTGGAGATTAAATGTATTACAGGACAGTGCCATGATTGGCGTCAGTTCCCCCTTCTAATTTCTTTTTTGTTTCTTTTATTGTTTTTCATGGTTATTTGGGGCTGCTAATCTGAATCTGTTGAAAATAGACTGGTTTTGTAAATCTGTGTTTTGCAGTACAGTACAGTAACAGTGCAGGGAAGCTGAGAAGCCAGTTGTAAGTTCTTCACATACTTCAGGATGCAACAATTTTCTCCAGTATTTGTTAGTTCACAATATAAAGAGTAGGCTTAAGAAGCATTGTAGTTACTATTAATTTATTACTTCAGAGGAAGCCTATAGTTCTGTTACAACCCTATGAGTAGGTACTTTAATTCCAGAGGAATGCCTCTGCATCTTTGTATTCTCTAGTGCCTCCCAACTATCTAAAAAATGACATAATTTTTTTCTGCCAGTAAGTAGGCAAAGAAAACCTATTTTAACAATCTGCATAACACTTTTATTGGTGTAGTCATATTGTATTTTTCCCCAAGAGGAACAAAGAGAGGGAAAACTACATATGCTCAGAGCATATTCATATGGTACTGATGGTCAGGGAAGAAAGGCAAAGGGATTAGCAACTTTTCATGGGGTCTGAGTAAAAAACCTCACCAGCAGAAGTGACTTTCTTGGGAAAAGTGTGTCTTGTAATTGTAGGTCCCCACAATAGTTGGCAGCATAAATGTTAGATGTGCTGGTTGTGGAGATGACCCTCACAGATTCTCCAGTGCTGCCAGGGATGCTGGCTTTTGTGGTAGGACATGAGCTCAAACCTCCCCAGCGGGGATTCAGTTCAAGTTTCGTTATCATTGTGTGCTCATAAAGCTACACAGTGTGAGACAAACCTAGCTGTGGATCCTTTCTGAGATACAAGAGAAAAACCCAGGATATTATGGCTGGTAAGATCCTTGCAGATGCTATTTAGCATTTTCTTGACCAAAATAACTTGTCATGCTGCTGACTTGTGTGTGCGTAGTATGTGCTATGCCAAAATGAACCCAGCCTTTACATGAGCATAGGTGTTTTCCTAGAAGCAAAATCTAATCAAGGAACTAAATGCCTCATAATCATTCTGGTACTTTCAATTCTGCTTTTTCATCTGCCTTTTTAATTTGGTATGTACCCTGAGACTGTGGCATTTCTACCACATAAAATGTACCTGGAAACTGCACTTGTGAGAAGAAGGTGAAAAACAAATTGCTGGAGCTGAATATTTTTTTTAAGGTATAATAATTGTTATATTTTTCAATACAGTTTTATAGGTAAAATGGTCTTTTCAAATTCCATTCTAGAGTCATAGTTTGTTTTTTTTTTTAATGGTGATACTTTGCAGAGCTTCAGAGGGTGTTTCCTTCCCTATTTTGTATATACACAAAATAAAAAAGAGGTTGTAACTCAGCTGGCTGCTGCAGACTCAAAATTCCAACATTAGTTTTATGCAAGAGTGATTTATTTTTTAAAAAACCTCTGCATCTGCAGATCCTAAAGATCTTTAAAAGATGAATATACTTATCTCTGTCTTGCATATAGGGAGTCTAAAATATAGAGCATTACATTGCTTTTTCAAGATCATTAAAGAAAACCGAAATTATGAATCAAAAAATAATAAGAAAGTAATATGCATGGAATTTACACATTAAAAAAGTAGTTTTTATTGTTATATAGTTATCAAAATTTTAAGCAAAAATTAAATTACTGGATAGATATGAATAAAACTGTAGGGTTTTTGAAGCCTAAAGTAATGGAAAAACTTGTGCATACTACTAAACTAAAGCTTGTCTAGACATCTCACAGCAACCTTGGGTGCTTCTACCAGAAGCCAGCTCAATTATCAAAAGTGGGGATTAAATGCTGACATCCTATGCAAAAGCGACACAAAAGCTTTGTGAATGTTAATCTAAGCTTCCTGTAGTCCTGCATTTTTAATATTTTAAAAGCTTTCCCAGTTTTTTCTTTAGGAGTTAGTTTGTTGTCAATTATTTATGTAGAGATAACACATAGGAAAATAAGTACTGGTTTTAATTTTCTGTAAGTGTTTTATAGGTATTTAAAAATAGGCTTAATGGAAATATAAACACTTCATATCCAAACTAGAGAAATATTTTGTTATTATGCATTTTAGTTAGTGATAGCCACAGGTTTTATACAGAGAAGTCAGGCAGTATGAAAAAATTTATTATTTATTTAGAGATTAATGCTTGCTACTATTCAGACAATAAACCAAGTTTCCATTTTACTGTGTGTCCCCATAATGCTGCCTGTATCAGGTGCAGATGTGCTGTACCTGTAGACATAGATCATCTGATAAATTTTAATTCTTAGAAGAAATCTTACTAAAAATTCTTATTTTCAATCTGTAAGATGATTTCCTGTAGAAATGTATGTACCTTAAAGCTATTTTTAAACCTGATACTTTTACTATTTAGAAACATGACTGAGAGTAAATAATGACACTTTGTGAGTTGCTATTCTTAGCTAGTTTTAGTGGAGGCTTTAGAACTGTATCCATTTCAGATAGTCAGGAATTAGGGCATACTGAATTTGGTATTTATTTATGACTGAGTATGGCATAAAGTAAAACTGCCATGATATAAAACCCCCACCTCATACTATGGCATGAAGTAAAAATCAGGAACAAATTGAAAAAAGTTATTTAGGAAGTGGTTTTGAAAAAATAAAATGTTTCTGGAATGCTTCCACTGGTTCCAACCTCCCAAACTCCCCTGGCACTGGCAGCATTGGGATCAAAGGAGCTCAGTGGTGAATTTGGATGCCCATGGCAGTATCTATAGCATTTGAAATTACATATTTAGGTTTAAGTAGAGATGCAACTCCTGAGTCCCTTATTAGAACTAACTTTCAAAATAAACTTTCAGAAAATATTTTTTGAATAATACATTGCACCCTTATTTTTGCATTCTTGTATATGTGTGTTCTTGTCCCAAAGTAGTAAAGCACTAAGCGTTATAAAGACTAAAATAAAAGCTTTCTGCACCAGTAAGGTTTTCCACATGATAGTCAGAAAACCTTTGCTATTGTCCTTATGCCATGGTGTGTTTGATTTGAAAAAAAAGTTAGCAAAAAGAATAATTATTTTTATTTTATGTTTTTCTTTTAGTGTGCCCTGAGTAAATTATGCATTTTTAGATGGAATATGTAAAAATTTGATACAAAATAATAATAAAAAATAATTTTAATCAGTCTCATGTGATTACTTATGGATATGTATTAGCATACTTGAGTATTAGAATAGAGATATTTTTTGTAGTTTTGTTGGAGTCATAGAAGCATACTGGCTTGGCTAGAGCCATTTGGGTAGAGCTCAGGTTGCAGGGGACTTAAAGATCACCTTGTCCCAACACCCCCACCATGGGTAGGGACACCTTACACTAGACAAGGTTGGTCAGAGCCCCAGCCTCACCTTGGACACTCAGCTCCTCTACTGAGCACCCACTGAGCCACAACAGCAGCACTGAGCAGTGCTGGAAGCTGCAGGCAGTGTCTGGAAAGCCAGAGTGTGTTCAGGCAGCAGTGAGAGAATTTGGGAGGAAAGGAGGAAGGATTTGATTTATGAAGCATTGAAGAAAGAGGGAAGAAAGAGAAAAAGGAAGAGATTAGATAGGAGAAAATCACCAGTCCTGGGTCCAGCATTGATCCAGTCAAGGGTGTCCAGGATATTGTGAGTCCAGTCTCTTTATAGGTAAGTATATGTAGCCTCCCAGCACTTTTTTGTTACCTGTCAGACTTTTTTAGTGGTTCTGAAAACAAGAGACAACAATGACTCTTACCCCATCTTCACTGACAGTACTGTAAATATGTGGGAACCTGCTCATCTTTTTGCTAAAATCTTGTCTGGTGAAATTTTTGCCATCTTGTGGCAAGTGCAGAACTGCAAGAAATTTACTATAGGAAGGGTTGGATGGGTGGATAATAATCATGCAGAGGATTGGCACTAACTTTGCTGTGGATGGCAATCTTGTTTCCAGGGTTGTGATACGGTATTCAGCCATCAATGGCTACCTGTGGGAGGTACCCACTTCACTGCAGTGGTAATAGGGGAAGCTCTGCTGGTGGAGAGCAAGTAACAGAGTATTTGCTGTCCCTGTAAGTCCACAGTGTCTCTCAGAAAACACGGCAAAAAGTGGTGTCAGTACGAAGATAAACATATTAGCCAGTCCAGGTCTGCTCCAGAAGCCTCAAGTTGAAGACAGAGAAGGCAAACACCTAAGGCAGTGGCACTTCACCCAAGTACAGAGGGTGGTTTGGGGTGGAAGGCTGAATTCTGGTCAAAGCTTTATTTTAAAAAGGTTTGCAGTTGTTCTTCCTCTCCAGGTCAGCACTTCTGACTTTCCAGTAAAGTGATGTCTTTACAGAATATTTTTACTGCACATGTTTTGCATTCAATGTTATTATGAAAATGGCTATTTTGAAAGCATGTATCTCATTAAGTCTTGAAGACATTCTTAGCCTGTATATGTGGCTATCACATTTGGAGAGGAGGAGGAGGTTCAGGTTAAGTGGTAGGGAAAATGCCACAATCCTCCAGTACTGAGATCCATCCTTTTTCTTATTTCTGCTCCACTCCCAGCCTCTTATTCAGGGACAGCTGAAAACAATGACTGAGCCCAACAAGAATACCACCTCTGTCCATCTTTATCTTGTGCAGGCTGCTGGCCAAGTCCTTTGTGTGTCAAGGAGGCAGACTTGGTCAGAGGAAAGCCAGCCCTGATTCTGACTTTTGTGGTCGTCAGGCTTAAGATTGTGTTCTAGGGTTTTCAACCTGAAAGATTTTCTGCATGTCCTGGAGATTCACTTGGGAACTCCAAGCTGAAGACATTAAATTCTCACTATTCCTTTCTCAAAAGGATAAAGATTTGAGGGTGGCTATAGGCTGTAAATGCACAATCAACAACTATCTACATTCTTTTAAAAGTTCAGCCATGCTCAGTTAACAAGAGAAATCAAGCCTGGGCCATGACAGACCCATCCTTTTGAAGGCCAAGGATAATCTAGGTCATATACAAAGACTTTCTGAAGACTGAGGCATCTTTTTATTCATTAACCTGATGAGTCCTGTTTTTTACTTCACCAAAATCTTCTTACCTGCAGCAGCACATAGGGACGACCCCATGCATAGCCTCAGCAGCAGCATTGCAAGCTGGGATGCTCAGATCTGTTTTGCACCATGGGTTTCCCCAGCTGTAAGAGGCATGGGACAGAGAAGTGGGGACAGGCTTCTGGTGAAGCCAGCAGAACTAACCCCCCCATCACATTCCTCTGCCAAGGACACTGTGCCCTGCCCCACCCCCTGGGGTCTCGAGCAGCCTTCTGGTCTGAAAGGATGCTCCTGCTTTGTTCCCCAGCTATGAACTGGCAGAGTTAGATCTGAGCTGCGCAGAGCCTCCTGAGCTCGTACAATCATTTTTAACAGGCATATAAAGCAGCTTTCAAGCAACTATAACTTACTAGATTGGTGGCTTTTTTGCTGTAAAATTCAGAAGACCTTTTTCCACTTAAGGGTGGAAAGGGTGTGTTGTTTTTTTCCTGTTTGGAGTAGAGGGGGTTTTATTTTTCATTTGGTTTTTTTAAAGGGATCTGGACAGAAATGACAACTAGAAACACGCAGGCCTAATAAGTATGTGGACATTACACATCCTAAAGGTAGTTTACAGAAAGAGTGAAATGTGACCCAGAAAAAGGATGTGCCTGTAAAACCTCGGTCTCAGCCCACACTCTCGGCAACAGCACTCTTGCACCCTCTGTCAACCAGCAGCAGCCATCAGGCCAAGGGGAGCCACCCCAACAGAATTCACCCCTTGCTCCCCACTGCAGCATTCCTTGTGCTGCTTCACTGCAGAGGTGTAGGAGCACCCCCTGCCCCAGCCAAAAAAGGGCCTAAGTCTCAGAGTTTATGAGGTGACATTTTCTTGAACTTCACTTGAAGGAGAACAGAAGGGCAACAACAGCTCAGGTGTTCAATCACAAAACACACCAAGATGTCTCAGGTATGAGGGCTTAATATCGTTGGCATGGAGACAGTTGAGGAATTTGTAAAATACTCTCCAAGGAAGAAAAGGGCATTCACAGCCCCATTTGAGTGTTCTCAAATATCGTCTTCAGTCAATTTCATATCCTTTCCCAAAAGAAGATTATGGCATTGCTGACCATACCTCTACCCCATCACCTGGATAAATAAACAGTAAGAAACTTAGGAAAAGGACTAGACTTCAAAGTCCCCATAGGTCTGTGCAGGGATCAAGATCTGTGTCACTCTAGAAAGACTGGTTGTGACATTTTCTGAGAAAGCTACAAAACAGACAGAGTTTCCATGGGGACACTTCCACACAATTTCTCTTTAAAACCTATTGAAGTACCTTGCCTGCAACACTTCCCTCTATCTTTTACAAACCACTTGCAAAGACCAGGATATTCCTTGGCTCACTGACAAGGTGAGGCCATGATTTCCAAGCAGTCCTGGGGAGCTGGTTCATTTCATACCTTAGGGTAGGGCATATGCATTCATTCCCCTGTAACCCTCCAAAACAAGGTGATTTGGGGTGGGGGTTATCCAAACCACTATGCCTTTGGCCACTTTACACAAAGAGGATAAATTAACAAGAAAGGTCCAAAAACACCCCTATACTTAACAAAAAGAATTTCCAGTTGCTACAACATTTTGTTAGAATCTGGACAACTTCATAGTAGAGGTAGTGGGCATCCACCCTCTACTGATAAAATTTATTTCAGTGTACAAACCTGTCTTGAAGAAAAGGATTGACCAGAATAAAGCTAGTCCAAATGTAATAAAAGCAACAATGAGAGAGGGAATTACCAAAAGTGAGATTTCTTTTTTGTTAAAGTTAAATACTAACTTCTATAAACTTCTTAGACTCGATAAATTTCCTTGGTCTAATCCTACATTTTTAAGCAATAATCTAGTACTCAATGCTAAGGTAACCTACTGTTCAATAACTAAAATAATCCTAAACCAACTAATATTCTATTTGAAATAAAAAAAAATCCAGAGTTCATAGATTTATCAGGCTGAAGCAGATGTCTGGTGCCAAGACTGCACTTACTGCTTGTCAAATTCAGATATGCAGCTCTGAGTATGTGACAGCTTTTTGTGGAGGTACCAGCAACTGCTCTTCGTTTCATAGTAACTGGGGCTACCCTGTGAAGGAGAAATCAAAAGAAAATTAGGGCATGCAAACATTTCTACAGAGTTTAGAATCTGATGTCCTTTGCTTAAAAAAAGCCTTGAGCCAGACTCAGCAGTAAATACGCCCTGCAGGTCTGGTGTCAAACATACCTATTGTATCGGCTGATAATCTGCTAGGATTTGATGAAGTAGCATCTTCAAGGAAAAAAAAAAAAACAAGAAGAATGTTTCACGACCATCATAAAATTAAAACATTATTAAAACACTGAAAGTACACTCAGTCTGAGTCTAGCGATTTTCTTCTCTGTAAGCCACCACTCTTTTGGGAGGTTTGCAAAAACAAAACCCCAACTCCCAGCATCACCCAAGATCTGCAATTAAGCCTCTTAATGGGCAACAGAAGGAGCACATGCTCTAAAATTCTGCTTGAGATACCTCTGACCTTACTGTTTGTTCATAGGCAGCCCAAGCAGGGGGTTTTAGGCAGGGTCTTGCAAAAATCAGACCCTTCTCAAGCAGTGTCTGAGCGTATATGTTAATTCTGCAGTTTCCCTTTGTCTCACTGAGCAGTACCAGGGAATCCAAAATAATATTGTGTTGAAGCACAGTCTTCATGGTTTTATCCTTCTTTACCTGATAGGCTCCGGAGCCTGCAGTCAGAGACTTCCATTGTTCATGAAATTGCCTGAAGTTCTTTAGATCTTGTCAAAATGAGGATGTAAA
This sequence comes from Phylloscopus trochilus trochilus, assembly GCA_016584745.2. Classification (NCBI taxonomy): domain Eukaryota; kingdom Metazoa; phylum Chordata; class Aves; order Passeriformes; family Phylloscopidae; genus Phylloscopus; species Phylloscopus trochilus. Next base: position 13,985,027 of record WQNJ02000015.1, on the reverse strand, counting down.
TTCTGGTATTCCTCATACTCTGCACTGAAGTCATCCTTGCAGCACTGGTGTTGCTCCAAGGAGACAATGGCTACGTATATTCTAATGGAAAAATTAGAACATTTTTCTATGAGTGTGCTGTAAGAGAACATTCCGATATCCTTCTATTCCATGAAGCACATGTGTAATTTTATACCAAGCACAGGGTAATGTCAAACACAGACACCCAAGCTTCGAATCAGTCACTCTGTGACTGACGGTTTCTATGTTAAACCTCACATGCTTCAAGAGAATGTAGTCAGGTAACTCTAGAAATCTGCCACATTTCTATGACACTTAGTTACTAATATTTCACATTGCAGAGGTTTTTCTGCAAGTGTAGCAGATTTAGAAAATATTTGCCCTCATTTCAAATGTCAAAGAAACAACAAAAAAGCAGCTTCAGGAGGAGGGGATATATTGCTAAATTATATTCTCTTCCTATGCAGGAAAAACTTAATTAAGTTACATTTACTTTTGAAAATCCATCTGCCATACATTTTTGGCAGGGATTGCATTTATGGAGTTTGGTGCACAGAACTGGACTTTTGAGCTACATTTTTGTCTGTCTAATGGCAAAGCAGAGTTAATGATAATATTTTATTTTCTAGTGGACTGCAGTTACATCACTGGCCACTGAACTGAGACATTTGTAATACAGCCAGAAAAACAAACTCTAGACAAGTCTGAAACCACAAGTACAAAATCCCAAACCATATCAGCTCCTAAGGAGGGCAAAACACATTAATGCTTAAAGCCACTGATGGGAGTAAAACCTTCTTCATTCCCTTCTCCCTCTAATCAACAGGCATGGTGTTTATCAAGCTCATGATACAAATCCAAGATGAAGTGGCAATCAGAATAACAGATGCCACTTTCCAACACAGTCACACCAACACTTCTGCTCCTCTGGGCCTGAAGACCTGGTTCTTCTTGGATAAAAAAAACCCCTCCCTCCATACGGGAAGGAATACTTCAAAGAATCCTGAGATAATTTGTTGCAAGCTCTAAATCTTTCAGAAGCTGAAATTCAGTATCAGGACAGACAAGGACTTGTGCCAACGATGTATCCCAAGCCAGATGCCTCTGACTGGTGTGCTGTATGGTTTTGAAAAGAAAACTACAGATGTCTTTCAACATTTGGCAGGTACCAGAGAAGCAATAGCCTGGACTCCTGGCTTCTGCCCAGTGACAGTTCCTAGCAACAGCCCTAGCACAGGCCTAGCATAGGCCTCACTCAGCTGCTCCCCTGCAAGGAGAGACTTGCCCTTGGTCTTCCCATGGAGCATCCCTGGCTGGAGCCAAAACGACCCAGGGCTCTGCTGCGCCTTCTCCAAAGGGGCTCCTTGAGCTCTGGGTCTCCAAAATGACCCAGAGCTCAAGGGCTGCAGGAGGCTTGACTGCCCTTGCCAACACCACTGCTCTGACAGAAGCTGGGAGCAATTTCCAGTGTTTCACCACACATGCAGTTCTCCCTTCCCTCCTGCACTGTAAATATGATGGGAGGATGCAACTCCACTGCTGCAGCTGACTCTGTGCAACTGTAGTGCAGGCAACGAGGGCCTGTGCAGGCCTAACACTCTACAGCATTCATCTCAGCTCTTCCCCCTCAACCCACCCTACCTCACACCTCTCCTCCTCTTTTTTTCTATCCCCTTATTTCACATTGTCTTGGTTTGAAAAGACAGGTATCTGCCAGGGAAAGCTGAAGTTTCCTTTAGAATGTAAAATGTAAATCCCTTAACCCCACCAAATTATAATTTTGCAATTAAGGGCTTTCAGGAAAAGATTTGGGAATAGGAATAACAGTTCTTTACTAGGAATATTAACAATACAAATGTAGTAGAAAACAAAACCACCCAACCAAACCAGCAAACACACAAACACGCAATCCTGGAAAACCCTGACAGAGTCAGGGGGAATCACCTGACACTCTGTTAGTCAGGGTGTTGGAAGCAGTCCAAAAGTGAGTCCTCCTGGAGTGGCAGATGTGGTTCTGTTGAAGTAGAGATGATCCTGTAGAAAAGGGTCCAGCAATGGTGAGAAGGGTCCAGTGATGGTGAGAAGGGTCCAGTCTTCCTCCAGGAATCTGGTGAAGCCAGATACTTTGTGTTCCTATGTTTCAGTTTTTATTTAGGTAGGAATGGTTGGCTCCTCCCATCTCACAATGGGACAACTTCTGACAAGCTTGGGGAGAACAGCCTGGGGAGAACAGCTTGGGGAGAACTGCTTGAGGAGTCTTAATGGCCCATTGTGAAAGAGATAAGAAACACTGCCCCACCTGGTTTCAACAGTCGGCCCATTATCAGAAGGCACCCGCCTCCCTCCCCCTAGAATAACAAGGGATAAAGAAAACACATCTCCCCAGCTGCTTTCAGCAAATGAAATAGAATGCACATTTTTGGTTCCATAACCCAAGACACACATTTACTGTTAAATAACATCTGTATTATTGACCCGAGAATATGGTCTTGTTTGCACCTTAATTTGGGCAGAGGCTTCTCTAAATAATCAAATCTTTACACCATGGTTATCCACAGGGAAGCTTGAAAAAGCAGCACATTAATACCTCCATTGAAATCAAAGGGACACTAATGCTTCAGCCTCCCCAGTTCGCTTCACTTCTTTTTGGACTTGGTATCTTCTGCACACCAGTGCTGGATTCTAGAACTCTGAAATTTGTCACTTTCTTGAACGTAAATGGTGAAGGGGAAAATGGAGCTGACACTTAAATACAGGTATGAAGTAGAATGAGATGTCAAAGCCAGTACCCAGGAAGAAGAGTGGCCACCAGCTGCTGGTTGGATATGACTGGTCAATCCTCTGCTTCTTGCTCATCACAGGACTTATAAAGCCAGAAGCCCAAGGCCGTTTCTGCAGCAAGAACAAAATAATTCATTAATCTATTATCAGGATCAGGTTTTGATCCCATTCTAAAAAAGCAGCACTTGTGAACTGGCAATGGTTTTAAACACATCTTTTTAAATTAAAAATGAGGACCAAGTTAGCTTTGGAGGCAAAGAAATCCATAATAAAAAGACCAATAAATAAGAAAACAGATACTAAAAACTCCATAACTTGGAACCAATGAGCATCAAAACATGGATTTCTATGGGATTTGACTGAATAAATATCTGAAAAATCTAGCAAAGTGTCATATGTCATGGAATGATTTTCTCTGCACACCCAGGCTATATGAAATGGATTAAATAATTTCTGTTGCAAGTCTTGGCCAGAATAAAGCAATGACTTCAACATTTTAGTGTTCAAGTTGTTGGAGCATTTTGGTTTTTCCCACAGTTTCAGTGACAAAGACAGCACTGCTCCATCCATGCAGGACCCTCTCTTCTTGATCACAACCTCCCTGTCACACCTGTCAGAATGTCTGAGACAAAACATATTTAGGCCTCCTCCTGCACATTCATATCACAGCTTTTACACCACCAGCAAGTGTGCTAAACAATACACAGTACAGAATGTTAAAAATGCGCAAAATACCTGAGTAGGTCTTGCTGGAGCATCTCTCTCAGAAGGTCACAGAGATGTTGCTTGGTTGCTGCCAGTGGCGTTCTGAGACAGCTGATTTTCTGTAAGGGCGATCCAACATTTCAGGTTACAAGGCCTAGGCATCAACTGCCATAGTTCTTTCTTTGTAGGGAAAACAGATGTTCAATATCAAGACTCGAGTAAATAGCATAAAGCTGAGTTGGGGGAACTTTAGGCCACATATCAGGAAAATGTTCTTGCCCCAGAGGGTGCTTGAGCACTGAAACAGGCTCTCTAGGCCAGCAGTCACTTCATCAAGGCTTCAGGAAGAATTTGGACGACAGTCTTGAGCACCTGGTGTGATCCTTGTGATGTCCTGTGCAGGGCCAGGAGTTGGACTCCAGGATCCTGATGGGGCCCTGCTACCTCAGCATATTCTAGGAATCTAGGCTTCATTTCCCAGGGCTTTTTTTCTGAAAAAGGCTCTTTTCCTTTTCCTAAAGAACTGAACTTACCTAGAAAGTATTAACTTCAAATTTTGTCTGTCTATTTCAGTATAGCAAATCCAATTGTTCTGAAGGGTTCGAAATGGATGTTCCTTCAGACTGAAGGAATTATCCTTTGGATTCAAGTTGGCTACCTACAGGCAGACGTGTAAGAAAACAAATGTTTGTTATGGTTGCTATATGCAAACTACAGAAATATGATCGGTCGTGAACAGCTTTTTGTGAGCACCCAACTCAAACTAAACAACATCTTTTGGTAAAGAGATGAATTATTTCTCTATCATATGAGTTTTAAGCCATGCCAAAGTTTTACCAGCTGGAAAATACCAAGTAACTCTATTCCTATCTAGCAAGTGTTCCTTTGAAAACAACATTTAGTGCTCCAATGTGTAAGGTGAGGTGGTCAAGCCCAGAGTCCCTTTTCATGTGGCAGAGCCAGGGTTCATTCCAGCAAAGTCTCCTGTCATGAGAACGAAGTACACATGCCGTGCTGTATTCCTTTGAAAATAAACATGCTAGATGACTCATCAATACATCACAACCATCTGTCACAACTTTTCCTTCTTTCTCTTTGAAATCACGATGAACACTGCTAACTAAGCTCTGTGTTGTTGTCTGTCTGACCACAGCTTTAAAAATTTTTAAAAGTAACAGAGATACCCAGAATACGGAATTCACATCTTAATATTAGAACAAGGTTGTGTTGGAAGGGGAGAAAGACTGTGTATCAGATCTTAGCAAGCTCAGGTTGCCCATTTTAGATTTATAAAAAATAAAACCCCACTTGTTCTGATGTGAGGCCTGAGCAAGGCATTTCAGGATGTAATGCTGCTCACACAGCCCTTTCAGAGTTCATACCTCATACAGGACATTGCCTCCAAGGAAATCTCCTTAAACATTATAATGGAACAGGAGAAAGTGTTTTCACCCTTTACCTTCTAAGGAGCTGAGCTTTGAAATTTTGTAATCAACTTGAAATCTAAATGAGCTACTTCAACTGAGATGGCAGAACAGGGCTCTCATTGTATTTGTGTCTTCAGGGTGAAAAAAGCCCTGCCAGTGCCCTGGACAAATACAGCAACAAATTTCAGAGGTTCAGGGAATGAGTTCTTTAAGTCAGTATGGGATCAGCTGAAACTGTATCCATGACTCTCTTGACTGGATTCCAAAACCCTTTTTTCATAGCTAAAGAGGAAATGTTCATAGTCGATATATTAATGCTTGCAGAATTCAGCAACTACCTAAACAGACCAGGAATATTTAAAAAAGAAGGAAGGAGTCACTGCATCTTTCAGTGGGTGTGAATTGTATGAATGGCTGTGATGAAGAAGTACCAGTGGATATTAGAGGAGAACTGGAGAAGTTACTCAATAAAGAAAGGTTCCCATGAAAACAAAGGCTCAATCCACATGACAGCAAAGAAACCCTGTGCTCAAAGTTGGGCCACCACCTCTATCCTGTGGATCTTGTTGTAGAAGGCAATCTCCACAGATCCCAGCAGCAGCCAAGTACCACTGAGAGGCCACCAACTCCGTTCAAATGAAATATTGCCCTATGCAGGGACCAAAATTCTCTCCTCTGCAACTTTTCCCAGGGTATTTTATGTACCACAACAAAATGTTTCATCCAGTTGAGAGTTTCACCCTGTAAAGTTACTCCATGAATCAGTTAAACAGTGCAAGGAAAAGAAGAGGATTAAAATAGGCATGAGAAGCAACCTTGTCAACTATGGTGTTAACTCTGCTATGTTCCTCAATCCTTCTGCAAGGAATCAGTATCTCCACTCAAATGTGGAAAGCTTGTAAGAGTCCAGTTCTTGCTAAAGTAGCAATAATGCACTGCAAAGCTTACCAGTTCGAACACCAGTCAACACCATAAACTAAATAGCAAACAAAACTTCCAGAGAGGTGGCAGAATAAAGCATCTTGTTGGCAATTCTTTCCTAAGTTGTGAACCTTTCCAAATCAGTCACAGAATACCATGATGAGGACAATCAATGGGCAAAAACTTTTAATGCCTGATTGAATCCTGAAGGGTGGTGGGTAGCAAAAAATCACCAAGTTATTGCCTGAAGCAATAATGAGATAAATTGTAGAAGACAAACATATAGAACCTCATTAGGGTATTGAAGGTATGGTAAACAATTTGAAAATGCAAGTACTTAGTGTTAGGCTGACTGGGATTCTGACAAGTATAGTTAGCAAAAATCTGCTTAAAGAGCAATGCTCAGTTTTAAAAAAAGACTGGCATTAGTGATCACAAAAAAAGGGAAATAGTACAGGAGAATAATGCCAAAGAGATTTTTTTGAGTTACCCCAACAAGAAGGATATAGGTATTTATTAGGTTTAGTAGACACATTTTCTGCATGGCCAGAGGATTTTCCTTGCCACACCAACAAAGATAGACAAGTATCTCAAGTAATAATACTCAGGTTAGGGATCCTGTTTGGAATGTAATCAGATAGAGATTCTCATTTCATAGCTGAAACTGTACAAAATCTCTGCAAAACACTCCCAGTTAAATGGGACTACAAGCCCATGGAGTTCTTACCATGGTGGCAAGGTTGAGAGAACACATCAGAGTCTAAAACCAGAAATGAGTAAAATTAGCCAGGAAACTACATTCAAGTGGCCATTAGCACTTTCCTTTGCACTACTGAGAATCAAAATTCAAGTGGCTTCTAAAGAAAAAGTGAGCCCATGGAAATTCTCTATGGAAATCTTACCAAGTTATAATCCTTTTGGGAGAAAGCCTGTGGAGTCTCTTGTACCATTAAAGGAATTTCCAACTGCCTTGCCCTGGAAAAGCAACCCTTCCCAGATGTAACAAAGGCTTCTCCCCCATGGTTCCCTGCAAACATTGTGTAATCTTCTCCCTGGGTTTCTCAAGCCCATCACCCCTCCATGGTATCCCCTTTCCCTATTTCCCCATTGGCTATAGGGGCCTGGTGTCCAGTTTGTGTCTTCCCTATGGTCAATTGCCCCCTGCCCTGCCCCCTGTACCACCCACGAACCTGAGACACTCTGTACCTGAGAAAAACCACATGATCGCTTCTTCGTCCTCACCCCATCCCCGTTTTGGGGGAATAAAAATGGATTTTCAAGCTTAACAAAGAGACTTGTCTTGTCTGTTTCCCTGCCAGCAGCTGAACCTCCCTGGACATGATGATCACTGCTGCTACACGCTGCTACAAAAGTCATGTGATAGAAAATGATAATTAAAGTCTGTGTGCATCATCTCTCAGGAAAAGTGCTCTCATCTTTGCAGGTTTCTGGTTTGTGTGGGAGTACAGCTAGAAAGCAGGATTCACAGTACTGATGAATTCTTGACAGATTTGGGCATTCTGGACTTAGTAAGCCAAAAGCCATAGGAAATTCAAACAGAGATTTAGGGAGGTAGGAGAGGAATGTTGTGTTTTCTTTTTAGGTAGCCATGTAAAACTGTACCTGCAAAGATTCTAGTTAAGCACATTGGTAAGAAACATGAACAATGTTGTTATTACTTGGCAGTAGAATATCGTATTCAAAGCTGTAAGGTCATATAAATTGAGCCATGTAAGTCAATAAAATCAACTTCTTGCATCCAAGCAATATGTCCCATCTCTTCAATCGCCTGACAGGTTTGACCATCCCTGATGACTTTGGATGCTCTGGTACATCCTTATCAACCCGCAGACTGTGTCTATGTCAGTATGCAGAGCAAAAAGGCTCTGCATACTTTTAGAGAAAAGTGGGAAGCACCACTTCAAGTAGTCCTAAGCACTCCTGCAGCAGTAAAAGGGCATGGGACCAGTGCATTGATACATCTCCCCTGAGGGAAGCCAGCCCCAACACACAAGGAACCAGAAGAAAAAATAGAGTCAGCAGAGGGTTTGAAGCTTAAACTTATTAAAGCATGAAAATATTACATCTCTTCTGCTGTGCAGGATTATTTAGAACAAATGCCATAAAAGTAAAGATGTCATGAAGGGTAAGCTGTGAAAAAACCTATTAAATTTGAAAATCAAGCTTGTGGAAACTGTGAAGGTTACAAATTGCTGGATTTGTTACAAGAATGCTGATGGATTTGATATCCAGCAATCTGGAAGACCATCAATCCAAAAAAGCAAATTAAGAATGGGAGAAGACACAAAGTCCCCACTCTTGGTGGGACTGGCTTTCCTCATGGCTAGCAGACCTTTAAAAGCTTAAAGAATTATTTATAACTCATGTTGGAGTTGTTGTTGTTTGATTTGATTTGATTTTTTTTTGTGTAATAATTCACTGTATTCCAGATTCCATGAGATGTTTTGAAAATATTTGTAATAACAAACATTACTATCATAGATAAGAAAATGAGCTTTAGAAGTGAGACTTCCAAGAAAAATCTTGAAAGTCTCTAAGTGGGGGATTGTTGCAAATAGCTTAGGAGGAAGTAGTGGTTAGTGGAACACTGAGAGCTCTGAAACCACCTGGCTTGAGTGGTAAAGCCAGAGCAATGCAGGTTGTTCAAGAACATATTGTGCAACTCAGATAAACAAGAAGAAAATGAGTATGATATGGAAGACCACAATGAAAGGTCAACCAAAGTCCGAAAGCTCAGTGACCACTCAGGGTCTCTAAAGATCCCCAACTAGACCCTCAGAGACTAACTGCAGACTCAAGCAATTTACGCATATTTAATGATTTCCAAGAAGTAGAATGCATGTACTACATACTCCATTGTGACCTCATGGCTGGTGTTGGCTCTGTCGCAATGCGCTCCACCCCAGCACCTCTATAAAAAGGCAGGGCAGCCACACACACGGCACTCATCCAAAACCATCATGCCCTGTCACGGTCGAAGCAGACTCCGGAGCAGGAGCCGGAGCCGGAGCAGGAGCCGCAGGCGCTCCCGGCGCCGAGGTGTGCGAAGGAGTCGCCGGGCCATGTCCCGCCGCCGTGGATATCGCCGGCACCGCACCCAAAGACGCCGCCGCCGCTACCGCTGAGCCGAGCCTGCGGCTCGACCGCATACAGCCAGAGCATGGAGACCTCTGCCAGTAAAGCATAGCAAGCTCACACCAGTGTGCATGTCCCTGCGGTGCCTCTGTGCCAGCAGCAGCTGTCGCTTGGTGTCCGCCCAGCATCTGCGTCTCTCTGCTGCCTCAGGGTTTCTCTGGCTCAGGAAATCCCGCTGTTCTCCATGCTAGACTGCCCCGCTGTGAACTCTGTGAACTCCTGTGCCTCTCAGAAACAGGGCCCGTATTGCATGAGTGAATGCCTTGAGATACAGGCCCCTCAAAAACTTTCTTTTTCTTTGTGCCAAGAGGAACATGTGGGTCACCTTCCTGCCAGTTCAGTAGTGCAGAACAGTACTTCAGTGCTACTTCTCTTCAAAGGTTTCTGGAGGCAAAAAGGGAGCTGGGGTGGGGGCAGAGGGGGGAATGTCAATAAGTGAGAGGTTGTCCTGAGGTCCCTTTTGCCGGGGCAGATGCCGTGGGAGTGTCTCACCCAGGGCAAGAGCCAGGACCCACAGGACAGATCCTGTGTCCTGGATCCAGCCAGGACATGGGGAAATTTTTGCAGCAGCCAGGAGGAGCACAGCCAGGACCTTGGGGTAACTGGAGACCACCTCCCATGCGGAAGGGGAAAATGGAAGGAATTTGTTCTTCCTTGGCCAGTTGTGCTGTAAGTTGTGGGGTGCGCCCAGTTCTGTGTGGTGAACGATTGTTGTGTGACTCATTTGCCTCTTGTACACTCTACTTTTAGTGTTGTTATTACTATTTGTGTTCTTATTTCACTGCTGTTTCTAGTAAATTGTTCTTATCTCAATGCATGATCTTTACCTATTTGTGCTCTCCTCTCCATTTTGCCACAGGGAAAGCAATAGGGAAGTCAGTGAGTGGCACCTGGTCTGAGGTGTTTCAGTATGAGTACTAAAGTGGGGAATACCATTCCTACACTGCAACAATATGGAAACCTCAATTTACTATTGTTAGATACTTATCTGTTATTAAATACTTATTATTAGTATAGATTTAGGAAAGAGACTGGACAAGGTAAAGGCCTTATCAAACCTCTAAAGGGGGGAAATAATGCCTTAAGTTTTAGCTTTCATATTTTTCAGATTCTGTGCTGCCTAGGTGTGTAGCTCTGAGCTTCACACTAAATATCAGTAAGGTCTCTTCACAGGGTAGGTAGACAAAACAATCCCCTTCCAGCTTGAGACCAAGAACAACTGTTGCAAGCCTCAGGCCCAAAAGGTATAGACAAGAGAGAACTGAAGAGAGCAACAAGAAGGATGGAACTTCATAACCTGAAGCCACAATGGGACAATTAACCTCAATATGCAAATGAACCAAAACTTATAAAAGTGTGAAACCTCATGACCCGTCATCCATTTTGTGACCATTTTGTGTCTGTCTTGGGTATAGCCCTGGCCAGGCTCTTGTACTGCCCAAGGTTTATCCTTTAAGGCCTTTTAATAAATATTTTATTCTGTTAGCTCTGTCTAGTCTCTGTTCCAAGTCAGCCTTCTCAAGGCATCAGCTCCTTTCCTTGTCTAGTCCTACAGGAAAATTAGCCTGCTGAAAAGCAACTGCTGTAATTGAACTGAAAGCCTGCTAGATAATGCTTGTTTTAAAATACAGACTTAATAAAGTTACACAGAAAGCAAAAATTAAATATTGCCCAATAGTCTTTATAATAATATTTTTTTAATATTTTAGAATCTATGGTGGGAGAAATTCCTGCTGTTTTTTTCCAGTCCCACAGGGACAAAGAATTCTATAAAGCAAATTACAACTGAATATTTTCAGCTGATCAAAAAAAGTTAAGCAAAATAGCAAAACTAGTTACATTTGAGATGCATTTCCAAAGAAGATGGTTGACTTTAATGCTTAAGGCTAAAGAAGAGGAAATGAGAGGATCTGTATGTTGAGAAAAAAACCACAATGGAATCACACAAATGCATTCTGTTCCTCCCCCAAATGGACATTCTCTTATTCAAAACATCATTGAAAGTTGAGGCCAAAATTTCAAGTGATTTTATGTCAATCAGCTGTGTTAAATCATTAAAGAGAGCATTACTAGTCTGGCTTCACAAGTGTCTGCATGAATGATGAACAGAAGATCTGCACATTCCAAATTATACTTTCTTGAATAAGTCAGATTTTCCAGAGGATTCAGAAAACAGGTTTGGGTTTGCTTATTTTCTCCCTGTAAAAGAAAAGCCAAAAGAGTTCATGCCTTCGCTTATTCAGTTCAAGGTTCTGAAGGGTCACTCAGCTAGTATCAAGGTCACAGACAGTGGATTCTGAGCACTGCCAAAAAGATGTCCTTGATTTTCAAACTTTAGAAATCAATTGTGTTGCTGTTGGTGGAGACAGGAATGTGACACACCCACACCAAAGTTTATGCAGCAACAGCCAGATTTTATTGTAGGGCCCTTTTATAGGGGCTTTGAATTTCCCGCACTTACAGGGATGATTGATCAAAGGTCTTAACTCTGCCTTGCTCACTGGACAATGATATGGGTACATTCCCAGTTCAATGGGGTTGGCTGGGGTCCCTTTGCTCAAACTTAAATTTAGCCTATAATTTTTAAATCTGGAGACTTGTTCACCGCTTGTGCTTCAGAGAACTAGGCTGATTGAGTTGGTGTCTGTTATGGCCAAACACAAATTGAATTCAGATATAATTTTCCATTTAACCACAAACCTATACTCTACCCTTCTCATTAACACAAACACAGAAACACTGACAGCCTTGGTTGGCAGAAAAAGGAAAACTGTCACTTCCAGAACAACTCATGGAGAGCAGTCAATGCTAAACCAATGTTAAACCCCTGCCCTGGGTTTAACAGCCACTCCCCACCTGTGCCCATCTCTGCAGGGCAGGACCAGCATCAGGAGGACCTGTGGCAAGAGGCGGTGACAGTTGCAGGTCCCTCTGTCCTGGGCAGAAGGCACAGCACCTCTGCTCCCAGCTGGAATAGGGGCCACTTGCCTGAGTGGACCTGGTGCCCCAAAAGGAGGAGGGACCCTAGCCCCAAGCCTCTCCCCAGCCCTGCAGGAAGCCAAACCATCAACAGCTCTAGCCTGGCTCCTGGAACTCTTTATTCAAGGAAAAGGAAATAAATTTGGTATTCCCTCACATAGTCCCTGAACACTGGTTTCTCTCCCATCTAATGCCCTTCCCCTTGTGCCCCACCGTGGGTGACACCCCTGTGCTGGGGGGCACAGCCATGGGCCCCTGGAGTCCGAGGGCCATGTCTGCCATGGTACATCTTCCCATAGGAAGCTGGTCCTATAGGTGCTGCAGCTGCAGCATAGGAGATGCCAAAGGCAGAGAGGACAACAGGAGGAGCTCGTCTGTCACAGGACCATGCCCTCAACCTTCCTATCCAACTATCTGGATATGCAGTGACTCCACAACCTGAGCTAATTGAATGGGGGGCACTTCCCTCTGATGTTTCTGCCCAGAATTTGACTGTTCTTAAGCTTTGGAATTGAGTAGAGGAAAATAAGTTAACATTTGAATTGATGCAAAATATGCTTTTGGAGTGGTACATGCACATGGGGCTTCTGGAAAGAAAGGGGCCTTTTGACATCTCAAGGCACATTGATCAAAAATGGAAAACAAATCTTGGGTTTACTTGCAAGTATCCAGAAACCAGTGGGAGTTGCCATCAGGCATTGCAGAGCACACCAAGTGGATAAGACCAAACTGGAATTGGGGAAACATTTAGCCAATGAGGATGAGAAAAACACATGTTAAACATGGAGTTTTATCCTTAATACCCTTGCCAGAGATACCTCTCCAAAAAGAAAAAACAGAGTATAATGCTAGGGACTGTCAATTAATTGAAACTGTAAAATCAAGATTTCATCCACAAGGCTGGGTAGTTATCCCAATTGGGCAAAAAGTAGTCCCAGAATCACTCTTGCATGAAATAGTGAATTGCAAACACAAAGCTACTCATTGGAGTACTGAAACACATTTCCAAAAATCTGTAATTTGGTCTGAAATGGCTCAAATCGTAAAATCAGGACTCCCAAAACATATAGTTTGTAAAAGAAACAACCCTAACACAGCTCATAAAGAGCCATAAAATCTGGAGGTGTTCCAAGTGAATAGTGGCATATGGATTTTACTGAATTTCCCAGAAAAGGGGGGTATAAATCCCTCCTAGTTCTGGTGAATACCTTTTCTGGGTGGCCAGAAGACTTCCCTTGTCGCACCTACCAGTCTAGGGAAGTGGCTAAAATACTGTTGAATCAAGTAATACCTAGATTTGGGGTACCTTTGGGAATGTCATCAGAGAGAGATTTCCACTTTATTGCAGAAGGGATACAAGAGGTTAGGAAAGCCTTGGGAATAGCTTGGAATCTTCATACTCCCTATAGGACCCAAGCTAATGGCAAAGTAGAGAGAACTAATTATATAATCAAATCGCAATTGGGTAAAATATATTATGAAACCTCCTTGACATGGATCCAAGCCTTACCTGTTGCTCTACTTCAAATTAGAATTCAGCCATGGGGCACCAGCAAAATCAGCCCCTATGAGCTGCTGTATGGTTGACTCTACCAAGTACCACACATTTCAGGAAACACACACCTATGAGGAGAGGTTGCTTTGAATAATGACCTCATTTCTCTTATTGAAACTTTACAGGATTTACAGCGAGCAGTGGTCATCTTCAGACCAACAGGATTGGACATACCAGTGAACAAGTTCCAACCAGGAGCTTGGGTGTACTTGAAAGACTGGGAAACTGCTCTGCTACAGCCAAAGTAGGACTTTTCCAAGTTCTGTTGACAAATTTTACTGCATTGAAATGGACAGAGTAAAATTGTGGATACATTATTCCAGAATCAAAATCGGGAATCAAAAGAACTAAAGCCCCTTAGCTAAAGATGACTTCTCTGGTGATTTGAAGAAATCTGGACCAAACTTACTTCATGGTTACCCAGCTGGACTTGGTTAAAACATTGGTCTACTGCTGTTGTAATGCCTTTTGCTGTAAAATGAAATATAGGTATTAAGAAACTAGTACCCACAAGGAACTTCGTTGCAAGAAAAGGAGGGGCTTGATAAGGACCATAGAACACAGTAGCACAGCCTTGAAGAAGTGGATGAAGGATGTAACTTAGGCAAACAGAAGTAATGCAAAACACAAGCAGAATGGAGCTCAGCTCTGCAAGGCTGACAAAGCAGAACTTGTGCAAAAAATGATATTGCACTTCCTCCAAAGCGGGGGGCGAGGAACAGCCACCAGAAAGAACACTAGACACTGAAGACAGACCTCAAGGAACCACATAAGGACTTCCGATAAGGGATTCAAATTTGTAAACTGAAGTAATACATATAGATCAAATAAGCAGGGATAGCTAATGAACATGTAATCAGTGTGTACAATAAAAACTGTTCACTGACAGCCACAGCACTTGATTAGAGGAGGGATCCTCTGAGTGAACAGTGTGGTGTAATAAAGGCCTGCTTTCTAATACTCAAAACTGTATTTGAAAGTTTCTATTTGGCCAATTTCAGTAACAACCTCTCCTGGCACACCTTTGAATTATTCCCCTGAGCCCTGTCACTACATCCCAGTTGAACTTTATCCCAGGGAGAACTTTAAAAGTAGGATGAGACATGGCCACAGACACATGATGTAGGTGATCAAAGGAGGGCAACATGGGAATGTACAAGTTGGAAACAAGAAATGATATTTCTTTTTTTTTCTCCAACACCATGTACCTAGAGGGATGGAAGGCCTGCTGTGACAACACTGGGTGGAGGAGGCTGATGTTGCCAAGCTGTGAACATCCCTGAGCAATGGTTGTGACCTTACTTTCCTCATTGCTTATCTCAGGATGAGCAGAAGGAGAAATGCCTGTTTTACTGTCACTGGTGAGTGGAGGCTGATGTAGCCAAGCAGGGGACTGTGACATCACAGAAGGAATGGATGATGACATTGTGTCCCTCACTACTTATACTCAGTTGGCAGAGCCTGGACCAGTCTGGCTCCAGCCTGACCTCTATCCAAGCAACACTGTGAAGACTGGAGGATCACAACAGGCTTCAGTAGTGCTGAGTGGTCCCTGTCATTGGCAGATCTTGGTGCCAGTCTCAGAGCCATCATTCCTGTTTCCCTGCCCTGCCTGCTTCAGGCAGCCAAGCACTGCAGATGCAGCACTGAGGGTGAGCTGTGCAGGAAAATGTCCTGCTAGGGTGGCTGTGGGGGTGCATGATGGGATTCAGGGAGCTGAGAGGGTGGCCTTCTCCAGGGGCTTGGCCATTTCTTCCTCCCTGCCCCAGGACAGCCAGTGACCATGACCTCTCCGTCCTGCAGGAGGTAGCAGCAGTGAAGGCAAACAGCCCCTGATCCTTATCTCTCCACCACGTGCTGCAGAGCACAAGAATGTCCACAGAGACCAACAGCAACTGCCCCATCTGCCAGGACACTTGTGAGGATGTGGCTTCTACTCTGCCCTGTCACCACCAGTTTTGCCTGGGCTGTATCCTGCGGTGGACACAGAGAAATCCAGCGTGCCCACTCTGCAGAAGAACAATAGTGACTGTCAGATTTTCTGTTCATGGAGAAGATGACTATCTGGAGACATCCATCACAGTCCCTGAGGAGCTGCCAGGTGGCAGCAGCCTGGCAGAGAGAGCTGCTGGCAGCCTGGATGAGAACAACTCCCACCCTCCTGTGGTGTCCCCTTCATCTTCTCCACAGAGGACAATGTCTCCAGCAGAGCAGGAAGATTTAGGGCTGGAGTTTGTGGGCAATGTCTTACCTGAGGTCTGGGCAGAAATTTTCCGTCAACAACAGCATCTCCTGGACCCCGTGCGGCCCTGGCTGCATGAGACGCTAGAGGGAATTTATCAGGGCTGGTGGTGGGTGATAGATGCCATAGAGAGCTGCATCTTGCACGGCCTTTGCATCTATGGGCCAAATGCTGAAATGCTGGTCGAGGTGCTGCAGCCTCTCCTCGAGGAACACACAGCACCACTGGTCCACAATGTCATCAGCATCATTATGGGCCAGTGTCATGAGGAGGCCCAGAGGTTTCTGTGTTCTGGTGCTGTCAGGGCTGAGAACAACAGTCCTGTGGCCAGCTCCAGCTCCTCCAGCTCCAGCTCCAGCTCCATCAATTCTAGGATCTCCAGCTTCAGCATCAACAGCTGCAGCTGCATCTGCAGCTCCAACAGCTCCAGCTCCAGCTCCAGCAGTTCCCAGCAAGGGACTCCCGACATCAGCCCCACAGTCTCTGATGAGGAGGAGGAAGCTGATACATCAGAGGCTTCCCCCTGCCTAGGGCAGCAGTTGCAGCCCCTCTGCGTCCAGGGCAAGGACTGATTGTCCACTGGGCCCCAGCATGTCTGACAAAAGAGAGAGCCCAGGCCCTAGAATTCTTCCCAGGCTTGCCAGAGGCTGCCCCATCAGCAGCTCTAGCAGGGCTCTTGCAACCCTTTATTTAAGGAAAAGGAAATAAATTGTTATTTCCCTCACAAAATCTCTTGGTGCTGCTTTCTCTCCCTTCTAATGCCCTTCCCCTTTAGCTCCACCGTGGGTGGCAGTCAGGTGCTAGAGGACACAGCCATGGGGTCCCAGAACCATTGGGCCATGGCAGCAGCACCTCCTCCCACAGCTTCCTGCTGCAGCTGCAGACCCACAGACCAGCAGATGCCACCGGCAGAGCAGGCACCAGGGGCAGCTGGTCCTGTCATAGGACCATGCCCTCGGCCTGCCTCCACAGTTTCTCTTACCTGCCCACTTGGTAGAGGGGAGTGATATAGTGGCTTTGGTGGGGGCCTGGCCAGGGTCCATCCAGGGTCATTCCTGTCCTGACTGCCCCAAGGGCTGCTGCATAAACAGTTTAATTTGTTCAGGACCTGTCCTGGTTTAGGGCAAATTTGGGAGGAAACCTTCAAATGGGGTCCCTCTGGGAAGCAAACTCAAATGGCCCCTCCCCCGATCGGTCCAGGAAAAAAATCTCCTCAGAGAAAAGTGGAAAAAACTATTTAATGAACAAAGTGCCCACAAGCACAAAAAATTAATAATATTAAACAATAAAACCTTTCATCGCTCTGAGGTGAGATGGCAAACTCAGAAAGTCCTTGTCAGGTGTAGTTCAGCTCACTCAGTCTCTTATCAGTCCCTCCAGTGCTAGGAAAATGCTGAGGTCCAGGCTTCAGTGGGCCACAGTGTGAGATCCCGGTGTCTCTCTGGGTTTTTCAGTCCAGGACAGGTTTAAACTGTCCCAAGAAAAAGGAAGAAGACAGTTCAGGGAGCTTCTCTGCCTCCACTCGCTAAAACTAACTAAAAGCAAAGGAGATGTCTGTCCCGTCGTCTCTGTGCTGAAGACTACACAGTCCAGGTGCGGAACGTGGAGGAGTGAGTGCAGTTTCTGAAATCAAACTGCACACTTCTTCTTTCCCCCCCTTCACTCTCAGAACCAGTCTTAAAGCTACAGAACACAATATCCAACATAAACAGAACAGATGATAGGGGAAACAAGCATTCTAAAGTCACCCTAGGACAGGACCCCACTTAAAATTATTCCTCTGTGTCACATCTAATTGTACTCTGGAATATGCATTCTCCAAAAGGGAGAGCGGAGACTGACAGCCATGGGGCCTATTACTTCTTGCTGGTCAGTGGGACAGATGTGCTGTTTTGTTGACAGAATTCGTTGGAATCAGATGATATCCATCTTGACATTTTCCTAAAAAATTAATTCCCTGGGAAGCTCCCTTGACTTTACTTTGTTTTATGACAAAACCAGCTTTCAGGAGGATCTGGATTATTTTCTCTCCTTTCCAAAAACTTCCTCTGCTGTGCTGCCTCATACAATGATGTGATGGATGTACTGCAGATGTTCTGGAGCCTCACCCTTTTCCAGTGCCATGGTAAATAGTGGGGCTATGTTATCAGCCCTGGGGTTTTACTGGATTCCTCTGCAGATGAGAGCAAACTCTGCCGGCACTGTCCTGATGAAAGAATGGAGAAAAACACATCAGTTTTGTCTATGGTGGCACCACTTTGCTGCCGTGGACTCCAGTTCACACTGAAATTTGAGTATGTCTGGCATGGCAGCACTCGGTGATGGTGTGACTTCATTCAGGCCATGACACTCTGCTGCCAGTCTCCACTCTCCCTTAGACTCATGCACAGGCCATACAGGACTACTAAAGGCTGAGCAAGCCTTGCTGACCACTCCTGGGTTCTCCAGCTCATGAATCATCTCATGGATGGGGGGTCACCCAGTCCTGGCTGGGGCAGTATTTCTGAGAATGCCCTGTTGTGGTAGCGATCAGTACCTGTTATTCTTTGACCCTCATCAGTCCTGCTGCAGAAGGGTCCCCTGAAGTACCAGGGACCAGCTCTCTAATTTCCTCTGTCTTCACAGCAGCTATCCAAAAAGCCCAACAATGCTCTTTTGCGTTCTTGAAATACCCTTTCCTGAGGTAATCTGTGCTAAGGATACGCAGGGCTTCTGGGCCAGGGGTGTTTTTCCATTTGTGACCAGTTGAGCTGAAGACTCACTTCAGCTTCCAGTATAGTCAGCTGTTGGAATTCCCCCTGTCACCTCAGGGATAGAGATGGATTCTGTCCCTACACAGCTCAATGGCATCAGGGTACATTTTTCACCAGTGTCAATCAAAGCCACCTGATCTTGTTGGTCTGATGTGCCAGGCCATCAATCCACAACATCCAGGAGAGCTGTCCACTGTCTCATTCCTCCACTCAGCTGGGGACAGAACTGCTCTAGTCCTGGTCATGGAACTCATTGGTCACTTCTAATAGATAAGAACTGGAGGTCCCTACAAGAGCATTGAAGTAACATCAACCCTCCTCTTCTGCTTGAGAACTTACCCACTGAAAACTAGAGCAGATTTATCCTTGTAGAGTATCCTGTGGTGGTGTCAGAAACTGGAACGATGGATGTTTTGGGAGCTTTTGTGTGTGTGGAGGAGGAAAGGTCAGAACTTCCCCAGGCAAGGCAGTGAACTGCCTCACACCCCTTAAAGGGCCTGGATCCCAGCCTGGCTGAGCTGCCAGTCATTGGCACACGGGAGGAAATACCTCACACTCCACCCCTGGAGCCCTTGACCCAGCTTCTGAGTGGCCAAATGACCAGAAGTCCCACCTGGGGGGTGGGCCAATGAAGACTGAGGGGTATTTACGGCTCAGCACAAAGCCACATGTCCTGACACTACCTTCATCTTGAAGCATCTCTCTTAACAATGCTGGAACTCAGGAGTTTGTATCTATATGTGTGCTTTTCTGTATCTTTTCTCTCCTTCTCCTTTTCTACTTCCCTCTTCTTGGAACATTTTGAGTAACTTAACATCAAATGGGTTTAACGTTTGTTAAGTGGAATGGGTCAAGTTAATTCTCTGAGAAGTGTTTTATGTTGATTGGGTGTTATACCAAACCTTTTGCCAAAGCTTGCTGATTTTCTAAAGTTTGTCAGTAAAGTTGTTTGGACCTCTTGAGAATATCTTTTTGGTTTTTCTCCCGTGCATTTAACCCAGAGTACAAGAACCATTGTAGCATAATCCCTTTCAAAAGCCCTTTTAGCAAGTTGATTGGGGCCTTATAATGGTTGTTCTTCCTCTCAACTCTCTCAAAACGCCTTTCTTTGCTTTTCCTGTAGAATTCCAGCCTTCAGCTATCATTTGGATATCTGTGGAAACCCTTGAAGCCCTCAGCAAAACCTCCAGAGCTTTGCCCTGGAAGAATCTACCATAGAGTTTCCCCGCCTAGGCTGAAAGAAAAGGTTCTCCCCCATGGTGCCATGCAGAACTATTGCTAATCTACCTCAGTTTTGCTTTTGCCATTGGTCCAGGGCTTTTCCCACCTCTGTTGTTCATGTATATCCCTAGTTCTCGAGGTTTCTCCTTTCCCTGTTTTCCCATTGGTTGTGGTATCCCTGGTGGTCTGCCCCCATGTCCCCTATAGGTCACTGCCCTTTGCCCTGCCCTTGTATTTCCACTTGCCTTCAGACCACTGGGTCCTACCCCCATACTTAACCCTGGGCACTCCTTTGATCTGCATCTTTTGTCCCTGATCCCTTCAGTGTGGTGGGCATAATAAACCTTCACTGGAATTCATCATACAGAAGGCCCTACCCGTCTTTCTTTCACTGAGCTATCTGTGGCGTGTGTGTATGGACTTGAAATAATTGCTCCCGTGGTGAGTGGCTTCTGACGGAGACGCTTTGAGAAAGTAGCAGCATTTCACCATCCTGTCACACTGCCACAATTACCTTTTTGCTAAGGACAGATTGCAGCATTGGTAGCCTTGCTGGGAAGATGAGTATATACCTTTGAATCAGCTCCAGCCAAGCTCCACAAGTCAAGTGGACAGGTACATTTCACAAAAAAGACTATCTCAAAAAAATTAATCAACACTGCCACTGTTGGAGTCCTAGAAACTTAGAATTTGGGGTTTTAGTGTAAAGTAATACATAGAGTCAAGATGGAGGATTTTGGGTGTTTTCTTTGCTTTTCTTCTTCTCCTCCTTCTCCTCCTTCTCCTCCTTCTCCTCCTTCTCCTCCTCCTCCTTCTCCTTCTCCTTCTCCTTCTCCTTCTCCTTCTCCTTCTCCTTCTCCTTCTCCTTCTCCTTCTCCTTCTCCTTCTCCTTCTCCTTCTCCTTCTCCTTCTCCTTCTCCTCCTCCTCCTCCTCCTCCTCCTCCTCCTCCTCCTCCTCCTCCTCCTCCTCCTTCTCCTCCTCCTCCTCCTCCTCCTTCTCCTTCTCCTTCTCCTTCTCCTTCTCCTTCTCCTTCTCCTTCTCCTTCTCCTTCTCCTTCTCCTTCTCCTTCTCCTTCTCCTTCTCCTTCTCCTTCTCCTTCTCCTTCTCCTTCTCCTTCTCCTTCTCCTTCTCCTTCTCCTTCTCCTTCTCCTTCTCCTTCTCCTTCTCCTTCTCCTCCTCCTCCTTCTTCTTCTTCTCCTTCTTCTCCTTCTTCTCCTTCTTCTCCTTCTTCTCCTTCTTCTCCTCCTTCTTCTTCTCCTTCTTCTCCTCCTTCTTCTTCTCCTTCTATTAGAAAGCACGCTGGTTGTGTCTGATGAGAGAGATGATCTGAAGACCAGGATACTCTTTGGGACACATGGTTTATTGGTCATGGGAAGGCAGCCTAACTGGGGAAGAGTCTATAGGTCTAAAGGGACAGGGATCTAGGAGCAAGCAAGAGAGCAAGAGCGCAAGAGCAAGAGAGAGAGCTCCTTGTTACATTCCATTTTAACCCTTTCTATCGTGAATATTCTAATGAGCATCAACCAATCACCTCAGGATACAAAACCTACAGAATCTACATATAGCCTATGGGAACGACAACATTGCAATACTACTCTACATACCAAAATCCTGAAAAACTACCTTTTCCCTGATACCTGAGAAGGTCCAACCTTTTATTCATCCTTTTGTCCTGGCACGGGTGTCACTGACTCACCCAGCCAAGTCTTTTCAGCTAACATAATCACCCTCTTCCTGCCTAGCATCTTACAGTTCAAATTTTGCCTTCAATTCTATTCCTCTCGTAGGTTTCATACTCTTAGAATCTTTTACTAATAAATCATTTCTGCAGGGCCTAGCTACTTCATCCTCTCCAACACCTTCTCCTTCTCCTTCTCCTTCTCCTTCTCCTTCTCCTTCTCCTTCTCCTTCTCCTTCTCCTTCTCCTTCTCCTTCTCCTTCTCCTTCTTCTTCCTGGGTTTAGGGGGTTTTCTGTAACTGGGTGAAAAAGGTCCGCATTGCAGGCCTTAGGTGGTCATAATTGGGTTGAAAACATAAATAATATAGGTGTCACTTCATTACTGGGGGATTATAATAACCTTGGAAAGAGTTAGAAGCACTCCATTTTATCTTGATTTCCTAGCATGCTAGTTGGAGCTCATGGTATGTGAGAATGTAACTTAGATAAGATATAATAAACAACCAAGTCCGAACTCAATTCTACGTTTCCTGCATATTATTCATCCTGACCTTGGCAAAGAAGAACAGAAGCCAAAACCCTCATATGCCACCAACAACAAAAAAAAACTGTATTCAGATAGGAAAATGTAACTGGTTTAGAAGCACATACTATAAGGGCCGAACAACATCCTACGTTAACATTCCTATGTATTTCACACTCAGTATTAAGGTGTTGGCTTGTCTGGTTTAACCTGTAATCCCATGAATGACTATGTACCTTAGAAGAGCCAGAAATAGGATGTTCAGGTATAGTTGAACTGAGAACTGTAGTGATTTTCTTCTTGTTGTTAACTTTACTGACATTAGGGCAGAATTTTCAGGGTTTACAGTGACAGTGCAGCTCCTACTGCATAAGGGGCAGTGACATGGAAAAGGAATTGTTTACAGCCAGACTGCTTAGAGGCTGTTTCATAAGAAGTTTGTTTCAAATACCACAGAATGAAGTTCTGACTTAGTACAGAAAGTGACACAATGCAAAGATTTTGGGCAAAACCCCCATCTCCTATGCCCCAGCCCCAATTCTCTTACCTGGGAGTTTCCCTCTGAGGGGCAGAGATGCTGCGAGAACTGGGCTGATAAAAAACAAGACTAGGGCAGGTGTAGCTCTCTCTCTCTGACTTCAGAATAATGCAGTCAGAACTGCTGCTGGGGGAAGGGAATTTTCTGCTGCTGCTGTTGGAGCCCAGCCCAGAGCTGTTTTTTCTGCCTTGGGGTGAGCTTCTGCTTGTGAGAACAGCCACTGAATGGGAACCTTATTAAGATCTACCTCACTTAAAAAAAAAAAAAAAAAAAAAAAAAAAAAGGAACCTATCACCATCTGCTTGGGTGCCCAGGATCCTGAGCTCACCTCTCCCTGCCCTGCTGGGAGCCAGGTTGCTGCTGCCCCGCCCCCACTGCTTCATCAGCACTGCTCCAAGTTTTTCGCTGCACTGTAGCACTGCCTGCCTGCCAAGACATCCAGCCGTCCTAGCTTGCTGCTTGTAAGAGCTTGCTACTGGGGCACTGGGATCAATTGGCCCAGGGGATTTGTGAAGCAAAGCCTCGCTTCCATCCGTTCCCATCTCGGCCGAGCCACCATTACCGCATGCTCCCCAAGCTCACCCCACAGTGCCCCCTGAAGCCGTGGGGGAATCATCACCTCTGCCCTGCCCAGTGGGAGCTGCCAGATTTCTTCTTAGGTGCTGTTTGGGTTCGTTCTTCCTGCCAAGGAGGGAATGCCACTGCCACATCCTTGTGGCAGACCCTGTCCCCTCTATCCCGGGGGGGATGCCCCTTGGACCTTGCAGTTTACTCCTCCAGGGCTGTAAAAATTCTGCCATCACGTTTGCCTTTGCTTTCTCCTTTACCTTTTTTACATACACTTGCTATCTTTCTAAAGATACACTTGGATCTTTCTAAACAGTTCACCCAGGGACTTAATCTGTCCTTCCTCTAGTTTCCCCCACTACTGCCTGTGGATACTCACTTTCCCACAGCTCAAATCCTTAAAAGAAGGATTCTAGTAGCCCTAGAAACTGGGGTTTAATGTAAACAATAAATCAGCTTCTGATTTTTATATATGTATGTACTTTATATATATATACTTTATACATGCATATATATATAGTATGTAGCTATATATAGAAAATGGTAGTAATATTTAGTGAATAATGATATTTATTTGTCGCTGTTGGACACAATAAATGGAGGCAGGGAGTGATTAGAAGGCTGCAGTGGACTCCTCAGGGAGGAGCCACACATTTATTTCTCGGGCTTCTTTTATACTTTTACAGATGTGCCCACCTTAGAGGTGGGACCTTTGGGAACTATTGGTCAGTTCTAGAGACCACCACGCGAAAATCCCTCCTCTGGGAAAATTGTACAAAACAAGGTAGTTTACAATATGTGACCTTGTGTACCAGAAGAGTGCCTGGGAACATAATTTCCCCAAACCAAAACATGGTAGGCATGAAGCGTGGCAACATTTACTTATAGTTTTTATTTAATAATTAGATTTTTTTCAGGTATATATTGTGTTGGTTTATTTTTTTGTATTATTTATTATGGGTAATTTGGGTTTTGAGTAAAAATAATTTTATGGATGGGTTTGTTTTTATTTGAGGTAGATTTAACTTAAATTTTTTAAATAAATTTTTATATGTATTATTGGGATTTTATTTTTTTTATTGTAGACAGGAGTTTAGATTGGGTAGAGTTTGTTTTTTTGGTGGAATTTTGGGTGTTAATTAATTAGATGGCTTTTGTTAAGTGTTGTTTTTAATTTTTGAAAGATCTTTTATTTCAATCATATCGATTAGGTTACTCACTTGCCCATTTTTCCCGACTGCATGCAGGGGCAGGGCAGAGGTCAGTGACATATAGGAAAAATGGGGCTGGCCACCAAGAGATGCTGCCACCAATAGGGAAACAAAGAAAGGAGAAATTGTGAGAGCCAGGGGCATGGGAAGGAGAGAGCCTGGGGCAGACCACTATGTGCCAGTCACCCTGGGGAATGTCCTCTCTTTCAAACTAGGCAGGAAAGACTCTATGATCTGTCCTTCCAAGGCCAGACTCCAGGAGTTGTCCCAAGGGGTTCCAGGAACTCCACAGAGGCTGCTGTTGGTTCGCTGCTTTGTGGAAAGAGAGAAGCATGAGGGACAGCCCTCTATCATTTACAACCTTCTTTTGCTTCGAAACTCCAACCAGCTCTACTAAGGAGAAATCATAAGCTTTGATACAAATAGGATTCTAAGCCACTCTGACTAAATCAAAATCAGTTGATTGAACAGAACTGCATATGGCTCTGAATTCAGTGTTCTTTGGGTGGCTATGATCAGCAAGCAACAACCTCCCTACAAAACTGAGCTTCTAGTTCTTCACAGCTCTGAAACGGAAAAGTAGCAAATAGCTAGCAACGCCCTTGCAATTGCTGCTGCAGAAAAGGAAAACTAAAACTGTATCAGAATCTCATCCAGTGCTGGAAAAGGCAGGAAAGTTTGTGCAGAAGCATCTTTGCTTGCTAGGAAAAGAGAAAACAAACAGGCCTTCTCCAGCTAGCAAACAAACAAACCGACAATGCAACAAAGCAAAAGATGAGAGTGACACCTACTGCAGTGTCTAAAGCATTGGATGCAGTGAGGGATGTTTGGCATACAAACAGCCCTTTGAGGTCAGCAATGTAATGTAGGGATTTCTGGAAGTCTGCTGGAAGCTCCCTCATGTGCCTCCTGTATCTTGGGCTAAACCACCCTCAGCACCTCCTCACTGGCCTTGTCCTCCAAATCCTTCCCTAGCTCTATTGGACCTTCTCTAGACACATTCTGGCTTCTCAAGGATTTTCTGCTTCTGAAGGGCAAGCAGTGTTCTCTCTGCAAAACTGAGTTTTAGTTCTTTTAAGGTCTGAAATGGAAAAGCAGCAAATAGCCAGCAATGCCTTTGCTCTTGCTGCTGCAGACATGGAATATTAAAACTGGATCAGAATTTCATCCAGTGCTGGAAAAGGCAGGGAAGTTGGTGCACTAGCATCTTTGCTTGCTGAAAAAGAGAAAATGAACAGGGCTTCTCCATCTAGAAAACCCACAACACAAAACCCCAACAAAACAAAAGATGAAAACAATGTCACCTACTACAGTATCTAAAGCATTTGGATATGGTGAGGGGATGTTTGGTAGGGGAACAACCCTTGTGGTGAACACTTTCATGGAGAGATTTCTGGAAATCTGCCTGAAGGCCCCCGTGAGCCTTCAGTTCTTCTGGTTCCTCAGTACCATCTCACATCAGGCGTGTCTTCCACATTCATCCCCAGGTCCCTTGGAACTTCTCAGGACACACTCCTGCTCTTCCGAGGCTGCTTGCTTCTGAGCAGCAAAGCAGCGCTCCCTCTGCAAAATGGAGCTTTTAGATCTTGACAGCTCTGCCATGGAAAAGTAGCAGAGAGCTAGCAGAGCTTTTGCTTTAGCTGCTGCAGACATGGAAATATCCAACTGTATCAGAAACTCATCCAGTGCTGGAAAAGGCAGGAAAGATACTGCAATAGCATCTTTCCTTACTGAAAAGGAGAGAATGAAAAGAGCTTCTGCACTGAGCAAATCGAAAAAGCACAAGGACACAAACCGAAAGAGACTGCCACCTCCTGCAGTGTGTCAAGTACTCGTCTGAGGCAAGGGCATGTTTGGCAGGGAAACAGCCCTGTTGCTAAGCACTGTCCTGTATGGCTTTCTGAGAGTCTGCCTGAAGGTCCCTCATGACCCTGCTGATTTTCTGGCTAAAGCTTCTACACCGTGCTTTGTTGCAATATGACACAAAAGAACGACGCTCATGCACTGAGATGTCCAAGGCAAAAAAGACGGAGTTTATTTTCTTTGACCTCGATTTATAGAATTTGGACAATGACCAGGGATTGGAAGATGAAGGTTGCTACCTCTCCAACCACAAAGGTCAAACTAGCAGTTCATCAACAGTCTCTTCCTTATGAGAAGAATGTACACATAGAAGAACAGTTACAACAACAATAGTTTATGGGAAAATCCATGAGAAACTCCATTACAAAAAATAAAACATCAGAAAGCTAAAAAAAACAGGGTTACAGGGCTTCTTTTCCACATTCTTCCCCAGCTCCCTGGACCTTCTCTGTACACACTCCAGCCCCACTGTGGCTTAGAGCTTCTGAGGGGCAAAGCAGAGTTCTCTCTGCTAAATGAAGCGTTTAGATCTTGACAACTCTCACATGGAAAAGTAGCAGATAGCTAGCAACACTTCCACTTTAGCTGCTGCAAGCGTGGAAAACTCCAACTGTAGCAGAAAGTCATCCAGTGCTGGAAAAGGCAGGAAAGATTCTGCAATAGCATATTTACTTGCTGGAAAAAGGGACAACCAAAAGAACTTCTGCACTGAGCAAACTGACAAAGCACAAGCACACAAATTAAAAGAGACTGCCACATTCTGAGGTGTCTCAAGTACTCATAACCAAGAAGGGCATGTTTGGCAGGGAAACAGCCCTTGTGCTAAGAACTGTCCTACAGGGCTTTCTGGAAGTCAGCCTTGAAGGTCCCACATGAGCCTGAAGTTATTCTGGCTAAAGCTCCCTCCGCACCTCCTAAAACCGGGCTTATCTTTAACATTTTTCACCAACTCCCTTGCACCTTCTGGTTGCATCACTTTGTCTGTCCTCACTCCGGGAAGTGCCAGTGCTCTGGAAGTTCATTTGCTGGCAGAAAGAGTTAAAGCTTGCCCAGGCCTGCGGTGGGCACGTGGTCCCTGCCGGCGGGAGCTGCAAAGGCCACGCCGGTGGAGAGGCTGCTGGATGCCTTCTCCTCCAGCCCTGATCTCGTGGCGTGGGCCGCTCAGAGCTGCTCCCTGAGGCCTGAGGAAGGGGAAGGGAACGTTCCCCCTCCCCAGCCCCTGCCGGTGACATGGGCAGCTGCCGGGGCTTTTCCTCCCCTGCCCCGGCAGCTGCTGCTCTTGGGCCCAGGCACGGCCGGGCTGCTCCCCCGCGGGGCAGCAGCTCCCGGAGGCCCGGACTCCCGCAGGATGTTACCTGGCCGCTCACCTGGAGAAACGAGGGAGGCTCCCACACATTCTCAGCTTTATATGGGTATTACCAAAAGTCACATTCTGTTTTCTCAGTGGTTAAACCACATGCCAATAGCCAAGAACTGGCTCCTGCTAGGTCTGTCGTTTCCAAAGAAATTCAAAGGTCCTAACTGAAACCAATCTGTGTTAACCCATGACACATCACCACAAAATTTATCAACAGAAACTCTGCTTTTGGTTATTTGCCCCAGAAGAAGGGTTCAGAACTACGCAGTTCATTTCTTTTGCCACACATAGGACAAGAATGGTCCCCCACAGCTTCATGGACAACACAATCATCTCTGTCGGAGTCCAGGGTATTCCTTCAGTTGCCCTGGAAGGTTTGGGACCTCAGCAGAAATGCCTGGGACCTGAGCAAAAGAGTTTGATCCCTGTACAAGGGGGTTTGGGATCTGTTCAGGGGGGTCTGGGATCTGTACAGAGGGTTACAGACCCTGACACAGAGTTCAGGAAGACACTGGCTTTGATTTCAGACCACGGGAAAAGCTTCCAACACTGAGAGAGGAATTGCAAGCTACAAAGGTGTGAAAGATAGTAGTGTCGTTTATCACAGGGTGTAAAATTTTGTAGGTTTGGGTTTTTAGAATGGAGGTGAATGGGGACAAGATGGAGGATTCTAGTAGTGCCCTGAGTGTTTCTTCTTCTTCTTCTTCTTCTTCTTCTTCTTCTTCTTCTCCATCTTCTCCTGTGATGGTGGCACAAAGTAGCTTCAAGGAGAAGAAATGACCTGTTTAGTATAGATTGTAGATATTGGTGTGTAATTGTAAATAATGGATATGTAATAATTGGTTTAAGAGATGATGAGCCTCCATTGGAGGGGGAGTCACTTGCCACTTGTCCTGCTGCAGAGGCCTTGGCAGGGCACAGAGCAAATGGAAAGATAAGAAATAATAAACAGAGCAAGCAACCTTGAAAAACAAGAATCTGAAATCTCTGCTTTGTTCTTGCGTCTGGCTCAGGGCCTTTCAGAGGGCAAAAGACTCTCAACCACCTGAATCTCAGGAAACCAAAAACCCAGGAATCTCCTTGCAGCTTCTCAAAAGCCAAAAGGTAGGTGGGCCAAAAGACTCTGTAGAAGTGAAGAATTACTCAAGAAAACTACAGAACTGTTCCACAAGCCAAACACGTTTCCCAAAAGAGAAAAGAAATTAAGCCTTGTGACCTTGAGAATGACCCCTTGTGCCCTTGGCCATAGCACTGCAGAAGCCAGAAGACAGAGCTTTACTGATCTGAGCAGCCAGATGCTCATGCAGAGGCACCAGCCCTTTGGTGCCCCAACATGACAGGTCAAAGCCCATTTTCCAGGTGTCACTGGCTGAGGGGAATTGCTCAGTCCTGGCAGGGCTGCAGCACTCAGCATCCTCAGCCAGTAGCAGTAAGTGTTGTCTGGTAAGAAACTTGCAGCTCTGCCTTGCCCTAAAGACAGCAGCCTCCAGAACTGGCACTTACAGTCTTGGAAAGTTCCAGCTGTGGTCACACCACAGCTGGAGGCTTCTCATTTTGCCCATTTTGCCTCTATTTGGCCTCTTCTCCAGGAGCAGAGAGAGCCAATGGAGAGGCTGCTGTTGGTTCTGTGCTCTCTGGAAAGAGAGAAGCATGAGGGACAGCCCTCTCTACGTATCATTCATAACCTTCTTTTGTTTCAGCTCTATAACCAGGTCTACTAAGGAGAAATCATAACTTTTGATAGCAATGGGATTCTAAATTACTCCAAGTAAATTAAAATTGTCTGATTCAACAGAACTGCATATGGCTCTGAATTCAGTATTCCTCCGTGGCTACTATCAGGAAGCAACATTCTCTCTGCAAAACTGGGCTTTTTCATCCTTGACAGCTCTGAAATGGAAAAGTAGCAAATAGCCAGACACGGCTTTGATGCTGGTGATACATACATGGAAAAGGATTTTCTTTCAACCTATCCAGCTAGTCCTCTATGCTCTACTGCCACAGGCCAAGCTCACAGCTTCTTCCCCTGCAATTCTTTAACACCAGGAATGCCAAATATTCCTTTCTCACTCACCTCAGGATCAGAACCTCTGAATACAAAGGTCAAGTAACTTGCAGTGGGCAAAGGACATGAACTAGATTCTTTGAGAAAACTGGAGAGAACTGGAATGTTTTTAGAAGCCTTCTGGGAAGGTCTCCTGGTCTACATTTTCAAAGTTATCCTACTTGACCAAGCAAACCAAGGAAATGAAAGACCCTGCTGCCACAGACTCTGTCATGGAGAGAACGGAATCCCTGCAGGTTCCTCTGCAAATGCTGCCTGCAGACCCCTGGCTACAGACACTCTCTTTTAGCTGAATGTGTTGACAGTGGCATCCAAATGGTCTTTCTGTTTCAAAATCAACTCAGTCAGTAAGAAGAAACAGAAAGACATACAAAAACCAGGTTAGGTTGCACCCAGAGAAAGCCTCTATTTATGTGCCAGGTGTGTGAAGTAATAGCCAGAATAAGAAACGCCATAAACAATGCAAACTGCAGCAGCGAGTTGCTCAATCATTGTAGCACTGCTGTGCAAGTTTGCTGACTGTGCTATCACACAATACCAGGCTCCTGTCAGTGTGCAGCTGCACTGACAAAAGCCTCAGCCAGGAGGATGCTCCTGCACTGGGCAAGCCCAAGAGCTCCTCTGACACTGAGGCCTTCCGTGTACCAAGGCAACATTCTGATGTCACCACAACGTGGCAACCATGCCTTGACGTCACAAAGCAAATGTTCTGTGTTGGTCTGGGAATTTATGCCAAGCAACCCAACCTTCCCTACAGCAAACACAAAATAGCCTGGGAAGTTCTCTTTTGTCACAAACTCCCCTGGTGGGCCAAACCCTGTTGCTCAAGGGATCCAAGAGTAACTCCAAGAGTACCCTGTGGAGATAGAAAAGAAAGAGAACTTGTAATAAGAGAACAAAGAACGCTATTCAGTCAAGGCAGGATGGATATAACGAAGTTTCTAAACTGTAACAAGTAGCAGAAGCACAGTAGTTTGCAGAAGAAATTGTTAAACAAGCACTTGTCTTAGGAAGAAAAAAACAACTGATGGTGCTACTAGGGAATTGATCCTGTAAGTTATTGGTTAGCAGACATCTGAACATTTATACTCTTGGCTATCCAGGCTCATGCCATTCTAACCCGAGAGTGAAAACAGTACAAAAGCTACATACACTTCTAATAAATATTTCCAGATATACCCCATCTGGGGACCATGCATCATTCATACATTGCAGTGCCCCAAGCACCTACAGCCTGTACCTCAACTGGACACTGAGATGGGACTAAACCAAAGGAAATCAGACCTTTGGCCGCTGATGCTTCTGACTAAACCAAAGAATGCCTGTTCCCGTGCCAAACTGCTGTACACATGTGCAGCCTGTTGCAGCACTGCTAGGGCATCTCAAAGGAGCATGTGGAGCCTGTGCCTCACCCTGGAGCTTCCCTGAGCCCATCTGTGAGCCACAGAGTTGGGGCTGGGATGGTAATAATGAAAGAGAAGAAAGTTACTAAAGAATTTAGGAAAATGTAGAAGGTGGTGAAAGGGGGAAGCCAGTGGAATTAAATGGATAAATTCTATGAAAACTGGGAGCTACGAGGCAGGGACCCAATATAGATGTGAAATAGAGACCTCATCACCTGTGACTTCCTTTCTCAGTTAAAAAGAACAGAGAAACATGTGGGCTCTAGTTGTGTGTCTAGATATGAAGCCATGTTAGATTTTTGAATGGCTCCACACAAGTTTTTCAAGTTTTCTCCAAGCCTCCAGGTTCCCCAGGCCCAAGACCACCACTGCCCGGTGCATCAGCCCACAGAGTCTAGTGGAGAGAGCAGCTGGCCAAACTCAGGCTGTGAAATCTGGGAGGCTGCCTATTGTCCTAGTGCAAATCCTCTGTGTGTGCCAGATTGAAAGGCAGGACAGTTTGCAAGAAACACGTGACTAAATGCTTGGAACAATCAACTTCTTTGGATTTACAGGCACCACTTTTCCTACTTCCTAATGTCATCATCTCCAAGATTTGACTTTTCAGTGGGTGACCATGTCTTCTTCTACATCCGGGACCAGGAGTTGGTTTCAAACACAAAAAATACTTCCCAAAACCCTGCTAAACACACTTCATCCTGCATTCAGAAAATGCAACTATTTCTTCAAAAGAAAGGAACTGAAAACTCTAGCAGCCAACTCCCACCAGCGTTTCCAAGCTATTTGTTTTTTCTTTGCTTTCTATGTCCTACTTCTTAGCAAATGTGGTGCTCCAAGCACAGTGACATGGGGACAGAACATGCACTCATGAGGAACAACATGGCTTGGTGCTCCAGCCTGAAAGCTGTAACTTGGAGCCCACAAAACCCTGCGTTGAGGTGCTACTGACAGCAGCTAGGGAATGCAGCCAGGGGTGACTGCAGGAGTCAGAATGGCCCAGAGGCTCCTGTCTCCCAGGTGAAGCCAAGGTAGGAGAGGGTTGAAAGGTCCTGGTGCTGCTCTGTGCCAGAGAGCCCTGGCTGGGCAGGGCACAGTACCCGCTGTGCTGGAGGCTCTTTCTCCTGCCAGAGCTGGGCACACCTGGGAACAAATCATGATGACTCATGGGGAAACCAAGGGGTGTTGCAGCATGTGGCATCAGTGATCATCGTGTCCAGGGAGGTTACAGCTGCCAGCAGGGAAACAGACGAGACAAGTCTCTTTGTTAAGCTTTAGAATCTACTTTCATTCCCCCCACCCAGGCCAGGGAGGAGGTGAGGACTAAGACGGAGAGCAGGGACAGGGTTGTGGGTTTTATCGGGCATTCAGGGGAGGAGTCTTAGGGTTTGGATCAAGGGAGAAGACAACACAAGGACAATAAGATCAGATTTCAGCCTCCCCAAAATGGGAGGACTCCACAACTCCTCCGTTTATAAACTGGTTATAACAAGGGAATTCCCAGGAATATGACTTAATGGTTTACAAAACTAAAATGAACATTATTAAGCTGAATTAATAAGCAATAGAAAGGCATTTGAGACTTAATTACAGAGGATAAAGTAACAGAAATTATGATACTGAATTAGATGAATACAGTTTCACTTACTGAGCTAATAGTTCAATCTCCTTTGGCTTTTGATCTTCATACGAGAAGGGGTGCGGTTCCTTGATAGCCTCTTCACAGGGTGCACAGTTCTTAGTGTTTGGTCTTGCCTTTGGTACCGGTGTGGCAGGTGTTCTCTCTTGGGTTGATGACGATGACTGTGAAGCAAGGAATGATGAAAGCTGGCAGCAGCACAGCAGGGCCCACTCTTCCTCGGGGCTGCCCAGCTCTGCCACTCCACCTCTGCTGCATGGGCCTGGGGCAGGGGCAGCTGCAGGGTGCAGCAGGGCTCGGCCCTCTCTCGAGGCTGGCCAGCCCTGCCTCACCTCTGCTGCCATGCAGGCCTGGGGGGGCAGTTGCAGCCGTGGCAGGAAGAGGGGGTAGGTAGGGAAAAAGGGAAGGCATGAGACTGGAAAAGGCGGACTCTGGCAGGAAAAAAGGGATCTCAAAACCACGTGGTAAGCCCCATTTTTTAGAAGGAGTGCCCGGGATGGTGCAGCCACTGCCTTCCCAGGCAAGGAATGGGGGATATGGAAAGACAGGGGGTGAAGGAGGACACAGGATGGTGCGGGGACAGTAGTGCACCTTCATCACCTCTGGACGGTTTGCGACCTTGTACTGCCTTTAGGGAAAGGGGGATAGGGGTGGAGGGGGGCATGGGGTGACGGAGAGACCATAGCAATTCCGTGCCATCCTGGCAGTTTTCGCTCCTTGCTGCACTCTTAGGAACAAAGGGTAAGGAAATATATGGGCAGCGTCACAGAAACTGAAAAACGTGAAGTTTCACAGGAGGGAGGACCACTGATCTAGGGTGCCAACACTTGGCATGCAGTAATCCATAATCGCCCATAATTGTCCCTAAGTAGCCACCAGGGCTTTATCATCTATAAGCTGCAGCAAATGTGTCAGGAGAGTTGGTAAGAGTTCCAACATGATCCTTTTTGCCAGCAGACTAGCTACTTGTAGCTCTTAAAAACTCCCTCCCATGAAGAATGAGAAGACTTGTGATGGTAGATTTCTCAGTCCCAGTAAGCCGGTCCCCTTACTGGATTTTTTCCTCCCCATAAGCCTTTTATCCCCATGCTCTTGAGGTCACTCTCAACCTGGTCTTCAGCCATGGTACCTTGAATATTCCTTTTTAAGATGGGGGTCCCGCAGCAGAGGGTGACTTACGGAGTGCTGGTCCTGTTATCCTTACTGGTTGCCTGCATGCTCCACCATTTCTAGCAGCATGTGGCAACAGTGATCATTGTGTCCAGGGAGGTTACAGCTGCCAGCAGGGAAACAGATGAGACAAGTCTCTTTGTTAAGCTCGAGAATCCCTTTTTATTCCCCCCCACCCCAAGCCAGGGACGGGGTGAGGACCGAGAGAGAGGAGGGACAGTTTTGTGGGTTTTATAGGGCATTCAGGGGAGGAGCCTTAGGGTTTGGGTCAAGGGAGGAGATAACACAAGGACAGTAAGATCAGATTTCAGCCTCCCCAAAATGGGAGGACTCCACAAAGGGGTTTGTGGAGGCTGCATGGCTCTGCACACACCTGCAGCACAGAGCTTTGGCCCCTAAAATAGTAAACCAGAGGGAAACGGCTGGAAAATGTTTAATTTTGACCTTTCTTAAGTGTTCAATAGATCTGACCAGAATGCAGGGTCAGCAGGCAGGGCCTGATCGCTTCTCCTGCGGGCGGGAGAGGCCCCGCGCCGGCTCCTGCCCAGGGCCGGTGCCCTTGTGCCGGCACTCAGCCGACAGGGGGCGGCCGTGCTCCAGCTCTGCCCCGGCAGCGCCTGCGGCCCCCGGGGCGGCGCAGGGACACGGCGAGCCCGGGTACCTGGGACCTGTGCACATCTCCAGGGAAAGATTGGAGTGGGAAACGTAACTGCCGTGATCATGGTATTTTACTGTGTTTACATGCTGTATAGGACTGCACTTCTATGTATTCGTGGTATTTTAACACCTTTTTGTCTCTGAAATACTGTCAGATACACTTTGATTCCCAATGGAAAGTCTTAAACTTCTAGTTTACCTTATAAAGTGAAGTTACTGACATTAAATAATATGTACTTTGTAGTGTTATAGGACACAGTGATAGTGTGAGTGGTTATGATTGCTTAGGCACAACTGGCTTGGATCTGTACAGGAATGTGAATTTTGGAAGAAGAGAACATTTTCCCTAAGTTTTGTGAAAGATTTGAGGAACATGTCCTGTTTGAAGTAATGTGTTGCAAACATATGTTTACTTAGAAGCCTGAGGAAGGTTCTTACTTTTGAGAGCATTGCAATTTTATATTTTAAGAATAGAAAAATATAGGCAGCTGTTGAACTTTGGAATTATTGCAGACCAAATTTAGTCTTTCAGAAAGTATTACCAATATGTATCTGATGTAATGTATTTTTAGCCAGGTTTCTTTCATACATACCTTTTTGCTTTATTGGCTATTGAATATATCCAGTATGCATCGGATAAATCAGGCACATACTCAGTCCAAAGCTGCAGCTTCGAGCAGATTTTAACAGTACCAACACACATGGTTTCCTGTGTAATGTGAAAAGTAGCTGAAGCCTTTGACTGTGATTAACTTTGATACCATAACTTTATTGAATGTGATTTTGTTCTGAGAGCTGTTAAGTTGGTAAATGGTTATTGAGCTAGTTAGATATGGAAGTAACTGATTTGATGGCATGAAATAAGTGTTTTTTAAAGACACTGGAGACTGGAGGAATGTATTCAAAGCCTCATTAGTAGAAACCAACTTGCATTATACTTTGCTTTCTTTCCATGTGTTTTTCTATCGGTTTCCTGCGGTCAACAGGCAAGAGAATCTAGATTATCTCAAAACTGGAGAAAATCCTCTGTTCCTGGGACTAGTCCAGCTCCGCAGGGACCCCTGGTGAGGGTGGCCTCCACTGTGCCAGCTTCTTCCTGAATCTCTGCCACTGGACTGTGCTGCTCTCCATGGCCCCTGCCAGCCAACACCAACCCCAGTGTATTCCCTCCTGTCTCTGTCTCAGCCAGGGCCACACAAAGTCTGGAAGGTGCCATTTTCAATGGATAAGTCCTGCCCAGCCCCTGGGCATGAGGCCACCCAGGACATTGGACAATGGGGGCTGTTTTCAGGGCACTGACCCAGGCTGGCTGCTGGCCTTTGGTGATCCTCCCATGTCTGTCTCCACATCAATGTCTGCCAGTAGTCCCAGACCTGTGTGCCAAGGTGTGAGGGAAAGAGAGCATGGATGTCCCATTGTGACATCACTGAATGGTGGAGGATGACATCACTGGGTGGTGGATCATGATGTCACAAGGGAGTGGTTTGTGACCTTGCTTTCCTTTCTGTTTATACCCAGGTGATAGATGTCCCTCTGTGGCATCACTGGGTGGTGGATTGTGACACCACCAGGGGATGGATATCAGGTCTTGTCCTTGGATTTTGGTGGCAGCCATGCCTGGGTTCAGACTGGAGTGATCCTTGACTCCTGGCAAGCATGCCTGGGCCTCATCTCTCCTCTCCTGGTATGACAGGGAGACATGGCCACAGGGACAGATTGGAGCTGCCTCATCTGTCAGGACACTCAGAATTACATGGCTTCTGCTATGCCCTGTCACCATGGATTCTGCCTGAGCTGTATCCTGTGGTGGGCGAAGAGAAACCCAGCCCACACTGGAGCAGGTCAGTACAGACTGTCAGGTTTTCTGAGTGGGTTGGACAAGGCTACGTGTTCTTTGCCATCAGGTCCCCTGAAGAGTCACCAGAGACCAAGAGCCAGGCAGGGAGAGCTCCCCTCCACCTCGCCAAAAATAGCCCCCATGGCCTTTTCATGTCTCCTCCACAGCCCTCATGGCCCTTTCATGTCTCCTCCATCTTCTCCACAGGGAACACTGTCCCCAGCTGAGCAGTGGGCTGCAGGGCCAGAGCCTGTGAGTGGCCTCCTGCCTGAGGTGTGGGCAAGACTGTTCCAACAACAGTACCTCTTGGATCCTGTGCTGCCATAGGCTGTGCCAGAGGTTGGCAGAAATCAGTGGGGAAGGGTAGAGGCTGCAGAGGCCTCCATCCTGCACAGCCTTGGTGGAGGTGCTGCAGCCTCTTCTCAGCAGGCACACAGCACCGCTGGTCCATGGCATTATCAGCACCACTGAGGGCCAGGGCAGCGAGGAGGCCCAGAGCCTGCTGTGCTTCCATCACACCAGAGAGGCCAACAGGCCTTTGGCCAGTGCCAGCAGCTCCAGCTGCACTAACTCCCAGCAGAGGACTCCTGCCACTGGCCCCGTAAGCTTCAACGTGGAGGAGAAAGCTGGAATGTCACAGGCCAACCTCCAAGGGAGTCACAGCAGCCTGCCAACCATGCCTAACCCTGCAGAGTGGGACTAGCCACAGGAGGAGCACAAGCAGGCAGCAGTGGTAGGTGTCTGCCCAGGGCAGCATCTACAGCCCCTCCACCCCTGACCAGGGCAGGGACCCCTCTCTCAGGGATTCCCAGCATGCCCAAAAGAGAAGAGGCCCCCCAGATCCCAGGATTTTCTTTAGCCCAGCAAGAGGCTGTCCTGCTGGTGGAATTAGCAAGACTCCCTTTAGCCAAGAAAAAGTAAATCAATTCTGTTTCTCTGACAAAGTCCTTGGGTTCTGCTTTCTCCCCCTTCTGTTGTCTTTTCCTGACTCCCACACTCCACCATCGGCTGAGGGCCCCTGGAACCCCAGGACCATTTTGGCAGCGCTACCTCACACAGGAAATCCTGCTGCAGCTGTGATGGTGGAAGAGCTTCTGAGAAAGTGGGTGCTGTGCACCGCGTGGTTATCTTGGAAGATGTGTCAGAGGTGACTTACCTGGACTTTTTAAGGTTTTGACACGGTTCCTCCCCAAGATTCCTCCCCTCAATGAGAGAAATGAGTTTGGACAAAGCAGAAATCAAACTGAGTGAGGATCAGCAGATTTATAATCAGAAATCCTGTTTAAAATAAGGAATCAAAATAGTTTCTGAAAAGCCGGACCAGCCCCAGGAGCAGCCAGGAGACAGACCTGGAAGGGTCACCAGAGGCCACCAGCTAGGCAGGGACAGCTGGCAATGCCCTGAAAACAGCTTCAGGTATCTCACTCTGTTCAGTTTGTCTGTTTGTGGGTTCTTAGGTTGGTTGGTTGATTGGTTATTTGGTTATGTCTTGATTGCCTTATTCCAGATGATTTACATTTTCATTAGGATTTGTTAGCTGCTGACATTCTGCTTCAGATGTCTAAAATAAACATTTTCATGAATATTTTCCTCAAAACCGTCATTTTTATCTTCTTTCTAATTGAATGTCTAAATGTTCATTTTAAAAGATATAGTGTTGAAGATAGGAGGTTTTTTTGCATTGGAAAACAGTTGCTGACATCGTCCCTGGTGACTAATTTTCAAATCTTATGTACACTCACAGCAAAAAAATCTATTATTATATTGTAACCAGTTCTAGCATCTGTGGTTTTGCCGTTTTTAAATCCTAAGTGTTTAATTCCAGTATATTTTAAATTGGCAAGTGAATGTGATTGCAAAGCATCTTTTGGCCTCTGTCCTGTCGTTGTAAAATTAGTAACATTTCTTTTTTAAGTTTTTCTTTCCTTCTCTGGGGTTTTCTTTGTCTTTGCTTGAAGGACTTTCCAAATGAGTTTCCACACCACCTTTTCTCTGGAATCTCATTGCAGCTCTGCACTCACTATTTCAGAGGGGTCAGTAGTGCCATGGTGTACTTTTTCTAGCCCATGAACTTCACTGGTAGTAACCACTCTCATAACTTTTCACACATTTTTGGTTTGCTTCATAAAGACTGTCTTTCTGTTGTATTTTTCTACTCCCCTAACCCAAATCAATTAACATCAAATTCAATTTGTAAAGCCATCATATATTTGAAATCTGTGTTCACATTCACGACACTGAAAGTCCACCATTCGTCCTGCTTTCTGTTTAGTAGCTTATTGTTATGTTGATTTCTGAGACAGAAAGGTTGCAGTAAAAAAAAAGAGCAAGCAAAACTTAGGTAGCTGCAGAGCATTTTTTTTCATTACTACAGATAATCAGAAACTGAAAGGAAAACCCCAAATTTAGTTCTCAGTGCAGTACTTGTGACCAACTGGTAACTATAACCCCCAAGATTTAGTTAAGTGAAAAAATGTGAAAAATGTGAGCTAAGTGTTGATGGACCAGAAGATAACTCTGTTTTTGTAAAATGCTAAACCCCTGCATTTTTTAGCATAAGTAATTTCCTTAAAAAACAAACAAACACACAAAACCTTAAAAGTGGACAAGTTTGTCATAAAACTCAGCCTTTTGAAAGAATGATTGCTGTTAAAAATTCCATCAGCTCTTTCTGATTATATTTCTTTCCTCCATTAATTCCCAGTTCTTATAAATGCTACACAAATGCATCCTTATTGCAGGGCCTTGTGCTGTCAGTTCTTGTCATGGTGCATGTGTTTCTTTATCTTGTACTTGATAGAGTTGATTCTGGATTCTGCTTATTCATTTATTCTACTATTTTTTCCTTCATTTTTGGATTTCTCAGTCCTAACTACAGTGTCATAACACAATGCTCCTTTTTGCCAAATTTCACATATATTTTCAAAGATCAGTTCTGCAACTTTCACTTCACCTTTACTGCCTTACATTTAACTGACAGATGAACTTTTGTCAGCCTTGCAAAATGTAAACTCAGCTCTTCAAGAAACAATCAATTACAAATCAATCTGTATTTCCAACCTTATTTTTATAGCCTCTCCATCACATATTCCACATTTCAGGTTTGGAGAACAGTCAATGTATTTTGAGAGTAGATCTTCAGAGCTGGGTTTCTCCCTGTTTTAATGAGTAATAAATACAGAAAATAAATACAGCAAACACTTCTATTGGCTTTCTATGGGGATCTGGAAAGACACAGATGGAACTGATATTTGAAATCTCTTCCAGTGGCCTCTACTTCTGTGGTTTCAGCCCAGACATACCACTCTACTTTGTGCTATTTAGCCTGTTCAGGCATCAATACTTTTATATTTTACCTTTCTACCATAAAATGCTCGGGAATCACCACAGGGCACCTACTGATGCACATCCATTTTATTTGTGTCTAATCCAGCTTCCCTTCTCCATCTCTGTCTTTTTCTTTCTTAACTTTCTGAGATTCTCTTAAATAAAATCCTCAGAAAAGTGATTACACACCTTTGTTCAATCAAAAGCTTGGTAGCTGAAAGCTCAAGAGGCTTGGGCTGGAGATAAGGAAAACCTTTTCCCCCACAAGGACAAGGTGGAGGAGTGAAGGGCTGGAGAAATTGTGCCACCGTAGAGGATTTCAAGTATTCATTCTTTCAGTCCCAGGCAACCTGGTATTGACCCAATGAAGGACTGCTTTGAGCAGGAAGAAGGACAGATCTCTTGAGATGCCTTCCAATCTTAATTATTGCTCAATTCTACAACAGAGCAAAGTCCAGGTTCTACTTCTTTTGGTTGGGAAGGCCAAGGCAAAGCAAGGACTGGGCTGCAACTGCTGCTGTTGCTTTGTGAGCCCTGCTGCGTGTGTGGACACTCCCAGAGCCGTGTGTGGCGATGGGCTGGAGCTGCAGCTTCCTTGTCTTCTCAGGAGCCTGGTGCCTGCAGTCCAGTTTCCATTTGGGATATCCTCAGCTGGGCAAACTGGCCAGTCTTGCTTTCCATGTTCCAGAACTCAGTCATCTTGCTCTTGGGCATCTCTGTGGGAAGAGATGTGTGTTCCCATGCAGTTCCTGCAAAGCTGCAGCCTGGATGAGACTGTTCTGCTCAGGGCTGTGGAGGGAGGAGCACATCCCTGTGCCAGGAGCTGGCAGGACTCCTTCCTTAGTGCCCACCCCATGTGTTCAGTGTCACCCTCATGTTCACCATTGTCAACTTTGACAGCTTTTGGACTGTGTTTGGGAAATCAATCTTCTCCACTGCTGAAAGCCTTTGGGGCCCAGCCTACATTGTTAGGAATGAAGGATTGAGGGATTAAGCATTGTAAGCCACAAAAGTGTTGGAGTACATTCCAGGTGCTTGACTTTGGGATTTTATTTGCTCAGTGGAATAGAAACAGTACTTGGTTGTCTTAGGTTTTGGGATTTTTTTTTTACCCTACAGATTTTTGCGACATAATCCTGGAAATACTCTAGGTCCACAAATGTTTGCCTGGGTCATACATATGGGGCAGCAGCAGAGGGCTCCAAAAAGCACCACCTTGTCTGACTGGTTGGGTGGGGGTGGTGAGACTCCCAGCCAGAAACGTGTGCTTTGCATGTAGGTTTGCAGCACACAGTCCTGGGCAGTGCTGGGAGCGAGCTGTGCCCTTGCTGACAGCTGCATTGGCAACAAGGAGAGCCCCTGGCTTTCTGCTGGCTGATTTCTTACAGCTCATGGGATAAGCCAGGGTCAGAGCATGAGGGCATGGTGTCTTCTGGTTTTCTGTGTTCATGTTTTGCCTCAGAGTTCGTTTTGTAACAGCTTGAATTTCACTTTGGCCACCTGAATTCTGAGTTTAAAACCTGCTGGCCTGGCACTTTGTTCTCTGACAGAGACAGCTGCACTTTTCACAGTCTGCTCCTTATTACACCTTCCTTTGCAAGTGGAGAGTCCTTGAGCCTCAAATATTTCCTCCTCTTTATAAAGGGATGCTTAAATAGA
The DNA here is from genome assembly GCA_016584745.2 of Phylloscopus trochilus trochilus. NCBI lineage: Eukaryota > Metazoa > Chordata > Aves > Passeriformes > Phylloscopidae > Phylloscopus > Phylloscopus trochilus. The sequence goes on along the minus strand of WQNJ02000015.1, from coordinate 13,943,795 downwards.
GATAAAATCAATTTCCATACACTTTTTTCCAAAATAGTCTTTGCAAGGTTTTTAGGGTATTTTCCTTCCCATGTCTCAAACATAGGAAAAAACTCCCTCTTCCCCTGCCCCAAAGGCTCTTGCACAGTTTCTTTGTGCAATTTCTGGTTCTTTATCATTGTTGAATATATGTTTAAATCTCACTGTGATAATGAACACAAATCCAGATATGGATAAATGGGTATTTGAACATGAAGCTCATTTTAATATTTGCTCTAGTGATAGCGCAGACAAAGCATGTTTTGGTTGTATAAAATGCTTTTAGTTTCTTGGTGTTTTGTTTCAAAAGTGGGATTTTTTTTCCCCATGCTGTTTATTTTTCTCTATAGAAAATTGAGGCATATATATATAGGTCCTCCATAGAGAACTAATGGCTTTTCACATACCTTTACACATGCATGAAAAGGAACTCTTCATTTGAAAGCAGTCATTTCCTCTCCTAGATCAGCTCAAGCAAAAAAGAGACAATTCATTCTGTTCTAGTTGGAATTGATATTATGCTCTCCAGTCCCAGCATAAAAGATCTAAGCTAAGACAGCACTAAGACAGTCCTTAACTGTGGAACATCACTGATGGCAGGGAAGAGTCCATGGGTGCATCTCCTTGGGGAATAACTTAGACCATTCTTCTTGCTGGTTTGAATTAATCCCAGTGGCAGGAAATACTAAAATGAGCTCTACATCTTGTCCTGATCCTCCTCTTACTCATGTGAAAAACAAAGTTCACTTTCCTGGTAAAATTAAAGAAGTTTAATAAAAAGACAATAGGAGACAGAGATAAAGCAAAGTGTAAAATGGCTAGGTGCTTGGCATTTAGCCAAGAGCACACCTATCATCTTTGGAGATACTCCTTAAATACCTTTTCCATTACATCAGCCTGTTTCATATTCATAGACCATTTTCCACAAACTATTTTATGTATTCCAGGAACTGTTTTGCATGGCCCCTCCTTGAGTCTGCCTTTTTAGAGCACGCGTGTTTCTTGGCTGTGGTTTTGGTCCTCCTTCATTATCACCTCCAGTTTGGGCTTTGGTCCACGCTTTCCACAGACAGCAGGTGCTGATAGTTAACATGTGAGCAGCAGGATCTTCATCATATATGCACTGGATGTTATCTCAACCAAGCAGACAGTTCAATTACAAGCATAACTATATATCAGCTATCCTACTACCATTTCTAAGTTTTGTTAATAGCAGAAATAAAAGCTCTATTCATACAGCAGAGTTATTCCAATATTATACATATAGCATTTATCTTAATATTTGCAAAAAGCCAATAATATAATATGTATTCATAACAACCATAATTTCTGCTTTATTATCTGACTCTTCTGTATCTGCATGGGAACTTGGAGGTTGTTCATGACTACTTTCTCTGGGACAGGTGGGAAGTCTAATTTTACATGAGCGCTATAGTGCTAATAAAATACTACATGCTAAAATGCACCTGCCAGCGAAACAAAGCGTACAGTGAATTTGAAATAGGGGCATTTAAATGTAAATGGGATTTAACCCTTCTGCCATTGACTCATACAATTGGACTGATGATCCCGGTGATCCTATGAGCTTTCATTTCTGGGTGTACACTGAGGAAGAAATATAGCCAGACTTCCAAGAATATAGATCATTAGAGAGTTTCAGAATAGTCATTTCATCTCTTTTGTCTAATTAAGAAGGCCATTAAAGCACTCCCTTTGTTTCTTCAGTAGCAAAGCAAGTGGGAAGAACAAGCCCCATTAGCAAGTCGTTGAGCCTTGAAATGAAAAGCACATAGATTAAGGTGACCTAGGTAGGCACACTTCCCCAGTTTCTCTTCCACAGAACAAAGGGACTTTAGAGACTAACACCTGTGGTTCACAAACATCCTGTTAGGGAGATTCTCTGGGACTTAAGTCCTGAAAGGAAGGCACTTCTAAGATAGATGTGTGCAAATGGGAAATATGGGTAGAGACACACTGTGGTCATGAGAATACAAACCCTGTCGTTTGCACCTCTTCACTGTTACTTTGGTGATCATTCCGAGCAACTTCACAAATGGGGAACATACGACCTGCTAATGTTACTTTAGAAATGCTACTGACCCCAAGCCCTGGACCTTGCCGAGGCAGTCCTCGGTCCTCCTGCAAGCCTGACCCCCTGCATCCATCTCCTTTACTCTCGTGGGTAGTTAGGGACTCTGAAGGGCACTCTAGGGGAATGGAACTGGCTGCTGTTAGACCAGACTTAGCAGTCTGCCACTGTGGTAGGAACAGTCAAACTGAAGTCTTGCACTGGAATCAAGTAATGAGGTGGGAAATTACCTCGGGAATTCTTTAGCCCAACCTCCTCCTCAACACTGCATCAGCCACGGCAGATTGCTCAGGGCTTTGTCCAGTTTCTCTTACAAACTCAAAGAAAGGAGAGTGCACACAGCCTCTCTGGGTCTGCAAAAGAACTTCCAGAATCTGGTTATAATATCTGGCCTGTTGAACACTAGTCTCCCATCATAAAATAAAATAAAATAAAATAAAATAAAATAAAATAAAATAAAATAAAATAAAATAAAAATGAAATTAAATAACCCACACCAAAACCAACAAAACCCCAGCCAACCTCCAAACCAGACGAATGCTCTGATTGAATTGCAGCATTACAAAAGATTTAGACTAATATTTTCTATTAAGAGTTATCACATGATTGACATTTCTGCCAGATGAAGAGCTGTTTGCACAGCTGGTAAGTTGATATATATAATGCTTATTCTTCAAAAATCACTGGCCTATGGAACTGCACAATGCTTATTCTAGGATCATGTTGAACATTAACCAAGAAGAACAGGAGAGTAACCAGACCAGTTATGCCAATTTTTCTGCCAATTTGGAAAGAAGCACCAGTTCTTTGGGTGGTCACTTATGACTTGGGGGTCACTGACCACCAGGGACCAACAAAGAGACCCCTGGGACAGAAGATCACATGTGAAGAGTGGAGAAATCACATTAATGATTTGGGGGAAATGATTATCAGATGCATGTTTATTCCAGGAAAATCAATTAATATGTACATAAAATATAATATATAAACAGAAGTTTTTCTGTAATCAGCATGCATGATAATTCAGAGGAGATATCCCCTTGTGCATCTGGCTGAATAAAGAATGTCTACTTCTTAATGCTGCATTGGTGTTGACTTTTGTTTTACCACTTTGTGGTAATAATTTGACTCAGAGCAGATGAACTAAACCACCTAATCATCTTGAGGCAATTTTGCCAGTACTGTATTTGTATAAGCTTGTGCCTTTTAAAAAGTCTATTTGTATGGGAAAATGTAGAGAAGTTTTCCTTGTACAGCTCCCAGCCCTGCCCCAGCACACACATGTGCAGATACACACACGTAACTTACACCTTATAAGACATTTTTATAAGAAGGATTTGTTCATGATAAACCTCTTGTTGGAAGCAGCAGCTGTTTCTCACTACCTGAAGAATGACAGGAGAAGAAATTTCCTCAAATACCCAGTAGATAATTGTCTTGTTGGGATCAGACTTTGCAGAAATTACTCTGCTTCCCCACATTCAGCCTTGGAAAGATCTGAGCTTTGTTCACTGAGAATGGGGTAGGTGACCAATGTAAGGAGTCAAAAAGAACTTTAAAAAGTTGCATTTTGCCCGTCACTCTGTTACATCTTCAGCTCCAAGGAAGCTGTGAAGGTCAGACCCATGTGTTAAAGGAACTCACAGCACAGAGAGAGGGACAGGAGTGCCTTGCCTGGGTGGCAGAGATGTAGAATCTGAGTGCAGCAAGGCAAGGTGATGGCTGGAGATTTAAATGCAGAGCAGCACTGCCAGCACTGACTGTTTTCATCATGATAAGGTGACTGACAGGTTTTTCCTTTTCTTTTTTCTGCAAACCAAGGCTGTCAATGTTTTTATGTCTGTATTAATGAGAAGGGTAGAGTTTAGGTTTGTGGTTTAGTGGAGAGCAAAGCAGTGTCCAAATTCAACCGTCTTCATTTTTGCTTTGATGACATTTTTTCTCTGATAAGCCTAGAAATCAAGGAGATATTCTTGGAAGTGCTTAGAGATACAAGATCTCTGACTTTGCTTTGGTAGTAGCTGAGTGATCCCTCACAGCTTGTTTGCCTTGAACTGAGTAAGCAAAGATGTGAGCTCATGTGGCCTTTTTTTAAGAGAGAAACCCTCCGGCCCTCCCCAACTCAAACCTAATTCAACCTTGTGCTGAATTCTCTGAAATATATGAGTTATTGAAGGAAGTAACATTTTGTGATGCTTGTGGCATCAGAATTTACAAATTTACAATTCACTCATATATTTTTCAATCCAGACCAATAATGTCCTTATTAATGTTTTAACACAGTTGATAAAAATAAAATTACTTGAAATTTTGGCTTCAATCTTCAATGAGATTTTGAATATGGAAATAAGCATTTTGGGGGTGGGGGACAGAGTGCATTTACACAGTACTATTAAGGTTTTTTTCAACACACAGATCCTTTCATTTCTCCAGCTTAAGCATTAAAACAAACCATCTGCTTTTAAAAGCTTGAGCTTTTAAAGCTCAAATGTAACTGATTCTGCTACTTTGCTTAATTTTTTTTGCATGACCTGAAAATATTCAGTTGTAATTTGTTTATAGCCTTCTTTGTAATTGTGGGACTGAAAAAAGACAAGAAGAATTTTCCCAACCACAGAACATATATAGAACAGTATTAGACCTTCTTCAATATTCATATTTTGCTTTATATATAACTTTATTAATTCTATGCTTTGTAATAAATTTTACCAAGCAGGCTTTCAGTTCAATTACAGCAATTGCTTTCCAGCAAGCTAGACAAAGAAAGCATTCACCTAGGAAAGCAAGTTTTCCACATACTCCTTGTCCATTATTCCATCTGAGTGAACTCCTTGCAGTTCAGTAATTACAGTGTAATATAACAAAATTATCACCACTCTGTAAGAGCATAAAAGGTTAATTGATTGGTTAATTTATTTAGGTTAACTCCTTCATTCCAGCACCACAGCTGTATCTGGGACTATATTTTGAAATGTGCTCACATTTCAGTGTGTCAAGTTCTCTCAGTTACCGAGGGATCTTGGTCCCCTGGCACCAGAGGATTGCCCCAACAGGGACTCCACCGGGCACTGTATGGAAGCAAGACCTGGGAAGATGCAGTTGTTTCCAAAATCACCGTAGGCTTGCTTGGTCCAGGTTTCATCACTTCCTCTCACGAGATCCCCTCAGGGCTGCAGGGTCGCGTAGGTGCCTTGGCCTCTTGCTGGGTGGGGGCTCATCCTGGGGGCTGGGGGCTCTCCTCTTTTGGGCACTCCGAGCCTCCCTGTGAGACTGGTCCCAGCCCTGTACCTGGCTGCAGATGCTGCCCTGGACAGATGGACCTGCCACCACTGCCTGCTCTGGCTCCTCCTGGGGCTGGTCCCACTCTGCAGAAATGGGCACAGCTGAGCGGTGCCTGGGACCCCCTTGGAGGGCAGCTTCTGATGTTCTTGTTTCCTCCTCCACATTTAATCCTGCTGGGATGCTGGCAGAAATCCTCTCCTGGGAGTAGCTGGAGCCGCTAGACATGGAGCTGGAGCTGGAGTTGGAGCTGGAGCTGGAGCTGGCCACAAGATTGTCAGTTTGCTCCCTGCCAAGGTGGAAAAGCAGCAGCCTCTGGGCCTCCTCGCTGAACTGGGCCACAATGACAGTGATGAGGCCATGGACCAGTGGTGCTGTGTGCTCCCCAAGGCAATTCTGCAGTGTCTGGACCAAGTTCTCCACATTCAGACCATGGAGGCAGAGATCATGCAGGATGCTGCTCTGTGCAACTTGTACCAGCCACCACTGGTCCTGGAATATTGCCTCCAGCCTCTCACACAGCCAGGGCCGCACAGGATCCAGGAGGTGCTGTTGTTGTTGGAACAGTTTTGCCCATACCTCAGGCAGGAGGCCACACACAGGCTCTGGTCCTGCAGCCCCCTGCTCAGCTGAGGAAAGTGTTCCCTGTGGAGAAGGTGCAGGGCACACCAGAGGGCCATGGGTGCTGTTTTCATCCAGAAGGATGGGAGCTGACCCTCTGTGGCTGCTGGTCTCTGGTGATTCTTCAGGGGAGATGACAGCAAACAGCAGATAGTCCTGTTCACCCCGCTCAGAAAACCTGATAGTCTCTATCAGTGTCCTGCATAGTGGGCATGATGGATTTGTCTGTGTCCACCGCAGGATGCAGCCCAGGCAGAATTGGTGGTGACAGGGCAGAGCAGAAGCCACATCCTTTGGAGTGTCCTGGCAGATGAAGCAGTTGCTGTAATTTTCTCTGGCCATTTCTGTGCTTGGCAGCATTTTGGAGAAAGCTGAGGATCAGGAGCTGTTCCCCTCCATTGGCATCACACGCTGCAGGAGAAGCTGTAGTCACTGACTGTCCCAGGGAGGGGAGGAAGGAATGGCCAGGCTCCTGAAGAAGAAAACTCTCCCACCTCCCTAAATCCCATCGCCCACCCCATGGCCATACTGCAGGGACATTTCCCTGCACAGCTCACCCTCAGTGCTGCACCCACAGTGCCTGGCTGCCCCAGCCAGGCAGGGCAGAGAAACAGGAGTGATGGCTCTAGGATGGGCACTGAGAGCTGTTGATGGCAGCCCCCAACACACCACCAATGCTGGGAAAAGCCTGGTTTGATTCTACAGACCCCAGAGTCTTCCTCAGCAGGAGTCAAGGCTTGGGCTGGATTGGCCCAGTTACTGCTGATGCCCAAATAAAATCAGCACTGGATGTGTTGTCACAATCTGCCACTTGGGATGTCACCCTCCAGAGCCCGTTGATGTCATAACAGGATGTTCCCCACTTCAGGTACACAGTGACAGCAGAGAAAAGAAAATAGTTTCTGAAGTTCAAGAAGTTTTGAACTTCTACATTTTAGTGTTGCTCTCCCTTGGTCACCTGTATCATGCATCCATGGCTCTGTGTCTTGTCCCTACTCCTGATACACTGCCGAGGTGTCCCATGAGCAGGATGTGGTGGGAGCAGTCAGCATGGACTGCCTGTGGCTGGATCATGCCTTCTTCCCTCACGGCCTTTCCCTGTGCAATGCCAGGATTTGGAGCACTTGGGTGGGAGTGGCCAGACCTGGATGAGAAGATGGATCTCCTCCAGCCACAGGCATGTAGGCCACCATGCCCAGCTGTGAGAGGTAGCCCCTGCCAGGCTCCTCAGGCACACCTGGTGTGGGGCAACACCTCCTCATGATCCACATGCTAACACCCTGGAGTGGTGCCCAGGGTTCCTTTTGGATGGGCAGAGCTCGGGGTGACCCTCAGGCACTGGGACCAAGTGGGGCAACAGGGAGCAGCCAGCAGAAGCCAAGGGTGATGCCCAGTTGGATCCTCAATGTACCTGTGACAAGACAATTTGCCCCTTCCACCCACTCCACCTTTGTCATCTGCTGCACTGTGGGTGTGTGGCTGCAGCAAGGTTTCCTGTGGGAGGAGGCTCCAGGGCCCATGGCTGTACCCCTCAGCATGCAGGTAACACCAACAGTGGGGCACGAGTGGAAGAGTAAAGGCATTAATAAGTAGAGAATCACAGAGACTGTGTGAGTGAAATGATTTATTTCCTTTTATTATTTCCTGACTAAAGGGTTGCAGGAGTGCTAGCACTCCTGCTGGGAGGAGGAGAATCCTGGGAGCTGGGGACCTTCTTCTTTGGGGGATGCTGAGACCCCTTGGGCAAGAGGTTCCTGCCCTGACTGGGAGCAGAGAGGCTGTGGCTGCAGCCTTGGGCAGAGGGACCTGCCATCACTGGCTGCTGCAGTCTCTCCTGGCTCTGGTCCCACTCTGAGGGTTTGGGCGCTCCCAGTGGAGGTGGATGCTGATGTAGAAGCTTTTTTCTTCACCTTGTAGGCTGCAGGGCTGCTGATGGGGGTCCCCTCCCAGGAGTACTGGGCTGAGAGCTGCTGGACCTAGATCAGGATCTTCTGCAGCTCCTGGAGCTCCTGGAGCTGGAGCTGGCCATAGGGCTGTTGTTCTCATCCCAGAAAGGACCAGAGCACAGCAGCCTATGGGCCTCCTCACTGCACTGGCCCACGATGACACTGCTGATGCTGTGGATCAGTGGCACTGTGTGCTCACTGAGGAGAGGCTGCAGCACCTGCACCACCATCTCCACATCTGGACCACAGATTCAGAGGCTGTTCAAGATGCAGCTCTTGATGTCCTCAACCACCCACCACCAGTCCCAGTATATTCCCTCCAGCCTCTGGCACAGCCAGGGCTGCACGTGGTCCAGGAGATGCTGCTGTTGTTGGAACAGTCTTGCCCACTCCTCGGGCAGGAGGCCACCCACAGGCTCTGGGAACAGTGTTCCCTGTGGAGAAGACAGAGATGTTACTGCTGCACAACTGGGGTGTCTTGGGTTATTTATTGATTTAGAATATGATGCAGATGATAATAGAATAAGGGGTGGATGATGTCTTGGTTATGGAACCAAAAATGTGTATTCTATTTCATTTGCTGAAAGCAGTTGGAGAGTTGTTCTTCTTTACTCTGGGAGGAGGTGGGTGGATGCTTTCTGATAATAGGCCAACTGTCAAAACTCGGTAGGGCATTGTTTCTTATCTCTGTCACCACCAGTCCTCCCTCCAGGGGGATATTTTCTGCTAATGGACCATTAACACATCCCCAAAATAGACTATCCACATTACATCATCCTATTGTGAGATGCTCCACCCAGTGGTGGGGAGCCAACCATTCCTACCTGAATAAAACTGAGGCACAGGAACACAGAAAGTATCCAGCTTCACCCGATTTCTGGGAGGAAGACTGGACCCCTTCTCACCACCACTGGACCCCTTCTCACCACCACTGGACTCTTGTTCTACAGGATCATCTCTACTCCAACAGAACCACATTTGCCACTCCAGGAGGGACTCACTTTGGGACTGCTTCCAACACCCTGACCAACAGGGTGTCAGGTTGTAGCTCTGACTCTGTCAGGGTTTTCCAAAATAGTTGTTTGTTTGCTGGTGTGGTTGGGTGGTTTCGTTTTTTCAACTACATTTGTATTGTTAGTATTCCTAGTAAAGAACTGTTGTTCCTATTCCCAAATCTTTACCTGAAAGCCCTTAATTGTAAAATTATAATTTGGCGGGGGGTGAGGGGTTTACATTCCCCATTCTAAGGGTAACTCCAGTTTTCTCTGTCACATACCTGTCTTTCCAAACCAAGACATGGGGCTGCTTTCTTTCAGGAGGAAGGGAGCTCTCCCTGCTTGGCTGTTGGTCTCTGGTGACTCTTTGGGGGCTCTGATGACCATGCCTATATAGTCATCTTCTTCATGACTAGGAAATCTGACAGTCTCTACTGGCCTGCTGCAGAGTGGGCACACTGGATTTTTCCTTGTCCACTGCAGGATGCAGCCCAAACAGAACTGGTGGTCACAGGGCAAAGCAGAAGCCATGTCATTCTGAGTGTCCTGGCAGATGGGGCAGCTCCAATCTGTCCCTGTGGCTATTTCTGTGCTCTGCAGAGGGCTGGGGAGAGGTGAAGACCCTGAGCTGCTCCCAGTTGCAGAAATGCTTGGCAGGAGTCAAGGTTTGAACCAGATTGGCCCAGGCTCTGCTGGTGCACAAATATGAGCAGTGAGATACATGATGTCAGAATCCATCCTCTGCTGGGGTCACAATCTGCCACTTCTCATGTCATCAGGATGTGAGACACGATGTTCTCCACTTCAGGTGCACAGTGCCAGGAGGAAAAAGGAAATACCAGTTCCTTGTTTTGAACTTCTACATTTCCATGTTGTTCTGTCTTGATCACCTGTGTCACACATTCATGGCTGTGTTTCTTGCCCCTGCTTCTGACACATTGCCAAGGTCTCCTGTGAGCAGAGGTGTGGTGGGAGCAGACAGCATGGACTGTCTACAGCTGCCACTTGTTGATGATTGAGAGATGAGACTTCAGTTGGGTGCAAGAAGTTGTTTATTGTTGATAAAGCAAAGCCATGAAGTCAACTATTGTTTCTAAAAGATCAGTTTATATACCCTTACAGCTGTAGGTAAAATTTTCCACTGCTAAGCAATGACTATATTATTAATGTTTCTTAGCAATATTGCTTAACTACAATCTTGCAGGTGCAGCCTTACATGATTATCTTAAAACAAAGTACCACATTCCTTTTCTCTCCCTTACTTATATTTCTGTTTTATGATTTCCATCCCACAGGAGCCAGGATGTCTACACAATCCATCATCTCCACAGTACTTCCTGCTCCACTACCCAGCTGCCTTCCCATATCTCCCTCTTTCTCCTCCACCAGTAAAACTCTCTTCATAGACCTGTCTATCAGTTTTTGAATACATTGCAAAATACATGGAGAGCAAATAATCATAAACAATACTGCAACTAAAATATAAATTCGTATCTTAATTAAATTGTTAAGCCAGCCAATAAGCTCCCATCCCCTAAGTATCTGTTTGAGCCAAGCTCCATCGCTAACTTGTAATTTAGTTACACTTTGTTGAAGGGCCTGAATAGTGGCATGAATAGACTGAGAGTGGTCAGACTCATGCAGCGTAAGACTTCAAAATCTTCACAGCCATCTCCATGCACTAAAAGCAAAAAATCAATTGCAGCCTTATTTTGCAATGTTGCATGCGTTACTCTATCAACATCTATTAATAAGCCTGACAAAGCAGTGACACACATTAGTTTGTTCCACAAGCCAGCAGCCAAGCTTGTTTAAAGTCTTTAATGTGTGTGCTGTGCCAATAAATGGAATAATTGAGGCAAATACTTGCGTTGCAGTGTCCCGTGACTGTACATTATCATCACAATCTAGGGCGTACGGAGGTGTGCTGCATTTCACCCATCCTAGTTTATGCAAATATGTTAAGTTTACCTGAGAGGTGTGAAACATAGTCACCCAAAAGTACAAGGGCCTCCTACTGCCCCATTTCCACAAATTAAAAATACATCGTCTATTAATCAAATAGCATATTCTCCTGGAATAACTTGCCATTGTAAGGTGTGATTACACAAAGCAGAGGTATTGTCATAAATACCTGTGCCTGAAACATCAATGCCAGGTACTTCATTAACATAGGGCCCACTGGTGTAATTTAAAAAGAAACACGCAAAGGCCTGCATGGATCCAAAAACATCTAATTCTTGAGGCTCTTGTCTAATTCTTGAAGAAGGGGGGAAACTCATTAACTTTATCTATCCCTTGACCACCGTTGTTATTAAAATACCATCCAGCCAGCTGAGAAAACTGTTGCTTTCTCCGATATTCTGCGATATCACACCACCACTTTAGCTCAAGTCGATCTGGGGCGGTACAATTTCTTTTAGTTGTCAAGTTGAATAAAGTATCCCACTCATTTTTCTCTGAAGGCATGGCTACTAGGCAAGTTTGAAAAGGATTGTTGGGAGAAATAATAGATAAGCATAAAGTAGATTCGTTTAATGCTCGAACTAGCATAAACAAAACGTTACCTTCTGGAAAGGGTGGCAATACCGCCATTTCCCCTTTGCTAAGGCTGAATCCTACAAGGAGGATCAGCTTGAGGAGGCCAGTCAGGCTGCCAAAAGTACCTATGCAAAGGCAAGCCATAATTCTCTGCACACATAAATTTTAAAATAACACAATCACTGTAAGAATAGCACAAAAGAATCACACTGTGGGCAATCCCAGTGCCAGTGCACCAATGCACAACACCAGTTTCTCTGACACCTGTAACTCAAACACAAAGTCCATGCCTGGTGGGGAATAGTCTCTGCAAATAAAAAAAGGAAGAGGTTTATTTTCAAATGTAAGTCCAAGCCTCCTTTCACTCCACTCCCACTGCTGCTCATAAATGGAGGCTGGCTCTGCAATTAGAGATCCTATCTCTGTGACAAGCTGACTGTACAGTTAATTAAGTGATATGAGATCTATGAGTTCCCTCAGGTCAGGCAGAAGTTGGTTTGGGTGGCCACGGTATCTCAGTGAAGATAGGTTCAGCTGTCTGAGAAGACGAAACCAGGGAGGGAGTGCCAAGGTGGTCAGGATCTTCAGGAGAGGTATTCAAATATTCTCTGAATGGTCCCATGTTCTTGGCTGGGATACACCTTGGGCTGTTTTCTGTAGACACAAGAATAATCTCTTCCCCACATGATGAGTGGATAAGGTCCCATCATTTTACCTGTTTCCGGGTTCTTAATAAGGACTGGGGCCTTCTGTTTAACTTCTGAGAGTTAGAAGTGCCTTATAATTGGAGAGTTAGGATCCATTAGGGAGCAATTAAAAAAATTTAAAACATACAATGCCTTCTGTAATTGCTCAGCTGGAGTGGCATTCCCCATTCCCCCCTTCCGATGTAATAAAAGACACTTAAGTGAAGTGTGGGCCCTTTCAATTATAGCTTGGCCAGTCAAGGACAGGGGAATTCCTGTGCTATGTGTTACCCCCCAGGAGGGCCAAGAAATTAGCAACTCTCTGGAAAATACACACTGGGCCATTGTCAGTTTTGATTTGTGAGGGGATCCCCAGGACTGCAAAGGCACTCACAAAGTGATGACAAATGTCTTTCAATGATTCACCTGTATACAGGATGAAAATAAAGCACCTGAAAAGGTGTCTATAGAGGACTGAATATACTTAAGTTGGCCAGATTCTGGGAAATGAGTGATATGTTTGACATAACTGGAAGGGCCATCATATCCAGGCATTTCAGGCCAATGTCTACACCAGATTTTCCCATTTGGTTTTGAAGTCAGATTTTTTCAACTCTACTGCCCTGCTGGATCAACAGTGATGGCACAAGGACACTTTTTGCTGGGTTCTGGGACTGTGTGACTGTTCTGCTTTGCTTGCCCAGTAAAAAGGTTTGGGAGATGAGTTTGGGAAAATCACCAGATGCTCATAAATTTCCTCTCTTTTCTCTTTAAGTAACTATAAACTCCTTCCCAGTTTTTTTCCCAGACACCTAAAAGCTACAATTAGCTCAGGCTTTTTAAAAAGGTAATGAGAATCAATCAGTTATATTAGACAAGTATGAGGATGCCTTCTTGACTTGAGGCAATTCAGAGAAGGTGTCCAATAGCAAATATTACAATTTGTTCTTAAATGTAACAAAGAAAATTCTCAGGACAGGTTTTATAAGTGTTGCCAGTGGTTCCATCTCAGGAGCTCTTGCTTCTGTGCTTCACTGTTTTGCAGTAGCTTTCCTTGTGCTTTTTAGCACAATTCCTTAAAAATAATTTCCACTGTTCCTCCAGGAAAAAAATTAAACCATCTACTAATCCTAAAAAAAAAAAAAAAAAAAAAAAAAAAAAAAAAAAAAAAAAGATAAAATCTAATATGCACAAAGTTTTCCTATTCACCATTTCTTATAGAGCACTCAATTGGTAAATATGTCCTAGGGTGACGTTACAATGTTGTATCCCCAATTGTCCGTTGGGTTTATGCTGGATATTACACTCTGTACCTTTAATATAGGGCCTGAGAGTAAAAAGTGGGGGAGAAGCTCACAGTTTGTTTTCAAAAATCTTCCTTGTCTGGGCTGATCTTGAAGAGTGGGATTCAACAATACACAGACATGAGACAGAGAGGTTTATTTTTTTTCCTCTCTCTTTTGCTTTTCTTTTTAATTAGTTAGAGTAGCTAGCTGAGGTGGAGAAGCTTTGGTTTTCTTTTTTCCTCTGTTTTTCTTTTTTCCTCTGTTTTTCTTTTTTTCCTTTTTTTTTTGCCTTTCTTTGGAACTGTTCAAACCTCCCCAGACTGAAGACCTGGGGGGGCTTCAAGGAAGTTTGCACCTGGGACCCACCAAGATCTACTTTGCACAGCAACTTTTCCCAGTGCTGGAGGAACTGAGAGCAGAGCAACCACCTGCAGGAGGGACTTCTTTCCTAATTTGTCATCTCTCCAGAGCAGCACAAAGTTCTTGTCATCTGGTATTGTTCAATTTATTGTGCTGGGGTGTGCTTTGCCAGTTTAATAAACAGGTTTCTTTCCACTTCTCTCTGAGGAGGTTTCTCCCAAACTGGTTGGAGGAGGTGGGGGGGAGGGAGAGGGGGGGTTGGCCCTAGGAGGTTTCCTCCCAAATTTGCCCTAAATCACTACAATACTGGGGCCAAAGCATCATTTAATGTCCTCCTGAATTATGTGGATGTTGGGACAGAGAACACCCTCAGCAAGTTTGCAGGTGAGAAACAATGGAAAAGATTGTTCTGTAGACCAGAGGTTTGTTCTGCCATCCAGAGAGACCTCAGCAGCCTGGAAAAAAGGGCTGGAGGGTCAGGAACTTTATAAAGTTCCACAAGAAGCTGAAGCCAGGGAATCTCTAATTAGATAGGAAGCTGGACCGAGCAACACATACAATCAATTTGGTTTAATCATGAGTTCTCCCTTTATTATCTTGAGATGGTGGGTTAAATACATTTTCAGATAGTTTACAGTTACAAGTGTTTTCTAATTGGTATTCAGTGTGAAGAAAAATGCAAACAATTTCACCCTTAAGGAAGCCATCATGATCACACTATAACTAAACTATCTAATGCCTAAACACACCTTAACCTGAATTTTTGCTGCACCACAGGCCTGTCCACTTCCAGACAGGCCTGAAACTGAGGCCCAGCCTGGGATAGCTCAGATCTCATCCCAGAACACATCATGCCCATGTTCCCTAAGAAATTCTGCTACAGGGTTCCACTAAAATGAAAGTAGCCTCAACCTCCCATGACCAAGCTGCCAGAAGTCAGGATGCTGTGCTGAATCCCCTCAAAGGAACCTCTACTATGTATGCTCAGGGAGGGAATAATAACCAGTGCTAGAGGGCCCTGCCTCTAGCCAGGTAGAGGAAAAGGACAATTGGATCTATTGGACTGTGTGGATCCCATGGCCTGGCACATCCGACCCACAAAAATATACAGCTTTGGTTGACACTGGTGCCCAATGTACCCTGATGCCATCGGGGTATGTAGGAGCAGAACCCATTTTTATTTCTGGGGTGACAGGAGGGTCCCAGCAGCTGACTGTAGTGGAAGCCGAAGTGAGTTTAACTGGGAATGGGTGGCAGAAACACCCCATTGTGACTGGCCCAGAGGCCCCGTGCATCCTCGGCATAGACTATCTCAGAAATGGATATTTCAAAGACCCAAAAGGATATCGTTGGGCTTTTGGAGTAGCTGCTGTAGAGACGGAAGAGATCAAACAACTGAATACCTTGCCTGGTCTCTCAGATGACCCTTCTGCTGTGGGACTGCTAAGAGTTGAAGAACAACAGGTACCAATTGCCACAGCAACAGTACACAGTCGGCAATACCGCACTGACAGAGACTCTGTGACCCCGATCCATGAGATGATTCGTAAACTGGAGAGCCAAGGGGTGGTCAGCAAGGCTCATTCACCTTTTAACAGCCCCATCTGGCCTGTGCGTAAGCCCAGTAGGGAATGGAGACTGACAGTGGATTACCGTGGTCTGAATGAGGTCACACCACCACTGAGCGCTGCTGTGCCAGACATGTTGGAGTTGCAGGATGAGCTGCAGTCCAAGGCAGCAAAGTGGTACGCGACCATCGACATTGCCAATGCCTTCTTCTCCATTCCTGTGGCAGCAGAGTGCAGACCCCAGTTTGCTTTCACCTGGAGGGGTGTGCAGTACACCTGGAATCAGCTGCCCCAGGGGTGGAAGCACAGTCCCACCATCTGCCATGGACTGATCCAGGATGCACTGGAAAAGGGTGAGGCTCCGGACCATCTACAGTACATAGATGACATAATTGTGTGGGGGAACACGGCAATGGAAGTCTTTGAGAAAGGAGAGAAGATCATTCAGATTCTCCTGGAAGCCGGTTTTGCCATCAAGAAGAGCAAAGGACCTGCCCAAGAGATCCAGTTCCTGGGAGTGAAGTGGCAAGATAGACGGCGTCAGATTCCCACTGAGTTCATCAATAAGATCACTGCGATGTCCCCACCGACCAACAAGAAGGAAACACAAGCTTTCCTAGGGGCCATTGGCTTTTGGAGGATGCACATCCCTGAGTACAGTCAGATTGTGAGCCCTCTCTACCTGGTTACCCGCAAGAAGAACAATTTCCACTGGGGCCCAGAACAGCAACACGCCTTTGCTCAGATCAAGCAGGAAATCGCACATGCAGTAGCCCTTGGCCCAGTCAGGACGGGACCAGAGGTAAGGAATGTGCTCTACTCTGCAGCCAGGAGCCATGGTCTGTCCTGGAGCCTGTGGCAGAAGGTGCCAGGTGAGACTCGAGGCCGGCCACTGGGATTCTGGAGCCGAAGCTACAGAGGGTCTGAAGCCAATTACACTCCCACAGAGAAGGAGATCTTGGCCGCCTACGAAGGAGTTCAAGCTGCCTCAGAGGTGATTGGCACTGAAGCACAACTCCTACTGGCACCCCGACTACCGGTGCTGGGGTGGATGTTTAAAGGAAAGGTTCCCTCCACCCACCATGCCACCGACGCCACATGGAGCGCCCTCATCACTCAGCGTGCTCGTATTGGTAACCCGAATCGCCCAGGGATTTTGGAAGTAATTACCAGCTGGCCAGAAGCTGAGAACTTCAGTCTCACTGACAAAGAACAAGAGCAAGTAACCTGGGCTGAAGAAGCTCCACCATACAACCAACTGCCAGCAGAAGAAACACGCTACGCTCCTCATACTGACGGTTCCTGTCACATCAAAGTGGAAAGCAGCTGTATGGAGCCCCACACGACAGGTTGCACATGCCACTGAAGGAGAAGGTGGGTCAAGCCAGTTTGCTGAACTCAAAGCTATTCAATTGGCCCTGGACATTGCTGAAAGAGAGAAGTGGCCGAAGCTCTACCTCTACACTGATTCGTGGATGGTAGCTAATGCTCTGTGGGGCTGGCTGGAAAGGTGGGAAAAAGCCAACTGGCAGCGTAGGGGAAAACCAATCTGGGCTGCTGATGAGTGGAAGGACATTGCCATCAGGGTAGGGAAACTACCTGTGAAAGTCCGCCATGTGGATGCCCATGTCCCCAAGAGTTGGGCTAATGAGGAGCACCGGAACAACGAGCAAGTAGATCAAGCTGCGAGGATAAAGGTATCCAAGGTAGAATTGGATTGGCAACACATGGGAGAGTTGTTCCTAGCTCGGTGGGCCCATGATGCTTCAGGTCATCAGGGCAGAGATGCCACCTATAAGTGGGCACGAGACCGAGGGGTGGATCTAACCATGGACAGTATTTCACAGGTTATCCATGACTGTGAGACGTGTGCTGCCATCAAGCAGGTCAAGCCCCTATGGTACGGTGGACAGTGGTCCAAATATAAGTATGGGGAGGCCTGGCAGATTCATTACATCACCCTGCCCCAAACCCGCCAAGGCAAGCGCTGACCATGTGGAAACCACCACTGGGTGGCTGGAGACCTACCCTGTGCCTCATGCCACTGCCCAGAACACCATCCTGGGCCTGGAAAAACAAGTCCTGAGACATGGCACCCCTGAGAGAATCGAGTCGGACAACGGGACCCATTTCAGGAACAGCCTTATAAACACCTGGGCTAAAGAACACAGCATTGAATGGATATATCACATCCCTTATCATGCACCAGCTGCCGGGAAAGTTGAACGCTGCAATGGACTACTTAAGACCACTCTGAAGCCACTTGGCGGGGGGACCTTCAAAAATTGGGAAGTGAACTTAGCAAAGGCCACCTGGATGGTCAACACCCGAGGCTTCATCAGTCGAGCTGGTCCTGCCTAGTCTACCCCTTTGCACACAGTGGATGGAGATAAAGTCCCTGTGGTACATATGAGAGGTATTTTAGGAAAGACTGTTTGGATTAACCCCACCTTAGGCAAAGGCGAACACACCCATGGGATTGTTTTTGTTCAAGGACCTGGTTACACTTGGTGGGTAATGCAGAAAATGGAAAAGCCAGTTGTGTACCACAGGAAAACCTAATCCTAAGTGAGAACTGAGTGTGAGGGTTCCTTGTGTATAGTAGAGTTTATTGATTTAGGTATGATGCAGATGATAATAGAATAAGGGGGGATTCTTGGGCTGTAGAACCAAAAATGTGTATTCTATTTCATTTGCTGAAAGCAGCTGGGGAGATGTTTTTTTCTTTACTTCTTGTTATTCTGGGGGGAGGGGGGTGGATGCCTTTTGATAATGGGCCAGCTGTTAAAACCGGGTGGGGCAGTGTTTATCTCTTTCACCACCTGTCATCCCTCCAGGGGGATATTTTCTGCTAATGGGCCATTAAGGCTCACCAAAGACAGGACACATTCCATCATCCCATTGTGAGATGCCCCAGTGGGGGTGGGGGGGAGCCAGCTATTCCTACCTGGATAAAAACTGAGACACAGGAACATGAAGGTATCTGGCTTCACCCAATTACCAGAGGAAGACTGGACCCTTTTCACTATCACTGGACCCTTTTCTCTAAGGATCATCTCTGCTCCAACAGAACCACATCTGCCACTCCAGGAGGGACTCACTTTGGGACTGCTTCCAACACCCTGACCAACAGGGTGTCCGGTTGTAGCTCTGAGTCTATCAGGGTTTTCCAGGATTGTTGTTTGTTTGTTTGTAGTAGAAAACAAAAACAAAAATTTGTTTTGTTTTCTACTACATTTGTATTGTTAATATTCCTAGTAAAGAACTGTTATTCCTATTCCCAAATCTTTGCCTGAAAGCCCTTAATTGTAAAATTATCATTTGGAGGGGGTGAGGGGTTTGCATTCTCCATTCTAAAGGAAACTCCAGCTTTCCCTGGCAGATACCTGTCTTTCTAAACCAAGAAAACAGTCTATACTAACTTATTTTTGAGAAGCTGTTAGACATTAATAATATTTTCATTATATCTGCAATACATTATTTTGTGTTTCAGCTGAAACTCTCCTGTGTGCCGTACTGCTAGCATGTACAATCTCCTTGCAGTGTAGGAAGACACAATTTTCACTTTCTGATTTGCGCACAGCTGCGTCGCTGCCTTCACCTTTTCATCTCAGATGCTTAGACAATTTTTCCTCCAACACCTGTGATAGCAGTATCCTTTAAGGTGATGTAGGTGTGGTGGGCATGCAGCAACCAAACTGTTCCTGATCTTCTGGAAACTAGCTGCTGGTCCTGAATCCATCCTTCCTATTTCTATACAATACTTGTATTCCTGCCAATGTTTTAATTTACTGGGTCTAGCCACACCACCATGAATAATGAAAGCTGAAGAAATATTGTGTATTTTTCTGACCAATTTATCTGGAGTCTGTATGAAGACTTACATGGCTGATAAAAGTGAAAAATCTCTGGCAAACGGATTCCTGAAAAACAAATAATAAGTCATTGAATTTAGCAGGTATTTCTTAGATTCCTTGGCTACAGAATCAGAAAAAGAATCTTCATCATTTTCTTCCTTCTTACAGATGTGGTCTTCACCTAGTATGGGAAGACTTAAGATTCCAGTTTTTACTTTCACATAACTAAAAATATTTGGATAGGAGGTAGAATCCCCATCAGACAAAGGTAATCTTTTTGCAACACCAGGTATAGAGTAGCCATACTTTTCAGTCCAGTGAATTCAAAACACCTGAAACCAACACTTAGGGGGCTGCCTTAGTCCCTGGACTTCAGAGTGTGAGAGAACATAAGGTTCTTTTTATACAAAAGGTTTCATAAGGTTTGTTTTT
Organism: Phylloscopus trochilus trochilus; assembly: GCA_016584745.2. Lineage (NCBI taxonomy): Eukaryota > Metazoa > Chordata > Aves > Passeriformes > Phylloscopidae > Phylloscopus > Phylloscopus trochilus. The sequence goes on along the minus strand of WQNJ02000015.1, from coordinate 13,924,117 downwards.
ATACAAAAAACAAAACTGCAAAGCAAGAAGTCATGGTAACTGCCCTGAAAATGCACCTTAGTTTTGGAATGAACTTGACGTGAAATGGTTCTTTGTTGAACTTCACAAGCAACTTCTGCCTCTTTCTCTGCTTCCGCGCTGGGGTTTGTTTTGTCTGCGAACACCACTTCAGGTTGTTCTAGTGCTGCTCCCCCCTGATTAAAATCTCTCTGTACACTCCCCAGCCTCAACTGAATATCTCCATGAACTGTTTTGTGTGATGACTGCACAAGTCTTGTTAAAGCCGAAGTTGTGATGCCCTGGTTTGAGTCACCCTGTCTCCCGGACGTGCTGCTCAGGTCTGCCAGGATCATTATCCTCCCTCAAGTGAGCTGAGCTAGTGGAAGTGTGCCAGGGACATCCAAGAGCCCAGATACCTCAGCTGGAAGAAATTCTCATTACCTGTGCCCATTCAGGCTGTCTGTGACTGCCAAGGGAAAGTGGCATTTGATGCCTGAGTAGCTCCAGGAGAACTAAAGGTCATGGTGAGGGTTGTGGCAAAGGAAGAAACCTGGGATTAAGGGGAGTTTTCAGTAATAATTACATCTCCTTCTGGCTGCTGTCACAGGTAGTTTAGTCACTGCTTGTCTTGGTTTGGAAAGACAGGTGTCTGCTAGGGAGGGCAGGAGCTTCTCTTGGAATGGAGAATGAAAAACCCTCTCCCTTCGATTTATTATAATTTTGAAATTAAGAGGCTCTCAAGCAAAGATATAAGGATAGGAATAACAGTTATTTACTAGTATGTGTAACAAGGCAAACAACAATAACTATGCCATTAGCAACAAAACAGAAACCAGGAATCTCATGATGGCCTTCTCAGCCAAGACAGGAAGGGATGGAGGAAACGCTTTGCTTCACAAAACCCTGGGACAGTCTTCATCCCAGTGCCTCTGCAGGACTCTGAGAAGCACCAAGCTGGAATGGCAGGAATGAGCAGAAATCCTGGGCTGGTGGACGAGATGTATCAGAAGCTCTGCCTGCAGTGGTAGCTGGAGCTGCAGAGATATCCTGGCAGGGCAGAAGGTGCAGGACTGCAGCATAGCAAATACCCAGGGCAGTACCAAAGAAGCAGCGGCAGCCTGGCTCTCAGCAGGGCAGGAAAAGGTGAGCTCAGGATTCCCAGGCACACGAGCAGAGGGTGGTAGGTCCCTAGGACTGGACTCCAGTGGTGACAGTGAATTCTTCCTGCAGTAAGCAACAGCTTGCCTGTACTCCTTCCAATGCCGAGAACGAGAGCAGATGCCCCCAGCTCTGTCCTTTTTGCCTGCCCCCCACAAAACTCATGGTATATTCCCCCTCTGAGACAAAACTCCAAGAGACAAAAGTGTATGCTATAGTCCTCTCCCCACATTAGCACCTTCATTTGCTTTTTCTTAAGTACCCAGAAGTACCCAGAAGTTAGTTTCCTAGCAACTTTTGGGAAAAATTCTGTAAGTAAAAAAAGAAGAAAAACCTCAACCCCCCACACTGCCTAAGGTAGCTCAGAAGTGATTTTGGAGTACTGCTCTTGGACTTTAAATGGTATGGACTATTCTTCATCCAGATGGGTGGCTGTTAGCCTGTGTGTTTATCAGTGACACATAAACTGAGAGGCAGATAAATTCTGCAGGGCTTCTGGGGTTCAGGTGCCCTCATGCATCTCTCCGCTTGCTGGAAAAACTTCTTGCCAAGCAGTGGAAGATATATCTCCTTCTTGTTCAGGAATACCAGCATGGCCATCTGCATCTTGCAGCTCATGTTGTGAAAAATGAGGTTCACTTTCTTAGAAAAATTTATAAGTTTAATAAAAAAATAAAAAGACAATTAGGAGAAAAATAAAGCAAAAACAGTTCCTGTCTGAGGGTGCCTGGCAAAACAGCCAGAGAGCAAAGTTACTCCTTCAGATCCCTTTTTTTTAAGGATCTGTATGTTACATTGTCCTGGGTTGTGGAGCCGGGTTTTGTGTATTCTATTTCCATTTGTTTGGGGGCCTGATGTCCCACCTTGATAGACCATTGCCACCTTCCCCAGCCTGTGTGGTGCATTTGCATTTCTATACATCTCATGCCCTGGCGGTGGGGGGTGGGGGGAGGCGGCCGGGAGAGAAGGCTGGGACCGCGCCAGGGCTGCCCTGCTGCAAGAGCTGGGTGCTCTGCGTTTTTCGCCCCTGCCGTGGTGGCAAGAACTTCTTTGCCTCCTGTGCTAGCCATCCTGCTTCCCTTCTCCACCCTAATCCAGAGCCAGGGCTTCTCAGGAGGATTGTCCTCTTCATCCCTCCCTGACAAGACTGGAGAGCAGCCAGTTTTTCCACCCGATTTTCTGTCGGGAGGAAGACTGGATTTTTGTCTCACCAGATTCCATCTCACTATTCCCGGATCCCCCTCCTCACCACCCCTGAACTTGCTTCTTCACAGAATCATCTCTGCTCCAACAGAATCACGTCTGCCACTTCAGAAGGACTTTACTTTTGGACTGCTTTCAACATCCTGAATCACAGGGTCAGATTGAGGCTCTGACTCTGTCAGGGTTTTCTTCCAAAATTTTTGTTTATTTGTTTATTTTTTGTTTGGTTGGGTGGTTTTGTTTCCTATCACATTTGTATTGTTAATATTTCCTAGTAAAGAACTGTTATTCCTATTCCCAACATCTTTGCCTGAGAGCCCTTGATTGCAAAATTATAATTCGTCGGGGTGTGAGGGGTTGGTGTTCTCCATCCTAGGGGAACCTCAGTTTCCCTGGCAGATACCTGTCTTTCTAAACCAAGACATACATATTCAATAGACGCTAATGCATTATTCAAACATCCCTTTTGAGTTCAGATATTCTCTTGGTTTTGGCCCCCAGTTGTCCCATGTCACCAAATCAACATTTTATTACTCCATGTAGACAAAGTTCTTGTTGGCGCCTTTCATCCTGTCTCGTTCTTCTGATACCAGGAGATCAATAAATTCCTTCTTGTAGCCTTTGGTTCACTGCTATCTTTATCTAGTTTAATTCAGGAATGCAGGAGGATCTCCCGCTCTGGCTTGACTGGTTTTTTTGATGTTACAAAAAAGTCTTTACTATGTTACAACTCAAACAAAATATACATTCATGACATAATAACAGACAATGCAGTAAAACCTTCCCATATTACACATATAGTACTCATTTTAATATCTGCAAAAAGCCAACTTTATATGCATTTATAACAATGTCAAAGGAAATACTGGAGACCTGGACATTTCACAGACTCAAAACCTCATCTGATATATTTGCTGTGGCCTTCAGTAAAGAATGTCTTCTTACCAGAGGAACTTGAAGACTTTTAGACCTAAGCCAAAGTAGAAGAGAGCAAAAAAATTAAAATACACGTTGTCAGTATTCAGGATAAATGCAAATATTTGCAGAAGGCTCAAGTGAAGAAATTAAGAAACAAAGTAAACCCTACTAAAGCTGGGAATGAAAGTCTGCCTCCTTATGCATCCAACTGATTTCCAGGTGTGCACTTGCCAAGGATTTTACCCTTCTGTGTACTGTAGGTCTCAGGATAAAACCATAGGCAGACAAACCAAACCAAACTAACCAATCAAACAAACAAAAAAAAAAAAAAGAACTCCACAAAAATCCCCAACCCCAAATTAAACAAACAAACAAAAACCCCAAACACCAACCCCCCATCAAATCAAATCAAAAGTAGGTGGAGAATCTTGTTTCCATAATGTCTCTCCTTTGACACAAGACAGTTTAGACCTCTTTTTGAGCATAAAAGAAAAACATACATTCTAGGTAGCAAGACTCATTTCTCACTTGAATAAATAAGAAAGGAGGACATTTTAGTGTGGCAGGAATTTGATCTTTACTCTTGAGCAAAATAATTGGTACCTTACTTTCCTGGAAATATCACATTTTAGTGATGTTTAGTCTGTGCTGAATTAGCCGAATAGCAGTTCCTTCTCTGCTGATGAATACAGTCATAGTTCTCAGGGTATTTCGGTGTATGGAGATAAACAAGTGAAAAGGGGAACAAGACATTTCCTCTGAACTCCTGCTGTTTATGGGAACACATATTGGCTTTAGGGTTTGTGAAAAACAAGGTTCACTTTCCTGATAAATTTTAAGAAATAGATTTAATTAAAAAATAAAGACAATTAGGAAACAGGTTAAGCAAAGGAGTTTACAACATGGTGACTTGACGTTAAGCCAAAGGCACAATCTTCATATCAGTGTTTGTTTCTTAAAAGTACCAGTCTGTTGCATGTGTATGAATTCACATGCATGATTCAAACATTCATTTTGGGTAAGATTTTCTTTTGTTCAGTTTCAACTCCCCCCCAATTATTTTATCTGGTAGATCCATGTACCAGATAAAATGGGTGGCTCCATTCTGTCTACCATAAATCCCAAAAATTCTTCTCCCCTCTATTCTGTCTATCATAAATCCCATAAATTCTCCTCCCGAGGTTTTGGTTATCTTCATTTGGATAAGATACTTGACGACAGAGGCTCAACATCTCCCTGGTCAGCAGTCTTCATGCAGGAATGCAGGATGACTCCCCCAACCCTCTGGCTTGGCCAGCTTAGATGTTATAACAGCAACAACAAAAACCCCAGTCTTTTACTTTTAACATGTTACAATCATAAAAGAATATACATTCATCACATTTCTAAACTCTATTAATAAAAGAAAACACAGTACAATTTTCCCACATTATACATATAGTATTCATCTTAATACTTGCAAAAAGCCAACTATATAAAATATGTATTTATAATGTTTGTTAAAACACTGCACTCCAGCAATCAATCTCCACACATTCAGAGGTCAGCACTCTCTGGCACCAGCTGAGGACTGTGTGCTTCTGTAAAGCCGACACACAAAATTACAGCTGTTAAGGTCAGAGCAATGACATTGTTTTAGAATTAGGCAAATTTAGTGGACAAAATTATTTTGATGACAGAATGTAAAGGTTTTTATTTTTTTTTCAGACAGCACAGCAAATGATGGAAATTGCAATCAAATGTGTCTGTTTTAGGAAAACTAGAATGAAAGACTGATTTTTTCATTCTGAGATTGAGATCTTAATTGTATTTGTGCTGGAAAAACAATAGGATATACCATTACAAGAAGAAAGAGGAAATGCTTTGAGAAAGCAGGAGCATGAGCCATCTCACCATGAAAAGCAGGGGTCTGTGCTTGCTGGGCTCTCACATAGGCCCAGCTTTCTGCTACATGGCCAATCTGATTCTAATTCTGAACCCAGAGGAGAGCAGTAACCATCCTCACTTAAGTAGTGGAAAAGGAAATGTGCTTGCTGGGGAAATGGATGTTTTTGTAGTAAATCTTTGTCTGACCATGAAAGAATGTTATAAATACATATTATATTATTGGCTTTTAGCAAATATTAAAATGAATGCTATATGCATAATGTTGGAACAACTTTGCTGTATGAATATAATTTTTATTTCTGCTGTTAACAAGATTTAGAGATAGTAGTGTGATGAATATATATCTTAGGCCAAAGCATAATATTAAAATGGAGGCTATGTAATGCTGAAATGCTTTTATTCATTTAACTAACTCAGAGGATGGTAATTCTTCATGTTTATGGATTATCCTATCTAAATGAAGATAACAATGACAGAAACCAGAACCCCAAAGGAAGAATTTCTTGACTCTCCGTTATCAGAAGACAACAGGAAGAAACAATGAAGAGAAATAAAGTATATTGATTTAATTTAAAAGGATGGTATGCAGACAAGTCAAAGATCAAAACCTAGCAAAAGAACTCAAAGGAATGTTTGAATAATGCATAATAGTCTATGAATATGCAACAGACTGATGCAATAGAAAAAAAGGTGTTTAAAGAGTGTTACCAATGTTGGATTTTACCCTTTTCTGACCCAGAGATTGAGAGGCATTTTAAAAACTTCTATCCCATTTTCAATCTCATGTGGAGGGCGAGACAATATAGATGTTTCAATTCACACCATCACAATCAGAGGCCAACTATTTCCTAATTACAATATATTACAAGCATTTCTTGGCCTATCAGCTTTTGCCACACAATGCTGTTAATGCCCTAAAACCAATCATCTAAAATCACCCTTCGTGGGTCCTACTACAATACACCTTTCATAATTCTATTTCTCCAAAGTATCTGGTCTTACTTGCAAGGCCATTATTTGAAACTTGTTTCTAGTTCCATTTCTCTCTCAACCATGTCTGTCCTATTCCATGGCATTTTTAAGTCAGCATTTCTTATCTCAAGGTTTGCATACGCACTCACAAAGCATATTATGTGAGCCTTCTCTCAGGCTTTAAAAATCCATTTCCCACTGTCTTGGTTTGGAAAGGCAGGTATCTGCCAGGGAAAGCTGGAGTTTCCCTCGGAATGGGGAATGTAAACCCCTCATCCCCGCCAAATTTTAATTTTGCAATTAAGGGCTTTCAGGCAAAGATTTGGGAATAGGAATAACAGTTCTTTACTAGGAATATTAACAATACAAATGTAGTAGAAAACAAAACCACCCAACCAAACAAGCAAACAAACAACAATCCCGGAAAACCCTAACAGAGTCAGAGCTACAACCTGACACCCTGTTGGTCAGGGTGTTGGAAGCAGTCCAAAAATGAGTCCTCCTGGAGTGGCAGATGGGATTCTGCTGAAGTAGAGATGATCCTGTAGAACAAGGGTCCAGTGATAATGAGAAGGGTCCAGTGATGATGAGAAGGGTCCAGTCTCCTTCCGGGAATCGGGTGAAGCTAGCTGCCTTGTGTTCCTATGTCTCAGTTTTATCCAGGTAGGAATGGTTGGCTCCCCCCACTGGGTCGAGCATCTCACAATAGGATGATGGAATGTGGATGTACTGCTTTGTTGACGTACTACTTTGGGGAGGAGAACAGCTTGGGGAGAACAGCTTGGGGAGTCTTAATGGCCCATTGTGAAAAGAGATAAGAAACACTGCCCCACCTGGTTTTAACAGCTGGCCCATTATCAAAAGGCACCTGCCCTCCTCCTCCCAGAGTTACAAGAGATAAAGAAGAACATTTCCCCAACTGCTTTGAGCAAATGAAATAGAATACGCATTTTTGGTTCCATAACCCAAGACATCCACATTTCCCCCTCTCTCTTGAACAGAAAAGACTTCTGTGATGGCCTTGTTCATCATTCACTATGCACAGTGAAGTACACAAGGCACTATCACTAGTATTATCACTACAATAATCAATGCATATAAACTTATATTGCAAAGCTCCTTTAGCCAAGGTACAAAGATCCATCCTTCAAACAAGTTGTCTAACCATGATCCATTGTCTGCTTTAATTTGATTTGCCAAATCTCTCCATTTTTGAAGTTGTTTGTGGATGGATTCTGAATGGTCAGACAAATACATCCAACACAATCCATCAAATTCCTCACAACCATGCCCATGTGCCAGTAAAACAATCAATTGCTGTTTGATTTTGAAGGATAGCATGTCTAACACTGTTAACGTCTGCCAGCATATCACTGATTGTAGTGGATGTGGCATTGGTTTGTTTACTCAGCCAACATGCAACCCGATCTAACTGTTTCAATGCCATGGCAGAAAGCAAGTTGGGGTAGTAACAAACCTGCTGAAACCCTTTTTGCAACTTTCCAGGGCATAAAATCACTATTACAATTTTCTTCATATTGATGGGTAGATCTCTTTCCTCTATGTTTTTTCTTAATGGCAGTTTTAGCACTAGGTGCTAGCACAGTAAGTTTTCCAATGCTGCATGCACTACCTTCAAGGTACAATGAAATGCCTTGCTAAGCTCTATTTCCACAAATTAACCAATATCCTTTTGATAATTGTTGTGGATATTGGTCAACCCCAGAAAGTCCACCCCAACTATCTGAGTTTTTTCACCAAAAACTCGAGTTCCTATAAGCAGGGTAATTGGGAGTGACATTGTACCTCAGAGGATAATTTTCTTGCCAATTGCTATCTGAAAATAGTAAGAAATAGTAAGACAGAAATCCATCATTAAGAAACCAAGAATTTCCAATTCTTGGGGTTCAGAAGGTGCTTTAGAAAGTTCTTTGGTCCAAATGTCACCATCAATTACAGGATTGCTCCCATTGGCAACCTCACCTGGCTTACAGTTAAGTTGCTTTTTGGTCAAGGGATGATAATATATAGATATTAGCCAATCTTTTACTGGCACACTGACTAGAAAGGTTGAAAAAGGCTTTTCTGGGTTTGAATTGGACAGGCAAATGGTGTCGAAACCTGCTGCCTTGGCTAAGGTCAACCAAACAATTGTTTTTGGTTGTTCCACAGGCAAATCTGCACTGCAAGAAGCAAGCAAAGCCAGCAAACACCAGCATAACACTCAATTTTGCTCCATACCTTTCCTGAGCTATTTTTTGACAAAAGACTTTCCCATATATCTCAGCTCACAAATTCTGCTTTGTTCCTTCCCAAAGTTGACTGGGACTAAATGACTGTGTTAAGAAGGGTTAATTTCACTTGTGAAAATCCAGTTAGGGAATACACTATTTCTGACTATATAACACAACACAATGGAAACCACGCTTTTGCGAAAAGAGCTCTACAAAGCCAACAATTCCCACGCTTTTTACATTCAGATAAAACTCAAGGTTCACAGTCTGTGCAGGTGGGACACAGGCATCCAGTGTAAACCGTGGTCTCTGTGCAGCTCATGTCTGTGTTCCTGCTACTCTGTTCATGGAGTTGTCAGTGCATTCTTGTGCATGACATGACTTTATGTTCTTCTCTGGAATTCACTGTAGTTTAGCTTCAGCATCGGGGGTTTTTCCTTGGGCTGTAGTTGCAGATTACTACTGAAGTGACTAACGATTGGGGAACTAGAATCTATCAAGGAGCAATTCAAAAAATTAAGAACATACAATGCATTTTTAAGCGTTTTTGAGGAGCCAACTCTCCCTTTTGTTTTTTAACTTTAAAACAAAACAGCAAATGCAATACAACAAAAAACTTAAGTAAGGATAAGTTAAATAACATACGTTAATAACACATACAAAAGTAGACAATTATCAATGTCTGTCAAAAATATTGTACTGTCATCAAGGGTCTTCAACAGCTGAATCTTCCATTAAATCAGTTAAGAATTGGATGAATCATCTCTGGATCATGATTCTCCAAGGTTATTTTGAAAGTGAGTCCAGCTGTCATATTGATAAGGTCCAATTGTCAAGTCAAAAATGACTTGAATATTGTTTTGATGCAGAAAACACCTGGGTCTGCTGGTAAATCTCCTGTCTAGGTAGAGTCAGGGCTTGGCTAGGATCCAGGCTCTAAACTAGAGGGATGTCCCTTAACATGTTTTTAAAACAAGTTTCTCAACAATAACAGCTATAAAACACTTAAAACACAGCACACTTAGAGCACAGTTGTATAAAGTAAATAAAATCTAGGACAAAAAAATTAATCAAACCATATAAAATCTCATTTTCTCTGAAGTTTCTTTCAGTATAGAGATGCTAACTGGAAGAAATCAGAAGACTAGCAGTTCATAGGAGGCTGTCAATGAAGTTCAGATATCTTTTTCTGGAATCCTAAAAAATACTTAAGAGTTAAGAGACAGCAGCAGATCCACTCATATAGAAAGTGTAAGGACAAATCAAAGAACTCAATTAGAGAAATGCACAGTGTAGCTAGAGAACAAAAATGAGATCTCAAAATGACATGTTACTTGGAGAAAATTGCACAAAAATTGACAAAGCATATAAAAAGCTGGCTATAATTTAATAAATTTCACATTTGAGATAAAAATGAGATAGGACTCAGGCTTTCATCCAGCAACATGATAAAGTCTCTCTCTCACGTGATCAGCCGTTTGGTTTTTTTGAATTGTCCCTTCTTTCTCAGGATTCCCCAGGTAATCCATCCTTTAATAAAAGAAAAAACTAAAATATCTTACAATTAATAAAACTATAATGTAAAACTATTACTGACTCTTCTGTCTTACCTATGAAAGACAAAATAGCAGAAATTGCAATAAAGAATCATAATAGGTAAAAAAGTAGAAGGGTTTAAAAAACTGTAGTATATCTACAAGTAGATGTTTAACAAAATTAACTTAGAAATTAAAATTAAGTTCAGTGAAAAATTAATGTCACTTAAGTGGAATTAAAGAGAAGTCAAAGTCAACATTACCAACACTGAATAAAAATTGATATTAAGAAAACTGGAATGGAACATATAATGGCTTGAAGTGAAAAAGACTTAAATTAGGCTTTATTTAAATTTAGCAACAGTTAGACCTAATAGAAATCAACCTTGACAAAAATGACTCAATAAAATTACTTCAATAGAGTAATAATACATAACATTACTCAGATCTAAAAATAATAAAGCTTAATCTTATTAAATATTAAAACATAGCAGAATTAAAAATGGATGTTTATGAAAGTTCCAATTATTAACACAAAAAGTCACTGAGAACAGTCTGTGATGAGAATAACAATATGCCAAATTTACTGGATGGATTTTTTTAAAGGGCGTAAAAAGCATTTTTAGAAAATTTGGTTTTGATTAAAGCCCATGGTAGCCACCAATTGTATGTAAACATGAATTTACTAAAACTTTATAACAACAATATAGAACTTGGCAAGTTGCCCTGTAAAATTTCATTTTACAAATGTCAGTATAACAGATTTAAACCTGGCTTAATAAAAGTAATGCAATACAAATATTTAATGCTAAAATAATAAGAAACCAATTATATCTATCTGTTCAGCTATACTGTTTTGATATGAAGTCCAGTTTGAATTAGGACTTGGAACACTAAATAGGTATACTCAATAGGATACAGTCACATGTGTCTCTAGGGAAACCAATTCACAATGAAAATTGTCCCATCATATTTAGAAACAAAAGGCAACCAAACAGGTGAAGTCATGGTTAACACATCTCTGTTTGCCCGTATAATAAAATTATCATGGACCAAATACTTTTAAACTTCAGAAAACTGCTGTAGATAAAATTCTAGTTTGTAAGACTTGGTTAAGAGCTGCAATAAACAGATCATCTATGTAAAGTAAAATCATTGCTTGTGTGTATAACATAGGTTAAATAAGGTCACCACAAGGAAATAAATTTAGACTAGTAAACGTAAGGAGTGCTTGTGTTTTTAAAACTTTTTGTTTTGCTTCTGTCAGCACTGACAGATTGCATGTCTGGTAGTATAAGAAGGCATATCACTTAAGGAAGGCATGATCCTAAGTCCAAGTCATGATTTTTATTTCACCCCTAGAATCAGAGTCAATGATTTCTGGTAAAATGAAAAGTTCACCTTTAGATGATAATAATCTCCTGAGTAACAATATATGTAAATATATGTAAACTATGTAAAAATAACATGTAAAAGAAAGGGATTAATTTGAATGTGGAGGTATAAAATGAACTGATGTATCATTTGTTGTGGTTGTGGTAGAAACTGCTGAGTTCATCTCTGTAGAGGAATTTTTAGAAGAGTGAGGCCACAATCTACTGATAGGAGGTTTGAACGATCCTTGCTTTCAGGGAATAGTATGAGGTTTGTGCTGTGTCTGCTGTGTACTCTGCTGTTCCTACATTGCCTTGAATTAGCAAAAAAAGTAGCAAATGTAATAACTCACTGGTCCTTCTCATGGATGCTTCCTCTCAGAAGCTGAAGACGCGTAACAACTTGTTGTACCTTCTCATAGATGCTGAAGACAGAAATTCTGATCATAAGACAGAGCAAAGAAGAATTTGCTGCCAAAAGACGTGAACCAATGAACAATCATTTAGAGTGCTTGAACATGAGATTTTAACCAACTTCCAATTGTTTAGCTGTGCCTGCTTTTACTCTGTAACCACATAAATATAGGGAATAAAGAATAAACAGGGAGATCAAACCTAACCATATTGGTGTCCGTTTGATACACGGCTCCTTCCTTGCAACATATCTCAGGACTGCTTGGGGTCCCTCTGACGTTTCTTGAGCTTAAAATTTAATTTTTGTAAACATTCTTGAGTATATAGAATTTGAGTTATTACAGCAAAAACCAATACTATTACAGCTGTGTCACATCCAGTAAAAGTCAGATCCACCTTAAGAAAAACATCCCAATGTGGTGTACAAAAATATTATGCTTGCAAACTGTTACAAAGCCAAGAATGTAGATTATTCTAAAAAGTAAGCTATTGTTTACTGTGTTTTGTGGCCTGCCAATATACTTACACTGTTTTGATATCAAGTCCAATTTTAATTTAAACATGGTAAGGAAAAATAAATGCATTAGAACTACCGAATAGGTACACCAAAAAAATGACCATTAAATTACTGTATTAAAACTATGCAATAAAAAGCAAGCAAAAACTGACAGAAGGGTATCATACACTGTTTATAAGTGAGTTTCAAATAACTAATACAGATAAAAGCTGGCCTTGAATGTGAGCAAAAAAAAAAAAGTTGAGTTTGTAACTTAGCCAAATGTTTTCAGTAAATCATGCAGTGTTGCTGCTACCAAAGCAAAGGAAAACACCACATTCACACAGACATCTGAGTCTTTCAAGTTAACAATCTGTTAAAAGTCACACATCATAGGTTATTGAGAATAAAAGGTAAATTTTAACAGAGTTTCAGCTGGTGTCAGTTGGTATTTTGATGTCTTCAGCACACCATGTAGGCTGCCAGTATGCTGGCTGGCATCAAGTGGTGGGGGTTCGCTTCCTCAGCCGTGGCTTCTGGCAGGCTTTGAGCTCGGATGAACTGGGGGAGCTCATGGTATGTTTTCTTATTGTTTGTTGGAATTCTTTACTCAGTGGAAAGGATAGTGGTTGCCCTTGTACAGGTTGGTTTCATGTCCCTTAGTAAATGACTGGTGCAACAATTCTTTCAGCAAGGTCCAATCCCCCCTCCCTCAGTGCTTGCTGTTTCAAGTGGATACAGGTAACACAGGGATTGTGGGGGGGTGTATATTGACAGGGCCAGGATCAAAGGGGTACTCTTTGTCAGCCTCCCCCTCCACATTCCTGGGGCAGCAGCTGGCAGCAAAAACTGAATAAACTGCAGTGTCTGGTATTTTTCCTTTTCCTTGGAAAAAGCGGAGAAAGCAGAAGACTTAGTAGAATGTTTTAAGATATCAATCATTGCAGGACACGTTGAGAGCAGCTTGGCAGCTGTTTGATCTCTGTTTATGGTAAAAGCATTGTAAAGTTTAAGTCCTAATAATTCCCAGATAGGGAGTGATAACACAAAATCTTCATCCCCAGCTGGAAACTGCTTCTGAATGTATAATAGCAAGTCCTTTAACTCAGTTTTTGACACATTACAAGAATTAGATTTGACCAGATATTAAGGTTTTTATAAACATCCTTTATGAAGGCATTTTGGACATCTTGTGTCCTATCATGTTCCCCGAGGCTTACCTGATGTTGAACAGGCAAGTATTTTCGGGTCTCCATCCCAATCGAGCCAGAGACAAGGGAGGAATCCAACTGCCCTTCTTGGAAGAGTTATAGTCCTGGGATTGCGTTTCTATCAATAGCACTTTAAACAACACCTTTTTTTAAAAAAATTACCTTGGGGTTTTCTGACAAGTCAGACAAATTAGCCAAGCTATCTGCCTCATGTAGGGGCACCAATTTGTCGCATTATACACTTTTCTGACCCAGAGATGGAGCAACTGAGAGGCGTTTTAAAAACTTCTATCCCATTTTCAGTCTCATGTGAGGGGTGAGACAATAAAGATGTTTCAATTCACACCATCAAAATCAGAAGCCAAACTATTTCCTAATTACAATACATAAGAAGCCTTTCTTGGCCTATCAGCTTTTGCCACATAATGCTGTTAATGCCCTAAAGACAATCATCTAAAATCACCCCTTGTGAGTCCTACTACAATGCACCTTTCATAGTTCTATTTCTCCAAAGTATCTAGTCTTACTTGCAAGGCCATCATTTGAAACTTGTTTCTAGTTCAATTTCTCTCCCAACAAATGTCTGTCCTATTCCATGGCATTTTTAAGTCAGCATTTCTTATCTCAAGGTTTGCCCACAGATGCACATTATGTGAGCCTTCTGTTAGGCTTTGAGAATTCTCCACAAATCCATATCCACAACCAAGATAGTAGATTGTGCCCCTGGCTGAATGCCAAGCACCTAGCTGTCCATTTTCTTTTTTATTGTTTAACCTTTGCCTTATTTGTGTCTCTTATTGTCTTTTTACTAAACTTTAAAGTTTTACTAAGAAAGTGAACCTCATTTTTCACGAAGAATACAGAAGATGACAAAAAATTATAACACCATTTGAAAGAGGTGTGAAAGAAAGGATGAATTGTTGTTCAAGAGTTGTTCTCTTCCTCTGGTCTGGAATCAACACAGCAGTTTTCAAAGTTCAAACCCGAAATCACTGTCATTCTGGATACTTTAATTCCTTCAAATCTGTTTTTTTTATTAGCATCAATACCTTGAACTAACAAGTTATTCCAAACCCCTGTTTAGACTGGAGTGTGCACTGCTTTTTGTTTTCTGACTCATAGCATCTATCCCAGAGAGTTTGTGTATGGTGTTCATTCAGTTATTTTCTCTGATACAGTAAGATCTCTCTGTCACTTTGGAAAGGTTTGGATTTGTGCTCTTTGTTGTGTGAAACAAAGTTGGCTCTCAGTGGGAGCCCAGCACTGGTGTGTGTCACTGAGGAAGTCTCATCACAACTGCAGCAAACTCAGGGTGTTCCAGCCTGCCTTGTGGAGTGTTTGATTTCCAAACACAACTTCTTCCACTCTGTCTGGAAACTGTATGGTTCACACAGACAGCGTGGTTCTGATATTATCTTCTCCATAATCGAAACATAAAAACGTCTTGCATGCAGTCTTATAAATCTGTTTACAAGGAAACAACATTTTTCTTGGGACTGCAATCACCACTAACTGCTTTAGAAATACTATTACTCATTTGGTATTTCTTCAATACCAGGGAACAAACATCTCCACCTTTACTAAAGATGCCAAAATGGGTCATCCTAAAAACTGGGCTACTGGGAGGCACTGAGGGGATAGGGCAGTGGCACCAGGGCACATGTGGTTTCAGGGCCCTTTGTGACATGATGTGACATAGATGGTTCTGATGGGATGTCATGTGTATCACAGGGCCTTTTGTGACTC
Organism: Phylloscopus trochilus trochilus; assembly: GCA_016584745.2. NCBI lineage: Eukaryota > Metazoa > Chordata > Aves > Passeriformes > Phylloscopidae > Phylloscopus > Phylloscopus trochilus. Next base: position 13,908,970 of record WQNJ02000015.1, on the reverse strand, counting down.
ACCATTAAATGGGTGCTGGCAGCAACACCCACAGTGCCTGAAGGATGTGACCGGACAGGGACATGATGAAACAGCATTGGACACAGTGGGGATCCCTCAAGCAGCCACCTTCCTCCTTGCTGACCTTGTGTTTTCCATTGATATCTCTTCCCCCTATATCCAAAGCCCTCAAGGCCAGACAGCAGGATGGCAGAGGGACCCTCCAGTGTTCCCAGGCAGGCCTGGGTGAAGGAGGAGGAGGAGGAGGAAGGCCCTGGGGCTGCCCCAAAATGGCCTCCTGAGAAGATGGAGAAGTTCCAGCCAGTGCGGGCAGGTGAGTGGCAGAGTTGGGTAGCAGGGCCACTGGTTGCAGCCAGCTTGGCTCCATCCCATTCCCTGTGGACATCCCCAGGGAAAGGGGGTAAGACAGGATGGGGCTGATGTCCCATGGCAGACGTGCTCCATTCACTGAGCCTTGCTGTGCTGGGCCTGCCTGGAGAGCGCAGTTCCAAGGAGGCTCAGCTGTGCTCTCCAGACTTTCCCACAGCCCCTCTGTTCTGACTGTGCCTGGTCTTTGCCAGACCCAGTTGAGGACCTGACTGAAGACCAGAGGCACGCCCGAAAACATTTCAGCCGCAGAGCTCAGGTACCCACAGCAGAGCTCAGTGCTCTTCCTCAGCTGGACGTGTTCTCTTCACAACTGAGCACCACCACTGTGGTGCTTGATGGACAGCTCTCTCTTCTTGGCCATTCCTTTTGCAGAATTTTTGGAAATTTGTCAAGACTGATGAAAGGGAAGAGATCACCATTGCAGCCATTGAGAGCATGGTACACTGTGACTCGTATAATGCTGAGGCTTGTGCTGCTGTGCTGGATTTGCTTGCACAGACGGAAACCTCCAAACTGAAGTGTGTAAGTAGCTGTGGCCAGGGCTTGAGCTTCTGGGGATTGTGTGCTCCTGCAAGCCAGGTTGGATGGGCACCTAAAAGCTCCTTAGGCCAGCACAGTGTGGTGGGGAGCAAGGTAATTCTCTGCAGAGGCTGTGCATATGGCTCACTCTGGCAGCAATCCAGCTCTTTCTCCATGTCTCCTCCAGGTGCCAACCATTGTGAAGTTCATTCACCGGTGGCTTGTGTCCAACAAGGATGTGTCTTCTGAGCACAGACTGGACAAGTCCCTTCTAGAGCTGACTCATGCACACCCCAGTGATGTGGTTGTGACCCTCCTGTGCTCTGCCCCATCATGTGAAAGGTATGGGGCCCATCTGCCTTTAGAGCCCATCACTCTGCAGACTCCATCCCATGTAAGCTGTAAGACTGATGGAGAGTTCAGGACCCTCTGGCTGCTTCATTTCCCAGCAGTGGCATGTCAGTCCCAGAGCCTGCTGTCATGCTCCCTCACTGGCCCTCAAGACTCTGTCTCTTGGCCACCGGGCCACCGGCAGGGACAGTATCCCTGGGTGCTGCCAGTGAGAGCCTGTGGGCTTAGGCAGGGCTAGAGGCCAGCCTGTGGTAGCCTAGGCCACAGTATTGTGGCTGAAACCCCACTGACAGAGAGCTCTGGGCCTGCAGAGCTGCTTTGACCATGTGGAAAGTGCTCGTATCCTCGAGCAGGACTGCAAAGATGGTGCTGTCAAAGTTGCCCTGCATTCTGGAGGACTGGCCGAAGCACAGCACATGCACCTCTGATGGGAACAGAAAGCAAGTCTTTGCCCTGGCTGTAAGTTTCTCCCCAGTTCTCTTCTTGCCCCCAGGGTCATTGTTCAGTCAGCTCTCCATCCTCCCTCACCTCTGCATCTCCCTGCCTCAGGTGCACTGGAAGCCTGAGCTAAGGGCAGGTTCAGCAGCAGACAGGCTGGTGCTTCAACAGACCAGAGCAATGCCCAAGCATGATCTCTGGGGTTTTTTGTTTTTCACAGGCAACCAAGGCACTGTGGGAGATCATCCATCTGCCCTTGTCCCCAGAGGCATTGATAGTGGCCCCCTCCCTCTTTGTGGCTCTGCTGGTCCAAGTTTTCTGCAGCACAGAGGAGATGCCAGATGACACCAGTATACTCTGGAGAAGATGGCAGAAAAGAGAGAACTTTCCCACCAACCCCAAAAGGTGTTCCATCCCAGTCCTTCTATCTCTCCCATGCTCCTGGACCTTGGGCCAGGGCTCTCTGCATGACCTGAGCTTTGCTCTGCACACAGGTTTGTAGTGCTGACAGTGAAAGCACTGCTCTGCCGTCTGTGGCTTGAGGATGTGGTGTTGGCAGTTGAACGTAAGAGAGGCTGGGAGACACTCCTCAACAATGACACCCACCACTATGCAGTGGGCCTGTTGGCCAGGTGAGAGCCTTCTCCTTGCTGCCCCCATCATTGCTCCCCTGGAGATGGGGCAGCCCACACCATCACCAATGGATGGCCCAGCAGACAAAGAGGCTGGGAGAGGCAGGTGCACAAGAGCAGCCACCTCCCGAAGTGTCAGCATTGCCTCCTGGTGCCCCCCGGGTGATGGCACAGAGCAGGGGAGGCTGTGCATGCAGCCACGCTGAGGGCAGCCTGCTGGGGTAGGGCAGGTTGAACTGAGGGCCAGTGACAGAGCCTGGGGGACATGACTCCCTGGAGGCTTTTTACAATGTCTTACCCAAAAGCAGCTTGCTGATGTAGGGGACTGCCTTTCTCTTGGTGAGTGGTGGCATGGAAAGACTGAGCCTGTGTGAGTCAGTGTTGGGAGAGGCTTGCTTACCTTGCTCAGGGTTGATGTTACCTTCTTCCTTGTATCAGAGAGATGCACCGTGTCTCCAGGTCCTTCCATGAAATGACTGCACGCTACCTGGTCATGCTGCTCAACAGGGAAGAGTCATGCTGGCGGGTCCCTGCCATGGCATTCCTTGTCGAGGTGATCCTGATGACGAGTTCTGCCTCACTGAGCTGTCTCCTGACACTTTATCTCCTAAAACTGCAGCCGTGGGGGGAGCCCTATCAGTGGAGCTGGAGCAGAGCAGAGGCTCTGCTGTGTGCCCTTGGCCTTTGCTGCTGGGGTGACACCTCAACCTCTGTTTCCTATCCCCCTGGTGCCAGCCCTCATTCTTCCATCATGGCTCCTCAAGGTCAAAGGATCTGAGGCTACTGAGAGCTGGAGGGCACAGCAAAGTGGGCAAGAGATCTGTGCAGGGCAGTGAGTCCAGGGGCTCTGCACAGCCTCTGCTGCCCTTGGGCTGGGCTGCCTGGGACCCTGCTCCTGCCCTGTGTGGTGCTTGGGTCCTGCCAGTCAGGCACTCTGTCACTGTATGATGCAACCTGTGTCTTTCAGTTCCTGCAATGCCTTGAAACAGAGGAAATGACTGAGACCATCCTGCAGCTCATGACAACTCATCTGCAGAGTGACTGCAAAGAGATGCGTCGCTTGGTGCTCAGAGGTCTCCTCGTGCTCTGCAAGAGTCCCTGGAATGTGAGAAGAGCTGGCTGAACTTGTGCTGGCAGCATGGGTCTGGGTAGGGAATGCTGGGTGATGCAGGACTTAAAATGTGGCTGGGCTCTGAGGTCTGTGCCAGCTGCTCCCAACACCTCTGCCTCCCTGTTCAGCTGCCCAAGTCCTTTGGGGCAGATCTCTGGCTTCTGGGCTCCAAGGCTGTAGCGTGGGGTTGCACCACGAGAGCAGTTTTGTTGGAGCAGCCTTCCATAGCTTTGCCATACGGCCTTGTGTTCCACACAGGCCAGAAGGTTGCAGAACCTTCCTGAAAGCCTCCTGGAACTACTGAAGGATGCGGATGGGGAGCTGGTTGGGCTGACCCTCTCTGTGCTTAGCAAGGTGCTCCTGGACAACAATATGGCAATCACTGTCCCCATTGCTCAGCAGCTGGCTGAGGCGCTCCGGCCGCTCTTCGACAGTGTAAGACTGTAGCCTCTCTCTGGTGCTGTGTGCTGCCAGGAAATTTCGTGCCTTGTGGATTTTCAGGCCCCTGCCCTGGTGGGCCTGAAAGAGCCAGTGCTGAAGTCTTGCTCACTTCCTTTCCACAAGGACACGAGCCATGTGCAACTTCTCTCCATTTGCCTCTTTCGAGAGATAATAGTCTACCTAGAGAAAGAGGGAAAAAAGTCCCTGAAGATGTGTGTGCACCAGAGTCTGCTCCCACTCTTCTACCACCTGTATGATGAGAACCAGCGTGTGGCAGAGGTGAGAATTCCAAGCTGCCTCCTGCCCTGGCGACTCACAGACTGCAGCTCTCCAGCCTCCTCCTGGCTTTGCCTGCAGGGACACAGATCCTGTGTCCTGGACTGTGGTACCATCTCCTGGTCTCTGCTGCTCTTTAGGCCTCTCTGGAAACCCTGCTTCAAGTAACCAAGTTTCTGAAGAAGAAGAAGTTCAAGCAGCTTCTGGAGAGGCAGCAGCCATGGAGATGTAGTGAGTGCCTGGTAGGGATGATTCCAAAACCTGAAACACAGCCTGAACAAGCCCTCTGCCCCCAGTACCCAAAGCCTGTGGGGCTGGTAGCTGTGCCTCTGCCCACTCCTGCACTCATTGCCACACAGCCAGCTTTTTCCTGTCAGCCTGTGGGCTCACAAACTCTTTTCCAGACTCCTTCCCCACAATCCAGGGTGCCAATGGAGCCCTGGCTCAGCTGTTCTCTGGCAGCAGAGTGGCACCAAGGCTCACTGTGGAGTACCCATCCCTCTGCTCCCTTCAAACTCTGGCACCAGCCAGCTGCTGGAGTGTCTGAGCAGGAGAGCCCAGTCCTGGGCACAGGGCCCAGCTGGCCAAGGCAAAGAGCTTGTACCAACCCTCCCCTTCCTGCCCTTGCACCCTCTCCAGCTGGCAGAGGACAGAAACACGAGGGATGAGTACCAGTGCCAGTCCCTGGCATACCTGCAGAGCTCACAGGAGTCCATGCGAGAGACAGCCATCAGGTTCATCGGTGAGCCACAGCCCCAGGGCCCCTCCTGTCCCACCGCAGCTTTGTCCCAGCCCTGGCTGCTGCACTGGCAACAGGACTGAGCCCCGAGACTCCCTGGTTCGGGGCCACAGGTCCCTTGGGGCCACTGCCACCCTCTCTCACCCCAGGGTTTCACAATCTTGGAAGGTCCTGGGCTCAGCCCTGCCAGGGGAGGAGGACAGGTGGCTGGGCTGGCAGCACTGCTGTGGGGGAGCTGAGTCACTGGGGCCATGGCAGGCTCTGTGTTCCCAGGGCTCATCGGGCAGCACATGAGGGGACAACAGCAGGAAGAATTCCAGATCATCTGTGATGGTGAGTGAGGGCAGTGGCCTGTCAACTGGGGCTGGACAGGGAGGAGTGGAGAGCCAGGAAGCTCCAATTCCTGCCCCATCTTGTAAGAGCTCTGCTCCTTCACAGCCGAGGGGAAGTGCAGGCAGAGCAGAGAAAGATTTAAGGGACACATGGGATATTTGTATCCAGCACCTTCCAGCTGATCCCACTGGCCCCTGCTCTTGGCCATGGGAAGAGCTGGGTGGGATGCCCCTGGCAGGAGGTCTCCTTGGGACTCTGCAGATCTTCAGTCTGACCTTGTCACTGTTCTTCTGTGTTCCAGCCCTTCTAGGCATGGCAAATGACATCAGCCCCTCTATCTCAGCCTTGGCAGATCAAACACTACACAGCATAAGAACTGCACAAAGAAATCGATTGCCTGGCCCATTGCAGCTGCTGCAAGACCAGTTCCACAGAGTGTGCAGGAGATAACTTTCCATCTGGATGCATGGCTGGCCGTGCTTTGCAAGCTGTGAGCAGAGCTGATCCCAGGAGTTCTGTCTGCTGGGACCACCTAAGCCTGCAGTTAGGCCAAGTGGATCTTGGCCTCTCCTGACTCACATGACAGCTTTCTTTCGTCCTAGCATGGAAATATAAAAGCTATATTATCATATCACACAGAGGGCCAAGAGCTTTATATTTATATGCAAGTGTCCATAGGGCATTGGGGAAGAGGAGAAAAAGTGCTTTTGCAGCAAGCAACCCAGCTACCCAGGCCGCATGGTAGGAAGAGTGGCTGGAAGCTGCTTGGTCCTTTGATGGTTCTGCTGAGGCTTCTGACACAGCTGATGGGCAGAACCCAGAGCTGTGGAGAGTCCCTGGGAAATTTGTCCTTGGATATGTCTATGAATGCTCTCCCAGCCATAAACTACCATCTGTGTCCTGTCCATGTGTTGCTGGCTGGATTGTTGAGTGTGTGAGGTGCCTCTTGAGGCTCCTATGGAGCTCCTTCATCAGGGAATGCATTGTGATACAACAGCCCTTTCTGCGTATATTTGGGCACTGGCAGAGCCTGGACCAGTCTGGCTCAAGCCTGAACTCTTCCCAGGCAAGACTGCTAATGGGAGCAGCTCATGGTCCTCAGCCCTCTCCTCCTGCTGGAACAGGCAGACATGGCCACAGGGACAGAGTGGAGCTGCTCCTCTGCCAGGACAATGGGAAGCATGTGAATTCTGCTCTTCCCTGCCACCACCAGTTCTGCCTGGGCTGCATCCTGTGATGGGCAAAGAGAAATCCAGCATGCCCACTCTGCAGAAGAACAGAAGCTGTCAGGTTTTCTGAGCAGGATGAACAGGACTACATACAATTTGCCATCATCTCCCCCAAACAATTGCTAGAATCCATCAGGGAGAGATCCTGACTGCCTTGCCAAAAACAGCCTCCATCACCCTGTGATGTCTGCTCTGTCTTCCCCACAGGGAACAGTTTCCCCAGCTGAGTAGGGTGCTGCAGGACCAGAATGAATGGCCTCCTGCCTGAGGTGTGGGCACAGTTTTTCCAAGAACTGTGTCATCTACTGGACCAAAGGTGGCCCTGGCTGCACCAGAAGGGAGGGAATATGCTAGGACCAGAGTTGGCTGGTTAAAGAATTCACAAAGCAGCATCCTGCATGCCCTTTGTGCCTGTGGTCAAGTTGTCAAAATCCTGGTGCCAGTTCTGCAGGTTCTCCTTGACATACTGAACCTTTGGTCCACAGCCTCCTCAATGTCATTGTGGGCCAGTGCAGCAAGGAGGCCCAAAGGCTGCTACACTCTGGTCCTGTCAGGGATTAGAACAACAGCTCTGTGGTCAGTGTCAGCTCCAGCTCCAGCAGCTCTAGCAGCTTTCTAGATGCCTATGGATTGTAGGGGAATGGAACAGCATGGTGATGTCTGCTGGCAATAGAGAGATGCCAGTGGAGAGCAAACAGTCCAGGATGCTCCTGGAGTGTAGGACAGAGAACTTCTGATACAGCTGGAGACTGAGCCAGTGAGGAAAGACACTTCTGGACCTGCTGTTTGTGAAGAGAGAAGGGCTGTGGGTGAGTGGAGGGTTGGACATGGCCTTGGGCTCCGTGATCACAAAATGCTTGTGTTTGATTCCCAGAGAAGGATCAAGAGGTGTTGGGGAAGTGTTTACCTGCAACAAATTGTGAATTCCTTAAACTTTAACACACAGTGCTTAGTCCTGCATTCCCTCACACCAATGATTAATGTGTGCAAGCGGATATCTTAGCCTTTAGAATAAAGAGAGTGGGCCTGCTAAGAAGACAGCTGGAATGCATTCAAGGAGAAGAAAGTGGTTTTAGGAGGCTCTTGACCATAAGAGGAGAATTTAAGGAATGGGATGTTCACCAAGTGACCACCAAAGACCCTTAAGAGACCCCTACTCTAAATGTCAGTAATTTTGGGGAAGTGATTTAAGTATGTCAACTTAGCCCGTGAGTTTCAGCAAAGTAATGCTTATGTCTTAGTTCCATGGATACAAACCAGTAGTTGAGATTGCTGGGTGTGCACATGGGAAGTGATTCCTCACAAACCCAGCATCAAAATAAAGTATTGCCTCTTTTCTGATGTTGAGGAGGCAGAGTTAGAGAGTTTTATTATCCCAACATTTTTGGTGGGATAATAGGTGCACAAAAGTGCTGCCTGGGAGCACCATGCCTGGGAGACACTTTTCCATTGCTTGTGCATGCCAGGAAGACTAGGTGCTCGTGGAGGCCCAGGGGCCTGCCACCAGGATAATAATGCCTCAACCCAGGCAGAAACACCCCTCTGGATTAGGGTGAGGAAAACCTTCCTCCATGGGCCTTTGCAGCCACATGTTAATTTCTCTTAGGTTTCATTTTTCTATTGGATTGTTAAGTTTATGTCACCCTGTTCAGCCCTTATTCTCCATATATATACCCCTCCTAGAATGATCTTCCTTCCCTTAACCCCCATTAGCTCTGTTTTGCTGCAGTACTGGATCCCTGTTATCCTGTTTGTTCCCCGTGGCTCCTAGCCATCCCTCTGCACCACTTCCCTTTATCCCTATTGCACCTTGACCCTCAGATCTGCCCCTTTTGTCTCGTTTATAACCCTGTGCCCTTGGCCTAATCCTCGTTCTTACCCCAGGCTTTTATTTGAGCCTGTTTGTGTCCCTGAAGGCTATTCTCGTCCCTGGACCTCTTTGCTATTCCCTGCCTGTGTTCCTCATAGTCTTCAGATATCCAAACGAGAACCCTTCACTCTATTGCCAGTATCATTACAGTCCATGTCTTTACTGTCCTGTGCTCCTATACTCAGAGACATGAGTCGCTCTTTGGGACCCTGTGACCAGGCACGTGCTTTAACAGGTGCTTTTTTCAAGAAACATGTAAAAGTTTCTTTATCTGGGCTGTTACTAATCTGCATTTTTTGCTTGCTGGCCATCAAATACATCTCCTTTTTTACAGATGTACCTTTCTCCTTGAGATTGCACAGACTGCAAACACTGCACAACTAAAGGGGAATATCTATTCCTTTTATTCTGTCATTGTCTCAAAAGGACCCAGAAACAAGAATCAACTTGTGCCTTTTCCAAACAAAACATGGCCATGCACATTCATCTCCACCCCCTTATTTCCTTCTTTCAGTTACCTTGTGGATGAGGAACTCTGGCTGGTGATAGAATACATGGATGGAGGCACTCTGAGTGATATCATCAACGAGACTCACATGTCTGAAATAGAGATTGCAGCTGTCAATTGGGAGACCAGGATCCCATCTGTGCTTCTGAGGGCTTGGGCAGGATTGTCTGGGAAACTGGGGCTCCAAACTGCAGTGATTTCATGTGCCAGGCTTTGTCTCTCTATTGCTGGTATGCTGTGGGCAAGAAAAAGCATCTCAAGTGAAGTGCCTGCCAGTGCCTCTGCACTCACTGTACTCAGTTCTTGTGCTCTTATCTCCTGCTGATGTATTCTCACTCTGTCTCTTGTATATTTGCTGTTCTCCACCTTGTCTCTCTAGACTTCTACCTCGAGTCTCTCTGAACTGCATTCCTTGCCTTGTAAAAGCAAAGGTGGTGGTGGCAGGATTTGAAACTAATGGCAAAGAAAAAGATGATTAATTTCTCACAGTCCTTAGCTGAAGAGTAGTAGTCAGTTAAAATCATGTTTGCTTTCTAAAAGTGAGTAATGTGACACCTTCCTGGTTTTGCTTTCTCTGCCTGCAATTTTCTTCACTCAAACCATATGATCCACCAATATGTCAAAAGCTGTAACATCTGTCTCAGAACTGATGGCTCTGTCAAGCTCAGTCAGTATATTCTTGGTCAGGCACAGCATTCCAGCTGTGTGGGGTGTGGGGCTGATTTGAGTGACTGCCAGTTCCCCAAAGTGGTGCTGGTGGCAGTGCAGGGACAGCCTTCCTTGTCTCTGAATCCTCATGGGGCCTCCCATATCTCCCCATCCCCTTGTTCAACATATCTCCTGTGTCTCCCCATGTCTCCAGTGTGTCCTGGAGGGTTCGCCTCCAGGCACAGGAGTCAGCTTCACTCTTCATGCCTATTCAGACCTTGGCCTTTCTACTAATGCTTTCAAGAAGGATGTTTGACAGCTAATGCTAATTAAGGCAGGGGATTTGGGGATATGGAAGCCTTGAGCAGGAATTGGACCAACATCATCCACTGTGCAAAAGACACATCTGGCAAATGGTAGTAATTCCAGGAGCATGTTTTTGCAGGGAAAGCCTGGATTCCATCTGGACAGACACCTGGAAAAGATCTGTCATTTGGCCTCAGCTTAGGAAATGTGATTTTGTAAAGCATAGATCTGCCTTTCTATAAGAAAGAAGAAGAAGAAGAATTGATGGAACTGTCTATGAAATGCTCCAAAGAAGGAAATGGATTTGTAGAGAATTCTCAAAGCCTAGCAGAAGGCCCACAAAGGCCCCCTCTGTAAGCATGTATGCAAACCTTGAGATAAGAAATGCTGACTTAAAAATGCCATGGAATAGGACAGACATTTGTTGGGAGAGAAATTGAACTAGAAACTAGTTTCAAATGATGGCCTTGCAAGTAAGACTAGATACTTTGGAGAAACAGAACTATGAAAGGTGCATTGTAGTAGGACTCACAAGGGGTGATTTTAGATGATTGTTTTTAGGGCATTAACAGCATTATGTGGCAAAAGCTGATAGGCCAAGAAAGGCTTCTTATGTATTGTAATTAGGAAATAGTTTGGCTTCTGATTTTGATGGTGTGAATTGAAACATCTTTATTGTCTCACCCTTCACATGAGACTGAAAATGGGATAGAAGTTTTTAAAACGCCTCTCAGTTGCCCCATCTCTGGGTCAGAAAAGGGTACAATCTGACATTCTACAGCACATAGTTTTGTAAAATGCACTTCCAAATTTGAGTTCTAAAAGGCTACAGGAAATACTGTACTAAGTAACACTGTACTAAATATCTATATTTTTAATTGCAACACCTGGATAATTACCTTATTCTTCTCCTTATCTGGTAATGGTAGTAGCTCTCTCCAAATGAAGAGAAGCTGCAGAAGTGTGTGCTAAAGTGCTTCCATGGAGAAGACAGCTTAATGGAGAATTAGAAGGCAGGAACCAGCCCTAACGCATGTGAGGTGGCAGAGGAGGATATCCTATGGAACGCTTTGAAAGCTGAGTGATGGATGTGGCTATGGGAGAGAGAAGGCTTGGAGAGGCAAGCAGAGGCAGTGACTGTGTTGAAGCTGCAGCTGTCAGGGAACATTTGGATGCTCATCTAAACCCTCTTATTCCCATTTCTTAGAGTAAAACGAGTAAGACAGTAACTTGTGTATGTACTAAGAGGAAGCAATGTAATCCAGGAAAGAAAAAACATTTCCAAATCCCAGCCTGGGAAAAAAATAATTAAAAAAAAAAAATTAAAATAAAAAAGGTGGGAAACAGTGCCGGGGGAAGCGCATTCCACCCCGAGTCCCCTGTGCTGCCACCAGGTGCCACGAGATGGCGGCTGGGGCCTAGGCTGTGCCTCTCAACCCATTCTGTGGTCCCTTCCAGCCCAGCCCCAGTCCCGGAACTGCGTGGGGCAGGCATAGCCCTCTCCCTCAGCTGTCTGTTTAAATGGACATTAACAGACACCCGGGAAACGGACACGGTGTGGCACCTTTGCTCTGTGCACACGAACATACACGAGCCAGTTTGTAACCTCGGTTGGCAGTGCTTTAATCTCAAGTTAATTGAAACGGATAGAAATAGAAAAAATTCCAAGGCTTGAAGGTTTTAAAATAAACACTTCTCTCTCTCTCTCTCTCTTTTTTTTTTTTTTTTTTTTTTTTTTTTTTTTTTTTTTTTTTTTTTTTTTCCCCAAGAAAAGGCCAAAAGCATTTTCTGTGCAGATCTGGACATCCTTCAACTTAAGGAGGCATCACAGCCAGTTTATTCCAGGCAGGAGTCACAGTGACTGTGTGGTGATGAAAAAGGAGATGGGGTCTACTTGAAGCAGATCATGCAATGGGTGTTCACCTATTGTTCAGAGTACTTACTTATTTAGAACACTATGAAGACTATATAGAATTGAAATACAAACCAAACCAATATTTGAGGAGGAACTCCACTGCAGTTTAGGTTGTTCTTAATGGGATGCTTTAGGTGCACAGGCATTTCTGTTCAGCAGATGGAGAGGCAGGGGCTTCTTGGGCCAGTTCTGGTACCCATTATTTTGAGTTGAGGATTGCAGGAAAAAAGGAAGAGAAGCTCATCAACTATTGAAAAAAACAGACACTGACAAGAACCAGTGGCTGAAAAAATGTGGAAAATGTGAGGAGTAAAAGGTCAGAAAATGTGAGGTGACAAGTGAGAGAAACATGAGGGGAATAGGTTGAGAAATGTAAGTGGAAAAAAAAAAGTGTGAGGGCAGAAAAAGGTAGGAACCGGGGTGGGGGGGGTGGGGGGGGGGGCGGGGGCAATGGTGACAAGCGTGAGTGAAAGTAGGAGGGAAAAGTCAGGGGAGAAAAGGGCATGACTGGAAAATTCCAAGAAATGTGAGGGGGAAAGGGTGAGAAACTTAACTATCAAAAAGAGAGAAACAGGCAGGAAATGTGAGGGGAACAGCTCCTCCTCTGGCTCTCACAAAACCTTACAGGACAAAATGGTGCCATGTTAGCTTGTGTCTGGTTCTCAAAAGGAGCTTGAAAATAAAGGTGAAATAAACAACCTATTTGTTGCATTTTTTCACCACTGCCAACCTTAACAGCACCAAGAAGAAACCATTACACTGAAATCCTTCCTGATAAGGGGCTTCATACTAACACAGAATACAATGGTTTTCTACAATACAAATATGTTTCCTATGGGAATAATACACTAAAACACAGAAATCTAAAGAAATTAATCTCAACAGTGGCATCTGGAGATGAGGGTGCTTTCAGTTAGATCAGCCACACTTCCTCACCTACACCACACCCTGCATGAATGTGCACATGGAAGCGTGTTTCAAATTAGGTAAGGAAAATTACACTGGTGAACACGATTTTTGTTACAATTTCCATAAGCTTGACTTTAAAACAAGGTTAATTTTTTTCCAAGTTCTTTACCCGAGGCTCTAAGCTGGCCAAGTAACTGTGTTCTCATTCCTACAATGATTTCCATTGTGGCTTGGGATAGGAAGTTCTTTTCACAGAAGGTTCTCTCCCAGCCATCACTTGGCCTTCTGCCATGCCTGAAATTTTTTTTATATTTACCTGTTAATTTGATAAGCTAAAACTAAAAAGAGCGTTTTTTTAAAAAAATCCCATTTATGTCAATATAATGAAAGCAAAACCCACTCTGAAAGTAAATGTATCAAACTAGATTCTTTCTTCTGTCCAAGAATTAGATTCTCTTTACCTGCTCACTACAATGATCACTATGTCAAGTTAAAATGATTAATTTAATAAGGATCATTACATTAAGATCATGATTTGAAGTTCTCAGGGTAGTAGGAGGTAAAGAAGCACATGGATGGAACTTTCAGAAATTTGTAAGGTTTGAAAATATCAACAAACCATACCACAAAACGTGTTCCCTTACAAATTTATGAGTCCAATACACAGAAAAGCCACTAGGCTAAAAGAAAGTCTTCTCAAAGGACTTAATCACTGTCCATCACTCTACATCTGGCACATTATTTGCCTTGATTGGGTGATCTACTGTGATTAGTACTCTCTGAAATGAAATACTACCTGGAAAGCCCTGAGCAGGGCCATGTGGTCACTGAAGGTCCCTGCAGCAAAGCGCCTCCTGCACAGCATGGCTGCACGCTTTTGGGAGGCCAGCGTGGGCAGCACAAAAGGGTCTTGGTAGGCAAGAGCACAGGCAATGGTCAGAACAGGATCAAGGCACTTCAGAACTACAGCATACAACACCATTTTGCTGAGGTGTGGCTCTACAGGTAATTCAGTGAGGTGATAACCAAGCTCAGTGAGATCTTCCCAAGGGTCCATGGCATCTATGGTCTGCTTATAAACAAACAAACATAAACACAAACAAACAAACAAAGGAGAGGGGGATGGGGACAGTGGACAAAATCAATTTACAGTGAAAGCAGAAAGAATGTGAACACTGGACATTAACTAGATTTGTTCCCGAAGACTTAAAAAGCAAGTCAAACTATCAACAGAGAGAAGACTTGAACCACTCTCTTCCCTGGACATTAAAAAATACATTCCCACACACAATATGAAAACAGAAAATAAACAGAAATTCAAAACATCCTTAAGTACAACAGCAAATAATCACTGTTGCATCGAGAAGTCTCGTATGGTTGCTGTGCTGGGAGAACAGCCCAGGGATTGGTCACACCGGGGTATTCCGTTGGCACTGTGAGCACAGGCACAGACCCCTCAGGACAGGTAGCAAGACTCCAGGCAGCGTCAGACCTGGGTGTGGCAGAGAGATAAAGGTAGCAGAATGAATCCTGAGCGACCCTTTCAGAGAAGTTGGACTCTCAGTGAAGAAAGGAAACCGGATCTGCGTGGAAAGTCTCATCCAGAGATTTATTCCAGTTCCAGCAGGACTTCTGAACAGTGTGACTTCCAGGCAGAACGAGGGACCATGTGCCTGTCCCCAGGTTTTTATCTGGGAGAGGGGGAAGGGGGGGGCGGGGAGGGTACATTGAGCCTACCAATCAGAAAGGGACTGGGTGTGACCTGAGGGCCAAAGGGCAGCCTAAAGGTCAAATCACCTTCGGGGAGGGGTGGGTCCTTTCTGCTCTGGCCAATTCCTTCAACAGCCAGCCCCTGCAGAAATTCCAGGGTGGCAGGGACACCCTCTATATTAAAATCAACCCCTTAGGATTTGCCGAGAAACCTGACCCTGGGGAGGGAACGAACCCCCAAAAGGAGCCCACCTTGGAAACCTCAAAGACACAATGCAACATCTCCCCCTGTTTATGTTAAAAAGAAGAGGACTGAGTTTGGGGGGCAGAATGCTCGCTGAACCAAAACTGGTAAATGGGCTCTCTTTTTCAGGCATGCTGGCATTCTCAGGCGAGGTTTCCAGGTTTTCCATGGGTGTGCTGAGGGCTTCTAAATGGTAAATTTCAGGAGGGGGAGGTGAGCTTAAAACTAACTTATAGACCATACACTTCATCAAGCCTCAAGTAATTCCAACAACCATAATAACCAGTATGAGCAACATAATGAACACAGTTTTCAGCACTGATCCCACCCAGCCTAAGAGTCCCCAGCCCCTGAATAGTCCACTCAGCCAGTCGTCTGTCTCTCTCGATGTCATTTACCATGTCTTTCATTTTGTTGATCGTGGCATGGATGTTCTCTGCTCTCGATGACAGGTTGAGACGACAAAGTCCTTCAGATTCTTCGCAGCCATGGTTATGCAGAAGGAGCAGATAGTTGATAGTGGCTCTGTTCTGAATTGTTGCCTGCCTGGTAACTTCCTCATCTGGTAGGAGGTCGCTTAGGGCAGCAGAAGTGAGATTTGCCTGTTTTGCAACCCAGCATTCCAATCAGCCTAATTCTCCCATGCTTTTTGCTGCCAATATCCACAGCAGAAGGACTGTAATTGTGGTGGCCTTAAATCTGGACCAGTGAACAATCTCCGAATCACAATTTGGATCCAGTTGTCTTAAATCTCTTTTTTGGATGGCTAATTGATTTGTATTGTTTTTCATTTGCCAATGCATTAAATTTGTACAGTTTGTGGTAAACAGGCTCAGTTTGCTGAAAGTGCAAGGACCTCTGATCAGGTGTGGGGGGAGACCTGCCCATGCTCTGTCCCCACATATCAGAAACATGCCTTTTGGGAGCTCACAGGGCTTATAAGCCTCACTTAGTGCATGTGTGACTAAAACCAAATTTTCACACCAGTTCTTGTGTGTGTATTGTGGGTTATTAGGATGTGGATAGGTCTTTAATTCTATTTCATAGTATGGAAGCCAGGGTTAAATTTAAACTGGATGCAAAAGGTGGCATTCATGGAACCTAAGAGATAGAATTCTTCTGGCTCATTTTTTGGCATCGGCAAACATCTGGCCCACCCCTGCCAGAACATTAAAGGATTGTTGGCAGGGTAAGGACCAGGAGGAGGCGCAAGTGAGTTAGCTGAATTTAGAGCATTCCACATTTCTTTTGGAAACTCTGAGGATTTAAAAGGAACTCCCACTAGGCAGGTGGACAAGGGGTCAGAGGCTGAAGCTGTGGAAAGACAGATATGATCTTGCCCAAGGGCTTTGGTCAAAGTTGCGCATACATTTGCTTTTGGCTGAGGGACTATCCAGGGACTCACGGTAGAATGATGACAAGCAGGGCGAGGAGCAGACTCGGTCTCATGGTGCTGTGAAACTGCACATGGACAGCAAGATCTAAACCAGTAAAAGAAAACTTAAAACAGAAAAAATATTACAGGCTGTTCTAGGTATGAGGTATCAGTGGATTTTCTTTCAGGGAACGCACTCAGCATTTCTTTCTCCTCCAAGCGGCACTGGTAACCTGGGGCACTTCTGCAGGTTTCCTTGAGACCTTAGGAATGTAGGGCTTTACCCACTTTGATGGAATCCATTTTAACCCAGAGGGGGTGGACACGCAGGTGTATCCACATCCCCATGTAACCAGTTTGTAAGGTCCCTGTTTCCCAAGTCTCAGGAACCTTTACCATGATGGGAGGTCTTTCTTTCAATGACAGCCAACTGCTCCCCCCCAAGGTGTCGTACAGTCGGTGAGCTCAGGTTATCAAAGAAAGAGTTCAGAAAGAGTTCACATTCAGTGTGAAAAGTGCTGTTAGAAGCGGAAAAAAGCAGACAGCCACAGAAAAATTCTCCAAATAATCCTTCCCTTTTTCCTGATTCCTCTGTTCCTGAACTGGAGGGGAGTCTCTCCAGGACTGACCACACCAGGACTCCTGAGTCCCTCACAGTATCCTGGTTCTGATATCAGACCATCTTCCCTGTATCCTTCTATCCCACCTGTTTTTCCTCAAGAATATAGTTCTAGCAGCTCCAAAAGTGACATAATCTCCTCCCAGGGCTCTGGCCACATGGCAGGGTCTCTAGGGACTGCAGACCACGTGGTGGAGGGGAATGGCGGACATCATGTGCTTTTTTCTTCTTCCCACAATCCCTTCTTCCCCCTAATCCCTACCCCTACTCCATATCTCTTGCCCAATCCATTAATGTCTTTGGCTGTCCTACCCCATCCTTCCTCCCAGTGCCTCCCTGTCCCTCCATGCTGCCCCAGGAGTGGGAAGGGGTGCAGGCCCCCTACAACCTCCAGCCCAGTGGGGGCGATGGTGGGGGGGAGCTCCCAGCAGCAAGGGGACATGAGCAGCCTCCCCCAGGACCCCGGGAGAGGGAAAGGGAGCTGCCTGTTGCCAGACCCCAGGGAGCTGGGGGAATAATACCCCCTGGCTCCCGGGGCAGTGGAAGAGCAGCAGGAATTTTAGGAAGTCAGAAAGGAGGCAACCAATGTCAGGCTGCAGCAAATCATCTGCCTCTGTTGCAAAAAGTCGGGACTCTTCACCAGAGCCTGCCCACAAAACCAGAAATATAAAAAGTTCAACAAACAAAAAACTGAGTTTACAGTACATACCCGCTGTTAATACAATTATGCGCAAAGATATAAATATAGCAAGGCCCACACTGGTGAATGCCTCTCTCTTAACAAAAAAAAGGGGAGGAGGGACACATGGGGGGGTGAAGAAAAATAAAAATGTCAAATGTTCAATTAACAAGGTTTGGCATCTGTGAGGCCGATTTAGGCTCGTGACTACCAAAGGTTTTCATTTCAAATCTACTGATTGGACAGTCATTACAGTGAACCTGTCACACATCCCACAGGACCAGACGGTTAACCACATGGAACTGGACAGTGAGTATTTTGTTACTGGGGACACAGCACACATACCCTTGGAGATTGAGGCAGCTCCTATGACCATTAAGGGAAAGATAACATGCCTCATGCTGTTAGCATGCTGCATGCACCCACCATTTTACCTGGTACAGGGGCAAATTCTTGCCCACGCCATTCCTGTTCCAGCAGAGATCATAGCAGATGGAAATCACTAGAAATCTACTGGGCGGAGCTGGTGGGAGAGAACAAATCTTCTATGTTGTGCAACCTGGCCCGTGGGTCAGACCCCCTCTATCTGGAGGGGGTGCTGGACACAAGGGCTGATGTCACGATTATACCTGAGACTATGTGGCCATCACATTGGGAATTGCACACTGTGGTGGGCAAACTTCAGGGCATAGGAGGAATAGCATTGGCAAAAATTTCAAAAAACATCGTGCAAATTGGGGGACCTGATGGAAAATTGGCAAGTGTCTGTCTATTCGTTGCAGAATATAAGGCCCCCCCTGTAGGGGAGAGACACCATGTCCCAGTGGGGAGTCCAATTGGTCATTCCTAAGACACCCCAGGATTTTTGAAAATAGCCACTGTGGAGCGCCCTACCCAAAAGTTAACATGGTTGAATAATACCCCAAAATGGGTAGTACAGTGGCCATTGAGCAAAGAGAAGCTCAAGGCGCTTGAGGAGCTTGTGGAGGAGCAAGTGGCTCAAGGCCACCTAGAAGAGACAAAAAGCCCTTGGAATTTCCCAGTCTTTGTAATAGAGAAACTGGGGAAGGACAAGTGGAGGTTGCTCCATGATCTCCAGGGAATAAACAAAATTATAGAGAACATTGGACCACTCCAACCAGGGATGCCTTCTCCAACAATGCTCCCTCGAGATTGGCAATTGGCTGTTCTAGACATCAAAGATTGTTTCTTCCAAATTCCATACACCCAGAAGATGCCCCACGGTTCGTGTTCTCAGTTCCCACCACAAATCAAGAAGCCCCAATGACAAGCTATCACTGGAGAGTTTTGCCACAAGGCCTTAAATTGTGCCCTTCCATATGCTAACAGTACGTAGCCTCATTGCTGTCCCTGTGTGCACCAAGAGAAAGGATACCATCATCCTTCGCTACATAGACGACGTGCTTGTGTGTGCCCCCAATGACTCTATACTCCAACACAAGCTTGACCTAGTAGTTAAGGTTTTAACCTCTGCTGGATTTCAATTGCAGGAAGACAAAGTTCAAAGGATGTCACCTTGGAAGTACCTGGGTTTGCAAATCACTGCAAGGACCGTTGTTCCACAGAAATTGGAAATTGACTGCAATCGCAAAACCCTAGCAGATCTCCATTCCTTGTGTGGGTCTTTGAATTGGGTAAGACCCTGGCTAGGCCTCACAAATGAAGATCTAGACCTCCCTCTTCAATTTACTGAAGGGGGAGAGGGAGCTGGTTTCCCCCAGGGAACTGACCCCAGAGGCAAAGACAGCAATCAAAAAGGTACAGAAGGCTTTGTCAGAGAGGCAAGCTCATAGGTGTGAGCCAGATGTGCCTTTCCATTCCATTGTTCTAGGAAAGCTGCCACACTTGCATGGTTTGATTTTCTAATGGATCAAGGGGCAGAGAGATTCACTCTTGATCATAGAATGGGTCTTCCTCCCTCACCAAAGATCCAAGACCATCACTGAGCCACAAGAGTTGATTGCTCAGCTGATTCGGAAGACCAGGATGAGATTGTGTGAACTGGCTGGTTGTGACTTTAAGTGTATTCACCTTCCAGTCAAACTTTCTGAGGAGGGAAGGAACCTCCTAAGAGACTGACCAAAGAGATGTTTGAGCATTTGCTCCAGAGCAATGCCAGTCTCCAATTATCTCTGGACAGCTACAGGGGACAAATATCAGTCTGTGCCCCATCTCAGAAGTTGTTCAATGAGGAATTCCACCTCATTCCTCACGAGAAGAGGAGTTGGAGACTACTCAAGGCTCGCACAGTGTACACAGACGCTTCCGGGGCTTCCCACAAGTCGGTGATGACTTGGAGAAATCCTCAGACTCAGCATTGGGAAGCTGATGTTGAGTTTGTGGAGGGATCTCCCCAGATAGCTGAACTGGCTGCAGTGGTAAGAGCTTTTGAGAAGTTCTCAGAGCCAATTAACTTGGTGACTGACTCTGCGTACGTGGCTGGGGTGGTGTCCAGAGCGGAGCAGGCTGTGCTCAAAGAGATCGAGAATGAGCATCTCTTCAGATTGCTTTCAAAGCTGATTTATTTGGTTTCTCATCGGGAACATCCGTTCTATGTGATGCATGTAAGGTCACACATGACCACTGATTTGCCAGGTGAAATCACAGAGGGGAATCATCAGGCAGACTCCCTTGCTGCACCAGTTGAAAAAGCACATCTTCCTGACGTCTTCCAACAGACAAAGCGAGTCACCAACAGTATCATCAAAATGTGCCAGGTCTGATCCGTCAGTTCCAGCTAACACAGAGTCAGGCTCGAGCTATCGTGGCCACCTGTCCCAACTGCCAGCTCCAAACCATGCCATCGATGGGCATGGGGGTTAACACCTGGGGCCTTGACAGTTGTGAGGTGTGGCAGACAGACATCACACACATTCCTAGTTTTGGTTGCCTCAAATATGTTCATGTAAGCATTGCCACATATTCAGGTGCAATGTATGCCTCTGCCTTGCAGGAGAGAAGGCTGTGCATGCCAAGCAACACCTAGTGCAAGCTTTTTCAGTGTTGGGGATCCCAAAAGAAATCAAAACTGGTAACAGCCCAGTGTATGTGTCCAAGGAGTTCCTGGAATTTGTCCAGGACACATCCAGGGCTTCCCACAAGTCAGTGATGACTCCCAGTGGGGAGTGGAACATAAAACTGGCATCCCTCACACCCCCACAGGCCAAGCTGTGGTTGAGCATGCACACCAGACGCTCAAGCAGGTCTTGGCTAGACAGAGCAGTTCAACTGTGTGGATGTCTCCGCAGCAGAAGCTCTGCAAAGCCATGTTTACCATCAATTTTCTGAACATCAATTTTCATTTGAAAACATGAGTCCACCAGTGGTAGGTCATTTTAACAGTGGTAATCAGTCCAAATTGTCTCAATGTCCACCAGTCTTGATTAGTGATCCAGAAACTTGGGAAACCAAAGGTCCCTATGAGCTCATGACCTGGGGTCGTGGCTATGCATGTATGGCTACTCCCTCAGGCCTTCGGTGGATTCTTGAGAAGTGGGTGAAATCTTTTGTCCCCAAAAATCCAGCTCAAGCAGAAGGGGATGAGATGCATGTAGCTGTTGCTTCAAAGAGAAGACACCACTGGATGGAGGAAAAATAATCTTCCTAAGTGTGGATTCCTTCCGGCAGAAACTTTTAATATGTTTTAAAAATGTTTGTTTTTCCTTTTAGAGAAAACCTACCTCCCACTCAACCCTGTGATGAACTCCATCCAAGGTGTCATCTTGTTAATGCTGAAGAACTGTTCAAGAGCTGGGAATTCACAGGATGGTGGACTTCTATAGTTAAAACAATTTTGTTATTTCTTGTTATCCTTTTCCTTGTAACAGTAGCATTCAGGATCCTATGTTGTTTGATTTTCAAAGCTATCAATGGTCTCATACCTCCTACCTCAGAAGTCAACCACATAGAGTTGGCAAACCTAAAGCAGTCTGACTTCCCCACCAATTTTAAGTGGTGGGAAAATCCATATTCCATGTCAAAATGAACCTAATGTTTTTCTTGTAATTTTGTTAAACAAAAAAGGGGGAGCTGTTGTATTCCATCTGGGGAATGTTTTTTCCCGCAGTACCCCCTGAAGCCTGTAACCATGTAGTTTGATCCTTCCTTCCTTTCTTGACCCAATTGGCTGAGGTCCAGCTATCTTTTCCTGAGCAAGGGACTAGATAAGGTCCTGATCTTCCTTTTTCTGCCTCTTTCTCCCCTTGAACCCTTCAAAAATAAAGCCTTGGAACAATCCTGGGGGTGAGAGCCTCTTTTGGAATCTTTTGTCCTGTCCCTGAGATATTCCTCCAAAGCCTCTCAAAGAACTGAGCTAGCCAAGGAGCCCAGGGGGCAGCGGGGGAGTATCTCATTATTCTAGAGGAGGCATTCTTAAACAGTACTCTTAATAAGCAGATATGGTCCATGTGCAGTGTTGGGAAAGCTGCTGATGGGTAGGATTTCATAGTTTGCAGAGGTTCTTTTCAGGTCATTGCAGATGTGTGACATGGGAGCCAGCAGAGAGAGGACTGTTCCTCTTGTGACAATGTCTCTATAAGACCCAGAAAGATTCCTTTCCTAAAAGAACTGGTGAAAGATTATTTTTAAATGGTAAAAACTGACTGAAATTTCAAGTTTTGTCCTTTTATGTTATGCGTGGGAAAGTGAACATTTGTGGAGGGAGGAAAGGATGTTTTGAAAGTTTCTTTTTTTTTTTTCTTATTTTCATTTTTTTAGTGTGTGTGTAAATAAGCTATCCTTATGATTTTAAGGTAAGCCTATTTTGTTCTTTATGTTCTCCTAGTCATATAAGAAATAGCAACTGAGGAAACAGTCACAACGGATCCTAGTCTTGTGAGCTTAGGAGTAGACTGAAGGCAGAAGTATTTCATACCTGTGATTCATGTGCTTGTATCTTTGCTGAAACTGGATCTGAGTAGAACTGACGTGCACCCTATGGAAGATTTATTTATCCAGAATGTAATCCTCTGTTAGAATATTGTTTCACTGAAATATTTTGACTAAAATAATACCTATGTTGCAGAAATTTTCTAAAGCACAGAACATGTTTAATTATTTGCAGTCATCAGTAGCCTGCAGAAAAAAGTTATTGAGGTTACCTCACAGTCACAAGTCTACAAAAAGACCATTTATCTTTACATATGTCCCCACTTTTTTTGACCAAACTAGTATTTTGTTAACAAAAATATGGCTTCAAATAACATACTTCAATAAAAATAGTGGAAATATTCAATATTTTTGTTTATATGTATACACAAGAAATGATGAAATGAATTTTTAATTTTCTGTGTCCAAATTGTGGGTCCTTTTGTAAGATCCAGAAGTAGGAACCTGTTTGAGTAGAAGTTTAGCATATTTTTGGAAAAAGAGGCAAACCTGTTCTCATTTCTATTTATCATCATCACAAAAAATATTTTCGTAACAGTTTTACAAGATGGTTGAGCATTTATAGAAGTGAAGAACAAGTAGGAAGCTTCTCAAAAGAGACATTAATATTCCATCTAAAAATTAATATTCTATCCAAAATATTTTCAATCCTACATAAAATATCTCAGTTTTGCAGATCAGTCTTGGGAGCAGGAGGAGAAAAATCAGAAAAATCAGCCTCACCAAAAAAAAAGGTATTTTCTTTTGAATATACTGTCTTAAGAGTTTTCTAACAGCTCTACTTGCTCAGAATTCCACAGTAAAGGCTGCACAAGACTTATATGGACTTTCTAGATAGAGCTTGAAATCATAGGTTTGTGATGAGAAGTAGGTCTAAACAAAATAATGGGAAGAAGGCAATACAGTGACTTCAGACACAAGATTTTGATGAGAATTTAACTAGCAATTTCATAGCTAAACCATGGCTCTGTTAGCAGCAGATGCAGTTTGCTGTACACAGTGATGTTTTAAATAACATTAATTTGAACTCATATGTCTGTTACTTTAAATTTTGTTATGGTGAAGGTCAATAAACAAATACAGTCTTTATCTGAAGCTGACTGAAACACAGGATAACCTCTCCTTTGATACAGCAGGCATTTCTTTTGATCATAGTGTACATCAAAGTGTTCAGTCTGAATACCTAAGCAGTGACAGCAATTAGAATAGCTAACTCCCCTATCTGTCTTACAGCAACATCAAAAATATGCATTTTGCAAGTTACATCATAGAAAATAAAGTATATTTCTAATTTTACATCCCTAATTAAAAAAAAAAAAAAGTTTACATAGCAAATAACTTTTACTTAGCTCTTACATTACTTGGGCATGCTTTATACAGGCTAGGCACACATTTAGATCTGAGCATAGCCACATCTTAGTAGCTTGGTATACATTTGCAAAGTCATGTTATGTGAGTGCCTGGTGGCCAAGCCAGATTCACCCTGGTCCCATGTCCCAGCCTGGCCTTTGTTGTCCCCAGGGAGGTGTCTGATACCCTCAGCTGACCTGGCTGGGATGGCTGGGTGGGTCCTGGCTGCCAGGCCTTGCTGTGCCTTCCCACCCTGCAAGCTCTGGCTCCCTAGCCCCCTGAGATTTTGATTGTAATACTGATACAACAAACCATGGATTGGGATCTGACCTGAGCTGCAAAGGATCCAGGTGATTAGAAATTATAAGTTAAACTGTATTATACATTCCCTACTGTGCTAGTTCAGGTTGTGTTATATTGACTGTTTGTAGAAATCCTGTGCCATTCTAATAATAAATTCTTTATCAATTATCATTTCTGTTAAGAAAACAAGGTTCTAATTGTACCTGTGGTTTAGTGCCATCCCCACTCTGCCAATATCCCCAAGAGAACCTATCTGTGTTGGACGACAGTGTCACTCAGATAACAGTGACATGTCTATTAATTGAGAACCTCATGGGCAACAGGGAACTTTCTAGTAAGTGTGTGAAAAGGGCTGGATGTAGTACTTAGGAAATTGAAAGGAATGGTATTCTGGGCAGTTGGACTCCGGATGCTGAGAAAGTTCTGTGTTCCCTGGCTACCTCACTCAAAGGAATATTACTAAATTAAAACTTCCTGCTTGCAAATTAAGTTACTGTTTGTTTTGCTGGTGGGTTTTAAAAGAGGTTAATTGAAAAATGCTATGGCTGAATGTTATCTAGAAGGAAGGTTTTTTTTGGTCAATTGATTGTGGTCATTTGGCAGCTTTTTATGCAGTGACTTAAGCTGTTTTCTACTGCAAAACCATTTATAGTTAGATTTAGAGAGGTTTACAGTGTTTTTTCCTATTGTTCAATGCCTTATTTGATGTAGACTTGACTTTCAGAGATCACCTGAACCTAAGTGTCCTGTTGATTTGGTGGAAAGTCTGAGAAGTCCAGCATCTCTGGAAATCAGGTGTCTCCTGCCCATCTTTCAGAGATGTCAGATTTGGGGTATATAAATGTTGGAGATTAAGTGCAGCTAGTAGTGCTACAGCATTGGTATTAATGCTTGCATTGACTGTCTGGTATATGCTTATTTTCATTTAGAAATCAGGGCATTATGGAAAATTTATATTGTAGAACATAGATTAATTTACATGAGAAGATAAACAAATACCCAACGGATTTACAGTTAAACCCCACAGTCTTAAATAGGAAACATACAAACTTTTTAAAGATTTCTTTTGAGAAATATCAAGTCTATTTTGCTCCTCACAGCAGTACTTTTGCAGAATGTCTGCAAAGATTCTTGTGTGTGGTATTGAAACACTTGTTTATGGGATCTGGCTGAAGAAAATGGTTTTGTGAATTCACATCTCCTCCAGTCCTCAGTGTAAACGAACAGCTGCAGTAATCAACTGGTATCACACATGAGCAACGTCCTGCCTAGGACTGAAAAAGCTTGTGCTAAGATTAAGAGTCTGACCACTGTAGGTCAGGAGGTGAAACACCTGAAAGGATAGATATTCTCTGATTTCAGTGCCTTGAATGCATATAGGAGTGTGTTGGCTCCATACTGCAGCACCCTGGTCATCTATCAAGAATTAATGAGAACAACATAATTTGGAAATCTGCAGAGAACGAGACAATATGAGAGTGAGTGTATGCATGCTTACACTTGCAAGTAGTTTTAGTTAATAAAATGCCAGAGGGGCTCTTTACCTTGTATCAAGGTACAATAAACATTAACAATTAGGACTGTTGCCATCAGTTAATGTACTTAAAAGGCACTGTGCAACAAGTATAATAACTTTGCTGAATTTATATATTCATTAATCCCTGCCAGAGACAAGGAAGATCAAGATATTTTGTGGCATGAACAGGATATCTTAAAAGATTTAATTAATAGTAGAAGGATAATACCTGATACTATGAGAGAAATGTATGTCCTTAATAACAAGGTCTTTTTTTTTCAAATAGGTTAGAAAACAGAAATAGGTTAGGAAAAAAAATTAGTTGACCCAAATCAATCACAGGGTGATGGAGTAAGAAACAGAATGTGTATGTAAATGGAAATGCTGTTCTAGACTCTTTCAGAATACCTGTTTCCAGTAGAGATAAAACAGATTGGTGCTGTATCACTTCTTTTCACAGGAATAAGAATAAAAAGCACTGAATAAAACTTAATTAGATATTGAGAAGGATGTCAAAGATACCAAAAGAAGTTAAGCTGTACTATACTGGCACGATTTTATTTTTTTCATCTGGCCACATGATGTCTGCAAAGAAAACTACTTTTCTTTAAATGAAAAGGAGACCAACAGACAGGGAAGGGTACAGGCCACAAACATGTTCAGGGACACAAAAACGAATTGTTGACTTTGCAGGTAAAATTTGATCAGTGGGAAGGAAGTGCGTGAGGCAAGAGTGGCTGCTGCTCCGCACTTCAGAGTGCTTTTAGCTGACCAGTACCCCATCAAACAGCCTGGTGTGCACACACAGGGCTACAGAAAATGCTGAGGTTTGTTGGATTCCACAGACCGGCCAAAGCTGCAGCCAAAGCAGCACCCCCGGGTGAGGGAAGCGGGCCCTGCCCAGCCCAAGGAGAACAAGCGATCCTCAGGGCAGGTTTGGGTCGCCCAGCACCCGGCGGCCCCCGGCAGACAGGGCAGCTGACCCCAGGCCGGCAACACCGCCCACTCGCTGCCGGTGGGTCCCGCCGTGATCCCGGTGCCGGACGATGCTGTGCGCAGCTGGGAGCTCCGAGCCTCAGCCGCCCTGTCCGAGCTCCGAGCCCCAGTGGGGATGCGACCCGGGTGTCCCTCCGCGGGCAGTGGGTGCGGGGCCGGCAGAGCTCCCTCCCCGGCCTTGCGCTGCTGCTCGCACTTTCCAGGTGCAGGAGGACCTGGAATCCCGGACGTCCGAGGCAGCTGCACCTCCTCCACCTCCTCCTCCTCTTCCTCCACCTCCTCCACCGGAGTGGGACGCATGATAGCGGCAGCCGCCGTAGGGGAGGTGAGCAGCATGGGCGAGGAGGAGAGGATTAGGTGCCTCTTCCAAACCTGCGACGCCGATGGAGGTGGCTTCATCAGCACATAGCGACAGCGGGAGGCGGCTTTTTGCTGATATGCAGCCATCCTGTCCTTCCTCTCACCCTGCGT
Organism: Phylloscopus trochilus trochilus; assembly: GCA_016584745.2. Lineage (NCBI taxonomy): Eukaryota > Metazoa > Chordata > Aves > Passeriformes > Phylloscopidae > Phylloscopus > Phylloscopus trochilus. The sequence continues at coordinate 13,882,205 of WQNJ02000015.1, read as the reverse complement.
TCCCCGGTGCTCAACTTGTGGGTGAGTTGGAACAGTGGTGGGAGCTCTGCAGCTCCCACCCTGCTGCCACCGGCACCGGAGCCAGGGGCTCCAGCGGGGCTGCGGCATCGAGAGCTTCCCAGGACAGTGGGAGAGCCTGGCACTTCCACGTCTGCCGGGGCTGAAAGGTGACGCCTACGATCCTCATGCCCCAGGCAGGTGGTTTTTGCAAGTAAACACACAAAAAAGCTGCTCGTGGGTAATCTAGGAGAAAACTCGTACCGTTCTCCCGAATCCTATGATTTTGTTTTGTCAGTAATTTTAATCAATATTCCTGTTAGACAGTTTCATCTAAATTCCTCTGCTGGTCCTCAGAGAGTTTGAGGAGCGTCACCCAGGCTGATGGATTTTGGTGGGGAAGGGTGAGCTTGTACATTTCTGCAAATAAAAAGATAGTTGGAAATAAGCAATAGTGGAATGTTTACATGTTTGGAAGCACTGGCAGTGTGTTTTGGTCAGGAGTTGGTTTTGTGGCAGTGGTATTTCTCAGCTCTCACACCATAATTTAAAAAATACTGAACTTCAAAAGGCAGGATTTGCCAGAGGTTGTGGAAACTGTCATTTTCAAAATAAAACTTATGCTATTGCTTGCAATTAGAAAGTGCCTCTAGAGAACTGGGACAATGACGGAATTTCTAAAGTCTGCCATTTAACCTGTAACCTACAAATATCACCCCACAGAAAGGCTAAGTAAACTTCAATCCAGACTGCCGTCTCTTTGGAGCCAGAAAGTTGTTGAAAATCTGTAACAACTGGCAGTTACTTAAAAAATAAAGTTCAAGAGTGTGATATTTCTTACCTAAATAGCTCCCTCAACACTCCTCCTCCCCCCCGCCCAGTCTAATGATTATTTTGACAGTTGTGGTTTTGAAATATAAACTTTGAAAATGTATACTTTTCAACCACTGTGCTAAGACTGTTTCTCTTTCCATTTGTTTATGGTCTTCATGGAATTTATTCTGATGTCTGAAAACTTGTGATGTTCTCGTAAAGTCTGCACTGTCTCCTCAGAGCACACTTACTCTTCTGTACTGTCATATTTTTCTGGAATGCAAACTCTCTGTGTATTTATAATTTAAAAACCTTACTCGGGGAATGTTAATGTTTTAATGTTTCATACAGAGGGTTGGGAGATGTTACCATGACACAAGCTACTAATTTCTGATTGACTAGTCCACATTCCCTAAGTTTTGTCCCAGATCTGTATTCTGTGTTCTTCAAAGTAGATGCTTCAGAGTTTTCCTTGAACTACAGGGTTGGAAACAGCAGGACGTGTCTGAGTAAGGACATTGGATTTCGTGAGGAAATAGCAGTAATGATCAGGGCCTGGGTGGTGGTTGAAAGTCCTCAGGAGCTGGTGGGTTCATTGTTGAAGGTTGCTAATACTTTGCTTCAGAAGTTGTGCCTTCAAGGCAGAACTGCTGTGGCCTTTATCAGGGAACATGGCATTATAAATTACTGTCCTCCTTTACATCTCTGTATTTGTGACAAAGTAGTGAAGGAACATTTAAGAAATTATCTTTGACATGACTTTACTTCATTAGCTAGCCTAGGTGATGAGCTTTATAAGTGGAATGCCTTTCTTGCTTTCTGTAGTTACTCGGTTTTGCTTATAATCTGTTTTATGGCAATGGCTTATGCAGAAGGAGACTTGTCCAGTTGCATTTGGATGTCTTTATAGTATGTACCTGTGGCAGGGAAAAATGGGCAACTGAATAACAGAATCAATATGATTTCAACAGAAGCTGATTTATTGTTTACTTTAAACCCCAGTTATAGTTTCTAGGACTACGGTCCACACGTACAGGTGTCTCTCCATTAGCTAAGCCACTTGCGCACAAGGCAGGTACAGATCCTTCAGGACACCTAATTGGTCAAGCATCCATCATCACGTCCTGTGTCTTCTATCTAGGTTTTGCATTCTTTGTAAGCAGGTTCCCAGGCTCTCCGTTCTATTTTTCAGTCCTGTTGTTGTCTCAGTAACCTTGATGAATTCCTGAGAACCCTGAAAACAAGGCTGCAGGTGGCTTGTTATCTACAAACAGTCTGGCTGGTACACAGAATGGCCTAAGTTGTACAGATACATTGATACAATTCCCACTTCTTTTTCTCGGACCAGTTAAACTTTCTTTATTGCATTTCCTGCCACACGAGTCACCAATTCCACAATGCATGGAATAATACAAAGCAAAATTATAATGAAAGGCAATACCAACACAGCACCCTGTGTGATATCTCTCAACCAACCAGTGATTCCCCATTCCTCAAAACATCCATCCAAACCCCACTAATCAGCAGTCAACTTCTTCATGTTATCTTGTAGTTGCTTAAGTTTCCTGTGAATGGATGCAGAATGGTCAGAGAGGTTTAATCAGTGAACATCTGATTTATAATAGCTGAAGTGATATTTAATTGCTTAGCTGTCCAACAACCCAACTTTCTAAAGTCAAAGCTTGAGCTGCAGCAACACCTGGCACGAGGATCAATGACATCATCCTTGCTGGAGTGCTCCAAAACTCTATGTGATCCTTACAATTTGGCCCCACGTTTGTGATTGCCCTGTTAGTTCTTTTGCTATGTCCTGCTCTCCAGACTGACTTAGCAACTTGCTCTTGCTAGGAGCAAACATAGTTAGTTTCCCCAAGTAACCCAATCCACCAAATGCATTACTTGGGATTCCAGGCATGGCCTATCTCCACAGATTAAAAAAAATACCCTGCGGAAACATTCCCACAGCCGCACCTTCACCAGCACTTTCAGAATAAGTCCAACTGTGGCAATACTCAGTCACGTTCCAATACCATGGAAAATTGGGGCCAAGGATGACATCACTTTTTCTGGGATGTGGGACTAGGACATTGCTCATACGTTCTGCTGTAAAAACAATTTGCATCTTATTAAGGCCATTACTGGCTACCCACGAAATGCAGGACAAGTTAGATAAAAAACAGCCACAATCAACAATATTTATTAAATCCATTAAATCCATCATGTCACTCACACAGGGTCTCACAGCATGAGAAAAATAAAAATAATATCCAATGTCTCTAGGGGAAATTGAGATAAATGACCACTACTCCAAAGTCCAAACAGTTGAGACTCAGGAGAAAGTCCATTAGCTGAAAATGTTGATTCCTGACATCACTAAATGTGATGACTATCACTAAATATCTTTTTGGGGACCCGGAACAGGAAATAGCTGAAGAAGGTTAGTAGGAACACTGTACCATGATAATGACAAAAGGCTTTAGTTTATAAGTTTCCTCTGTAAGTCTGTAGACACAGCCATCTTCTGGCAGTCCTACCTTTACTGCTGTTCTGATTACAACTGAGTGGTGATGAAGTCATTTTTCTTCTCACTGAACCACATTTTCTCAGAGGCAATTGATGTCTGATCAAATGAATAGATCATTGTTTTTAACCTGTTAATGATAAAAATACATACATCTCTTCTTTAAGTTAATGAATCAATTGAAAAAAATATTTTGAAAATATTTCCTATATTGATAAAGTGGATTTTCCCTTAAAAGACTGGAAACTCTTTTGGGAAACTTCATGCAGCTAAGATACATAGTGTTTTTTCACTTAGTTGTTTTCTAACTGCATGTAGATTACAACCAAAACTTGGTAGATTTGAACACAAATGTACATCTTGCATTATTCAACCCTCTCAAAGCACTAAATTCCCCCTTTTTGTTGCTGTTTTTGTTTTAAAAATGGCATGTATGACTCTTGCTAAGAACATGAAGGAATAACAAAACAAACTGTATATGTAGTGAAACAAGAAACTGACAGCAATCAGGAATAAGTCAGGTACAACCATTAGGAATATTTCAGATAACACACATAATCATTAACATATGTAAAAGTAGATAATTAGCAATCTCAGAAATACTGTACCATCATCCCAGAGTCTGCAGACAGCTGACAAATCATAGATCAGTGACAATCATTCTTGGATAATGATTCTCCAAGCTCTTGTCAAAGATAGGTCCAGCTGTCACATTCATACGGTCAAATTGCCAAGTCAAGGTGACTTGAATATTGTTTTGATACAGAAAATATCTGGGTCTGTTGGCAAATTTCCCATACACATAGAGCTAAGGCCTGGTCACTGCCTGAGCTCTAACTGGAAGAAAATTCCTTAGACATATTTCAAAACAAGGCTCTTAAGAATCTTAGGTTGAAAGACTAGTTGAACCATCTAATAACTGGTCCCCTCCGAAATTCCCTCAGAATAGGGATGCTTTAAACACAGCAAACTGTTACAGTGCTTCTGTAACAAGAACTAAAGGACACAATACCATCTGTTCAAAGGAGGTTTTTGACTAAGCTCAAGTATCATTTCTTGGAACTCTGAAAAATGCTTAAAAGTCATGAGAAAGCACTGGGTCAAACCACCAAGCCAATATAGAGACTAGCATAAAAAACTAGAAAACAATTTAACACATATTTAAAACAAGGTCCTCAAGAATAGCAGTTCTGGAATACTTAAGGCAATTAAAGGAAAAATAATTAAAATCTTGGAACAACATGTATTTTCTAAGAAACTGGCTGCAACACAACAATATCAACTTACGAATAATGCCTATTGTCTTATCAGTAAATTCACCATACAATTAACATTCAGACTTCACATCTGAGATAGAAACAGTCAGGCTACAAAGACTCTGTCTAAAAATGTGAAAAGGTCATGGTTTATTCTTTTTTATAATTCAGCCACATTCTGACCTAACGATTCACTGACTTTCGACTGCAGTAAACTTCCACTGTAGGGTTCCCTTTGCAGACTCTGACTACCGGTTATTTCTTACTAGAATATGACTGTATTCTAGTAGGAATATGACAGTAGAATATGACAAGTATTCCCTTGCCACCTCAGACCATAGACCTTCACCTAGCTCAACTATGACTGCAACAGACTCCCACTGCTGGGTCCAACTACAGACCCAGACAGACCTCACAGGAGATTCCTCACGGCAGTGTCTCTCCCATTTGGTCAGTTTTCTAGTCTTCCCAAGCCATTCTTGCAATACTTTCAATTCCCTCTTTCTCAGGATCTTCACCTGATTAGCTATCCTATTCTTTTACCACACTCAAAACACAGCTGTGACTTATCGGGGGAGAAGTCCACAGTTCTTCAAACTGTGCCCCATGTCTCCTCAGATGCAATATAGTTCCCAGCTCTCAGCCATTCCCCATGGCTCAAGGCTGTGCTTTCCCATGATTCAAGATCATTTCCACCTGTAACTTTTTCTCTTAAAAATAGATCAGTCGTAACTATCTGAAAAAGTTGAGATAATATATTCCAAACTTTCATATATTTATAACAGTAAAATGAAACAAAGGGGGAGGTAAAATTATGAGCTCCTTCACCAAATGAGTTCGAATCTGAAAAACAGGATAGAAGCAAAATGAGACTGCACTGACAAACCTAATCTAAAGCTGAGAAACAGCATCCCACAACAAAGATGGACAACAACACTCCATAAAGATGAAGACCAGAGAGTCTATATACCACTTAGAATAAGGTCCTCAAAAACTTCCACCTTCCACTCAAGCTCAAGGACATCAACAAGTGTAGAGAACCCCTAGAAAACACAGCAAAGCCCAGACAGTGCTGCCTCCTGCACAGCCTTTATGGCCACAACCCATGGGTATCAGGTTGCGTAAAACAAACAAACAAACAAAACACTGAACAACCCACCAGTAAAAGCTATAACTCAGACTGAGCAATACCCAAACCTGGCACAAACAAATTTTGACAGCAATGAAGCTTAACAAGATGAACTCAATAGAACTCTGCCCCAAAAGGACTCCAAATTAGTAAAATGTAGCTCAATTATTACTTTAGGGAACAGAATATACCTTCAAGAAAGCTCAAAGTCAACCATTACACTGAAAACTGTGATCTATATAAAACTGGGATAAGCCACCATTCAAACTGAAACCCATCAGACATGAAATCCACCAAACCAACCCATTGAAATTTAGCCTTGCTCAATTTAACAGAAGTATTATACCCTTGGACATCATGTAAACCCAACTGCAAATTGGTACCTCCAAAAGTTATAAATACGACACGATGTAGCTTATTCTAGAAAAAAAAAAAAAAAAAAAAAAAAAAAGGAAAAAAAGGAAAAGTGAACTATCCATAAGTCAAATAACAGCATGCAGCATGATGGTATACTGGGTATACTGGAGGGATAAAAGTCTCAATGAGCATATTAAATTTGTAAGTAAATCAGTTATAAGAAAAACCCATGGCAACTGCAAATTTCACAAAAACAAGAATTTAGTAAAACTTCTTAAAGTGCAGAGTTATTGAAAACAAATATAATAATGTGTAATTCGGCAGACCACTGAACAGCTGAATAGCTTCTTGCAATTGTGTTTTGTGTAATTTCATCTGGCCAATTTGTTAACATTCTTATTAGAGAGATCAGACCATGTTGAAATCTTTGATAGGTAATAAAGCACTGCATTTATTGCTTCTTATCTCTTCAGCAACCTTAACAACTAGAAAAAATTAGAATTCATTCAAAAAACACAATTAACCTAAGGAAAAAACCTGTGTCAATGCGTTTTCAAGGCATACAAACAAACTGCATCCTCTTCCGTCTACAAACAGGTGTTCATTAGCAGTTCATCACTGCTGCTTCAGTTAGAATTGTCTTTTTTTAAAAAAAAAACCAAAAAACTATGTTTTGAAATTTAGAGAAACATATTTTAACAGAACTTAATAATAATTTTGAATTAAACTCTTAAACCTGATAAAAACTAATCTGAAGAGAACTTAGCATCCGGATACTAGAGCAATAACATATAACTTAACAGTACTCTAACCTAAACATAGTGGAGCTTAATTATGCTTAGCTCTATCAACCCTTAATTTATATTAAAATATAAATACAACCTTAAGTATAATTCATAGTAACTGCAGCTTTACAACAATCGAAAGCTTGGTAAACTACTACTCAACTTTACAGCATTTTGCCAATGTCTGTACAATATATTCAAGCTTCTTCTATTTCCTTCTGTATTTTTGGCAAGTTTCTGGGTTGTTGCGTTGCTGTTACTGTCTTCTTTGAGATTTCTGATAAGGTCTTTTCATCTCTCTGTAAAGCTGACTGCCCTTGGATCTTTTCTGCCTGGATTGGCCTAAATAGGATTGTCTCCCAATTAGTTTTAGAGTGGTGAATTTATCTGTGACACCAATTAAAAATCTGCTTGTATTTTACTCTCCATTGTGATAGCAGATCCCTTCCTCACACCAGTAATAGTCTTTTGCACTACAAGGGAATAAATTCCTGCTATCTTCCTTTCTGGCCCTGTAACTGTAATTGTATATTCACTTTGCAAACACAATGCAGCTCCTCCAGTTCCTGTGATTGCAATCGTCCTGTCGTGATATGTCAAGTTGCAGGTTATCCGTGGTCGATCAGGTTGTTCTTCTTGGCGGTGGCTGCGTTCCCTAGCGCGGGGCCAGCTGGGCTCTGGAGGGATACTAGGCAGGGGCGGCACAGCCTGTGGGTACGGGAGCCACTCTGCCCCTGCTTCGGGTCTTGTGTCTCTGGCCAATGCGGAGGAGGAGGCGAACACTCTTTTTTGAGTTTTCCGACAAGACACAATTAAAAGTTGTTCATTTACTACTTGAAAATCTCTTTCTTTAATCCTTTTTCGCCTCACTCCAGCCTAATTATTTGATTTTAAAATGTTTCCTGAAATATCATGTGACTTAAAATTTGAGGGGTCTGTTTCTGGATTCAGTGAGCCTGCATCTTACAAATCTGTCCCTTTTGCCGAGATAGAATAATTTCCTTGCTGTTGTGTTCCTTCTATTCGTGTATTCTGTTCCGTTCTTCTCTCCCCACCGGCTCCTTGCAATAACAGAGGCGGCCAGAGGTGGCACTGTACGTGGAGGCTGTGAGCCTGGGTGGTCACCGCGTCTGCGGTAATGCGCATGCCCCAGATAGGGCGTCGGCGTCTTGTACGTACAAGAACAGGGAGCAGCCTTTCTGTTGTATGAAAAGTCTTTGAAGGGCGCTGCCATTTTGATGTACAGACGGCTGTGCTACACATGCACAGTGCTGCTGAAGGACACCGCCGGATTCTGCGTCGTGTTTAAAATGTGTTCGCTCGGGGGGCGGCCGCGCTGGCCGGGGGTTCCCCCTGTATGGCCGAGGGGGACATCCGCAGCCTGAGCGAGCCACGCGCAGGGACCGAAGGAGCCCGCAAAAGGTTCGCTGGGACTTAGCGCTGGGTCGGTCACGGGCTCAGCGGCGCCGAGTGCGGCCCCCAGTTTCAGCGGGGCTGCCTGCAGTTTCTGCGGGGGGGGGGGGGAGGGAGGGGGCAGTCATGCGACTGCTCGCTGGAACCTCTAACTTCCTCATAACTTCACTAAACACGCGGCACGCAGGGAGCGAAGAAGATTTAACTTATCTGTCTGTCTTTGTAGCTTCCGGGAGATTTTTAATTACCCTGAGCAATAAATCTCTTATTTCTTGCTTAGAAACCAAATGAGAATGCAATCCTGTCAAAGCTTTTAAACTACAATAAACATCCCTTTGTTATTTTGAGACGTTTTTGACGCAATTTTACGTTCCCTGGTGCCCGCGGAGAGGGCCCGCTCCGGCAAAACCGTTGGGTCTGTTGAAAAAACTCGCACACCGAGACTGGGAGGGAATTGCATTGGAACTCCAGCCCCGGGAAAGGAGTTGTGTTTTAGAGAATGTTGTCCTGTTCCTGCCGTGTTCAGCGCTCCGCATGGAGCCGCGAACCGACCCTGCCCGGGGCTCAGGGGTTTCTGGAGGAACAAACTCACTGGCGCGGAGCCCTCGCTGCCACCGCCCGCCACTGCGGCGGTTTCTTCCGCTTTTAACTGTCTCAGAGCCGTGATTGCAATCCTCCACATTACGCGCAATACTTCTGTGCCCTTAACCCCTCTACTAACAGCCTGCCAAAGTTCCGTCCCTAATTTGTCCCATTCGCGAGTACCGAATACGCTTCTGGGGGTGGCAAAAAAATCCTCTATCCCGGCCCCATTTCAGCAACTTTTTTAGGACCTCCCGATCATACGTATCCCCTTTCTCAGAAAGGATTATTTTACTCTCCTAAAAGGAGACTCAAGGTAGCTTCCTCTTCCTTGGACAAAGCGTTTCCCGTCTCCTCCAGTCCCGGCCCCTCACCTGTTCTATCGGTGAACTCCCTTCAGCGTTATGAATTTTTCATTTTTCCCCTGGAATTTTTCCTCGAAAGGGTTCGTGCTTTCGTACTCCAAGTGTCTCTGCCGGAGCTTTCCCCCGGGAGGTTGTGCTCCCCGTACTCCGGGCGGAGTTTCTCACCTCCCAGCCCCGCGGCCCGCCGCGGAGGCTGTAGGCCAGGCCCCCTGCCTTCTCTGCAAACCCTCTTTGCACCCGATCAAAGTTCAGAGAGTCCTGGTCTGCATCAATGTCACGCGTCCTTCTAACGTCTTGGGTCATTATGCGGAGGGGAAAAATGGGCAGCTGAATAACCGAATCAATATGATTTCAACAGAAGCTGATTTATTGTTTACTTTAAACCCCAGTTATAGTTTCTAGGACTACTGTAACACATACATTAGCTAAGCCACTTGCGCACAAGGCAGGTACAGATCCTTCAGGACACCTAATTGGTCAAGCATCCATCATCACGTCCTGTGTCTTCTATCTAGGTTTTGCATTCTTTGTAAGCAGGTTCCCAGGCTCTCCATTCTATTTTTCAGTCCTGTTGTTGTCTCAGTAACCTTGATGAATTCCTGAGAACCCTGAAAACAAGGCTGCAGGTGGCTTGTTATCTACAAACATTTTGGTACACAGAATGGCCTAAGTTGTACAGATACATTGCTACATGTACCACCACAGTATTATAGATAACTCTTGTCAGTTTTATGACTCACAGTGTCCCTGTTAAAAGTATAGCAGCTGAGGATTTTTTGTTGTTTAGAGCCCTAGTGTTCAGGTAATTGCATCCTTTTTAATTTAACAAGTTAAAATAATGCAAAAAAAGTTACTGCTGCTTTTACACTAAATTTCATTTTGCCATTTTCTGTGCAGTGTTTGTCTGGCTTCTCTGTCTGTCTGCTTGTTTGTTTGTAGGGGTGTTTTTGTTTGTTTCATGGGGACCTGTTGCTTGGTTTTCCTGTTCCTTCTTGCCCTGCTTCTTTGGACTTCTCTGAAGTGGAGATTGGAAGCTGACTGACTTCTGCATGTCACGATGTCTTTCACAACAGGTTAAACATGGCAATAAATGCTCAGGCATCTTTATAAAGAGCTGAAAACACAGAAGCTGGCACTGTAAAATCATCTCCTTCTTTTGTATTAGAACTAGACTTGGCTGTCTAGCCAAAACTTGCCTAGCTTGAGCTTCTTTTTTTAAAAAATAGCTTATGTTCAATGCAATGGGGCTGAAATTTGCAGTTTTGAAGCTGCTACTAAGTATAAATTTTTTCTTTGAAAGTTTAGTATCCCTTCTATTGCAGGCCCAAAGCTTGGTCAGTCATTTCTTTGCCTAGCACATGCAGTAGTTTGTTTATAAGCTCCAGAGCTGTTAAGGAAAAGAAGATTTTTATACTTAGAGCAAAGGCAGGCATTTTGTCTGTGTATTTATTTAGTTCATAATGCATTGGGAAAAGACGCGTTTGCATTCCTAATGAACTAACATGGTGTCTCAGCTGTGGAAATGCTTTGTTATGCATCAAACTGTAATAAACATCTTCAAATAGTAGCAGGGAAGTACAGGTACAGATGAAGAGGACGAGCATGTCCTGAGATACTGATTATTTTTCAGTCTCTTACCTGAGATATTGATTAATTTCAGGCACTAAGTAGGATAATATCAAAACAATAAAGCATAATTAAGAATGTACCATTGGTGGTTATAATCTAGAAGACACATAGAAGAAGTATGGGATATGAAATACAAAACCAGTGTCTCTGAGCCTTGTATTGTGATGATACTGAAATTTTGCAGCATCCAGCCAGAGAAAAGTACTAAGAAAACACCAGAGTTTTAACTTGTTGTCTTCTACTGAAATGATTTTTGATTCTTTTGGGGTTAATATTTGTTACGTAATTATTTTAATATTTTGCAAATGTTTGGCATTCTTCTGATGCTTCTACAATAAGAGGTAATTTTCACAAAAACCATCTAACCAACCAAAAAGTACCACCCCCCCCCCATACTACCCCCTCCCAACTCAAGTTGCAGAGCAGTTCAGACTTAAGTTTGGCTTCTGAATGCTCTCGATCAGCTGGATGAGCATTGCTAAGGGTAGAAGGCAGCCTTAAACACTGTTTACAGCAGAACTTTAGTTTTGCAGTTGTAGCTGGATTGTGTTGTTATTAACAAAAGACTTTTAACTGAAAAAACAGTAATTGCTTTCCTTTGTTTTATTCTGTTTGCTTTGAAACGTTTCAGAATCTGATGTTACAGTTATAAACATTTTCAGTTTCAGAGGGCTGGTGAATTGTGGGGGACACGTGCTTATTTTCTTTTTGGTGCTGTCTGCATATCTAAGCCTTGAATGCTGGGTTTTTATGGATGACAGGCTAGATTAACATCTGCTTCAGAAACTTAATTGCCTTGTAGCTTTATTATAGGTGGATTGTACTGAAATTCCATTTAGCACGTAGTGAATTTCATCTTCACTGCAGAAGTCACTAAATGGGTTTTGGATTACTCTACTGTAACAGTGCAAAATGTAAAGGTAACTTTGAATCTGCAGGAAATACTTCTGTCTGAAAAATGAAGGTATGAGCTGTGGAAATAATGGGTGAAGAAAAAATTAATTTCATTATTAAGCTACAAATATGCTAGCTTTCCAATTTTAACTTTTCAGCATGGTTTGAATTTTAGGATTTTGAAGATAAATTTTAGGATTGTGAAGAAAAAAGGTAAAGCTAGTGTTTAGTTCAGGTAGAACTTTGTCATTATATTAACAATAATGGAATTAAGTTTTGGCTGTAGATTTGGTTTGAAAACGGTGTTGTCTGTCTACAATTTTTTTTTATGCTTTGTCAGTGTCTTACAGAAAGTCTTGGTAAAAGTAGAGTAAGATGTTAAAAAACCAGTAAACACACTAACTTTGAAAAAGCTTATACAGCCTGTTAAAAGGACATGCTAAATGATTGCCTTCTCTAGCCCTGCACAGAAGCAGTTAAAAGGAACTAGTTGGATTTGATTTGTTACCTGAGTAGTTTTAGTGGTAGATAGCTTTGGGAGCTCAAAACCTTTGAAATACAGGCTGATCCTTCCTTTTTAAATGGGTGTCACAGTAGTAGGACATTCACAGCTTTCTTGCTGAGTGTATTTTGGCACTGCTACCGCCCTCAGTATTTTTCCATCTAGTGGCTGCATGCTGTTAGATTAGAAAACCTAGTATTTTCAAGAAGACAAAGTATTAATCTATTCATTGTCTTTTTAAGGGAGGAGATTTATTCTTCTATGGTCTCTTTTCCTCTCCACAGTAGTCATTACCACTTCATTTAACTTTTTTTTCAAGTGTTTGATTTTGCTAATGTGCTTCAACTTCTGTGCTTAACATTTAAAGAGATATACCTACTGAAGCACGTAAGGACCAATAAAACGAAGCAGCAAAATCAGTGTGGGTTGTCTGTGACCAGTCAATTTACCACTGTTGGTAAAAATTGTGTTTATTCCATAAGATGACCACATATGATGTCATGCAAATGTGTTCAGTTAGGATCTCTGAAAACTTACCTTGGGCATGAGTTAATATTCTTCATGTAGAGGCTTTCTAGGCTCTGCAGGGTATTCTGTGCTGGTAGAAAGCAGGATCAGGAACAAGCTGTTGAGAGTGCTCAAATGTCAGCAGGCTAGAGAATGATAAAGCCATTAATCCTACAAGCAAGAGGTTTATAAAAGATCAACTCTAACAGAGCAGGGGGAAATAAAAAACTGCCTTTGAAGTTTTGGGAGAGAAGTAATATTTATTCTGTTAGTTTTGCAGCTACTGGATTTCAAATTTCAGAAATAGTTTGATCTTAATACTGTACAGTCCTAAGTCTGGCCTTAATCCATCTGTCTCACAAAGAGACATCATTTAGAAGCAGCTTGCAAAATGTCAGCAAGATTGGGACAAAGCTTTGCGTAGTCCTTTCCTTCAGTCTTGCTCTTCATATAGTTGGGCTGCTCTTACTATGAAGCTAAAAAAGTTAAGACCTGAATATAGGATATTGTTATCACTTGACGTCTGGACTATTTGTTCTGTATTTTCTTTAAATCAGCTCAGTTTCAGAAATTCTAGAGGAAAAAAATCCCAAATCTCCAAAACCCTGAAACCATTCACCCAAACTTTGGTAAAATATACTTGGTCCTTGCACTACTGCTTTAGTTTGTATTGAAAACAGTTTCAGGTCCTGGATTGTGTTCCTAGACTTAATTTTTGTCTTCATCCATCTCCATTAGGAGGCTGTCAGAGGGTTTGTGATCCACATAACGGAAGGATTTCTTTTATATGGATACAGTGCAATACTTTATGCCAAATAAAACAGTGACTAGAAGCACTGTGCTAGTTCTCCCATGATTGTAGTCTGTTTTTATGTTTCTCCTGGGACTTTCCTTAGCCAATGATTCCACAGTTGTAGAGAATTTTGTGGGGTTTTAATCCAACTTTGTCTTCTATGGGTCCTCTTGGAGCATCATAACCAAAAAATGAATAAATTACAGGGAAAGCCAGGGGGTTGGATGTGTATGAAAAGCCAGAGAGACATGCTTAGGTTAGGATGAAGATAAAGGTATCCCCTTTATTAAATACTGTGTTTAGAAAACACACCAAGAATCAACATTCATTAAGGGATTATATATTTTGTTATAGATGGGTAATGTGGTGGTTTGCTCTCACATTTAGGGGATTGATATTATGTGTATGTTAAGAGAAGTTTTCCTGATGCATAGTTATGTTATTGTGATTTGTTCTCCACATTTGTTCCCTTTCCCGTCTCCCTTGTATTGTTGCCACTGGACAGCCTTGGTAGTTGAGGCCATTTTGGGGAAGGGCAGACTTCTTACTAGGAGGCATGGTATGGCAACACTTGACCTGCAATCAAGTTGCAAGAAAGTAGTCTCCACCAATGGATGGTGAAAAAGGGTGTCAGACTTTGGGAGGGGCCAGAGTTACCTTATGCAACCCCAGGGAGGAGCAGCCATTTTGTGAGTGAGCACATGGTGGTTTAGTTCTGTGCTCTCAACACTGCTTTTATTCCTTATTCAGTCCTTTGCTGCATTTTGTAAAGGTTTAATAAACCTTTGAAATTTTAAAGAGAGCAGTTGTTTCTCACAAATGGGACTCAGTCCGGGATAAAAACCTCGTTTCTGTGGCCCTATGAGATTTGGAAAGTGAAGTGCACGCCTCGCTGAGTTTGGTGGCTTGGTCAGCTTCTCTTTGGGTCAGCAGTGATTGCAGGTTGACACCCTGGGAACAACAAACGACTGAATAATGAAAAAGAAGGCGGGGGGGGGGGGGTGAGTACCATCCTCATAATTGTTTTGGCTAGATTGTTTGCCTGTAATGTGGGTGCACTAACCCCAGCTCCAGGCAAGTAGTGCACGGGATCCATACCTGGTCTGTTGGGGCTAAAGCATATTGGATGGTTGGGCAGATACAGGGCGGGACACGAAGTGAAAAGAAAGCAGGGAACTGCGAAAGACGAGATGCGAGTGAAGGAGGGGCAGAGAAGAAACTGCAGGCAGGACATGGAGGAAGAGGGAAGTGGGAGAACTGTGGATGGTAGGATGCAAGTGAAAAAAGGGGTAGAAAAGAGCTGCGGCATGAGGTTGCTGGTGGCGGGTACCGCAAGTGGACGTGGATTCACACGGGCAACAATTGGTAGCACTAAGCGCAGTAAAACTCAAGTGCCAAAGGCTCATCTGTGGAGGGACCACAGACAGCAGGAGCTAGTCCACATGGGTAGCAGCCAGCAGGGGCCCTGCACAGTGATTCCCGGTGCTTGCCGGCAGTGGAGGCAGCAGCGGTTCTGAATGCAGTTTGCGCGTGGTGCTGCCAAATTCCTAGTGCTTGCTGACCCAGTAGAGGTGGTGATGGCAAGCTGAATGCAGTTTGTGTGCAGCACTGCTGAGAGTTGGGGACTAGCTTGGTTGTGCAGGGGTCTCAGAAGCCATAGGCATGAACCCACGTGGGTGGCTTTTGGCAGTTGCCCTGTGCTAGTATGCTGGAAGGCACTGGGGTGCTGGACCAGAGCAGCTTCCCTGTGATCCACTGGCATAAAGCTGAGGAACTGCAGGAGCCCATGTGGGTGAAAAAGAGCAGTGGAGCCAACCCAGCTGTTTGTTTTCTTTTGCTTTCTGGAAGGAAGGTAAGGTTCTTTTTTATTTTTCTTTCTTCTTTCTTTATTTCTTTTTCCTTCTTCTGGCTGATTGGGAAGGCGGGCCTTGTTGGGAGAACCTGTGATTGGCTGTCAAGATGGGACTAGAAGCAAGTAGGGAATCCCCAAGGAGAGGAGAGGAGTGGAGAGGAGGAGAAGAGATATCAACAGATATACTCCCGGATAGCCCACTGGGAAGAAAACTAGCCTGATGGAAATATAACCCCAACACCAGAGATAAGGACAAGATGAAGATTATACAGTACTGTATGATAGAGTGAACTGAGGGGAAAATTAGGTCCAATCATGCACTTTGGCCAAGGTGTGGTTTGGACAAAGGGTGGATATGTCGGGCTTTAAACATCTGTGTAAGGCTAAGAAACCATTTAATCAGGAAGAGAGCAACTACGCTGCCTGTTGGGAAGGAGAAAATTTGTCTTTAAGAGTGGGCATATTTAAAGTAACAGAGAGTAAAGAATGGGACCCATTAGACTATCTGCCCCCTCCACCTCCACTGGCACTGACTGTAGCTCCTGTGCCCTTTGATGGACCTAGTCAAAATACTAGTAACAGAATGGCACAGCAAGAGGAAAACAGGTTGGCGGATGGTAACCAGGCAGTGGGATTGTACCCTCTGAAAGAAGTTCCGCTGGGTGGGGTGCATGGGGGAATTCAATTTGTGACTGTACCACTCAGTTCCTCTGATGTGAGGATGTTCAAGAAAGACTTAAAAGGATTACTAGAAGACCCCACTGGTTTAGCAGAACAGTTAGATCAATTTTTAGAGTCCAAATTATTATTTCTTTTCCATATGTGGAAAGAAATGCAATCAATAATGACCATGTTATTTATACCAAAGGAAAGACAGATGATCCAGATGGCTGGTGTATGGATATGGGAAATAGAGTATGTGCAGGGGCCTCCTGGGGATCTGAGGATGCCCACATTATGCTCTGATTGGGACCACAACTGCCCCGAGGGAAGGCAAAATATGGAGGATTATAGAACATTAATTGTAAGGAGTATTAAAGAGGCTGTTCTGAGAAGCCAAAATGCTCAATAAGGCATTTGACAAACAGCAGAAGAGGGAAGAAACTCCAACAGACTGGCTGGAAAGATTGAGGAAAAATACAAGACAGTATTCAGATACCAGCCCTGATACAATAGCCAGACAGACCTTGCTAAAGATAAATTTTGTCACTCATTTATAGCCAGATATACAGAGAAAGTTAGAGAAATTGGACAGTTGGCAAGAAAGTGCATCTCTTAAAGGAGTTACAGAAAGTGTACGTCAGGAGGGTAGAGGAGAAAGCCAAGGCAAAGGTCAAGGTAATGGTAGCTACCATTAGGGAAGAAAACCAGCACCTAAGGAACCCTTATCCCTGTAAGGAAGAAGGACCCTGATTGCAAGGACCAGATTTCTGAAGGGGAAATTGGAAAACTGGAAAACCTAGGACCAATTTGCTTTTATTGTAAAAGAAAAATGGGCATATGAGGAAAAATTGCCCCTGAAGGGAAGGGACCTGAGGGTTTATAAAAACAAGCAAAAAGGAGAGGTGGAAAACTAGGGCTGTCAGGGGCTCTACCTCCTGGTGACAGAATACCATCAGGAGCCCTTGATAACCTTAAAAAAAGGTCCCTAGGAGGAAGAATTTAAATTTTTGGTAGACATAGACACAAGGGCTGAAAGAACTTGTATTTGTAAAATTCCAAAGGGTTGTGAAAAGAGTCAAAACACCATGCATGTAGTGGGCGCAAAAGGGGAAGGATTTAAGGCATTGGTTATAAAGCAAGTAAGGTTTGAAGAGACAAGTAAAATAGGAGTTGGGGATATTCTATTAGTTCCAGAAGTAGGGTGAAATTTATTGGGATGGGATTTACAGGTACCGGTGGGCATCAGGGTGCTCCCAGAGGAAGGGAAAATGGTAGTTAAGCTTTTCTGATTAAAAGAGGAAGATGAGGAAAACATTTGTAAAATAGTATGGGCAAGACCAGGAAACTGAGGCAAATTAAACATTAATTGTATAGTAATAAAAATAATAGATAAAAACTGCCCAGTTCAAGTATGACAATGCCCACTCTCCCTAGAAAGGAGACAAAAGTTGCAGCCAGTGGTCCAGGAATTGCTTGAAGAAGGTACCTTAGAACCATCTTTGTCTCTCCATAATACACCCATATTGCAAGCAAGGAAGTCAGATGGAATTTACTGGCTTGTCACTTGAGGGAAGTAAATGAAAGAACTGTGAATCAATACTTGGTAGTGCCCAATCTTTATACACTATTAAGTAATATTCCTCCATCACACCAGTGGTTTAGTGTGATAGACCTAAAAGGTGCGTTTGGGTTTGTCCATTAGCAGAGAAAAGTATAGATACATTTGCTTTTGAATGGGAAGACCCCAGTTTAGGAAGAAT
Organism: Phylloscopus trochilus trochilus; assembly: GCA_016584745.2. Classification (NCBI taxonomy): domain Eukaryota; kingdom Metazoa; phylum Chordata; class Aves; order Passeriformes; family Phylloscopidae; genus Phylloscopus; species Phylloscopus trochilus. The sequence continues at coordinate 13,864,387 of WQNJ02000015.1, read as the reverse complement.
TTAGGAAGAAAGCAACAGTTTGGGTGGACAAGGTTAGCCCAAGGGTTTTCTGAATCCCCCAACTTATTCGGTCAAGCACAAGGAGAAGCACTACAACTTTTCTCCACCATACCTGAAATAAAACTTACCATATAGGTGGATGATTTGCTTCTCTCAGGAGAGGAGGAAAAGAAAGTTCGGGAATCCACCACAGCATTACTAAATTTTATGGGAAACCAAGGGCTTTGGATATCAAAAGGGAAACTTCAGTTTGTAGAGCGTGAGATAAAATACCTGGGACCTTTGTCAAGGGAGCTGGCACCTGAATCCTGAAAGAATTACAAGGATAATCTCACTTCCATGGCTAAAAACTAAGAGGTTAGAAGGCTTTTAGGCTTGTTAGGATATTGTTTGCTATGGATTGAAGGGCCAGTGAGGATTGACTCAGGGCATCAAGTTCTTGTATGAAAAGTTAGTAGAAAATGAGATTAGGTGGGAAGAGGAAGATGAGCAAAAGTTTGAAGATTTAAACCAGAAATTAGTCGGTGCACCGGCATGGAGTCTTTCTGCCTTAGACAAACCTTTCCATCTATTTTGGATGTAGATAAAAGGGTAGCACATGCAGTGCTGGCCCAGGACTAGGGAAAATCCAGGAAACCAGTGGCCTGTTTATCAGAACTACTAGACCCTGTCAGCTGATGGTGGCCAACTTGCATTCAGGCAGTGGCAGCGACCTCTCACTAGTAGAGGGAAAGCAGGATATTAACCTTTGGGGGGAAACTGAAAGTACACACCGCACACTCAGGAGTATCCTAAGTCAAAAAGCTGAGAAATGGCTTACTGATTCCTAAGTGTTAAGACATGAAGCCATTTTAATAGATGATGATTTAGAGCTAATCAAGGATAGCCATCTCAATCTTGCCCAGTTTTTGTATGGAGATCCAGTGGAAGGACCAGTGCATGATTGCCTAGAGGTTATTAACTATCAAACTAAGATAAGAGAGTATCAACCACTCCAAGGGGGAAAGCGACTGTATGTTGATGGATCTTTGAGAGTAATCCAGGGACATCAGATGTCAGAGTATGCTGTAATCAGTGAAAGTTTGGTAGCCATAGGAAAGTTACCTTCCAACTGGTCAGCCCAAGCATGTGAGTTATATGTCCTAAAACAAATATTAGCACAAGAAAGGGGAACAGTGTATACAGATTCAGAATATGCTTTTGGGGTGGTACACACCTTTGGAAGGATTTGGGAAGAGAGAGGGCTACTAAATTCAAAGGGGAAGGGACTGGTTCACAGAAAGCTTATTTTGGAGGTAATAGAAACCTTAAAAATACCAGAAGTGGCAGTGGTATAGGTTAAGGGGAATAAAAAAAGGATGACTTTGGAGGCACAGGGAAACAATTTAGCAGATTTGGAAGCTAAGGATGCAGCCAAGTCAGGGACAAAAAAATTAGTTGTGGTGTTAACCTTCATGGGAGAAATGCAGGAAGTCCCCATATTTAGTGAGATAGAAGAGAAAGAACTCCTTAGAACAGGAGCAAAGAAAGATAATGAGAGGAAGTGGAGGTTACTGGATAAGAGACAAATGTTAAATAAACAGCTTGCCAGGAAAATGCTAGAAGGCATGCATGATACAATACATTGGGGTACACAAGTGCTGAATGTTCAGTTCCTAAGGGTCTGGGGCTGCATAGAAATTTTTTGAATAGCCAAGCAAGTACCTGAATGATGTGTGGTAGGTCAACAAGTGAATCGGAAAGTCGTGAGGAAAACACCCAGAGGAGGACGAGAATTAGCCTTATGACCTTTTTAGAACATCCAGTTGGACTTTGCTAAGTTTCCCCAGGTACAATGGTGGAAATTTTTGGTAGTGATAGTAGATCACTTTAACCCATTGGGTAGAGATGATACCCACTGTTAAAGCCAATGCCAGTATTGTAAGTAAAACCCTCCTGGAATCAATCATTCCCTGATACCGGATGGTGAATAGAATTGATTCGGACTAAGGAACTCATTTCAATCCAAGATATTACAGCGGGATATTACAACCTCAGGCTGTTCAAGCCCTGGGGTTACAATGGGAGTTACACACTCCGTGGCATCCATAAACTTCTGGTCGTGTTGAAAGGATGAATCAAACTCTTAAAAGAACTCTGATTAAGCTGATGATTGAAACCCAAATGTCAGGGATAAAATGTCCCCGTTTAGTGCTGTTAAGAATGAGAACACAGGCCTGGTCAGATCTAGGAGTCTCACCCTATGAAATGATGTTCAGACTACCCTTTTTGATTTTGCCCCACAGAGTCGCCACCTATGAGGAAGGGGAAGCCAATGCCAGAAGATATGTTAGTCTATAGCACAGACCTTGGTGTAAGGCGTAAAGGAGTGATCCCTCAAACTACTATCCTGGATTTCAGAATTCATAATATTAACCCTGGAAATTGGATAATGATCCCTGCTTCACCAGAGGAAGGAATGGTGGTGTAGGCTGCATGCTTGGAATAGTACTGTGAGAGGCAGCCAAGGCAGGACAGAGCTATGAAGTAGAAGCTCAGGTGGTTGAATTATGAATAAGGCATATAGGGTTTTGGGGCTGGCTGATTGTTAATCCCATCTTTTTCCTGGTGATCCAGTGTTGTGGATCTGGATCAAGTTGCAAGTTAGTTGTGAACAGGCACTGGAACATGCAGAAATTGAAACTAGCAGGGAATTTCAAGTGTAAAATTGTTCCACGGAATATGGAAAGAGTCTTGAAAAAGTGACAGAAAAACCAGAGAAAGAGTACCCAAGAGAGGGAGTTAGTGAGTTGCTGATGACACTAAGAAGTGTGAGATTTTTGTTTTGTTTCGCTTTCTACATTGAAAATAACACATGTAGTGATATTGTTCATGCAAATAGGACTGGTAAAAAATACCTTAGATGGGAGAGGGAAGAAAGAAATTAAAGAGTACTTGGATTCATTTTAATTAGTTGTACTTGGAGATTTTGATGTAATAATCCTTAAAACAACCTCAGAAATATTTTTCATTCTTTTTCTCTGAGCTCTTCTAAAAGATACTAGTAACAGAAAATGGGGAAAGATAAAATATACTGCTTTTATAAAAGAAGTGTGTTGAGATGGGGGTCAGTCACCAGGCAACTTGCTGAATATGGATTTGTTAAGTGTGGGAAACCCCTTTTATGGAGTCCCTAATGGGGAGGTGATATTTTTCCTCCACAAGTCCAGTACCAGCGTTAAAAAGATAAATGAGATTGGCAGCTTCAGTCTTCAGAGCTGTTTATTTCTTATCTCAAGTTCTCCATGCCGCCAAAACCTGGCTTAACGCACCAGAGACACACTGAAAAAACCCCCCAGGGCAGAAGATCCCAAGGTTCTTAAAGGTTTGTAGTCCAATTAATTCTTAAAATGTGCTATGTTTACAATTTTATGCCAATAATCACTACCTATTCTAAACATGCAACTTCTATGTCAAACCCATTCTAACAATGTCTACAGCAGAAAACGGAGCAGAAGAAGAAGAAGAAAATGAGACACCGTCCAAAATTCTCCATCTTGCTCTCATCTGTCTCCATATTAAAAACCCAAAATGACAAATTTTCATCCTGTGACAAACTAAACTACTATTTCTTTCCCACCTTCGTTGCTTCATTTCTAAGTGTTGGAAGTTTTTCCCATGGACTAAGGTCAAAGGCAGTGCTTTCCTAGGGTCTCAGCCAGGGTCTCGGAACCCCCAGAGCAGCACGAGAGATTTTCCACATGCCCTGGACTCCAACAGTCAAGAAAAAGTTAGATTGAACTCATCTAATCTAGATCCAGTGTCAGCAGTTTGTGGGAGTGAAACAAGATATGCCCTTTGTCTTGACTATTTTAAGGCTTTTGATGTTGTTTTATCATTCTTGTAGGCAAGCCAAAAAACTAGACTAAGAGAGATTTTGGTTTTGGTTTTTTTTTTTTTCCCCAAGCTATACTTGGAGCTCATTAGACATCTCTGCTTTGTTTGACAAATAAAATACTGTATCAAATTGAAATCAGAAGGATGGGTGGACCAAATCAGTATTATTAAGGATTAGTGAAGTGGATGACATGATAATGGGTAAACTTTATTAAATCTGAGATGACATCAAGCTAAGGAAAATTGAAGATTTGGCGTGGGATAAGAGTGACAATTGGTGCTGACAGATGAAGCTATTGCTTGAAAAAAATCAAGTGACATGAAGCAGGGATAAGCAGACAATAGCATGTTTGGTGGTACACGTACAGGATGTATGCTTGATAAAAAACTTTATGAGATTTATAGTGGTTCTCAAGTTAAACTTGAATTAACAGAATTGTGCTGTTGCATAACAGGACTTCTGCTTTAAACTTTTAGTCTCTTTTCAGTGTATGCTTTAAGCTGGTGTCTAGTTCTGTGTGCTGTCATCCATTCTGTTGGTGAATCATTTAGAGAAAGACAAGAGGAGCTTACGGAAGATGATTAGAGATACAAAAAATGGGTTCTTTACTCAAAAGAAGGTGGAATATCTGATTATGGGCTTTAAAAGTGTAAAGACTGTTTTTCTTACCCATTGTGATGGCAGAAAACAGTGTTAACTTTCTGAAGTAGCAATCTGAATTGTATTTGGGAAAATTAAAATTCGGAAACTTGCAGAAGAGAACAGTGAAGTGCTACAACAGAGCACACATAGAGATTGGGGCATTCTTAAAAAGCAGCTTAGACACCCATCCATGAGTGATGACACTTTTTTTGAGTCTGCTATGTTTCTACGCTGGTAGGACTTAATTGCCTCTTCCTCTGTTTAAGAGTTTGTCTGCTGAGTTACACAATTTGTCTCTTGTGCTTATAATCAGGCAAATGTGCAAAATCCCATATAGTGCCATATAAACTTCCACTATACAGAAGTCAGTGGTTATGGAATAAATATCCTCTTTTGGGACTGCAGTCTGGTCTAGTGAGCTTTTCCCCCCCATTTCCTTCAACTTTTCACTTTGTTTTAATTCCTTCATATCTGGGGACTAATAGAGAAAAAAAGACCTATAAAACTATAAAATGTCAGTCAAAGTTCTTTTGTCTTCCTAAGTTTTCATGTACTGTGAAAAAACCTGTCTGCTTGAGTTCCCTTCCTGATCACAATGATATGTTAAAACTGAAGCTTCAGTGTGAATTTTGAGATCCCAGTATCAATAGTATTGCTGCTCAGCATTTTAACAAGTGTGTCCAGCTGATGTGCCTGTTCTCCATCCCATCCTGCCTCACATTATTCATGCCTTGCCAAACACATCAGCTTCACTGAAAATGGCTCATTTACAACTAATGCCCAGTGCTGACAATGTATTTTATACATAGAAAACAGGGAGCATCAGGACAGCCATAAGGAAATGGAACTTTACATTAAAAGTGAATGAGTGTTACTGCATATCTGTACTTTCATTTAAAAAGGGTTGTTTAATACTCTGGCACTAGGGAGTAAATCCAAAGAAAATACTCTTGAAACAAAATGAATTTTGTTTACCAATGCGGAGAGTATTCCAAATACACATGTAAAAATCTTTTACGCATCAGTTTATCAGTTGTTTCATGTATGAATAGCAGTGATGGTCGTGATTGCAGTTTATTAAACTGAGATGAGAACTGCAAGCCTTTTTTCCTAACAATAACTTTCAGGCAGATGTATTGTTGCAGGAAACCCGTGGTTATTCATTCTTTGCCCTTTTGTAAGGACATCTGGATTGCACCAGGTGGAAAATTCTAACAGTTCTGAAGCTGTCCTCATTATTCCTTCAGAAACTGTAACTTCAGTCTTGCCTTACTACTTCCTTTAAAAGATAATGTGGAAATACTGACTTAGTCTTAACAGGATGATTCATACCTGATAAAGTAATAGCTTCTGTTTTGTTGAACCATCAAAATTGGTAATAATTGAGGAAATTGGAGAGTAAAAAATAACCTCTTAAAGTATTTCTGTGTGAAAAGGTCTGTGGAGATGTAATTTGTTTAAACTATGACAAAGGTAATGAAATCTGTTTGCAAGTCTGAATTCATTAGACGGACAGAAATATTTATTTTTGTGGTTGTTGCTGAAGCAATTATTTTTTCAAGAAAGCATACTAAATAAGAACTGCTTTGGGTTTTTGTCCTCAGATCCTAGTCTACCAGACTGTTCTATCTGCTAGTGAACTTCTTCAACAGTTTCCTTCTCTTCTGTAAAGTCAAGATATCTATCAGGCCTCAGATGGACCACCAAATGACATAAATTCTCCATCCAGCACCCCATGTAGGTGAGGACATTCTTTTTATTTATGTTTTGCAGACAGCAGTGGACATTGTCTTTTCGTCTGGTAACCTTTGAAGTGCTCTCTGTATCTGGGTGCTAATCTCGTGATGCCTTTTTTCCCAAAGATCATAGTGTCATAGAGGGCTTCTGTGATACACACTCACTATGGTTTCTGCTTTAGTGGTATTTCAGATGACTTTGGAATTATTGTGTGTTAATTCTGTTCATCCAGGTTAAGAAATAAACATTTTGATACAGCCTGCCTCATGATGCTTGGGGCCTCTTACCTCATAATTTCTTTCCCCATCTAAAAATCTGTTAGAAGTTTATTCAGAACAAAAGGTGTCACTCTGTGAGCTTTTTGGAAGACTTTACTGCAGACGAGCACAGTTCTGGGATTGCTGCCAGGATTGCTTGCCTGCGGTTGCTCATAGAAAAGTCAAAGCTGGAGAACTGATGTGATTGTGTGGTTTAAGCAGTCAGGGGCTTGACTCGCTGTGAGAGTCAGAGCTAATGGAGCAGTGGGTCCAGGATGCTCTGGAGTTTGCTGGCTGCACCAGGAACCTAAACTAAACACCCTCCTACCAAGAGCAAAAGTGATCTGGAGTGATTTTAATACATCTTTTAGATCAGCAACTTCTTACTGTCCCTGCATGCCCCACTAGTCAGTCATTTTTAGATTAGCCCTTTTAAAATTAATGTTTCAAATAGATTACTGTTTATCTACAGTATTGGTCTAGACACAACTGCATGGAACAGGTTTCCTTACACTGTTTGTTTAGTTACTCTATTTACCTCTAGGGAACTTGGCTGCGTTTATAATTTTGACTTCCCTCTTCAAAGGTGTTTGCGCACCTAAACTGCAAGTTGCAAGCAAAGATTGAATGTTTCCTGGCAAAGTGATGATACCTTTTTACTAGCTGAAATTTTAAATACTTTTAAGAAAATATGTGGTTTCTCCTTGGTGTTATGTAGTGGAATAATCTTTGCCAGGTTTCCTTTGTAAATCAGTTTGCACTTGGGTAACACATTTAAACAGTAGGGAGCCAGAACCGGGTTTGGACATGTCCCTGTGGGCCATAGTGAAATAGAAGCTTTACAGTTGTCATGAACAGGGCTGTGTAAGGTGTGCTACCACTGCCACAGCCTCCTGCTGCCCCAGTATAGAGATTAATTCTTCTGGAGCCAGGGCAACAGACCTGTGTCCTGGAATCCCATAGCAAAATCACCCTGCACTGCGTCTCCTGTGACTCATTCCAAAATTAGCACACCTCTTCAGAGTCCCTCAATCTGATGCAATGTCAGATCTGTTCCAAGAGAACAGATACAGACATAGCTGAATTGTATCTGTTGCTCCCCATGTTTTAATTGTGCTCTCATCCTTATTTTTCTTTGCAACACCCTTGTGAGACTGTATGTTTATTGTCTTAATTTTTAAAAACAAGGAACTGAGCCATGGAGATAATTTATTAATTGATCAGATTCAAATCTAAGAGCGAAACTGAGCAAAATTTGAACTGCAAGTAATAATAGCTTATATTTGGCCTATGTGATTAATTTTCTGTAATACAGTTGTTTCTTGTCATAGGTAGAGATTTGGTTGCTTTCTGTTATTTTTATTGAGGTTTTGTTTGTTTGTTTTTAAACTACATGGTCATGTTGTTATCATCATCATCATAATCATCATTATTGTCATTATTATCGTAATTCTCAGCATCATTACTATTACTTTTGTTAGTATTATCACTATTATTCAATTTCATTGTAAACAACTGACAAGAATTCTGTTTCTGCAGCTCTGGGATTCCTGCATAGAAGAGATTTACAGAGCTCCACCCAATATACATCTTCTTTCTATAGAATAGAATGGGCCTTGAATCTGATAATAAATTACTTCAGTGAAACTGTTCATGCAAGAACTTTGAATATGTAAATGTATCATGTTTTCTTAGAAACATTCTGATGCCCTGATAACTACTAGTGAAATAATAATACTAAATCGGCTAATAATTCACATAATAGTAGTATTATACTGTCTTGGGTTATGGAACCAAAAATGTGTATTCTATTTCATCTGCTGAAAGCAGCTGGGGAGATGTTCTTCTTTATCTCTTGTAACTCTGGGAGGAAGGGAGCGGGTGCCTTTTGATAATGGGCCAGCTGTTAAAACTAGGTGGGGCAGTGTTTCTTATCTCTTTTCACAATGGGCCATTAAGACTCCCGAGCTGTTCTCCTCCCCAAGCTGTTCTCCTCCCCAAAGCAGTACATCCCCAAAGCAGTACATCCACATTCCATCATCCTATTGTGAGATGCTCTGGGAAGAGCCAACCATTCCTACTTGGATAAAAACTGAGATGCAGGAACACAAGGCGTCTAGCTTCACTCGATTCCTGGAGGACGACTGGACCCTTCTCACCATCACTGGACCCTTTTCAACAAGATCATCTCTACTTCAGCAGAACCACATCTGCCACTCCAGGAGGACTTACTTTTGGACTGCTTCCAACACCCTGACTAACAGGGTGTAGGTTATTCCCTCTGAATCTGTCAGGGTTCTCCAGAATTGTGGTTTGTTTGTTTGCTTGTTTGTTTGGTTCGGTGGTTTTGTTTTCTACTACATTTGTATTGTTAATATTCCTAGTAAAGAACTGTTATTCCTATTCCCAAATCTTTGCCTGAAAGCCCTTAATTGCAAAATTATAATTTGGCGGGGGTGAGGGGTTTACATTCTCCATTCCGAGGGAAACTCCACCTTTCCCTGGCAGATACCTGTCTTTCCAAATCAAGACATATACATTTCTCTGCCTTCCTTCTACAGAAAGATTTTGTACAACACAGAAATAAGCAATATGCTTTTAACCTTCTTAAAAGAAGCCATAACACAGAAACACCCTCATGCTATTTGTGGCATAAATTGGTATGGTAGTGCTATGCAATCTAGTTCAAAAAGCATTTAAGAAAAGGATGGCGGGAAAGAAGGAGTGAAGTGTGAGAGTACCAAGGTAGTGGTAATTAAAAAAAAAAAAAATCTAATCTGAGAGAATGGGCACCCAGGAGGTTTTGATAGTGTAGAGCAGCTGTTGCTGCAGATCTGGCTGAATTATTTTGCCCACATTTTATTTAAAATGTGATGATTATTTGTCATTTGATAAATGTACATCTGTCATTATTCAGATGCTGGAGAAATTGTTTCAAGATTTTGTTTCCTTCAGTAGTTGGCTTATTGGTTTTAAATGTCTGTGGATTGATACACATCCAGATTAGACAGGGCTAATTACTAATAAGTATTGCTTTTCTTCTAAACTAAGTTGGGGTTTTTTTGGTGGTGGGTTTGGTTTTTTTTTTCTATTCCTACTTTTCCAATCTTCTCCTGCCCCCATTTTCCCCTCTAAAATTATCTTTCGGAATGACTTGCTGATGGTGTGCTGCCAGCTGCATTTGGAGGTGTCTGTTGCAGAGATCATGCACCAGCTGGGAGCAGATGAAAGTGGAAAAATTTCCTTCCAGGATTTTAGTCAGTGCCACATGGAACTGGTACAGGAAATCAAGAAGGAAGAAGTGGATCTTTCTGTGAAATCAGATGATTCTTAAAAAGAAAAAGTTAAGGGATAGAGTAGCTTCCTGACCAACTAAAGGCAGTAACAGTTTAGGTAGGTATGACTTTTAAATGTCCTGTTGGTGTAATTTAACAAAAGGTAAACTGTGGGGTGTTTGTTACTGATTTTACTGGCATTAGGGTTGCTCCTAAAGGGCTTCGTGAATATGCCTTGGCATAATTTCATCATATGCTAGAGTGCTGTTGTAACAGATGCAGATTTGTCATCAGAATGTAAACTAGAATGTGTGCAGAGCATCCTCTCCTAAAAATGCAAATTGCACAAGAGAACAGACTTCCTAGGAAGGACAAGGGCTGGTAACTGAAGATCCAGGGAGTTCTCTGTTCTCAGTAAAGCCCAGGCAGGTATGTAGGTAAAACTGAAAAATGAGGGGAGACTTAATCTTGTTTCCAGTCATAATACACGGTAGGAACTAATGTTTCTTGGATGCTTTAAAAATCCATTTAGTTCCATTTAGTGGGAGATCTAAATACTGGAAGAGCCCTATGGTTTAGAGAATACAAAAATACTCCTCCATCTGGTAAAAAGCAAACCAAAAAAACCCCAAAATCAAAACCAGAACCAACCAAACCAAAATAAATCAATAACAACCCCACCCCCCCACTCCACAAAAAATGCAAACCAACAACAACAACAACAAAAAGTGCTATTCTTTCTACAGGAAAACTGGATGTTGGAAGGGATTACCTGTGTCATTAGTCCAGTCCTTGATAGCACTGTGACCAGTCAGTGTCACATCAGAAATGTTAATACCTGCAGAATGCTTCCTTTCACCCTGTAGAAACTGGAAGAGACTAAAGGACACAGATTCTGGAGTCAAAAGTGGCAAAATGTGCTGTCTTGTGGAAAGCTATCTGTTCCCCAGCTCCCTACAAGAGTGCATGCTGGCTAAGCACGACTGCTGGCTGGTGACATGGAACTGACCTGCATCCATGCTTCCCAAAAACGCCATCAGCCTCTGATGGTGTCTAGTTGGAGCTATGTCTCCTCAACCTTTTTTTTCTTAGGCTTTTATATTTTAAAACACTTTCTTAACCAGAAATCTTCCATTAGTCTTCTCAATAGTTTTCCTTTGAAGTGCCTTAAATTAATTTGGGAATATTTTTTATTGTCAGATGTGCTTCATACATCTTCTGGAGAGTTCTATTAGTCCAGCTTCTCATGTTATTGACCTGTTGTCACATGTAATGTTTAACATCAGATTATTTATTTATGTATTTATTTATTTATTTGAAGGTAGTTGATGGTACATGGGATTTCTGTTAGTAGCATGATGCAAAGCTTACTGAAAACACAATACAGATACAAGTCACACATAGCAGAAGAGAGAATTGCAGGGCACACAGCTCTGTCACAATACCAGTGGGGCTGAGCTGTGTATACAAGTACTCCTCACTGGCCTGGCTAACTCAGGGAGACATTCACACTCTTACTGAAGTCAGGGAGAAATACAGCACCAGTTGGTTCTCTCAGTTGTTTATCTAAAGCAAAACACATCCTTAGGTCCGCTTGGTGTTGAGATCAAGCCAGCTTTTTTTGCAGCAGCTGTGATCAGTCCCAGCCCACATCCTTCCCTGAGCTTCATGGACACATCACCCTGGCCCATCTCTGCTCCTGCTCCCATGGTAGGGCTTTACTGAGCAGTCACACCTGCCTTTATCTCGACATTAGTCAGCTTCACAGAAAGTAAAACTGGGCATGTGTTGATGTTGGTGGCTTGGTCTATCTAGTAATTTACTTATTTATTTGCTTTGGAGGTACAGGGTTAGTATATTCTGTCTTCTAGTCACTTGGCATATGTTTTTGTCTAGTCATCTCAGAAATTCAAATTTTCCTTGTTCACTTTGTATCCTAAATTAACTCCTTACCTTATTGCTTCTTAGATGGACTGTACTATTCCCTTAACATCCCATCACCTCATGCTCCTTGGCTTTTCATTTTGACTTCTCAGCATAGCAAACCTGTTTCATAGCTCAGTTTATCTTCCATCTCATTTTTATGGTTTCATAGTCACATTTTGTTGCAGAGGTAGTTTGTTGTTAGCATTTCTTCTGTTTATCCTTTTTTCATATATATTCTTGAATTGCAAAACTCCGTAGTTTCTATGCCCATTTCTCCCATCACTTTCTGTATTGAAATCTTCGTAAGCCTGGTGCTCAATTGATTTCCAGCCTGTGAATCTCTTTCTGGAGCTGTCAGACAGTATTTCGAAGCCAAGACTGTGCCTTTTTTTTGGAGGATATCCTTTAAGGATATTGTGTGTTCCCTTGCTCATACAATTATCTTCTGTTGCCTGCTTTTTCAGTGCTGACACAATTGTATTTTCTGCAAAACAGAAATGTTGTTCTGCCCTCAGGTGGCTATACAAAGCTTCCCTGTTTGCTGACCAGATTTCTGGGGTTTAAAATCTTTGTTTGACAAACCAGCCAAGTAATTATGATTTGTAATAATCAGAGGTGAAAGATAGGTCCTAAGCTTTGTAACAGAAAGGCCAACATAATAGTCTCAAAATTTATCCCACAAAGAAAACTTACTAATTGCTGCCAGGAAGCATTCATAGATGAACTTCCAAATTTATTAGTGTTTAGAATTCAATCCCAACTAATTTTTCCCCTATTACCCAATTTCTATTAGTTTTACAAGAATAATTGAATGCATTTTTGAAGTTGGTGAATGAACCCATTTTTCTTTTCCTCTTTTTTTTCCAAAAAAATTAAGTTCAGAAGACATTTTGATATATTTTGCTTGATATAATTTGGTCTGCTGATCAAGTGTGATTATCGTACTGCACTCTACTTCTAGAGCTGTGGGGAATTATGGGATTTGGCCTTGTCCTGCCTTGACTCTTGCAACAATTCTTAGAGAAAATATGGAGATGATTCCCCCTCCCAAGAATGGATGAAAAAGTAATGGCACTATTTATTAGTAAATTCTTGGTTTCCTGTAACTGCATGCACTTATTGATCTGATTTCTTAGATAAACAGTTATGAATACAAGAGTCCATTACCAATTTTTTGCTGTAGGTTAGTACAATTAATTCATAGCCAATTCCCCTTTCTTTACTGAAAATAAGTCCCAAAAAAATATACTATGATAATTTATTTGCATAGTGGATCAAGCATGAGAAATAATCACAGGATTGGTAGGAATTCAGTCTTAAGCTTATGGGTAAACAGGAGAGGCAGACCAGTGGGGCTGAGGAAATGGGAGGAAATATTAAAAACTAGTATTTAGGATGCAACTGGTTTTTATTTGGTTATTAAAAAAAAAAACATTGTGGTAGCACTGTTTAAAATGTTTTACATAGTTTTCTTTTCATAGAGTCAAGGAAACAGCACTGCATTATTTTTCTATTATATAAACCAAGCCTATTGTAATAACATAATGACAGCTGAGGAATTACACTTGCACTGAAGCTTGAATTATGATCTGCACCTTTCTGTGCCTTTCTGATGTTTCTGTGACTTTCATGTCTTTGAGGGCTCACTTATGTACTCATTAGTAATCAAAAAATTAATTATGTTATTATTGTGTCTTTGCTGTTGCTTTCTAAGCATTGCTGAAGACAAGAGACATCATGTACAAATTCAAACATGAGCTTAGTGGATGTTCTTTTTTTGTGTTACCATTTTTTTTCCTGGTCAAAACACTTTTTATAAAACTTTATTTTCAAAGGTGTTTACAGGCCTTTTTTTCAAGACTAATTTCTACATAGTGTATGAGCTGCGATAATATTTAAAGCTGGTATCATGTATTGATGTGGGGCACATAAATGACAGAATTTCAAGACTCATTTGACTGGTATTGAGTAGCAGTGGTCCTGATGATCTGAAACAAAGGAATCCAGCCTCAGACATGAATGTTTTTACACTGCAAGTTTGCAATTATGCAGAGATTACCAGTCAGGCAGAATTTTGTGCTGCCTTTTCTTGGAACAGTGCCAAATTCCTAAAAAAGAAAAGCAAAACCTTTTATCTAAATGCAACATTACCTTTGCTGCCTATAAGTTTTGCTTTTCATTATAAAGAAAATAACTTGAAAAGAAGTTGCAACATATAATTGCATCTAATTTAATATTGAACTTTGTCTCATCCATTTTTTTATCATTGATAAGGTTATTCGAATAATTTTGACCAACATTGCCCAACAAATGTTCACATTATGTTTCCAGTTGGGCGTCGTAAATTGGTTGACTCTTTTAATCAAGGTACAGGACTCGGGTTTATTAAAACTCACTCATGTATGTCCTCAGTAAGCCAAACCTGCATCCATATGTACCATCCTGATGAGCAAATGAGTGTATAGATGTAGAAGCTTAATGTTTTATTCAAGTGCACAAAAAAGAAAGTTTTCCAAGTTACTAGAATTATGCTTTTGGATGTTTATTAATCAGCAATTCAAAGCTGTTATAATGTGTTATAGTTCTTACTCTACACTCTTAATGTAGCTCAGCAGGAGCTTTAACAATAATTTGCAAGTAATAACCAGTTATTTTTCTACAAGTGAAATGGAATGTAAACTCTGGTAATGTTCTTGCATTTTAAAATAAAATAAAATAAAAATAAAATAACTTTTGAAAGTGTTGCTGGAGTCTTGCAGTCACTATATGTGACCTGACTCTTTATTATATCGTTTCAGTAGGAAATGCAGGAAGAATGTCAGTTCCTGATCAAATCTGTGGGTCCTGTGTCCAGCTGTGGAGAGTGAGGGCCCTGATGGGTACAGCAAATCTGTGTGAATAATGTAGTGAGTGATGGAGGTGGATTGCTTGGCACATGAAAACTTTAACACAGTAGAACTGCATCTCTAATATTTCAAGCAGAGAGTTGCCTGAACAGTTGTGGCTTCTGTTAGCTTTTTCAGTGTTTTATAGCTTTGTATGTCTTTTATAAATGTAGCATTAGAATTATTTATATTATGCATTCTATAGGTTTGTCTAGCTCTTTACAAGGAACAAATTGTCATTTTTTCCCCTTGATAAGAAATGGGCTATTTCTTGCACTCATTGACTTGGAGGATGAAAAAGTAATGGCACTATTTATTAGTAAATTCTTGGTTTCCTGTAACTGCATGCACTTATTGATCTGATTTCTTAGATAAACAGTTATGAATACAAGAGTCCATTACCAATTTTTTGCTGTAGGTTAGTACAATTAATTCATAGCCAATTCCCCTTTCTTTACTGAAAATAAGTCCCAAAAAAATATACTATGATAATTTATATGCATAGTGGATCAAGCATGAGAAATAATCACAGGATTGGTAGGAATTCAGTCTTAAGCTTATGGGTAAACAGGAGAGGCAGACCAGTGGGGCTGAAAAATCATTATTTTTGCTTTACATTAATTGCATGTTTGATCTTACTGCAAATAAATTACTGTCAAGAAACTGATGCAGTGATTACATTTATTTATGCAACATTTAATTAAAAACTACAGAGTTATATGAATTCCAAGGCTGCAGATTTTCTTGAGATTTATGGTCAAAGTTTCACCCTTAGTTATGCTTAACTAGACAAGCCTTGAGTTTCCGCTGGGCCAAATTTAATTACACGCAGACTCTTGTTAACTGTAAGTGGTTTAGTTTATTACATTTAAATAATCTTTTGATATCACTGTCTTTGTGCAAAGCAGCAGAATAAAGGTAATTTTTCTTTTTTTTAAGAAACAGAGAGTTTAAGTTCTATAAGCATCCTTACAAATGAACCTGAATTTCCAGAAGTTTATGATTCACAGCTGATGAATCTTAGTAAAATCATAATACATAATAAGCATTAAACACTAGTGAATCTATACAGGATAGAAGTGATCCCTGCAGGGATCTCTGGTGTCTAATAGAAAAACAAACTTGGTTGAAGCTTTCTTCTGGTCTGAATATTTGTAAAATGTAAGAACAGCTAATCTGTATTAGACCAGACTTTATTCTCAAGTGGTAATTCTGTCACTTAGCATGGTGAGAAGAAAATGATTAGAGAAGATAGTAGGGACTGAGTGATCACATAACAATCTTTGCATATTAAATTTCAGCTCAGGGACTTTGAATTAGAGATAATTGCACCTGCCACACACACATGGCTTCCCTCCCTCTAACCCTGTCTTACAGGACTGAGTCTCTGAAAACATGAAAGTCTTTGGTGATCACCATGGCCCGCTGCCAGGAGTAGCACGTCTTGCTCTTCCATTGTATAAGGGACAAATTCTTTTTACTTTCCTCAAGTTTCCTTCCTTCCATGTGTTTGCAAGGGGTTTTCCCTCTTTTTTTTTCCCTCTAGTGTATCTAGTCAAGCTTGAGCATTGCATTGCACTGTTACCTTCCTCAGTAGAAGCACTAACAGAGTCAGTCACCTCTGTGCCTTCCATAAAAGTTACAGGAATTCAGTGTATTTGACACTTTGGCAGCCCTATCAAATGTCCTTGAAATTACCAAATACCTTAAAATTTTGAGAAGAAAGGGGAAGGACAGACAGCTGAGTGGTTAGAATTGGGGGAAATGGAAGGCTGCTGTTCCTGAGCTGCTGCTGCTACCCAGAGTCGAAGGGCTGCCCAGACCAGCTCTGCAGAGCACCACAGGTCAGGCTTGTTTCAGAGCACTGCTGTCTGTGCCTCCTGGTCAGCTCCAGTGGTAACATGGAGCTGTGGTTTGGGTTTGCCATATGGTTTGGAACAGGATTACAACATCACTTCCTCAGTTTTGTCCCAGCTTATGCTTTCCATGCAAGTTGTGATCAGCTTGAGAAACCAAAAGGCTGCAGCTGGGATTTTCATAGAAGGCATGCTTCATTTGGCTCAAGATGAGTGCTGTCACACATCCTCCACTTCAGCTTTGGTAAATCAAGGGTTGCTTCTCAGCACATTTCTGCTTTCTCTCTCCTGACTTACGTGGTGTGCTCTTCACCTGCCTGCTTCTCATGTGGCTCTGACATACTAGGGTTCATGAAACAGGATTGAAGTGAAACTGACAGGCGACAAACTCTGGATGTTCTGTTTGCTTGGGTACATGTGCATTCAAGTCAGATCTAAAGTGAGGTTGTCTTGAGTGGAAGATAATCAGGGAGGAAGCTGATTATTCACATGTAAATTTCTGTGTAAGGAAAGCCAACATTTTTTAGAAGTACAGTGCATACAGTACAAATGCATACCTTGAAAGGTATGTTGGAAAATCCTCTAGCTTCTGTATGACTTCAGGTTTTATGTACTCTTTTCCCCGTATACTGTATATTCCCCGCTTTACTAGAGATTATTAATTTTCAGGGGGGAAAAGGATTGCCTCCTGCCTTAATAGAAACTTCAAATTAAATTATAGATTGAATTCCTAAATACAATGCAGTTGTTAGCCACCAGTGTTCTGGCAAAATTTAGTTTAGGTGCTTAAACAATACTGGGTACTAGGAGACCTTGGTTTCCAGACTGTTGAGAAGTCATCCCCATCCTCTGTTTCTTATGTCTGAATAGAGCAAATGGTTGTCTGGTCTGAAAGATACCTTAAATATTTTCAGAGGACAGGTGTATGAAGGTGTTACAGGTAGTGTGCTTTTAATTTCTTTTCTGTGCTCTTGTTTCTTATATGGCCAATGCCAGTCTGCTGGCAAGTACTGAAACCATGATTGTTTACACAGATGCATTGCTCCAGTAACTGAAATAAATTTGAAGAAGGTAAATTGACAGAAATTTCACAAACCTTTGTTAATATATATGGTTTGGATTACTGGTTTAACAACCCCAGCTTCTTAATCCAAAAGCTGTGTCGAATAACTGGGATATTGTAATGAGAGAAACTTGTTCTTTTATTAGATATGTCTCTGTGTTTTACTTTCTCAAGGTTTTATGGATTACCTTGTCTACTTTATGGTTCTGCTCTTGGCAAGCTTATTCACTTATCTGTCCTAATTTTCACGCAGCTGTTTGATTTATTTTTCTTAAGATTTGACATAGTTTTTATAAATGATAAAAATCTGCTAAGAAAAATATGTCATGGAATGTAAAATATTAAAATCCAAAAGCCAAAAAAAAAAATATAGTATTACTCTGATAAGAAAGAGTGCCAGTTATGTTGCAGATTGCTCCAATTTCTTTAATGTGCATTTAAGTGTTTCTGAAATTCACGTTCTAATGATACCCTGTAATGAGAGTCAGGCAGCACAAAATTGGAGAATTCCTGAATTTTGAATGTACCAATGTTGGGATACTCCACTGAACCTGAAATACAGTTGAGATTTTGTGATGATTTTGAGAAATGTACCAGTAGAAAGTGCAAATGTGTGAACTTGTAGTTCAGGGACAAAAGGAAGATGATTTGTGAGCTGACAGGAGTCTTTTAGAGCAGAAATCATCGATGTGGTTCAATTTTTCTCTTAGACCTAATTTCATGAAAGAGATTTCTCCCATGAGTAAGTCTTGTTAGTTAGTCAGGATAGGGTGTAGCTGTGGTTTCCTTCTCTCAGAGCTTGTTATCCTCTCTCCCAAGACTAATGAGAAAAAGACTGAAATAACACAGCCTAACATTGTATGTTGTGTGTGGTGTTCATCAAACCAGAAAAAAGGTATGGTGGGAGGAAGAAAAAATTAGACAGTGATCTCACAGACCCTTCCCTTGAGATTCCCCATTTCCCATAACTGCTTTGCCCACAGCAGTTATTTCCTTCTCAGTCACTGGACAAGTGTTGCAGAAGATTCTGATGTGAAGTACCTCTAGGACTGAATGCTGAGTTGAGAATACATTCTTCCCCACCCTGAATTCTCCTAGAACTTTTAATGGATGTACAGATAGCTTTCTGTATTTAATAGACCTTTTCACCCAGCTGTGCATGTGAGGATCAGTTATTGTCATCATCACTCTGCTGCTGTGCCATTCATATTGTTTTATCATCTGCTGCAAAATAATAAATAAGTTTTAAAGAGTGATTCCTGTTTAATAGGAAGGAGTTAGATTAGCTGTCAGGCTACCAGCTGAAGCTGGAACCTTTGGCCTTTGATTCCTGTATGGAAGTGTTTTGTAGGAAACAACGGAAATAATTGAGATAAGTTCCAAAATACAACTGTTATTTTCACTTTCCTAATCAGGTTAGATTAGTATAAAGTTGACCCCTCTACAGAACATAGCTTCTTTTCAGTTGTTTTGATTTACTGTACTTGGTATGTTGCTTGAGCAAGTGGAGCTTTATTCAGTTCCTAAATTTTCTTTAAAGTGCATTTGGGTTTTCTAATGCTTGCATCAGCTTGGGGGACTTGAATTGCCTGAATGTCCGAAGATTTGTAGCTAGACCTACTCCTTGAGGCCCTGACTTGACTAGCAAGTACAAAATGACCATTCTTTGTTAATTTTCTACATTCAGTGTACTTACCTCCAAAACTATTATTACTGAAGTTGGCAGGAAGCTTTGAAATCACTAGTGCTTTTCACAAATCTCCCTGTTGCCTTCACTGAATGATAATAATTATTATTATTATTATTATTATTATTATTATTATTATTTCCAACTCTTTGTGATAGGTTATCACAATTTAACTGTTGAATGAAAGATGAGCAAAAATATGAATAATGGCCATTCTTCTTGTAATATAATGCAGATAAGTTTAAGTGGCTAAATATCATGAATACCTCATGGAAAACAGTGATCACAGTCCTCACTGAGTGGGGTGAAGCTGTGTGACCAAGCAGCTGGTTCTGCACTTCTGTTGTCAGCTGTCTTCATGTTTGCCATTCACAAGCCAGACTCATTTCAGAACTTGCTGCAGGGCTAATTTTACAGTGCCTCACTTTTCCTGATACCTCAGGTCCTTTCAGAAACAAGTACATCTTCAGTGTCCTACCATCCTGGTGGTTTCTCTTTTCTACTCTGTGAGCAATGAAGAAATCACATAATGCTTGGTTCACCAGCCTAGCCTGGTAAAATTAACCTTTACCAAACCAAAAATCCTGGCTGTATGGGCAGACTTGTATTTTTGGTAGGCATGTGTTTCTTTGTTGCAGAATACAAGCCTTCTGGGCAGAAGGTTAACTGCTGGAACATAAGATGAAATGCCAGCTTCTTTCAGATCAAAATGGCAGGGAGGCAACAGTACTAGAACACAGACCAGAGAGCTTTGCAGGTGATAAAGGAAGATTTAAATAGCAAGAATTCTCAGTGCAGGTGAGCAGGGTACATTATTCAGAGTGGCATTTGTCAAGTGATTGATTAAAGTTGTTTTAAACAGCTTTGGTACAGTTCACAAACTAAAATTTTATGGAATTATGGAATCTTTCATGTCCATCAGACTAAACTGTCCTTTGTTATTCTTTAATATGCTATGTATTCATTCACTCCAGAAAGTGTTGTTTTAACTTTCTTACTCTAAAATTAAAGTGTTACTTATATAATTTGAAAATGATTATGTGCTCTTGTATTACTTGTGTAATACAAATATTGTGCAATTAATTTATTTGTTTATGTTTTCTTTCTGTTTAATCATTGTAGTAACACCAACTTCACAGCATGCTTATTACCTGGGAATTTTCATGGTAATTTTGTTTCACTTCAAACAGAAATTTTGTGCTTCTTGTTATTCTGTGCAGCCAGACAGGGGAAAGCTACCATGGGATGTATGTTGTTCTGCAAAGACTAACCTTAAACACAGATTTATTAACTGCAGATTCTTAGTTACCAGGTCAGCTATCAACCATCACACCTAATGTTTCCTTATTTCTGATTAGTGTTGTAAGAGAAGGAATTGTATGTTAATTACAGCAAGATACAAGAGTGTCTGTTAATTCCTGGTTGAATTTTCAGTTACAAGTGAAATCTCAGTTTTGACTCCAGAGTGTCCATGTAAAGCTGAGATTTGAGAGGTCCAGGACAGCATCTGAACAGCCAGAGTTCTGGAATCTGTTGGGGAAACAGTGGGCAAATTTAGGGATTAGGGTTAAACCCAAAATAAAATACTGGAAAAGCTTTCCAGTCACCTCCCCTTCCATTTTTAGCATGTATGTTTTAAACTAGGAGTATTGGCATGAACTTCTAAGAAAACTTGGGTTAAAGATATGGTCATAATACAGTACTAAAACTCCAGTGTTTCCTGATCCATCTGTGACTGGCAGGTGACTTCTGTGCCAGCTGAGTGTTCAGTCTGATAGCAGATGGTGCAATCTATGAAGGGAACTTGGATCCTTCAACAGAGCTGTTGTTGTTAATTGCATGAATATGGAAGCTCTTTTGCAGAACAATGATTTTTGAGTAATAGAAATGTAGTGCACATCCTCTGTAGAAACATGTGCCATATTTAGCTCTGTGGAAAGAGGTGTATCTATATGATACAAACACCTCTCATAATTCTGTGCCTCTGCTTGCCCTGTGTTTTTCCTGTGTTCTTGGCAGGCCTGGCAAGTGGCAGAACCAATCCTTTGCCTCCCTTGGATGCCTGAGACATTTCAGTGCCTTCAGGTCTGTGAGCTGCTGATTTTTTTGCTCTGTGGTGTTCTGTAGCCACACGAGGGCAGAGATGCCAAGGCTGTGCACAGCCACAATGCCCTGCCTGCATGCATATAGAATATTGCTGGTACCAGTGTCTCAGTGCAAGTCTGTTGGACAGCTTGCAGCATGTAGCTGGATGAAGTACAGTGGTGCATGCTCGTGGTGTGAGAGTAATTGAATTAATCTTTAATTAATCTCCCTCTACCAGTGGTAAGGAATCACGGTAATTACATTAGTATAAAATGTAATTATTATGCATTATTTTCTGCTTAGATGTTTCAAGGCTAGAATATTTGCATTGCAGAAAGACAGGGAAACCAGCTCCAGGTTTCCTAAATCTGCTTTTCATGCATAACAGCTTTACATGGTATTAGGGTGTTGACCTGAAACAACAGATCAGTTGCTGCCTTGCAGCCCTTCTGGCTGGTTTTCCACTTGTACTTTTGCATCTCAAACTTTTCTTGGTGACAGGGAGACATTCTCCTAATAGTCCATTTTGTAGTTTATTGGCTTTGCCTGATAATTCACTGAATAAGTAATAACCACTGATTAGCACTCCCTTAGAATGCTGATTAATATCTGAGAGAGAAAACTAGCTCAAAAAAAAAGGAAAAGCTTTCAAAACAATAGGATGTCATTCATTACAGGTAACTGCTTATGGTTTGCATGTTTGATTTAGAGTTTTGATCTAGTCTATAGCTCTGACTTTTCTATTAACTAGAGTTAATATGCTTGGACAAGTATGCTTGTAGTATGTAGTATGCTTGGACAAGTCACTTATTTGTTTTTAATCTTCATTATACTGTAGATGAAATTTTACAGTACTGCCCAGGGTTATTAAATAATCTAATGCCTGATCTGGATTGTTTTGCCATAAGAAATGGTTGAATCTAAATCTTAACAAGATTTTCATAGGAGTGGGACTTCTGTAAGGGAACGAGAAGCAGCCAGGGATGGAATAGTTGCTGACAAAATTATAATTTTTTTCTTCTTGCTTTATGGTTTAAGCCCATCTCTATGCATAGGGAATTGGAAGGATTGTTCTTGGAGAAGCAGGAACCCTACGGCTTCATGATACAGACACTTTCTCAAAGCATTTCTCGTTTGTCACTTGCATTGATTTGTAATGAAACACCCTGTGACTGGTGTGTCTGAAACTTGAATTGAAACAAGCAATTCTGAGATAATAAAAAAGATAGTGGTAGCATAAAAAGTGGTAACAGTACAGCTAAAAGATAGACTTCTTGTTGGCATTCAGTAAAGACAAATTTAAAGGAATTATGTTTTTCCTCTTTTGCTCTTTGATCTCTGCTGCTTTTCAATCTGGCATAAGCAACTGGTACTCATTTTGTGGTCCTCAGCTGTTGTAAACTACACTGGTTTTGCAGTGTACTAAAGAACATATATAAACGCTTTTAGTTTCCTTCTGAATCTTGCAATTTAGTAAATCACCTATGCACTGGAAATGTTACTGGTTTTTTTCCTCTGATATTATCAGCACATGCAAGATGAGCAGTAATGGCAGTGGAGGTTTTGCATTTTTGTTTCTGGAATGATCGTCAAGGTTATTCCTGTGTCAGCAGTATGCCCTGGCAGCCAAAAGGGCTGTGTCCTGGGGTGTATCAGCATCATCCACCAGTCAAAGGAGGTGGTGGTCCTAATCTGCACTGTGTTGTTGCTGCCCCACCCTGAGTACTTGTGTGCATTTTTGGGTATTTTCTCAGTATGTGAAAGGCATCAAACTGTGGGAGTGTGTCCAGAGGAGAGAGATCAAGATGGTAAAAGATCTCAAGGAGCAGCTGAGGTCAAGAGAAGGCTGAGGGTTTGTTGTATCCCTCTGGCATCCCCTCCCTGTGAAACCCTACCTGCCCCTTGACTCTGACCTATGGCCTTTGGCCATAGGTAACCCCACCCCCTACCCTGAAATGCATAAAACCCCCTGTCACTCTGGGTTCGCCCTCTTTCACCTTGGGATTCCCTTCTTGGAATAAACCTTGGAACACATCTCAGGGTAAGAGCCTCTTTTGGTTTTATTTCCCTATCCTAAAGATTCCCCTCACCCTAACCTCCCTAAATCTGAGCTAGCAGCTGGCCTCGGGGGGCAGAGGGAAGGGGAACACTTCAAGGGTTGACCCCAGAGGTGCTGATTTTCTCTCTCTGGTGAGCAGTGACAGCACATGAGGAAAGGGAATGAAGCTGTATCAGGGAAAGTTCAGACTGGATATTAGGGAAAGGTTCCTCTCTGGAATCATGGCTGGTCATTGAAACAGGCTCCCCAGGGAAGTGGTCATGGCACCAAGCCTGGCAGAATTCAAGAAGCACCTGGATGATGCTCTTGCTCACGTGATGTAGGTTTTGGCAGTCCTGGGAGGAGCAGAGAGCTCAGTGATCTCAGTGATCCTCGTGGGTGCCTTCCAACTTGAGAGATTCTGTGTTTTCTTTATACACAGTCCATGCTAGAATGTTTTTCTTTTTCTGCATTTTAGGTGCCTTATCAGGAGCCAGAGAAAGCTGGGAGTATGATTCAGGAGTGAGAGACCTTCAGAGTCCAGATCTCCACAGTAATTTTGGGCTACAAAAGGTGTTGGAGTACGGTGGAAGCAATGTGACTCAACAGGCTGCAGTGCAAAGACTTCTAGTTCAGGCCTCAAATTTTAGCAGATCTGTTGGAGGAAGCTGCTTAGAACTTGCCAACACTGTAAGTGCATTTTACATTTAAGTCTGCTTTTAAGTTGTGTAGGAGGACTTTTTTTATT
Source organism: Phylloscopus trochilus trochilus (assembly GCA_016584745.2). Classification (NCBI taxonomy): domain Eukaryota; kingdom Metazoa; phylum Chordata; class Aves; order Passeriformes; family Phylloscopidae; genus Phylloscopus; species Phylloscopus trochilus. Next base: position 13,840,311 of record WQNJ02000015.1, on the reverse strand, counting down.
GTTGGGTTAGTTTGGTTTGGTTTTGGTTTTGAAGAAGCATATTTATTCCAGTCTTAGAGCCTTTATGGAAACAATTTTTACTTTATTTATCAGAAAACTAATGTGATTTTAGCAATAATGTAGTGTATAGTATTTCCAAAGTTTGATAACCAAGTTGTGTCAAAAAAGACAGGAATCTGTGAGTGGTCAAACTGAAGTTCCTAACGGATACAATTTAACAGAAGATTTGTTTATAAAAACATCCTCCCAATTAATTTTAAGTGTGTCAGATTGCTCAAAAGTGTTCTGCAGCAGAATTCCTCACATAGTATTTCATTATTACCCGCTAAATTATTTGGTACTTTCTTTAAGCCCTTGGTGTGTTATTTTATATCTACAGGCAAATACTATTCTCCATTTTAAAGAGCCCACATAACCGTGTATGCTGGTTTTGACTGGAGAAAGGTGAATTTTCCAGTGATTAGTGTGGAGCTGTGATTTGGGTGACACTTTTGAAGGAGTAAGACATTATTTTTTGCTTCTTCCCCATTTGTATTGGGATCATGTTTGTGTTTTAATTTTAACCCAGGCATCTTAGAAAAGACCACCTATTTTGTAGCATGTTTCTGGTTTATGTTGCACAGAAGCTTAGGTGGAGAAGTAAAAGATGTTAAAATAAAACTGAAAAATTTCTAATGAAAAAAATTACTCTCCATTGGCATGCTTGACCTTGATGAAATAGACTCCTAGTTCATGATACAAGATAATTCGAGCTGTAAGGGAAACCTCAGGAGGTTGTCTGGTCCAACATCGTATTCAATATGGAAAGGATTCCTGACATCAGAGGAAAGTCAATGACTTCAAGCCACATTATTTAAAAAGAAAATGATGAAAAGTATCTTGACAATGCTTGCAAAAGCTTTCTTGTTTTATCCAAGTTCCTAAACATGTGCTGATAAACATGAGCTGTTTCCATATGCAGAATAAAAACATGTAGATCTTAGAACTTCCTTAAGAGGAAAAGTAATTTAAGGAAGTTGATCGTTTCTTAAAGGAATTGTGTCCTCATTTTTCCTAGGGAGGATAATAAGAGATCAGCTGTGGTTCAATCATGAACTCACCCAGAAGCATATGGGAACTGTAACCAGAAGAAAACAAGCAGGCACACATGTATTATAAAGAGAATAATATAGAGGAATTGAGACATTATAGGCCATTTAGCAGCTTTGTTTGTATATTGCATTATTTGTGGGGAAGCAAGAGCAGTTTTAAGTGAGAACAGAGAACATCTGTAATCAACTTTAATTAATTAAAAGAGTAATCAACTCCAACCAATATGATATCTCCTTTAAGAGGAGATAGAAGACAAACAGTACACATCATGTTTCTCCAGTAAAACATCTGATCCTGCCTTGAATGATGTTCTCATCATCAAAGCAAGAAACATAATTTAAGTGTAACTGCTAATGGTTGTACAATGATGGTTCCGAAGTTTTGTGCTGTTACACTTTTACAGAGATACAATATGAAGCTGCAGTGTTACTCAGAATGCACACACAGTGTGATGGCTACTGCACTGCTACGACACATAGAAATTTGAAAAATAAAAATGAAGGAGGCTTATAGAAAAACACAGACTCCCAGGTTTCATGGCTTTCTGAGTCACAGGAGGACATCAGGAAAAGGTTTTTCACCCCCAGGGTGGCTGAGCACTGGAAAAGCTCCCCTGAGCAGTGGTCACAGCACCAGCCTGACAGAGCTCAAGTGTTTGGAAAATGCTCTTGGGCATGTGGTGTGATTCTTGGGCTGTTTTGTGCATGGCCAGGAACTGTGATCCTGACTGGGTCTCTGCCAACTCAGGATATTCTATTGATTTGGTGATCTCTAAATTCCTTCTATGCTTGCTGTCATGAAAGATGCTTGATCTTGTTTTAATCCGTTGTGCTTCTGCTTTAGAGTATTTCTTCCACACTTTTCAAAACCACAGTAGAATCATAAGTTTCTCATTTATATGTAGATGAATACAATAACATCTTCATTTGACTTCTGCTGAGCACTGGTCATGGGTCATATGTAAATTTTTGCTTTGGCTTTATTAAAATGGAGAGAGAAAGGAGCAGGAGAAACCTGAGAGAATTATTTACTTTGGGTTTCAGTATTTATTCATCTTTCCACAATTTTTAATACTATGGGGCATACTTACTGCGGTCTAAATTTAGGCTCTTTAGAGAGATAAACATGGCCTTCACAGAGCTGAGATTTAATATAGGTTCTTCCTTCTTTCTCAGATCTTTTACTGAGCTGCATATGCCACAATGACAAGGAAGCTGCTCCCCAGCAGCTCATTCTCAGAAATGACAGATCTCAGCCTTCCCATTCTTATAAGCTGAATTCAGTTAATTATTCAAGTGTCAATTCTTGTTATTAATGTCCTGGTTTACTTTCTGGCAACCTTTTTTTGGCCTCCTTTTGATTTAAACTGTGCAGTGAGGCAAAAGAGATCCTTGTGATTATGTCCTCCTACAGCATAGATTATACCACTCAGTCAAGACAAAGCGTCTCCATGCTGTCTTTAACGTTTAGGTTTTCCATTTGCAAAAACTAAATGAACATCAGCCCACTTTGCCTAGCTTCTATAAGGGGATTTTTTTAAAAAAATGCTTTTTTGTAATTTTGGGAACATGCAGCTCTACAGCATTTTATCTAAACATAATGCCTGCTCTGAAGCAATATTCTTCATCACAGGAGTGATGCAATTTTTAAAACAGCGCTACTTGAAATTTAGCCAGTTATACTCTTTGCATATGTCTCTATCATTGTTCATTTTGCATTATTTTCTATAATTTGGTTTACTAAGCCATGTTCAAATTTAGCTTTTTTTTTCACCTGAATAATTTATTCTGTAATCTTTATAGGGTGTTAATCTATTAACACCCTATAAAGATTGCAGAATAAATTTTCCAATGCAAAAATGCATTTTCCAGATTTGTGGTTTTATTCTTAAATATTAAGAACACATTCCTCTTTATAGCTCTTTCCCTTGGTACCAACATTTATGACTTAAATATTAACTTTTTACATGACTTGTCACCACTTAACTGATGAGGTACCTATTTGTGCCAATAGGAGTTGTTGTGTGTGTGTTTGGGTGTTGTAAATTATTTAAATCTTCTTCATGGACAGAAATGAATGCAAACATTCCATGGATTTGTTGGTCCGTGTGGATATTTGGGATTAGTTATGGGATCTCAGTGTGCACCCTGCAGTGTGTTGCGGTTCGGGGTGCAGTGGGACCCAGTCCGGAGGGAACACGGCGGTCTACTCACTTACTACACAAGACTTGCAGGGCAAGTCACTAGCAAGCACTGATGCAGTGGACTGCAAAATGCATTTATTAATCGCGTGTACAGCTCTTATATGCACGCAGCGTGCTGACGTCACAGCTGCGGAGACTGCGCTGTAATCATAACGCGTGCAACAGGTGGAGAGGCGGGGTCCTTAACTGCCCGTACATCCCATGAGCTTCCGTACGGATTCCTATCTCACGACACATCCCCCCTCTCCATGAACGGAGAACTTTACAACTGATTGAACTTTGGTTAGTAAAAACTAAACTGGTTAGTAAATAAAGTGTAACTTTTGGTTACAACACGTTACGTTAACTGTTTGTGCTTTAAGAACACCATATTGACTGAATTTAAATGGGTTATGACAAACTGGGTTAGTCTATTGAGGAGGCAGGGATTGAACATAAGAACGAGGACAACAATGATAACTGGTCTTGCTAACGTGGATCTTCAAAGGGCTTGGCAGTTTTGTCTGTCTCAGTGTTGCTCTGATTGATAAACTGGCTTAAGATCAGAAGCATGCAGACGGGTAGGTGAAGCAAGGTTCGAGTTGGCATAAAGATGCAGGAATGATGGAAGATGTCGGTCTGGCGAACCTGCTAAAAGAGACTCAGGAGTGTGATTAGTTGGGCTGCATGAACAGGTTTATTATAAGGTACATGAAGGATTTTGGTGACTGCAGGCAGTGTGATTTTTGTTCTCTTGCACTCTCTGAAATGTGCAGGGAATGGCAATTTGTGTGCATTGAGTGCTCACCACTATCTGTTGAAGCCTCTGTGTCCGAGGACGAAGTGGTGTGACAAGGGACTCTGTGTTTGTGAAGCTTCTGCTTTTGGCTTTTTTTTTTTTTTTTGGCTGTTCTGTCTCTCTCTTGCCTGTGTTTGCGTTTGCGTTTGTGTTTGTGTCTGCGCTTGCCCTCCAGGGGTTTGCTACTGTAACTAATAAACTCTTTGGGGCGTGCACTCGGCTTAAGCCGTGGGCGTGTCCCGAGCTCAGGTTGCGAGCTCTCTTCCCCGTCACTGCTCATGATACCCGCCCCACTCTCCCCGAGTGTCCCACCGCGCGTGCGTGTGGCGAGAATTTGATCTCCATTCTGCCCTTCTTCTCCCTCTCGGGCACCATCTTGAGGCGCATACGGCGGCGGTTTTGTGTGAACCGAATCTGGGATTTTACAACTGTCGCTGTTACCGAAATCGCGGATTTGATCATCTTTGTGTGGCCAGACGTGTTCAGCGGCCGGCATGAGCTGATCGGTCAGCACCACGGCGGATGCGCAAGCAGTCCGCGCGTCCGGAACGGGTGCTGACTCCACAGTAAATGGCGGCACGTGTGTGGAGGCGAGGGACTGCGATGAACCCGAAAGACCCTCGCTGCTTTCTCGACACGAATCAGATACCACGGAAAAATGTCCTGGTGGCGTCTGTGTCACTGCTCCGACACCGATTTTTGGCATGGCTCGCAGGCACGCCTGAGCAGCTCGCCACGCGGTTTGTTCTTCAGTTACTTTTCTTTTTAGTACTTTCCCCGACTTTGTGACTAAAACGTCACGCATGAGTGCCTCTGTGCACTTGTCCCAACATTCTTTATAAAGACTATTAATGGGACTATTAATAACACGTGATTTCATTAGTTGGACGACTACAACTCGAAAATGCTTAGCCTTGCAGCTAATGCGCCACTGATTATAAAGCTGAGTTACAACCTGCTCCAGCGCGTCCTCACTAGGCGGTACTGGGAGCGTCCTCCCTCGCTGAAGTCGAACCAGCTGCTTCAGCCGTTCCTCTCCATCTGGTGTGAGACCCGACGGCTCGCCGCTCGAACTCGTGTGTAGGGGAGCGGTCGAGCGTCGGCAGCGCTGAGTCACCCCTTTCCCGGGTTTCGGCACCATTATGTTGCGGTTCGGGGTGCAGTGGGACCCAGTCCGGAGGGAACACGGCGGTCTACTTACTTACTACACAAGACCTGCGGGGCAAGTCACTAGCAAGCACTGATGCAGTGGACTGCAAAATGCATTTATTAATCGCGTGTACAGCTCTTATATGCACGCAGCGTGCTGACGTCACAGCTGCGGAGACTGCACTCTAATCATAACGTGTAACAGGTGGAGAGGCGGGGTCCTTAACTGCCCGTACATCCCATGAGCTTCCGTACGGATTCCTATCTCACGACAGCAGTGCCACAAGGAGGGATGAAATTCTGTTCCAGGAGATGAAGTATTGCTGTTCTCTGGAAGCATCACATGGGCAATATCTCAATATGATAGGCATATCATATTAAAATACCACTGAAGTTTAATAAGGAGAAGCAATGAGATTTGCTTTAATTCCTTTTTCATATTCTCCTTCCTTGTGACTGGAATACACTTGGGGTTTTTTTAGTAGAACATGTGCATATAAGTAGTAATGCATATATGTGTGCTTAACATTGGTTTCTCTTGCCTAAATTTGGTGTGAAGATGAATGTATTTGTTATCAGAAGTAACAATATTTACATAAATAAAAACCCATTGGGCCTGTTTCATTGGCCACAATGATAAGATCTCTGTTATTTTAGTTGGAAATACATCTAGTCTGCTGAGAAAAGTCTCTGCACCAAGATCTTATATTTTTAAAATGTGACCCCAAGTATGGTGATATGTGGTGGTTTTTAAACTATCCATTCCCTGAGATCCCAGAACAATTTGATCTCTGATTTTTCAATCCAAAGGCACTCCCGCTATACTAGAACCTCTTTGACTGCACCTTCCTTGCCAGACCTTTTTTACTTGGAAAAGATTTGAAGAGAATATGGTTGACTTGCAGAGGAGAAGGGTACAGCTGTATTTTTGAGAACAGAGTGTGGTAGAATTTTGTTATGACCACTGTTTAGGAGGCTGTGTTGTTATTCCTTCCTCAAAGCTGCCATGCCACAGATGTGGTTATTCTTAGTCAGAAAGAAAGGCTTATTTACAGAATTGCCAGAACTACTTCCTGAAGCATCTCACTCTTCTGGCCAGCCACGAAGTGTGTATAATCCTGCTTTTTATCTTGTGCGGGGCTGTCAATGCAAGATGGATGTGTCTAGGTGGGAGGGTGTTGGTGCAGACTGCTCCACCTGCCAAATCTGCACTTCTCATCTCAAGAGGAGCTGTTTTTTGGAACGTGTCCATCAAGAACAAACAGCAAACTAGTACAAAAATGTTCTTAATGCTTCTTCTTGTAACTGCTCTGGTATATGCTCTTTCATATCTACCCCTGGCTGATTTGCATATGTCTGTACCTCATCTGGAGGTATCAAAGATACTATTGGGCTTGAGAACAGACTGTTTGCATCTGTGTGACAAAGTATGCTTTATGTACAGCAGAATTAAAGCAACTAAACTGGATTTAGTTCTGGCTATGGACTCTCTTTTTCAAATGCAGATACCATTTCTATTGGTTACACAGCCTAAAAGTTTGTAAAGTACAAATTTAAACTGAAAATTTGTGTAACAAATCAATATATAGTTGTGTCAGCATTAGTGTCTCAGCATGATCACTGGCAGATGAGAATTCAATGTCTTTGTTTTAGGAAGCATCATGTTATGTTAACTATAGTTATTCTTACTGCAATATCTCTTCATTAGTCAGACTCAGTGAATGTTTGCCTTGCTAATTTTTCTTCCTGATGAGTGTTGAGCTGCAAGTTATGACAGACAGAACCACTGTTTTGAGAAGGCTATTCTTTTTAGTTGGCATAGTTTATACTGAGCAATAGTATTCTCAAAGTCACTATTGCATTTTTCAGGAACATGTGACTTTCCTTTCCTACCTGGATCTGCTCCTTAATCAAGCAAACCTAATTTGCTGTGGTCTACTTATATTAATAACTTCTGTGTATAGAAGAGCACACTTAGTATTATCATTGTGTTTACATTTATGTCAGGCTGTAGTGCAGCTCATTCTGGATAACTGCTTTCAAACAGTATTGTTGCCCTGCTTCATCCTGAGTCACAATAAGCATTTATGTGCTCTGAGATACATGTAAATGTAAATTAAGAGATTTACATGTAAATTCCATACTGCTGTCATGTTATGGAGCATATAATAATTTCTTGTAATTTCTTAATATTATAAAATGTACTTAGTACTTTAGCAGGAGAATATCTCAGAGATGCTTGGTACATGGCATATGTTCACATGTGATATTCTGTGATGAAATTCAACTTGCTGAATTTAATCTCTTTGTCTGGTCCTTTCTCCAGCACTTCAGGCAATTTGACAATACATGAATTGTTCTTCTTACCTTACCTCCTACCTTGAATGTTGGACAGTCAGCTGGTATTTCTACTGTCCTTTGCTGTAACCAACAATCTCTCATTACAAAGACTGAAATTCAGATTACCTGATGATAAAAGATGTCTGCTTGTTCATCTTATGGATATAAGTTTTTATGTGGCACAAGTCAGTGTAATGTTAGTGTGTTTAGAGATTAAAAATTATACTGCTTAAAACATGGTATCATTCACCCTCCCAAAAAGACATTCACCCTGTCTGTGTACTGTGATTGTTTTTTCAGACTACATTTTGGGCTCATTTTAACTAAGCAAGTAAATGTAAATTTTAAAATCGACTCCTTAAAAAGAGGAAGACTTGTCTGGTTGCCAACAAAAGCAAATCTACTTTTCAGGGAATGAGGGAAAAAGGGTTCCAAGAGATTAGTGGCAGTCTAGGGACACTCTTGTATCTGTCCTACATGTGAACCATTTTCTCTCTTGCTAATTTACAGGCATTAGCTGTAAATTAAATGGGAATCGTGTGGAAATTCTTTTGGGAAATGATCCTTTAAGGGAAAGTAGCAAGGAAAATAGAATCTGAAAATAGAACTCTACTGTGAGAAAGGGAATTCTGTGTTTGGTTTATAGGCTACTTTTGTTTGGTGTTGCTGTCAGTGAGAATCTACTTTAGAATTTCTCATTTAATTTCTGATGCTTTTATGGTTTTAGAACTCATTGATGTTGGTATGTCCTTTTCTGCCAAAGTCTGCCCCTTTTTATCCTAACCACTCTCTCCAAATCTACTCTACTTTAAAATAATTCTATTTTTGCCTTAGTGTGGGAAGCTCTGCTCCTTCACCTTCCCCACCCCTTCCCTTACAGTCAGGGAAATGGGCCCCAAAAGCATCAGGTATCCCATGCTCTCAAGGTACTTCTTTTTGAAGGTAATGCCCTTCTAGCTCCTCTGCATGAGGCTTGCGGAGACAGGAAATACTTAGATTTTGTGTATTTTGAGGAATTTATCCAGTACATAGGCACTTTGTGGGATGTATTGGAATTTGGTTTCTTGTGTAGAGATTGACTTTTTACGAGTTACTGGCTGGGGAGTCTGTTCCATGTTTGGGAACCAATACATACAATAAACCATAGGAGCTGAATCTCCTCCTCTTCTCACTTGCAGCCATGCTTTTCCCATATTCTGTACACAACTTCTACTGCAACTTCTTTTTCATGCCAATAAAAATGATTGCTGTAAAAATGTAGCGTAATCATGCCTTCAGTTGGAACTGAAATAGGTAGAAGGGCCTGAAACTGAAGATTCTAGTGATGTGGACAGTTGAGCCTACTACAAAAGCTTTGTGCCCAGGATAATGCCCAGGATAACCTTGCCTTCTGTGCATGTGCTTCCAAACCAAGTGTCATTTCCTTTCTGCCAGGCTAAAAATAGAATCCAAGAATTCCATTAAAGCAGGAACTGATTACTGGAGTACAGATTCAGGAGGTTTGGCTTGTCCAAAAGCAGGCACAAAGGCAGTTTTGTCTGACAGACGTTTTTTATGTTTAGGGGTGTGGGAAGCTGTTAGCCCTTTGATCTCCAGCCAGCATTGTAATGGACCTTGTTTGTCTCAAGCAGGCATCAGCTGTAATGGGATTATGCGTTTTGTTTATATAAACCTGGCTTCTATAGCCCACTAAAATCATAGTCAGTTATTAGTTTTTCTCTTAAAATGGGCATTCGGGATTAGGTCTGCCATGACTCATGTATTTTATATGAAATGTAGTTTTGCTACAGTCTTTTGAATTTCCAGCATTATAACAAGACACAGAGGTGAGCAAATTATAATTTATTTTTTTTTTTAATTCTGTTACTATTTCTATCTGCAGACAGTCATAGCACAGAGTGATGGGTGTCAGCACAGGTCACATTTATTCAGGCAGGCAGACTTTTAATAGATCTTTTTGACTGAGGCTTTTAATTGGATCTTTTACATGACAGTTGAACAATATCTTTTACAAGCATATGACAAAGTTGAAATGCAGAGAGTGATGGGTTTTGACCTAGTTCTACAGTTGTAGTTGGATGATGTGAACTGGCATAGGGCAGTCAGGCACTATAGGAAAGAGGGTCTTAACAAGTGTGTTTAAGTAGATGTTTTGAAGGTTTCAAAACTTCTAATTTAACTTAATTGCAAGGACTTTGTATTTTTTTCCCCTCACTACTCAGAAAATGCCCTTGTGCATCCCATTTTCTTTGCTGTACTCAAGGAAGTTCTGTCTCCAGTACTGAACAACAGTTCAGATCTTTTTACTCTTCCAATAATTTTTTTCCCCCACAGTTGTCTGAAATGAAGAGCAGTTCACCTGGTACAGTGGGCCAGCATCATTGCACACAGATATACAGAATATAGTGTTATTATCATTGTTGTTGTTGTTGTTGTTGTTGTTGTTGTTATCATCAGTGGCAAGCTGAGTCTGAGGGCCAGAGTTAGTCTGGTGGAGCAAGATTACGCTCCTGGATTCTGGTGTGCCAGGAAGATTACCTCATAGCTCTTATCACAGGGTTTTCTTTTTTACCAGATTTTCTGCCTGCCCTCTGAGCGTGAGCTGCTGACTTAAGTTGGCAATGCTGAGCGTCTGTGAGTCCTCATTTTTTTAAAAAGGTAAGGAGATGAGTTATTGCCCCTTTCCTTATACATACACTACACCCTTGTGTTCTGGGTTCATGAATTACAGGATTTTGGTAATTAAGTGAAAATCTTAACTGCAGTGCACAGTTGAAAAAGTCTAAAGTGCTTTTGCAATTCAGTGGCTGTTCAGTTATAATGGAGCAATCAACTGTTATCCTGCCAACCCAGAGAGGCAAGGCAGAGTTCCCATAGAAACCTGTCAGAGACACAGTAAAGTTCATCAAGATGCTGCTTTTCCTTGGTGTCGCAGTTTGGACGACAGACAAGCAACAAGGCTCACACAACATGCACAACAGCCAACTTTTATTGAGTCCTCTTCTCCTTATACATATCTGAAGGTCTGCATGGTCAATCCCTGTTGTCAAAGCAGTTGCCACTTGGCCAACTAGCCAATGGCTGCTCGCATCCCCAATGGCCTAGGCCTGCTCTCCAACAGTCCACACTGATCAAGTTACATAATCAAGGTGCTTATATAATTAATTACCTTTCAGTTATAAAACAGGGATTGATTTTAATTGTGAGGTCTTCAGGCCAGCTGTTGGCCACCACAATATTTGGATACACAATTCTCTGTCTCTGTCAGGCCTGGGACATTGACCTGAGGCAGTGCAAGATGCTGCCACTGTAAAACACTCCACTCCTCTTTGTGTGGTGATGTTTTTTAAATGACTGTGGTTATCAGCACAGCTGTTTTGGGGAACTATTTTGGTTCTAGTACTGCAAAAATGGGAGGGGTGTACTTATACACATGTGCTCTCTTGTGCTTACTTTGCATGAAAAGCTGTTTTCAGCATGATTGCTCCATTTTGGGCTAGAAATCCACACTATCACTTCTCAGCTGGGAGGCAGTTTATGTTTGTAGCTGTGAATTGCAGTGAATTAGTAAACTCCACCTTTCTTCCTGTAGAAAGCATCCAAAGTAAACTTTGTTTCTCAGGAGGGGCACTGTCTGTTCCTTGAAGAGTTCATAATGAGACAGGTTCACCCCCCTGAGCTACTCAAGTGAGGTTCATGCCTTTAAGCCAAAGAGTCAGCAGTAATTTCCTGCACTGAGTTTTGTATTCACTTACCTGCTTGAAACTGTAGTTTTAGGAATGTGACTGGAGAAAAAGACATTGAATCTTTCTATTCTCTGAATTTTTAAGAGATTATAAATGCATATTATTGTTTGAATCTAATTTTTACATAAGTAGTGATTTTCTGATACACATTATAGAAAAGGAGGGAAAAGTGCTTCTGAAACACCTATATGGGTGGCAGGTGTTTTTTCATAATGATGAATTATCTTGTGCCAGTATTCTGAACTGTGAAAGCAGAACAACCAAGATTTTTTAATATGGATCTGTTTATTTTACTTAGTTTAGTTGGTTGATAGAGCCTTATCGAAAAGTAAACACTAGAAACTGTAAGCATGTAATTTCTTAACAAAGTAAGGGACTATTCAGTTGAGGCCTGAAAATAAAGATTTTAGTTCTGTAATTATCTGAAGTAAGTCTAAGTGGCTTGAGAAAAATGTCTTGGGATGTAGAATGAAATAAAAACATACAAGGAAGAGAGATCATAAATGCTGAAACAGTGTTGTCCACTGTCCCTCAAAATGTAAAATGGAACTGACAGGTATGAAGGCTGAAGTAGACATGAGTGAGGCAGAGGTGAGGTAACCTTGAAGATTATGATGAGAAACTTAAATGTAGGAAGATATAAAGGAAAAATGTCACTAGGGAGATTTAAAGTGTATCTAGCAAAGCAGTTAGAAGGGAAAAAAATTAATTTTATAGAACAGATATATATGCCAGGTTAGAATAGAGAGTTTTATGTTTAGCTGTCCAAGAGAGAAAAACCCCACAAATACCAGTTCTTTAGAAAAAATAAGAAAATATTAGTATTTACTGGCTAGTAGAGAGTTGAGAAGTGATCCGTAGACCAGCTTGCTGACCTTCATAAGCAGCTACTAAACTATGCAGACACAAAATACATCAAATTAATGAATGTAGATGAGGGATATAGGAATTCAGTTACAACAATCATAAAATTGTTGTGGCTTATTCAGCCACCACCATGGCGGCCTGGGTTAGGTGGAGACACGGCTTCCACAAGCTGTGTGTGGAGCTCAGGCTAATGACACAGCAAACGCCAATGTGGTGGATTGTCAAAAGTGTTTATTATCTAATGCACAGGGTTTAAGTACTATCTGGGTCTCGCTACGTCATAGGGGTCTTACTATGTTCCTAGGGGTAATGGAAAAGTACTGGTATGTCTGAGGAGAGGGGTTTGTGTCCCTGAGATAGGGTTATCTCAGGGGTGGAACGTGCCTTGCCCTTACCCGTGACAGACCGATTGTCTTCCGCAGCGCCTGTCCCTTCTCTAATTCACATCTTCTCCACATAAAATAGATTTGGCTGAAAACTGGAGGGTTAGAATCACTAAATTTTTTTCAATGTATTATTTCAGCTCACGTCATTGTTGAAGTAATTTTAATTCTAATTTCTACTAAAATAACGCACCCCAAATTTTTAAGTCAGAGAAGTTGACATTCTTGTAATTTAAGTGCTCATGCACTTAAAGTCTTGTAAGGCTTCAAGCAGAGATCTGTCAGACGCTTGTTTTGCATTTGCCAGAATTCATTGAAGATATTTCAAGCAGAACATTTCAGTGGATCCAAATATATATATAGGTAGGTAGGTAGGTAGGTAGGTAGGTAGATAGATGGATAGATGGATAGATGGATAGATAGATTGATATAGCTAAGTGTGTGTGTACATGCATGTATGAGAGAGAGTGTATGTCGGCACATTGTTCGTGCCAGTATGTACAGGATATACACAAATGGGTGAAATAAAGGTATATATGTATGTGTGTATATACACATGTAGTCAGGAACTATCCAACAGTTCATCTATTAAATTTCAGAGATCTTGTCCACAGACAGTGAAATGAGATGCTTGGCTAGGTGGGGGATGAAGTATCAAAGCACAGTTCTGATGTAATCCAGGGGCCAGGATCCATCCACTTTCTTGTGGGAACTCACATCATCATCAGTCCATGGTTCAGGACGCTCCAGGTTAGGGAGTTGAGTATTCAGTGTGCCAGTGATAATGAAAGTCAGAGTGGGGCAAAATCCCGGAGTTATGAAAAATAATTACCCGCAGATGTCTTGATATAGTTCAAGGGCTGCTGAATATTTGCAAAGGCATAATCATAACTGTGGAATGAGGTCTGGAGGTGGAAATGAGAGACTGTGAAAGACAAGATACAAACCAAAAGAGAGGCTAGGAATAAGGAAGCAATGGAGGAAACCTCACTATTAAATATTGAGAAAAATAGGAGAGACTTAGTGGGGGAGTCCTGGCAAATCTTTCTATAAAAGTGAGAACTTTTGGAAGAGATTCAGCTCACAACTGATAAACAGGAGGAAATACAAGTTGGCTACCAAGATACTAGGAACTTGAAGTGAAATTAATTAATTTCCTTGTGGTTAATAACTGGAGGAATGATGGACTATGAAGGGAAGCTAAGCAGAAGTATGATGGCATGAATTGTAGCTTACAGATTGGCCTTGTTGGTATTCTTAAGCAAGGAGCAAATAAAGTGATGATAATTAGGTGGCTGTGACATAGAAATGGCTATTGTCTCTCCTTGTCCTCACAGACAAGTCACCAATATAAACAACAAGCACACATTGACTCCTAGTCTTTTTCCTGTGCTGCCCTGATGATGAGGCTTTGTGGGGTTAGCGGGAATACAAAGGAATGTGATAGATTGGGATGAAATTATAGGAAATGAGAATGTTTGTTTGACAAGTTGCTGAGTGGCTTCATGGCATGAGATACTGGAGGATGGAAAGAGGGAGCAAATCTGAACTCCCAAGGAGACTGGTCAGATCAAGGACATGACTTTTTAAGTGGATTGAGTAGCTGAGGAAGGGTGAACAGGTGAGACTAGCTGATTGAAGAGCTGTTTTGAAATTATATTATTCTAGACATATGATCTGTTTCAGACTAATCAAGATGGTTTGATTGAAGGAAAGAAAAAATAGTTGTTCATGTTTTCTTCAGAGACAGAGCTTCATTTTTCAGTATAAGGTTACTTCCAGTTTTTTCAAATGGGTTGGATTTTTTTTCTCTCAGCTTAGGCAGATAACCTCTACTGTGAGTAATGAGAACAGTTTGCATCATGAACCTACCACCCCTTTCAGCCTCTCGCTCTTAAATCACAGTGCATTAGTGCTATTGAATAAAGAATTTTCTGGAAACATCCAACTATTGTATTGAATTTCTGATTCCAAGTTTAGCTTTCATGCTAATCTGAGTGCTGTTTTCTCCGTGGAAATTTGGCACTGTGCTAGTGTGTTTTGTGCAAGAATGAGAAAGAAAAAAAAGTACTCAAATTGTTTGTAGTACATCTGCAATACTTACAGGTGTGATTTGTGCAGAGTTCTGCTCTAACTGTAGGGATGATATAGAAACAAACAGAAACTAAATGCTCAGTGGACTTCAATTAGTTGCATTTCAATTACAGATTTAATATTTAACAGAACCAACCAAGAAGGCCTTATTTCATACATCCCGGAATTGTGATCAGGTGCATGTTGCATACAGAGTGAAACTGCTTCTCAGAAAATGGCACACACTATGCTGAAGAACATGCGACATGCACGTATTTAGTAGATAATTACTTTTATACTGTAGTTTTCACTCTACAGCTGTTGAATCAAGGAAGGAATATTCATGTGTGCCAAATGTGCCATATGCCCCAGTAACAGTAAGTAAATAGACTATTGTAATTACTGAGACATATTATGATGGAGAGATCTTATAAAATAATGACAGTTGTGTTTTGCATATTTTGTGGCACTTTCAGGAGTACAGGTGAGAGAGATGACAGAGTTGTCACTTGTCCCAAAAGTCCCCCCAAAAAATCCTTTCACACCAGGTGACAGAGCAAATCTTATTAAATGCTTATTCACATACAATCAATAAACTAGAAATCCTCAGTGAATCTCAGACATATGTCAATGGTTCTTTTTCTACAGATGAATGAGAGTAAACAAATGGAATAGAGTGGCCATAGGATTATTAGTTCAACAATCTGCAAATTGGCCATACTAATGGTCGTTGCTGCATAATTCTGAAATCTTGGGAAGAATCTGTCAGTGCAAATGCACTTACCACAAGCAGTATGTGTGTCACAAGTGCTTTAGAGGTACATAGAGGCAGTAATGGATCAGAAATGCCCTACAATTGAGTGGAAGCCCTGGCCAATCTCTCAGACAGAAAGTGTGTGGTGGAAGTTATTTCTGAAAGTCTCTGTGACAGTCAGGTTTGTCCATCTTCTTGCTACCCGCTTCTTGTTACCTGATCCACACCAAGGCATCCACTGACACTATGTCATCTTAATAAGAATAAGAATACGAAACATCTGCTGGTGTAACAGTGTGATGCAACAGTGATCATCCTGTCCAGGGAGGTTAGAGACTCCGGCAGTCTCTTTGCTAAAGAGATCAGTCTCTTTGCTAAGCTCGAGAATCCATTTTATATCCCCCACCCCGGGCTGGGGAGGAGGTGAGGACTAAGAGGGGGAGAAGAGGCAGGGTCGTGGGTTTTATTGGGTATTCAGGGGAGGAGTCTTAGGGTTTGGGTCAAGGGAGGAGATAACAGAAGGAGAGTAAAATCAGGTTTCCTCCTCAAAACGGGAGGACTCCACATGCAGGCTAAGAGATTCTTCTTCCCACTCCCAGTCCAACCCCTTCCCTGCCTGCAGAGGCTAAAAAAGAAGGCAGGAACAAGGCTGAGGGCAAGGAAGCATCGCTGTCCTAGTCAGGGAACTGTGTCACCGAAAGAGAGAATGAACAGTCAGCTGCCAAACAACAGAGAGGGACTGAGTCCAACAGGCTCCTCTCTCACAGGGTCACCAGGTGCTCTGTTTATTTCCTGGCAATGCAAAATTGGCATACTTGAGGGGGTTTTTGCTTTCAAGTCTGCCTTTGGCACAAGCCAGTGGGAAAATATATTTCGGCTTAAACAAAGTTCTTGGTACCCTGCTGTTGTATTAGGTCACTCACATGTGTTTGAAAGTCGTGAAACAGCCTGCGGACAGCTGTGCAGGTATATCTGGGAATTTGATTTTGTGATGTAACATTTTCATTTGGTTAGCTAATGGACTTGGAGAAATGCTAGAGAACAATGACATTTCACGCAGAAACAAGTTCTACATCTTCAGATGTTCAAGATATGTTCTTGATGCTCCAGTTTTAAAAATGTGATATAATAGTAACTGCTTTAGAAGAATTACTACACTTTTTCTCTGCTAGCCCTCCACAGTAAAGAAATGCCTGCAAAATTTATAAGGATGTTGAAGCAAGTGTTGCCAGTTTTTATGGGTTAGTTAACACTTGAAGCTTTCCAACTGAGAAATGTCTAATCCCTTACCACTCGGTGCAAGTATGCGGAGGTTGCAATGGGAATCAGCTGGCATTAAAGTAAAATAATTTTTCCTCATTTCATTCATCTGTACATGAGTTACAATTATTTTTTAAATTTTAAACAAACTTTTTTCTGAAAGTACCTGCATGTATCTCCCAGGTTCTTAGGCACATTTGAAATTGTGAATTCTGATGTTGTTTTTCAGTAAGACTCTGTCTCTTTCTACTATGTTACTGCATGGAGTAGGAAAAAGGCAGGAAAAAATCCTGTGTAGCGTAAGTGTAGAATGCATAGTGGATCTAGTTCAGATCCTGAAGTGTCCTGCACTGTGACAGCTGTAGCTCTCTGCTCTATAGCTGCACAGATTGGCCTAAGAGGCACCAACTTGACCAGCCTAGCTCCTTAGAAGATAAAGTAAACAAGTCCCCAGGCATGTTACTGATAGGTCAGATTCAAACTCAAACAGGGGACTCCAGCCAATCCCTTTGAATCATAAACGCACCTGTTGCCATGGAGTTGGAGAGAGGGACTTGACACTAACACACTGAGATCATGCAATAACAGCCCACATTTATTGTCCAGCAGCTCCTTTTATAGGGCTTTCAAATTTCCTGTGCTTGCAGACATGATTGGTGAGGGGTCTCAACTCTGCCTAGCTCACTGGACAATGATATGGGTGCATGTGTCCTTCAAAGGGGTTGGCTGAGGTCCTCTGTCTGGGTTTGCATCCGACCTATCATTGTCCTGTCCAGGCTCTTGTTTACTTTGAGCTAGGCTTGGTCCAACCGGTGTCTGTTAAGCCAAATTACCTGTCGTTTGCGCCCATATGATTGGCCAGTGAGCTGGGCAGACCTGAGACCCTTAACCAATCATGTTTGTAAGTGCAATAAATTTGAAGCCCTTACAAAAGGGGCTGCCCCATCATAAAACCTTGGCTGTTGCTGCATGATCTCGTTGTGTTCTTGTTGTATTCCTTTCTCTATCATCAGGGACACTGCACCATTATGCTTGGGACATAGTACCATGTGCTTTGTCTGATCTGTCTGATGGCTGGTCTGCCAGAAAGAGACAAACAATGTTGAGTTTTGAAGAAAACAAATCAGAACTTTTAATTTCTGAATGCCTGTTCCCAGTTAGCAGGGAAGTATTTGGCAGTAAAGTGACAGAGCATGGGAAGGGCAGTGTATTGAACGCATAATTAATATGGCCTTTCCTTTATAAAAGGAAAACCTCCTTTATTCTTAGTGTTAGTACTGAGGCTCAATACCCTGCTGGTAAACCTGTGATAGATGTGATAGAATTGGACGAAGATAAGATCGAAGTAGATTATAAATTAGAAAATAAGGTTAATATGGGTAGTGATATAAAATATGAAAGACTGCTTTGTTTTTGAAGGCATAATTTTGAAAAGATAAAACATTTTAAAATGTACTGTGTCAGCTGCAGGAAGTTTTGAATGGAAGTTGTTGGGGTTTTAACTTATCTGTGAAAAATGAGCTAGGTCACTATACAGCAAATTCAATAATACGAAGTGTTTTTCACATTTTAATGCACAGGAGACCAGTGTACAACACTGCTGTGGATATGCTGTTCCCATGCTGCAGTCTGGAGGAGCCTGCAACCCCCTTGGCTCCCTATGCACTGGGGGGGACAGTGCAGTCTGTTCCCAGTGTCGCCTTGTGCCATAGGACATTGTCCTTCTGCCAGCAGAGAGCAGTGCAGGCCTTCACTGGAATTTCAGGGGCCATAACTGCAAACATATGTGGGAAACAAAGCAGATGAGTAAGGAGAAATATACACAGAAGTACTGAGCACAGAGGCAGACCTGAATGTGAAGGTGGGACAGGGAGGATGCACTCGATGGGGAAAACAACAGAGAGTGGAGGCAATGCAAGGTGGGCATGAAAAGAAGAAGGGAAACCCAAAAATACAGACTGTGCTAAAGTAAACTGAAGACCTGAAGGATGGAAGTAAAACATCTTGGAAAGAGAGTGGCATTCCTGTTACCCTGTGAACCACAGGAGTGTTGTAGTTCCTGGTGTTGGGCGTGGAGGAAGGACAGGGACCCAGGATGTGTAACCACTCTGTAGTACCATAAAGCAATACAGGCGTGCTTTTCTTGGTTCTAGATCTTAATGCACTTCCTGTAGTGAATTGGGGTGAATTATCCCTATGTCCGCATGCTGGTACTAATCTGTGACTAACAGAAGAAAAATAAAAACTCACACAATTATTTTCAAAATGCTGCTCTTGGAGTGCATTGTTTCCTATGAAAATATTTTTACCAGAGTGCAAGGATAGAGGCACAGCATGTATAGCATTTATTCCTGATTCTTATATTTGGGGTTTTTTTCTGGAATAATTTGGCACTTTAATAATGTATTGAGATGATCAGAAAAATTTCAGCTGCAGAGAACTGTGTTTCATACATTTGACTCAAGAATTAAATCAGAATCAAATCAAAGTGTGTACAGGGTTGTCACTGTGTTTTAGGGAACACAGGAAAGGGGAAAAGGAGTCATCATTTCTTGTAATGGGTACAGCATGTCCACAAATCCAGCTTATTAAGGATTTTTCCTTGATTTTTAGCAGAATGTTGAAAGCAAATGCTTTTTTCTGCCCTTCTTCCAGTAGCACCTCCTGAACTGCTTGTAAAATGTCAGTCTGTTATGTAAAATCTGCAGCATTCTAATGGTGCTTTTAGGCTTACTGTGTCCTTTTGAAATCATTACAAACCACACCCCCTATGGCCCCCCATTTTTCCCTACTTAATTGCACATAGGAATAGGGATATAGGAATCCAATTTATTGCTATCCAGGTGGCGTTTCCTGTTACTTAGCTTTATAGTTTTCTGTATAGCAATCAGTATGCAGAAAGCTGGAGAAATGCCTGTGGTTCCAAAATGAACCCTCTGTAGCTCTCTCCCTCCCTCCCACTTGAGCTCTGCTTTTGGCACCGCCCCTTCCATGCACCCTTTCGCCAGCAGCAAGACAGCTGTGTTTGATCATAAACCACTTAAACTCCAGGCTCACTGGCAGGGGAAACTTTAGTGTGAAGTGCAGCATTGGTTTCTCTCAGGGAGGGGAGCTTTCTTTTTTCGTTTCTGCCTCCCCAAATACCGAGGACTGTAACAGCACTGTCTTGAATTTGTCTGTGAACTTGTGTAAAGCTCATCAAATTTTTCTGAGTATGTTTAGCAGCATTGGGAAATGCCCTTTAATAGAGCTATGGAAAAGAGCAGCATAAAGCAGACGGCAGAGATGAAGCACGCCTTGTAGATGGACTATGAGAGCCCTGGGATCCTGGTAAGCACTTCATTCCCTGCATTCTCTGAGCACTTTACGTTATTAACAAGTCTCTCGCAGCAATGGATTGTCTGTGAAGTCAAAACCAGTTTGGCTCTTTTAGAAGATCTTGCATCATTAACTTAAACTCTCAATGTATAGTAAAAATGGCTGTCTAGAGCAAAATGTGTAAGAGAGAAACATTTCGGAGAAGAAAGTATTGAACCAGTTGAACAAAGCTTTGAAGCATTAAAATCAGCCCTGAGAAGTCTAATCATGAATTCTGAAGTTGGTTTGAGATATGGAAATGACTCCCCTGCAGAGCTGAGTGAGGTAAGCAGTTTCAGTGCTCTTTTTTACGCTTTAAAAAGAACCATTTCCCATTTGGGCTTTCAGTCCACAAGCAATGCAATTAAAAATTAATAGAATGTGTATGCTGCTATAACTTGCTGTGCTAATCAGGAAATTACCTGAACTTTTTTGCTGCTTTGTTCTGAATGAGTGGTGAAAGGCTAACAATTGCAACCATGTAGAGACATTTTTCCTGTTACCCTGCAGCAGTGATTGCCTTCCCTCTGAGAGCTGTGCTTATACCCAGCATTCATTTTTGCAGTAGGTGAAATATGGAGATCTCAGCTGAGATTAAACAGATGGTGATTAATTGAAGAGGGAAGTGGGGTGAATGGAAAATGACAAATATTTATTGGTAAGACAGCAACGTTGCCAGAAGTTGTGTTTGCTTGTATTTGGCTACGGTGATACTGTTTAGGTTAGAATTAAGTTACTTTCCTTCATTGCCTAAAAGAAAACAAGTCATGAGAAACTTTCTGCTTTTCCTCTGGAAACCATAGTAAAGCTGTTATTTCTTATAGCCATGAGTGTGTTCTTTGTGTAGCATGACTGTGTGTGTTTTTAATAAACTTGAAATTAAAGCCATATCAGATGTTATGCAAATTCTTAATAAATATTTTAGAAGTGGCATACTTTGTCATTTACTGAAATGTGTTAGATGCGTAATCCTTATGGGCTTTACTGAGAACTGCTAATTTAGTTATGCCATGAAATCCCAATCATTTGATTAAGGTCATTTTTAGGAAATTGAATCTGCAGTCTGTCTTGTCCCAGTTTAACTGAAGTGCTTCTCTGTTCCTTTTGCCCATTTCTTTGATACACCTTTTACTGTGACATATCCTTTATATACTTTTTTTTTTTTTTAAGGAATATTAGGTAGGATATGTTTGTCAGAGTAAGAGAGTTAACAGTTCCTGGAGTTAATTGTATAGAGAAAGGAGACACTGAGGTATAGAGTGGAATAATAATATAAATGGAATAAATCAGTAGGCTAGTGAGGGAGACAACAATGTAGGGAAAAGCACAGTAAATATGTGAGAGATCAGCAAGTGCTGTACCTTGCCATAAAAGAAGACAATAGGTTTGTGACTGGGAAGTTCTGGCAAAAGAAATGTCATACATATTTCTCCTTAAAGTAAGAAGAGTTCACTTTCGTTATTTCTGTGTTACTTTTTTCAAAGTATTGCGTAGAAATTCTATATTAACATTGCAGCATAAGTGGGGTTCAAAAATTCAGCATAAAATCCTGAGTTAGTTTTGGTCAGAGTTTCTGGCTATGGTTGTATTGATGGTGGTCACTGCTTTCTATCCCCTCAACATTTAATTTTCAAGACTTTGCAAGATGACAGAGATAATGGAGTGTCTCAAGGAATTGTTATTTGAGTCAATATTTGGAGCCAGTTGCTACTTTGAAATTACTTATTCATGTTTCCTTCATGCATCAGCTGAGCAGGACTTTTGTTGTGAGAAATACCTTTTCTTTCTGATGTTTTAACGTGGAAGATTTTGAAAGGAGTCTGTGACCATGCAACGTTGTGATTGTTTAGGTGGGGTTTTTTCCCCAACAAGGTTTCTTTAGTCCTTAGTTCACATTAGTATTCCAGTGCTACAAGTGGGTTAAAAATAGGCCCCTTTTTGACTGCAGACACAGCAGAGAGGATCATACTCCTAACTTTCCCCAGCTGCTTATCATCATTTGCTTGCTGCTCATCCTCATCTTTGCAGTTTGAGCTGTTTGTGTTAGTGAGCCTTAGCCAGTCACCAAAAACAGCTGGGTCAGCACTGATCTTAGGTAAAACACTGGGTTTTCAGTGAAACACAAAGGCGTCAAAAAACATTGTATTCCGCCTCTCAGAGGGAAGAAGATGCATAAATACACTGAGATGTAGTAGATAGCTGCTCATCTCTAATTGTTAATTTCTCAAACAGCTCTCTGTAATTCCTATGCTCCTATTAGACCTTTCCATTGCTGACTGGTACTTGCCATAATTGAAGGTAAAAAATCCTGGGTAAAGGTTGTACCTGTGGTTTATGTATCTGTGTTTTTCCCATCTTTGCTGTGCTCTTCTCCTTACTTTCTGGCTCTGTCTTCTACGCACCGTGTTTATTTTTGGTCAATAGACAGTAGCCTTGTGTTTATTTAAATGGTGGAAAAATGGCTACAATGGGAATGATTACATGACTGATGTCTTAGCTTATATTTAGCTACACCTCTATCTCTACAGACAGCTCATATGCTGATATTACAGTGGGCTGCTACTGTTGTATTTATCTGAATGGCAAATATAACAGATCAAGAAATACTATGATTCACATGATGGGTTTTCGTGTAGGTGCCTTGATCTCTTTATTTCAATACAGGGAGCTCTAGGCATGAAGCTACTGTTATTAAAATAAACAGGAAGCCCTGAAGATATAATAAATGCATCTTGACATACATTAGACAAAAGTCAATGCAGTTCAAAATAAATATATTGCAATTCATTCCATCGTATTAGAACTTTCTACCTGAGATTTACATCTCTCTTTGGCAAGAATTAAAGGATATGTTTCTTGTCCTATACACTGTGATTGTAGAAACTTATGTATAGTTGATGTTTGCTATTCCTAAACTCTTGTCTGGGTAAACAGGGTTTTTATTAGTCTTTATTTACTCACCTGCCCCCATCCAAACGTCATGCAGAAAGCAGAAGGAAAAAAATCTGATTTCTGCTGTAGGTCATTCAGATCTCCACAAATTTGTGCTCTGTGGTTTCATAGCTCCAGAGTTAAAGCTGTTTTGTTATTGAAACATGTCAGTACATGTTATCCTATTTCTTCTGCTCTTCTTTGCCTTAAAGTTTCAAGTGCAAAGAAAGAAAGATTATCCGGTTTGCTGTTTACATAGTGGATTTGTCATGTTGTACCTGCTTAGAGAGTTAGAAGAGACCTTGCTCTTACACAGCAAGGTGGTGTTAGGCTTGGTGGTTTGTTTGGTTTGGGTTTTTTTTTTGGTATATATAGGATACAATAAGACGGGCAACACTGTAGTGCAGCCTGTAAGGATCTACAACAGTCTGTGGTACCTTCGTAAATAGGTAACAGTGGCCAAAAAAGTTCTGTTCTACTATTCTCAAATGGGCCATCACCTGTCCATATTAAGGCTTAACACATTTTCCAGAGATTGCCTTTAAGGCTCAAATCAAAGAAAGATGTGGTTTTAATGCATAACATGATACCCACATTATGAAAGCTCTCATTGGATCCCTTTAATTTCTTACTCATACAATTCTGAAAGCCTTTTTTGTAAACATAAGGCATAGTTTTAAAGCCAACATAATGAATTTTACTGAAAACATGTACAAGTTAACAGTGGGCTGTTCCTAATTGCAGACTGTTTTTTACATCATTAAAAATAAAAGTTTGTGTCAGAATTTAAATGCTTTGTACCTATTAAATTGTATATTTTGCAGAAAGAGGTGTTCATCTAGAAGGAGCTGGATTGTCTAATCTATATTTTCTTCCAAATGCAAAGGCACTATCTGGCTTTAAACCCCAGCACTTTGAGGATCTGAGTATCCCTTACATACTAACACTGATCTTACCTGCTCCCCTGGTCATTCACTATGGAGATGGTGGGCTGAAACAGAGCTGTGGTCTGACATAGTACACTTATTGGACTAAAAGTGGCCAGCAGTTATGCCTGTGAGTAATGCTGGGACAGATAAAATTATTAGTGCAAGAATGTGAAGGAAATGTTAAGTGCTGAACTTAATGGTATTTTTCTCAATTGTATACTTAAGAGATAAATTTTATCCTTGAATAAAAAGCCAAGCTATGTTCTTGGCTATAATTTTCATTAAGTGAATCTTGTGAAGTTGCTGGTAGTAAGACTGTGCCTAAGAGATTTTGTAATGATATAAGGGCTGGTATTATAGTAAAGCAGTAAGTTCAGCATTGCAGTTGATTCGTATAATGTTACTGTTTATGGTGTTCTTTTAGCACTTGCTGCATGTTGATGGTGTATAAAATCTGAAAAGTTTATTATTTTCTGCATGGCAAAGTTAGGAGATAACATGCTGCTTTAGGTGCACACTTTATGCATCCTGCTTCTTGATGTTTAGAGGTCAAGTGTATGTGACAGCATTAGCTACAGATTCGTGTTCTTTAACCCTTTAACATTGACTGGAATAAACAGATGAGCTGTTTGTCTTGGAAAAATTACTAAATTCATTGTTTGTTTTAACAACAAGGTATTTAAAATTTAGGGGAGAGGAAGGAAGAATAGGCTTCAAAAAGCTGGTGTTTGTGTAGGAATCAGACTGCTACTCTACTTATAAACTAGACTCTGATGAAGGACATTGTAGAAAGAGAACTACAGAAATAAGAGGGGCTGCATGGCTTGAAGTTGTGTACACAAGTCCAATGAGTGTGAGGGAGCTGTGGGGTGAGGTGTGTAAGCAGCAGAGGAGCGGGACATCACTCAAAGCCTCCTTGGCAGAGGAAGAGTTCAGCAGTGACCATCTCCACCCTGAGGTACTTTCCCATGTGTGCCTCTGTTACTTTAGAACAAGTGCCAGCTTGAGCTGTTACTGTACCTAGGTGTGGGGAAAGAGCACTGACGGAATGGGGAAGAGGTTTTTTAAGTGTTCCAAGGTAGGACTAAATCCCAAACACTTATCTTCCTGAGCTTGGTAGTCTTCTAAGAGTATCAGTGAGTAAATATCACTCTAATACTTTGTCCTCGTCCTGAATGGTCTCTGGGTAATGCAACAAATGTGCCAGGGTGTTTCCAATACCTCTCATGAGCAGGTAAATGCCGTATCCTGCTGCAATTCCATCTCTGGTATTGGCTATAGCCTTGGCTGCCAGTGTCAAAGCTGTGCAGGCTGTAACACACAAGGGTGTACTGCACCTTGGCAGCAGAGGTGCTGTGTTTTCCCCAGTCAGAGGATGTTTTGGGAAATATGATAAATTATTAACCCTTTAAAATATTGCAGCCTTAAAATAAGAGAGTGGAATGTGGTTATCAAACAGCAAACATGGTGTATTTTAAAACTATTTTAATCTTGATAAAGTTGCTTAACTGATTTTTTTCCTAACAGTAGGTAAACCAAAAAGGTGAATATTGTTAACTTGCTAAACTCTTTGAAAAGTGATTTGAAAATCACAACCCAGTATGCTTAAATCAAAGTACCTTAAGGAGAAACTTTCTTAAATGGTTTCTAGTGGAGGGCTGATTAAAATTCCATGTGGAGGTAGCAACACCTGTAGCCCTACAAGTGTGTTCTCAGTTTTAGTGCTTTGGAGGTGCTGAGGTAGAGTTTGCAAATCTTTGGGTGAACTGTCTCCTCTTTCCTGGTTCACATATGCTTTGTGGAGCACTTGTCAGCCTTGCAAACGTGACATTTTCCCATGCTGTTGTCATGAGAGGTGTGGAGACCTTAGATGTGAAATATAATCACAAATTTTAAAGACTTCTTGTGTGTCTCTGTTACACTGATGTATCTATAAAATTTAAAGAAAGTGCTTCAATGGTAAACTTTAATGAGCATGCTCCCGGACAGTGACTGTCAGTCTGAATGCAACCTTTAGATTGGGCTCATAGTCAAGCTGAAAGTGCTCTGGCATGATCAATATATGTAATTTACAGTGTGCATGGTATTTCCAGTGTTAAAAACATAGTGACTTCAAAGAAAATGTTTTTTCCTGGATTTGTTTGAGCTGCTTATCAGGCCCAGAGTGTGTTCCAGGCTTGGCTATTATTTCAATGAAGCACTATAAAAAGATTAGTCAAAATGCCCAGACACTGTCAGCACTGATAATGCTGTTCTGCAGCTTCCTAATGAAAAAAAAAAAAAAAAAAAAAAAAAGATTATGTAACTTACCTACCTGGTATTTTAATATTCCTTGCTCCTAAAAAAAAAAAAAAAAAAAAAAAAAAAAAAAAAAAAAAAGGTTAGAAAAATGCCTTACATGCTGTAAAAACTGTTAGTACAAATATATGCTGTGACAGTAGCATTAACAATGTTTTGGATTTTCTAATTGCTTTTAGAGACTTGATGTTTTTATTCGGTGATAAATAGAGATTTATTCAGAGATAAAAAAGCCTCGGTTCATTCCTTGAAGATTTTTGTAGATAAGGATTGTAATCTTTTCCCTCCTCTTCTCCAGCTTGGAAAAGTAAAATGTGGTTTTGCCTTTGATCAGACTTGGACATATGAGCACATGGCTTTGTGGGAACAATTACAAGACTTCTCTTTCAGAAGGTATTTTTATGTGTTCCTCTGCAGCCTCTGGATTTGTAGTTTGTAAAGGGACACATAAACAAAAGATTCCAAAAGAGGAATCCATAGATTGCAAGGTTAAGATTTGCAGTGGCAGAATTTTCTGTGTTGTGTGTGGAAAGAGAGGGCATGAAGAGAGGCTGTGTCGTTGGTTTGGTCACCTACAGTGGGGTGTAATTACATTTCTCTTCTGGGGCTCTGAGTAGTTTATTGAAAATTGGAAAGGAAATGTGCTCCTGTCACTTCTGGGTGTTTTCCTTATGTTTATGTTTTACTGTCTTTGTGACATTGCATAGTACTTTTTGCTGCAGGTTTTACTTGTGATGAGAATTTCTGCTTCTCAAGTAACATGGAAAGGTGTAATTGGACTTTCCTGTTAAATGCAGTGATAATATACCAATTTATGTACTCTGTGATGGGCTCTGAGTTCAAAGATTCTGAGGGATGGAGGTTTGGTGTGGGGATCCGATGTTGATAAAGAAAGCTTTTTGACACTGGTGGCAACCTGCTTTAGGCAGTCCCATGTCAGGATTTCCCATGTAAATCTACTGTCTGTATGAGTTATGTATATTTTCTGTAGATTTAAACTATCTCTAATGAATAGAAATATTCATTAAGACTCTGAAAATAGGCTTACATGTTCTCTGTTGTAATTATATATGAAAATCTGGCATTAAAATTAAAATATTGACAGAAAATTTTCAGCCTTCCCAATGTAAGATAATGTAAAGAAATACAGAAAGAAGTATTTTTTCAGTATGGTTAGATATACCCCTTAAGGTTGTTTATAATATTATTGGTTCCATGCTATGTTTTATAAATTGCCCTCAGTAACCTTTGCAGAATTTTTGAAATGCTTCAGAAGGTAGTTACTGGATTTTATTGCAGATTATTGGGATATCACTAAAATGTAGTACATCCCAAAACAGAAATTTACATCAGGATTATGGCCTTCTGCTGATAACTGAAACTGAGGTACTGAAACATAGCTGATGACTGAGGTGCTGTTTTAAAACCAGGCCATTTATACATTCTAAAATATAAAGCTATTTCAGTGTTTGGTAGGTTCACAACAGCACCTTTGGTTTCTGATCTGCCAGAGCAACTTTTTGAAACATTTACAAAAAAGTAAATTGTTTGATTGCAGTGATGGAATTATAATTGTCAACAGAGAATTGTGATTCATGGTTGTGATGACAGAGAAATACAAGGTCGTTACTATATATGTAATAAGTCCAATACTATTCCAGTGACAATTCAGTGTCCTTCTGAATTATGTCCACAGAGGTTTGGCTGAAGCTGGTCTTCCCACAAAGCAGCACAGGTGCCAATCTTGAATAGAACTTTGCAGACTGTAAACCCAAAAGTATCATTTGCTTGCAAAGACATTATGCTTTCTGGCATTCATCTACAAGAGGCTGTGATAATCCCACCCGAAACTGTGCTGGTTTGCTTCCTATCCTTCAGAGGACTGAATACCTCTATTTTGATAATCTTTTGAACTTTGCATCCTATCTAAATTGCACGGGTTGTTTACTGTTTAGCTGTTGCCAGGTAGGAGGTAGTAGAATCTAGCTGGCTATTTACTGTACTTGGACTGATACTGCCACTCCCCAAGTGGCACATCAGCTGAATCTTCCTTCCTTTTCCTGGATTCATGTGCTTGTGTAACAGCCCAAGCCTGGATTAGATGACCGGGTGTTACCTCAGGATTTCAGGGCGAAGATCACTTAGGCAGTGAAATAAAGAGAGACGGACTTGATTAGGTGACACAAAACAGAAAAGAAATTTAATAAGAGCAAAACAACAAACAGCACAAGACGATCTCAGTATGGGGAGGCACCAAAAAAAGGTGAGAGCCAGGGGTTTACAGTAATTTACATAAACTGAAGTAGGGGTGGAGTGCAACCGGGAGTCCGGGCGCACGTGCGCGCATGGAGGGTCCCGGTATGATGGTCTGGTTCGACAGGGCACGGCCAGTCACTCACTTTATCCCAAACAGACCGTACCGGACACTCGCTAGCAAGCACTGATGCAGTGGACTGCGAAATGCATTTATTACGAACCGCGCAGCTTCTTTTATGGACGCTACGTGGTCACGTCACACCAGTGGGGATCCGCAAGGTTCTACAGGATTAGATAGGAACGGTGGAGAGGTGGAGATTTCTATCTGCCCGTACACCCGATATTTATCGTGCGGGGTCCTATCTCCCAACAGCGGAGTTTGTGGGAAAAGCACCAACAGAGAGTGGGGATTAGGAATATGTAAAACAATGTGACAAACAGTAACCAATAGTGACAAGGGAAACAGAACTTTCTAGTAACATTAACATAAAAACTCCCAGGGGGCAATGCAGGTGAGATTTCACTCACCCTAACTAAAGTGGATTTCTCCCATGGCCTTAAACCAAGGCCTTCTTTGACCCCAGCATGCTTGAGATGGGTTTTGCAGCCATGTACAGAAACCAAAGTGCATATTGTCGTCTGCAGGAAAGACCAGGTACCCCCTTTAGAATGGTGTACTGAGGACTGTCCTTTACCATTTTACATGTTTGACTTTTTTTTCTTTTTACATTACATAAAAAAATGTACTTATCTTTTCATGAGATAAGTTCATTTTTCCATCCCTTAATCTCTTTTTTCCTTTTTTTTTTTTTTTTTTTTTTTTGCACAGCATTGTACAGCATGTTGTTTTTCAAGCTAGAGATGCTGCTCTTGTCTAATTTGTTTAAACTGATTTGCCCATGTACTTCAATCTTTTTTTTTTTTTAACACATAGTGGTTGACCTGCTCATCATCTGGGTTCTTTCTTTTTGTATGTTGTGATCTCACTCCTGTAGCAAGAGATGATTCTCTCTTGATTCTTGGTATGGCACAGGTCAGTGATCTGCCAGGTGTAGCTCACCTGGTGGAAGGTCTGGCCCCTGCTAAATAAGAATGAAGTTAATTTCAGTGAAATACGTAACTAAAGTAAACCTTGGAGAGAAAAACTTTTTCCACAGATAGGTGCCTGCTATATGTGAAGAACAAAAATTTTTAATAGTATTTCAAATTTTACTTTTCTTCTTTCTTATGAGATGCTGGATTAAAGAATGGACAGAATCTCTTTATTTCTCCTCTTCCACTATTGGATATCTTCCCTATGGAGCAAAGTAGGAAAAAAATGTATTGGTTCATAACTGTCAAGTCATAATTGCATAGAGATCTGTATTAATTTACTTACTTGGTGAGGGAGATCTGCAAAACACAGAACGTTTTTTCCAGGCTTTTTAAAATGCAGAGATTTTGTTTCACATCCTGCAGGATTGAATACCTATGAATACCCATAATTATCTTTCTTTGTGAAACTCCATGTGGTTGAATTTCAATACCTACCCCTTCTGGAATGGAAATAAATGTGCTAATTGCTTTTCATGAAGGTAGGTTTTCTCCTTTCCTGTGAGAATTTCTTAAACTTCCTATATTTCTGTATTGTGTGTTAGACTGAATCTCTTCTTATAGCTTATTTAAGCACTTTTAAATATAATGATTGATGCCAATGAGTTATAGGAAAGTGTCATATCTCATTCAGAATATTACATAATCATATTCTTCAGTAATGAGATGCTGTCTTGATTTGAATGACAGATGTCTGCTAGGGAGTGGCAGGGCCTCCCTTGGAATGGAGAATTCAAATTCCCTCCCTCCAAATTATTATAATTAAGAAAATTGAAGAGGCTTTCAGGCAGAGGTATGGGAATAGGAATAACAGTTCGTTACTAGTATGTATAACAAGGCAAACAAACAACAGCTACAGCATTAATAATAAACAGAACCAGGAACCTCGAGGGGCTTTGTTTCACAAAGACTGGGGCAGTCTGATCTCAGTGCCCCTGCGGGACTCCAAGAGCACCAGGCTGGAACAGTGGAAGATCCTGGTCTGATGGATATAGGTGAGATATATCGGAAGCAGGGAACAGCAGGGGTGTCCCAGCAGAGCAGGGGGAGTGCAGGACGACAGCGTAGCAAAAAGCCTCAAAGCAGTGCCGAAGAAATGATGGGACAGGGCTGGCCCAGCAGGGCAGGAGGAGGTGAGCTCAGAACTTTGGGCTCATGAGCAGATGATGATAGTTTTTTCAGGATCGGACTTGGTGGTGACAGCGACCTCCTCCTGCAGCAAGCAGCAGCCTGGCCGTCCTCTCTCCAATGTTGAGAGCAAGAGAGCATAGTTGCCCCCAGCCCTGTCCTTTACCTGCCCCAAAACTCGTGTGATCTTCACCCTCCTGACTTTAGGCCACCTCTTGGTTTTGCTCAAGCACCCAGAAGCACCCAGTACTTAGTCTCCTAGCAACTTATGGGAGAAAATTCTATAAGTAAAAGAAGAAACAAATCTAACCTCCAACAGATGCCATTTCCCATTATAGCATCACAGCATGGTTGAGATTGTCAGGGAACTCTGGTGATTACCTGGTCTAAACTCCTACTCAAGTGGGATCAACTAAAGCCAAGGGCCCAAGACTGTGAAAAGCTTTTGGATATCTCCAAGGATGGAGACTCCACCACCTCTCTGAGTAACCAGTGCTCGGTCACCCTCATAGGGATAAGGAGTTCCCTTATGTTGAGGGGACATCAGTAGTGATGTCTAGTGTTTCAGTGTGTGCCCATCACCTCTGGTGCTGTCACTGGGCACTCCTGGAAAGAGCCTGGATCCATCTTCCTTGCACCCTCCCTGCAGGTGTTTATCTACATTGGTGAGATCCTCTGAGCCTTCTCTTCTCCAGGATGAAGAGTCCCAGCTTTCTCAGCCTTTCCCCGTAGAAAAGATGCTGGAATCCATCCATCATCTTGGTGTCCCTTTGCTGTTCTCTCCCCAGTATGTCTGTTTTGTACTGGAGAGCCCAGAATGGGACTCAACACTCCACCTGTGGCCTTACCACTGCTGAACAACAGAAGGTTCACATCTCTTCATCTGCTGTCAGTACTTTGTCTAATCCAGCTCAGAATCCATCCATCTTCTTTTCAGCAAGAGCATCTTGCTGGCTCACATCCAGTTTGATGTCCACCAGCTTCCATAGGCCTCTTTTCCTTCAAAACCGTATCCCACAGGACTTTTCCAAGGAGAGGTCTGAGTGAAATCTACAGCTATGATCTTGATTTTTGACCACTTCTCTCCTCTCTGGATCATTAACTCCACTGTCTTGCAGTTATGAGAGTGGTCAAATAATATTTCTGTAAGTGCACCAACTGTTGTACCTTTGAAAATTATAGCAGCACAGTATATATTGGAATCAAAAAGAAAAAAAAATTAGAATCAATTTAGAAAAAAAAATTTAGAAAGAATAGAGAACGTTATGTGAATTAACAAAATACTCACTTGCAGTACATTTATTGAATTAATTCTGTAAGAAACTTCCTTGTCTTGAAATGGCAAGAGGGGGTTGTATGCTACTATGAATAATTCCTTAAAAGGAGTTAGTAAGCTTCAGAAATTGTCACTTTATCTAAACATTTAATTTCATTCTGTTGAATGGTGTGATTAGAATTTAGTAGATTATTTCATTGTTCTGATTAAAAAAATAAAAAAAAGTGCTACAAAGGATGACCTTTAGTGATAAGAAAAGAGGGAAAAGCCGAAGTGGAAAACCTTCCCACTGCCTATCTTTATGCCTTTGCTGCTAATTTTTACAGCATACTACAATAACTTTTCATGGAAGATGTTTTCCTTCCACGAGAACAAAGGAAGAATATTGCAGTTTTAGTTCTTATCAGATGTTGACATTTTGTGTGTTGTCTCATATAATGCTGCCTTCATAAGGATCTGAAAAAGCAGTACTGCAGAAATAAATCAAAGGTGGAAAGTTTAAATTTAGATTTTGTTTTTTAAATACAGTAATGTGGGAGTTTCTAGTGATAATGAATTTTCTGTTAATCCAGAATCCAACTCAGTTTGTTCCCTTAAATCAGCTTTGAAGTTAAACTTAGATTTCAAAGACATATTCACAGTAAATTCAATCTAAAAAGAATGTGAATAATTCCTGATGTGGATATGGGTGTCCTGGATGTGTAGTACTGCATTATACCAAGTCCCTGAAGATGACAGATTTATCTCGTATATCTGTGTGTTACTGTCAGGGACTAATGGGGCACCATTTCTGAGAAGCAGGAAATTCTACAGTGATTAAAATCCATACACAGTCTGGCTCATTCACAATGTATGAACATAGTTCCCAATGGATCAAAACAAAGTTAAAAACTAGTGATTCCCTTCCCCATTAAAGGACTGTTTCTTAGCACCACTGTTCTATCATGGTCATATGAACACTGGTGCTTGGCACAATCAGGATGGAAATACTCTACAGTGTATGAAACACTGAGGACAGGAATTAGCATCCATTGGGAAAGAGGGAGGGAGAAATAGAAAGATATCAAGAGGAAATACACCTTAAACTTACGTAAGAAGTTACATGACTTTCTTGTGAACTTTTGCCATTGCTGATTCATGACTTCAAAGGGTTTCAGGGCATCATTCCGACAACTGCATCAGCATTCATTTTTTAAATCTAACAGCAGACATTTTACTGAGAAATGAAAATGATGGATTTTGATGGTCTTTCGAAGTCAATGAAGTAATTCACAGTCCAGTTATAGTTGGTTTTTGCTGTTTTCTATATTATTTTCCCCATCAAACTGGGCTGTATCTAAAGCTGTGCTATTTATTTGTCTGAATGGGAATTGTGAACAGTTGGTAGCCTTAAATTATCTGACTTATCCTGGAATGGTTAAAGGACCATGCTGCCAAGATTTAATGATTATTATTTCTTTAGATCAAGTGTAAAACCCTGTCTTTTGTACAGAAAATATAAACAGAACAACTGATAGAATAAGCTTTGTGTTAGATTTGAAATGCCAGTAATATGCGGTACCATTGCCACAACAGTGATGCTTTGTCCTTTATAGTGCATTTCATTAAAGGAGCTGAAATAAGCTGCACACCATTATTGATGCAATTCTGTCATTGCAATGTATGAGAACTTACATTTCAATTTATTAATTTCACTATGTTATCATGGTTTATCAAAATCCTTATTAATCAAACTAGTATTTCAATTGCAGTTGCTTGGCTTGGTCTTGCAAAGAGGAATGTATCTAGTTGGAGTGTGGTTATGAAATGACACTTAAAACATTTTTTTTGTGAAAGATTTTTAGAGGATTTTACTGATTGGCTGAATTGACTGGAGGTACTTTTTTAAAGAATGACAGTGTTGAAGCTTTAGTGCAGATTTTGTGGCATTGCTTGAAGAGACAATGTGATCTAGTAACTTGGAGAAAATAGGTTTTTGAAAAAGGTGATCATGACACAGAGGATTTCTAGACCATGGGGTCTTTCGGTTTACGTATTTTAAGATAAATTGTTAATGTCCTTTCTCTCTTGTTCATAATAGTTGTATTTAGAGCCTGGAAACTCAGACAGCAGACGTTTATTGAGTTTTACAGTTTGCCTCTGAGCAGGCTTTTATGCTTCTTTGTTTTCTGTGCCTGCAGCTCATTCTCTTCTTTCCTTCTTAGGGCTTCACTAAATGCATTGTGTCTTCTCAGCTTTCATTAACCTTTTCTTTCACCCTTCTTGCAGTTCCTAATTTATTGTTGCTGCCCTTGATACCTTTGCCTTTTGCATGTGCTAGTCTACCTCTTCCCTGTCTCTGTCCTTTTGTTCATGTTGCACTCCAAGACTGTGCAGGGTCCTCCAGAGTTCTTACTGATATTCTTCACTCAAGGAAGAAGGAATCCCTCCTCTAGTGGGCTGACTGTGTAAGGCTGCAAGTGCTTGGAGAAAGGGCTTGGTTCTCTTGGTACAAAGGCAAGCTTCTGTCCCATGATTAATTAGCATGATATTGCAGCAAATGAACTGTTGCAATTAAACCAGTGCAGTAATGAAACACAATGAGCAACAGCACTTAACGCTGGCACGGGCAAGGGGAGGCTGATCCCAGGTGGTGTTAGTCCAGCCAATCCATTCTGACACAAAACCCACTTCTATTGTGTACGCATATATAGAGAGTTCATGAAGATAATACAGTATTTAAAAGCCTAATGATGAAAGTAAGATTTATGGAGAATTTATAGTTTGAGTTTTTTCGTAAGGAGTTGTACTTTTTTGTTGTCAATTACTTTGTACAAAGTCAAGTTTCCTTGACAAACTGACATCATGAGACGGGTTTTCCTGGAGAACTTAAAAGTTATTATGGCGAGGCTGAGTTTTACTGAAATTCCCATGTGTTACATAACTATTTTGCAAATAGCTGTCTCCTCAGAGTTTAGGTTTGGTGTCTACTGACCATATGCAATAATAGATCTTATGAGGATACCTTAACCTTTTCCCTGAGAGCCCTCATGCAATCTTCTGAAATATCCTCCTCTTCAGTAAGTTTTTTCTGCTGTGGCATTTGCAAGCTCTCTGAATGTAGTTGAGTTCTGGTTGTTCTGAGCTATAATAATAGGAATTTGCAAATGTCATATGCCTAGAAGTTTCACAGTGCCCTTACTGTTTCTTCTTCTTCATGCCTAAAGCCAGAGTCTTATGGCAGCTTAAAAGGGGAAACAAAATGTTTAAGCAGAGAAGAAAACATTACTGAATGCTTTGATTGCTCTTCTTTCTGTAAAAGAATAAATGGCTTTGAAGTGTAACTGTTCCATCTGGTGGTTTACAAACTTGTCTGTGGCATTTCAGCAGAAATTATGAAAAACAATTGATACAGATAAATTGAGACAATTTTAGCATTGCTGTAATGTCTCATGATATTAACCCAAGTGTTTTACTTTCAAAGCTGCTGCATTTCCTGCATAATATTTTATATACAGAAAGATAAAGACTTAGCAAGATCCTAATAAGTGGTATGCAAGTCATAGTTATATGCCAAATACATTGATTATGGTTATGAACTCATTGCACTATACTATTTTTTCAATATAAATTAAAATTTTCTTTCATTTTTTATGCCCCACAAAAACATTGCTTCTCATTGGGCTGAACTAAAAAGAACAGTGAAGTAAAAAGATATTGCAAAGGCCAGAGAGTAGAGTTCTTTGCTAGGTCATGTTCCAAGAAATATTTTTTTCAAGCTGTCCTGGGTTGTGGAGCTGGGTTTTGTGTATTCTATTTTCATTTGTTTGAAGGCCTGACGCCTCATCTTAATAGGCCATTAGCACCTTCCCAGCCTGTACCTTCCCCCCCAGAGCGGTGCATCTGCATTTCTATCACCCTATTGTGAGATACATCTCATCCCCCTGGCAGTGGTGGGAGGGCAGGCAGTTTTGCTGGATAAACAGAGACTCACAGACACGAGAGGAGTTAGTTTTTTCACCCAATTTCCAGGGAGGAAGACCAGACTTCATCTCACCAGATTCCATCTCACCATCCCCGGACCCCCTCCTCATCATCACCAGACCCCCTCCTCACCACCCCTGGACCCACTTTTCTACAGGATCATCTCTGCTCCAACAGAATCACGCCTGCCACTTCAGAAGGACTCACTTTTGGACTGCTTTCAACACCCTGAATCACAGGGTGTCAGGTTGCAGCTCTGACTCTGTCAGGGTTTTCCAAAATTGTTGTTTATTTGTTTATTTGCTTGTTTGGTTGGGTGATTTTGTTTCCTATTACATTTGTATTGTTAATATTCCTAGTAAAGAACTGTTATTTCTATCCCCAACATCTTTGCCTGAGAGCCCTTGATTGCAAAATTATAATTTGGCGGGGTGTGAGGGGTTTGCATTCTTCATTCTAGGAGAACCCCAGTTCCCCTGGCAGAAACCTGTTTTTCCAAACCAAGACGCAAGCCTGACAATATTTCCGGATTGTAATTAAAACATACCCATTTAAAATTCTGTGGACACAAAAATAATACCATTATTTTTGTTCACCCTTTTTTTTGTGTGACCGTTTCTTTTGCAAAGTGCTTTTAAAAAATGTGCAGTCCTAAACTACCTGGAAGTTGCAATTTTACACTACTGCTGAGAGGGTGCTGTTTGGTTTTAGTAAAATACTTCTACCTAAGACTGAGTGACGTGAAAAGAGTAACTCATTGATGTTGTTGCTTGATATTAGTTGCTGCCAAAAAATATTGATTGTCTAAGCAGTAGACCAGTGAAGACCACAGAATTTTATGTTAGTTGAACAAACTAACGTTTGAGGATTTAACTAATCTTGATTAAATGATCAACGTATCCTGAGGTAGGTCTACCCATGTTCTTAGTGAGTTTTTTACAAAAGCTGGTTACTAGTATGAAATTGATTTCTACTTTTATTAAAAAGCTCAGTGCAGATTTAAGGAGAGCATATTCCAAGTGTTTTGTGGCTGAATGAGAACTGGTGTCTTCTAATTCTGTTGAAATTTTGTGTTGGGACACATTGTAAAAGGTATTTTTAGCTGTTCCAGAAAATACATGTTTATAATGGGGAAAAAAAAATTAAAAGCTGTTTGATTTTCCAGTACATTAAAGCTCATTAACTGATCTACCAGTGATTGGTAGATTCCATACACAGGATAAAAAAAGAAATTAAATTCCTGTAGGAAAACGAAAACCAGTATGCTGAATGGAACACAATTTGGAGTGCTTTCCTTTCGAATCACTAATGGCAACGTAGATGATCTGTTGCAGAACTTTCTGCTGGTTTTCTGGGGTAGCTGCAGAACTGAGCAAAAACACATGGGAATTTATTATCCTGGAGCCTTCTAAAGCTACGATATAGTCAGTTGTTGTTTGCAGCATGCAGCTTTTGAGAATTACAGCAGGTTTACTTGGATCTTTTTTCACATGTAAGATTCCTGGCATGAATTCCAGTTAAGGTGAGGCAGAAAGCCATTAGAGACAGCAGAGACTCCAAATGGCTAATTGTTTTAAAAGGAAGAGCAGTAAGTGCATGTAGTGTATTTGTCCCAGGGCAAGAGGAAACTTGATGATTCCTCCCTTCCCATGCTTAATTTAGGAAGAGTAAAGATATTACTCTTATTTCTGTCTATTTTTTTATCTTTACAGAGTTGTTCTGAGAAACAGTGAGTGACTTCAGTGTTCTGGAAACATAAAATGCTGCCTATCTACTATATTTATATTTATATTTATATTTATATTTATATTTATATTTATATTTATATTTATATTTATATTTATATTTATATTTATATTTATATTTATAACATCAGTGGTATTGTGAAAAGGATGTCTGTTTTTCATTTAAGTTAGAAAAAGATCATCTGTAGGCAAAGTATTTGCTGATGGAAAGAACTAGAAATTGTTTGAAACTTTTTTTCTTAAGCTAAATTATTTGCAGAATCATGTTTTGGGAAATGAGGCTGACCCATTCTGCTCTATAAGTATCTGGATTTAATTTTTTCCTTCTTGAACACTTGGTTGGAATCTCTAAAATTTGGCCATTTGTTTCTTATAAACTGCTGGTCAGTAATATTCTAGCTTTGTTCTTACCCTGTTGTAGTCTAAAAGGACTGCTGTACTATCATTTTTGCGCTTGGGATGTTCTATTTTAGAGCTTTATCAGTCTATAAAATATTTCTTCCTCCTCTCTTTTGTCCTGGCTCCAGCTTTAAACATATGAGAAATAGAGATGTTTTGATCAACGACATGCAGTTTTTCTGTTGCTGTTGTGCCAATATATTTTTCTTTACTAACATTGTGACATTAAATACTTTTTCCCATATTTTTCTTCATGTTTTCCTATTCCCATAAGCCCTGCTTTCTCTGGCCATGCTCCAGAGAAAAAGATATTGTTTCCCCAAAGGATTACTTGAATTACATATATAATGTAAAACCTGACAATCTCAAAGTCTGTTTTCTTTATATCAAAAAGCTGATCTTAGTCCAAACATGCTAGATAATATATTTGAGACTCTTACAGCTACCATGAAAATAGACATGGTGAAAGGTCACTCCTTGCTTTCTAATCATCCTGATTAATTCTTGGCCCTAACTGAAGATTGACCACTTGACCTATTAAATTAATGTGCTTTTATATTGCGGTGGAAATAATAATCTAAAAGTATTACTTGGGCAGCTGTCTGCTGTTTTGAAAACCTTTTCTTCTATGATTCATGGAACTGATTTAGCTGTTACTGAATATCCAGACTGCCCAGTGTGCAAATTGTGTTCTATCTGGCATCTTCTGAACAGAGCAAAAGAAATGGCAACAACTACATGTTATCTTTCCTGTAATATGTAGCTAACAACACAGGATATGGAAATTAATGGACACCTATCAATGCATCCATTTATGTGTCATGTCTTTAAAGCAGGTGGCAGTGCGGGACAGTTTTCACTCTTATTGTAGATTTTAGCAGATTTTAGGTTTTTGCATTTAAAGAATTAGTTCTCCCATAAACCCCATGTTTCTATGTTTCTCTCTGTTTTAAAATACATTTTTTGGTAATAGTGTACCTTTGTAGCTTTGCCTGAGGTTCTTGGGATGAGTCTTTAACTCCAGAGTACATGATCTAACATCTCTCCTTGGCATTTGATTCTCTCAAAAATGTTGTTATATTATTGTCTGTTTAATCTCTAATTAATTAAGAATTTATTTTGCATTGAATTTTGCCCAGGTTTTATCTGTGCCTCATGGTTACATCATGACTTTCATGACTACGGCAAGTTCACTATCTTAATAAAGCAAAGATTTAAGAGAACTACTCTCCCTTGATGACTCATCTGCAAAGAATAACAAAAGGGCTTGACATAAGAGTAAATTAACAGACAGTGATTGGTCTTGATGGAGATGAAAACTGTGGATAAAATAAAACAAGCATGTCATGCTCATTTCATAAAAACTACCCTGGTATAATCAGCATGGCTTTCAAGGGGCCAGAGGTCTGTGCAAGTCATGAGGAATCATAATTTGCACGAATCACGTCTTTTTGGTCTTATTGACTGTATCTCTTAAGAGCCACAATTATGCAATGCAATTAATCCTCAAGGAAGTTTGGATTTATTGTACATATTTGAAGTAAACTTTTTTTAAACTGCTGGAGCTTTATGTTGTGGACTTTGACTAAGTGCATTATTAAATGCTTAATTTAAAGGGATTCTGTCACCCTGAAACATAATCCTTTAAATTTTTTTTATTATTATTTGAGAGGAGTCTATCTGAAGAGACTCCTGTCAATTCCCTTGCCAGCAGTGTGATTTCATGGCCTGTCTACTTTTTGCTTTCTTCAAGATGTTTTTCTTTCCAGCAGTCAGTAAGAAATCTAATTGGTATAAAATAAGCTTTGAATTAAGCATTTTTCCCAAACAATAATTAATCTTGATAGATCTGGTGTTGTCACCTTGTTTATTAATACTATTTTATGTTTTTTTAATTTAAGGAATTTCTGAACCTTCTCAGCATTCTGATTTATGATTATTTTGTTACTGCATTCACTAATTAGTTTCACACAGTTTCATGTGTACTGCATGAAGGATCTTCACAGGACAGCTCGTGCCTATCTTGCTGCAGCTGCCTGAGAGGCTGCTGTTTGCTGGCTGTCTGCAGCACCTCTGTGGGCAGCTGCTGTTCCAACAAATGCCTCTTTCACTCTGTCTAAAGCCCAGCTCTTTTCATTTTAAATTCCCCTTCACCAGAACTGCTGTCCTCCCTCTTAGTGCACTGTGGACAATCCAGGTAGGACATCTGGCTGAAATGCAGTCTGGCTCATCTGTCATAAATGCCCAGCTGAACCTGAATAATTTCTTTCTGAAATTATCCTCTTTCCTCTCCCTTCTTACAGCCTGGCAGATTTTTTACAATGCCTAATTCCGCTGGCCTCTGCTTTCTGCCCTTCTTCCCGGAATCAGATTTATCCTCCAAAATACCTGTCTTCAGCTTACTGTTTCCCTATTATTTTTTAATTACAGAGACAGTTTTTTTATTATTTTCAAGAAATAGATTTTGAATATTTACACGAGTTTCTGTATCTCTAAGTGTATATCTAAGTGTATTTGTAAATACTTTAATATAAGACATTAAGCAGTACTGTCCACTATTTAATTCTTGTTTTGATCTTGAGTATTTCTAGTAAAAGTGTATTGTATTGGTGTTGCTTGCTGTAAACTTGTTACTGGAGAACTGTCCATTTCTTTCCTCTTCTAAGTGCCTATTTGATCGTCTATTTTAACAATGATTTTTACATAGTCAGTGATATGAAAATGATTTAGTCTTGACAGAGATACTGTGATTAAACTTCCTCCGAAATCAGAGGATTCATCTCATACAGTTTTTTTGTTGGTCGTGGTGAATTTGAGGCTCCACAAGCCATTCTACAGACTTATGTCAAGACACAAATAAAATACTCTGATCTCGGAGGTTTTTAAAATCTTGGTGAAACAAAATGCTATAAATTTACTTTAATGCATTTAGG
The DNA here is from genome assembly GCA_016584745.2 of Phylloscopus trochilus trochilus. NCBI lineage: Eukaryota > Metazoa > Chordata > Aves > Passeriformes > Phylloscopidae > Phylloscopus > Phylloscopus trochilus. Next base: position 13,799,359 of record WQNJ02000015.1, on the reverse strand, counting down.
GTTGTAATAGATAATTTTTTATATTTATACATCACATTTATTTCACTAGTAGACTAATCTGAGACCTGTAAGGATGTGGTATTTTTAGTCAATTATTTTATGACTTCCTGCCAGTTTAACTACAGTGATGTCCAAGCTGGTTGTCACAGTTAGGATAGCTAAAAACATGCCTTCTCTTTACTGTTGGATAAGGTAGACATGCTACCAAAACTCCCAAAGTGTAGACCTGGTGGGGAAATCCCATTTATTTTCTCTACGTGAATGAAGAAGGCAAAGTTATGCTCCAACTATACTTTACTTGACAGTGCAGAAAAACATGTTGATACCACATGAAAAACCCCTTCAAAGCAGCATAAATCAGTTTCTGCAACAAAATCCCTCACTCCCCCTTGCCTTCCCCGGCTCTTTTCCATGTAAAGTGTGCCAGCTTTTCTGGAAATATTTTCAGAGAGATTGCATATTCTGTGAAAGCTTAGGGTGTGCCAAATGCTTAAAAAACTCTTTTGCTTTTTGAAGTTTTAGGTTTACAGACCTCTGGTCACCTGGTCAAGGATGTGATGGAAGCTTGATAATATGTTTGAGGAAACCAGTCACAAGCAGACTGCCAAAGCAACAAATAATTAGGTGCCTTTTACCCCTCTTTTTATATATATTGGCATGCCCAGTAGGATAGGGATATGAGGACAGAAAACTTTCCTTAATTGAAGAGTTAAGTAGATGCCTCAGGGAGTGTTATGCAAAATACCTTAACAACACAAACTGGGTGTGTGTGATGGTTTCATCACTTGCTATTTTTTTTATATGACTAGGAAAACATAAAGAGCAAAACAAGCTTACCTTAAAATTACAAGGATAGTTTCTTTACACACACTAAAAGAATGAAAATAAGAAAAAAAAAATGAAACTTTAAAAACATCCTTCCCTCCTCCCACAAGTGTTCACTTTCCCACACACAACATAAAAAGACAAAACCTGAGTTTTACCATTTAAACATAATCTTTCATCAGTTCTTTTGGGAAAGGAGTCTTTCTGTGTCTTATAGAGACATTGTCACAAGAGGAACAGTCCTCTCTCTGGTGGCTCCTATGCCACACATCTGCAATGACCTGAAAAGAACATCTGCAAACTGTGAAATCCTACCCATCAGCAGCTTTCCCAACACAGACCATATCTGCTTATTAGAGGTACTGTTTAAGGATGCCTCCTCTAGTATAACACAAAGATTCTCTTCTTCTATTTCCAAAATCATCTTCATCTCAAGAACTAAAAGTCTCCTTTTCCTTAGGAGCGAAGAGCTTCGTATCACCTTTAACTAGAACCTTACATCCCCCCAAACAGCATTCGTGTGTTACAGGAAAAACAGTTCATTCTCCATAGTTTACTAGAAATTTCCAGCCAGATTAGGCCACTCCTCCTCCTTTGCCCCAAATAGTCTTTTCACTCTCTCTTCAGTGACTTCAGTTTCATGCTGTGTCTCTTTATGGTTCTGTCACTTAGTTCTCACTCGGGGAAGGGCCGGTGCTCTGGAAGTTCATTTGCTGGCAGAAAGAGTTAAAGCTTGCCCAGGCCTGCGGTGGGCACGTGGTCCCTGCGGGCGGGAGCTGCAAAGATCTCAAGGCCATGCCGGTGGAGAGGCTGCTGGATGCCTTCTCCTCCAGCCCTGATCTCATGGCGTGGGCTGCTCAGAGCTGCTCCCTGAGGCCTGAGGAAGGGGAAGGGAACGTTCCCGCCCCAGCCCCGGCCGGTGACACGGGCGGCTGCCGGGGCTTTTCCTCCCCTCCCCCGGTGCTGCTGCTCTCGGGCCCAGGCACGGCCGGGCTGCTCCCCCGCGGGGCAGCAGCTCCCGGAGGCCCGGCCGGGCCTGCCCAGCCCGACTCCCTGCAGGATGTTACCTGGCCGCTCACCTGGAGAAAAGAGGGAGGCTCCCACACATTCTCAGCTTTATATGGGTATTACCAAAAGTCACATTCTGTTTTCTCAGTGGTTAAACCACATGCCAATAGCCAAGAACTGGCTCTTGCTAGGTCTGTCCTTTCCAAAAAACTCAAAGATCCTAACTGAAACCAATCTGTGTTAACCCATGACAGTGTGCTTACTATGAAGTGATACAATAGGGACCAGCATATCTTCTGTAACTCTTGGCACTCCCACACTGGCTACTTTTTACACGTTTTGTCACTTGTTTTAGAATCCATCTCATATCACCTGGAATTTATTTTTTTATCACCGTTTTCTCAAATCAGAATAGAAATGTCTGGCACTGGTTTGAACCATTATTTTTTCCAGCCAACCTCTTGCTGGTAGAAGAATAAAGAGCAGTAGAGTATTCCCAGTGCTTTTACTATTTTGTAACACCCTTCATGTCACCCCCTTGCAATACTTGGCAGAAAGTCTGTGAATGACACTGCACATTAGGCCAGGTAGAGCTCTGGAAAGTATAACCATCTTCAGATCTTCCTCTGAAGAATAAATTGTTAACACAAAATCTCATGATTCCAAATGTACTTAATATTTATTGCAAACAAACCACATTCCAGATGAAAGTCCTCAAACTCATCTGCTGGGTGTCTCAACCAGGCGGACTTTCAGCCTTTGTGTTAATTTATGGGTATTTTCTTATGCCAATCTACTCTTGCCACCAAAAATGTCTCAGATCTATTAAAATAAACAAAAAGGAATATTGTTAAATAAAATATAGATAGTAGACCTTGCAAAATTATTGTAGAGAAATAATTTCTAAAATGTATAAAACAACCTACTTTAAATAAAGTAACTTTATTACACCAACATTTAATAAATAATGTTATTGTTTGATTGGCTGGTTTTAAACACAGCAATGGCTTCAGTTATGTACATTTTATTCCATTACAAAACATTGAGTCTGTAACTTTTATTTACTTATTTTTGCAGTCCAGGCATTCCTTGTGCAAGTATACGCCATTTCTGAAAATAGTTTCTTCTAGACTGCAGTGGACTTATTTCAGACTGCTCTGATGTGGTTAGAAATCTCCCAGTCATAAGCAGGGTGCTTATAGCACTGAACTAATCCCTGTCTACTACAGCATCCTGAGGTTTGGAAGTTAATGGCATGAATAACTTAACTGTTTTCAAAGTTATTTCAACTCACCTTATGCTGTGATTCTGTAATATTTTCTCTTTCTGAAGGTAGCAGGAAGGTCAGTAGTCCATTGCATGGATACATTACTTTGAGAATGTCTTCTGAGTAACAGTCAACCTGCTCTATTAACATTACTCCATGACTTGCAATTTTGCTAAAAAAGAAAAAAATACAACCCATCCAAACCACAAACCCAAAGCCAGATGTCGAAAGAAAATATTGCAGTGACAGTTTTTCCATTACCTGTTTTGCCACAAGGTTATCATGAAAATTGTGAAATCATAAGAAGGTGTCCACTTGCCTTGGAAGTATCCTCATAGGAATTTCTATGCTTGTACAGTTGAAGTATCCTGTCCAGTAAAAAATATCCCAAGGTCACATAGTTTTGGATGCTTCTCTGGGATATTTTTTCATTAATTAATTTCTCAGGATTTCCATTTATTATGGAGTAATACTCAACACCAATTTCCAGCTGTCCTGTTTACTGAAATACAAATGTAATTTGAAAGATCACTAAAAGAGTGTAGACTTTAAGAGTTGATGCCCTGAGTTGATACTAAGCTCTGGGATTGTCCAGTGCAGCACACACAGGGCCTACATCGTGATTTTTCTCTGTCAATGAGTTAACATAGCAAGAAAACCAAAATTGCAGCAGAGACACATGATAACAAAAGTTCTGTCAGCTGATCCATCTAGCTTTTTAATTTTAAAACAAATATTAGGAATTGTTGTGTGGCTTGGAAGGTAGTTAAAGTTGTACATATATCCCTAAAATGACTTGTTCAGGCTTAGAATGGAAATATTTTATCAAAGTAAAAATAATATTATATAGTTCATTCATCATAAAATCTGTTTTTACAACTGTAAATATATATTTAATTCTCAAGTAAACCTCGAGGAATTACCTATTTTGCAAACAGTGAAACTTAGCTATAACATGTCAATTATTAAGTTATTCCTGCTCTACTAATTTTTGCTCCTCTGAGGTTAGACACTTCTGCCAGCAAGATGCCATGGTCTAGTTTTCACCACAGCATTACCATTGGTTTGTAAACAGCTATAATTAAATAGTTTAATTTCTGTTTCTGAATTCCCTTTTTTTTTAATGGACACAGTATTTTTTACAGTTGGTATTTCCTGAAGATACTTACCTGTTACGCTTTTGTTTATGTGAAGCATCCAAATGTGATTTTTGTCTTTTTTTTAGACAAACTTAATTTTAAAAAGTAAGGGAGGAGTAAAGTAAGAGAGGAGTGCAGGTTAAAAGCAGTAGTGTTGAATGAAAATTAAAACTACTCATTGCATTAAAGTGCAGGGTGTCCTCTGTTTTTTATTTCTTGCTCTTTGTATTTTTCCTGCTAGTAATATGCCACTGAATATGCAAAGTAGACACATGAGAAAATACCACTAACTCATGTCTGTGATCACCTGAGCCTTACAAGAAAGCTCACTGATTTCTGGGGGTTTTTTTTTTGGTTTTTTTAATCTGTTGCTGAAGTAAGCAGGCACTGGATAGCATTCAATCAAAAACAAGGGGACTAAAGGAAGAGTAGGACAGATGGAAAGGAAATGTAGTTGTTTATATATGACACTGAGCCCAAGGTTATGCAGAATTTGTAGAGCTGAATTTCAACTACTTTGTCTTCCAGCTCTGGCTTAGATTCATGTAATCGGGTATGTCTGACCTTCAGCCAAAGCCCAGCAAACCTGATCAATGTGATCTGCATCTGCAGGTAACAAGGTTACTTGTGTTATCTGTGGCTGTGATTTGATATCCAGTAAGGGCAGCAATAAGAGCTGTAGCACTTCTAAGGAAAATAAATTTGTAATTGGAAGTAGGAAAGAAAGACGTGAGACTGCAGCATAGACGAACACAGTGTCATGGTCTAAATAGTTTTAATTGTTAATATTGTGCTTGAGCCTGCAGCTGATAGAGCAGCAAAAGAGTGAGAGAGACATGTAATATTTCATTTATCCTTGTAGAATTGAATCTGTTCAGTACATAGCCTAACTAGGAGTCCACTGCAGTGGTGAATGAGAATATATTTCATGTTTACAAAATAGAAGCATAGCAAAAATGGGGAAAAGGCATCCCCATTTGAAGTGTGCCTACAAAAAGACCTGCGCTGACAAAACTGTAGTGCCTTATCTACAGGATATATAGTTCCATGGATGTTTTTATACATGACCCTCTGTTTGGTCTTGAACATAAGTTATATTTACTTACTACGTGTAGTTCTCCTGCCCTACCCTTGAGGATTTCTGTTAAAAATGATGCACCCACAGACCCTGATTATGGTTCATCTCCTGCTTCTCACTGAAGAACTCCCAAACCTCACATCAGTAAGCAGATTTGCTGCTGTGACTTTTGAGTACTTAGTCTGAAAGAAATTAGATATCCTTTAAGTACCTGTACGTCAAGTATGCTTCAAATGCCAAGAAGCACTAGGACGGCCTTCCAGACAAAAGTGTCTAGATGCTATAGTGCTGCCTATTGTAATTTGAAATAAGGGTGGTATTCCTTTACAGATCAGTTTTTTGAAAGGAAAATTACTAGGCTCTTTGAAAATTCCAAATTGTATTTCAAGAGGCAGATTCCAGGATGTCTCTCCAAATATCTGCAAGACTGTAATCCTGTCTGAAGTGAACTTTCTTCACCTTTTCTTTTCAACTTAGAAAAATCCTCTAAGTTTTCTTGTGACATTTCAGAGAGGTACTAGCAGAGTCCAATATTAACTTCCACATAAAAACAAAAAGGAAAACTATTGGTATGTGCTCTACCTTTTCCCATGTAGCAATTAATAGCTATCAAATTATAAGTAGCCAGGGTGCTGATTTGGTGAAATACGTGAAGTTAAATGGCTAAATACACTTTCAATGAAAACTAGTGAATTGTCAGCTTCTCTCCTTGTTTTGATTTATTTCTTCAGAAAACAGCCTATCCCAACACTTAGCAAAAGAGATGCTCCTCTGAATTCTTTCGGACTCCATTGGTTCTCCCAAATCTGTTTTCTTTGCTTGTCTACATGAAGAGTATTTTAACTATTTGAGCCATAGATGGTTCAAAATTATGCCATTTAGCATCTGAGGTGGACATCCTTATTCTGGTCCAAGTTTCTTCATAATTTTAAATATTTCTGTAAATTCCTTTGATACCATGCTTCAGATTGCAAGTAAAGAGTTAACGTAATACAGTATATCTTTGCTGTATTTAATTATTTAACTGTATGTTTTTGAAGCCTGTGTCAAATGTATTTACCTCAGAGCTTTGCTGGCAACAGCCTACTCATATAAAGAATAACTACAGCAATAACTGCAGCAGTTTTGTTTTTCCATAGTCTCTTGTGTGTGTGGTGTGTTAGTTAGTTACTGGTTACCTACCGTGTGCCAGCCTGGCTTCATTCTGCCTGTGGTGTCTGAAGCTGGGAATGTTCCAGTTGCAGCAGCAGCCACAGCAGCCATTTCAGTTCTGGTTAGTGCCAAGTCAACTTTGTTTTAATGATCCTTCCAGATGACTTGGGAGAATAACATTTCCACACAAGACACATCACCCTTAGCTAAATGGAGAGATACCATACTCTCAGGCTGCTACAGACAATAATAATTGCAGGGTGGGGTGGGGCAGGGGGAAGCTGAAGAAAGCAGTGTTATCTGGGGAAAAAAACCAAAAAAAACCAAACCAAACCAAAAAAAAAAAAAAAAAAAAAAAAAAAAAAAAAAACCACCAACACAAAAAAGTGTGTTTTATTATCTAGAGTGCTATAATTACTAAACACTTTTGTGGTGAAAGAAAGTCGAGTTATTCCCATATTGCATGTGAGAAAACAGTGAGGACTTGTCTACACAGAGATGTTATGTAGTTGTGTTGTTAGTCAGTACACTGCTGTATTTAAACAGCAGTAATTATGCTGATAGAATTGCCTGGGTGAGACTGTCCTCTGAGTTGAAACATGCCCTGTTCTGGTTTTGAGGTGTACTGCTTTGGAAGACATTTCAAGTGACCTAAAAAAGGAAAAACAACCTAAATTTCTGGATAAATACAAGCTAAGAACAAATAATTTATAACTATATAAATTAAATATAAATAAGTATGTATATATATTTTTATATATATAAATTATATATAAAGTAACTATAGCCTTTAAAATATTTCTCTCATGCTATATAGCTTTCCTGGTTAGACAAGCCTTGAACAGGATAGTAATGGGCTTGTGTCACTGTTTCTTCTGCTTAGGAATACTGTGTTACTATTTCCTTGTGTCTGCTGTCTTCTTCCTACATCACTGCAGATGATTTGCTTGTCCTAGAGGGTTTCTTTTGCGAAGGAGTTCATATGTACAATGGCAGTGCCACAGTCACTAGAAGTAATTTAAAAAAAAATAAAAATAAACAAAAGAAACTCAAGTATACAGAATATATAGCAAAATATGATATATTCTCTGGCATATACAGTGGAACAATTTTCCCACTGTGAAATTGCACTGTCTGTAATTCAGGAGTTGTTAAGTGCTCTTCATAAAAAAGACTTCTGGTTTAATATCTTCTCTCACCCTCTTAACTGCAAGACTATTGAAGTCCTCTCCAACAGCATCCAGATGTAAAGATGTACAAAGCCACAAACAAATAGAGAAAAAAAGAGTACCTGCCTTGTGAAAGAGAACACTTTGTAAGACTTGAAAGAAACAATTTCAACTTTTGTGCCTTCGCACTGAGGAGAAAAGGCAACCTTTGTCCTTTTCCTATGAGTTAGGGGTTTGTATCAATTAGTTAATTATATTGTAAAGATGAACTGACAGGCTGATGAAGAAAAACAGGACCATTAGCATTTATGAAGCATGGGATATCTCACTTAAATACAACAATATAATAATGAGTGACAAAGTTTACTGCAACTGAATAGTATTTGGTTTTCCACTCATTTACTGTTGTAAGGTACTAGGTACAGGAACCTGTCTGAATAACCATATAATTAAAGGACATTAAGGTTGACAAAAAAGAAATGAGCAAAAACAGTTAGAAGACTAGAAATAATGTTTGTCCAGTGGAACTACATAGCAGCTGAATTTTCACCAAAATTCAGAAGACTTATATACTGGCCTCCCATGGGAAGTGCTAAGGATTCCATTGCTTCGGAAGCTTACACGTACTGGTAGGCTGCATTTTCATCAGCATTTCTGTAATCTTTCAGTTTCGTGAAAGTGCAAACCCCTTAATTTTTAACTCATTACTGGTTAATGTTGGTTTGAAGAGCTGTTTGTTTAAGAGGAAGAACAGTGGGTGACAACTGAGGCATTACTTTTTTGAATCAAAACAATGTGTCCATTATTTTGTTGAGGCCATTTTTTACATGTTTTCATTGTTTTAAGAAGAAAATAGTTCTAGGACTTCTTGAATTAACCAATATAATTGTACAAGTTTTCCCATTTCAGCATTCAAATACTTTGTTTTGTATAATAAATCACATTTTGAAGAGAGGAAGAATGTTTGACTTTGAGTGTTTTAACACAATTAAAATTAGATTTAGCCATAATGTGATGATCACTTGTGCATGTCATTGCTTTCATAGAATCATTTAGGTTAGAAACAACCTTTAGGAACTGAGTCCAACCATTAACCCAGCAGTGCCAAGTCCACCATTAAACCATGTTCCCATACACATCTTTTAAATACCTCCAGAGATGGTGACTTTACCACTTCTCTGGGCAACTTGTTCCAATGTTTGACAGCCATTTTGGTGAAGAAAGTTTTCCTAATATACAACATAAACCTCCCCTTGAGACCATTTCCTGTCATCCTGTCCATTGTTCCCAGGGAATAGAGCCTGACCTCCACCTGGCTGCACCCTCCTCAGGTGGAATAAGTCAGGGAGTTCTGAAGTGTGAGAAGGACCCCCTGAGTCTCCTTTTCCAGCTCCCTCAGCTGCTCCTCACTGGACTTGTGCTTCAGCTTCTTCTCCAGCTCCATTCCCTCATCTGGACAGCCTCTGGCTGTGTCCTTCCTGAATTCAAGGGCCCAGAACTGGATACAGCACTCAAGCTGCTCTCACAGCACTGCCCAGCACAGGGGGATGGGCACTGCCCTGCTCCTGCTGCCCCACTCTGGCTGACACAGGCCACGATGCCCTTGGCCTTCTTGGCCACCTGGGCACACACTGCCTCGTGCTCAGCTGCTGTTGACCAGCCCCCCCAGGTCCTTTTCCACCTGTCAGCTTTCCAGATACTTTTTCCATAGCTCATAACACTGCAAGGGTTGTTGTGACCCAAGGGCAGGACCTGGCATTTGCTGTATTGAACCTCAGACCATTGACCTTGTCCCATGGATCCAGCCTGTCTGATCCCTCTGCAGAGCCTTCCTGACCTCCAGCAGATAAACGCTTCCACCAAGCTCAGTGGCATCTGCGTTATCAACAGGACTGGTTGCAACACTGGACCCTGGAGAACTCCACTGGTTGGTGCCCAGGCACCAGCTGGATGTAACTCCGTTCACCACCACTCCTAGGGTCCAGATGTCCAGACAGTTTTTCACCCAGTGACACCACACCTGTCGAAGCCATGAGCAGTCAGTTTCTCCAGGAGAATGTCATAGGAGATAGAGCTAAAAGCTTTAGTAGAGTCTAGGCAGATAATATCCACAGCATTTCCCTGATCCATTCAGGTTGTAGAAGATCAGGATAATCAAGTAGGACTTACCCTTCATAAACCCATGCTTGTTTGTCTGCGTAGGTGCTAATTCCATGTTCCAAAAGTAAGCATGTTTATTTATTTTTGTTCTGTGGTCCAAGCTCTGATCTGTTAGAGGATATTGAACCTTTCATTATTATTACTGAAAATTACAAACGTGTGCAAAAGCCAGAGTGTAATTCTAGTCTTTATTCTGCTTACAACTGCTTGAAAAAACACCACCAAAACTGGTAGAGAAGCCCAACACTGAAACTTAAGAAATTGTCATTCTAATGGAAGCTTTCTGGACTAATGTAATATAAACTGCTGCTGTGCATGGAGAAACTAGCTGTATTTAAGGAAATAAAATTTAATGTACTTCTTTTTTATTTTTGTATCATTGTTCAAGTGTAAAATCCTGGATTGATAGTAGAATATGACATTATCTGTATATTGATTTTTTGGTTTTGGTGGTGGTGGGGTTTTCGTTTGTTTTTTAGATCTTGCTGTTCAGCATGCATGCACATATATATTGCCTTAACTCATGGCAATTCCATGCAGATATTTTCAGCAGATTTTTATTTCTTGAAAATGGATTTGATAATTTTTATTTATTTTGATAATAATCTATTAATTAGCCCTGATGATAGTCAAACAGAAGAACAGGAAATACTGAAATAAACGTTTATTTCCCGAGCTCTTTTGATTTTGCTGCTGTTGCTCAAGGGTGTAATTCAAAAAGAGAGTGCAGAGCAAGTGCAGTAAGACTTCCATTCAGTTTAAGAGTCTAAGAATTTTTCATGTTTTTCTTTTATTCCCCCTTAGGACAAATGTGTCACATGCTACTTTTTTTTTCCTGCTTGTCCATTCATCTTTTCTTTAACTATTCTAAATCAGTATACTTCATGAGAAAGTGGAGATGTCAGTGAGAGAAATGGTTTTCTTAAATTACATACTGTTCATATGTGGCTGTGTTTGTATGGATATTATAGTGGTTTTGTCTCAATGACAGGTCTCATTCTACGTTGTTTTATTCAGCCTTTTACTCCTGTTTTGAGATCACAGTCTTTTGTAAAATGATCCTAATGCAGTCATATATATAGACCTTAAAATCAGTTTGTGTTCCTTTCCAGTAATTCAGAGATCTAAAGTCTCTGGCAAGTATTGTGTTCTTTCCTCTCCTTTTGTTCTGCCTTTCCTGAGTAGAAGCTGGCCCTTTCTGTAAGAAGAAAAAAATGAAACAAAAATAATTTTAATTTTACAAATAGTGCATAGTGGGACTCGTAAATAACTGTTGGGGGATGTTTAATAAAATCCTTTTATGCAAGTACAGCTCTCAAAAATGTTTCTCATGTTCAGTTCAGCCATTCATGATGATAAAATACACAGTGTTCTGCAGAAGAAGATGATGTGAATCCAGACGGAGGTAAGGCTGGAAGTGACTTCTGCTTATCCTATACTTCCAAATAAAACAGAAGACACAGCAAACAATTTTCTTTTTCAACCCTTTAGTGCCATTTGGGATCCTGAATACTTACTTAAACAATGAAGAGATGAATAGTTAAAGATACAGGGTAGTTTTTAATGGTGTTTTAATACCTCAGTGCTAGCTGGAGGCTTGACTAAATTCTTCCAGGTTCTGTTTCACGGAGCATCTCTTGGCAACCCCCTCTGTTGCTTGGCTGTTGTCAGAGGGAAAATGTTGTTCCATGCATGTGTCTTGGACTTCCTCTGTTCTGACTTATTTTTGTTCTGTCTTGTCCTTCCACCATGCATCTCAGGAGGCAGCATGTCTGTATCTTCATGCTCACCTCTTCATGGCTACCAGCAGGCTGCATGAGTTTCTCCAGAGCTGCATCTGAACAAATTCTCACAGCCTTTCCTCAAGTGCTCAGTACCTGATTATCTAGTTGGTCTTTGGCTTAGCTTGTTTAGGTTCCTTGATGATAGGATGAGGGGGAGTGTCCTTAACATGAAGGAGAGTAGATTTAGATTATATATTAGGAAGAAACTATGAGCGTGGGGAGGCACTGGCATAGATTGCCCAGAGAAGATGTGGACTCCCCATCCCTGGAGGTGTTCAAGACCAGGCTGGATGGGTCTCAATGTAACAGGGTCTAGTGCAAGATTTCCTGCCCATGGCAGGTGATTTGGAGCTAAATGATCCTTGAAGTCCTTTCCAACCCAAACCATTCTATTACTGTACAGACATTCTAACTCATTCCAGAGTCCAACAACATTCGAATGTTGTTCTGGTGCTGTGAGGCCAAAAATTGAATGCACTTCCAAAGAGCACAGAGTAAGTGGGAGTATTCACCCTGTCTTTATCTGCCATCTGGATTCAGAATACCATTAGTCCTTATTGCTGCTATTGTGCACTGTGGGCACCTGTTTAGCCTTTTTTGCTTTTTTCCAGCCCCTTTTCAGCAATGGTTTCCAAGTCAGTCAGTCCCTAGCATGGCCTATTGCACGTTTAGTTCATCTTATCTGCCAGAGATTGCATTTGTCCTTGTTGAATTTAATGAAGTTACTGCTGGCCCAGTCCTTCAGCCTGTTTATATTTCTTTCAATGGCAATCCTGCTCTTGAGTGTATCATTGAAATGGAGGTTGATTGAGATCATTAATAATGACAACTAATGGTGAATCAAAAAAAGAACAAAAAATACTATAATCTTTGTATGATACCATCTCCATTAAAAATAATTACCATTTTCAGGCACAGTCCTACAAATCAGCAAGCAGCTGTGGATGGTAAATCAGAGCATCATTTACTAAGAATAAACATGTGTTTATATTGAGATAGGTAGATCCTTATCCATTGTATCCATTTAGCTTTGGTTCTAGCATTAGACATGCTTTGCTGTTGGCTTCTGTCAGCTACTGGTTTTATTTTCAACCACCAATTCTTAGATGTGAAGTAATCTGCTATATAGGAGAAATTGAGTGTGGGTTCCTACATGATACTTAATGGAGTGGGCTGGAAGATAAGCCTCATTTTTAACTCCAAATGTACTATCTACTTATATGTGTCATCAAAGCTTTTTTTAGTGTCTGCCTTTCCTGTCTGAAATAGGATGTCACAAAATGTAATGAGAAATTAAGAAAAGTAGAAAGAATGTAAAAGAATCTTCAATGGACTATATAAAGCTTCCTGAGAAATGTTGCATATTGGTACTAAATAATAAACCATGTTGTTAAAAATACATAGCTTAGTTACAAATTACTGCAAAGTGTATTTTCAGGAGACTTGTCTGCAAAACATTATCTGATAAACTTTTATAGTGTGCTGGTTTGAAAGCAAAACCAGTGAGACTCCCAGTCAGAGATACAATTTAATAGAAGAAGAGAGGAAAAAGGTGAAAATAAATGGAATGATACAACCTAACACCCTGTTGGTCAGGGTGTTTTAAGCAGTCCGGGAATCCTCCTGGAGCAGCAGATGTGGTTCCGTTGGAGCAGAGATGATCCAAAGCAGTGATCCCTGTAGAAACGTCTGGTAGCTCGTCTCCTCTGAGAGTTCAGTGGATAGAAGCTGCTAGTGAGGTCTCAAACCCTGGATTATATCCAGGTGGGAATGCTTGGCTCCTCCCCCTGGGCAGAGCATCTCACAATGGTACGATTTCATCTTATCAGTCATGCAAATGGATCCTTGATGGCCCATTAAACAGAGATAACATCTTCTGGGAAGGCATTGTTGGGCTCGTTAACAGAAGATAAGGAGAACACTGCCCCACCTTGGCTCCAACGGCTCATGGGGATAGAATACACCTTTGGGCACAATTTTACATTGTAACCTAGGACATATAGATAATGGAAAATATTTTTGGGGATAGTTCCTAAAGGAACTAAGGCAATCTAAGACTGAAAAAATGAATAGTGTTTAAGAAGCAGCTTTCTTTTATGCATGTAGTCTGGGTGTTTATAGTGTTTATAAAGTTTTCTGAGAAACAAAGCTGTACTCAGAAATAAATTAAACCTTTGTTATGGCTGATGTATTGAAAGTATGGCTCTAATATAGTTTAAAGTAATTCTAAAAAAAGAAGTGTCAGGAAGATCAAAGTAGTTTTCCTGAGGGACTGAGTTATATCCAAGTTATTGATACATATGGGTAAAAGTGGTTAGGACATTTTTGTTGTTCCTTTGGAAGGGCTTTTTAAAATCTTTTATTATACAGCTCTTTTTTGCATAAATCTCTTGCCTCCTGTCATACGGTCTGTATTCCTTCTATAATTTCTGAGGTCGTATTTGACTCTTTTTGTGATACTTTCCGTGAAATCACAAGACTTGAGTTTTCTTACTCAGGGTCGGAGTTGCTGGTAGAGGGATCTGTTTTGTGTAGGATCCAGAGACATGTTGTTCTGTGACATCCTTTAATGAACCATTATCTTCCCTGATCAAGTTTCAGTAAAACTTCTGATTTCATTCTAAGTCCTCATTTTGGCATCTTAGTGTAGCATTACTTGGTTTGGTTTGGTTTGGTTTGGTTTGGTTTGGTTTGGTTTGGTTTGGTTTGGTTTTCTGGCATGCTGCTGTGATTGATTAGCTTTGAAATGGCTTGCTTACCTCTTATTGTAGTTTGCCCACTAGTAGAGCTATGACTGTAGAAATGAGCAGTTAATGTCCCAGTGTTATGCACTGTATGAGCCGTAAATGTTGATTACTGTTAATGAGCAATCAGGAACATTTTATTCATATGGGAAAGGAATTATCTGATTTCAGAAATTTCCAAAGTAACAAAAAAATGCTCAAAAGAATGAGAAATCTGCTTTCCTAACTTTCTGGATCTTTGGTGAGCACTCAAGATTGTTCCTGGTAGGCCAAATATTTTCCATATTCTGTTGTCATATTTGATTGGAAGATGCAGTGTCCAGACATTATTTTCAACAAACCATGTTGAAAGTCCATGAAATTCCTTTTGCAGAATACACTAGGTTTGGTGAATTATATTTAAGTATCATTTCAGGTTTAATATAGTAAAAGATTTGCCAAAGTAGATAATGCCGGCTGTTCTGCAATTTGATTTTTTTTTTTTTCTTTCATGAAAACATAGTGAACAATTAATTTCAGTAATCAGCTGATGACAAAACTGCAATCTCTGGTTTTTTTTAATTACATGAAAAAATACTGTAGTTGAACCTCACTGAAAAGAGAATCCGAGTGCCATTTGAAAATGTGTGATGGAATGCTTTATTGCTGTTGCAGTTCTTGACATGCAAACTTTATATGAGACTAGGGACTAATTTTGAAACTGAAGTATTCACCTCAAATTTGCCAGATTAATTGAAGAACTAGATAGAGAGCTAGTTGATGTGAAGGAGAATATGGCAGAATACTAAAGACTATGGCTTTTTATGCCAGGATAACTTTTTTAATTCTGTCAATTTGACAGGGCATCGTTAGCTTTTCTTGTGTGATTGATGTGGCAGAAGAAGACAAAGTGGTGGGTTGTGTTGGTTTTGTTTGTTTGTTTGTTTGTTTTGTTTTGTTTTGTTGGGTTTTTTTGGTTTTTTTTTCTGAAGAATGAAAGATGCTGACAATGAAAATAAAATATCAAGGCAACTAGATCTTCTTAAACCACTTGAAATGAATTAAGAGTTTGCCTTTTAAGACTTGAACAGGCTTTGCAAAACCTAGTACCAAATAGAGTTATTTGTCATAGAAGAGACTGGACATTATTGCAAATAGAGCTGACACATGCTGTAGTCAGAGGTAGCTTTGGCATTTTAAGACATGCTGACCAGATTAAGTAATCACAAAGCAAATTTAGACCAGAACATGTATTGAAACTTCCATGATTTAATGCCATTTCTGAATTACGTCTCAAGCTGTTTCTTACAAAGTTACCATCAAGTCAGCAAGGATAGACTGTGCTAGCTTTTTAAAGTTTCACAGCTGTCAAGAAAGTTTGCTTGGATTTGAGCAGGATTTCCTTCTGGAAATCAGAGTAACAAGGAAGTAGCAAAAGTGGTTAAATTATATTTCCTAACTGACTTGGCTGCACAGATGAAATGTAAGAAGTAGAAGGTCATATCCTGCAAACACTCTCATTTCTCGCTTTCCAGTAGTTGACTATTAGTAACCAGAGACAACATGCAATGTGGTGAAATGTGGAATTTTAGGAGGAGATTTTAGTGGATTTTGAGTGTTTCAGTGTATGACTTGGTAGCAAATTGTCTTCTTTGGGTCATTTTGAAACATGTTCCATTGCTTTATTTTGGGAAGAAGATGTGCAGAGAGAAATGGATAAATAGATAAATGGAAAGAAAGGTATTCACACTTCTCTTGGCCATTGATTAAACAATTCTGCTTCTGGTCTCACTTGAGTGCGGCTAATCAGTGTTAGTGGATCATTGTTGCCACGGGGTAGAAACACCCGTAATTACACAGTGTTCATTTGATACTTAAAATTCTGCTGATATGCTGCTACATATAGGAAGAAAATGAGAGTTCTGTGTTTTTTGGTAGTCATGATTTGTCTAAGTCTTGTATGTTTACTAAAGATTTATCTTTCAGTTAACTCACTTTGGGCTGAATTTTTGCTGGAGTGTAAACAGCATTGATTTTAATGCTGTTACATGGTTTACCCGTCCACGCTAATCAGGTCTCAGTTCAGTAACAATCCTTTCTTCCAGGAGTATTTCTAACAATACCACTCCTATCAGGGCAATCTCATCAACAACCAAAATATTCCTGATAGCAGGAGCAGTAGTCTTGAGGGCCTGGTTTATTGACTGTGATTGAAAGCCATTCCTCTTTGTCAATAGTTTTCATATCTGTGTTTGTGTTGCTTAGGCACTCTGGAGAGTGCCCCATGCAGATTTTTTCCTTTACCTCTTTAGATTAGACTCCCTCTTGCAGCCTTGGTTTCTTTGATTATGAAAAGAAACAGTACCATTCTTGGCATACCAGTGAACATTATTTTTCTGCAGGCACAAACCTCCCTCTCCCGTATATGTCTGAAGTGCTCTCCTTGCTGATTGATCACTGACCTCATCACCTGCTTTTTCTGCTGTACTGTGTTAGACTTGTACTGCCAGTCCTCAGCTTCATTTTTATAAATAACTTCTCTCCATTTTCCTCACCTTTTCCTCTTACTCTGTGCCCTTTCAGATTCTTTCCCTTTAAAACCAGTACTTCCCTACAGTTTTTTGTTGTTTGTAAAAACAAGTAGTACTGTGAGGGAAGTGAGGTAACAGAAATTGTTCTTGCCTGCTCAGGCAGCAGCCAAACAAGTGGCATGCAAGCCAAAGGATTTGTATTTGTTCAGTCATTTCCCCCCAAACATCTTTAAAACATTTTTTTCGTAATATTTTCTCCTTGTTTTATTTTACAGTTGAAGGTATTTTTTCTTGTCTTTGTACATGGTGTATCCACATTAATTTTTCATTCTTGAACAAGAACAATTTCATTCTTGGCCTGGGTGGGAGGGAGGTAATAGCACCTCGTATTTAGGTGTCTTTTAGATGTTCAGTCACAACAATGCAGATAACACACTAATGTTTTGGCTGTTAAAGAACAGAGCTTTCTCAGAGTCACAGGTTTTTCTTATTTCTTATTCTTCCCTTCCCCAGTCAATAGATTAGGGTGAATTGTTTAGCAAGTGAAGACGCGGAAGAAGAGAGAAGGAAAACAAAAATAAAAAAGCAATGTTAAGGTATTTGCTCACCACCTCCCACAGGCAGAGTAATGCCCAGCCGCTATAAAGATTTAAAAAAGGTGATGCATATTGAATGCATATTAACACAAGGAGCTGCTGCTTTTATGATCAGTAATGATTTTACAAGATGCTGCTGGGAATGTTGTAAATGAGAACTGCATAGCAATGAAAGAAAATAACAATAGAGGTTAATTTTGGCTAAGAGCTTTAGAAAACCATTCCAAACTCAAGATGTAATGTTGTTCAGGTGAAGGACAGTAGTAGGAGGGCAGATTGATTTTGTATGTATTCATTTATTAAAATATTCTGAAGTAAGGTTAATATGACTGCTATTAAAGTAAATGTGTTGAGGAGCTAGGTTATGTCTAAGTGTTTAAGGGATGTGCAGACGAATCTGGTTTACATGCAGAAAGTACTAAGATAATTCTCTGAAAACTTTTGACAAAACGTAAGAGGAAAATCTTCAGGGAGATTTCTCTGTAACAGTAATTGTACCCATGCAACTGTGTAAAAGGGAATAGTTTTGTGACACCTGTGAGAAATTGGCTCTAAGGTGGGACTATTTGTCATGGGAAAATCTTTTTGCCATAATAGTTTTGGGTGACAAATTACTGTCTTCAATTTCAGCTTAAATTTAACTTAGAATCCATATCCTCTGTGATACTTGTACAGCAGGAGTGTGAGTGACCTGAAAAAGGTACAGAAGCTCTCGGGATCATACTTTTCAGTAAATGTAGTAAATAAGGAGTATAAGAGTCATATTTGATACTAAAAAATGCAAATGCAAAATTTACTTAATTATGTTATTATCTCACACCTGAGCAGACCATGTGATTTCTGCTATATATGCATACATGTATATATGCATGTATATATACATGTATGCATATATATAACAGCAGTATATCTGCATATATTTGCACATAGAGCATGTAAATCTCTTAGGGGAAAGGCAAAAGCATTTTTAAAATATATTCTTTTGAGTGCACAGTCATGCTCTCAGAGTGAGCATGGTTGAGACTGTCCAGCTGCTACTGCTGCCTCTGCCTTTGTGAGGTTGCTCTTGGCTTTAAGGGGTCTGGCTCAGCTGGACATCCACTGAACTCAGTCGCGTCATTTGCATTGTTACACAGGGATGCAGCCGGGAGCCAGAAGTGACTCATGACAATGGCTGTGAGCTGCAGTGGCTCAGGAAGAGCTTTGTACTTCTAGAGTTAATAGGAGAAGTCGGCTGGGGGAGGAACCGCCTGAGCTGTACCGTCTCATTTTCTGGGAATGTGAGTCGGGGCCACTGGTCATGCCTCCTGCCCTTCTTTCACAGCTCAGAACGCATGCAGCGGCAGGTTTTGTTACAAGAAGTGTTTTTGTATTTCAGTAAGATTCCTAAAGGACAGGAGACAAGGCTGTTTTTATAACTGCTGAGCTAAACCCCTGCAATCATCTGCTGTCATCCACATTACCTGATTTATCCTGTGATTAATAAAAACTTCAGTGAGTGAGTTGTTATATGTCAAGTTTTCTGAACACCAAAAAGACTTCCTTTTTGTGGTTAAAGTGGAGATACTGACATCCACCCAAGCTTGCTTTTTCAACCATGCATCTATTTAAAACCTTTTCTCTCCATCTGAAACGTGGAAATCACTGTGAGATCATGGATTTATGCAATCGGTAAAACTTAAAAAGTATCTAAAAAATGAGAAGTTAGAAGAATATTTGGTTAAATTTTTACAGCTAGATCAGTGACCTATGATCAGAACATTTTGATGTTTTGATGAAATTCCTCTATCAAGCCCTATTGTCTGTTATATCTACATATTGTAAAATAGACTTTTTGCAAATATTAAAATAAATGCTATATGTATAATGTTAAAATAACTTTGCTGTAAGGATACAGTTTTTATTTCTGCTATTAACAAACTTAGACATGGTAGTGGGATAGCTGATATAGTTATAGTTGTAATTAAACTGCATGCTTAGTTGGGATAACATCCGGTGACCATAGGATGAGGACCCTGCTACTAATCTACCAACTATCAGCACCTGCTGTCTGAAGAAAGTATGGACCAAGACCCAAGCCGGAGGTGATAAAAAGAACTGACTAAAAGCACAGCCAAGAAACACACATGCTTTTAAAAAGTGGACCCAAGGAGCGGCCATGCCAAACAGTTCCTGGAATATGTAAACCAGTTTGTGGGAAAGTATGAATATGCATAATGGTCTATGAATATGCAACAGGCTGATGTAAGAGAAAAGGTATTTAAGGAGTGTCTCCGAAGATAGTAGGGGATGCTCTTGGCTGAATGCCAAGCACCTAGCCGTTAACTCTTTGCTTTATTATCTGTCTCCTATTGTCTTTTATTAAACTTTTTAAATTTTACCAGGAAAGTGAACCTTGTTTTTCACATTGCGTGTTGGCCCATAAAACCAATTCTCAGTTTGCTTAAGGATTGCATGCTTTTGTATGTTCTGTATTTTTATGTAAATATTAAAATTATGAAGACACTATTTCTGCACAAAAAAAAAAAAAAAGAGCTACCAGTGTTTTTTCCTGAAAAAAAAACCCAAGAAGTTGTCCTTAGTTTATAACCTTGTAAGTATTACACACTTACAAGTTCAGTAGGTGCTGAAAATGTTTTTCAAAAAGTTATGGTGGACTAAATGTCCCCAGAGCACAAAGACCTGAAATACTGTGTCCCTCAATGTAACTGTTATCAGGTTGGAAGCTACAGGAAAATCCCATGCTTACACATCAGTAATGTAAGAAAAGCCCTTGTGTTTTGTTAAGGGTTTTGTCTTTGCCATTTTGTATCAATATTAAATATCTAGACCATATGACATATCACCATCTAGACTCAAAAAGAAAGCCCGTGGTGTAAAAAGCAGTTGGTGGTTTCATTCTGTGTCTTGCAGAAATACTTCTGGTTTTAGAACTTGGCTAGTGGTTTCGTTTGTGATAAATGAGGCAGAATTGAATACAGTAGATAACTTAGAAGTCATATAGGGGATAAAGCCGGGGGCGGGGGGGGGGGGGCGGGGGCGGTGGGAAAGAGAGAAAACCAGTGTTGTTGTTGTTGTTATCTGAGGGGGCAGAAGGAGAAGGTGCAGTGTTGAAAGCTGCAGTTACAGCACCGTGGGTTTTCTAATGCTGATTGTGCCCCAGAAGTTCTGTCTGCATATTCCAAGGAATTTGTAGTGCTGCAAGTTCTTCCAAACAGTTTTTACTCTGTGCCATGACAGTGAAGATAGGCACAGCATACAAAAGCTTTCCGTGTAATGCTCAATCTGCTAATTACTACTGCAAGAGCAAGAGGGAGACGTAACTTGAAGATAGATTTCTAAGGTAGACCACTTTTGTTATCTTCTTTCACTGTGACTTATGATAAATACTGAAGGAGTGAATTCTGAGGAGGGAACATATGTAGGCTGCAGTCAGAAGTTAGTATTTTTCTGGAGTTTTCTTATTTGGATGCCCATGGATAGCTATTAGAAACATACCAAATTAAGAAAAAAAATAGGTTTGTAAGGTATTACAGTTAATTGATTGGAAAATCCTGTGTTCCAAAGAAAACAAGAGTTTAAAACATTTTAAAATATATTTTTCTGCCTTTGGGCTCAGGGTGTCAAACAAATTAGTTGAAACAATCACATAGATGTTCAAATATGTACAACCCCAAATTTAAAGAATATGAAAACTCAAAATAATTTTATCTTGTCAATCTTGTCAATTTTGTCTTTGAAACAAAAAAATGTCTTTCTACTTTACAAAACATGCCTGCAACATAAAACTTACTATAATGTTTATATTGAAAAGGTAGGTGTCTACTAGTTAATCTGAATAATTTACCTGAAAATGACAAAACCAATTAGAAATTGAATAAATGTTTTGCATGGGTTGTTTCATTACTTGCTCTTACTTGGTTTATGGAAGCCAGGGAAGTCATGGCAGGGAAGTACACCTCATCCCTATGGGTTTGTTCTAAGGGGTGCAAGTCCCTGAGCTGAATCAGGGGACTGAGCACTCTGTGCTGCCTGGAGAGCTGCTGGATTGGTTGTTTGTGTTGGTGCTGGGTGCTGTATCCAGTAGGTGTTCTCCATGAGGCTCTGGATGGATGATGACTCTGCTGGGGACTGAATTAATCCAACTGCTTTGTGCAAGCAGTGACTGCCCTGTGAGCACAGGTGTACTGTAGGTGAATGTTTCAAAATGGATCTGGCAAAACCAGTGTTGGCGAGTTACCGTATCAAACTTGTCATAGAGGCAGGTAATTGCTAGGTGGGGTGACACAGCATGTGTGTTATGCAGGAGGTCAGATTAGATCATCACCGTTTCTTCTGGTTTTGAATTCTGTGACTCTGCTGCAACCAGTTGTTCCATGCAGTCACTGTCCATACTTGTTTATCAGCGACACACCCAAATCATCTTGCACCCATATGTGGCTGACACCATAATAGAGCTGCCTGTTTTCCAGGGCATGAAGAGCTTTCCCATAGGTCAATGCGGTAAGGAAAATGGAATTGGTGGGGGGAAAGGGGTATAGAAAATATAGATTTTTGAACTTATGCTAAATTGGTAGAACCTGTTTTAAACTGAGGTAGCACTCCAGTCAGGTTTGGAAGTAGGAATAATAAAAAACACAGTGCAAAATTGTGTGTTATGCAGAATTTGTGCAAAATCATTATAAATAATAATTTAGATATTATTATGCATTGTGTATGCTATATATTACGTGTATTACAACTTGCAACATGTTGTTACTATTACATATTTTTGTGTTCTTAATACAGAATTAAGGACAAAGTAGGGTGGGTCATCTTGAAGTAAGCTGTAGCTGCTTGAAAGCGTTTTCTATGATGTTGGTTATGTTAGTCTGTTACCCTCATTGAGAGTATAGGATTGGCCAAAAGATTGGTTCAATTAGATGTATTTGGTGTTCCTGAAATAATGCCTATTTGCAGTTCAGCAATGTATAAGTAGCCCTATTGTTTTGCTAAACCTTCATGCTCCCTTTATTTTTATAAGGCTGGTTGCAGGCATGAATTTATCTATGCATGCAATTTTAGCCCAAATCTGGAGGCCTGAGTAACAGAAGTTTAAACCTGTTTGCTTGCATAGCAATTACTTAGACAGAGATAAAGACTTAAGTTTTCTGATAGTCTATATGCACAAAATATATAAAACCTCTTACATATATAAAAATACAAAAAGAACCCCTAATTGTTGACAATTTTCTTTTTAGCTTACATGAATATAAGTTTTAGTTCTGCAGGTGAAAATCTGTTGGTCATATTGAACTGGTTAACATTACTGCAGTGCTGTCTGCCATGTTTGTTACAGAGAAAGCTCTCCCCCCCTATGTTTTTGGCTTCCCAAACATAACTGATTTGCCAGGCACATTTCTTTTCAAGAAGGAAGACATTATTTTCAAAGAAGGACAAGACTGACATGGATGCATTTTAGAGCACCATTATAATTTTAATAAGGTTTCAGTTAGCATCACTCTATGCACTTACTGCCCTGCTTCAATTTATCTGTTGCTTAGATTGCCTAATTTTATTTGGAAAAATTCAGATGGTAGAGTTGCTGTGGATAGAATGATTGTCATGAAATATTAATTAATAACTAGTAGATGGGTGTTTTGTTTTGTTGTTTTGTTTTTTTTTTTTTTTTTTTTTTTTTGTTTGTTTTTTTTTGTTTTTTTTTTTTGGTTTTTTTTTGTTTTTTTTTTCAGGGTCTGGGGTAAAATGGTGGGTCTTTTGAATGTTTTCCTTAGTCACAAATACTGCATTTGAGATGGTATATAAATTTTCCTCAACAAAGCCTATAAAAATTACTGCAAAGGCTTCTTTTTAATAGCAATAATTAATAAAATCTGCACTCACTGTTACCTTTTATATATTTTAAACATTTTTCAATGTCTTTCTGACAGATGGTCTGCACAGCTCTTCTCTTGAATCAGCTATACCCATTAAAAAAGGGAACATAAATAGGTCAGAGGAAGCTGCTAACTGTTCTAAAGTAATTCAGGAATACTGGGCATAACACAGGACATCTTTCTGTTTATTGTTTGAGGAATATGTTGCAATCTGTTCAAAAAAATTGTGTATAGAACTATTGGTTTTATTTTGTTTCTCTCTGACATACTTTGCTGGTTTTGTTTGATTTGTATGGATTAGCTGAATGTTTGGGCTGGTTTGGATATATGTTAATTTAGTTTCTCTGAAACAAAAATACAATTTTAAAAAGTAATGATTAAAAAATATGTTTGAAATCCAGTTTGCACTTATAAGAATAGAAAAAAGGTGTAAAAGCTGAAAGTAAAACTGAAAATCTGCTACAGAGGCTGTTTTTGAGCTTACCTCTCTTGCAAAGTGCCCCAGGATTACTGTGGTATTACAGTGTTACTTATTTGTTAGCTATAACAAATACATTTTGAGTAAGTGAGGAAATGGTTATAGCTACTTATGGCTTTTAGAGCTATCATGACTCATTGGCAGGATGCCTCAGTGTGTGGCATGTCAAGTGTTTTCTAAACCTGAGTGCTCCAGAAGCTGCTTTTCCCTAACCCACACAGTCATATGCTCATTTGCTTTGGCTCTTTCATTGGGACTGTCAATGTGCAGTTTTAACCGTTTCCTTTCAGAAGTTCCTTCTGACAGTAGAAGAATTGGTTGTTCCTGGTGATGTGAGCCAGAAGCTTCAGTTTTGATTCTTTCAAAACACCCTTGTTAAAGCAGCTTTGTGATGTCAGCATACTGGTCAGAACCTTGTTTCTTTGAGGATACAATTAAACAAGGATATCAGGGAGTGTTTTTCATTTTAGGTATTAGGAAGCAATTTAAGCACCTTTGTTCAGCTGTTTTGTTTATTATTTATTTATAGCCCACACACACACAAAAAAAAAAAAAAAAATAAAAAGGGTGGGAAAATCAGAAGGAAGCCTCTGAGCATGCAGATGTCTGAAGCAAGTAAATCCTTAGAAGTTGTACATGATCTAAACCACCTTTTAAAATACCACAGTTTGATGATGGAACCAGAAGAGCTCTTCAGGGTTACAGAGGAATGCTGCTTTCAGTTATGAAGAAGGGAACTGGAAACACATTTGGCATGCATCACAAAAGCACATCTCAGTTGTGGTATGCCACTTAGGACAGGGTCTGGGTAAGCTGTGAGACAGAACAGTTACAGAGAAATTATGAAGGAGAGGCTAGAGAGCTACCAGTGCCATTCACCTGGTGGTAAGGTTATGAGATCTAAAACCAGTCTGCTCAAGGAGGCTCTGCGTCACTCAAGACAGCCAGCACCTATTATTTACGGAAGTATGGAAGTCAAATAACTGAGTTTTATTTAAATATATTGTTTATCTTGAACTAATGAACAAAAGCGTCTTTTTGTAGTGTTCAATAAATTTCCAAATTGCTTCTTGTAACAGGAACATGTATCTGTACAAAAGTATCCATGTGCTCCGGCATTTAACTCCATATTTGTAACTGTATGTATTAAGGAATTCAGTCTTCAGTAAAACAGATCAGGACTGAAATTTGTCTTTCATGTTCAAATGTATGGTGAAATTTATCAGCCAGCCACACTGTGCTAATTTGTGTGGTTTTTTTGTGATGATTTGCACACAAGATGGATATTCTCATGTAAATTCTTGACTCATTTGGAGGAGTTTCCTTCCATAGGAAAGAACTTTTTAATGGTTGTGTACTAACCCATAGGGAACAAGACAAAACCAGTACTTTCCTTACTAGGCCAAGGCTTGCAGATCAGTCAAAAATAATGTGCATTTTCAAATATAAAGGATCATACACAACATATTTAAGTTGGCTGTGTTATTAGGACCCAGAACTGTGTTTAGAATGGATTTTAATGTGGTGACATTTGTAAGCTGACTAATTGCCAATAATATATGTTCATTTTACTGGTCTTCTGTTGCTAATTTTAGGACGCTCATATATATCACATATTCATGGTTTATGATTTCTGCATTGATAATGATGACAACTGTAGATTTAGGGTGAAGAACTCAAATGCTTCACAGGAAAGGAGAACATCTTCCTGTGGGCATTGACACCTCTTATAGTATGTTCTGGATGCCCCCTTGAAATGGAAGAATCCTGTGGCTTAATTTGCTTCATTAAATAATGTAGTGCTGTTTTGTCAAAGTGAGACTTAGCACTGCAAAAACAGGTTAATATGCACGTTTTTAGATTGAAATAATAGTTTCCCTTTCTCGTCTATTTCTAACCTGTGACTTCTAACCTTATGCTGAACTGTAGAATGCTTTGTTCTCTGTTGTTGCATATGTCTGTTTATTATTGTAGCAAATGTGAGCATCTAAAAATAAATCTTTTGCTAATCTGGAAATGTGATACGCAAGGGAGCACTCTCCAGCCTTCAGATAAGGTCTGCTAAGTACCATTGAGACGTAAAGTAATCTGTGGATTGGGTCATTCTGAAAGCTCTTGAAAGCTCTATGAGATTGGGTCATTCTGAAAGCTATATGAGAGGAGTCTTGATGGAGAAGTCCTGCTGTCATGTGTTCATCATGTACTGGTTGAGAGCGGGGGGGACAGACTCAGAGATAAGGCTGAAGCTGAGATATTTCCTGTGCTGCAGATATTGAGGGTGTGAAAGAGGCTAATGCTTCATTAAGCTTCACTGATTTAAAAATGGCAGATCTTATTAGACATAGGATGCTCTGTTTGCTGCTAATGGGCCAAATGAGCAGTGTATTAAGGTAAGGGCATTGTTCTTCAGCAGCAGGTATGAAAAGCTTTGTTTGTTGCCTGTGCAGGGGGTTTTAAAGTGCAATTTGCTACTTTGCTGTTGAAAAAAAAAAAAAAATTGGCTGCTGTGTCACACATAGCCTTGTCAGAAAAACAGCTGGAATGCAGAAATGCGTTTGAACTCAGGATGGATTTGGTTTTGCTTCCCAGGCAGTCTGCATCAGTGTTTGTAACAAAAAGGAGGAGGCTGATTACCACAAGGTTTACTGTTCATGTGGATAAGGAGCTTTCATAAAGAAACAGGAAAACAGAAGTTCTCACAAATAATCAGTATTCTACTGCATTTTCTGGCATTTTTTAAAAATTTTAAGTGAAGGAGAAATAGTGTCTGGAGAAAACAGAGGCTGTGCACAAAGTACTGAGAGAAAAAAGAAGTCCAAAAAGAAGAAGGTTTATGCAAAATTCCTCTCCAGTATTGGACTTAGGTGCTTGCAGACACTTGATGAGAGCATGTTAATGGGTTTTCTTGCTGGGCCCTGTAGGGAATGTGGGGTAGCCTGAGGTTTGTAGATGAAGAAGGGGGTAGAGTTCAAGTTTTTCCTCCTGTTTGAAGAAGGCAGCTCTTTGGGGAGCACGGCATTTACTGAGGCTGCACTTGAATGTGTAGTTTGTGGGTCGGCCACTCCTCTCTTCCCAGGGCACGTAGCTATTGCCCCTTCCTCTCCCAGGTATGTGCACATACGTGCACACACACATTCCTGAACAAGAAAGGCTTTCCAGAAAGGAAGGGCTTTCAGAACTACTGGAACAACAACTTGCTGCATGTAGGGTTTTGTCAGAAGAGGATTTTTTTGTGGGCTGGCAGGCTTGGAAGGGGTTCCTGCGAGCAGGGAGTTTGTTGCCCACCCTTCTCCTCTTGCCGTTGAGGACAGCTGAACACTCGCAGCCAGAAATACACCCCGGCCTTAAAGAAGGGTCTGTTCTTGGTGAGTTTTTCACCCTTAAGTGGGGTGGGGCAGTCGTTGGGTCCCACGGCAAGGACAGAACAGAAAAGCATCTTTGCTCCCGCCAGGCCTGCTGTTCCCTCCTCTGCCTCCCACAGCTTCATCTGGTTCGGGCGCCGCGTTCCAGGCGGCATCGCGCCCTTCCTTACCCGCGGCTGTCCCTTTGTGGCCGTGGGGAGCCGGGCCAGGCCGGGAGAGAAGCGAGGCGGGGCAGGAGGCGGGCAGGGGGAAGTTGGCGGAGGGAGCCGGGGATGGCCGCTGGCCTGAGGGGAGCGGGCGCGGCGGCCCCGGAGCGGCGGCCCCGCAGCGTCCTCGCAGCCGAGCGAGGATGAGAGACCCAGGTAAGGCTCCAGGAGAGCACACGGATAGTGGCTGTGTGCGGCTCTTGTGCCCCCGCCATTTTCTGCGACTAAAGCTGTTTTTCCCTTTCGAAGAGGACAAGTACCTAGGAGGACTCAGACAGGTGCCGAGTGTGAACAAAACATAACTTCTTGTTGTTGTTGTTGTTGTTGTTTTGGTGTTTTGTTTTGTTAACGTAAGTTACAGCATAAGAACGTTGGGCTTGGGATAATAAGTGATCCCATCTTGCAATGGTTGATCTCTGCATGATCTTAACTGGGAGGATCAACAACTTAAAACATGAGTCCATACTTCTTTTTTTCCTGCGCCGTAAATACCTTTGTGTTTGTATGAACATGGGAGTGTGTAATTAGCTGGCTGATTTTCTGGGAGCAGGGTTATAAACTATAACCTTCTGTCTCAGCTGTGTGCTGGTAGTACCATCCTGTGTGTCAGAGGTAGGTGAAGGTAACATGGAGAGGGAGTGCTGGTGATGCTGGGTCATAATTAAGCAGCCCCGATACGAATATTTTAGACATGTGGGATCTTGGAAGTGGGAGGTCCAGCCAGAAGAGCAATGAGATCACATACTGAAGGTACAGGTGGGGTGAATTACATGTCTGAGCTGACCATTGAATCTTTAAAAATGAGAAATAATCTAACTTACTAGGATGGATAAATCAGTGAAGGATCTAGGCAGTTACAGGGAAACTTCATGGTCTTAAAAAATAAACCGAACAAAACTTCATGTCATAGAAAATCTTTCCTTTGATCTGAAAGTTTCTCTGTAGCTTTTAGTTGCCTCCACCCCCAACTAATACAAAAGAAACAATAGCAAGCTTATTTCATAGCAAATGTTCAGAAGATTTCTACAGCAGTTATGTAGTAGAAATAAATAGAGTATCTTGATCTCCTTAATATAAAATGAAATCCTTAATATAATAATTTGTAAGTAATTATTTACCAAATAATTATTGGCACTTCTGTTAAAGTACCAGTTGCAGCAAATGGGGTGTGGAAAATCTTTCAAAAATGCTTTTTACATATTTTACTGAGTACAAAGAAATTATACCATTATATTTTGATCTGCATTATAATTTCATTGCCAGCTAGAAACATGGCCGAGGTCAGCTGCAAAAATAGACCTTTTCAGTTATCAGTCCTTTTAATTCACATAAATACATTAATTGTAACAGCAGATACAGGTGGGTTGTGAATGCTGTTTTGATGTGAACCTACGTGACAGTACAGAAGAGCTAGAGACAAAAAAACAATGTGAGATAATACTTTATCACAGTAACCACTGGCATTTAAACCAGATATCTGAATGCACTTTATTTGAGAGAAACAGTTTCTCCATATTCTAATCTAGAGAATAAACTCTCTTGGACCAGAGTACGTAGGTGGTTTCTATGTGTGGCATGGTCTGTGCAGAGTGTTCTGTCATCACAGATAACAGTAAAAAAATATTTTCGATTTTTTTCAATGAACACTTCCTCTTTAATCTCAATCATTGCATAACAGCTGATGTTAAAGCCTTACCATGCTTCTGTGTCTTTGCATATATTAGATTCTTTTGCTAGAAAACAAAGCAAACCTTACCAGTCTGCCCTTGTGCGTGTTAGTACAGGTCAGTCCCAGCAGCCTCTTAATGCATTTGGTTTATTTTCATCTTAGAAGAAACAGTAAAAAGGTGAAATGTGAATGGTGAAAAATCCTGGAACTCTCTCTTAGTGCTGTTGTGGCAGATTGTACACAATCTGCTCAAACAGGTAAAGGTCTTGCTTTCAAGTCCACAATAAAGAAGGTAGAAATAAGCAGTGCATTTCACTTTCACCTTTCATCTGAATGATGGGAATAAGGAATATGCCCTTGCTACATCCAGGATTAGTTCTGAACCTCAGTTTCAGAGGTCCAGCCTTTGAGCTGGCCAGTGCTTCTGAAGAATGCAAACACCACCTCTGTTTTGTGAAATAGTTGTTACTTGCTTTGGGAGGCTGAGACAAGGCCAAAAAGATTTACAGTACAGGATTCTCTTCTTCCTCTTCTTCCTTGTGGCTTAGTTACTTTCCTATTGAGGAAATTGGGAGGGAGCTGTGTTCCAAAACATGCTCTTGGGAAATCAGAATAATTTTTTTTTCCCAAAGATATCTCTTGTTAAAAAAAAAAATCCAAAACAAAAAAACCCCTCTGGTCTTGTTCTTATGTTTGAAGGCTCTTTAGTAGTTACAATAAAGGAAAGACGTACCACAGTCATTCCTTCATTGTGCATTTCCTTGGCATCATGTAAGCAACATTATAAACACCTCTTGCTCTGTTTCATTTGTAGCTTGCTGTTTTATTGGTGCAGGCCTTTCAGGGTGTTTGAACTTGTTTATTTGGGGTTTTCTTCATGCTTTGTTTTGGAAGTGTGTGGGCTGGTGTACATTAGCACTGTGTCCATCCTGTATGAATCAGTATAAACTAAAACTTCACACCTAGAGAAGAAGCCACCACCTATCTTGTTTCCTCCTGTTAAAGGAGGGTCTTTCTGAAGTCCAGATAAGTGTGGGAGGTGTGATGGGTGCAGTGCTCTTTGCTAGTCTGGACCTAGAGAAGTCACACTCACCATTTACCACTCAGAATGTTATTAAGTAAGTTCTCCACCTTACAGCAGGAGTAACTGAAGTTTAAAAGCATTATTTACTTCCTTCATTTTTCTAACAAAGACAACTGTTGCACAGATGGGACCCAGGTGTTCTTATTTTTATCAGTACATTGTTTAATCTTGGTTAATACTAGATTATTTGGTACGGGTTACCCCAGACCAGTTACAGCAGGGACTAAAGAACAGTTTTAATCTTCCATGCAGAGTATTTAATTGACCATGTAAATTTGTCTTTCTTTCCTCTCAAGTGTAGGGTTTTCATCAGTACTAAATGCCTCAGATAGGTTGCTTTTCCATTCCGGTGTGGTAAGTTCTCTATTTCCAGCCAAAATACACACAATTATTGTTCCTGTTAGAGACCTCTCTTTCCATCCCTTTGTCATTATGTAATTCTATAGGAGAGTGAACAATGAGAGCTGCTGTATGCTGTCTAAAGGTTCAACCATATCCACAGGCCTTCCCTTGTGCATTCTTCCTCTTTCTTGTGTGAACTCATTGCATATTTTATAGCTGTCACTGGAACACTGTGCCTGGAAAGGCTGTCATGCACATCTTGGTGCTCTTGCTTGCTCACATGCTCCTTCTAAAATTTATTAACACCCCCAGCCTGGTTATTCATGCAGTCTGTGACTTGGGATAAATTTCACCTCCCTATGGACAGGATACTTGAGGAAGCATAAGCAATCACCTGGAGGCCAAGAATGAGAGATCACAGCCCTAGCAGAAGACTTGCTCATTTCTGACTAGGATCCACCTTCTGCTTTTCAGAATTTGGGTACACTGAGTTTATTTTTACACTGCTAATTTTCAGATTGAATTTTGGGGAAATTACAGTGTTACAGCCTGGGGAAATTACAGTGTTACAGTGTGATCACTTTCTTCTTCTGCTAGAGGATGGCTTCAGTAGTGCAAAAAACAGGCAAAGCCGAATCCTTCCCTGTGGAACTTTATACCTGTGAAGACAGTATACAAAATATTCACCCTAGAGGCAGCGGAGATTTTCTGAGAGGTGATGCTGGCTAGGAGGTGAAGACAACAGCTTTTTTCTATGCTCTTTTAGGTATCCTAGGAGGGAATTATGGGAACAGTCTAGACGATAAAAATACAAAGCAGGTCTTTAATGAAAGGTGCTGGAGAGAAACTTCAGGAAGAATCTCACTGTGATGCAAGCAGAATGAGATCTTCTGTCTTGCTGGCAAGTGTTGCCAAAAGAGTGGTGCTATGTTTCCCGCTCCAGGGGAGATAGAGTTCAGGCAAAGAGAAGATCATGGGTGCATTCCTGGTGAGTGACATTGACAGAAGGCACAAGTAGACAGTTCTCTGTGTGACTTTGTCTAAACACAGGGCAGATGGGAAGTGGCAGCGTGGAAGTGCAAGATTAAGTGGAGGAGATGGTGATAACAAGGAAGTTAGCTTAAACTGTTACCCTCTGAGTTTCCAGGGGACTCATGAACGACAGTCATGAGAACTGACAAAATGGGAGTTTCCTTGAAGGTATCTCAGCTGAGACAGTGCCATAGTGAAGGAACCTTTCAGAGGGAAAGATGTGTTGTTCTGCGACAGTAGTGACAGCCTTGCCCCCTTGATTCTTGCTCTGGGGTGTTTTCCACTGGTTCAGGACAGTTCAGGCTTGATCAAGAACCAAAGGTTGTGCTCATGTAGTTTCCAGGGCTTGCATCCAAAGCATACTTTGCTTAGCTTCCTCTATAGTTTGGCAGTTAGCTTTGCTTTTGGTTTTGCCCTTCACTAGTGTTTTTTCTTTATTAGAGCTCCCATAAAAACCAGAGGTTTAATTGTAAAGAATCTGGGAGAAATTTTATCAGTTTTCTCTATGATACATAGAATGTTTGGGATGAGGTAAAACTAACTTCAGATGAGTTCTGAAAAGCTACAGTGTGACCCCTGTGTGCTGTACTCATAAGTCATTTTGTGTTCTGGCCATTACAGAATAAAGGAACAGGCTGATATCTGATGCTTTTCCAATTTGCTTTTCTCTCTGAAATTAGTTGTGTGTTATCCAGACCTGCAAAGACAAACCTCTTTCTTAGCTGGATTGCAGCCAGCACAAAAACAACAAAGTCACAATCACTCATTCGGAAGTGAACTCCCTCATTTTTTAAAAACTATTTTTAGATGATTGTTGAAGTTTCCTCCTCTGGCACAGAATGTTTTTCTGTATTTTGCTGAGTTATGTAACATCTCACTTAGGTTTTGGAAAGTTCATTTTGACATGCTTGATTATAACATACTTTCAGTTCTTAAATTTTTGTAGGTTTAAAAAAAAAAGCAACTAGGCTTCATTGCTTCCTGCTTCTACTTACTCCTTTGTCCCTTTTGTTATTGTTGCTGTAATAACTTATGGACATGAAATTAGTCTTGTGAGTGTATTTGAAAGAACGGAGAGATTCAGAATGCTCTAAGTCATTTGGATTTTCTCATCTGGGAATGTGATGGGCCTACTCAGTGTTGTAGGGCACTGCTGTGGGTTTACCCTCTCTGGCAGCCACTCCTCAGCTGGTTGCTCACCTTCCCCACAGTAGGTGGGGACAGGATAGAAGGGCAGGCATTCAGAGGGTGTCTTCAATGGTGAGCCAGAATAATGCCAAGCTAAAATAAGATTCTAAGAATGCAATAGCTGCTAGGCTATCTGATGGATGGATTTACAGGCTTTCCTGTGGCTTTGCTCATTTATGACAAGTGTGACTCTTCTAAAGAATTCAGGCACAATTCTTTTATCCTTTTCAGAGATATGTTTGAAGAGAAGCTCTTAAATTTATGTGTAAGAGGTAATAATACAATAATGAAGATCTGTTGGTATAAATCAAGTTGTGCTGAGAAGTTTTGTTTGTTCTAAATTGAAGTTGTATTTTTTAAGGATTTTAGGGAAGGAATAATTCTGTAATTTGCTTTGTGTTGGGCTTCCCCCCCCACCCTTCTATTTTCAAATATACATTTATGTTCTAAAGACAAGAGATGAAGAGGACTAAATGCAAGAACAGGTTTAAGGTTTTTATAGAACAGTAGGGATGCAGAGATTGTTTGCTTCGCTGTTGCTGTTAGAACAGGATTTCTCTCTATTTTGGTCCTAACACTAGTGGCGTGGTGCACTGTGTGTATATCTTTGTTTGCTACTACTGTGTAGTATTTCACAACCTTTTGCAACTCTTCAACATGTCTTAGATTATGGAAACTCAAAGATGTCTCTTGGGAGATTGTTGAACTGAACACAATCATATACTTAGAAAAAAATCATAATATACTTTTCTTGCTTGCTCTCCTTTATTCAAGTTCTTATTACCTAAAATGCATTTCCACACTGGGTCCATACCCTGGAATTTTTTGCTTATGCTCCTTGCCACTTACCTAGATTATTCATCTCAACTTCACATGCCTCACAAGTGTATAAATCTATAGTGATGAAAATAGTTACTCCCACTACTTGAGAGTAGGTAGATAGTCACACAAAGCAGTCTGGTCAGCAGCTTTGTGCTGCTCATTGCACTTTTCTGAATTTCCCTTGGTATCTCATTTTCTTCTTGATAATTCCATTTCTCAGGACTTAGTGGATTATTCCCGTGGATGACTTGTTACCTGAGCTGCAGACAAAACCTGTCATCTTACTGAGTCCCAAGCATGACTTCTTCCATAAATGTGCAGTTCCTTCTCCTGCTGCTTCACTATCCCTCTGTGCCTTCCTCAGGGCCCTGCTGCACCATAGCTCACTTTTACTGTAATATCATCCCATATTGTATTATCTGGCCTTCTATCAAAACCACTTTAATTGCCAAATCATCTTTGTAAAAATTCTGTACTGTTTCTCATTCCTCACTGATCTTTCCAGTACCAGCCTATTTACTCTTACTTGCAATTTAGTCCAATTTAGTTCCCTTTTATAGATATTGAAGTTAGGTAAGGTGGGCCTCAGAAGTTAAGGCCTCTGCACAGCTTAGTGGCATTTTTGCTTACTGTATTATGGCACTGTGTATATCTGATGGTAAGTTAATTTGATTTGAAATTAAATATTCCTGAGACACTTAGAGCTTTTAGTTAAATGGGATATATGCTGTAGTTACCACATCCAGTCTCTATCCATGGAGATTTTCAAGACCCAGCTGTTCAAAAAGTCCTAAGCAACACTGACTCTGCTGTGAGCACAAGATTGGGCTAGAGATCAGCCATGCAGCCTGAGTCATTTCATGGTTCTGGAGCATTCATCAGCCTCATACCACTCCAGATCTTTCAGATTCACCACTCATGATCCTTTGTGTCTCAAGGTTTGCTTCCATGGTTAAATAATGTTAGATACATTGGATTAGCTCTAATTTTGTAGTTTTTTTAAAAAATATAGGTTCAAATATACTTCTCATGTATACATGATGATGACAGATGTATCTTTATGAACTGATAGGTTCTTTATAAAGAACTGATTTGGTCACCTTTGAAAATGAGGGTAAGAATTCTGTTTGTCAGCTGGGCTGGTATTTCCATGATGACAGCAGAGCACATTACTATGATTATAAAAGAAAACAGGGTGTTCTGAAATGACTGCAGGGCATAGCTTCCATGAAATGTGAACAAGTTTAAACCAAAATAAGATATATCTAATATTTCAATTCCCATCTGAGATCCTACTTTCTCAACTATAAATAATGTACAACTCCCTTTTATGTACACTTCTGGACACTAGTGCTCAGTGTAACTTGTATATATCTCTGTTCCTTTTTAGTTTACTTTCTCCTCTGCTGCATTAAAATATTTTAAGTTGTGGAATGATGAAGCCTTTTTTGTTGGTTTCATGGGGGGGTGGGGGTGGGGCTGCGTAAGCTCTTCTTTTTCCTCTGTTCAGTGAAGACAGATTGAAATATCTTGACTTTAATACCTACTACACATTTTCCAAAAGAGTTTTACTAAATTTAATGTGTACAGTGGGTTAAAAAATCATTTCCATATTCATTGCAGTACAGTAATAAAAGCTTGTCTTTCATTCTTCTGTGGTTTTGCTTCACAAAGATAAAATCACAAGTGCGTTTGTGGTTTTATGTGAATGAAATGTCTCTTCTCAATTACTGTTTCAAAACAAGTTTTCTAATTCCTATTGTCCTAATCTAAAAAAATTAATTATTTGTCACCAGAAAACTGGCAATGTCATGTCACTTCTGATTAAAAAAATATTTCAGAATTTTATTAGTTTCTGAAGCTAGTATGTTTTTATATCACTACTGTGATGTAGAATTCATGCACATAGAATAGGATAGTAAGCAGAGTTAACCTTATGGTGTGCCCACCAAAATATAAAGTTCACTGGGGTCAGGATGGCTGGCTGAGAGGACTGCTGGTCTGGGAAATGAAACAGCTGGCTTCCAGTGCCAGGTCTGTCATTTTCTGATGTCTGAGAAAGAGAAAAAAAAAAAAAGAAAAAGAAGAAAAAAAAAAAAAGGAAAAACAAAAGGAATCTCAGTTTTTGTTTTCTGTGGAAAGAAATATCATTACCCACTTCTGTAAAGTGTTTATGTGGTATCTTACTTTTCACTTCAGGATTTTTAAAGTATTAGTAACTTTATATTCTTTCTCTGCTTAGGAAATCCCAAGGATCCTTAACCAGTAGCATGTGGTGTTTTCAGGCTTTAATTTGGAAGAGTTGATAGTAATGAGCCTCCCAAATCTTTCTTTTAGTGTGCTACAGGAGTTTCTCAATGCTGTGATACTGTTGGTGATATATGGACTCTAAGAGTGTGAACTCATTTGGAGTTTGTTATTGTTTTGGAGACAGAAAGGGGATTCTTTGGTTTGTTTCAGCCTAGTTCTGTAAGTAACCTAATTCTGTTAAGCTATGATGGTATTTTGTTTTAGCTGGATGAGATTTCAGTAAAAGGTGATTGAGGACCTTTTTTTTAAATCTCTGCTCATGTAATAGTTTTTTTAATTGTTTGAAATGTCATAGTATAATTCTGTTACACTAGGCGTGGAAGAGTCTTGTCTTCTGATTAACTGTGGGGATTGTGGAGGGGGAAGATGTAATAGTTTCAAAGTGGATGATTCAGACTGGTGGGAGAAAGAGCTCCATCCCATGTGTAAGGATTAGAAACCCAAAATCAGCTTGGATAAAATTAAGCTATAATGTATAAGGCCTGTTGGGATTTTGAAGGGCTAGGATGTTCCCATCTGCCTTCATTCTGCCCATGGCTGAGAAGTTTGAGCAGACAGAATGGTTGATTCTCACAGTCTCCATAATTTTTGTTGGCAGTTCAAACTTGTTCGTTGATAGTCACATAGCTGAGTGTGTAAAACAAACCCTGATTTTCCCTTGGCTGATCGTGCTGCATTTGTGTCTCATGCAGTGTGTTGTTCTGGGATATGGAATAGCACTGGAATGGTTGAGTTGGTAACACTGCAAAAATGTGCATGAGTTGTGCAGAGGGATGTTTATGTTTAAGTGTAATGGTCTTGCCTAGAGACATCTGGTTTATACTGTCCTTGAATTCTTTTCCAGATCTCTGTCTTGTTTTCTGATTTTGTAACGTAACAGAACATTTGCTATTAATTAGAAAAAGCCCTTAATGTCTTTACTTAAGAAAAGCAGCTAACTCAAATCTCAGGAAACTCAAGCATATTAGTTCAAAGCAGGTTTTCTAATTCACAGCACCATTTACTGACTGAGTCCACATAGTCTGCAGTCACAACATTCGGGAAAAGTTGGGGGTGACTACAAGGGAAGCACATGTAAGCCCTACAACTGCATGTGTCTGCAGGTACACAGCCTGATATCATATGAAAAGGAATGGAAGGCGGAATTGATGATTCCAGAGTATGGCTGGTATGTAGCACTGAATTATACAAACAGCTCTGAACTTGAGGTAGAAGTAGTTACAAGGAAAAATTCAGTGATACAAACCTCTCACTGACGGACACTTTGGACCACTGTGGCTCAAAAACTTGGCTAGTCACAAGATATGAGCATCCCTGCTCTGTTTTCTAACAGCAGCCCAAAATGGGATTTATACTCATCTGAATATGGATCAGGGGAAAGATTAGAAAGATAAGGGTGTCCTGTGGTATCCCTCATGCTGCTGTTTTGCAGACTTACTCTGAATTTCATGCTTTTGCTGGGCAGTGGAACTGACCTCAGCAAAATATCTTCACCAGGTTAATACAAATCCTGTTTTGACCCACAGCACCTGAGGAGATTGTGTAATGTTCTGCTAGTGCAGTGGGGACTCTTTCAGTCTCATTACACATTTATAAATGGAACTTGAATGGAGGTTTTTAAGTGTGCACAAACTGTGCATGATTAGAGCTCAGAGAAGCAGATTATAAATTTCTCTGGTTCTGTGTTGAGACTGGGCAAATGGGAAATCTTGGTAACAGGATTAGAGAGTAAATGTAAATTACATTTACAGAAATATTCTACTGGAGTTTTTGCAAAGATAAATGTGAATATCTCATATAGCTGGTGCACACAATCTCAGGAAACATTTCTTCCCTTCTGGCTTCTCACATCCTTTTCTTCAAGAAATACCTACACTTAAATTTGATTTGATGTGAATATATGGTATTATGTTTATGTTAGGACCATAAAAAAATCCATTAAAATTTACATACTGTGGCAGCTAAACCACATCATACATGCAATTATATGTTCGTAATTACAATTTCATTGAAGTGGAAGGGAACAGTAGGACTGAGTCTTGTTTTGTCTCCACTGTGGTAGTTCCATGTTTTTTATAAACTTTGTGTCCTCAGACCAGATTTAGCTCTTTCAAAACATGTCCTGGGTGAAGCTGACACCTGTTTACTCTAAAATATACAGTGTATATCAGTATGTTTTTATTCAAATTGGCACAGGCTTTCAGATACTGGAAACTG
This sequence comes from Phylloscopus trochilus trochilus, assembly GCA_016584745.2. Lineage (NCBI taxonomy): Eukaryota > Metazoa > Chordata > Aves > Passeriformes > Phylloscopidae > Phylloscopus > Phylloscopus trochilus. The sequence goes on along the minus strand of WQNJ02000015.1, from coordinate 13,761,341 downwards.
ATACTGGAAACTTTCTGGTTCTGGAATCTTAGAACAAGACAAGAAAATAAATTACTTTCCTTCATTTTCTGAGTCAGGTCCAATTTTATTTTTTCCTCTTTGTTATAGTGGACATTTGCATTCTTGTGCATTAGATGCTTTACAGTGATATTAGCACAGTCAAATTGTCAGGAAGATATCCCATTGTGTGACTCCAGAAAGAGCAAATTCATAGTGGCGTCTGTAGTTCTTTTCTCCTTCCAGTTGTTGACACTACAAAGAGTACTTTGCAGAGTGCGTTGAGATACACGCAGTAGGTGACATTGAACTGTGTCTGGAGCAATAACTTAAGGTCATGAGGTAGGGAGGGATTCTTCAGAAGAAAACTGCTTGCTTGCTTGCTTTTAGTTTGTTCCCCAGCCCTAACCACCTCGAAAATTTCAACATCTGCGTGGCTAGAAGAGCCCCAAACTCAGGCCTAGTCCTTAAGGAGTAAACATTTGAATAACCAGTTAAGCATATGTTACAGAATCAGCTGTCCAGTGACAAGGGTTTGTTCTCTGAGTCCCAGGTTCTGCAGTCAGATTTCCTCCAGCATGGAAGTAGTTGCCTCTGGTGAGGCTAGGAGAGTAAACAAAATAATGATGGAGAAAGTCTGTTGCTAGGACAGCAAGCCTTGTACCGAGCACAGAACATGCTTCTGTGGCTGTTCCCAGGAGTTGGGGGCAGCAGGAAGAGGAATGCGTTTGGCTGATCAGGGTCAGGTTTGCAGGCAGAGGCATTGCTGCTTCTGCCCAAGAAGCCACTTCAAGCTTTGCTGCCTGTACCTCAGTGAGCGCTGTGCAAATTGTTTCAAGCTTGGCTATTTTGTAACAATAGTTCTGTGTAAATTGCAGTCTGGGTCCATCTAATGACAGATTTAACTTCTGAGACTTGGATGAGATGCCTGAGGCAAGTAGCTGTCTGTGAAAGGAAGCCATCAATACCTTCTTGTGTACATTCAAAATAGTAGGACAAAATACTTGAAAATGGACTGAGACAGCTGGGGACTATGGTTGGGAGGAGGAGGAACACTCGCCTTCTTACTGCAATGTAAAAATAGAAAGCAACCAGTGTTAATTTTCTACAACTACCACTTTTTTTTAAAAAGCTGTTTTATCTCAAGAGGATTTTAAAATTTTGTTTTTCAATATATGTTCCCAAATACTCTGGCACTTGGAGCAGTTAGGTGCATGTCAGCAAAGAAATATCATAAAGAATTCCACTATTTTGAGGAGGTCAAAAAAACCCACAGCAAATCAAACACGAAACAAGAAATAACAGGTTACTTAGTGAAGTGGCTGCTTTTTTTCCAGCAATAACATGTATTAAAACTTGACCCTTGCTTTTAAAATCTGATTCCTGTCACACAGTGTCTTTTAAAATATGTGTTTATCAACCTTAATTTCTAGGAAGAGTCTTTGAGCTGCTGTGTTCTGGGGTTTAGGTACCTGTGGCAGCCAAGTATGCTGCTGTATACTCAGCATTGCAGCTGAAAGAGGCAGGAATGGTGACTGCAAACGAGGACACTACTAATTGCTCTCTCTACTTAGTTAAATAGCTGCATCGATGCATAACAGCAGGAGGGAGAGGGTTAATGAGGCGCTAATTCCATCCTCAGAGGGAGACAGGGCTGAATGGAAACAGCTGCTGCACTGCAGGCTCTAGGCTGCACAGGGAGTTGCTGGCAGCTTCGGTGAAGGGAGGCAACAGGAGAAGAATGGTATGTGGAGAAGGCAATAAACAATCCAGAAAAAAAGGAACATATAAAAGTATCTCATGTCGGGACCCCGGAGAGCGGAAAAATCACAACAGGCAGGAGTAGAGGAAGGGAGAGTTCAGGCTGGAATTGCAGACTGGTGGAGTAGGTGCAGCCACCTGCGAAGCCTTGGCCGCCCTTTGTGAACATCAAGGCTTACAAGTCAACATGGCACAGTGTAGGTGTAGCTTGGATATTGAAACAGCATAGCTGTTAATATGCAAGCTTAGCTGAGCTAGTGGGCTCTGTTGGAAGGTGTGGGGATGTTGCTCTGGATGGCTACTGGATGTATGTGGCAGTGCTTCACCAGAAGTACCAGTGCTTCCACTGGTATTTTTCAAAATATGAATATGAAAGTAGGAGTTTGGTTCACTGAAGTCAGCCGCTCAAGAGTCAAGTTATCCACAGCTCTGTAGAATATGAATAACTTGGGTAATTGCCATCTCTGCTACATGCAATGATGTCATCACTTGAAAGTTGCCCTCTTTCATACAGCCACCCCTGTCATGTGCACAGACATGCTTTGTGTTCCTGCTTGCATACCAGCAGCTGTTACAGCATTCATACACAATAAATCTCCAGAAATGCTTTAGCTGAAAACACAGCCTGCCCACTTCATGGAGGGGGAACTGCTAATACCCTTCCGCTGCTTTCTCCTAAAGACCTGCATTTCCCCCTGCAATTGATACAGTTATCTGAGGTGGGGGTGGTGGGAAGGACAACCAACTTTGAAATTCTCAGCACAGAGAACCATGGAATATATCCAGGAGAAATACTTGAGAACAAGTATTGAGAACAAGGCAACAAGCCTGCTTATGTGCAGGCTAGATTGTTAATGTAGTGAAATCAATGATGTAATATATATACAGATTAAGATTGCTGACAGCAAAAAATCAGTGTGGCCAGCTATGCAGCCCAGAGGGCTGTGATTTGTCAAGCACCGGAACTGTAAAACCAAAGTGGTCCCAAGAAAGGCACTAGGGAGGATCAAAAGTGGAAGAGCTTGTTCTGTTAGATAGATTAGGGCATGTTAGCCTCAGATGATAAAGAAGAGAAAGGGGTAATATGTTTTGAGAGAGCATTATAAATTCACAAATTATACAAAGAAGATCAAAAGGGACAAAGGATATCCTAGAGGTGCAGAATGTGCAAAGAAATACCAGAGAAGCTTTACAAATGTGTACCTAGTTCTTCCGTGTTTTTCTCAACTTCTCTCTGATTTGCCACTCTCAGAGGCAGGATGCTGGACTGTCAGCCTGTGGTCTGATCTTCTTTAGTATGCTTTTTGACACAGGAATGTGCTTTAAGATGGGAAAACTGATATTTTTTTTTGATGTTTCTTCAGTTATATTTGAGTGATTACTTTTTCATTCCTAAGATTGCATTAATGATAGTATTTGATATGTCAATATTTTAGAGCCCACAGAAACAATTGAGAATGTAAATGAAATTGAATGAAAAAAAATGTACTAATGTAACTCTTCACCTGAACTGTGAAGTATTCTGTTACACAAAAGGTGAAGCCATGAAAAATGGAAAAAGTAGCTCAACTTTCATTCTACCAGATTATGTGCATAATATGCCACATGTTGTATAAAGATTCAAACAAGAATGCTGTATGAATGAGGTATGATTTTTATGAAGAATTAATACAGAATAGCTTTACAGCTTTGGAATCAGCAAAATTTTTTTGCCTATGTTCTGTTCTGGGGTGAAAAATGAGCCATGTATTAAATGGAATAATGCAGTGTTGATCCTTTTCTGTCAGGACAATTAACATGAGTAAAATATTTGCCCTGCTTTAAACAGATAAGGAGGTACTGCATTGTGTTCCTCTTAAGATTAATGTTTCTGTATCGGCAGCAGAGAGCACAAGATTTATTTGTAGAGCCTTATGTAGATTTACAGCTGTGCCAGTTACTGCTTGAAAGCTCTTTGTATGTCACGCTCACAGTGAGTCTTTTTGTGTGGGTGAATGTTAGTGAAAGTGGTCATATGAAGGATGTAGACATTTTAAAGTGTTAAGTGGAATGTGTGACATAAAATGCCCTTAAATTATAAATTTAGTGTTGTCATGACCCTTGACTTCCTTTTTTCATATGTGCATATGTGAGCATGCATTTGTGTGATATAAACATAAAAAATGTATTCTATCAAAATGCTTTAGAAGCGACTTTCTGTGTTGTCCTTACTTAGAGAATTAGTAACGTGTTTTTTCTGTTACTATTTGATGATTTAAAGCAAAGAAAAACACTGAAAGAGAGAACAACAGTCTCAGGGGACGTGCACTTCCGTGGAACCATGCTCTGGACTCATCTATGCAATTCCTGTTTATTTAATAGGATTGCATGGGTGAAATACAGGGTTGAATTTGGCATTCAAAGTCCAGGATAGGGAGTGAATCTGCCTTCAGTAGAGACAGACACATAATATTGGGAATACTATGTAAATTAATCTCAGAATGTTAGAGCAGTTGCTGTGTTTCTGTGTGATTGAAGCTTCCAAGTTTGATAATTATAAGCATCCGTAATTTCAGTAACTGCAATTAAATTTTAGTGTGTGTATATACAAGTGAAGATTAGTTGTCTGGTGGACACATTAGAATCTTCACTTTTATTCTTTTACAGAAAATTTACAGGGGAAAAAACCCCATATAAAATTAGTAGTCTTAACCCAAATATGAACTAGCATAGTTAGAAAATGGCCTTTCATTTGCAGAAGTTTTTGACATTTAAAAAAGTTGGTGTATATTTCTTCTTGATGAATAAGGTAATATATTTTATATTCTGTTGAAAAAGAAAATAGATCCTCACTTGAAGAAAAACTGAAGTTCATCTGTTAATCCTCTGTATCTGAGTGTATTTAGTAAATAAATAAAGAAAATGAGGTCATTGTGGGAGGAGAGGTTAAGAGAAAAACATTTAATCTTCAACCAGGGTTTTCCAGACACCTTTTTCTTCCCATGGATTTTGCAGACAGAGTTTTGAACTGGGCTGAAATTCTAACCATTGCATTCATGAGCACTTGGAGTAGCTTCAGGTTCATAATTACTGTCTGTGTTTCTGAATTATTTTTGATCCCATCTTAACAAATTGCTGTCACCAGTTGACTCAAATGCTCTAGTTTGCTACAGAGACTTGATTCTCTGCAAATTTTACAGCTACTTGATAGATAAATGGCTGGAAAAGTATGAAGTCACTTGGACAAAATGCTATACCTGATGCTACAGAGATACCATGTTGTCTTATTAGTCTAGTACATGACAAAAACCATTTCTACTGAATGGGTTAGTATATCCAGGTGTTACTGAAATACTAAAAGACTTATCTATATAAATACTTATTCAGTAAGCCTATTGAGGTCTGCCAGCTGTGCAGATTTATCTGTGTTACTGCAATTGATAATAAACATTTATCAATGTTTATTTTCACCTTCTTAGTTTGTGCACTGAAGTTTCTATTGCTTTCCCATATGACTGGAAAAGAACAATATATTCATGCAATTAAGGTTTTTTGAACAGCTCTGGTTCATGAATGGCATATCTTTGTGCTGTTTGCTTCATTTCCAAAGGTAGTTGCTATCAGAGAGGAGTTTCAGGCATCATGCAGAAATCTTGCATAAGGTTTTCTGGTGGCTAGCACTAGATGTGAACATTTAAATAACTACTATCAGTTAGAGGATGAAAGGTGGTGGAAGGCATTTTCAGTTTTCTCTGACACTGCTTTTATCTTGCAGGGAAGAAAAAAAACCCTCTAGTGATTTAATAACTAGAAAATTGTAAATTGTGTTTTCATGTTTTTCCTGATAGAAGAACAGGTTTTAAGTGGAACTTTTCAGTAAGAGATTTATATCAAAAGAGTTATGCCATAGAGAGCAAAGACTTACTTGAATAGGGTTATGGACCGTTTTTAGACAGGGGCAGCAGTTTGTTAGGATAGCCTGGTAGAAATTGTGTGTGAGACTTTTCTTTATTCAGCATACTTTCATTAAGACTCTTGATATAAATATAAAAAAAAACTTACTGATGTACTGAAATCCAGATAAGCAATGCTTTTTTGTTTTTAGCTTTTTCTGTTGTAAACAAACTCCTCAGGCAGTGTTGTATACTCACTTTTTTGTAACATACTCTTAAGAGATGATTCATCACAGAGCCTTACTGGGGCTGTATTTTGCAACAGTAATTGTTTTGTAATCAATTTGTTTAAATTATAATTCGATTAATAACATCCAGTGCAGTGGAAAACCTCAGCAGGAAATAATGCTAATTGCTCCTGCAGTTTGCCATCCATATGTAAAGCTTTCAGTAAAATTAGTCAGCTTTTCCCTGATGTATTGACCAGGTAATAAAAAAGATGAGGCAGTGAAAAATGCAGGACTTACGATTGAAAATGCTGGAATATACTGGGTGTTTCTTATGAGAGATATAACCAAAGATAACTCACACAAAGGTTTATGGCATGGAGAGCTAGAGGGAAAATTTGGAAACTTCCTGCAGCAACTGAAGTTATAGCAGCATGAGTAATTTTCATGCCTACGATTTGTATTAAGTCTGAGTTAAAGAACTGACTCTTTTAACTGGGTTAAAGAACTGCCTAAAATGGCAAGTTCTGGACTAGGAGGCAGTTGCTTGTGGTAAGAACTAACATGCATTAGTGAGATACTGACCAGTCTGAGATTTACAGCCACGAGTGTAAAGGTGGTTGATACTTAAAACCCTGTAACCCTTACATTTTCTTTTGAAAAGCATTTTAAAAAACACTGTTTCACTGTAAGCTGAGAGGTCACTGGAGACCTCAACTTCTTTTCCACTTTCTCACCCTGGAGATGCTTTGACTGGTGGGTGCCCTTTGGCATGGTGAGCCTCCTGGAAGGAGCGGCCATCAGAAGAGGGAAGAGAGAATGGCTGCTGGTCAGAGTTTAAAGGAGTGTGGAAGGAGATATGAAGGTTTCAGAGGTGCAGCTAACTGTGGAAAGGTGAAATAATTAGGAACTGTGCTGAATGTGTTTAGTTAAGCAAGTGTATGTGCATCCAGGGAATTTTGCTGTCATATCTGGGAGCTCCAAAGTTGATTAGCTGCTTCTAAAAATCATTATAGAGCTGTACTTTTGGAAGTTACATAATGGACATTCTAATGTAAAGCTCTTTAGGGCATAGGCTGACTAAGGAAAGCTGGAGAGATGTTTTCTTTCTATGAGTTTCAAGAAATTGGACAAGTAAATCCTAGAGGATTTGGTGCAGGTTTTTGTTTCTTTTCTGGGTTGAGTTGTTTTTGGTTTGGGGTTTTTTTATGGCTTATGATAGAAACAAAGTGTCAATCAGACCTGGCAATACAGATCTTATTTCTCTAAATTTATGGTGACAGCAGATCACGTTGGTCATTCTGGAGACAGAGATCCTTTGTATCATTTTAAGTACAGCTTTATTGCTCTTCCACAGGCCTATCTTTGAAAATCAGAAGTTATTTTGAGATAGTTTTTGGGAAGAACTCAACCATGGGATGATTTAGTAAATTTTGATTAAATTAGCATGACAAGTAGTTTCTAATATTTGAATGGTTCTTGAATGGCAGTCTCTTGTTTTGAAAGATTTGGATTATTGTCAGAAAAAACTGAGGCTGAAGGAGTAAGTTAAGTTGTTACACAAAATGGCAGAGCGCTTGGTAAACTCTACAATGTGGATGAGCTTACACCCTGTCTGAAATGTTGCAGCCAGCACTGGACTATGGGTCACCATAATGCTAAAAGCAAAGGATTTAGTGAGGTACATTCTTGGGATTAGTTTTCCACCTCTTTTGATCCTGAGGGGAAAAGAGTGTGCTCGTCACCACAAGAAACTGGAAAGGAGCAGAGAAAAGGAATTTGGAATCCTGAGATTTCAAGGGAAAAGGACCTGCACTGAACTTTGTTGTTTTTCTCCTCAGTTAATTTTCTCTGGGGATGTTGGGCAGATGAGGATATAGGAAAAAATAAGTCTGTTCCTCTTTTCCATTGGTGCGGTGATAAAGAGATAATTTGCCTTACTTAAATTATGTGGAGAGTTAAGTGCAAGGTGAGTAAGAATGTTAAATGAGTTCACTGAAGGGGAATAAAATTCTTTTAAGACTGGACCTAGGGCCCTTCCTAGTTCATAATTCTGTAGTACTTTTTTATTATTATTTTTAGTTAAAGAAAGACTGTGATTGCAGACAGTGTGTTGTGAAATGAAGACAGTATTTTGTTCTAAGCTTAGTCTCCCCACAACCCCATTTTGATACCCTGCTTTACTGTTGCTTTGCTCCCTCACTGGGAGTGGAAATAGCCACAGATTCTTCCTCTGGAAGGTAAAAGTAAGGCTGACCATTCCCGCACAGTGTAAATGCCAGTTCTGAGGCCATCAGTGTGGACGTGTGGGCTGCCCTGAAGATACACTGGCCAAGTTCTTAAGAATCCCAAACAAGTGAACTTTCCAACATGTAGTTGTTTTCTGCAGTCCCCACATTCAGGTGTTTGTCTCTTTTTGTTATTTTTAGGTCTCAGTATTTGGTTTTTGTTCTCATGTCACCTAAAATTTTCTTTTCAATGATATTGTAAACATCTGTTTTAATGGAAGTTGAGCCATTAGTCTAGGCCTCAGTCATACTCAGAAGTGCAATTAGCACCATGATCCATTCATCAAGTGTGAATTACCAGATTAATTTTTCAAAGGAAAATCTTCTATGATTGCATTCTTATTTTTTTTTCCTTTTAATACCTTTTGAAACTGATCTTGCTCACCGGAATAGCATTAGTTTACCTCTTCTGTGTATTTTTAAAGTAATCTTTAGTATATTTTCTTTATGGAACATTTTTTGCTTTGATTTAGTTTGAATAAAATTTTGGTTTGTTTTAAGAAATAGTTTAAAATATTCATAAGTGCCTGCAAGTGTTAATTTTCAGTTTAAGTTTAAAAAAAACAACCCAAGCAACTTCGGTTGAAATTGTTTATAAATAATACAAACAAATTGAAAACATCTGCAGATTTTTCAAATTAAAACTGTGTCTTACAAAAATTTGGTCTTTGTTTTTCTAGAATTTAAATGGCTCCATTCTGGCTAGTGTTGGCACGTTATTTATTTAGTATTGCACAAGCATATGAAGTAACTGTCTAATTTTTAATATGACAATAATTGTCTCAGAAGCACAGTCACAAAATGTCCGTTTTGTATGTCACTTTAAAAATGTGTAGGCCTTTTATTAACATGTAACAGTTGTTTAAGACATTAAGTTTTAGGGCATTTTTATAGGCCTCTCCAGTAATTCAGTGGTACCGCTTTTTTAGTAATTTTAACTTTGCATTGGGTAGTTGCTTACAGGGCTGTTGACTGTGGTATTTCAGGGCTGTGCTCTAGAGATCATACAGCTGAAAATGTCTGGGGAATATTGATCTGTCATGTCACTGCTTCTGGGATATGGTTATTCTTTTATGGTTTTCCCTTCCATTTTGTCAGTAAATTCACAGAAACTGAGTTAGATTACATTTATTTCATCACTTGGACCATAAAAATGCTCCTTTAATGGGCCATGACTAGGAGAAGGTGGCATGAAAATTGTGTAGGACAGAGAAGAAAAATGATTGAGAATAGCTACACATTTATATAGCAATCGCTTAAAGTAATCGCTTAAGTATTGCTCACAAGTAGTGCTGATCTGTGTTCCTGATTAAATGTGAACTTGCCTTGGAGTTTTATCTACAACAAAGGTCTCTAACATGAGTTTCATATCTTTCAACTTCTCTTAGATTTTTAAGTTTTGCCTTGACTTTTGTTTCATTTTGCTTGGGTTTTTTCCTGGTTGTGTGAAGCAGTGCTATGATTTCTTTCACACTTACTATTCCATGTAATTTTTACCTCTGTACCTTGTTCACATGTCTTCAGTATATCTACCATGCCTTAGTGTGAAATGTTCTCATTCACCTCAGCAGATAAGTGCCAGCCTTGTCTGCTTTTCCTGGACCAGCCCTGATACTGTTCTGTACTGCCATTTATAAAAGCTAGCAATCCACAGCACGACCACAGCCCTGAGATTGCTGAAGGTTTTATTGTTCTGTCTTCAAATGTGTTTTTTCCTATGAACCTTTTCATTCCTTGACTGCAATCCTCTTTCCCTTGAAGAAGAAAGGTGTCAGAAAATACAATGGATAGACATTTGCTGTTTTGTCCTTTCTGCACTGTTAGCTGGAGTTCTAACTTGCATTTGCCATGTTGTCCTCTACACCTACCATCTCTCACGTTACAAAGCCGTTTGAGTTTTCAAAGCCAGCATAGTGTCCAGTGTAATTTGATAACAAAAGAATTGGAAAGTTTTGAGAGAAGAGGCAACATTGTTAATATTTAATCAGATGTTTTTATGTATACTGCCTGTCATTAAGTATTACAATACACAGAAAATGTCCATGTTGTGGATTATTTGCACTTAACTATGCAAAATGCCAGTGGGAAGTAAAAAAGAGTAGAGAATATCAGAGCCTAGTACTCTCTAACCAAGTTCTTTTAGACAGTGTACATGTGGAAGGTGTGATGTTTAACATGAGAATTATTTATTTGAAGATAGTTGCTGATACACGGGATTTCTGTTTTAGCATCGTGACACAAAACACAGTGAGAACACAATACAGATACAAGTCGAACACAGCAAAGGAGGGCAGTTGCAGTGCACAGCTCAGTCACATCACCAGTGTGGTTCCCAGCCTCTCCCTGATATAATCACCACCACCGTGGGCATCACTGGCCTTACCAGGAGTAAATGTGTGAATTGAAACTGGCTCAAGCTCATCACTCACTTTGAAATTCTGTCAGTTGATTATTTTTTTATAGTTTTTATTTTGGGCTGAGCCATGTATAACAACACCTCACACTGGCCTGGCTAACTTAGGGAGGCATTCACACTGTTAATGAACTTGGGGAGAAATACACAACAGCTGATTTTTTCAGCTGTTGATAGTTGTTTATATAAATCAAAACCGACCCTCAGGTCCTCTTGGTGTTGAGATCAAGTCAGCTTTTTTTGCAACAGCTGTGCTCAGTCCCACCCAGCCGCATTCTTGTTGAGCTTCATAGACACATGATTCTGGCTCACCTCTGGTTCTTCTTCCATAGTAGGACTTTACTGTAGCCACAGAGGACACACAGAGAACAAATAAACTGCTCTTTGGGTGTTTGGCTGCTTTGTATTGGTATATAGTTTGGTATGATTTTATGGCTCCCTGGTTATGTCAGAGGTTACCTTTCTGAACATCAGTTCCCAAACTGGTGTGCAGCAGTACTGTAGCTGAGGGATACAGGAAACGAGGAAAAAGATAAGATTAGTACTTTAATTTCACAGAGAATTATGTGCATGGGTCCTTTTTTGTAATTTCTCTGTTGGAAATAGCAAACAAGTACAGTGAATACAACTGGTTTTAGCAATATGGTGTAATTAGTCTGGTTCCAGGCTGAGGGAATGAAAAATGTGGATCAGATTGAGTAGTGAGGATCACATTTCACAGCTGAGAAGAATGCTGAATGTAATAGTAATTTTAATACTCTTCAGGGCTTTAACCTTATCATTCTTTCAGCACCTTCCTTCATTGCCCTTTGTGTCTTTCTCTTGGTCTGTTCTTGGCCTCAGAACACTTCTAGCAGTGTGTACAACAGTACAGTAGTCTGTACTGCTTTCTTGGCATGCAGTCCGTCTTACTATCCCATCATCTTCTGTATTTGTTTCCCACAAAATTCTTCAGAAACCCTACTGCCCAAAATGTTGTTCCTAATTCAATAAAATATTTCACAGCATCAAAAGCAGTCTTCAACAGGCATGACATATCATGTCTGCAGCATTGTATGAAATGCTTGTAGGAACAGGTGGATAATGAGGAAGAAACTGCATTCATAAAGGAGGCTTGATCAGAGGTGAGGAAATTGCTTTTCCTAAACTTATTCTTATGTTTTTATAATTATATACTTATATATATATATATATTTATAATTATAGTACCTTTCAAAATATTGGTTTGCATTTTAACAAAAGCATACTATACAGTTATTATTTTATATTAGTATCTTATAATAAGATATATTAATATCTTATAATAATAATAATAAATGTTATTGTATATTTAATATATTAAAGCCAGAAAGGATAATACTCGGTATAGCATGTGTTTATGTTTCAGTGAGCAACCCACTGTTGTTACTGCAATAAAATCTCAAGGAAATTGTAGCTTCTAAGTTAAGATAGGTAATTAACTTTTTATTTATACTATTCATCTAATGTATTTCATTACTTTCTTGGATGATGGTAGAGAAGGAAATTGGTTGGCTAGTCTGATCCTTCTTATATTTGTTGTCACATGTTGACCCTATGTGTCCTGTTGGACAGTTTGGGTGCCTCAGCATCACAACAGTGGTTTCTTTCTTGACGGAATTCAAGTAGATGGATTGGATCAATATAAAGTTTATGAACAACACAGGCTTTGTCAATTGACTGTTTTCTCTGTTTGAAGTAGGTCTCTGTGCAGTCTGTTGCTTAATGTTCAAACCAGTGTTTTATACAAGAAGAAATCTTTATGCTGTCTGTATTAATTTTGCATGCTGCTGAGTTTTTTATCTGTTCCATAATCTTGTGTCATTAAGAGGCAGCCCACCTTGAACTATAAATGGATGGCATGAATGTTAGTCATAGTGACTCTGCCTAATCTGTCATTGTTTGGTGAGGAGAGAAAAAAACCAGTATGCCTTGTGGCTACCCCTGTTCTCTCTCTGTTGTCATAATTCTGTAGTGATTCAGTGCTGCAGAGTTACAGTTGTGGTTGACTTACCGGTTGAGATTTTTAAATGGTGTCGTTCCCACTTTAATAGTTTGGATTATTAAATCTGACTTCTGAACATGAACTTTACTTTTTCCCCCACCCAGAATACTTCTGCATGGACTGTAGCTCTTTGCTCAGATGTTTCCTTTTTTGAGTTACAGCAACAGCCAAAGATCATGTTCCAGTTCCCACCTGCCTTATGATAAACAAGCACACTGGGAAGCATGATCTGTGGGAACACTCGCACCTTAAAGGAAAATGCAGCAGTGTTTGTAACACCTTTTTAATGAATTGGAGAGGGGAGCTTGACTCTGCCTCAAAAACAGAGTAATACTGACTGCAATACTATACGTAATGCAGTAGTAGCTGGAGGCATCACTTGCACATCCAACTAGAGTATCACAAGCAGCCCTCCTCTGTTATGATAGCTTTTTTTTGCCTAGTCTGACCTTTCAGTAAATTTCCTTCTTTTTTTTTTAATTTATTCTTTTATTAGCACTTGGAAACTGAAACAATCCAATTGATGAAAGGGTTATTTTGGATGGTAAAAGATGCAACAAGCTTTCCTTGTTGTTAATAAAGCCATCCTTTGGTTACTTGAAGAAGAGAGACACTATGTTGAACACAGAGTTGGATGTAGTTTACATATTGGATACCCGTGTTTGGCAGGGGCTGCCGGGCCAGGCAGCAGGATTGCTGTAAAACCAGGCACAATTCGTATTGTTTCCTACCCAGCTTTTGCAGTATGCTAGGGGACATTAAGAACAGCTGAGATGGCTGCAGAGGGTGAAGAGGACAAAGACAAATCTATTGGAGGTTTCCCTTGTTAGTTCCACTGTTCAGAGAGCAAGTTCCTTTTCATTGAGATTTTCAAATTGTTGGCCTTTTATATTACAAGGCCATGTATATGGCCATTATTAGTCTTGTATTTCATTGATATCACAATTGGTGGTAATTTAATTACAGTTTATGAAAGGGAATGATACTTGATTATGTAGCATTGTTTTATTCAGTTTGGAGAATTGTAGCTGTTTTTCATGTACTATTTGAAAGCTGTGATGATGGGTGCACATTCTGATGAACAACCTTGTGAGCTTCATTGCAGCAATTCAACTCTGTTATAAGGTGAAACAGTAGCTTAAAAATTCACCAGCTTTCCTGAAATTTGGAAGCAAGTTATGAACAGATTGGTACAATTGGTCTGGTTCTTTTTTGTACACGTTGTAAAATTAGTGCATAGTTTCCTATGGTAGGAAGGAAGGCCTTCTGCTGAAGGCCAAATATACTTAAAGGTGTGACAGATATAGCTGGTTTCTAGCTGTCCAGATAATTTGGCTTAACAGACACCAGCTTGACCAGCCTAGCTACAAGTAAACAAGTCCCTGGACACAACAACAATATGTCGAATTCAAACCCTGAGAGAGGACCTCAGCCAACCCCTTTGAAGTATGGATACACTCAAATCATTGACCAGTGAGCTAGGCAGAGTTAGACCCTTGACCAGTCATGTCTGCAAGCACGGGAAATTTGAAAGCCCTACAAAAGGAGTTGCCAGACAATAAATGTGGGCTGTTACTGCATGATCTCAAGCGTGTTAATGTCATGTCCTTGTCTCCAACTCCACAGCAACCTCTGGTGACCCCAATGTGGTAGCAATAAGTGGCCACGGTATTGCAGGGAGACAGGGGGGCAGCAAAATTTGCTGCTGGCAGCCTGTTGGGCGGTGGTAAGCTGTGGACAGAAAATTTCCAGCAGCGGAGAAAGCCACAGGCAGGGAGTTGCAGGCAGCAGAGAGGTGCAGACAGTAAAGAAAAAACTGGAAGCAACAAAGAATTGTGGGCAGCAAAGAGTGTGGCGAGGAACAGCAGGGAAAATCGTATGTGTCTAGACTGCCCTTTGTGGATTAGAGACAACACCGGGGACATGGGAGTGTGGGCTTTGTCACCGGAGGACCCCCTTCTGCAGGTTTGGACACTTGTTTTAAAAAATAGATGGGAAAAGTACAACAAATGGGCTTTACTAGCCCTAATAATGTGGTGTGAGAGCCACAGGCTAAACGTGTCCAAAGGAGCCACCCTAGATGTAAAAACTTGGTAGCGGGCTGGCCGACGTATGCTTTCAGCATTCTCGACAGGCAGCGAGACCGCCATTAACATTATAGAACCCTGGAGGTTTACCATGATATTATTAGAACAGTTGAGGAGCATGGGATGTGAGGACGGCAGAGGAATTACCACTGGTGCTGCCTGCCAAGGGGAGGGTTGAGCGCATGGTGTTGGGGGAGGCAGTGGGGAGTACAGATGCCGTGCTGGGCAAGCAGGAGAGGAGGATGGGCACAGCAGTCACAGGGCACCGTGGAGTGTGCCCTGGTCACCCAGGACCCTGCCCCAGTCCCAGGCAGGGACGCGCGTCTGGCAGAACACACCGCAGCTGAACAGTGCCCTGCCACATCTGCTCAGATCTCTGAAATTGTGACTGGCCACTTTGCTGCTCCATGCCCTGCCATGCTGTATCCTGCTGGACTGGCAGAAACCTCTGAGACCGCTGCCAGCAATTGGGAGACTCTGCCCAGCGGTTGCAAGATGCCACAGAGCCATGCCTGCCACTTCATGCTTTGCTGTGTCAACCCCTGCTGTGTCTGCCAGGACCCCTGAGACCGCACCCAGCCGCTCTGAGGCACTGCCCAGCTCCTGCCAGGTGCTCAGCTACTGTCAGAGTTTAGATGCTTCTGCGATGGAGCGATGTTGTTCCCCTGTGACAAGCAGGCGTTCTGTTACCCTGCCTAGCTGTATGGGGCTGCATGATTCCCTTGGCAGCATAGCACTCCACAGTTCCAACCATGCCTGCATAGCCACCAGATCAGCGCACACTAGGACCATACACACCCTGTGCTACCACGTGCACACCAGGACCGCCTCCTCCTAAGACTAAGTGGACCAGCTCCAGAACCATGCCTCTGGGGGCAGGCCTATATCTCAGATCCAGCCTCAGTGGGGTGTGGCTCTGCCTCCAGCCCAGCCTCCTTGGGCCATGGCTGCACTTCCAACCCAGCCTTGATGGGGCATGCCTGCGCCTCCAACCCAGCCTCTGTGGGCAGTTCCGGGAAATGCATCACCAGCAGTTCCTGGAGACAAAGTACCTGGAAGTAACAGTGGACCCAGGGACCCCAAAATCACTACTGCCTCTGCCAGGAGTACACTCCCATTACCGGATCTGGAGCTATCCCTGGAATGTATACCAGCAAGGGACGCAAGGGAGACCAGCAGAGAGAGCCAGAACCATGGTTCCCCTGCGGAACACTGTGATATTTTTGTCTTCGCTGCACTGCCAACAGCCCTGCCCAATCCTGTGAGCATCAGGCAAAAGGTAAAACCGGCGGCTGTCACGAGTGAGGATTGCGAAGGGGCAGAACTCATTAATGTACCCGTGTTGGGGGGCTGGTAGCCTGAGGATGGGATAGTTGCCATTTATCCAGCAATAAGAGGCAACAAAGCTACTCCTGACAAGTAGACCCTCTTCCAGTGGCCAGTTCTTTCTGAACTGCATCAGCTAGTGGCCAAGCATAGTTTGGGTTCTACTGCCATTGCTAATATGGTCTGATTCCTACCCACTGAGGACGTAACTCCTTTTGATATAAAACAGCTTGAGAAATTAAAGTTTGCAGCAGTCCAGTATATGGTGTTCAAATCTACGTGGAAAAGCAGTGCTAAAAAACAGGAGTTAAAAAATATAAAGATTCCATGACAAGACCAATGTTATGCGGCAGGGATTGCTCAACTTCTGGGATTACCACCAGTGGAGGATCCCTGACTCCAGCCTAGGCTGCATCCATTAATACTAGCACAGGTGAAGGAACTGGGACACTGTTTAAGGTAACTAACATGGCAACCTGGCCCAAACATATTCCAAAATCAGACGAGGAGTCAAATAACCACATCTACAATTTACAGAGAGATTACAAGATGCTATGGAAAAACAAATTATTAATGTTGAAGTCAGAATTTAATTTTGCAGTTGGCAAGTGACAATGCCAATGAGGACTGCCAAAAAGTCATTGAGCTGCTACCTAATGAAAATCCATCACTAAATGAATTGATAAATGCCTGTGCTAAGGCTGAGTTTAATTTTTGTAACATGACCATGTTAGCAGATTCCATAGCAGCTGCTGTAAAAGTAATATCTCAATGCTACGACTGTGGACAGCAAGGCCATCTGAGAGTAAACTGGCCCCGTAAGCCCACTCCAGTGGGGATATGTCAAGGACAAAAGAATATGATTATTAGTTGTAATCGATGTGGGAAACCTGGTCACATGGCCAGGCTGTGCAAATGCAAGGTCTATACTAATAAACAATCTTCTAAAGAATCCTTTAAGAACCAGGGAAGCAGATGACCCAACATGAGGAGGCGATGCATGAAGACACAAGTATCTCCTCATCTTCCTGTGCAAGTTTATGCAACCAGCTCACAGGAAGGACTTGAGGAACAGCTGGAATGCATGTTTCCACTGCATGTCACCTTGGAGGTACATAAGATCCCTCTCGAGGCACAGGGGCTATTGGGAAAGGACTGAGTGCACAGTTAATTGGAAGATCTAGTGCCACTGTGCAAGGCATCTATGTACACCCTGGTGTTACAGATGCAGATTTTACTGGAGAAATACACACAATGGTTTCAACCCCTACTCCACCTGTGACTATCCCTGAAAAGAACAGAATTGCCAAGGTGCAAGGAGACCAAGGCTTCAGGTTGATAGGTGAACCACCAGGTCGTAAGTGAGCAGAGGGACAACATGATGTGTACTGTCTGGTGTGTACTGCCAGGATGCCTCATGCAAAACCTTTGCAGATAAAGGTCAGTGGGATGATTGGCACAGGGACAGGTGTCACCATCATCTCTGCCCACAACTGGCTTTCATTGTGGCCCACCAAGCTTGCAGGATCTGCTGTTGTCAGCCTTGGAGGGAAGACACGGAGCTGTTTGAGCAGCAAACCTGTTTTGGCAAAAAATCCTGAGGGACAAACAGCTACCATTAGACCTTACATCACTGCAGCACCACTTAACCTGTGGGGGAGGGATGTTTTTATCTGTTTGGGGAGTCCAGGTGGGGATGGATTTTTAATAGGGGCCAGGGTTTTAAGGGGCATGAAGTATCCAACACTACCCGTAAAACGGCTTAGGAGTCAGGCAGTGTGGGTACCCCAGTGGTCCCTTGAGAAAGAGAAGTTACACGCCCTTAGGTCTTTGGTGCAGGAACAACTGGTTCAAGGGCACATGGAGCCATCCATGAGTCCTTGGAACACTCCAGTGTTTATTATAAAGAAGAAGTCTGGTAAATGGAGGTTGCTCCATGACCTGAGAAAGATCAATTCAGCCATGGAGGGCATGGGCACCCTCCAGCCTGGTATGCCATCTCCCACAATGATTCCTGTCAGATGGGATATTCTTATTGTGGACCTGAAAGATTGTTTTTTTACTATTCCACTGCATCCAGATGATACCCCAAAGTCTGCTTTTACCATGCCTTCCATTAATAGTGCTACACCAGTGGAGTATTATCAATGGGGAGTACTTCCTCAAGATATTAAAAACAGCCCTACAATTTGTCAATGGTATTTTGCTCAGGCACTCTCATCAGTGAGAGAACAATATCCAGGGGCATACTGTTGCCACTACATGGATAAGATTTTGATAGCAACCCCAAAAAAAAGGAACTCTCACAGATTTGGCCAAGCCTGCTGCAAGCATTAAAACATTTGGGCTAGAAGTATCACCGGAAAAGGTACAGCAGCAACCACCTTGGAAGTACCTTGGTCTCAAAATTATGGATCAGACCATACAGCCCCAGACAATAAAATTCTTAACAAAAATTAACAATTTAAATGATGCTCAAAAACTTTTGGGTACCATCAACTGGCTGAGACCCTACCTAGGGCTGAGCATTCCACAATTAGTGCACTTATTTCACCTGCTAAAGGGTGATCCTGATCTAACCCAGGAAGTTAACCCCAGAGGCAAAGGCTGCTCTTGAGATAGTATAGCAAGCCATCACAAACAGACAGATCCACTGAATATGCCTAGAAGTGTCTATTACTATATTTATTCTCATTGTTGATTTCCATTCTGCTGCTATTATTGGACAGTGGGATACTCAGTGGTCTGACCCTTTGCATATTTTAGAATGGGTGCTTCTACCTCACCAACCTAGAGAAGCAGCCCCTACCATTTTTGAGTTAATTGCCCAGTTAGTCATGAAATGTCATCAAGGGCGTTTACAGCTGACTGCAAAAGATCCTTCAAAAACCATTACACCTGTGATGCAAGAAGAATTTGAGTGTTGTTATGACAACAGCACTGCTTTGCAGAGTGCCTTACAAAATTTCTCAGGGCAAGTTGGCTATCATTTACTGAGTCATACATTACTGCAAATGAGTAAAACCACTGCATTGTCCCTAAAACCCCTGAACAATTGCACATCCTTAAAAGGTATTACTGTGTTTACTGATGATTTTGGGAAAACTGGAAAAGCAATTGTGACCTGGAAGGAAGAAAGCGAATAGCAAACATTGGAAGCTTATATGAGAACGGGTCACCACAGTTGGTGGAGCTATGTGCTGTAGCTTTGGCTTTTCAGTGTTTTCCCCATACCCCTTTAAATATTGTCACTGACTGCCTACATTGCCTATATAACACAGAGATTAGACTGAGCTGTGTTGAAAGAAATTGACAATGCACAATTATTTGGCTTACTAAGTGGCATACCATCCAGACACGAAATTACCCCATTCTACATTCTATGCATTAGAAGCCATACAAATCTCCCAGGTTTTATTATAGAGGGCAATGCACGAGCAGATCACCTGGCTAGCCATGCCTGGACAACACCAGAGCCAGACATGCTGGCAGAAGCAAAAGCCTTACATGATGTCTTTCATCAAGGTTTTTGAGCTCTGCAGAGGCAATTTTCTGCTATCGAACACAGAGGCTTGTAACATAGTCAATACTTGTGCTGACTGCCAAGGCCACACTGCACCACCACTGATAGGAATGAATCCCCATGGCTAAAAAGCTTTACAAATCTGGCAGCCTGATGTCACCCATGTTCCCAAATTTAGACAATTAAAATAAGTGCATGTATCAATTAATATTTTTTCCTCTGCCGTACAAGCATCAGCCCACTCAGGAGAAAAAGGCTGGGATGCCATCGCACCTTGGCAATTAGCCTTTGCCACTTTGGGTATCCCTCATAACATCAAAACAGATAATGAACCTGCATACACATCATAAAAATCTAGGTAATTTCTACAGCTCTGGGGTGTGTCACACTAAGTGGGGTATTCCAAAGGGTATACCCCATTTAGCAACTGGATAGGCCATCATTGAAGGTGCACATGGCACTTCAAAACGTATCTTGGATAAACAAAAAAGGGAAATATGTAGTGGGATAGAAATATGCCCCACAGAGCAGTGAAAGCTGTTTACACCTTGAATCACTTAACAGTACCAGAACAATCCCCAAACCCAGTAATCTTAAATTATTTCCTATCGCTGCAGTCATCTGGAGATGCCCAGACAAGTAAACCTAAAGTGATGATGAAAGACATTATCACAAGCAAGTGGGAAGGTCCATGGGACCTCATTACATGGGGACGTGGGTATGCCTGTGTTTCCACGGACACCAGAGCATGATGGATACCCATGTGTTTTCTGTGTGTTTTCTGTGATCTACGTCCTGCTCAGAACCAGAGACATCTTCCTGATGATGCTGCAGCATACCTAGTGGAGCAGTGAGTTAAATGACTTGTGGAATTGATACATGGTGATCTGAGGCCTTTATGAGATGACAAGTTTATTCAAGGCAAAAACCTGAACTGGACAATTTGCTTTCCCTGTTACTTGATTTCCCCACGGTTCTAAAGTTGAAATGTTTTCTTGTTCATGAAGTTG
The DNA here is from genome assembly GCA_016584745.2 of Phylloscopus trochilus trochilus. Taxonomy (NCBI): domain Eukaryota; kingdom Metazoa; phylum Chordata; class Aves; order Passeriformes; family Phylloscopidae; genus Phylloscopus; species Phylloscopus trochilus. The sequence goes on along the minus strand of WQNJ02000015.1, from coordinate 13,740,814 downwards.
TAAGTTTGTAACCTCCAAGTAATAAGCCTGCCTTGTGCCAATTTGAAAGCTTGTATTGTTGTTAATCCTGCCTGACAGCTCCTGGGAATGGATGTAACATTTCCAATGATATGTGGGATGCATCACTGGCTAGGAGAGGCTAGGCTTGTCGAGTTAGGTAGAATCATATATGTCATCATGTTGGCCTGACATCTTATCTGCAAAAGGCCCTTGCAGATAAAATAACAGAGAACACTTTGCATTTTTATTAAAGCTGAGGGGGGAACTGTGATAGATATAGCTGGTTTCTAGCTGCACAGATCATTTGACTTAACAGACACCAGCTTGACCAGCCTAGCTCCAAGTAAACAAGTCCCTGGACACAATAACAATATGTCGGATGCAAACCCAGATAGAGGACCTCAGCCAACCCCTCTGAAGGACAGATACACTCATATCATTGACCAGTGAGCTAGGCAGAGTTAGACCCTTGACCAATCATGTCTGTAAGCACAGGAAATTTGAAATCCCTATGAAAGGAGTTGTCAGACAATAAATGTGGGTTGTCACCGCATGATCTCAGTGTATTAATGTCATGTCCCTGTCTCTGACTCCAGAATGACAAGTTATTCAGGATGTTTCTGGGTTTATTAAGATGTTTCAGTGTACATATTTTATAGAAGCTGTTTAGGATATGCCCATAGCAAGCCTGAGTTACTGGGTTTTTACAGGAAAAATGAGGCTGTCTTGAGAATCTCAAATGTTCTGCAACCTATTATTGTGCATGTGTATATTTGTGCTGAAACAAGTAACTACGTGTGTGTAAAATATTTTTGTAGTGATATAGTAAAAATCCTGTTGACTAAACTCACAAACTAGGATGCCGAGGGAGTAATTAGTTATATAGCATTTTAAAAGGCAGAATTCACAACCAAATAGCTTTTTAAAATTATCTTTCGTGTCTTGAAGGCAGATTTTTTTTCACTGACAATGGGAATACTGTATGTGAAGAAACAGTTGCCAAATGATCTGGTCTCTCTGCTGTCACACAGACAGCTGCTTTCACAGTTCAGTATGGGAAAACAGCTATGATTTTGCTGGCTTCCAATATTATAAAGGTAGAATTTGTATCAAAATAGGACTCACTAGCTGATTCATTGTAAATGAAACAAGAAGTATTACTTTTATGTGACTGACTCAATAGAATACCTGGTTGAGGGACTGAAAGTGAGTGGAGGGTTAGAAGCAGAGTTTGTATTTCTGCCTGAATCTTGGCAGCAGAGCAGCATTTGCTGTGTTGCTTGGTCTGGTGTGAAGGGTCACTTCTGTTTTCATACCCAGTATAACTTGAAGCTGTTTGTTTGCTACTAAAAAGAAAGACTTCAAGGCTAGTGGCTAGTTCTCCTCCTGGACTTCCCAGTTGCCGTTGTCGATACTTATTGTTGAATTCTGGCTGATGCCTTTAGTGAAACAATGAATGGGATATTTAAGGACAAGAAAAGAGTGGGAACAAGTCTATTAAGAACTATTCTTGCTTTCTAAGTTGTTTAGCTAACCTAATTTCAATGTTGTGAGTTATCCTAGCATGATATATATTACCACATGCTATCATGCTAGCTAAGAATAGAAAGTATTTTTCATCAAAAGGATGTGCTGCAGAAAGAAAAACAGTTTGGGTTCTTCGTGTGTGGGTTAGAGATAAGAATCACTGAAACTTGCTGGCATGGGGCTGAGAACACCAGGTGCAGAAGAGTAACTTGCAATGGAGTAAGCATTAGTTGCAAAATAAAACCAAATCCTTTGAATGGAGCTATCAACTTTCACCAAACTGATAACCTCTCTGTGTCGAAAGGCATCAAAATGTGGTACACCTCATTCTATAGTGCAAATCTTAGTCAACATTTGATGTAAGGTTTTATTATACAAAACTCAGGCTATATCTTAATAAACTAGTGTTACAACTGATCTACACAATTCTAGCTGAATTATTCCTCATTGTATTTATCTTTATAAAAAGCATATGGTGAAGGAATGTGTGTGCTGCATAGAAAGAAAAGGTTCCATGTTAAAATTATTAGTTAAATTTTTAGTTACATGTGGGTTTCTTTTAGACTTTGTTCTCCTGAAGTTCCTATTAACTACTAAAGAAATCAAACATTACTATAGCTGCTATATAATACTATCTCTTCTCAAGTGCTAAATGGCTTGTGAATTGGTTAATTTGTTTCTTTCTTTTTTGTCTTCCAGTTTAATTTAGCAGCCCTGGCTTCATTAAAGGGAGACATTGTGGAGCTTAATAAGCGTCTACAACAAACAGAAAAGGAGCGTGACCTGTTGGAAAAAAAATTGGCAAAAGCACAGGTAAGCATTAGTAGTTCAAGATTCTGAAGATGGTCTTTGGTTTTATGCAGTCCTTGTTCCTCAGAGAGAGGATAAAATACGGAACAATGTCACAAGTCAAAAGAATTTTAAGACTGCAAGACACATAGTTGTGTGTTATACCTTTTATGTGTTGAAGACATTTTTCTAAAACAAAACCCTAAAAATAATTAGATACATTTTGTTTTGAAGTCAATATAAGCAGCAAGTGCTTTGAGTTACTGTAGAATATAAGAAATACAGCTTGCTCTTAGTGGATTAGGTAACTGGTTGCAGAGCCTTTCACTCCTAGGTCACATTTAAACACAGCACAATTTAACACTTATCAAAAGTTACTGCCAATTTTCAGTGCTTTGATGTTATGTGAGAAGTTACTTGTGATCTCAGTCTAGCTTCCAGTAAGCCATTTGGAGTTGTGAATCTGTGGAAAACACAGCCAGTGGAAAGCCAAGGGTTTAAATAAGAGTAAGGTTGAAACTCTGATGCTTTCATAGCTCTTAAATAGAGGCAAATGCAAGCAAGGAACATTTAACTATTGTTTTTAGTATTTCTTTCTTCTGTAAAAAAATCTTTGTTTTCAGATGCTGCCATTGTATCAAATAATGTTTATAAATAGTTATTATTTCAAAACTAATTCAAAATGCTTGAGTAAAGACAATCAAAACATTTTGTCCTGTAAAGTATGGCACCTTATTAGTTGCTCAGAGATGTTGTATAATCTCCACCCTTGGAAGCACTGAAGGCGCCTGATCTTGGGTTGGGTGGGGGACTGAGTGAGTAAGTTCTAGTGGTCCCCTGTCATCCTTAGTTATTCTGTGATTTTGCAGATTTAAAGTTTTCAGAATTCAGTGCATTTTGATGAGACCTTTCATCTGTGTTACTTAAATTCAAGCCAAATATAGAAGTGTTTAAGCAGTCTCAATTTTCAGGCTCTTACTTCAGTCCTCCCTTATTTTGGCCTTTGCCTACATTCCTTAATGTTTTTTTCAGCTGCCTTTAAGATTCATGGGCTTGTAAGTGATACTGTTATTGAAGACCATCAATGTAACATCCAGAAATAAAATCACTTTTGTGTTTTTATTCCCCTCAATATGTGAGCCATAGCCATGCTGGGAGTTAACATGATTTATCAACTATAATCCTGAGAGCCTTTTCTATTTCTATAGCATTCTTGGGATAGAGTTCTCTTTCTAGCTTACAGTTTGATATGAGGCTGCATTTGACAATCATTAAACTGTCAGACAGATTCACTGTATCCAAGTGATCATTCTGCATGATTGCACTGACTTTATTGTTGTTATTTATATCTCTGGAGGGTCTGGTGCTAACCACAGGTTTTTGTTAGTGTTTTATTTTTTTTCTGTGTCTTTATTTAAAAAAGATATAGATTATCTCTCAGAGTGCCTTGTAGGTGCTCTCATGCGATACCAAATATACACTGATAGCAGCTGGGATTAAAGATCAGTCTTTAATACCAGTTAACATATGCTCTGTTAGCACAAGATTGTTGGGTGTTTTCTCTAATGGGTTACCAATTATATGTGCATGCATAGTGCTTGGTTCATAATGCTGTGGATTTCTACTTGATATTGAGCCATGTAAACACAAACATAGTGATTACTGCCTGCTGACCTGTGAAGAGCACAAAACTGAAATATCTGAAAAGCTAGATAGCTAGATTTCAGATAAAAAAATAAGTATTTTTAATGAGCAGTTTTATATAAAGGTTTAATGATTTATCTCTTTGCCGTTTATTTTTTTAGCATGTATTAAATAAATACAAGTCTTTTTTAAGGAATTTAAATCATTAAGCAAACAAAACTTGTATATTCAATGTGCTGGCGGTATTTAAGTACTGAGACATACACTGGTGAGACTACTGCACCTTTGTCTTCTTTTACTAACTGTGTCACTTCCAAGTACATGTGCCACTTAACATATTTTTTTTAACTTCTCACTCCATGGAGATTTGTTCGTTATTCTTTCCTCTACAGCCTCTGCCTAATGTGAATCAGAGGTTCAGAAGGCATGAATAAATAGGAGGTATTTCAAGTTCTGCATAACCATACTCAGATGCTAGTGGGTCAGTATTAAATCTCTATTCTGCATGTGGACTGTACTAACAAAGGCAGCATGTTTCATTTTAACTGCTGTGGCAAATGCTCTCTGGAACAAATAGCTCTTAAAACACATTTTTGGTAATACCTTTCCCATCATTTCATGAGGCATCAGTGTGAGGCATTTGGAAGAAAGGACTAGTGATTTGCAGAGTGGAGGTGATTTGGGGAACCACAAGTCAAGTAATAGATGACAAATGGTGACGAACGCTAGTTGGACAGCGTGGGCTTAAAATTTTGTGAAGTGATGTAATTGATTAGTGGTTGTGTAGCATACTCATTTCCAAATCTGCAGCCTATGGAGACCAGATATAGCATTTCTCTATATGCTTCTATTATTTCAGTAACCCAGCAGATCTCTTTGTCTCTGTGTTTTTATCAGTGTACAATTTGGCAATAGTGATCTCTTGAACGAAATTTGCTGTAAAACCCTGGTCAACTACAACTAATGTCTTCTTCCAAAAATCTTTATGTGGTTATGAAAATTGTAGTGCTTTCTACTGACTCTGTGTGGAACACTATCCTGGCTTTGATAGTGATAAACAATGGGAGTCTGAAGGGAGAATATAAGAAATGCACACAGAGAATTGTTCTTCTTCATATCTCCCACCTTTCTGCCAACATCTGTAAGCAGGAGGCCACAGTGTATTTTATAGACCTCTGTAGTCCTATTCTCCATGGATTTACATAATCTTCTTTCTAATCCATCTGCATTCTTGGCATTTCCAACATCCTGTGACATTGAGTTCTGCAATTCTGTGATTGAGCTTAGGATTTAGTAACACACTGAATGTTTCAGCAAGTACTGCAAGAATAGATAATTCACTTACTATATTTTTCTTAAAGTTTCATCTCCTTTGAGAAGGTTGTCCTGCTCTCTCATTCTTTGTGCTTAGTCATTGTTATTTTGGATTTTTATAATAGCTCTAGACAAAGAATGTGCTCTATTGTTCTGGATCCCGTGTCACAGCAGTAAGTCTCATTACTGTAGTAATAGTTCTTTGCCATCCTCTTAATTATTCAGAATATAGGGAAGAGGAGCAGAATTTCAGTAGAAAAATAAAACCAACACTCTGTAGACATATAAAAACAGAAGCAACATTCTCTGTAGACATGTAAGAACACATGAACTTCACAGGAAGGCGTCAGATTCTCATTTAACAGAGAAACTTGAAATAGAAATGCATGGTATTAAGATGAACATTGAAATTACTTGTTCTGTTATGTGATGTCCTTATATGACATGGATTAATTCTATGTGCTTGTATTCATCTTCCATATTAAGTGTACACAGAACATACCACAGAACAGTGAATTCTGACCATGCATGCTTTTGTGGTTGAGGATTTAGCACTATACACTTGTTTTTATACTTAAATTTAGGTCCCTGGACTGCCACTATTAAATCTGTTACTCCTCTCAAATTAAAACACTGTATTAGTTGAGCAAAGATTTTTAGCTTCTGTAATCCTGTTAGACAGATTTATTTCACTGTGGCAGGTGATGTGGCAGGTGATGATTGTTCAGGTGATGACTTGTATTCTTGGTAAAGGACACCACAGCCAGTGTTTGTCTCTGCAGGGCCTGGGGCGCTGGGACATCTCTTAATGAGCACTGCTGCTAGTAGTTTTTGATTGTTTGTTTGGTGGTGGGTTTTTGTCCTCTTATTGAAGACTGCAAATTTAATAAAAAGATTAATGTAATTAAGAAACACTGTTAGTGTTTCTTTCACTAGGAATTTTGTGTACATTAATAAACAATAGAATCGCTTGTTCAGACAATAAGCTTGAATTAAAATGTTTTCTCTTATCATCCTTCTCCCTCACACACTTCTTGCTGTTGTTGCTTCCCAGCATTAAGAGATCAGAAAATGGTTTTTCTAACCATATTTTCATTGTAAATGAAATAACCTTTTTAATTTGTACCAAAAACAACCCAAAAACTCAACTTGTTTTGAGAACTGTGTTGGAAATTTGTCTCCTGACCCCAACAATTAATTGCTCATCTTTTGCAGCCTCTCAGTGGGTTATCTCTGTGTTTGCTTTCTCAGAGAATTAGACCTCTTAAGGATTTAGAGACTGGAGCTCTTAAGTATGAGGCTGGAAGAGAGATGAGGAAGAAGGTATAAGGGTATTGTGTGACTGACATGCAAATAAATTTTAAGAGCTTTGTGTGTACACCTTGGAAAGAAGTAGAGACAGGTGGCAGATTGCTGTTCTGAGACTCAAAGCATAATGAAACTAAGGAGGATGGTGAACAGCATCCCAGAGAAAAACTTTAGCGGTGGGTAGAAAAACATGCGTTTGTTTCTTTTCCTTTTTAAGTTTTCAGATGAATGTTCCATAATAAAGAGCAATCCTAAATAACCAGAAGAATTTTCCACTGCTGCATTTTGGGATTCATATCGAACCATGTTTCCATTGCTTGGATGCTTTTGCCATTTTCACTTGAGTCTTGTCATGGCTGACCGGAACTTACGAGACGTAATTCTGTTTCTCACCTCCAAGACAGAGCAGTCCTTAGCATCATTGCCTGTTTTTTACAGAGGTTTCCTTTCGGCCTTTTCCAGTTGCTTTTACCTAAGATAATTCAAGAGCTCCTTTAAAAAAATCAAATATAAAGCTATTGTCATATATTGCCAGATTTGTTGTTCATGAAGTACATCTGTCACCAAATGATATTTTCCTGGAAAGTGGTGACTGAGAAAGGCTGAACAAAACAGAAGTCAAATTGTAATGTGGCTGAGACCCATTAGCAAAAGTCCATATGTCTTCAGTCAAGATAAACAAATTCTGCTTTTCAGTGCATACCTTAGAAAGACAAAAATTGTTGTGATAGAGGTTTTATTTATTCTGGAAACAATTATTATACATTCTATCTGAAACATCCCTTTGATTTAAAAGCTTAAAAAACACCAATGCACATAACAGCTTGATCTGGATAATGCTGAGGTAGCATTTGTGGTCATATATGTGTGTCAGAGGAAATTCAGGTTTAGAAAGGCTGAAGAAGCAATTCTTTATTGCCCATAAATCTGCTCTAAAGATTTTATCTGTGTTATTTCTGCACTTTGAAAGCTGTGGTAGTTCTTCAGAAAGATACAATGTTAAGATGTGGAAATATGAGAAATAAGCTGTAGAATCATCCTACAATAGTCATCATAATGTACATGTACAGCCATATCAGTTGCTACCATGTAGTTTCATAAGCCAGGTGAACATCATCAGTCTTCTGAAATGTGTTCCTTTCCTCTCTTTTGCAGTGTGATTATATGATCTGTTTCTCTTAGTGTAGGTGAAAGTGATTTTTTTACCACAGCTGAAGGCAAAAACTATTTTGTTGTAGTCTATGGAAGGGTACTTTGTTGTCTGAGGACTGCTTTTAAGCGTGCATATTCATTGAAGTTAAAAATTGTCGAATAAATTTATTTAAAGTTCAAAATAAAAATGGTTTTGAAGCTTACTGTAAATTTTAATTTTCAAGCAGTCTTTTATGTAGATGATATTCTCAAGCTGTGAATGTAAGTGGCAAAAATAATGGGAGCAAATTATAAAAATTCTACAGATCTACTACTTTGGATATATTATTATTATTTGTAGTACAACAGGTTTAGAGAGTTAGCTGATATAGAATGTTTACTTGATTTGAAAAAAAAATATTTTGATTCAGCAGGTTTGGAGGACCTCCAATATTACAATCAATTTTGGCCCTCAGAAATGCTAGGATTTTACATTGTAGCTGTTCAATTAAGGCATGTGGGTTTTATACTGTTAGGTAGCTTGTGAGTTCTCTTTTTTTTTGACAGCATAGTACTTGGTATTGTGTGAATGCAAGGAGGCTTGACTGGAAGAGGGTTAGAAGCAAAATATTAGAAATCAAACTCTTGCCAGCCAGTAGCAAGCAAAACTTCAATCAGCGTGCAGTGCTGGCTTGTAATTGCAGTGGTTTATAATGGTTTGCTATAATTGAAATAGAGCATGTACTGGCCTGAAGAGTAAGCCAGAGAGGCTACATTTAAATACTGTGGGAAGGAAAAAGGAGGATTTTGTGATACGTGTGAAAAACAAGCAGTCATGTAGCTCTTTAATTATTCAAATCAGAAGCATTTTGTTGGAGAGTACGAACATAATAAAAATATGCTCTGTTGCCTATAAACACTAGTAAAAACAAGTACTTACACTAGCAAAGAAGTTATAACCTCAGACTGTGATTACTTTATAATAATGTGGTTTCTGCCATAGGATTTTTTCTAATTCAGACCACATTGAGAAGATCCTAGGATTCAAAGATGATATATTTATAGCTGTTTTAAGTTGCAAATAGTGGGGGGGTTTTTTCAAGCAGAAATGGCAACTACTATTTAGTAAAAAACCCAAGTAATAAAAGGACACTGCATAGTCGGTCAGTACTTCAAATACTGTAACTACCTACCTGCATGTACCTGTCACTGTTTTGTGTCTGTCCTTTTCTCTTGCTCGAGGCATTGTTGGTTTGATGAGTAGGAAAACCATAGTGCTGTGCACTCCTGCCTTGTACCTGATCTCCCTTCAGTTGTCCATAACACCCTTTCTGTTTCCTTGCTTCTGTGCTGCAGTGTGAGCAGTCCCACTTGATGAGAGAGCACGAGGATGTGCAGGAGCGAACAACGCTGCGCTACGAGGAGCGGATCACGGAGCTGCACAGCATCATTGCCGAGCTCAACAAGAAAATCGATCGGTTGCAGGGAGCAACCATAAGGTACCAACTGATGTATTGCCGGGGGCAACTTCCTGGGAATTCTGGGCCAGGGCAAGTCTGGTACAAGACATGGTGTGAGTTATATGCTAATATGATGATTACTTTCAGGCTTGTCATGATGGGTGCTGAATAGCTGCCCATAGTTAAGGTGTGTGTTCTGCAGGGTATCATCCCAAGCAGCCAAGATGTGCTACCTTCTCTCTGGCAAACTTACATTTTGTGAAACCTGACAAACACTGCAAAACATGCACTGTGACATCTAAATCGTCCTTTTTCTAATGTGCCAGTGTGCCACGTAAGTGATAGCATTGGTGTGTATAGGAAAGTGAAGACACCCCACTTAAACCTCTGCTTTTAACTTTATTTTGCAGCCTCCAGTAGATCGCCTAAGTGAAATCAGATGTGGGATCATATGGTTCAAATAGATTTCAATAGGTTTTGCTTCTTCTTTTGCTGGCTTTTTTGACAAAATACAGTGGTACAAATCATGTTGCTGCCTGGTTCTGCAGCAGCAAAGCTTGTGGTATTACACTAGATTGTTACTGTGTTAAAAAAAAATTACTAATTACTTTTCCATTTGACCACATGGAAACATTTTTCCTCACTTGTTTTTACATATTATTTTCAGTGTAGAAAAGACTGGAGTGCAGAAGGAGCTTCCTAAAATTTATCTAGTAAAGACGCAACTATATGCCAGAATCTGTGGGTTTTCTAGAGAACATCAGGTTAGATTTGATGCATTTGTGGATAGTGCTGACATGGTGCTCTAGCCATGTTGCCAATTTTCAGTTTTCCTTTACCTATCAGCTGCATTTTTTTTTGGTAATTGCTTTATTTTTTCTTCCTTGTAAATAATTCTGCTAGCACAAAGCGATGTTGTTACAACTACTCACTTAATCTTTCATTAAAGTATTAGTGTGCAAAAAGAAGAATGTTTGGTGTACCATAAATAAGAGGGAGTATCATCATACATGTTTACCACTACTAAAGAAGTGTTAGAATCACATGTTCATGTTATTTAAGAACATAAATACTGTTGCCTATGAGATGATCATAACTGGCAATGGTCATAGTGCATTTTTTCAGGTATTTTCTATACTAGTAGTAGTTATCTGAAAAAAATCCCCATGACTCCCTTCTTCATTTATGCTTGATACCTCTGCAGACAAACTTTCCACTTGTCTTTCAAAAAGACTAGTTGAAAAGCAAAATCTGAGAAAGCATGAGAGCTGCACCGATTCCTTTTTCTTGAGTGACAGAAAAACTCTATGACATTTAAGAAAAATATTACATAGAATTAATAAAAATTAAGTGTTTGGAATCCTTGTGGCAAAGTAAATGTCAAGTATTGTTCAATTGCAAAGTACTGGAATCAGGTGGATACTCTGTTTAATCATGTCCATAAATGAGTCAGCTGTGACAAGCACAGCAACATGAGGTGTAAGAACCAAGACTGATGGGATGTACATGTTGCTTCTCATGAAAAATGCATTTTTTCTGTCCCCTTTGGAGGGTTCTGGCCTTTAAAAGCATCAGAACAATATGCTACAACAGGTGCCACACTGCTGTCATGCCCTCCAGTTTAATTGGATCATATGAGAGCTTGTTTTGCTCAGACAGCTGGAATGCCTCCACTGGTTTTGTTTTGGTTTTAATAGTAAGAGCAAAAACTATTTGTTAAGTTAGTGGTTCTTTTTGTTTCTTTTAATGATGGGAATAGCTTATTTTCTTTGGCAGGCCAATAATTTGGTGTCTGGGGAACAGAGGTGTAATATTCCTCCTGAAAATGGAAACTGAAGGGATTCCACACAGTTTGTAAAGCCAACTGAAAGAAGGAAAACTGATGCCTCCTACTGTGGCTTTCTGTAAATCCACTCTGGGATCCACATGTGTCATTCTTGAGAATCTGCATCCCACAGAGCAAGGGTGGTGCCGTTGCTGTCCTTGCTGGAACATGTGTGACTCACAGCACTCCACCCATGGCTCTGGGGACTGTTAAGTCTGGGAGCTGGAACAGAACAGTCCTGAGAGGAAGTGTTCTGCGAGTACAAGCCCTGTTGGGCCATCAGCAGTTAAACTTTCCTCTAAACCAGAAGGATTTTAGGTTTGATTTGTATCTTTGAAACCTGCAGGTAGTATTGAACAGAGGCTTTACTTGTGCCTCTGGGATGAACTTGGTATGTTCTTCTCAAAGCAGAGTTAACATTAATTGCATATCAGATTAATGTTTCCCCAATGATGACACAGCAACTTGAGTTTTTTCACATATCTATTTTAGATTGTAAAAATAAACTAACATGTAGCTTCATGTACCTCTACTCTATGACATTCTTTATAGTTCCTAAACCCAAAAATATTTTGGAAAGAATTAGAAGAAACCAGTGCTTCTTGGAAGGTATTTGACTGTCTTCTTTAAATTGTATTATGTTTATTTGAATGTCAGCAGTACCTTCAGAATGTAGGACAGAAAGTAAGGAGACACCGTGTTTAAATCTGAATAAGGTGTTGCAACAGTTTGAGGAAGAGTATTGGCAGGCTGTATAAGGTGGTTAATATTCTCCATTATGAGAACTTTTGTGTCTGTTTCTTGGTGTGTATTGGGGTTTTGGGGTTTTTTTGCCTTTGCAATGTCAGGATTTAGAAGTGTAATGGCTTTTGATCATGTGGTTTACTAATGCCAGCTCTAGAATCATGGAGTGGTTTGGGTTAGAAGGAACTTTAAAGACCTTCTAATTCCAACCCCCTGCCATGGGCAGGGACACCTTCCACAAGACCTGGATAGGTGGCTCAGGGTCCTATCCAGCTTGGCCATGGACACTTCCAGGAATGCGGCAGCCACAGCTTTTCTGGCCAAGGAGAGAGCTTATGTCACACATCAATGCATGTGCTTCTTCCCAGGTGTGTCTTATATGCTGATCCCAGTAGCAATAATCTTACAGGGATATTTTTAAAAGTTTACAGGATTTTTCTAGGTTTGCTAGCCATTTCTTGGGTCCATGTGTGTGACCTCATGAATTTAGCTGCAGCTCTTGCTTTGCATTCTTCCAGAATGATTGGGGAAGCAAGCCAGCATTCATCTGCAATTGTTTCATCTCCCTATTGCTGGTGCTCTGGACAGCCCAGCTACTTTGGAATCCCCCTCCAAAAAGAGATATTAAGGTGAAAAAAGTGAGTTCCAATACTCAAATACTTACATGCTAGTAATTGCTAAGGATTTCTGTCCTGTGACACAGTGCATGCAATTTTTTCTTGAAGTGTGTACAGCCTAGAGGACTGGGAAAACCAGTCAAATGGATCTTCCCAGTTAGAATCATATTGTAAATACTTGGACATAAAGGCACACCCAGTAATTCTGAAGCATGAAAAGGATTTAGAAATTATACAGCAGAGTACTAAAATGTAATAATGTCTACATGTAAGGTGAAAATTTCTGACTTCAGAAGTTTTTAGTATTGCTTTAGATTCATTCAAACTTGACTCTTTTTTCTTAATCATTTCTTTGGTTGTCAAAATCAACTGTAACTTCAGCATATGACTGACAGTTTTTCTTAGATGTCAAATTGAGGTTCAAGAAAAAGAAAAGAGAGATATCTAATTGCTTTCAGTTCTAAACCAGTGGCTGTTTGGGTACATCTCTGCAACTCTAAAAATAGCAAGCAACTCTAACAATAGAGTTAAAGACAGAAATATACCCTGTTCAATGTTGGTGCCTGCTAAGAGTTGATTGAGCAGTTGTCAATAAGCTTATAACCCATTACTGTAAAATCATTTCTTCAGACTTACAACTTTTAATCTGATACATATTTAGAAAATAATGGAAGTTAATGGAGAAGAGGGGTAGCAAAGAGACTACAGCATCACAAGAAATAACACACAGCACTTAGAGTCATATTTACACAGTGACCTGCAGGTCTAATTCTATCTTCTAAATATATGCTAGGTGGAAGCTAGCACATACTGGATTCAATTCAAAGAACAGTGTGGGTGTGATAATGTTGGCTTCAGCACATGGTGCCCAGCTCCACCCGCCCTCAGTGATTAATTTCCATGCTGTCTTAAGCATGTCACTATTTGTTCACAATGAACTAGTTCAGAGGGACATCAAGTATTTGTACACGGAGTGCAGTCAATCTTTATGAACATATGCCTGTACTAGTTTCTATCTGAGGGTCTTAGAGGGTTTTAAAAATAGTTCTTTAAGTAAAATGATTGTTGAAAAACTGCTGGCACTAGTAGTACAAAGCTATGGACTGTTGGTAGCCATGAAGAGAACATGCACCTTGCCACTGTTCTGTGGTGTAAAAGAGTGCTGGAAAATGTGCAATTTTGCTCACTGTTTGAACAAGTTTTTCTGAGTGTCTCTGAAGCACTCTGGTCCTTAGTTGCACCTGATCATGAAGAAAGCAATTGGTGCAGAAGTGACTGAAAACCACAGTTTTTTTTTCTCCAAGCCTCCCATCTTCTGTGTCTAGAATGGCATGATCTGGTCTAAATTGCCGTCAACTTGATATTCCAGCAAATGGGATCATCAGGGCCCATAACAAAACAAATGCCTGGTTTTTACAACCAGGCTGTTGTTGATGGCAGCAATAAGTAAATTGTAATGCCTCCGCCTTCTGGGTGGTGTGGCAGGAGTCCAGTGGCTGGTTATTGTCAGTTGTCCAGCACCTTGCATTTCCAGTGCCTCTGGAGGACTCTTCTCTCTTTTGGGGAAAGGAAAGGCTCAAACAGTATCTTTTGTTACTACCAGCATCAGTTTTAAAGGCGGAATTTATATTTGTGATGTATCACTGCCCTTGAATTCCCCCTTACTCTTGCCCTCAGCCTTGTTTCTAGTCTGCTCTCTGGTGGTGGAGGGACTTACTGACCTTGATGCCACTTTATCAGAAATGGATTTCTGAACGTTCTGGTCAGCTTTTAAAAGCATTAGTTAATTTAGAAACTGACTTCTGGCTTCATAAGGGTGAAACCCCTACTGCACGATGTACTTTTCACTGTCCCAAGATACTGAGGCGCACTTAAACTGAAAAACCCATAACTAGCGCTAGCTAGATGAGGCTGTGTTGTATTTTAAACAGAAAAATCTGTGCAAGAAGACCCCAAAGAAGAGTGGTGAGAAATAATTATGTGTGCCTTTGTTTTGGGGCCAGTAGAGCTTTTTATCCATTTGTAGAGGTAATTCAATTTAAAAATGTAGGACTAATTGTTTCATAAATGAAAAAAATCAATTACCTTCAGGTGAAAAATTACAACTGTTTGAGTGCTTGGTAATTGTTTGGTCTAAAGCTAATTACTAGTGGCTTTTTTGTGGTTAAAAACAAACTGGTGCCTGGAACATAAACTGATGCTTATGTGTCTTCATTACACTGTTTTAACTCCTGCTATTCATGGTTAGGTGCTAACACTGTCTTAAGTATTGTCTGGTACCTCCAAGGCCTTTCTTTGATGTAAATCTCAGTGTTAACCAGCTGGCCTGCATTTAGGTTAGCAATAGGAGTCACTAAGTGTTTCTCCTGAAGTCACACTTTCTTTGCACTGAAGCAAATGTAAAACCTAGAAGAGCATGGTAGAAATTACATCTCAGTATCTTTGGAAACCCTGCTTTGCAAGCAAACTGGAAGTCCTTCTTTGAGTTTTATAGAGGTACATAAGTTGTTACCTCTGCAGCTCTGAGAACAGACTTCACTTCTTTCATTGATGCCTGTATGTATGGGTCATCTTGTCTGCTGTTTTGCCTGAAAAATTGAGATACATCTCCAGGCTGAATCCTGCAAGAAACACTCATCACCATGTAGCACACACACGAGAGACCTAACATTACAGATACCCCTCCCAGATGCAGATCCTCAGATAGGGCTTTGCTGTTCCTCATTGTTTCCGAAGCCAGATGGTTCCATTCTCACGCTTTTCTCCTGAATCTTCAGCAAAATAAATCTCTGCGTGTGATTTAGTGTGCAACAAAATGATGGCTGTTTGTTTTCTATCAGAGGGGCCTTGCACTTGGATAAACTGGTGTTTTTCCAATGTTTAAAATAGATATTTTAATGTTAAAACTATCACTATGAAAGTTAAAAAAATAATAAATTTGAGTCAAATCAAATGGATCAAAAGAAAGAAGTTTACAAATGTTCTCAAGCAAAGCTATTATTCATTTACTTATCTTCTTTCCCAGTGCTTTGAACTCTTTGTGTGGAGACAGGAGAGAAAAGGCCTAATTTTTTAAGCTCATAGCTTTAGCTAAGTATTCTGTGTCCTCAATTATTTTAGTTAACCAGCTTGACAAATAAATTAAAACCTAGGTAGTTGAGGCTTTTCCTTTTCCACTAACTCAAGCAGTTCAGTGCAGTGCTCACTTCTCTGTTCCTCTTTCTCTCTTGGGAAGAGAAAATGAAAAACCAACCTGTCTCCAAAAGCATTTTGATTCACATATGCAAGTACATGCATGTGTATGCTTTGCACACAAGATGGTAACATTCTTAAACTGAGAAAGAGACCAAAATCAGTTACTTCTAATTCCCTTGGGGATCAAAGCCACTTGTGCTGATTTGTGTGAATTACCAGCTGGGGAGTCACTGCAGAGCAGTCTATCTCTTGCACACATCCTTAACAGCACTCAGTTCCACCCATTGCTTCCTTCTGCAGTGGCCAGGAGAAATAATGAAGTTGCAAATAAAGAAATGGAAACCAAGCACTGACTGCTGCAATGGGTGTTACAGGCATGGCACAGTGGCTTTGCAGTGAAGGGTTTAAAGTCATCTCTACTAACTGGACAAAACACTTATGTGAATTGGATCCTGTGGCTCAGCTTACAGATTTGAAATAAGTTTCACGAAGATGGACATTTCCTCAGAGAATTTAATTTCTGCCTTTGCTCTCTCTGCCAGGGAGGAGGATGAGTACTCAGAGCTGCGGTCGGAGCTGAGCCAAAGCCAGCAAGAGGTTAATGAAGACTCACGCAGCATGGACCAGAACTCTGTCTCAGTGCCAGAGAACCAGTCCACCATGGTCACTGCAGATATGGGTGAGTTGTGTTCTTAGCAGAACTGATGGCTTCCCGAAGGAGAAAGGTATCATAGCTTTTGAAATGCAAATCCAAGCATTTGGTGAGGAAATGAATTAATGTAGGATGTGTTAATCACTGTTGATGCTAAGCTTCTATACTACTGTGAACTTAGATGTGAAGTGATCTCTGGGCCTTGATTGTAGAATCATAGAATCATTAAGTTTGCACCACCACCATGTTCACCATTAAACCATGTCCTTAAGTGCCATATCCACACAGTTTTTGAATACTTTCAGGCATAGTGACTCCACACACCGCCTAGGCAGTCTGTTCTAATGCTTTACAATCCTGTCCATGAACATGTTTTGCCTTATACCCAATCGAAACCTTTCCTGGTGCAGTGTAGCATAGTGGCAGGATTGTAAAATGCTGCTACCTTCTCGAAGTGTCTCCTTCAGAAGCTGCTCAGAGCAGGCCACAGGAACAGCCATTTCAAGTCCATGCACACATACATGCCTCAGCAGAGGAAAGGCAGGAAGGGCCTCCTGTATGACAATTACCAGCATGGTTTATTTCAGCACACCGAAGGGATCAGGGACAGAAGACACGAACCATGTGGTGCATGGTGTCAGGAACTAATGGTGTGAGGGCACAGGGGTGGTACAAAGGGCAAGTCAAAGGGCAGCAACCTATTGAGGAATATGAGGAATGAAAAACTGGGGTGGGCAGGGTTAAGTAGCCAATGGGGGAAGCAATCCAAGGTAGATTGGCAGTAGTTCTGCAAGGCACCATGAAGGAAGTCTTCTCTTTCAGCCTAGGCAGAGGTAAAACTATGGTAAATCTTTCCAGGCCAAAGCCTGGAAGTTTCCCTGAGAGGGTTTTTAGGGTTCCCACAGTGCAACTTGAGGCTGTTTGCTCTTGTCTGATCACTTGTTGCCTGGGAAAAGAGTCTGACCCTCACCTGATTGCAGCCTCCTCTCAGTTGTAGAGAGCAGTAAGGTCCCCCCTGAGCCTCCATTTTCCCAGAAGCAGACCTTCTAGCAGAATTCTGGTGTAATCCTCACTATGACAGATTTCCATAATTTTCTTCAGAAAATTCTTTTATTCCTGTTGTCTGTACTAAATTGTTTATCAAGTGCAAAACATGCAACAGCACATTTGTATTTTCATGTCTAAAATTTCTAGAAATATTGCTACAACAGTATTAGTAATAATGTGACTGTGAAGTGTCTGACCTAGGCAATTTAAAATATTTAGAATAGATTTTTAAAGTTTACTTTTGAAAGCTAGTGCTTACTGTTAAGTTCCTATTTGAACAGATTCTAATATGAGGATTTTTCTTCCTTAGTTTTCTTGTTACCAAGAGAAGAGAAAAACAGAAACTATTTTGCTTTTCAGGAATCATTTTGTCTTCATAAAGTGGAGCTGAACCAGAGTTTGTGGACATGAACAGCAAGTTGTGTGTTTAAGTTTGTTCTAATCATGAAAAACATGGCAGTAGAATTATGTACAATGTAGAGACCTAGAAGATAAGGGGAACGACGTGTATGTCTCAAAAACCAACAGATAGCTCTGGAACCAGAGCTTGTTGGATTGTTGGTACTAACAGCCAAGGATTGTTAGTAATCTCTGAGCAGGGTGTGGCTGGAGAAGCGTGCCATGTGGAGGTGCAGGCTGCACTCTTCAGAGACAAGTGTCCTTATTTAGCTCCAGGACATGAGAACAACACAGCACACAGCAATCACAGGGATGAGGCCAAGAAGGTGGCATGTGCTGTAGAGGGAACCCAGACCAACTAAGACACCAGAAGCCCTCCGAGCCACTTCTAGAAAGGTCTGAAAGAACAGATTGCCCATGATAACTAATATGCATAGAAAGGGAGAAAGCTATCTCCAGAGTGGGGAAAACTTACCTATAGGCAGTTACCTCCACAAAGCCCAGGGTGCTTGCTTTGCATGTGCAACCCAGCACCCTGAACAGCAGAATCATGCCAGAGCCAGGACTGGTGATCTTCTCTCTTCTCTTCTTTCTCTTTCCTCATTCTCTCTCTTCCCTTTTCCACTTTATCCAAAAGCCACTGCCATATAGTGACACTGTGCTTGTAGGTCAGGGCCTAACCTGACCCAGTTTTCATGCCACGTGTGTATTTGTGAGCTTTTGTGGAGCCTCTGACTTTCGTCACTCCTTGGACCACAAACATCTGCAAATCTTGCGTGCTACCTTCCCTTAACAGAAGGGCTCACAGATAACAATAGACAAATAACAATGTTATCTCTAGGAATTCCTACATTTGTTTCCTATTTTCCTTGTATTTATAGACTCTGTCCTTATGGATGTTGTTTCCATATTCCTCTGAAAATAAATTACATACACACACATAGATACAGGAATATGTATAATTTTAAATCTTTCTAGGTATAGGTACATAAGGATAAAAAATCATGCTCTAATAACCCATGTGCATGATTTTCTTACTACCCTAATGGAGTCACTGCCCCCATCAGTGACTTAGTAAAACCAGTAGTACCTCATGACACACTAATGCATGTGGATCTGCTGCTCTGCTGCTACAGGCAGTAAAACACCTAGAGCTAGAACTGTAAATGCTCTCCAGTACATCTTGCAGAGCTTGTGATTGGGCTGTGCTGATCTTCTGTCAGAAATGGGGGTCTCACATTGTAAACAATTTATTTTATGGGGAAAATGTCACTGACAGAACAAATCCCAGCCGAGAAAGTTTGTGAAGATTGTTTAAATGTACAGCATGTCTATTACAGCAGATGTTATAGAAAAAAGCAAATTCAAGAAAACAAAACACAAGGTTTTTACAAGTAAGCATCCTGCCTGCTATATCCTGCTTGTAAGTGAGTGGTTTATTAAGGGCTTTTTTGGTATTCCTATAACACATGGGTGGTTGCTAATCAAATGATTGCTAATTGGGAATTAGTGAAATTTCTTCCCAGGAAAAAACTTTTTTATATTGCCCATTCAAATTTTTCATGCAATGCTGTAGCATCATTCTAAACACTTCTTTTTGGTTAGCAGTAGTTTTGTGTTCATCTCTATTAGGCTGTAGAGTTAGATTAATGGTAAGGAGTTTGCAGCTTTTTACTTTCTCTTCCTCTCATTCCTTCATTCAGCAGCTCTCAGTCTTCCCTTGCACAGGGAGATTTCAAGGCAGTCTGCAACAATCTGGTGACTTGTGTCTGTTAAAATTCCAACCCAGTTCAGTGCCACACTGCTTTACTGCCCTGCAAGAACCACACTATGAGACTACCACAAAGTTCTGACCATGGTGAAGCACTTGCAGCAACAGTACAGGAATCACACCCTCCACCAAGAATGCCTGCCACTGTTTTTAGTGGGATAAGGACCTGCCGATGCACTCCCCCTCATAGTGCACTCCTTGTGTGCTTTGCTGTGGGTAGCTGCTGCTGACTCTTATCTAGCAAGCTAGAAATACTGACTAGCACATCCAGGAGACAGCACAAGGGTGAATTCTGCCGCAGGTCTACCTTGGGAACTGCCACTGTCCATCACCAGAGGTGAACCTAAGAGAAGCAAAAATAATTTATGGAGTGAGCTAACAAGGTACAGAGGCCCACTTGTTTTCACATAAGTGGAGGATGCTGTGGTAGGGGGTACTAAAAGAGATTTGCCTAAAGACAGTAAAGGAAGTAATTCTCTGTGATACTTCAATTAAAATAGCATTGTTGTATAAGCTGGTAATATGGTTGTCATATGGAACATAACAAGCTGTGGTGTTATGATCCCTGAATATTCTGCAGTTTTATTGAAGGCATAACTATTAAGATAATACACAGGTTCTAAGGTAGTTGATAGGGATCATTTCTGTAAACACCATAGTTTTTTAAAATCAGGCAGTATCGAAGTACAACTGCGAACATTCCTCTGAAAAAGTCAAGTCATAACATCCTTGAATGTACCACACAGAAAAATGTTGTATTTATAGAGACAAACATATGACATTAATTAAATCAGGATAGTAGACTTTGAATGGCCAGAAGAATATTAAGAAATGTCCCAGAATGTAAGCATGTAATATCTTAAAATGTTCTTCAGAAAAGAGGGAGTTGTGAAGAAAGAATGAACACTTCAGATAAGCTGTGGTACTGTTATTTGTCAGATGAGGGGTAGCTCATGATTTCAGTTGGTGTGATTGTGGTATTTAAGCTTATCAGTTGTCGAGGAAAAAATGACAGTGCAAGGACATTCTTTGAACAGTATCACTCTGGCTGTTCTGCAGCAGATGCTTCCTGGTTAAGAGTTTGTTTTTTCACTAAGTCATTAATTGTTGTGATGTTTGTTTTGTTTTGTCTTGCTTTCTTTTAGATAATTGTAGTGACTTGAATTCAGAACTGCAGAGAGTGCTGACAGGTCTGGAAAATGTTGTCTGTGGGAGGAAGAAAAGCAGCTGCAGTTTATCAGTGGCAGAAGTGGACAGGCACATTGAACAACTCACTACTGCCAGTGAACATTGTGATTTAGCCATTAAGGTAATGGTAACATTAGGCTCTAAAATGCAGTGTGTTCATTGCCTGAGATGCCTGATCACTTCTGTAGTAATCACATTTTGCTTCCAAAGGTGTTAAAAGTACTTCACAGAAGTCAACTTGAGTTCACAGTGTGTGTTTGGTAAGTAGTAACACACCTGTCCTACACCTTCCAAGGTCCCGGAGGAGCTACTTTGGACCTCAAATCAGAAATGTGTTTGTCTTATGCTCATTTCAAAGATAAGAGAAATGGGGATATTCAACAGTTAATTTACTTTTTTAAGCAATTTTGCTTATCCAGCAAACAAGCTGTAACCTGCCCAAGGTCCTCAGGTAATCATTGACCAGTGACTGAAAACACTGTGTATGTTTGTGGTTGGCTAAGTTGTGGCTGGCTACATTAAAATATAAAGCTGCCCCGGTTCCAGCTAGGACTGGGTTAATTTTTGCAGTAGCCAGGAGGGAGCACGGCCAGGTTATCCTCTATCCCTCATTTTCCAGGAAGGAGGGAAGGGGTCCCTTCCTGGTTATGTATTCTTGGGGGTGAGAGCTCATGTGCAAATTGCCCATTTCTTCTACACTCTCTTATTAGTATTTTTGCTGTTACTGTTTATTTTCTCACCTCATTGCTGTTTCCAGGAAATTGTTCTTATCGCAACCCCTGATCTTTGCCTTTAGTGCCTCTGATTTCCCTGCCCATTTGTCCAGAGGGGACTGGGGGGTGAGTGAGGAGGGCATGGTTTGGAATTGTTTCAGTGGGAACACTAAATTGGGGAACACCATTCCTAAATCACAGCAAAAGCTAATTTAACACTAAATATTAGTTGTGCATTTGTTCAAATGAGATAAGTCATCCTCAGGAACAAATAATTCAAGTGGTCACTGTATTGCATTTATTGTGAATGTAACAGAACAAGGAGAGGGATGTTTGCTGACACATGTAACAAAAGGCACTGCAGTTCAGAACCTGAAAGCAAGAGAGCTGTACGAATAGGGTAAAAAGCTAGCTTGTTATTTTTTCTAAGTGTAACTAACAGGTAATCTATAAGTTCTTGTAAAAAGTTGTTTTGAGAATAAGAAGTTCCGTTAACACAACAATCTATTCTAAAGGTAAAATATAAGTGCACCTGTAATAACAAGCGATTTGTCCCATGAGAATCAGTAAAGAAAATATGTAAACAATCTGAGAATAGATAGATTTGATAAACAAGTAAAATAGCTTTTACTAACCGGGAGAATAATTAACAAGAACGCTATTAAACAATTAGAAGTTGCCCTCAAAGTTTGTAAAAACTGTATAAAAGACAGCATGCAGCCATAATAAAGAAACCTCCTAAACTTTAATAGTATCATTGTGTTTTAACCATCCCAACAGCATGTTGCATTTATTGTGAATGTAACAGAACGAGGAGAGGGGTGTTTGCTGGCACATGTAACAAAAGGCACTGCAGTTCAGAAACTGAAAGCAAGAGAGCCACAGAGAATCTTCCTATATTCAGGGGAAAATGCAAACAAGCTTTTTGTGTCAGGTGGAAAGGTATCAGTGACTCATTTATACAAGAAAAGTTGTACTAACAATTTGCTCTTGAAGAGAGGAGGTCTGTGACTATTCTAGGTGGCTTTGATAACCTTTTTCCTCCTACTGGGAAAAGTTCCTTCTGTCCTTGGTGCTGCCTGAGGAATATAACAAAATATAAAGAAATTAATGTTGTGTATATGTTTGACTTCTGGTCTCTTGGGATCAGTATTAAAGCAGTTTATTTGAGTGTCTCAGAGGATTAGGATCAGTACTTTGAATGTTGCCAAGTACTGTTTGGAGTTTTTAGTGTTAACTGTTTTCAGAAGTCACTATTCACCAAAAGAGAGACTGTGGATTCTGGGAAATAGGTAGAGATCAGCTTGTGTGAAGCCCACAGAGGTATCTGAAGTAAGATGTGTTTAATAGAGCAAAATCTACATATAGAGCCCCTCTCCACCATTCTGGCTGCCAAGCATTTCTGCTTCTTCAGAGAAAAAATTGAGAGAATTTTTGAATGGATGGAATTGTGAATGGAAACCTTAAGTGTTCTGACTACCTTTTGCCTTGGCTATTTACTTTTTTCTTCACCAACAGACTAATACGTTTTATATCCTTTAGCTTTGGTGGTTACATTTCACTAGGTTCCTTTTATGGCAGTTGCTGCTGAATTATGTTTTCTTCTTTTATACAAATTTTATCACCCTAGCTAACTCAGTTGTTTCTATCCCACAAAAACTGAAAAGATCTTGAAATTAAATTTTTCAGATTGTCTTACGAACTGAACAGTTACAAAAGCATACTTTAAGAAAAGGATTTAAGAAAATTTCCACGGAATAGTCTGGTTAATGCTCTGTTTATTTTGGGGAGTGCATCAGTAACAGATACCTAATGACTAGAATTTTGCTGATTAAAAAAGCTGTAAAATTTCCAAGCATGAAACATTTAGAACATGAGAACAGCTGTACTGGGTTGGGCCAAAAGTCCATCTGCCTAGTGGCAGATGCTAATGGAAAGAGCATCAAAAATGATGTGCCTAGTGTATTCTTCCCCTTCCTTCAGAGATGCTTCTAGCAAAGTAGGTCTGTAGGGACTTGAACCAAAGATAATGTCTTTGTGTTTAATTGTAATGGGTGGATTTTTCTTCTTTGTTTTTATCTACTGTGTTTTTGGATGTGTCTAAATTTTTGGCCTCCATAAATTTCATTAGGAATAAATTCTGCCATTGAGTTACACCATGTGAAGAGCTACTGCTTGAGTGTCTTAAACCTGATAGTTGCTGATTTAATCTGATGACACATCTCAACACTAACACAACACTTCTTGTAAAGACAGTAAGGCAGAGAGTACTGGTGACAGTGTCAGCAACAAGACTAGAATTACCATGATGCGACATCCTGCTGCCCTGCCATGCTCAGAACATGACATTGTAATTCAATCCCATACTCCGTGAAATTATACCTGAATTGCTTGAAGCAAACTAATCAACATTATTTTACATAGCTATATCTGTATACAGTGTTTATGTTTTATTTTCCATGGAGGATGGTTGGTAGCATATTGAATACCAGGGAAATGCTGTAGTGGTAGTGCTCTGACAAGCAGTGGCCTAGGAAGGGGAGAGGTTGGGAAAATAGCAACATTGGAGCATGAGGAATAAGAAGGAAGGAGGCAGCAGCAGAACTTTGCATTAAAAGAGTTAGAAAATAGCAGGGGAAGTTCTAGGGGGTTGTTGCGGGGAGGAAGGGAGAGGAGAAATCAGCAACGAGAGGCACCATTTGAAATACAGCTGGCATGATCAAGAGAGAATGCTCCTGCCATTACAGAGCTTCTCTTTACATAGTGAGATTAACCACCCTGTGCTTATTCAGAACTCGAATTCTTCTTCATGCTCTGTTGAATAATTTACCTGGTCATAATTTGAGACCTATGGATCCAAGTGAAGCTAATACAAGAGAGACCTGCGGCTTCTTTTATCTCGCAGAGATGTTGCAAGCCTCTGCTTTTTCAGAAAAGTAATTTCAGTTTCCTGACAAATCTGTAAGCAGAATTACAGTGTAGATATTCTGATACTCTGTCAATAGAGTTTCATAATTGTGATTCTAAATGTGTTGCAGTTTTATGTAAGAGAGATGTGAAATACAATTCGAAAGAATAAACGGAACAAATAATAAAATTTCATTGATACCTCCAAGTCAGACAGTGCTGAAAACACTTGGAAGATTTCTTGCAGGAAAAAAAATTGTGTCTCCAGCTAGGTTTGCCATTTTCACCTGTATTCTAGTTGGTTCTTTTGGTTCCTCCCAATTTAAAGAAAGAAAGCAGTAAATATTCAGTAATATATAGAATCAGAGAGTCATAGAATATGCTGAATTGGAAGGAACTCATCAGGATATAAAAGAACATTCAAGATGTTCTTTTGAATAAAACTACTAAGTAGATTATTATTAACCTTGGTTCATCAGTTATCTTCCATTTTAGATGTAAAAGTACAGGCTTTAGCTATAACTTGTCTTTGGATTAGCCAATGGAATGAAACTTTCTGCATTGCTGGTGGTATATTCTTTTATTTTCCATGTTTCTTCTCATCATTTTAATACACACTGCTTTCAGGGAGATTCAAAATCTTATGGGCAACATTTGAAGTGATTTTGTTTGTTGTAGATATCTTCCATAGTTAGATGTGGAGCACAGGCACAGCATACAGGTAGTATATATATATACAGTATACCGGTAGTGGATTCCAAGCTGCTGGTGGTTCCCTGACAGGCTGTCATGCTGTGTTTCAGCATTTTAGTGGCCAGCCTGACAGTCAGTTCAGGCATGGCAATATTCCCTTGCTGGTGGTGGGTGCTCGTAGTTCAGTTTCTCCCACTTCCAGTGGGAGTCCCTTGAACTGAATGCTGGCTTACAAGGCACAGCTCTGAGCACAGAGGTGGGACAGGAAGTGCTGGATGGCATTGTGTCCCAGAGAAACCCAGAATTTTTGGGGGGAACTACTAGAGAGGCTGTAACATCCCCTGTAAGTCTAGCCAAGGCCAGAGTTGTTTCTTGTATTTTGCTGTCACCTCAAGGAAAGGACATACTCAGGGACATGGGAAAGTAGAGCCTTCTTTTAATCCTCTCCCACTCTTCTCACTGCCCTTTTGTGGCATTGGTCTAGCAATATATAAGGCCCCATGCCATGCACATTCACAGACTGCTCATTTCTGCCTGTTACTCAGCAGAGAAACAATAAGTACAGTGCTCACCCATGAGAAGGAGTCATTAATTTGTTCTAAAGTATTCTGAGATTAAATTACCAGCATTGCTGTCATTCACAGGTGACACGTTTTATTTGCATGTATTCATCTGTTTTGGTGTTTGTCAGTATGAAATGTTTTAATGAAATGGTCTAACTGTCAAAGAAAGTATGTAATAATTTTGTTTGATATTACTTAGCAAACAAAAGAGGCAAACTAATGGTGTTGAGAAGCTGGGAGTGTATATGTAAGTGTGTAGAGTTGCCTGTTAACACACATATCTGTTCTGTCTACCCATTAGTCCTGCTCAGTCATCTTTGCCCCTTTCTGTTTGTTGATGACTGTGTTTTTGCAGACTGTGGAGGAGATTGAGGGTGTGCTGGGACGTGACCTTTATCCAAATCTGTCTGAGGAGAGGTCTCGGTGGGAGAAGGAGCTGGCTGGCCTGCGGGAAGAGAATGAGAGCCTCACAGCCATGTTGTGCAGCAAAGAGGAGGAGCTCAACAGGACCAAGGCCACCATGAACACAGTCCGTGAGGAGAGGGACAGGCTGCGTAGAAGGGTAAGGCTATTGCACAGATGATGCCTTCTTCTTCCTCCAAACCTGTGTGGTTTTGTCACCAGAATAGGCTTCTCTTTTATCTCACTTCCTGTCCTGGCTGTAGGGCTTGTTGTTTTCAAAGCTGGGTATACAAATGACAAAACTAGGACAGAACATAATTGAAAAGGAGTGTGTGAAAAACAGCCACCGTGCACAACAGCCTGATTTCAGAAATCACATGTTAACAGAAAAACTGATACTCATCTTCAGGAAAGCATATGTAACTTGGATATAGAGAAAGCAGATGTTCATCTAAAGAATTTTCCTGTGAGGCAAGTCTTCCTGTAAATAACAAATATTCTTTGTTTTTGATGGGAATTCATTTTGTGACTAGGAGAAAGAAAAAGAGCAGGACTCCCGTCAGTGGGTAGTAATTCTCATACTGAACAATGAGTAGTTCCAGCCATGTCCTGCTTCCCTGTCTACATTTTATGATGCTTTAAGGTCAGATAAAGGCTTTGTGTTTTGTGTGGAGTTCAAAGTAAAAAAAAAAAAAAAAAAAACAACAAAAAAACGGGGCTTATTTGTTCTCAAAAAGGACAAAAGAGAATGTGGCATCAATCTCAGTTACTTTTAAAATTTGTTAACTTTGTGCCTGGTAAATTTGTGGAGTTTTGGCTAGGTATGAAGTATTTTTAAAACAGGCAGTTTCAAGTTTGTGTTCAGTCTGAATGACAACTCAGACCACTATATTATGGTAAATTATTGCAAGTATTACTCTTTACCTACTTAAAAGCAGATTAGCTTTTTTTACTGTTCTAAGCCAACATTGCTCTGCAGTGACTGTCATTATAGCACAAACCTGCATCGTGCAAAATTTGTAAGCTCCAGATATGAAGCCACAAATTACCTTTTCAAAACTCCCTGGCTTCTCGTAACACTAAAAAGGCATGTGTGATGAGGCAAGAATAGTAATCTCATATCATAAAATGCAAGGCCACTTCAACTCCTCCTTTGTAATTTTTTGTCTTATATACCATAGGTTGTTTTGGGTCCTGAAACTTTTGGACCGATAATGACAATTTTTTTTAAGTGGAAGCGGTACTACCCCTTGAGCTACAGAAGTAGCATTTATGGACTGGCTGGACTGTTGCTAAGCTGAGAGGGTGGACATCAACACAAGCAGGCAGAGAGTTGAAGTGTGCGTTTCAGAAATTTGCTTACACAAATGCAGGTGTTGACACTCCAGGTGACACAGATCAATACTGAGATATCAAACAGTTGAAAGATAGGTGGCCTTGAGCATACAAAAAGATTCCTGTTTTGAGAAGTACAGCATGCAAGTTAAGGGGCCTGAAAGAATGGTAAGAAGAATTTATGCTGACATCAAGGAGCTCCTCAGCTGAGAAACGGCAAAGGGGAAAGATTGGTATTGTATCCTCAGGGATCATCATGGCTGAGGCACATGGCAAATTCAGTCTTATGAGGTACCAGAGAAGCTATTTTCAGAAGTGTGAAAAATGAGGTTCGCTTTCTTGGTAAAATTTAAAAAGTTTAATAAAAAGACAATTAGGAAACAAAAATAAAACAAAGGGTTACAGACGGTGCTTGGCATTCAGCCAAAAGCACACCTGCCATCTCCAAAAACACCCTTTAAATCTTTTTCCATTGCATTAGCTTGTTGCATATTCATAGACCATTATGCATTATTCAAATATTCCTTTGAGTTTAGATGTTCTTTTGCTTGGTTTTAACCCTTGACTTGTCTTAGATTAAATCAATGTATTTTATTTCTCATTGTGGTTCCATCCTGTTGTACTTACACTCCCTGATAACGGAGAGGCAATAAATTTTTCCTTTGGGGTTCTGGTTTCTGTCACTGTTGTCTTTATCCGGGTAGGATAATCCACAATTTGCCTTCACCATTCTTTGAGTTAGTTACATGAACAAAAGCATTTTAACATCACATAATCTCCATTTTAATATTATACTATGGCCTGAGATATATTTATCACACTACTATTTTTAAGTTTTGTTAACAGGAGAAATGGAAACTATATTCATGCAGCAAAGTTATTTCAACATTATACATATAGCATTCATCTTAATATTTGCGAAACCAATAATATAATATGTATTTAAAACAGTAGGGCTTGGAAAAACTGTATAAAGAGTGGTGAGATCTGACTTGGAATGTTACATGTCATTCTTATCTGTTATGCAACTCAAAGATGCAATCCAGATTGGCAAAAAATTATGCAGACAATGGTCAGAGAAATGGGCATTGTCCATGGAGAAGGGACTTGTGCTGTTCAGCATGGCAAAACAAATTCTTGATTTATTTTCTCTTTAAAAATGCTAGAGAAACAAAATAAAAAAGAGAGTAATGGCTCTCTAAACTCAGGACAAAACTGGAGCAAAACCAGACTAATACAAACCACATGTGGCTATCTGTGGCCAGAAGTTGAACTGTGAGGTGTCCAAGACACAAAAAATTTGTGGTCCTGAACAAACAGTAAGAAAAACGCTACTGACTACTTTCTCAATTGAGCTTTAAAATATTAAATTTTGTTTGTATAATGAAATACATGACTATGCAAAGATACCTGTTAAAACCAGGGTCGTTACATTAGGGTTGTATCCCAAAGAAAGGTGAAAAAGCCAAGTTAACACAGCTGCATTTATTCTAGAGCCAGCCATAGCAGCCTTTCATGATTCTGCTATGTTTTGTCTGGCTGTCAGCAGTTACAGTTTTCCATTATGCAAGCATCTCTGGTGGAAACAGAATTAAGGTCATCGTCTTGTTTCAGTTGTTTGCAACTACAAAGGACTTTAGTGAAATCTGGTAATTAATATAATTCTTATCATTCAGGACAACTGTTTTATTGCCCCCACCAGAGAGGTTAGTTTGTTATGTGTGACCCTGTCTGCGTACTATGTAGTTGTTGCACTGGAGACTGTATTTGCATTTTTAATGTAGCTTCATGTCCATTATGGCAACAAAATAAATGTTTTCTTTGACCTGTGAAATATTTTCTATATGCCACCTGAACTCAAGAGTCACTTCAAATTATTTCCCTGGAGAGTGGGAAAGGAGATCGAACTAAAATTTGATTGTTGTCCTCAAATTAAATTGGGTGAAGTGAACAAGCTTGAAGTTGACCAGATCAATAGATCTGTTCCTTCAGACCAATCCTGTAATCAAGCAGAGTGCTTTCAATACATTTTTCTCAGGCTTGTTGGAGATTTGATTTTATTTAATTTAATTTATTTACTGCACTCAGTTAGCAGATTGAGTTGCTCTGTGGAACAGTAGCTAAGAAACAACATACATTCAGAGTTTGTTTCTCACAGATCATTAACAAGTGAGGTAATTGCTTACTTCTGTAAGTTATCTGCAGTGTAACAGCTAACTTCATAATGCAGAGGTTATTTTATCACTGTATTATTTTATTGCATTAAAAATAAAATCTATTTAGGTCCAGGCCAGTCAGTACCCTAGAAACTGCTTACGCATAAACTGAAACTGAATCCAGCAATACAGATAAAATGGTGGGGAACTTCTTTATGAGTCAGTGGGATTGACATTATTATTACAGGAGAATAAGGCTGTAATCAGGTCAGCACTATTTACAACTGCTATACAGAGTAACAGGCTTGAGTAGTAGAAGAAAAAGTTAATATTTGTATTCTTGCACAAAAGCCCTTGTATTCAGCAGGGGATTCAGATGAGCAGCAGTGAAACAGTATATGAACTCCATCTTGACTACAAAGTAAAAATTGTGGGGTTTTTAATTACTGCCCATTAAAGTTGTTGGATGAGTGGTACCTCAGCACAGTCTTAAGGAGCTGGTTGACATAAAAAACACTGGGTATGGGCAGCATTCAGGCTTCTCTGAGGCTGTTCTGAGGAACTAAGTCTGAAATGAAAGGTTTGTTCCAGCTCTGGAAGTCTGTTAAGTCTGGTCTCTGCACGAGCCATATGCCAGCTTGTTCAGTTAATCTCATGCATCTCATTGTGAAGGTTGTTCTGTACCTGCTCCAAACTCAGCTGTAATCACCAAACTGTCCAGAACAAAACCACTTCATTAGCTGTCTTCAGTGTCACACATGACACAAAAGAAACGACAATCACACGCTGAGATGTCAAAAAGGCAAAAAGCACAGTTTATTTACAGACCTCAACATTTATAGAATTCCAACAGTGACCATGGATTGGAGGAAGAAAATCAACCTCTCCAACTACACTGGTCAACCCAACAGTCCATCAACAGTCTCCTCCTCATGAGAAGAATGTAAACGTGAAAAGACAGTTACAACAACAATAGGTTCTTGTCGCTGTTGGACACAATGATGGAGGCAGGGAGTGATTCAGAAGGCTGCGTGATCCCCTTGCAGGAAGGAGACCCCGGTTTATTTCTCTGGCTACTTTTATGCTTTTTCAGATGTGCCCACCTTAAAGGTGGGACCTTTGGTAACCATTGGTCAGTTCCAGAGACCACCACGCGAAAATCCCTCCTCTGGAAAATTTGTACAAAACAGGGTAGTTTACATTATGTGACCTTGTGTACCAAGAAAGTGCCTGGGAACAGAATTTCCCAAAACCAAAACATGGTAGGCATAAAGTGTGGCAGCAGGTTGTTTATGTGAAAATCATGACAGACTCCATTGCAAAAGGTAAACACAGAAGGCTGAAATAGAACTGTAGAAAAATTTCTTAAAAAGACAGAGGAGAACAGAAAAAAAAAGAAAACAGACAACATCAACTAAGACCCTAATGAAAACATAATCTTTGGAGTAGTAGAAAATTAACATTTCATGTGTTATCTATCAACTGCCCACATTTCCTGCTCCAGAGAGCTTTGATTTGAGCAGAAGGCCTTCCCAAAATATGTGGTTCTTGTGGACAGTTGAAACCTACCTCTGCCACAGCAGGACTTGGAGGTGTTCTTGGGTCCACACTGTTCTCAGATGACACAAAGCTGGCAGGATCTGCTGGAATCGATTTTGTAGTCATTCCTGTTGGGATCAAAACTTATTGTTCCACATTGCTGGAGAACACTGATACATTATGGGCCCTTGGAGATTATTATCTGCTTGCACAGCCTTAAAGTGACCCTGGAGCTGTTCTGTCTCCTTTGTCTCCCTTTTGGTGAGCACCAGAAACCTGAAGTACCAGCCCAAAGATATTTCCATTCTCTGTATCCTTCACTTGTATGGTATTTGCTTATGCAGCAGCATCTCCTCTCGGGTATCAACAAAGTAGAATTTTACTTCTGTTTCCAAACTTGCATGCAAATACTCAATGCTTAATTGACCTTATAGATACCAAGAAAGATTTCTTTACCATACTCAGTCAATCACAACAGACAATAAATACATAGGAACTCAGACTCTGTTTGCTCTAATGCT
Organism: Phylloscopus trochilus trochilus; assembly: GCA_016584745.2. NCBI lineage: Eukaryota > Metazoa > Chordata > Aves > Passeriformes > Phylloscopidae > Phylloscopus > Phylloscopus trochilus. The sequence continues at coordinate 13,709,374 of WQNJ02000015.1, read as the reverse complement.
CATGATATAGGAGAGGCTGAAAATTATCTGCCTGTAAATAATCAACACTAGGACTGATTGAAAGGTAAGGGATTTTTTTTTTTTTTTTTTTTTTTTTTTTTTTTTTTTTTTTCTGGGAAGGACCCTCACCACCCAGAGCAGCTCAAATTATTACACTGATGTTTGATTTGGCATCTCCTCCTCCACAGATCTGCAGTATGCATGAATAAATTAGAAAGTGGGAGAAGTTCACCCCCTGTGGTTTGTTGTACTTCATCTTCCGCCTCTGTATAATAGAGGAAAGGAAATGAAGCAGCATTAAAATGCTGGGAGGAAAAAGTCCTGTTACTTGACAGGTTCAAAGGTACTGTGTGATGAAACAGGTCATGAGTAGGGTAGAATAAAAAGAATCAATTGTCCCTCGTTGGAAACTGTTTAGAAACAAAAGCAGCAGGTGTCCTTTGAATGTGGAAATCAGTGACAAAAACAGGCAGTTTGTAGCTGTGGTTTTTTATTTAGGATATGTTAATGAATCATGTAATTGTCACTATGCATGTGTAAATGGAAAACTAAAAACATGCTTCTCAGAGTCATGGTTACAAATAATGAAAACATTCCACTGAAGTATTTTTCTATAGCCCATGATGCATTTGGGCAAACATGTCTGTGACACCTGTTAGTAGCTTATGAAGTCTTTCATAAGTTGAACATTGGTGTAGTGTCAGCCCTTTTTCTTTTCTACCCTTGCTTTCTTTTTATTTGGTTCTTGAGGTGATAAGAAATTACCCTTAATTTTTCACTACTTCCTACTCCAATTCTCAGCATTCAAAGGAGAAAAAATTAGAAATGCAGTTCAACAACTGTCTCAATTGCAGTACATCAAATATGAATGTGACATTTCAAGTTACTTATGTTTATATTAATAACTTGAGAACATCTGTTTGCACCTAACTTTTTTTTGGTATCTAGACTATCTGTTGCTCTGAAACCTAATGGCTTTGTTGCCTTGTGTCTCACTTAATGCATCTGCTCCTGCTCTTTCCAGGGCTCCAACACTTCTTTACTTCTGTGATTTCTTGGACTTCCTCCAATTATTCAGAAGAACTTTCCTTTCCTTTTTTTTTTCTGGATTTCACAGGTATTTCCCTGGATATCTCCCTTTTCCCTTCATTCTCAGCTCCTTTTTTTAATCTGACCATATATAATAAGATCTGCTTGCCAGACAGTTTCCACCTCTTTTTGGTGCTTCAGGAGTTTATGGCAATTCTTATACCCTTCTGCATGTTTCTGGTTTTAAACTAGTATGATGAAAGGACTCAAGAAATTTTTCTTTAAATCCTTTCTGGTTATTCCTCCTCCCAAACTCAGAAATCCACTTTTCCCGTCTTATAATGTAATTTTTTGGAATTTGTTTCTATACTTGTCTTTACCCATTTCATTTTGCCAGTTTTGTCATCAATTTGCTGTAAGATGTTCCTTCCTCTCTCTCCTATTTCCAAGTGTTTATTGTATGTCATGTGCAGTACTGTAGTTTACCTTCATTCTGTGAGTTAACTTTCAGAATAATTTATATTACATTGGTAATGATGCTAAAGACTTGACACAGGGAGTCAGACAGTTTTTAATCCCACTTCTAAAACCAGCAGTCAGTTCAGCATGTAATTTCATAAATGAAGGCCTAACTTAGTAAATACATCAAGGAGGATAGATAAGCAGACAGCTTCTTTTCATGGTTGCTTCTATGATAAAATATTAAGGCAATATATCAGATTAATAACTGTGCTGTGCTCTGAGTTTTCTTCTAAAAGTGCTTTCCTGAGCAAAGCTTTACCTGACTAAACTCTTAGCTGTGTTCCTTTCTCTTTCTGTTGCCAGTGTTGTTTTACATTACATTGTAATACAATTACATTGTATTAATAATTAGCTTTGTAATCCTGGCCAAAGTAACTTCACAATAAGAAAACACAGAATCTGCATTAAATGTTTTTGTGATACAGTCTTTGCTTAAGGTAGTTCTAAACTTCACAGAATACCAACACTTGGCATTTAAGCAACTTCACCATTCTCTTTCCTGGTTGCACTTAAATTGAAAATGCTACTTGCTTTTTGGACTGCAATCTTCCAGAACAGGCTTCTGAGCATAGGCAAATATTTTAGTAATTTTTAAGTTGGACATGGAGGCTGGAGTTTTTTATAAAGAATACATCCAAATGGTCTTCCAATTTGTTTGCTTTTAAAGAGTGCTGTAACTTAAGCCCTTGGAGAATTTAGTTTGTAACAGCCTGGGTTGAAAGAAATAGTAATAAATAGCAATTTTGACTTAATGGAGTTTGGGGGTTGCTTTTTTTTTTTTTTCTTTCAGTGTCAATGCCACAGTACAAATCCTATCTGCACTGACATCTGCAAGCAAAAATATGCATGCATGGTTTATTTCAGGTTTATGCATACCAATAAGCTGAAATTATTGGTTTGCACCAGTAAAGCAGGTCTGTCCTTAAGGTTTACATTAGTGCAGCTGTACCCATGTTGAAGCTAAATATGTCTGTATGAACAAAGGAGGCCTCAGCTGCAAATATGTAGAAGATCCTTGCTATGGATGTGCACTTCATACACTCTGCTCAGTTAACTTAATGAGAAAATCGCAGTTAGGATGCATAATTCTGGGTTTAGCACCCATATCAATTTTTCAGCAAGTTACTTTTAACATTGAGGGATTTGTTTTGAGGTTTTGTGCACTTTAGTTATTTGGAATCATTTTGTTTAAGGGGTAGCACTCCTCTCCAACTGAACAGAGAACTTAGAAGTGCAGTGTGACTTTATGTTTTATTGTTGCCACCTATGGCTTTTTAAAAATGTGATGGAAAACACACGGGTTGTTTTTTCTTTTTTTTTGTAATTTGTAAATACATAAAAAATCTTTTGACATCAAGTGTGCAGGCAGTCTGTCCTTCAGTTTGCATACAACAGAGGGAGAGGCAGGGACACCTCAGGAAACAGGAGTAGACTGTAGAGGATTGTAGGAGGCATAAAATACTGCTTTGGTGACTGGAGAGCATTCCACCTTGAACTCTTTCCTCTGCAGTAGGTTGAAGCATCTGTTGTGCAGAAAACACGTGACTGCTGCTGCTGCTTCAAGCAGAGATTGATAAAACACTGATGCACCTACACCTAAGAAAGTCTTTGATGCAACTTTAATTTTGGGGTTTTTTGACTAAGGGACTTCAGCTTGCCTTGTCTTTGTATAAGTTCATTTAGTATAAAAGCCCACCTTTCTTTAGACAGTAGGAATCAGAGTTGCATTTCATGCTGCATACAAGGGGAGATATCAAATGGGCAGAACCTTGCTTGACTGGAATTCTGATAAAATTTCACAAGTTCTGTTCTGTAGAGGGGCTGTTCCAACAAAATCTCATAGAAACCCATGTATTTAAGGAAAACTCTTCCTTAGATGGTTTCCTTCACCTTCTCCCATCTCACACTCTGTTTGAGATCAGTGGGGAAAATGAGCTCTGTTACTTTATCTTGGGTCATAACTTTTGTGCTAAGCTGACCACTCCTTGTCTGTTCAGAATTGTTCCAAGGTAAACACTATAATCTTTAGCACAGCTGTAGTTTGGCTCCTGCAGACCTTTTTTTTTTTTTTTTTTAATCTTAAACTGAAAATCATTGATATCTGTTCTACAAGTATCTGATGTGTTATGAGGACCATGCAGTGTTTGCAGGCTATGTTTACAGAGAGCTTTTGCAGACTGTTCATTGAGTACCTTGCTGGTATTTTTTTTTGTCTGTACATTACTCACTAAATGGTAGCTTTAGTTGAGCATGAAGTTTAGTTTTAGCATGATTAATGTTTGAATTTCTTTAACCTTTAAATATGACCAAGTCATCATGTGATTTATTTATGTCAAGAATTTTTTTCAGCACTGGAGTTTTCCATTGACAGTATGATTGTCATTTGATTTGTTTAGCCATCATTATCTTAGGCTGGAGTATTAGCTTTACACCAGAGAGAATAATTTCTATACCTATAGTACAGCTGAAACTTTGCATAATTATTCTACATTGGTATGTTTGCATATTTCCACATTGCACATAGTTTAAAAAACTGATAGCAGTGGGATTTTAAAATAATCTCCACTCACCTGCTGCCGACATGAAAACTTCGCAGCCACCACAGTATGAAAATGTAACTTCTGTGCTGAAGTCAGAAGCAATTAGACTTGGCTAGACAATGAGAAAATCTCCAGACTATTTAAAGCATAAAAGTGGAAAAATCAGAATATTATCTTTTATTGCAGGTTCGGGAGCTGCAGACTCGTTTGCAGAGCATGCAGGCCATGGGCCTGTCCAGCCCAAGCCGCCTCAGTCCTGCCAACCGCCCCATCAACCCCAGCACAGGAGAGCTGAGCACCAGCAGCAGCAGCAATGACATTCCCATCGCCAAGGTGGGGTTTGCGTGTTTGTAACCCTTCTCATGACCTGGGAAAAGCAGGCTTCATTTTGTGCTGTGCAAGTGTGGGATTAACTGGGAGATGTTATGAGGAGCCCTGAGCAGGTCCGTGAACTTGAGCTGTGGAAAGGAATTAGATATTGTTGACTGTAGTTCTCTCAGTTACAATGCAGGGCTGAGTTCTCTAGAAGTTTGCCTCAGCTTTGCAAGTGTAACTAGAGAACAGATGGGGTTTGTGTGATCTTTATGGTGTGGGCTGCTGTGTAACCTGTGCAGCATTCTGATTTATAGATTGCTGAAAGAGTGAAGTTGTCAAAGACAAGATCAGAGTCTTCATCATCTGATAGACCTGTCTTAGGATCAGAGATCAGCAGCATAGGGGTAAGGACTAAAAACTGTGTGGATGCATGATCCATGTTCCAATAAAAGCATTGTTTTCTTAATACAATTAATATGTGAAATATCTGAAAATACTTTAAAAGCTAGTTTGAGCAAAATATTTCAACACAGAATATTTCACCCAGTATTAAGATCTCATTTTCTTGTAACTAGTGGCTAGAAATCATTCTTATGAGTGACTTCAAGGGGAAAATTTTGAAGTCAGTTCCACCAAAATATTCTTCAAGAAGACTCCAGTTTCATTTCACAACTTTCAACCAATAGTGAACTGGATTCTGCTTTTGAAATGGCAGTGTAAATCAATAACACTGTTGTTACTGTGTGTTAATATTTGTTTTAATTAATAACATAGCTCTAACCCTTTGCTAAGCTCTCAAGAACATAAATAGGTTGCATAATAGACTTTTTAAATGTATAATGAAATAGTGGACTTCACCCTTGGTTGGTAGAATTTTAGAAAAAAATGGCCTCTAAAAGTGGAATCTTGTAAATGTTCTATTCAATGTAAAATTCATAACAAAAACTGAATAATGAATGCATTGAAATGAGTGCATGCAAGGAAATGCAGTTCTCCATGCAGAAAGTATCTGGGAGAAGTCCAGTGGGTATCTATTCACAGTGATCTATTAACTGCCTTGTGCAGGTGTCTAGTACCGTGGCTGAACATTTGGCACATTCGCTCCAAGACTGCTCAAACATCCAGGAAATCTTCCAGACTCTCTATTCACATGGATCTGCTATCTCTGAAAGCAAAATCCGAGAGTTTGAAGTGGAGACGGAGAGATTGAACAGGTGAGCTGGGAAGTTAAATGTGCACACACGTTGTCCTCTGTTAGCTTCATTAAAGTTGACTGCTTATTTCACCCTTTTTGAACATTTCGTAGTTAATTTCCAGCTCAGCTGTGGCAGCTGCAGATACATGGCATGTGGTTGCTGAAGAGGAGATTGAATCGTGTGCTGAGGATTCTTTCCATGAGTTTATTTGTGCATTATTAGATCAGCACAGCACGTTCCCCTATCTGCACTTTGGAGCATCCCTCTCTGTGGCTGACCAAGTAGTCATGGCTTCTTTTTTCATAAGACACATTACTTCTTGAAACAAGGAGTCCCATAACTTAGTCTACATCATTCCCGAATTAGCTTGCTTTGTTTTGTCCTGAAGAAACAGAATAATAGTGTTTAACTGTCTCAGTAAAAGTACTCATGTGGAGCTGTGGCATATATACCAGCAAAGAGGTTTCTTTCTGCATAAGAGAGATTGTAGCTTTCTGGTTGTAGTTAAAATATTGCTGGTGTTATGCTTCAGCAAACTCTATCAAAACCAGTGTTTTATGTCTTTTTTGGCTCATAAAATCAAAACTGTGGATCAGGAATATGAGAATCGTGTCTCAGCATGTCTCTATCCAAATTCTGTCTTCTCCACAGCTAGCTCAAATTTAGTCTGATCAGTACAATGTCACTTCTTATTTATAGCTCGTGTTTTTGTAGTGCTGCAAAACGTGATTCTTGTTTTCTTTTTTCTTTTTTTTTCTTTTATTCTGTACACTGCACAATTATGCTTTGACAGCATGTATCATTAATAGAAGATGTCGAGATATAGAAAGTGACAGTTCTAGCATCTAGAAAAGTCAGGGCTTTATTCTGGTATGCTAGCCCTTCTCGTTCTTCTTTGTCAAGAATTCAGTGATTTTAGAGTCCTGGATGGCCTGGATTTCTCCATTAGATACCTATGCAAGGTTTCAAATTGTTTGTCTCTATGGTTTTGGCATATATAAAATTTTTACAGTTAGGCATAGTATATTGATGTGTAGTTCAGTTGTCAGCAGAGAGAATAAACAGTAATACTGATACTCTGAATCTTCATTTTCTTGTTCAGGGTTAACCACATTGAGGAGGGTATTACAATTAAACTTCTGTTTTACTTTTGCCAGAACATTTGGAGGTTTCATTGCCCCACTGAAACCTCATTCATATTTTGGAAGTTCCCTCTCTAATCATCACCTGAACATGACTTCAGGTGGAATGGTCACTCTGGATTTTCAGAGGAAAGGAGGCATTTACGCGACTGCATGAAGCCAGCATGCACACACAGTCACACTAATGAATATGCCATTTAAAACAAATTGCAATTGTGGCAGCAGAAAGTGAGGAATGAAGGCAGAAAAACTGAGCAAAAAGTTAATATGAAACTGTCCTATGCAGTCTTGTGGCTGCATAACAAGGCTACAGCGTTCCACTTGCTGCTGCTGCATGGGATTATGACTATATTTTGTGGGGAGGAGAAGAGGACAACCTAAGAGAAATTTCTCTCCTCTTGGCTGATAAGCAATAGAGAGCTGATGGATTTTGCCATCTTCATTAAAAAATACTTGTGTAGACCAAGAAATTTTCATTGTTTCAAAGTATGATTGTCCTGGAATTTGTGACAGTGACTGCAAGTTAAACTTGAGGATTGCAAATGACTTGGTTTTTTGCAGCCGTATTGAGCACTTGAAATCCCAGAATGACTTGCTGACAATAACACTGGAGGAGTGCAAGAACAATGCAGAGAGGATGAGCATGCTTGTGGGCAAGTATGAGTCCAATGCCACAGCCCTCAGGTTGGCACTGCAGTACAGGTATGTACCTACACAGGGGCTCAGCCAGGAAAAGGCAGCTGGGGGAGACTTGGTAGAACTGTTTGGGAGTGAAGTTGTTGGTGTGACCTGGTAATACTGTTTGTTTTTTGTTTCCTCCCTAAAAAAGCACCCCTTTGGTTAAACTACCTAACTACCCAACTGAAGTTTCTACAGTATATTTCAACTGTAGTTGACCAGCATCTAAGAGGAATGTAGAATTATCTCTTCATTCTTAAATACTGAATTAACATTTGAATTAGGGGTTGTGTGTAGGCTCAGACTGTCTTGCTGAATCCAACCTTAAGATGCAGGTTCTCTGTACCTTTCCCAAGACCAGTGGACCAGAGAGTGTTATACTTCACATAACTGGGAATGACTTTGTATTGCATCAGTTGGAATTGTGGATTAATGGATTGGGATTGGGATTTGGTAATAAGTATCTAAATTTGCATCAAACTGTTCGCAAAAATACAGTGTCACTTAACACCTTCAACTGCAACTAATTTGGGATAGGCAGGTTTGGTCTTAGAACAAACCATGAGCCTTTTAAAGAATATGTTCTTTTGCTATCAGCCTTGAGCAAATTGCAATGAAGTGTTAATTGCTAATAGTATATTAATATGTATTTTTAAAAACATTAAAATGCAACAGGGATTGTGTGACTCATAAATATAATTGGAAGCTGTTATCTTGTAAGGAGGAGAATCTTACAGTCAGGACAGAGCAAGAAGTATTTTTCTTGCATCTTTTCTGCTTACCACACTTTGTTTAGTATAATTGTATTGTTGAGTATAGAATACTGTATGTTGTATAATAAGAAAGTCTGGGAAAAGTTTCTCAAAGGGATTATCTTGAGCACTGTTTGTATTGTTAGCTATTTAAAAACATGCTTATGGAGCATCCTTTATTTCAGATCACTCTAAAATGTCTTTTATCTTATTACGTTACTTGAGGCCAGCCTGGCGCTGTTACAAGAGTGGGGAGACTGCTGAATGCTTGTAATAGAAGCTATGTGTATAATGTTATTTAATATCCCTGCTGCTAGACAAGTAGTAGATAATCACACAGTTAATCAGATAACTCTTTTGTTGTTGTTGCTATTGCAAGCGTTGTTGTTCTTTAAATTGCAGTTAATATTTTGTGTGGTTTTTGTTTTCTATTTCAGTGAACAGTGCATAGAAGCATATGAGCTGCTGTTGGCATTGGCAGAAAGTGAGCAAAGTCTCATTCTTGGACAATTCAGAGCTGCAGGTGTTGGTTCTGTTGGTAAGATGTCAATGAATCACTTAATTTAAGGGGGTTTTGACATGTCAGCACTAGAATTGGTTGCAATGGTAAGTCATGTCATGACCCATTATTTAAGAATGCTCTTCAATCATTTCTGGTTTTTTTAATTAAATTAGTTTGCACACCCCCAAAACAGGGGGAAAATGCAAGAGAGCAATTTAAATTCACCTGTGTATGCTATCATGAGAAGATGCCTCTTCTGGCAGGAGTGAGATTGTTGTAGGTATGCAACAGAGCAGAATAATTAAACAATGCTTGTGAGCACAGGTGGCTTAGGACCATAGAGCGGTGGTAGTTGCAAGTCCAGATTCAGTAAGATTGACTCCCCAGAAACAGTCTAATCTGTGAAAAACTGGGATTAAAATAATACAAAGGTAGCATTGAGTAGTTACAAATAAAAAAAAATTTAAAAGCTGTAATTCTTCACCCCCTGTTCTACCTTTGCTCTGGAATTTTAAAACATTCTATCTTCTGTTTAGCCTGTATGTTCTAGATTTTTCTTATTTTGTGGTTAGTTAATCCTGTGGCTAGGTGTTGTTTTTTAATATGCTACCTGCTAAGTAATGGAGCAAGCCACTATCATAGATACAGTGCAGTTCATAAATTTGGAGCTTGACATTGCTGCTGGCTCCTGCTTCTGATGGAAAGAGGTGATTACACAATGAAATTTCAATGTTAATAGTTCCATTCCTTTTATTGATAGAAGAAGGCAGTCATAGTAATCCTCAAGTAGAAAAAAAGGGAAGCATTCTGAGAGAGAATAACTCTTCATATGGTGCCAAGGCATAGCAAGTGCCTAGTGTCTTAGGAGCACTCACTTCTCTGTAGAGGGGATGTCTGAGATTTTCTTCTACCTTTCTCCAAACTCTGTGCCAGGGAACTTTTCCCAGCTGGCAGAAATCAGTGAGTAGCAAAAGTGAATTCAGGCTTGGATTTTCTATTCCTGTAGGTGATAGAAAGAAATCTTATAAGGGAGAAATACTTTGGGTTTCATCTGACATGCATTTTAAATTTTTATGTAGGTGTCTGTCTACAGCTCTTAATTATAGTATTATCAGTTACAGCCCAGAGATAGAAATAGTGCAAAATTCCCATTACACAGCACAGCATGGAGGAAGTTGTGAATGGTTTATGTACCTTTACTGCATTATGAAATTTGATTAACACACCTAGATAGATTTTTGGTTTGAAAATCAGTCAAGCTTCTTATCAGCATCTGTGAGTGGAAAATTCATGGGAGTTGCATCACTTAAAGCTGAGCACATCCAGCTTCTCTTAACAGAACATTCACCCTTCCTTTCTTCCTCATTAATGTTAGTTCTAATGCATGCACTTCACTCAGCAAGTGTGAAGTACAGCTAATTGACTTGAACAAGGATTAAATGAAAATCCAACACAGAGCAAGCTGCTGGGTTTTGCTGAAGTATGCATATATAGTAGCTTAATCTACAAATACATTTGTAGATTTTCTCTGTGGACATTAACATGTCTTAATTTAATGACATGACTGCAGCTGGAAGACTGTAGGAGTAGTGACAGTGGTAGTTTCAGTCCTGCTACTCCTGAAGCTTAGTAGCTACACAGGTAACTGTATAACCACTAAAAATTTAGCAATAGCAATTTAATAAACCAGGGCTAGTTTTCTTTTGGCTTAGTATACATGACTGTAAAATGTGAGAGGCTGCTTCTGACAGCAGGGCAATGCTTCTGTCTGGCCAGGTAGCCTGTAAGAAGGTGTTCTGGCAAACCATCAGGCTTGAGATCGAGGTGCCTGTGTGGAGAAGGAGACGACTACACTGTGAAACCACACCACACCAGCTGGAGTAAGAGTTGTAAATTAGGCAGCAGCTTTTCCAGTGTGTTCATAATTTGAGCATCCGAACCTAATGTTAATGCAGAATGCACACCATTACAGACAAACTAAAATCCTACATCACTTAAGACATGTTGCCTGGAGCCACAAGTACCTGGAGCTTGTGACTGGGAGTGGGGTGTATTCAGGCCAGTATCCCAGTTACCATGATGCTCACAAGGAAATGAAATTGCGTTTACCTCACAGATTGGTAATTTATTGTCATTGTCATGGTGTAAAGTAAGAGCAAGAAAATTTGTCTGAAACATTGTTTTCTTGAAAACTAGGGGACCAGACAGGTGATGAAAATGTCACACAGATGCTTAAGAGGGCTCATGACTGCAGGAAGACAGCTGAGAATGCAGCAAAAGCCTTGCTGATGAAGCTGGATGGGAGCTGTGGGGGAGCCTATGCAGTCACAGGCTGTAGCGTGCAGCCATGGGAAAGCCTCTCCTCCAACAGTCACACCAGGTAACTGCTACTCTTCTGCTCTTCTAATCTCCTAGTCTTTGATTCCAGACAAAAAGTTACGTTCTATTGTATTTGCTGACCTACCTCCCCTCACCTCAGTCCTTTGGCTTCTGTGCTATGATTTATAAGTCGCCATGCCTCAGTGGTCTAATTGTGTTTGGACTTTGAGCAACTCCAGCCAAGAAGAGTTTTGTTTAAGTTTGTTGCAAATGGGTGACTCAGAACTTTGATCTTCCTCAAAAAGGGCAAAACCATTACATTTGTTTTACTACAGTGACTTTATTGCCGTTACTTGTTACTCATATCTATTGTATGCAGACAGCATGGACGTGCATAGAACCAGAGATCTGAAACAGGCTTCCACTGGCATTTTGGAGTGCTCAAGAGTTGTTTTCTAAATGTTGCAAATCTCTAGCTGTTCTGTTCTTTTCACTCGTGGCATGGAATAGATTGGATTCTTCCAGGAAAGACTGGATATTGCAGCTTTTCTGAAGACCTATAAAATAATGAAATATAGATGAGCTATTATTGCAGGAGTGCTCCAGTTCAAATATATCTGCCAGCAGCTTCATTTTGAGTTTTTCCCTGCCTGTAGGGTAATTGTACTCTGTAGTAAATATGTGTGCTTTCATATGGATACAAATTTGGCAAGTGTCCTAGATAAATATAGATGAACATTTTTCTCTTTAAGAGTTGTTTTTTGTTTCTCAGATTTGCTCTAAAACTTCATTTTAATTTCCTTTTCCAGCCAGTTCTTTATTCAAATGCTGTCATTTTTGACACTTCAGAGGTTTATTTTAGTACTATATCATTTCCTCTTCTTGCTGATGCCTTCTCCAAAGGATCTTATTTCCCGCTGTATGACTGGCATGGAATTGCTAAAAAGTGAGCAAAAAGGTATTCTGAGGGAACAGGGTCCTAATATGAGGTGAATTTTATTGTTTTATTCAGAGAAGTTTTCTGGTGCACTCTCAGTGCAAGAAAGCTGTGTCTTTACATAGAAATTATTGTGGCAGCATCTGTGCTAGTAGCACACTGATCACACTTTGTAGTAAAAGCATTTAAACCAGGCTTGGAAAGAAGTGACATAAAGCTGCTTCAAGCACTTGACTTGCTGTATTGTAGGCCATATATGGCCTAAGACACAGCAAGCCAAGTGCTTGAAACAGCTTCATGTAATTTCTGTATGTGAACATGCTGTCTGTGTCTACATGTAGTAACACCTAGTGTAGAAACAAGCCAAGCTTGTCTCCCATTCTGTTGTTTGAAAGGGTCATTGTCAGAACTACCTCAGTACTTTTCTTCCTTGTGAGATATGTGGCATGTAGTCAAGGCATAGTAATATTTCTTTTCTTGAAAACAGTTCAGGCAGTGTCCAGTATGGACAGGGAAGAGCTGGAGGGAAGATGGATTGTTCCTATTTCACTGTTTGCTTTCCTAGACTTGCACTGAAAGTGTTTGGTAGGAATGTAACCTCTACGGCTCTTGCTTGCTTTAGCAGAATTTTTGGGAGGATAGGAGAGGGAGGATAAGTCTGTGTTTGTGTCTGTGTTCATTGGTGGTCAGCTGGACCTGTGTCTATGTGTCCATGTAATATGTTGGCTCAGTAGATAAAGTTTCAGCAGAGTATGTTTAAAGTGGCATAAGATTTAAAATTTCATCAGGATAAACCATGTTGTGACTGTGAAAATGCAAATTTAATGTTCTTATATGAAAGAGATGTTTTAGCTTGAGCCGTTACTATCATTATAGTATTTTTTTTTCTGTGGTGCAACGTACTGTGTTGAATGAGGTAACTTCTACAATTTTTTAATGTATGTGGGAAATAGGAGTTAAAAGTTGTTGTCACTTACTCAGAGGGCACACAGCAAGTCAGGAATTTGTGACATAGGCACCCTGATCCAATTGTCACTTACAGATTGTTGTCCCTCTCCCACGCCCAAATTTATCTTTGCCTAAGCATACATATCAATGAAAACATTTTTTTAAACTTCAGCTTCTCCAGAAAATATAAATATTCTTTCCTTCTGTTGTGTTCAAGTGACACATGGTTAGAGGTGTTTTCAGATGTTTTCTTCCTGTGAACCCTGTCTCAAAAGAGGGGAATCTCCTCTTCAGTTTGTAGCCACATGACATTGTGCCAGCCCATTGATGGACAACCTATCTTGGTTCAAAAGACATGCACTTTTATATGTTTATATCACAGAACCACAGAATAATCAAGTTTGTAAAACTACCTTCAAGGTCATCCAGTCCAACTGTCACCCCAGCACCACTATAACCACCTCTAAACCTTATCCCCAGTTGCCACATCCAGACACCTCTTGAGCACATCCAGAGATGGTAACTCCACTGACTTTCTGGGCAACTTATTCCAATGCCTGACGACCCTGTCAATGAAAATTTTTTCCTGGTATCTAATGTGAATCTACTTCTTCTGGCACAATTTAAGGTCATCTTTTCTCACCTTCAGTGAGTGCTGTGTGAACCACCCACCACTTGGGGACCACTGTGAAAATATTTTTACAGTATTCAATTGAAACAATTGAAACATACATTGAATCTGCAAAACTGATTTTTCTTGCCTTTGATGTTTCAGTGTTGCAGGCTTTTAGTTGCAGATATGTATTGCTACCTTTTCCCTTTGAAACTAAATGAATGAAGTGGTTGTAGGAAGATGAAAACCATCCTTTGCTCAGACTTGTGGCAAATGACTTAATTCTTCCTGTTGTTTGCAATCCTGTAGAATATGGATTTGCAGTGGAATTGTTGACCCATCTTGGGCTTTGAAATTTCAGATGAGATTCTGTATGTTAAATCACTGAACACATTACTGAGAGTTAGTGCTTGGTGAGCCTCTAGTGGTGAGTGGTTAAAGACTGTAAAAGGGACAAAACTGAAATGAAAATAAATGAAAGGCAATGAAAGAGCATCTAAATTCATTTGTCTGGCAGCAGCACCACAATAATGTTGCCAATTTGGTTTTTGAAAACAAATTGGTTTGCAATGTAATTGGAAGTCATAATTGTTTTAAATGGACAGAAGCTAAGTCTGGAACATACACTGCCAACAAGGTTTGACTGATTGCACTTTTGGAAGGAAACAAAAAGGAAGAAGCCCAGTTGTAACACTGACTGAAAATGGTGTATTTTATTCCCTGCTGTGCTCAGATCTGGCCCCTTATATGCAAAGGCAATTCTTTTCAGTATTACACAGTGTCACAAAACATCTGAACTCAGTCAACAATAGGGATATATCTTGTAGCAGTGTGGAGATGGATGTGGTTGCTGCTACCTCTCCCCAAAACGCATCTCTTCTGGAGAAGCCACTCAGGTGGGCACACAGGCAAGGCACTCAAGTCCACACATACACACCCCACAGCTAGCTCAGCAAAGAAAGGCAGGAAGGGTCTCCTGTATATGTTTCAGCAAAGTTTATTTTGCAGATTCACGCCGAAGGTTTCAGGGACAGAAAGACAGAGATCAAAGGAACGTCCAGGATTAAGTACAGGGGTCAGGAGCCAATGGTCTGGATATAGGGGTGGTACAAGGGCAGGGCAAAGGGCAGTGACCTATAGGGGACATAAGAGCAGATCGTCAGTGAAACCACAACCAATGGGGAAACAGGGAAAGGAGTAACCTTCTTGATCTGGGGACATATATGAACAATAGAGGTGGGCAAGGCTCACAGGCCAATGGAAGAAGCAAAACTGAGGTAGATTAACATGATGCTGTAGAGCATCCTGGGGGGAAGGATGCTCCTTTTGCTCACTCTAAGCTATGAAGTGTTCTTGGAGCCAGTGGTAGATTCTTCCAGGGCAGAGCCCTAGAAGTTTCCCTGACAGGCTCAGGGGCCTGCACAATATCTCCATCAGAATCATCTCAGGTTTCAGATAAGTTGGTGACAGACAAGATGATCTTGGCTGAGGCATGCAAATAAGTTATTTGGAAATGTCCAAATAGATATCTCAGTGCTACCTGTGTAACACTTTGTTGCTGGATTGAAGCAGTCTCAGAAGAAAACAGGGCAGTTTACCAAAGGCTGTGATTTTAGCTGTTGTTTGTCCTTTGCCTGGTTGGGGTATTTTTCAGTTTCTCAAGTAGTTACTACCTTCTGACATTACACTGTCCTAGATCTCAAACCACGATGTTCAGCTAGAAAGAAGGTGTTTGGGCTGTGTGTACTGTGAATGTACTGCATTCTTTAAATCATTAGATTGTGTGCAGGTATTCAAGCAAGTGCATGGATCAGTTTTGATGATGTTAACCTCAGTTCTATCAACTGTATTATCCACCCCATTGTTTAATTGCAAATATATTAATTTATTGACTTGATTTTTAACAGATAAAATGATGCTCATATGGGGTTTTATGCATAAATTTTTGTAGTGTGCAGAAACTACTCACAGAGGAGCACTGCCAGAAGCCTCTTTTATATCCATTCCGTGTATTTTATTTTCACATACTTATGCCAGCAAATAAGACTGCCATTTTGCTGTACCAGCTCACATATTTTCTACAAACTGTATGTGAAAATTAATTTTACATCACCCAGGCATGATATCATCATAGAGGACTCAAGGAATGAAGCAAGTGTGAAGAACATCTTTTCTTATTCTGATACAGCATCTGTGAGAATGGGCATATAGATGTTGTATTCTCTCCAGCTGTAATGACAACTGTGATCTTTTCTCTGTCCTTACTTACCTAAACACTTGATAAATGAGAAACTGCAAATCCTTTGCAACAGTTTCCTGTGGTTTTTGGATGCATGCATTATACTACAAATGTTTTCCTATATCCTGATTGCTGTTCAGAAGGGAGGGCAATATCAGTAATTCAGGATGAAGTGCTCAGCATCTGTCATCCCTTGAAGAGAGCAGTAGTGGACGAGCACTGTGGCTGTGGAGAGCTGGTTGGTGAGGTTTTTGGGGCAGCAAACCCTGGCAGAGTTGCTGGGGAGATCAGAAACACTGCAGTGCTGTTTCTGTACCTTCTACTCCACCTGCTTGCAGTCTTCTGAGTGGGGATGTGCTGCTAAATGCAGGGGGAGGGTCAAGGTTTTTGTCCTCTTGTGTGCTGGCTGAGACACAAGTTCCTTGCTGAGCTCCCTCCAGCTTCTTTAAAAAAAAAAAAACACAAAAAACACAAACAATCAAACAAACAAAAAACTGGAAAGAGGAGCAGCTTGCTAGCAAGTCACCAGAGGAGCTAACTCAGCTGCAGACAGGCAGGCAGCCAGGACTGAAGTAAAAGCAGCCTGAGTATATCACTGGCAACAACCCAGACTGCCTTCCTCAATTTGGACTGCACTCCCAGTAACATGTATGTGCATAGCTGTGGGTCTTCAAGAACCAAAATCTGTGAATATGCATGGAGTTTGAGGTCCATCTCAACATAATAAACTTTCAGCACTTCTTTTCCTCAGGTTTCACTTGCAACAGGAGGGCTGGGTTTTCTTTCCTTTTCAAGCAAAAACTGAGATGAGGTCTCTGTACCTCAAGATTTGAAGACTTTTAAAGCTATCCTTCCTCCAACAACAACTGTTTTATATTTAATCCAGAAAAGCTCTGTAATTGCAGTCATTGGGTGCTGAGGAAGGAAGTTACAACATGACTTCAGTGCAGAATTAAGTACTTTTCACATTGTCCATCCTAATTATTTTTATATAAATATCTAATACAGCAAGATGCCTTTAGGCTCAGTAAAGCAGGATTTACTAAGTGTTTCACAATTTTGTAATCAAGAAACAGTATGAACAAAAAATAGTTTCGGCCTGAGAGGGTTTCTGTGTATATAGGTACTGAGTGTTCTTAAGCTCCATTGCAGAAGGAAATGGATGAAAACAAAAGCAAAGACCAATTCACAGTTGGGTCAACTATGGCAGTCACCTCTTATCCCTTAGAAAAGGAGGAAATAATGTGAAATTAACATAGAACTGTAGTAAAGAGCTATAATGCAATATTTCATGAGGGGGAAATGAGAAATCTTAGTAGACCTGCCAATTCTCTATTTTCTCCAAGGCTGTGCTTGGAATTTGTGGGAAGATGGACAATTATTTGAAGCACTTTAAAATCAATATAGCTGTAGCTGAAGTAGAAAACAAAGGAGAGAGAAAAATCAAGCCTATCTTGATAGGCTTCCCTTTGCACACACATAATACTTCAGGACATCATCTTGGCTCTAACAGCATCTAGCAGGTGGGATTTCTTTTCTTAGTACAAAAATGTTGAACAGCAGTGCAATTTGATACAGAATGTAATTTATTCCTCTGCTGATAACTGAGATCATCTAGCATTCCAGACAGGCACAGTTAATGGATGACTTATCCCTCACCCAGCAGCTGATTACAGGACCTCAGGAGACAGCAGGCAGCTTTGAGTGAGGCTATAGAAACAACATGGCATTTTATTTTCCTTTTAGTGTTATTGCAACTATGTTCAGCCCTGAAATGCTTCAGCCATGTCAGTCTGGGCCCTCTGCAGCACTGGCATGCATGGAGGTGGGTAGGCAGCACTCAGCCACCATTGCTCTAATGACATTATTACCCCTTTCTGCAATCCCTTCGTAAACACTTACGGGGCAGAGTAATGGGCTCTTATTGGTTCAGGAGATACACCGGATTTTTTTATGATGACTTTTTATTAGAATTCCTGCTACTCTGTGGGTTAGTTTTAAACCACTCCAGCCCTGAAGGAATGTCAGTATGCTGAAGAGTATACCTTCATTTGAACTGAAAGTTGCCTTGACATCTGCCAGTGGCATTTTGCTCAGGTTGACTCCTAAAAGTAGGCATTAAAATGTCTGAGCTGATAACTGGTATTATCATCAGCAGAGATAGATAGATCAAGTCTGGGTGCATTCTTTTTTCTTAGCAGATGCTTCTTCTCAAAGAAGATGAAGACTCAGTGTCTGAGCAAACTTGCTATGCAATGTTATTACTAAGAAGTCATAAGTAGCCATTTTTTTACTTTTTGAATTAAAAAACTCACTTTTTTTCAGAAGATACCATTTCAGATAAAGTAATTTGGTTACACATCACTAAATATCTGGCTTTGCAGAGAAGTTGCCACATGATTCAATTTGCCCATGCAGCTTAGAGAATTAATTTCTTTTTTGAACTTGTCACACCTCGCACTGCAACGTCTGGTCTATGCTACATCTGTGTCCTTTCTATGAACTTTTAAGTAAGACTCAAATGCATTGATGAAATATTAGGAGGGCGTTTGATGTAAAAATTATGATTTTTTTAATGTCTTTTTTTTGTAATACCATTCTTTTTCTTTCCAGTACTACCAGCTCAACTGCAAGTAGTTGTGACACAGAGTTTACGAAGGAGGATGAGCAGCGGCTGAAGGATTACATCCAGCAGCTGAAAAACGACAGGGCAGCAGTGAAACTTACAATGCTGGAGCTGGAAAGCATCCACATTGATCCCCTTAGTTATGATGTTAAACCACGTGGAGACAGCCAGAGGCTGGACCTGGAAAATGCAGTCTTGATGCAGGAACTCATGGCAATGAAGGTATTTTATTCATAACCAAGAGGGGAGCTGCTCTGCTGGCAATGCCCCTGAGTCACAAAACATGCTCAGTCACACACATGGGAGGCTTTGGTAGTGGCCACTAGGTAAGAAAGGGTAGCTTTGTTGAAACACATAATCTGGACTGCAAATCCAGTAGTCAGAAAGTGACAGAAGGCAGTGCATTGACAGTGATGAGCTATGTGTGTTCTGAATTAGGAGGACTTCATCTGTGTCTCTAAACGTGGAATGCTCTTCTTGACAAACCAGATCCTCTCTCTCTTAGAGTTATGGCAGCTGAATTGCTCAAGGATGACCAAAAACCATGATTCAGCACTTTCCAAGAGAGAAGTCATTACTTACAAGCTTACAAATGTGCATCATGAATATTTGTGAACTGAAGTAGAACAAATTCAGCTGCTTTTAATATTGGTGTGGAAGGAGAAATGGTCTGTCAGATGTCATCCCTAATGCTCTCTGGCAGCTGTTCATAAGTCCTGAGCTGTTCTAGGCACTGTGTTGCAATCTGTAGCTCAGTCCAGAGTCTGAGCAAAGAGTAGGGTGTGTAATGACTTGCATTAACAGAGGGTTTTCGACAAAACCCTGGTTCATATGTCCAGCTCTAAAGATGTGATCTAGAAAAGATGTGATCTTTACTGACCAGGTGTAGAGCTTACATCATTTTAAGTCTGTCTTCTGCATTGATTTTGAGAGGTGAACTAAAACGTAGGAACATACCAAAGGCAATACAAGTGTATGTCTGCATTCAGAATTTGTCTGGTTTTAGTTCAGTTTAAGTAAGTTAACTTTCTGTATCTTCAGTTTAAGTTCAGTTTAAGTAAGTTTCATCTCTGTATCTTAGCAAGTGCTAATTTAGCCAACTAGCTGCAGAAGTTTCATAAACTTCTAAAGTTACAGGTTTTTGTTCAGATGTCTGCTTCTAACTAAGTGGTAGCCTGGTGATGATCATTATGCTTCTAGTGATGCTGCTTTTCCATGACAACAGATACAATTTTGCAATAATGCATTCATTATTCGCAGTTCAGAAGAGATTGCTTGCTAGTGGTTGGGAGATGTAAAATTATGTTACTTGTTTGAATACATTGTGGCCAACAGCAATACATTCCCCATACCTAAAACATGCAATATGTACTGTAAGATGTTGGTAGATAGTTAGATGTGTATTTCAGATATCACACTTCCTTCTCCTTTTTTGCATGCAGATCTTCCATTAAATATCTTGTTCACCATTCTTACCTCTATTTTTAAATGTTAGCTTTTTAAATTTATTTTCCTTATTTTGTTTTAATTTAAAGATAAGGGCAAACTGCAGAGCAGTATCCCCTGTGAATAGTGCCCTTGCCTTCCCTGACAGTCAGAAACACCAGCAGTTGCATATCATAATTTCTGGTACACTTTTGTGCTGGTAATCCTTTTGCTCACACAGCAATTATCTGTATCTATTGTTTTTGACACATGGCATCCATTTGGCTGGACCTGGCACATTGGGTTTTCACTGAGGAATTGCCTCTAGAAGAACATTTTCTTCTTGATTGGGTTCTGTGTGGTGCCTACAGAATGAACACATTTTGCATAGGTGTCTGAAATTACCTTCAGTCCTTTGCAGCACAGAGAAACTGACAGTACTTTTACTCATTGTAATTTGCTGGAATTCACAACTGCAGGAAAACCTTATGTTTCTGAAAGAGACATTGTGAAAACTCAGATTTGTCAAATGTGTTACATACCAGCTTCCATGGTTGTTGCTCAGGCCTGCATTACACCTCCTCATCTGTTTGTCAAGCTACAGCAGAATTGAACCTAAGGTCAGGACTCATTTTGGCTTTCTGAGTATATTTTTTATCAGTTATTTGAAACAGGTATCTTATACAGAACAGCATAAGCATCCTTCTGAGACAAATGGAAAATTTAGGTTTCCTTATGGTATTTTATTTAACTTGAAGCAGATGGACTGCAGAAGACTTAATTGTTCAGCATTTTGAATTTAATCTCTTCCTTCTACATTCTTAGCAAGGCTGATACAGCTGGACCAAGCTACTTAGTGATTTCCTGCATTGCTGGGTCTTAAAATCTCCTGCTGTCTTCCCAAAACTTGGTTCTGTGTTGGAACCTCAGCCACGTTTCTTGGCACCTTCCATTTCTGATTTCCAGTAAAAACTGATCACCTCATCAGTTTGAAATACCTTTACAACAGTAGTTCTTCATTATTAATTAGAAAGACAGTTTGAGGATTGTTTCTCTGCTTCCCTGTTTATTATTTTTTTTTACTGATTCAGGGCATAAGACATAGATGTCTGCCAGTACTCCTGTAAAATTCAATTCTTTGCTTCAAGCAATAATTAACCAAGTTTTCAAAGACATTTTCATTCATGGTTTGACATTCAATGGTCTTGCTTTGAGGTCAGTTGTTGTCATGCCCCAGTTAGCAAGGAGATTACTTCTGATGGATGTAAATAATTCTTGGTTTACAGCCTTTTCTGCATTTCAAAAGACTTAATCTAGATAAGAAGTCTCAGCTTTCTACACCTATAATTTTTCCTCTTTTGTGTACAGGTGTTGATAATGTTGCTTATGAATTGCTTTGAGACAACAGGTCTCTTGCTGGAAAATGTTAAGAATTCCATTGTCCAGCTTTGTTACAGCCCTTCATGCTCTTACAAATTTGTATAGTGAAATACAGTTAACTAGAGCTTGACATTTATCTGCTCTGATGATTGTTTTAATTCTGAAAGCTGGTACATCCCACCTTCTTTACTGTGGTTCTCCTGAATTCAAGACTTTTTGTGACTTTAAAAACTTTTTGCAACATTAGAGCCCTACATGACCAAATTGAATACAAATGTTGATTTTGAGAATTCCATGGTGTTTCTAATTATTTTGAATCAGGAGTTTTGAATTTTCATTCAACTTTTTGCATAAAATCAGGATTACAGTATGACTGCAAGTACAAAATATCCCTCAATATTCAATTAACTAGTCCCAAAATAACTGCTGGATTTGATACCAGAAGCTTGTGAATTTACATGGATTTTCTAAGTGTTCTGCAATCCCCTAGAAGAAAGACATTTGCTGCCTCCTCCTTCAGGGTTTCATTTACTGAATGCTACTTGTGCTCACACTCCGAAGATTCAGATGTGTTAAATTGCAAAAATGCTTCACAGCAACCTTTAGCTAGAAGAAAGGGGAAATAGTAAATATACCAAGGTGGCACTTGATTTCAATTATATTTAGATGCAGTCTTTAGAAAACATACTTTCATGGAAAAAAATGGCTGCATATTGATTCTCGAAATAAACCTGAACTACATGAATTTTCCCAAAACGGCTGCTGCCACTCTACCTCACACATTGCACGGGTTCATACAATAATCTTCAACCGCAGTTTGAATTTTTAACCATCTTCAGCCTTTCCATTTCCTACTGTTCCTTCTCTTTGAGAGTCTGTAAGACATTGGCCGACACAAGCTTTTTAACTTTCGCCCTGCATTGTTTTTGCTTCTTTACTTCCAAGCCACATTGTTTTGACATGAGAAAAGTAACATACGGGAGGTGCATGATATGTCTTCTGGGACAGGATGCAAACTTCTGAATTCATATGGGATAATCTAAGCTTACTGTCTTCATAAACAAAGGAGTTAAACATTGATCCTCAAATTTATTTTGAGTTTGGATATGTTAAAAGTTAAAATTAAGAAAATAAAATAAGTTAAAATCTTTGCATGATGAGAAGAACCTGTTCCACAGATTCATTGTTGTAGTGGATAAATTCACCTTTCTATTTTAGGAAATAAATGTCCCTTTAAATTTTATGGGCTGAATTTGCCTAGCTTCATCTTCTAGCCAGGAAAGATCTTGTCATGACCATCCCACACAGACACCTGGAAGTGTCTTTTATTCATGTAAATGTCAAAATACTTTGTTCAAATTACTTTTCAGCCTTGCTAAGAAGGCTAAGTAGATTAATGGCTTTAGAAGTAGAGGCTTAAGAAGTTAAATGCATACACTTGAGTATATAAGACCATTCAGTTCAACTCCTATAACGAAATCTCCCCATCTTTATTTATCAGTATTGTTTACAATTAAAAATTGTATTAAAAATTTATTTTAAAATGTTTACATTTTTTACTGTTGACAAAGGCAATTAATGGTAAGTTTGCCTAACAACTAAATTTATGTAAACCACATTGAATGAAACTGGTTGTGCTTCTAACCTTCAGTTCACAAACAAGCAGATGAATATATCAATTACTTTCAAGCTCATACAAACCTTTCCAAGCCCCTCGGGGTTTTAAGATGTGGATTTTATTTTTGCATGGTTCTGAATAAGCCAGTGATTACCTGTGATAGTTGTAACTGTGATACAGCTGTGTGCACTGCTTACACTTAATCCAGACAGCATATTTTTGCTAGGAATATAGATTCCTTTCAACATAAAAAGTTTGTCTAAATACATGTAAAGATTTCGTTTTGTATAACCCTTGTTAATAATGGCTGTAATATGAACAGCTTTTTTTTTTTTTGAACAATAAAGCAAGATACCTCTGTTATTTTTGTGATTAGAATATATATATATATTTGTAATTAAATAAATAGGGATTTGTTCCTAGGCTGGTCACACCACAAGAAACTTCTATCTTTCAGAGGTGTTTACACAGTGAACAAGCATGGAACAGAAATGTAATACAGAAAATTAGTATAATACAGAACTTGGTATTCTCCAGTAAGTGACCTATGGCAAGGCAAATTAAACAGTGGAAACATGATTCTAGGTTGTTTTGTTGTTGTTGTTGTTGTTTTGGCAGTCTTTTGTTTGTTTAATGGTGGTTTTAAGCGTATAATATAAATTATGTATTAGTATTATTTCTTTAAAGGCTTTGTGGATATTGAGTTTTGTAGATATAAAAAATAACTAGAAATATTTCTGAAATGTTGTTAATCAAAGAGCCTTCTGGTTCAGGAATAATCCATCATTTGCTTTTCACAGGAGACTTGAAGCATGTGCTGAAAGAAGGGTCATTGCACTCATGCCCTGCTCTTAAACTTCTGCCCAGTCACTGTCAGACAGATATTAAAACAGAGGTCTGCCCCCAGGCAGCAGACATTGTGTTACAATAGGTGACAGCCCTGTCAGAAGCATCAGAACAGCAGAAGATTTGCACACAAGAAGGAGCTTTCAGAATTGAGCTTCTTTCTATCAAGTACCAGTTTCTACCCTCTGTGGATTGTATTTAGGGAAGAATATAAGTGACTGCATTCTTCTGTCAAATTCAAGTTGTGTACACTTGGGATTCTGGCCACTAGTGGAGGGAAATTATAAATGGACATCTAATGGTGCCATACTCAGTTGCTCATTCTTATCACAGAGGCTGGTATTAAAAGGCAGGAACATATAACCTGTGTGTGCTATCCTGGTCTCTCAAACCCCTTCCACTTTAATGCGATGAATTCTTGTGTATCAGTAAGAAACTGAAATCTTGTTTTTAGGGAGATGTTTGACAAAGTCATATACTTTTGCTTTTAAGGCAATAGTCTCTCAAGGCCAAAGTAGAACCAGAGAAATTACAGCAGCTGTGGCAATTCTCTCAGATCCCCAATAGTCTAATTCTGCTTCTGAGCTGAAGATGATAAAGGGATGGCACAGCTCATCATACTCAGACTGAAGATATACAGGTCTTTTGACAAATACGCAATGTGAATATAAAAAGTCATGTAGATGCTGATAGTTTTCTCAATGAAAAGAACACTTAGGTTATAAGAGTAGACGAAAATCTTGTTTAACCTCATCTTCGTTTAGGTACTTAGTCCCATGAAGCAGTATGTGATAATACAGTGTTTCTTCAACAGGAAGAGATGGCAGAGCTCAAGGCACAGCTTTACCTGCTGGAGAAGGAGAAGAAGGCTTTGGAATTGAAGCTGAGCACTCGAGAGGCCCAGGAGCAGGCCTACCTCATCCATATTGAGCACTTGAAGTCTGAAGTGGAAGAACAGAAGGAGCAGAGAATGAGGTCTCTCAGCTCAACCAGCAGTGGAAGCAAAGACAAACTGGGCAAGGTCAGGAGCCAAGCTACATTTCCAAAGTTATAAATATGATTATTTAAACACCTCCCATCCCTATTGCAGTCTTTAACATGTTAATCATTCTCCTCTTTTGTCTGTAAGCTGATCTTTTCTCTCTTCTTCAGTTGTTAGGTGGTTCCTTCTATGCTGTGACTTGAGGACTTTGCAGAATTGGTATTAAACATGGGCTAAAATAAGGGTGTTTTGAGGAATACCACAAGGCCAGTCTTGCCAAACATACAAGTTGCCGTGGTTGAGCATGTGTTTTGCCTATTGCCACTCACTGGAAACACTGGAAGGGAGTCTAAGCAAAATGCCATTCTCCTATAAACACAAAATATGAAAACGTTAGCACTCATTTCTATGCAGCATTTAGAGCACTGAAATGACAATCTCTTTCTCCAAGTCAGATTTTAATAATTTGAGAATGAAGACTCTTTTCCTCTTAATGCAAAATAAATAGATTTCTGCATTTACAGTAATAATTTGCTTTAAGAAATAAATACTTGGAAAACTCTGTCTTATTTTAGTGCTGTGACCCCAGAAAATGTCAATAATGTGTTAAAAAAAAATACAAGAAATAAGTCTTACTTGTTCCTGGCAATACATCATCTTCATTTCTTGATCCCAGTGCTGCTTTGTTTCATGTGTGGTATCAAAAGAAATATGAGGAAGGCAGTGGCAGTTTTGCACACAGTAGCAGAATTCTGTGAGTTGGTGAGCTGTGGTGGTTTAAAAAACATTTAGAAGCATTTGTGAGGTATTACTCTGTTTAGTTCGTTCCTTGGTATGTTGATACACTGCTGTGTTGCTGTAGCATTGTGCTGTTTATTTCACCTTCATTTTAAAAGTAGTTGTGAACTAAGAGGCTTTCAGTATTTTCCCATTAAGATGGTCAGTAATTTCTCATCAGGTGGCTTTTCCTCCTTTCTCAGGAATGCAGTGATGGCACCATAGCACCACTAACACTCACTGAGCTGAGACCATACAATGAGAGTGAACTGACTGCTGAGCTGACAAATGCGCTCAGGAGGTAAGCATAGCTTCCTTCACCAGGGAAGGTCTTGTCTTGTAGGTCCAGGAAAAGGTTTATTTCTGAGCCTTCCCTCTAACCCTCAAGTGATTTGAAGAGTGATCACAGATTTGTCCTATGAGAAGGAAGACTATGAAAGTCCTTCTAATTTTCCCCTCTCTCCTGCTGTGGTTCTTTAGCTGCTTTCATGTGGTGCTCCACTCCATTCTCCTTGGGGTTCTCTAAAATTCAGTTGAATTTTAGAAATAAAAGAAACTGTCAAAGTGGCAGTAATGACCACATTCAGGCAAGAGTATGAGACATAAAACAGTGACATGACACATTCCTTGTGTGCGTAAAGAAAATCTTCAGTGAAGACAGGATTTGAAGTGTGATCTTTGGTTAAGTAGGTTGGCCGCAGGTTAGAACTTGGGTAGGAGTAATGGGAGTGGGAATTGCAGGCATTTTGATGACTCAGATGCTCCATTTGCCTCTTGAGTATGTAAGTGGAGCCACAGTTCAATTAGAAATGCTATTGTGTGAAGCATTAGCTTTCGAATGGGAGAGAAAATTGATGTCTTGACAAGCGGCTTTTATCAACAGCCAAGTTTTAAGCCTAAGCCTCCACTACAGTTATATATTAGCTAGATATTTGTTTGTGCGGCAGTTTTTCCTGCACCAGCTATGTGGTAAGCTTTATGACAAAGAAATTCATAGTTTCGATAATGGTTTCAGTATTTGTTCCACCTTTTCCAAGAAATGGTTGACTGGTATCTAATCTGCTTCTTATATTTAGAACCTGTCCACAATGCTGCTAAGAATTTTGGCTGGGAAGAGTGTGTTTTGCTTTACTGGTGTTTGCAGCTTCTTCGATGGTGGAATGTTCTTTTAGACAGCTGTGGCGTTTCATTCCTGAGGTGCTTTTTTTCATAGGTGCAATGTGTGGTGTGCCTAGGGACACTTAAGCCTGAAAGGTATTATGTGAAAATGTAAGATCATTACCACTGCAGAATCAATACCCCTCATACCATTTTCTTAGTACTCTGGCAGTTGCTGAGTATTTAGTTTGCATGATGCAGGGAACAAAATTCTGTGGGTAAAATAATAAAACTGTTATTTGTGTATGGGTGGATAAAACCCATCAACAAAGTAATTTACATAAACATTGCAGAGAGCTATACTGCAGCCTTGGTGTGAGCTGCTCCACCAGCATTTTCTCCTTTCACTTAAGATGATGCTTCTTCCTGCTCTTGTTATTTGCTCCTGGATTTCAAAAAGATGCCAATGACCTTAGTTAGCAGAGGTTTGAGTATAGTCATGAAATGTGGTTTGCTGACAACACAGAGAAAATAACTTTGTTTTGCTTCATCTACTAGGCCTTAAGTTGATTAGCATGGATTTCCACCAAGGGCCTTGCAAGTACAGTTTGTGAAGCAGAAATGGAGAAGAAAAATAATCGAATTGTGAAGGCTGTCTGTGTAATGGAAATATGGCAGTACTAAATGTGATTGCTGCTGCCAGTGGGACTCAAGCACAGTTTCTGCAAGCTGTGTGGACAGGGTATTTTTCTCCCTAATCAGTGTGCCAACCAGATCAGGCTGAATGCTTAGCCCTCCTTGCCCTAAAGCCTTGTCTCTGCAAGTCAGTTGAAGGTCGGTCTAGCACATGGAGAAAGCTTACTGCAACCTGTTCAGACACAGCAATGCTAAAAGATACTAGAAGTCTCCAACTGTTATTCTGGATAAATGGGCCTTCAAATATCACAGTGATATTTAGACCATCACAAATCCACGAAAGACTTCTAAAATTATCAAAGTCCTTTGCATCCTCCTCATTCATCAAAGAAGTAGGACCACAATACAAAAATAAAAGTATTTGTCCCAGTAGCTGTGTTTGCTGAGGGGTGGGGGGAAATGTGAAACAAGTGCATATCATGCTGTGTGGTCCAGAGGCAGTATTTAAATGTGAGTTTTCAGGAGTCTTTCAGGGCTGGTTACAACTGGTGCATATGTCCAGTGATTGGTCCTCCCTATTGTTTCTCGAGGCAGCAGACACTGGTGCAGGGGACAACAGCTGCAAGGACAGGGAAAAAATCCATTTGTTTTTGAGTGTTTGACAGAGCATGTGATATCAATCAGCAGCCCTGCTTCCTGTCCCCTCCTCATCCTGTCATTACAGAGACTAAAGCTCTGGCTGCTCCCCTCTCTGCTGCTTTCCCATTCTGTCCTTCTGTTGCTATTAAATTGTCAGGTTCTTCCCAGTTAATTGAAACAAGAGTGAAACCCAAATAAAACAGCAGGACATAGTTATGGTTTGGGTTTTGGTGTGGAAGCATTTATTTGCTCATAGTCTGCAAATGGCCATGCAGCAAAACAATTTTATCCACAGAGCCAGACTGGCTTCTCTCAGCAGATGTGGATATTTTCGTAAGTCTGGAACCCAGCAGCATGTTGTGAAGCTTTTGTTAGTGCCCATCAGCACAAATTCAAGGCAGAAGCAGTTCTTCATCTGTTGTGTCATAACATATTTGTTCTAAAACAACTCAGGATTTCTAGTAGGAGTGCTCAGCATTAAAACCTGTTACCAGCTTTTTACAGAATTCACTTGTCTTTTACATGGTCATTATGCTAACTAGGAGAAATGTAAATTATCTCTAAGTCCTATGCTGTTAAAGTTACATCTAGGTTAACTAATTTCTGGTGTTGCAGGCTAAGCTCATGAATTCAGACACATCCTGTTCTGACCAAACGTAAACACTTTCTGTCAGAGCCTTGAAGAGTTTTGTTTTCCCCTCTCTCTTTTCTTGATGGAATGATGAAGTGCTTTAATGGACATAAAGCCTCTTCTTTCCTGAGTCTGACACATCCATAAACAAGCTTCTTGGCAGGAAATACCTTATTCTTGTGAGGGCAGAAATGTGTTCTCAGCAGCCTCATGGCCTGGTGCTGACACCCTGATGATTGTGCCAGAGGCCAGTTTTATAAGACAAGATCTGGCTGAATACCCCAAAATCAGACATATGTTGCAGTCTCTGAGGGAAGACCTTAAATGAGTTCTCTTCCTTGATGGTTTGTTCTGCTCTGCTGAGGCAAGGTAGGGAGCACTATACATGACTTATATGAATTTGTAACTCAGTAGACAATACCAGGTTATGCATTAATGCAAGTAAATGCTTTACAGGTGGCAGGAGGGAGGCAGTAAGAATTCCATCCTGCTTTAGAAGGCTGATCATGATGATAGAACTGACCTTTTCTTCTACTAAGTTATTTTATTCTGTGAAAAATGGCCAAGCTGGCAAAACTGAAGCTTCCCCCTCTCCCTAGACCTTGCTACAAACGCTTTGTTGAGGTCCTCCTGTGGACTCTGCTTGTATATCCAGCTGCTGATAACTTTTCTGTCTGTGTAAGGTTGTATTTTATTCATATATTTAGAGAATCATTTCTAAATCATTAAAATACCTGGCCAGGAAGTATCTAGCAGTACTAGGCAAGGACTGTGGCAGCCACTTTGTAACACTTTGTAACTGGACTGACTGTTCAGGCCTCAGCTGCATCATCGTTTGGCACAAAATTATGACCCTTGATGACTGTGCAGGGTTACATGAATTGTGTCAGTCTAGACATGTTTTAGTATCTTCCTCACAAAAGAGTGGTTTTCCATCTGTCAGCAATACAAAGGAGCTTTATATTTACCATGCCTGATGCCTTCTAAACTAAGAGATGATGTAGTGAGTGATGCTACTAACTGTGAAGTTGCAGAGGAGAGAGGAAATGAATAGTAATCAGTAGGACTGGCAAACAGCTCTTCTTCTGTTAACAAAAAGTACATTTTGCACAGAACTGTGGTCCTGCCTCTCTGGAGTGGAAGCTGCAGGTATTTCTAGCAGGAAATAAAAAATGCATCCTATTGCCATAACTTCTTGGTGTCTATCGAGACAGAACAATGTTTGTTGCACTCTTATGTCCTTATCCCTGTCTGAAGACTGCAACCATATTTTGTGCCAAACTTCTTTTCAGAGAGCAAACATTTCAATAGAAAGCTGTGCCAAGGCATAGCAGTGACTATTTCCTGACATAAAGTCAGTGAGAGAGAAATCAAGCCACTTTCCTTTATTTTAAATTTCCATAAACTTCATTTGATGGCATTTTACCCTTGCATATTTTCAAGGGTTGACCTTAGTTTCATGATAGCAGGAATTTCATCATTGAAATTCAGGCCTATGCTGAGCATCAGTATGGCTGTTCCAGAAATGGAAATAGAAATGCCTAAACCACATCCTACTATGACCATTCAGATTTAAAATTAATCGTTAGACTTTTACTGATTTGTAAAAACTTCTTTTTCTTTGACTGAGGTACAGGGTGAACATGCAGGGGGTAAAAGCAGGGGGAGAGAGGCAGGGGTTTGTGTTCTGGACCTACTGATGCATCCTCAGCTGCTTTCTGTCAGTATTTTCTGTTTCCAAATTCTGTTCTCCAGTTACGATGTGAGTTAAATAAGGAGATAAGCAACTCTGAGGCATTTGAAAACCAGACACTAGTATGGCTTCCAGTCATCTCAAATTTCAGAGATGTCTCTTTTTTGTGACTGTGCAGTATCCTGCTGTGGTTTCCCCTTGGCTGCTGGGGCGGGGGGGCACAGGGCATGGTTCAGAAGGCATGGCCTATCTCTGGAAATCCCTCTGGAGAGTCCCACTGGGAGAAACCTTCTCACAATAAGAGCAGTGACTCATGGTGGTATCAGGGACAGAATCCTTAGAAGCACCTCGAGTAACTTCTTTTTACCATATGCTTCACAGGCAACCATAATTTGTCTTTTTATCCATTTTTGACATGGAGTAAGTAGTTCTTACCACCATGTGGTTATCTGAACTGCTGAGCTGCTGTGCACTTGGATATAATCATCACAGGGAGGTCCAAATAGCTCCAGGTCTGGAGAGCTTCCAGGCTGGGTTGGCAAAGCTGTGTGGGAGGTTTGAGCAGTGAGTGTGGCAGGCATGCTGCTGCCTCCCTCCAGAGCTGTTCTCCCTTTTGCTGCCAGTATGTTACTTCCAGGACCACACCTGGCCTGTCTCCCCTTTGCAGGTGGTGTAACAGAAGCCTGTAGTTCTGTCTGGTTTTTGAGATCCATTCTGAGCATCCTGGCAAACAGAAAAAAAAAAAAAAAAAAAAAAAAAAAAAAAAAAAAAAGAAAAGGCAGTACAGTATTTTACACTAGCAAAGTGGTTTTTAAAGCACCCTCTGTCACCACTGTAACTGGGAAATGCCTCCTTTGCACAGGTATCTGTTAAGCAGGGGCAGTGCTTCAGCAAGTGAGGCAGGAAGACATGGCATTTGAAGAGAGTGGCTCTCTTGGCATTTGTGTAGTGTTGCTTTGTTGCATCTTTAAAACATTTATTACAGTCTGTTTGTTTCCCTTAGCAGGCCAAACCAGACCACTGATGCAGGCATGCATTTGAATTAGCTTGGGGATTCTGCATGCCAGCCCTGACCTAAGATGTTAGTTTAGACTGCTGATGAAAAGAAAATTTATCTGCATTTCTTTTAAATGTCCAGCTGTTATCTCCTGAGAGGAGTCAAATGCCTAGGAAAAACAATCATGTTGTCACCCTGTTCAACTGGAAAAGTCAGAGTGAGGGATGGTGCTGGGCTCACTACAACAGGAGGATATCAGGGAAGGAGTGGAGTCTGGGATGGGAGGTGTGTGCCTTCCCTTCAAACCGGGGGCCCCACAGATAGCTATGGACCGTGCAGGAGGTGCCTTCCCTCCCTCCCCTCCCCTCCTCCACTGCCGTGGCCTGGGGCTGCCCTACCAGAATGGATAGCTCTGCCAGGAATCCTCTGTCCCCTGGCTGGGTGCTGCTGGTGCTGCTGTGTTTGTGCCTGCAGAGCTCAGGGGCAGGTGCTGGGCTGAACCTGGTCATCCCACTCCTCGAGAGAGCCAGGATTTGAAGGGATCTGCCCACAGCAGATCTCTTCTGATGTGTAAGAAGATGTGCCCTAGGGATGGCAAGAGTCCTCTGCCTGGCTGCAGGAAAGTTTCTCGCTTCTTCATTTGGAGAGAGCTCATTGTTCCTCTTTTGCTTCATATTTAGCAAGAGCTGTGATGCTTTTGACCCCAGGACAGAGGAGTGGTAGCTGGTGCATTCACAAGGAGAGGAGTTAGCTGGGTGCCCTCCAAGCCAGGGGCAGAAAAATCAACTTTGTGCACGCCACAGAAGAGCAGCTTCCTGTTTGCAGCATTGGGGAATTTTCAGTGAAATCAGCAAGAGCTGGAAAATCTGGGAAGGCTTCTAGCACATGAAACCTGAATATGTCTGGAAAAGTCCAGACAGGAGGGAAAATATAAGATGCTCAGGACCTTGCTTACATTATGTGTGCCAAACATGGTGTCAATGTGTGGAGGCCAAATTGACAGAAACAGTTTTCTTTATGGTCCTGGCAGAATTTCTCACTCTCAAAAGTGATAGCATTGAAACCGGAGAACACCAGTTAGCCCCTTCCTATTCAGCCATGCTGAAACAAAAAGCCCTTTAAAACCATTATGCAGCTGCCCACTGAGTATTTTGACTGTGAAAATAACCAAACAAAAGCCTTTATTACCAGCATATTAGGTATTTCACTGAAAATAGTGTTTTTAGGGTTGTAGTAGGCTGTAGGCCTTTGAATACACTCATTCTGAGCTTTTTCCCTGGAAAGGGAGCAGTCAAAGATTTCCCCAGCTGACTTCTCAGCAGCAGAGAGCCCTTCTGCTGGAAGTGAGCCTTGCCCTCAGATCATAGGTTCGTTCCCTCTTCTGGGAATAGTTGCTCATTTTCTCTGTGCACACATGTTGTGGCTGTGTTTTCTGCTCCCCCATCTTGCAGCAGCCACTTGGAGGAGGAGCTGTTGGGATAAGGAGCTCTGCTGACTTCTCAGTCCAATAGAGTGTGAATTGAGAGGTCACAGAATTTGTGTTCTCTGAAAAACACTCCTCCTTCCCTCTTCCCATCAAAATACACAGGTAAGTGCTTTCTTGGGATACACAGAGGTCCATGTTACACCCCTGGGGCACAACAGCAGTGTGAGTTTGGTGTGTCTGCTTCCATGGGAGTTTGCACCTTGGACTCTGAAAGACTCTGGCAGCAGCAGGCTGTGCCTGCATCAGTAGGATGTTCCATATGTCTGTCACATCAAGTGCAGTCCCATCCCTGGTTTTCAGCTTTGACGTGTGCTCATTGTAGAGACGTGGTTCATATGCAATATTGAGAATATTCTGTCATATTAAGCTCTGTAATGGTTGATCTTTCTTATCCTGCAGTCAGGAAAGTTCTGTGGTGCTGGAAATCCCCTTAGGACAACACTTCAGGATTCACTATAGCTCCTGTTCACTGCATAACTAAGCAATCAGTTTTGAGGAGAAACAAGTGTGGACAATTCTTTCTGGCTAAATTGAGGCAATCAGTGATAGAAACTGAGGGAAACGGAGGGGGGGTGGGGCGGGGGGAGGTGCGGTGGGTGCAGGTGAGTTACCATTGTGAGGCACAGGGTTCTTACCAGCCCATGAAAGTACAGCTCTGATGTCTCTTATCTGCTACTCAAACAGAAGATGCAACACCCCTGGGGAAAACCTTACATGTTTTAATGTGTAACAGTCATTAACCCAGTGCATTTTCATTTCCCAAAGTAAACCAAGGTGTTGCTACTGTTCCTTTACTGTTGTTTGTGGCTGCTCAGGTGTGACTTGTTCTATGAAATGTCTCTTGAAGTAAAGATATTTAGATAGGAAGTTTTAAAATTAGGAACAGGTGTAAAAGTAGATCCCTATGTAGTTTTGTTTTTTGGTTTTTTTCAGATTTTTGGGACATTTCAGCACATGCAATCAAACCACAAATTGCTTTTTATGAGATTAAAGTAGAATACATATTGTCTAGTGCTATTTCACTGACTTCAAGACATCATGAAAAGCCAAAAGAAATACATGTCTTTTACCAGTGCCAGTGTAAATTTCAGTCATCTACAGATTTGAGGTATTACCCACTGTTTCCTGTTTGGGTAGATGGTTCAGAACTGGCATCTGAAAGATTTCTAAGTAGCTTGAACAGGGTGCTTACCACTCTGCTGGGTCTGTGTCTTTGACAAGCAGCAAGACAAGGATGTTATAGACCAAATGTAAAGAAATACAGCTTGGTGTTTAGCTGAGTTCAGGCTGAACAGGGCTGGTTGAAAGGCATGAGTGAAAAACAGACAAAAGGTGATATTGTTTTATCAGGTAACAGTCACCATAGCAACCAAACTTTACCAAGCTTGAAAAGTTCCTCAAAGTCTTTCCACTGTGTTTCTCTTCCATGTAGCTTTTGTTACAACAGGTGTGTAAAGGACTTCAGCTGCAGTGAACTGTGGCTCTACAGGGCTCTTTCCCATGGGACTGTGTGCAGTGTTTCCATAGCAATACCTTTTCTTGCGCATGATGTTAAATCAACCTCACAGTTTTGAGATTTCTCTGCCCAACACCATGCATGTTTATTCCACTGGACTTGCTGTTCACACTAGGTTGTCATGTTGGAAATGGTGCTACTCAGCCTTC
Organism: Phylloscopus trochilus trochilus; assembly: GCA_016584745.2. Lineage (NCBI taxonomy): Eukaryota > Metazoa > Chordata > Aves > Passeriformes > Phylloscopidae > Phylloscopus > Phylloscopus trochilus. Next base: position 13,675,143 of record WQNJ02000015.1, on the reverse strand, counting down.
CCAAGGCCTCTGGATGTAGCAACCTTTGGAGCAGAGAAGTACCAAATTTATTCTGTTCTGTGTCTGTCACATTAGTAGTGCCCTGCCGCAAATGCATTAGGTCTGCCTTCTGCCACAACTGTTCTTTTCTTGTTTGTGTTCTGGATCTTTTCTCCCATTGCAGAGAACAAATTTTGGCTGTAGACTCTGCTGACCCTTTCTGACTGCTAAGATAGGATATAAAAATTAAGATTTACATTTGGGATGGATGGCAGTGAACTTCCAACTGTGAGGTGCATTACTTGAAAGCAGAGAGTGTGTTCTTTCAATGAAGGGACGTACAAAGAATATTGATGATTCTTCATCAACAAGGGCCCTCTTACATCCTTTTTAATTTGGCTGGTAACCCAGTGCCTGATTCTGTTGGGATAGGCTGCTAACTTGGAATATTTTCCCAGGCTGACTTTGTGAAAGCCCTTCTGTTGCTGCTGGAGCTGGGTGCTGTCCCTCTCTCCAGTGAGAAAAGGCTGCCGTATCCAGGCCTTCCTGGGAACTGCAGGCTGCTGAGCTGGGATTCCAGAAGGACCCGTGTGGTCTCTGCTGACCTGGGGAAGCTTTCACAAACTTCAGGGTATTCATTCCCATCGGGCTTATATAGGAGCTGGTGCCTGTCTTGTTCCTGAGGTGAAAACAAGTGTACTCATGTAGCAACACTGCAACAAAGCAGGAGGAGAGGTGGATCACTGGAGAGCAGTTCTTGGCAGCAAAGCACAGACTCCATGTAAACACACAAAGTTCCACGTGTAAGATTTGATTCTGCAAAATCTCTGTCCCAGTTGAGCCCAGCTCCATGTCATTCTTAAAACACACTTTTTTTTTGTTTGTTTGGTGAGGGGTTTGGGGTTGTTTGTTTGTTTGGAGGGGTATTTTGTTTTCTTTTGGTTTGGTATTTGGTTTCGTTTGTTCTGTTTCGGTTTTTGTTCTTTCTTCTTGCTTGTTTTTTTTTTCCTCTGGGCTATCTGCACAGAGTTTGGGTCACAGAGGAAAGCTCCTGGAACAGTCCTACAGTGTGTGTAGAAGTGAACTGAGCAGGCATCAGCCATCAGCTCTGCAGCAAGGAGCTCCCCAGGAAGAAGTACCTGCCTCGTGCCACATGCTTACCTGGGAAATGCTTTTTAAACCAGCTTAATCCCCAGGCTGTAATGCCTGTTCCTGCTCAGAACTTCTGTCTTGATCACTTTTTCTTTCCCTCATAGAGCTGCTTGTAATGTGAAAATATTGTAAGATACCATATTTCCATTTTGTCATACTTCATGTAATTAGCTTTTGGTTCAGAGTTGGTACAGATAACTATATTAGCATTTTATGTATTTTTTAAAATGTATCCTTATACTTATTTCTTAGCGTGATGCAATGCATACAACACCATGATCTGCCAGAGAAGTTTGTTTACTCTTTTGTCTGCTCTGTCTCTGATCCTATATTTTAAAATGGTGAATGTTATACATCGCATGAGGATAACTGCAACAAACCTTTAGGTCCCCTGACTTCAGGGCCAAGGGTAGCAAAAAAATAATTAGGAATGGGAATGACAGTTGGCAGTGAAAAAGAACACTTTAATAACAGATAAAAGAAAATAGGAGTGGTGCCCCAAAACCATGCACAGTACCCAGGAGAACTCTGGGGAGGGGTAACCAACCAAAGACCCAGAAGTGAGGAAACATGACAATATATAGGGTAGGTCTGAGGGTAAGGTCCAATCAGAAACTTGAACTGGGAACATAACCATATTTGTACATACATAACTGACCATCATAAAAACATAACCTTATTAACATGCAAACTCCCATGAACTCTTAGTACTCACCACAACTAGAAAGGGGTTTCCCACAGCCTTAGGTTTAGAGTTGCTTCAGCTTGGCCAACTCCCATAGTTATAAATACCAATCTTTGGAAAAGTTTCATGTAAGAACTACCTCCTGTATTATCCTAGTAGTAAGAAAAATATTTGCAGCATGTCAATCCAGCACAGGACAGTTGCTGATACACTTCCAAGCCAAAGTGCTATTTCTGTTTTGAAAACAGTTTTCTACCTCCTTTTCTTCTGATGCAGGGAGAAGAAACTGAAAGCAAGAGTGCAGGAGTTAGTGAGTGCTTTGGAGAGACTCACGAAGAGCAGTGAAATCAGACATCAGCAGTCTGCAGAATTTGTTAATGACCTTAAAAGGGCAAACAGGTAAAAGATCTACCAGCAGATGGATGCACTTTTGGTTTATTTTCGCTGTGTTCTTGCAAAGCACTGTAATATTCCACTTACAGTAATGAAAAGTTTCAGGATCCTCACATACCATCCAGATGTTGACACTCCAGGGTTATAGTTAGAGAAGGGGGAGGTATAAACCTCCCATGTAGGCCATTGACAACTACATAATTAAGAACAGAAAGCAGGGAAATAGATTAATCTCAATTGAGTTACTACTAGCGATTGCACAATTTAAAAAGCACACAGAAAAAAGGTTTATTCATCTGTTTTAAACTGCTCCCTTTTCTTTGGTTCCAACCTCTTAATTAATAAACTTCTTGGATTATCACACCTAAGTTCTGTTGCTTACTCAGGGTATTTTTCTTGTATTCTATTTGGATGGCCTAGGAATATGGTGGATTGCAGCTGCCCTTACTGCAAGCAACCTCTCACTCAGAATGTGGTTTTCCTTAAATTGTATTTAAAAGCCTTTGTGGTGAGAAGCAGCACCCTCTCAAACTTTCCAACCCAGTCAAGGTGGAGCACCAGAAGGTACTCAGTAGCTAGCAAATTAGCACAAGATGCCATCCTCTGAATGTAAATTTTACTTTTTTAAAATGAAAAATGCAAAATCAGTCCTTGACTTTCTAAGCAGATTCTGGCCATTAATGTTTTTTATAAATCACATTTGATGTTGTGGTCTCTTGACTCATAAACAGTGGTATTAGAGGTCATCAACAGCAACCTGTATCTGTCTCTTTGAACCATGTTTAGTTTTCTTTACCAGTTTACTGGTAAAGGTGTGTGCTTCCCCTACGAAAGACACAGACATCGGCAAAGGTCTGGGTTTTGATCAAAAAGGTTTGGATCTAATCCATTTTAAAGCACTGGTAAATTTTGGGAAGGGGATCAGTACCCAGCCTTTGAAGTTCCCTGAAGGTGGGGCTTTGGGGTAGATTTTTTGTAGCACTTGCTCTGAACAAGCTTGTTTAAATTACCTTGTATGCCTTGTGTTTTAACAGCAACTTGGTAGCAGCTTATGAAAAAGCAAAGAAAAAGCATCAAAATAAGCTAAAGAAACTGGAATCACAAATGATGGCCATGGTGGAAAGACATGAAACCCAAGTAAGAATGCTCAAACAAAGAATAGCTTTACTGGAAGAGGAGAACTCCAGACCACATACCAATGAAACTTCACTTTAAATGCATCTCTTTAAAGGATGCTTAGTGCCATTACAACTTTCCTTTGGAGGCTGACTTTTAGGTAGCCTTCAAATATTAAAAGCTCTGATTGTCAATGCTGACAAAACTTAAAAGCACTTTTTCTGGGATCCCAGAAAGGTGCCATGGGGATAATAAACGTGTTAATCTTAAGGACTGTTTCATAATGTAAAATGGCAGTGCCTGAATTATCATGATATAGTGTACATTGTCTGTGTTGCTATGTCTGTATTCATGTAGCTTCTCTTCCATTTTATTGATGGCCCACGGATGACAGTGTCACACAGCAGAATAATCCTTGTTAAAAGGTTTTCATTTGGGTAGTTTGGAGATGTGTGAGAGTTTTCCCAGTTCTTGAGCTCTCTCTGCACACAAGTCCATACTTACCCTCAAGACTGGCTGTTGTGATTACACCAGCAAACAGGCAGCTGCAGAGGTGGGGATGATAGACTGGCTGGCTTTTTCTTTGCGCCCTGCTTGCACTTCTGCTGCTCACAGTGCAGGTTAGGTAGGAAAACTCTGGTTGATTTTGGAAAAAAATGAAAGTGTAGTTGCATCTCTGTGAATTATGATAAAGGTGTAAATTTTACAGTGAGTAAGAGGGCCAAAGGCTGTCGGTTTCACCATGCCACACAGACAGTCTGTGCCAAGGGTGGGAAAGAAATTACAGAAGACCTCCTGGTATTTATATTGCATGGTGTTTGCAACTACTTTTTAAAAAAAGATGGTTTTCCTTCCTATAAACACTACATCCAAGGTTTTCTTTAAGAAGCTGGGCCATTTTAGTCACATGTGTTGTGCTTATTACAGCTTACTGTGATCAAGAGGTAGAATGTCATCTTCTTATACTTTTTTTTGACCAAAAAAAAAGGTACTTAAGCAATGTACCTGTTTAATATTGAATACATAGGCACAAAACTGGAAATGTGTAGATGTATGGATATCCAACCACAAACAGAATGTGAATGGTGAGGTCTTACAGCTTCTTAGGTTAATCTTTGTTATTGCTAACATTCTCTTGTTTAAACCATGTATTACTGTATTATCAAACTGACTGAAGTGCAAATTTTGGCTTGTTAGGTTAATGAACATTAAGCAAATCATGGGGATCAGGTTCATTTCTGTAGGGGTCAAAATACAGGAGTCTGCCATAGCACCTGTTATATTCAGAATTTGCTTTTTTTGACAGAGCACGTAAAAACAGCTTCATGTGTTTTAAAAAACCAAGCTGTAGTCCCTTCATTGTGTTAGTCTGCTGCTGTGTTATGCCTCTGCTTCGCATATTTCAGGCTGATTTCCAGTGAATCTCATTTCAGGAGATGTTTATTTTTGCTTTACATGTTGAGTTGCACCTCAAGTTCTTTACTAGTGTATTTAGAATTATGATAATTTCTCTCATTTATTCTTCCCATTACTAGTACTAAGGAAATACTTTTAGAGGACTTTTTTTGCTTACTGTTGGTTAGGCATTCAGACAACGTAGTTGTGGGAATTTGTGTTCAGAATATGGCATTATTGTTAAGTCTTGGTTACATCTGGAACTTTAGCAATTGGTTTTCTATCTCTTACTACTGTAGCTGCTGTTGTTCTTAGTCATTCCAACTTTTCTGGAGTCTAGTACATCATCCACAAAGCCACCATCATATGTGATTGATTGCAACAGCAAATTAAAACAATGCTGATTTCAAAATTTTTAGGTCGCGATCTTCTGGTTTTGATCAGTCCTTTCTTAGAATAATTGCACTTCTTAATTTACAATGTGACTAGAAATTTTTGAAAATTAGTCTCTTGACAGAGGAGGCACATTTATTTTTTCTGTCTTTATGGTTCTGCTTAGCAGCTCTCAATGGTGTTTCCCCTTTTTTGGTCCAATTTTCTCATACTCAGAAAGGTGGGGATTTGTCATCAGCTTCAGAAATAGCTGAGCATACTTGTTCTGAAGAAACACAAAGGAAAGTATCCACCATGTGCTGTGGCAAAAAATGCAGTTACACTTCTGTCTTCTGGCATCTGAAGCACCCGTGTGATTTGAGGTCACCTCAGAATGTCCATGTGAAATACTTTCACTGGAGAGGACAGAAACCATACTGCACTGGGCTGCCTCTTAGGCTCATTTTTCCCCCTTATTTAGAATAACGGAATTACAGGATGGTATGGGTTGGAAAGGACCCTAAAAATCATCTTGTTTCAATCCCTTTCTGTGGGCAGGGACATCTTCCACTGGACTAGGTTGCTCCAAGGCCCATCCAAACTGGCCTTGAACATTCCAGGGATGGGGCAGCCACAACTGCTCTGGGCAACCTGGGACAGTGCCCTCAGCACCCTCACACAGAAGAGTTTCTTCTATAAAAAATCAGATACTCTTACACAGAGGCGTATAACCTGCAGCCTCAGTGCTTTTCCCAGGCCTGATTATTTGCTGATTATTTCACTATATTTAGCACAAATCTTCCATGCCAACTGTGCTCTAGAAGTACTTTAGAATAAATTATAAATCATCAGTAAACATAAACCACTCCCATTTTTTTTCCCATAAGGGTTGTAGATGAAAAACCAGCACTGGTACTATCTAGCCTCAGCAGTACCCATAATTTGCCAGACCACCAGTTGATTTATTTGCCTCAGCAAGCAGCTACTGCATCATTTGTTGGCATACTGAAAGGATCAACAGGAAAGTGGTCACAGGTTTAATGTTACTGTGAAAACTGTTCAATAATAATAGTCAGCTGCACCTCCAGTGTACCCCATTAAAATGACACGAACCCTCAGAAAAAAATGCCAAAAAAACCTTCAAACTCCTTTTATGCAAATCTGAAGTACCAACACCTGAGTGTGCAGTGCCCCATGAGTTCCAGCAACTTAACTCTCTTAATGCTTGTTGCAGAAAAATTGGCAAAGCAAGAAAAACAGCTGATTTGCCAACCTGAGTCTGTTCATGAATTAATGATTGTACTGTAATGAAGTCACCAGAGTGCATGAAACTTTGTATTTCACAGAGTGTTCAGAAAAAAATTACTTTTTTTTTATAATTCTATGATGATATAAATCTTCACCAGCTTGAATGTACTGTTAACTATTGCAAAGCACATGTGACTAAGTTTACATTCATGTCATGTTCTACTGGTTTTATTAGAATTTTCTCCTCCTTTAATACTGCACCATGCATTGTAACTTTAGAAATGTTTCACCTTACTGAATTAGCTTTAAATGTGTTGCTACCTTTCAGTTTCCTAGCAGCTGTAAAATAGCTATTTTGTGTTCATTTGATATAGAATTGTTAAAACTGCATTTATTTATACAGAGGCATTTATAATACTTATTTTACAAATGTTCTTATATTCTGAATAAATTTCTAATGCTGTTTCTTTGCCTTGGGAGTTGTTCCACCACGGCTTGTCACCTTACATTGACTGGGACTGCCTCAAGATACTTCGGCATAAAGGTATCATCTCCAAGCTAAGTTACTGAGGGAGATGGTTTGACATTGTCAGTAAAGTTCACTTAATAGAACCATGACAAGTTGTTAAGAACTTGGATTTGGCCACAAGTTTTAGCTGGGCTCAAGAACATCAGTACTTCTTCCCACGAACCCTCTACATCTTTAATGAACACTTAATAGAAATAGAAGGGTGCATGTGAAACTGCTACCACATGTCCAATGCTTTCAATAAGAAGTAATATGGACTGAAACAAAGGGAAAATATACTCAATATTGCATAAATATTCTAAAAGCACAGCATATACTTCCTTTCTTCAGTTTGCCTAATACATTTTTTTCCATTGTGCTGAATGAGCTCCTTATCCACCTTTACAACTAACCTTAATGCTTTGTCTCCTGGCACTAGATATAATCACTGCTGGCTTAAGGCAACACATAAACATTCTACAGTGAAAGAATAACCTGTACCAGCAGCACAGGCATCACATTTCACAAGGACCAGCAATTCTTATATTCATACTTCAATACTTCAATATGTTTATTTATAAATTTAATTTTACAGAGGAAAAAATAACAATATGGAAGAAAATGTCAACTTAGTCATAGTCTTAAATGGTGTGCTTCATAACAAACAAAATCACAATCAGTACAGTGGATATTACAGATTTTACTTAATACAATTGAAGAGTTGACTAATACAAACTTTCTTCAAAAGAACATAATGGAAGTTGGATAAAATCTGTAAGGATTTTAACTCTTTAGCTGTATGCACTTTATACTTAATTAGCACTGATGTGCCACTTACACACAAAGGAAAACAGATCAAGCTTTAAACAAACAGGAGGAAGACATAACCTTTCATGCCTGAGCCACACCACAAGGCACTGGCTCCTGTTTTCTGTGAGGCATGCAATGCTGTCCTGAAAAGTGTCATCATTTGGAAGCAGTACCCAAGTCTGGGTCCTGGAATATGAACACCAGTTGAGCATTCTGCCTGAATTAACAACCCCACACCTTCTTCTAGGGGGTCTGTTTTGCTTTTTAATGGTAAAAGTGCCTTGCAAACCCAGCTAAACTGCTCCTCAGAGATGAAGTTCAACTTCCACATAAGTGCAGTGCCATGCAGACACAGTAAAGTTCTGCTGCAAGTATTGGTATGAGAAGTATTTGCTGAGAGCTCTTAATCATGCAGTTTTCCATACTTTTTCTGCATAACAAAATTATGTACCCAGCCAGTAAGATACAAATTTCATCCCCACAGTTTAGTAATATTTTGATCAAACATGCTTAAAAAAAATTGCAAAGTTCTTCTCACCACTGGAAATGTGTCACAGAGAACTGTGTTTGCAGGGTGTGTTTTCTTAAAAAGCTAAGAATGCCTTATTTTAAAATGATTAATGCTCCATGAGCTGTAATCGTTTTCTTAAAGGCACTGAACTGTAACCCATACTGGAAACAAGAAGCTAGTTCTTCTGATCAAGAATATAAATGCTTAGAAAGGACAAAATACTCTGTTTTCAGTAAAATCCATAGAGACCTTTCCAAATTTAAACATTCTGTACTCTGTGAAATGTTAACAATTACTTAAAAGGAAGTGCTTTTTTTCCTGGAAGAATTGAAGGAGGACTCAAAGACACTTTTGACTTACCAGAAGCAGCCACAGCTAAGAAAATTTAAAGATAAGGGTTTCTGTAAAGCTGAATCTGTACAAAAAGTTAAGTCTTGCTGAACCTAACATTTTCAATGGAAAGACAGGTTAAACCCCAAGTATTTTATTTTATTGTACTGCTACCAATCTGGAATACTTCCTCTGGTATAATCTTGAATATGGCCAGTGTCGTTGTTTATTGTTGACTTCCTTTTAAGTTTGCAAGCTACATGAAAAAGTGAAATGCGCACACAGCACAAATCCTACTGCATCTATCAGTGCTTATGTATGATATTAAGAACAGTGCAAATACTAGTATTTAGCCTTCTTCTATTTTTGAACTACACTATTGCTATAAATGCTTATGAACAAAAACCTATTATGGAAGAGTTTCTAAGTCTAATTTATGGTAAAAGCACCTTCAGTTAGTTTGTATAAATTTACCATATCTTAAATAATTTTGGTTGTTTCAAAAGCTGAAATATTGTAATAACAAAAACAATTTGAAATTATGAAGCTGTGTATAAGCACCAGATTATTTAACATTTACAGTGCAAGACTTAAAATTGGTTTATTTACAGAAATCAATATCAACAAGAGACTATTCTAATAATTTTCAATTAACTATGAGCTTCCTAACACATTTAGAATATAACCTCCTAACTTCAAACATGAAGGCACCTGGCTTTACCTCTGGAAGAGAAACCTGTTGCTCAGAATTTGTAACAAAACTCCAAGTATCTGAGGATTAAGCAGCCCACTGACCCCACAACTGGGCAGCCAGTTACTCCTGGAGCAACAGTGCTCTCTTGCACTACAGGATATTGGAGTTTGGATTCTTAATGTAGACTCTTTGCTCTTCACACCATAATGGCATAAGTGCAAAAGCAAATCACCACATTAAGTCAAGGTTGGAAGAACTGTGTTCTTATCTGAAAGTACAATCTGAGAGCAAGTATGTTAGAAGTAGCCAGACCTGAAACCTGCCTTGTTTTTAAAAGAAATGTTACATTTGTAACAGCCACAGGCAGGTCAAGGAAAATCACTAAATATTGTTCTCAAATCATCAAATTAGTTCAGGAAGGTTGGAACACAACACAGAAGCCTGGAACGGTGATTAGGCCCAAAATTTCATTAGAAATTATTTATGCATGTTTGGTTTAAAGAATTTACATTGTGTTAAAAATAATACTTTGATTGTGCAATAAATAAAGCTACTTCCCTGTCTCCTTCCCAACCACGGTTGCCAGACTTCAAACTATGCAAGACACAGTTATTTTCAAAAGCTGGATGACTGGTGTATGTCAAGGAGCTGAAGTCAGCAGCACTTCAGTCACTTAATTGGACAGGCCACTCTTCAGTCCAAGGTCAAAGTATAGAAGCATTCTGAGGAGAGATGCTATAAACCTCATGCTAAAGGAAGGAAGTTATGTAGTACTAGAAACTGCACACTAGTACCAGATTCCTAGCACCACACAGCTGTAGGGGATTTTTGCTAAATATTTGTTTATTCTGCAAGTTGATTCCTAGAACACTGACTGACCATTCATTATCTGAATAACCCCCTAACATGGCAGCATGCTCAAATTGACAGTGTTTGTTTTTCAAGTATCTTGACACCAGCTCTCAAGTTAGACATGCAAACAGTTCCTATTTCCCTGTGTCTTAACTCCTGTAAAGTAAAAACTCACAGAACTAAAGCCTGTATCTCACTTGCTATTTCTTCACTGCTTTATGGAAGATAATGTAAACAGTTCTTCTAAACTTAGACATTCAATTAAAAAGGGATGGTGAAATAACAACATAAAAAACAGTAAACAAAATGTTCACGGTGCAGGGCATAATGGAGCCCACCAAGTGGATCACATGCCACCACACTTACATAGTTTTAGGATAAACCTTACTAAGAAAGCAGAAAGCAATGCTACTACAGGAAATGGTACCCTTATACAAAGAAGTAAGTTATTGCATATTTATCACATTTATTTGCAACTCACATTAAGGCTAGGTTTACTAAAATCAATGACATATGTATAAGCTCCACTTTGGGTTGCTCAATGAAGCAACCAATGTCTCTTACACTGAACCAACCTTTCACTAAGAAGAAAAAAATGACACAGTAAACAGAGGGCAGCTAGCATCTCCTGTTCATAGAACATGCTTCCATTGGTCTAGACTTCCGCTTGCCTGGGACTTGCTAAGAAGTCCTTGCCAGGACTTCCCAAACAAATGACAGATGCTCCAAGTTCACTGTTTCATCAACATCCCCATTATTTCAGAAAGCACTAAACGATCTATAACTAATTTATCTGAAAAGTAAACGTATTTATAAAAAGACTTCCACAGCCTGTTATTTAATTATGCCTTAGGAGAGTCCTGTTAGCTCCACAGGCAGTAGCAGCCTCAGGATATGATACAAATTTCTGCCTCACCATGAGTAAAGGCACTTTTGCTGGGATATCAACTAAAATAGCACAAAGAAGTAACTAAAGATTAGTTTTCACCTGAAGCTGAATAACATAACCTCCTCCAGCATTATCCTTACCTTCTTAATTACTCTTCTTTGTCATTGTATGGCCTTTGGATACACTTAAAAAAAAAAAAAGTGAGTCAAGGCTAGATTGAGCTATTTCGCAATTTCATCTTGAAAAACAAGGCCCTCAGAACCCTTGTCCTCTAGAAGGAGGAAATGCTGTAGTCCATTTCTCCTGTTGACTGATACAGATGTTGAACACTCCCATGGCCAAAGTTATTACAGCATTGGAGTTCCAAATCACCCAGTGTCAGGCAGGTGAATAAACCAGGAGAAAGTTCTAAAGCTATTTCTGAGGAAAACACTAGGTAGGATATATGAAGTAGGGTAGTTGAAGGAAGACCAAGATTTTGGGTTTGCATGACATATAATGAGTTGCATAAAAACTCAGTGCATGTACATACACTACAAGGGTGTAGTTCACTCTACCTGTTATCAATTACCTCTATTCTAGAGAAAAGTCCATTTTTAAATCTGGGACATGCTTGCTATCACAAGCTGCTGTGACAAATTATTTCAGTGCATTTCTCTCCACTGCAATGCATGGGCTCAAAACCCACTGACTTGAAGGCAATGTTATCACCTCAACTCTTACAGGTTTTTTATTCTCCCCTCCATCCCCATTCCATCTTTCATGTTTTTCCTAAGAAAGCACTGTAGCTGAAAATGACTGAGGCTAGATCATTTAAATGCTAACTGCAAGTGCAATTCAATACTACTGGATATATATAGAGCAGATACACTACACAAGAAATCGGAGGACAACAGCACAGAATACAATACTGAACACCCTTGGAATAGTTATTGGAAGCCTGATTAAGCTGTTCAGTGTCACACAATGCCTCTATTATCCATGCACCTGTCTTCCTCCTCAGCAAGATCTACAGAGGCTTATTTACGTTCAGTATAAATTCTACACAAGTAACCTCTCAAAGACAAGTTTAAGCTTCTCTTTTTTTGCAGGCAGCTGCTTTGTAACTTCTTATGCAGCTGTGGGCAGTGCACAAGAGCTAATTTATACACTTTGAAGGGCTGAGTTTTACCCAGTTTGAGTGTCAATATCGAAGACCAAGGAAGAGTAGGTACAAGAAAGTCAAGATGCTATAGATTTGACTCAAATACCAGTGATTGCCAGCCAACAAAAACTATCAGTGTGAAGGAGGAAAGGTATTTGGGGCAAACAATCAGTACAGAGAAAGGATGACAAGCTGAGGCTAGGTTTGAAATGTGCAACTTGGTTTCAAAATCACTAGGACAGAGATGTCCTCTGAGAATTAGTTTCATTGCCACTGCGTAATATTGCAATGTCCTACAACATAGTGACTAATAAGCCAAATAATTTACATCAGAACAGTTAAAAGGTTAGCAAGCTGGTATACTCCAACTGTTAAAAAAAAGTCAATGACATTCTACAAAACACACGGCAAGGTAAAATAAACAAAATTTAAAAACCACAGAAAATAAAACACAAGTAAAAAGAATGCCCTCTAATGCACAGCTAGGAACAAGTGAACTGAACATTGGAAAGGTACTTTTGTGGACAAAGGCTAGACTGCATTTAAAGTGCAACACTTGACTATGCCACTCCCATTACTGCAAAGGGAACAAAACCCTTCCAAACCAGCAGTCAGTCCCTGCATTGTATTTAAAAACAAATAAACAAAACAAAATAAAAAAAAACTCCTGAGAAAGAGTAAGGCTGGATAAGAAAACCCCTCAATTGCAACAGGCAATCTGATTCTTATTCCTAGTAAGTTTGCTGTCAGAGGTCAAAACTTTTCATTATGGCATCATGGTCAAACTTGAAACTCAAGAAAGCTCTTGATGAAAAAGCAAATTTGTAATGGCCATTGCATGCCATAGAATGTCCCTCTACATGTTCTGGCAGTGGGTCTTCACTGGAGCAACACATCTCATATGCTGCTTCTGCTTAAAGAGAAAAAAGTATGAAATAAATTTTAAATGGGCAGTTACCAATAAAAGTATTAATAACAACACAAAGCCATACCTCAAACATATATTCAAGTATTATTTATAACAAAGTCTGTATGTTTGGTCATAAACAGCTATACTTATAAGTTGCCTAGAGACTAGAATAAATCTTCAATTCACTGCAATCTGGAAACACTCAACAGCCAGTTTTACACATACAATACTTTTTCATTTCTCAATAGCCATTTCTTAATAAAGAGGAAAAACAATGGCACCATTTCCTGAGCAGTAAGTAAAGAACTGCATGCACTCTGCTGCAGCTTATTACTACCAGGACACAAAGCCTTGAAACAACACTCAATTACCTGCACTGTGTTGACTCAGATGCTATTTTTCTAAAATAGCTTCTAGTTACTTTTTTACTCGGCCACCTGGTGTATCAGTCTTTATAACTGATGAGAAGAATAGCAAGTCCAACATGAAACAGTATCTTTTTCATTAAAAAACAAACAGAACCTCAATCTACCTTGGAAAAACATGTTTTTTTAAGATTTGGAAGGTTGGCATGAGGAAAATCCCCCAACCATCGTTATTTGAGTGCCTTCAGTCTGTAGCACAGGACAGTGGACGAAAATTCTGACTGCACTTGCCTGTTTCAAAGTTATCTTGAAGTCTTCTTGGATTTAGCCTTTTTTCACATTTCTAGTGAAGAGAATGACCATACATTATACATTTTATGACAAAGAATGGCATTATATTTAAACATCATCTAACAGGCATGCTGTTTATATCTGCTTTGACACACCTCATTATTTGTGAATATTTGTATGCTGAGTATGAATACTCGGCATTAATTCTGTCACATCACTTAATGTAGCAAGCATGCTTTAAGTCCACAAGTCTTTCAGAAGCATGCATCATTTTAACAGTCACTAAAACATTTCTAATGTGCAAACTTTTATGGGAAAATTTTGAGTACTTTCTAACTGTTTTAAAATGGAAGGGTCTTACATATGACAGTGTGGAATCAACGTTGTGCACGCATAAGCCCACTCTTCAATGAGTTTGTCCCAAAAAAGACAAAGGGGAATGTATTTGCAAACACACTGCTATTGCCAATTAAATTAACATGCTTTAGAGACACACTTAGAACTCTCTGGGAAGAGCTGTTTCAGGCCCAAGTATTGCTGCTGTAAGTACACTGATACAGAAAAAAAATACGTCTCCTTGCACTCTCTGCAAATTAAAGAGTTTCCTGGCCTTTAAATTACATCAGAAAATTATCACAGGGACACAAAATATTTAAACTTCGAAAGACTGGCCATCATGAAAACACAAGTGGAACAGAAAAACAAATATTTTGAAAAGTCTGAGAAAAGCCTTCAAAGTAACCATGGCACATTAACCATTGTCTCCATGAAGATCTTACAGACTACCATTACAGTTTGTTGCTATCCATTCAAATTTCTGGGCAGTCAATTCACTCTTCTAGACTCAGACTCAAACATAACTGATCATTTCTTGCTGCAGTGAGGATTTTAGGACAAGTTTATGGTTTCTGTATGTTTACATGAATAAGAGAAAGAATGCAATAACCACAAGCCAGAATGGGAAGAGTCTAGTTTAAAGCCTGTAAACAAGAGAAACTAAAGCCTGGACAAGCCAGCTGAGCTGCATGGAGAACTGGGGCCTTGCTGCTTCACAAGAGCTAACAAAGTATACTGAAGAGCCATAAAAAAACAGGGACTCAAAAGCACATTCTACTATAAAAGGGAGCATAGCCCAGTGAGTCCACTCCCATTGAGAAGAACTGGACAAACAAAATTAGTAACTGCAAAGGAAGTAACATGCAAAGACAGTGATACCAGAATTTACAAATTACAAAATACAGTAAACAGGTGTACTGTATGATTAAAACCTATCCTGCGATTCTGGCATCCAAACCAAGTCTGTGTCTAAACATTTGTTTGATGGAGAGAAGGACAATAATAAGCATTTGCATCACCATTTTCTAAGTGTTGCATAACAAAACCCCATGCTTACAGTAAGACAATCCACACGAATAAATAAGATGTGCACTACACTTAGTTATTACTACACACCACAGAAGGCTTTTACGTGACAGGAACCTGGAAAGCTGCAGGACTGTGTATTGAAACAGCTGACAAATTTTCAAGAGCTAAAATGACTTCTAAAATGAAAACTTTGAAATTTAGTGTGCTTGTTTACAGATGTATATGCACACAAGGTAAGAAATGTTATACATCTACAAACACGTATCAAATACTCTGATCAAACACACTCTTAATAGATATGCACTCTACTTTGTTTCAGCAGGACATTGTCCTGGATGTTTGTTAAACATTGTTTAACATGTTGTTAAACATTACTGGAACCTATTAATGACACTGCATGTTTCTTACCAAGGTATGATTTTGTTTAAGTGGTTGACTGTGCAGTCCATTTGTTCGCTTCTTTTGGCTGGAAGTGTCTTGATTTTGCTTTCTGCCATTGTTCCTCAGGCTCTGATTCTGCTGTTAAGTCCAAAATAATTAGAGCGAGGAATTTAAATGGCAGAATTGGACACCATTACATTAATATTTTCTACTTAGTAACTCCAAACTTCCCTCCAAGTAAGTTCAAAACATGCAAACAGTTTCTTTTGCAGAAAAACTGAAGCCCACTGAAATTAACCAAACATCAAGCTACAGGGCAATCAGCTGTTATTCATTCTCTCTTGCACTATGACAGAATTATTACACAATTCATTCAGGTCAGTGAGTTCCCATGCACTGAAGATATACTAGAGACAACACCAAAGTGGCAAGTACTAATTACTATCTGTACATGATACAGAACAATTACTACCTGATACCACCACTTCTAGTGTGAGATAAATCAAAGAATTCCCAAGAGCAGTCCCCAGCTCCATGTTTCTATTTTTGCATTCTGTGGTAATGAAATTTACTATTTTTGTCCTAGAGAGGAAGCCCTTATGAACAAAGACATCTGTTTTAAATAGTTGTCCTGGGGTGACTTTATGATGTTTGTGTCCCCCACTGTCTGTTCTGTTTATGGTGGATATTAAGTTCTGCACCTTTAAGACTGGTTCCGAGAGTGAAGGGGGGAAAAAGAAGAAGCGCAGAGTTTGTTATCAGGAACTGCACTTGCTTCCCCGCATCCTTCACAGGCAGTGTTGTCTGCAGTATGGACAGTGAGAAAGCTCTCCTTTGCTTTTTAGTTAGTTTTTCTTGCTAGCTGAAGCAGAGAAATTCCCTAGACTGTGGGGTTTTTTTTCTTTTACTTGGAACTGTTTAAAGCTGTTCTAGACTGAAAACCCAGAAAAACACTGGGAGCTCATGCCTGCAGCCCACTGGAGCCCAGGATGGCATTTTCCAGTGCCAGAGAAAGATGAGCTGAGCTACAACCCATGGCAAGGACTTTATCAATTTTTCCATTTCTCCTCAGAACAGAGAGAAGTTTTATTGTTTGATATTATTCATTTGTTATGTTTGTAAGCACTTTACTTGTTAAATGAACAGTTTTTCCCACTTTTCTCTAAGAAAATTTTTCCAAAACCAGCTAGGAGAAGGGCCGCTTGAATTTGCTTTCTAGAAGGACCCCATTCAGAAGTTTCCTCCCAAAATTTGACCTAAACCAAGACAATAGTCCAGATGCATACGCTTGCCTAAGAAAAAACCTACCTTTATTTTCAAAACTTCAGACACCTCAGAATGATTATATGGCTTTTGTGGCTGTTTTGGCTTCACCAACTGCTCTCCTGAAAAGCCATCTGTAAACACCTGCTGACTACAGCGAAGTTTGAATCTAGTACAGGAAAACAAAACCAGTTTATAATATAATTTTAAATCCACTGAGACCAGAAGACAAGTATGAAAGAATTTTCTGCTTTTTGAGAAAAATCTAGAAGACAATCCTAAGTAACCTAGCATGGAAACTCTAATAATGCTCAGTTGCCATTTGTATTCTCCACAAGAGGCCAAGACAAGAGGCCAAGTCCACATTAACATTTGTCCTGCTGTTTGTTGGTGTTGCCCTGGCTCAAATTACTTAAGTCCTCTCATAGGGACTACAGGTTTTAAAGTCTGCTGTACCACTTTTCACTCAGCTGAATCTAAAGCCAGCAGCACTTTTTCCCCTACTGATTCCCACAGGTTTTATCTAGCTAGCCACTTCTTAGAGTACTTTACAATCCTGCTTTAGAGAGTCCTACTTTTCCTGTGCAGAAGTGCCAAAAATATTGAACTTGAAGCACTGGAAGTTATCTACTTGCTTTAGCTTCTGGTTTTTTTGACTCCCATAATCAAGACTGAGGAAATAATCTCAGTTCTGACATCTGTGTATCAAGACATTAATTAAGTTCTCACCTTACTTCCAATCCTATGATGTAAGTCTACACTTTTTTTTTTTTTTTTTAATTTACCTATTACTGAAACACAAATCCTTGGAGAAAGCAGTTTTGTATTTAATTGTAATTGCATAATATTGTCATATTGTCACATCCGTATGACTAGTGTTATGTAAGAAAGAATATAGAGATGTTAAACTGACCTGGTTCTTACCTAGCTTTTTCCAAGTTGGGCTTAGAGGGTGTGCTCCCTGCAGATGAAAAACCATTGTCACTATCTGAGGAGTCTCCATTCCTTCGAGAAATCCATTCCCTCAATGGCCTGTGAGCAAGAAGAAGTATAACAAGATCTACTTACCAAAACAAATCTAAAGAATTTTAAGTTGTCTGAAAGACGCTGGCCTAGTATTTGCCTCATCTCAAACATACCTGATGAAGGGAATTGCCATAAAAAATTTGTTAGGTGCCAAACCCAGCTTGGACCTTGGAGTCATGTCATTTCTGTGGCATGGTAATTTGTCGATGGAAAACCACTCAATATTCTAGAAAAATAAGAAATAAAATCAAAATACCCTCTACTATAGCCTTACCAGAATGTTACAAATGTGTATCAGCCACAATTATTTCTCTTAATTATAAAATTACCATGGAGGATTTAAATTAACAGGCCACAACAGCGTTTTTCACAAAAGGTTTATTAACTCTTCCAACTGCCACTACAGTAGCAGATGGTACAGCACAAACTCATTGCATGATATTGCACCAAAAATATGAAAGGTATTAATCAGCAACTAAATTCTGAAAAAGTTTCATAAACAAACCAACCAAACCACAGCACACAGAATGCCATAAATAAATGTAAAGCTTTGAATAACTTTCAACAGCTTTTTACTTAAAGTGCCATCAATATTGGACCATCAATACCCATTCAAAACTAGTAAGGGTGTTTAGTTTGACAGTAAGTTTCAAGTTTTGTTATAGAAGAAAAAAACCCATAGAGATAGGATAGGATTTGTATTACTGTTTATATGTTATATTTTTAATAGTTAAAGCTGTATACTTTGCAGAATCAGGAACAAAATCAGTAATTCTGACCATAGAAAGTGTAGAAGTACCCACGTGAGATTTGCTGTCACAGAATCTACTCCAAAAGCCCCAGGTCCAGACAAGATGCAAATTATGGAAGTAAGTTACAAACCAAACAAGTTTTCAATATAGTTCTACAGGGAGTACAAAACCAGCCTGCCTGGTGGTATTAGATCAGATGAAGAGAAAATTTCAAAACTCTGTCACTGAACTCCTCAACATTCCCACACATATGGTCACTGTTCTACAATTTTTACTGTATATTAAAAAAAAACCTCAAATTTCATCTTATGTCATATTTTAAAAAATAGGTCTCTAATGCTAGGAATTAAGTCCTGTCCAATCAAATGCCTTTCCTATTTAGAAAGCAAGATGCCCTGTTCAGTGACGCAATCTGCATGGAAATATAGTTGTTTTAAACTGAATTGCCATAAAATAAAAAAATATTCAAACTTCCAAGATTATACATACCACAGACAAAGGTTCCAACAAGTCACTACATGAGCCTTTGTCTTCCCCTCTGACAATACCTTTTAAAAGCCTAATGGTACACAATATATCCAAAATAGTTTCCTTTTTCTGTCCCCTTCTCAACCTCCTTCTTAAAATATGCTATTTTTTAAATCTGGACAGTATTAGCCATGAAAGAGAGAAAACTTAGTTTGTCTTTTTGATATGTAGGCTTTTGCATGTCCCCAACTAGTAATTACAAACTTACGAATATATAGTTACATATGCATCTGTAACTAGGAATGGTATGAAATTATTAATATATACACCACCTATGAGAAAAAGAGACTTGTATTTTAGCAGCATGTTCTATTGTCTTTTCATGATGAGTGGAGATGTCAGACAGATGGGTCAAGTATCAGACTTGCAGGTGAGCTGCAAGAAGTCAACACAAAACCCCACAGTGCAGAGATGCCACTGTTACCTAGCCTTTGAGGTGTTCATCGTGCTTAGTGGGTTCATTGTTTTACACACTTCTGGCTTTAAAAATTAACCTCTGCAAAGTTCCTATAGATTCAAAAAAGGTAGCACATACCCGAATCTCCCTTCTAGTTTTGGGGTTGAATTTCGTGTTCTTGGGAACTCCTGGAATGATGTACAGCCGTGCTAACTGATCATTAATTCGCAGCTCAATGTAGTCCTCTTTGCAGATATAATCTTTTATGTCAAACCCAGTTTCTTCAAAAACCTGAGAAGTATTTAGATGAAATTAGTGTGTGTGTATTCAGGGTTATCTTTTCACAACTTGTTACCACAAGTGAAGGAATCACTATTTTTCAGATATATCCATGAAAGCTGTGGGAAAAACAAGCCTTTACACATAGATGTTTGCTCAGAAATAGAAGTAGTATCTACATGCTTTAGACTCTAAGATGGCAGACCTGTAATGCAAGTCGAAACAATTCTATTACACCTTCATGAAGCAATTTATTAATATGGATGGGGTTAGTCCTCATCGACTTCTGAAATACTATTGAGTTCTGTAGGCATGCCAAGTGAAGACCTATTTAATCAGATTTTACACAGATGCAGCTTATGGTTTCAGATCTGTGCTGACTCCAGTGAGAGAAGCTGAAAGATTTATTTCAGATATAAAATAAATTGTCAGTCTTTCCACAATGACAATCTAACTTGATGGAAAAAAAGATGATAACAACAGTGCTGTTCATTAGTGAAATCTAAATTGATTTTTCAAAATAACACCATCAAAATATTTTTTCTCCCAGTATAACAGTGCCCCCTTTAATGCTTTTGCTGGCATAACTTGAAGTAAAGAAGACATACTTCATGTAACTGCTTCTTGAAGCATCTATGTCTAGTTTATCCTTGATAAATATACTTAAAACAAACAAACAAAAATACCCCCCAAACCCTGTGATTTCTCATACACTGATTCTGTCCAATTTCCCTCACCTTAATTTTCTCTCTCAAAAACTCTGGATGTATTATGTTGAATGAACACTGAATATGTACCATTAATATTCTTTTACAGGCCATTTTGAATATGCACCTTCACTACATATCTAGGTCTCCAGGAGCAATAAATACCACAGATTATTTTATTTTTCAGATTTTACTTGCCACGTACATTGATTCTTGTTCCTGCATAACTGAAAAATAGAAAAGTAAAGTTCTTCACAATTTTTACATAAAATTTTACAACCTCCAACACAGCTCCTTAGCCTCTTTACACAGACCAATGTACACAGGCTAAATTCCCATTCCTTTACAGTTATGGTAATCCTTGAAATTAATACACCAAAAGTCATAAATTACAAAAGATTTCCCAAGCATTGCAAATAATATTAAAAAAAATTCACAGTTCAGCTGAGAACTTTTAAAATAGTACTCACTTCACTTAGCACATTAGTGCAAAATAATGTGAAACATAAACCCTTTTTTTTTTAATTATATCACCTCAACCTAGATTACCATTTTGGAACTCAAAAAGGCACCAGAAGGTACATCAGAAGATGACTGCAAGAATGGACTATTTATTCATGTGACTTCAATAACAGGATTACCTAAGTAAAGTGCCTTTTCACCTAACACATATATCCTGATTTCAGCAAAATTTCACTTCTTTATCTTAAGGAGTTGATGTAACTTACCTCTCTAGCAGCACAGTCATGAGGTGCCTCCTCTTTATTTACTTTCCCTTTTGGAAATCCCCAACCAGATTTTGCTAAATAGCCCTGAACCAAAAGAACCTACAAAATACAAGGGAACACGACTGTCAAACAAGCAGGCGTTCTAACCATTTCATTAAATGTCTTCCATCCACCATACCCTCAGTCTCCAAAAGGATATGTTAGCCTCAAGAAAGGAAACCATCAGGTTTGCTGTGTTCTAGCAAGAACTGCAAAGTTTTTTACAGAATCGTGTAACTCAGAATAAAATAAAATAAAAAAAAAGAGAAGGAAAGCAAGCAGAAGTGTGTTTACTGTCTCATATATTGTATTTCTGCCACCAATATCAAGTAACTGTCAGATCTCTGCGAATCTTGACAGTGGATGCAAATTTCTTCAGAATAAAAATGTAAACAACAAAGATTTACTTCTGCCAGCATATGCCGTCCCTCTCTCTAGACAGTCCTTCACAACTATTTCCATACTTACATTTTCAAGTGTCTCATCAAGGATAATTGCACCATAGGTTGGCACTCCCATTTTGTATTCTTTCCACTCCTCTAAAACCTTTTGTACATCTTCACCTTGAGGCAGTAAAAAAGGGCAGTGATTGAAGAGTATAGCATCATGTTAAGGAAGATAAACTTAAGCAGCCAGTTCCAAAGCACATACTGAATACAAAAGATATTCACTCAAAATTTAGAATAAACACTCCTTCCCCTAAGTCCCTGCAAGATATATTCTCTTGGAAATGAAAAAATATTATGAATAATCCATTACAAAGCATTAAAGTTGGAGTGCATCAAGTAATTCGGCAATTCCAATACAAAACAATCTAAATAAATGAGAAAAAAAACAAAACAAAACAAAACAAACAAAAAAAAAAAAAGAAAAAAAAAAGAAAAAAACCTGAACAAACAAAAAAGGCATCCCTGCAAAAAAACCCCAAACAAAACAGAAAAGAACCACCAAGAAAAAAGATTGCACAAGGCTGCTTGTTTGAAGGAAGATAATTTTGAAAACAGAAGTAACCCTGTAACAGTTATTTTGAATATGTACTATTTACAAACACATTTTCTTCATTTTGAAATGAGCAAGACAGAAAAAAATTCTGTTCCTTGTGCTTGAAATAAAGACGAATAAATTTTTGCCACAATCATTTGTTAAGATTACAGCACAGAATCCTAGCTTAGTATTTACTATGCAAAAAAAAAGTCTTTTTAATGGCATATAGTTGCTGAAAACTAAATTCTGATATACTTTATCAAAACTCACCTAGCAGAAAAAACATAAACAACCTCTATAACGCTAAAATTTTGAGAGATAATCTGCAAGTTCTTAATAAAAGTATTAGTATTATATATTACATATATTATACTACCAATAAAGATTACTTCACAGCAGAATACTTAAAAATACACTGCAGCAGACCTAATATTTGTGGCAAATATGGGCTAGAAAAGGAAATATATAATGAACATATAACATCTATTACACTGCATTTTTTCTGCACTGCCTAAAATTACCAGAAGAATTTTGTTGGTCTGAAAATACATTTATAATTAAAAACATACATAAAATTACAGCATAACATCAACCAACAGAACATGACTATATTTTTACAGTTTACTGTTAGAAGCCACAGTGTTTCAAAGTAAATATATATTATGAAACTAACAGATAAATATGTTGTGTAGTGACACCATGGATAATATCTTTAAAGTTAGAAGCACTATTCCAATCCCTCATCAAGAACATATGGGAAATGGTTAAAACGAAAACACTTGCTAGATGGAAGCCATGAAGTTTTCTCTAGCAAGGACTAGATAGTACACGTTCCAACAGCCCTTGCAAGCAACAAAAAAAGCAGAGGCCAACTATTTGAATTCAGTAAAAATGCAGTCTCTACCCTACAGAAACTTCCAAAAATACACACCACTGCCCATAGGGGAACACATACCATCTTCAACTACTTTAACATTTATGTCACTATTTACTTGAAAATTAATTAAACTGTGGAGCTCAGTTTGAAGAGCAACAACAGCTTACCCTTGAAACCAACCTAGCATGCAAAGTGCAACCATGAGGAAAAATCCTGAAAAATGAGAAACTGTTCTCCATAGTTCTTTAGCAGTCCAAGAAGCATCTCTTTTGTGGGTGCCACAAAATTATGGAAGCAGTGAACTCAGTAACATCACATACCTAGCAATATTAACTTTTAATCATTAACACATGAACTGATATTATCATACTATGAAATATTGTTAACAATATTCAGTTTGCACTTTACCAATGAGACATAAAATAATCAGAGTAATAAAAAGGATATCAGCTTTAGCAAAGTCTCTTATCCCACACTGAGGTAATCCTGGTGTGTTTTGCATGTAGAAATCCAAATAAAACCAATGGGCAAGTTCAATCTGAAAACACACTCTGATTGCATTGTCCCTCTCTTCACTTGGAATGTGCAAAATAAATCGGCTGCCAGGAAAGAAAAAGAGTAAGATTGGCCAAATCTACTGATTTAAATACAGCTAACAATAAAACGTTACAACAGTATAATTCTTGATCCATTAGCACATACCAACAGACCACCAGATCCTCCTCATGTTCCACAAGGACAGTAAAAGTTTTCACACAGTAAAATACAGCTTTTAAAATCAAGAAGAAAAACGGATTACTATGTTCTTTCAGAAACATCAAGTACAATATACTAAGTAAATTAACTGTTGTGAATGCAGGGAGTGTGAAGACAACCTACTTAAAAGGCTCTGTTACAAAAATTAAAGCATTTTTACAAGTCCATTAAAGAACATCTGCCAACTCTGATAAGATATTTCAAAGCTTTTTTTTCAGGACACAAGTTGAACATAGTTATATATTTTTCATTTAAAACCACAGTAAACCAATAATTTATGTAGATTTTACAATTAAATATAATCCTATTTATTTTCTCAGTCTGAAACTGAACATGGACAATTGGGTTTAACCCAGATACTGGCACACAGAGTCACTGAGATAAAAGTTTAAGCAGCACTGTGTGATAGCTCATTTTAGTTAAGCAGGAAAAGCTTTATTTTTTTATGTATTTATATCAAAAGCAGAGCTCCTTGTTTAGAAATTTAAGGTCATACATCCCACTGAACTTAAATAATTTGATGGAGATCTTTGACATTCAGCTCCTGAGCGCCACGAGCTAAATTCCAAAAGTGCATAATACCATTGCTCAAACCAGAAATACCGATAGTCACAGGATCTCAGAATTGGTTGCCTATCCAAGGCACTCTGGATAAGGACAGAGGCAGAAGGTCACTGGTGCAGGCACACACTTGACACTCCCCAGGCTTCCAGGCACATTCACAAGATCCCACAAGTACTAGTACAGGCCTCCTTTTTCACCCCATAGCCCTGCCCAGATCTCAGACCCCCACACCCATCACAGAGGCCCCTGTCCCACCACATGGTCCAGTCTGAAGTTTGCTATTGAGTACACATGCACAACAGGTTTGGGGAAGACAACTGTCTCACCTCTCAGCCAGTGCATGGGCTGTTACACACAGTTCTGCTGCAGCTGCCTGCGCTCTGCCCCTCACTCACACCATTTCCCCCACAGAAGCTGGTTTCTGGGATATTCCAGACACTGGGAGCTGAGACCCTCTCCCTTGGGAGTGGCTGGCTGTGAGATCAGCTCCCTCACTCCAGCAGCTGACACCTTGCCCACCCTCACATACAATTCCCATGAGTAGTTGGTTGCATCCTCACAGCACACATATACAGGAGGTAGAGTGGAATTATACAGACAAAAATATTTACTAAGAAGATATAAGATAGGACAGTCTGTGACACTTAGGCAGAAGGGTTTTACAGCCAGCCTCTTTCATACCCCTTTCTTTGTCCCTCCCTGCTTGTCTTTTCCTGCGGCACTCCTCCAAACCCAGAGTGTGGGATCCCCCAGGTCTAAAGCCCTAGCAGATACAAAGGCCAGGCTGATATTCCTGGGAGAGATGCCTGTGGTTTCTTGGCAGCTGGTCAAATAGTGCAATTAACAGGTTTGTTTCTTGTCATTGTGTTCAGTTCTGATTTCTTAGGTCTGTGTCTACATATCTTTTCAATCTGATTTCCCCACCTTTTTCCTATTTTCCAAGAGCAAGTCCACACCCAGATAAACTTGCTGGAATGAAGTACATCCCCTCATCAACCAGTGGCCAGGTTTGGTTTCCACCATCACCTTCCTTATCATTCCTCTGTTGGGTTTGTAGTCTTGTACGTCTTATTTATGGATTTCTCATTTCTTATCCAATTTTCAGACTGAAAAATGACCTTGTCCAGATACCTTAAAAGACCTTGGCTGGCCTGAGAGAGGATCTGTGTGAACCTCAAGAATTTCAACATGGTGAAGTGAAAGGTGCTGTGCCTGGTCTGGGACAATCCCAAGCACAGTGTAAACACAGGCTGATCAGAGAATGAATGGAAAGCAGCTCTGGGGAGGAGGATTTGGGGTGTTGGTGGATGAGAATCTTGACATGAGCTGACACTGTGAGCTCCTAGCCCATTCTTTCAATGGAACACAGTGTGCACAGCAGGTTGAGGGAGGTGATTCCCACCCTTCATTCTGTTCTGGTGACACCTCACCTAAAGTGCTGTGTCCAGCTATTGGAATCCCAGCAAAAGAGGATGGGGACCTGCTGGAGCAAGTCTTCACAAGCCTTCCAGGACCTAAAGGGAGCTACAAGAGAGTGGGAAAGGGGCTTTTTACAAGATCAGGTAGTGATAGAACAAGGAGGAATGGCTTTAAAGAAGAAAAGGACAGATTTAGGTAATAGGAAAAAAATTCTTCCAAGTGAATTGCACTGAGGCACTGGCACACGTTGGAAGAGAAGTTATGAATGCCCTGTTGCTGGAAGTGCTCAGAACAACCTGGTCTAGAAAGTGTCCCTGCTTATGGCAGAGGGGCTGGGATGAGATGATCTTTAAGGTCCCTTCAACCCAAAGCACTCTATGCTTCTATGATTCTCCCTTGCATAAATAACCTTATTCACATCAACATTTTACCACTTCCCAATTTTCAATTGACACTACCACTCCAAATTTTTTGAAGGCTCTATTCTGACTGCTGGAAAGATCTCTTATCTATAAAACTGCTGTAATGAAAAGATAAAAACTTAAAATTTTACATCTAGTTGATGTTTCTTGCCCCAGCACTGCAGCTGAACATTAATCTAAAGATAAAATATGCAGCAGTATCAAAGAGGTGTAAGAACATGGCAGGCTTAGAGAACAAGAGCAAAGCCAAGTAGAATGATATTTACTAATCTAAAAGTTAGCTTCTAAGTTACTTGGAGTGACTGAAGTGCTAACAATGGGCATCTCTAGGTTGTTCTGGGTGCAGGTGCCAGGTGCTGGCAGTGATGCACTAATGCTGAACACACTGTGGGACACAACTGAAGGCAGCAGCTGAGATGGTGGTGCCTGTGGGTAAGTATATTTAAGGACAAAAATACCAGACAGACAGAGGAAGTGAAAACAACAGCATGTAAGAGCAGTGCAAGCATCAAAGCTGGAGAAGAAGGAAGAGGAGATGTCCACCCTACAGTCTGTGGAGGAATACACGCTAGAGCAGATGGATATGCCCTGAAGGAGCCTCAGCCTGTAGGAGTGATCCCACACTGGAGCACAGGCAAAGCATAAGAAGAAAGGAGCAGCAGAGAGAATGTGTTACAGACTGACCACAACCCCCATTCCCCATGCCCTGAGCTGCTCACAGGGGAGGAAGTAGTATAGAGAATGAAAGGATGAAGCTGACATGAAGTTTCCCTGGGAAAAAACATGTTTGCAGAAAGAGCTGTTTTTCAAATGTTTTTTGAAGAGGGGAATTGTCTGGCTGGGTTAGCATCTGACTACTTGAGCAAGGTGAACCAACCACAGTCCTGAAGTCAAAAAATGGGGTAACAGCACTTGTTTAGAAGACAAAGGGAGTATCAAGAAGTTGCTAAACCCACATTACGTCTCTGAACCTCCACATCTTAACTCAGTTAAACAAATCCATAGCACAAGGCAGCATGACAAAAGACCAATATGGATACCTGTAACCTGTTACTTAACAATGCCCAGTAATTGAGTAGGGAAAATCACCTGTCATTTTCTACCAAAATTCCCACTAATATCATATTGAAGAATGTAGAAGTGACAAATATTTCTATAACGCATTTAAAACATTAACACAATTATAATACAAAACACCATTTTGAAGATAGAAGATGACAGTATCACAAAGAAACATAGTAAGACAGTGGGACTGACCCTATTACAATGTAACATTCAAATACGCATGTAGGGCATCCTTTTGTCAGTCACTCTATGAAAGTGACACTAACAGGCTGTATCAGTTTTGTAATCACTGCAATTCCCCTCTGGATTTTCTGAAGTCTTAAATCCTGTGTAATATGTGAGCAGGGATCTGAAAGGCAAGTTCCTCTCTCTGCAGGGAGCCCAAAGGAGACACAATGGAAACACAAACATGCTTCCAGAGGCCAGGTTTAGGGAATTGAAAATTTACATGCCGATCACAAACTCTGACTCTCGCATTAGATAAATGCAAAACAATACTGAGCAGGACAGTTCTACCTTCCTGTGGTATTCTCACTTCTAAATATTTTCACTCATTTGAAAACCGTAATTACAGTATGTGGAGTATCTTTCCTTTTCACGAATCTTTCCTTCTTCTACATAAATACATCGTAAGGAGTCCCTTGGAGGTGGTAAGATAGAAGGATTATTTAATGCCAAACATCACATGCAGTTTGTGTCATCACATTCTGGGGATAACAGACAAATTACAAAGCCTGAAGGGTTGCACCATAGCTGATCAGAGGCTGAGACCATGCAAGTAAAAGGCAACTTCCCCCTTTTAAACACAGAATCCGCACTTCATGAAACCCAAACGCAAACCCTTGGAACAAGAAAAGCATTTCACTCCGAAAGAACCGACAAGCAGGAGAGGTCAGCTTCAGACCGTGGCTCTTCCCTTCCAGCTGGCACGTTCCCTTCCAGCAGAGGTAACTCACTAGAAGGGACTCCTTGCTACCCCTTCCGAATGAAACCAGATCTCGGAGCAGCAAGCACCGCATCAGTGCTTGGCTACACGTCATGCCAGCCCCACGCTCCCAGCTCTTCTTCCACCTGCGCAAACACCGCCGACGCAATTCTACCTTTTCCGGCCCAAACCCCGTATAAATCCCCACAATGTTCCCCCACTTCTCCCGTGCACTCAGCTCCTGGCCCGCCGCCGGAGCAATCCCACACCAGGTCCAGAGGGTGTCGCGGGCGGCCTTCCCGCCGTTCCAGGACGGATTCCGTGGGGAGGGCGGAGCCTCGGGCACGGGGGAAACGAGGCGAGCCTCGTCCTTCCGCTTCCCGGCCGGCGAGGGACGGCTGAAGTCGCCCCTCAGTCCGGGTGGCCCCTCACCCCCGCAGTGTCCCGAGCAACCCGGGCCCCACGAGGCACCGGGCAGGGGTAGGCGCCCTTCCCGCCCTCCGGCAGCAGCGGCACCGCAGCCTCGGGGCCGTCCCC
This sequence comes from Phylloscopus trochilus trochilus, assembly GCA_016584745.2. NCBI lineage: Eukaryota > Metazoa > Chordata > Aves > Passeriformes > Phylloscopidae > Phylloscopus > Phylloscopus trochilus. Next base: position 13,646,485 of record WQNJ02000015.1, on the reverse strand, counting down.
GCCCCACGGCCGTACCTGCACAGGTCGTCCAGGACGCTGCTGGGGATCTCGGCCCGTTTGGTCTCCATGGGGAAGCGCGGCTCATCCCGACGCGGCGGAGGCCGGGGCGCAGGGAATCGGCGGGCGCGGGGGCGCGCTGCGGTGGGGGGTGGAGGGGTAGTGGGGTGGTGGCGGAGCGGCGGCTCCCGGGGCCAATCGGCACGCACCGCTGGCGGAGCGGCGGCCAATGGGGTGGGGTGTGGGGTGGGACTGGCGCGCTCAGGTGATCGCGGGCGGCCAATGGGCGGCGCAGGGTCGCTGAGAGTGCGGTGGTAAGGTCGTGCGCCGGGACTCGGAACCGGACGCGGAGCCGCGGGACATGGCTGTGATAGAGGGAGAGGGCCGTGCGCCTCTGCCCGGCCCTGGTGAGGCACACCTGGGCTGCTGTGTCCAGCTCAGCACAGGGACAGGGAGACATGGGAGATGGTCCAGCAGAGGCCGTGAAGATGAGGATGGTGTGGAGCATCTCTGCTTGGTGAGGAAAGGCAGCGGGAGCTGGGCCTGTTAAATCTGGAGAGGGGATCTCATTAATGCAAATAAATATCTCCAAGGCGGGTGCCCAGGAGGATGGTGCCGGACTGTTTTCAGTGGTGCGCAGCGACAGGAGGAGGAGCAATGGCCATAAACTAAAAGACAAGAAGTTCCACCGCAATATGAAGAACTTCACGTTGAGGGGTGGCAGAGCTCTGGAACCGCTGCCTAGGGAGGGCGTGGAGTGTCTCCCTCGGGAGACATTCAAACCCATTCGGACGCATTCCTCTGTCACCTGCTCCAGGTGACCGTGCCTTGGTGGCGAAGGGGCTGGAGAGGATGACCGCGAATGGAAATAATTCTGATTCTGCGAAACAAAACCGGCTCCGGAGGAGCCTCCCTGCCGGCAGAGGGTATCGCTGCCCTCTCCGCGGCAGCTGCTGCTGGCATTGCAGCCTCTGATTTCAAGCAGCACCGAGTATTTGATGCATTTCTCCTCTTGATCTTCCCCTTCCTTTCCTCGCCAAACTAACTGAGTTCCGTCTGGCTGCTCTTTTCCCCACCGGAACTGGGGAGAGAATCAGCAAAATGGGAAAACCCATTGGGTGAGATAAAGACTAAATTGTCTAGTAAGTTATTGGTATAGCCTCTTAAACTATGGGGAATGCAAAAGCTGCACACACAAGAAAGCAAAACAAGAAATTAATTTGCTGCTTCCTGTGACCCAGCAGGTGTTCAGCCATCTCCAGAATAGCGCTCCATCATGTGTAACAGTGACTTGGGGAGACAAATGCCATCACTCTGAATGTCCCCCCTTTTGTTCTCCCCACAGCTTTATATCCTGATAATGATGCTATATGGTATGGAATATAATCAACACCGTGTTTAGTACAAATCCAAAACAAAGCTCCATGCTAGCTAATTAGCTCTGCCTCAGCCAAAACCAGCACACAGAAACACCAGTTGCCCTGAAGACATGGGAAGTATGTACATTCACAGTTCAGTTATTGACTGTTAGGCACAGAAAGTGAGACATGTATCCTTTGCCTCTTTTCCAAAGTTTTAACAAAGAACAGGAGGCTCCATGATAGCTCCAGAAATATAAGGGAAGGGCATACAACCAGGTATAGAAAGAACAATATTGGAAGAAAACTTTGGAGTCCAGTCTTACTGGAGCAGCAGCAGTAGTATTTATATTGGTGCCTCACTCATTAGCAAACTCCACTAAATTGAGACTTTTGCTCCATTCCCTTTATTGCTGTGATGCTTGAGGTGATGGGTGGATCACTTTAACACTGACTTGCAGAAGTACTTTGTTAGGGAACGTAAAGTCCACCAACAGTTCTATTGATATGTCTAGTTGGAGGAACAAACTGATCAATCCCATTGCTGATCCAAAAAGCTCCATTTTTACCAGAAAGAGTAGATGTAGGAGGTACTTTAAAAGTTATATCATCTGGATTGTTTCAGGTATCTTGCTGCTGCTGTTTTTACTTGCTTTGTTACATTCACAAACTGCCCCCATTTCTCAGTACACATCTCCCATCTGGATCTGGTACCAGGAGCTCCTACAATTAATAAAGAGGAAAAAACGTGGCTTAGAAAATGCACTTTGACATCTCATGCCATCTATGGTACTTCTAGCCCCATTATGGTTTCTGAAAAATACCCAACCTGATACAATGAAGAAGCAAATGTGTCAAATGTTACCTAAGTTACAAATCACTCTTGGATAATACAGATCCTTAACATATGAGAAATATACTACCTGAGGAACATAATGGAAGTTGTAGACAGTGTTCCAGAACAGGGTAGAGAGGAGAGACACATTTGAACACTTCTGTTTTCTCCATTTTGGAGACATTGCTGGAAGACTAGGTTAGCCAGAACATGGACATAAGAAAAAATATGTTCCTAAGTAGGATTTGGAGCTGTGTATCATTGTAGTTTCTTATTCTTGCTGTGCATTCTAATTTCTTTGATAAACTAACATGCATTCCTTTTACCCATTAGCTCACATGAAGCAAACTGAGTTAAAGCTGACACATTCAGGTTATATTGCCCCAAAGATAAATTCTCCAGGGAGCTTGCATGCTTTGGTGACAAAGTTGACAGTAGCTTTTGTCAACCTTGAAGGGCAATTAAGAGAGTAGGAAAGCCTGGCATAACATTGAGAAGCTCTCCCAAGTACCCACAATACCTCAAAGCTCCAAGCAATGGGCAGAATCACCCAGTGGTGTAGTCAAACTGGTTTTTAATCACTGCTTATCAGTTAGCCTTGGCCATCAGAAAGGCAACAATAAGATATTAGGAAAATAATATTGTCTGTTTGCACTGAGCAAAGAGAGAAGGTAACAGAAAATAAAAAAGGGGACAGCCATTTTCACCTTCAGAAAGGGATCTCAGAAGAGGAGTTGGATTGCACAGGACTAGCAAGAGCTGAAAGTGGAGAAAGTTTTGCTTGGAAAATCTCACCAAAGTGAGAAATACATTGATTAGGAAGACACTTTTCAGATGCCAAGCACCAGTCAAATCCAGAACTCAATAAACATTTATTTACAGTTTATGTGAATTAGAATAAAGACTGAGGCAGAGCATTGAGAGTCTGCAATCTCTTGATTGCAGACTTCAGCTTGCCTAAGCAATCAGAAAAAGGCATTCATTCTACTCAGCCCTTCAATATACAGATTCTAGATTAAAATCTCCAACAAAGGATGGAGGTGGTAGGTAAGTGGACTGAAAAGCATTACCTTCTTTAAACAGTATGAGGTCAGCACCCTCAGTTGCTACAAGTTGGCATTTTGGGTCAAATTTGTATGCAAGGAGATCAAGAAAGCACTAGTCCCCTGCTTTGCTCCATGTGTTACATTGTAAAAGGTGAGTAAAGAGCTGGCACAGACCATCAGGAGGACGGTGATATACCATAGACCCAGTACCATATAACCCATGTGGAGAAACATAAACACTTAAAATACATTGAAGCAAGTTTTAGGTAAAGCAAATCACTCACAGAAAAGTTCATGAAAATTTAGCCTTCAATCTGTGTTCATCTCAGGACTGTAAAGGAAAGAGAACCATAAAGATCTGAAAATAACCTGGAAGGCTTTTTAGTAAGTGAGAAGCACCATAGAAAGGGCCATACTTGTGGTGGTACACAAGACATTTTAATAAGATGCACTCAGTAGCAGACTTGCATGAAGAATGGTACCTAAACTCTGGAGAGGTTCTCTGAACTGTGCAGAGGAGATAGGAAACACATGGAAAAAGGTAAGCCAGCAATCCTGTAATTACTTTATGTATAGAGAGCTGTGGTGAGCCTGTTCAGAAGACTCTGTATTGGGCTTTTCCTAACATTACAGTGCTTTCATAATCAGATCAAATAATTTATGATTTAAGACTTTGCAGGTAATCATTAATGTAATGGCAATAACGTGCATTGTTTTACATATATAACATGACCTGACCTGACATGCTACCAGTCAAGAAGTAGGACCTTTTTTTAGGCAACACTGATCTCAAACAGGCTTAACCAGCTGGTCCAGGTAACACACACATCCCTTGGGATGTGATCATCCATTCAAACTTCAAGTCAAACAGACTGCTGGAGGAAGTCCAGCCCTGGAGCCCCCAATATCAGCAGGACATGGACCTGCTGGAGTGAGTCCAGAGGACCACATGCAAGATCATCAGGAGGCTGAAGCACCTCTCCTGGGGAGATAGGCTGAGAGAGAGGGGGTTGTTCAGCCTGGAGAAGAGAAGGTTTCAGGGAGAGCTTATAGCACCTTCTTGTACCTAAAGGGGGCCTACAGAAAAGATGGGGAAAGACTTTTTGCAAAGCCATGTAATGACAGGAAAAGGAGGAATGGTTTTAAACAAAGAGAGTAGGTTTAGATTAGCTATCTCTTAACTGTGAGAGTGGCAGGGCCTGGCAGAGGTTGCCCAGAGAAGTTGTGAATGCCCCATCCCTGGAAATGTTCAAGGCCAGGTTGGACAGGGTTCTGAACAACCTGGTCTAGTGGGAGGTGTCCCTGCTCATGGCAGGGGGGTCAGAATGACATGAGCTTTAGTGTCCCTTCCAACCCAAACCATTCTGTGAGTCCATGAAGTACACACCTATGCTAATGCCACAAGCTGACCTTTAACTCTGGGATGGTTATAGCAGTGGACCACAGCTCAGAGTGAAAAGAGAGTTGAAGTGTGTTGAAGACAGTTAAAGAAGTAAGAGACCTATCTAATGACTAGGTCAGTCTGATCCTAAAATCAGATTAAATAGCTTAAAATGTTAAAGAGAAAAAGCAAAGATATGGATTTCTATTAACTGGAAAAATAAAGGTAAGAGAAAAAAATAGGATACAAAAGGGGAAAATGAAGAATGGAGTATCATAAAAAGGACATAACCCTGTAATACACTCTTTTCTATTAATTTGTTTCATAGCACAACCCTCAACAGGAAGGATAGACAGCCTGCCATTCCAGCCCAGTGTGTCCTGTAGTGAGTGACTTTAGATGTCAGCTCTGGTACTTCATGGTAATCTACAGATAATGGCTGGGTAGCCTGACAAATGGGCTCCTGCTGCATGTACTTTGGTTCTGGTGTTTAGGACACCACTACTTTAAAATCTTTCTAGGTGGAAAGGCACTTACCCTCTTGACCCTCCATGGGGTAGTTCTGCTACATTTTTCTAGTTTCCTTCCTCTCCTGCAGAAGGTCCTTGAACAGGTCATGCAATCCACCTTTAACCTTCCTCTCTAGATCTTAAAAGTTACAATATTCCTTCCCCGTTCATATTTTTAGGTTTTTCTGAGAACATGAAAGGGCACTGCCCAATACAGCACATTCTCCATAGTGAGCTGAAAGACGCTTGTTATTTTTTAGTACAGTAGCCTACCTTTATTTAACTTTCCAGTTTCTTTCTTCTAAAACCTCATTTTTCTCTTGCCCTGTAACACAGGTATATTAAAAAAAATTATGCACCTTACTCCTATAAAGAGTCTACAAAACACACTGTAGTGCATTGAAAACCTTTGTCTAGTGTGGAGTCCATTGTACCATTAAAGGAATTTCCAACTGCCTTGCCCTGGAAAAGCAACCCTTCCCAGATGTAACAAAGGCTTCTCCCCCATGGTTCCCTGCAAACATTGTGTAATCTTCTCCCTGGGTTTCTCAAGCCCATCACCCCTCCATGGTATCCCCTTTCCCTATTTCCCCATTGGCTATAGGGGCCTGGTGTCCAGTTTGCGTCTTCCCTATGGTCAATTGCCCCCTGCCCTGCCCCCTGTACCACCCACGAACCTGAGACACTCTGTAACTGAGAAAAACCACATGATCGCTTCTTCGTCCTCATCCCATCCCCGTTTTGGGGTGGGGGGAATAAAAATGGATTCTCAAGCTTAACAAAGAGACTTGTCTTGTCTGTTTCCCTGCCAGCAGCTGAACCTCCCTGGACACCATGATCACTGCTGCTACACGCTGCTACAGTCTAGCACAAATCAGCTGGGGGAGCTATTAATGCCACATTTTATAGTTTAGTTTTAAATAAAAGAACAACAAAGCAGAGAGTGAGTTATTATGAAAATTCAGCAATTTAGTTGGTTTTAACATTTTTATTAGATTCTCTTTTTCTATAATACTTTTATGTCTTACTTGCTCTTCTCCTCAGTCCTATCCCAAATTTTTCAAGGGACCTTATTAAGTGCAAAGAGAGTGAACATGGGAGAGAAACAAACCCCAAAAGACCAAAATAAGTTTCTATGAGCCTTTTGCACTCCTGCAAACCATGATCCAAGTCTGCAAATCTTCAGTTTGAGGATTGCTTATTTAGAATAAGGTCCTGTAGTTTCTCTGCATCCCAGAATAATCATAGGTAAAATGAGAGTGACACTGCTTTCTGCAACCTTTGGTGATGTTTCCCTTGTTTTACTTTTAACATTTAGGCACATGGGAACACTAACGTTTCCTTATAAGACAAGGAATATCTACACAGTAATGTCTTTATACTTGACAAAAAGGGAATCTCAGTTGAGTTTGCAACCATTTTTAATATTGCTGTATTTTAAATTAAGGTGTAGAATTTTGTGCTGTTTGAAGCCAAGACTTAAATCTCGCACAGATCTTGTTAAGAACCATTTCTTAAGGCCACATGGCACTGTTACTAATCTTTACTAATTTGAAAGCATCGGTATATCCCTTCATGCTGAGTAATTCCAGTCCCAACAGTCCCCCACATTCTTTGTAAAACCCAAGGTATATCAGATGGATCCAGCAGGAAAAGAAGGGAAAAGGAAGGGGCTGAAACACATGACATACAAGGAGGGTGAAGGATCTGGGACTGTTGTGCTTCTTCTCAGAAGTGAAGGCTAAGTAGGGACATCAATTGCTACCTCCAGCTGTCTGTTTGGAGGTTAAAATGAACTGGACCCTCCTCAGAAGCATAAAAAATCAGGGCAAAGGACAAGATGAAACAACCATATGTGACATCAAAGGACATCTCAAATGTGAGGAAAATATCTCTGTGGTTGCTGTTAAGAACAATGAAGGGCTGTCCAAGGAAGCTGCAGAATTTCCAACGATGAACATTTTCAGACACTAGGGCATCCAAATCCAGAACATCAGGATATAGCTTTAGCATTAGGCATATTTTGAGCAGAAGACTGCACTACATAACCTCCAAAGATCACTTTTAACTCTATTTTTTTATTCCATTAAAAAAGGCAGAAACCCTATATCAAAAAACAACAAACAAACAAAAAAAACCCCACAAAAATCCCACAAACAAAACAACATCCCCCAAAACAACAACAACAACAAAACCACCCCACCCAAACAAAAAACGCAAACAAAACCAAACAAGTTACTATTACAGGACAACCCTTTTGACCAGGGTTATGGACTAAATATTATTCTCCCTCTCCTCTTCTCTTCACCTCTGCTTTAATAAGACAGTTACTGGAAAGAAGAAAATGTATTTCAGCAATTAAATTTAAATTCTTTCCAAGATGCCTTCCCCCAATATATTGACAGCTCCAAAGCACAATGCAATGCTTACCTTTTTTTTTTTTTTTTTTTTTTTTTAGGTGAAGATAAGACATCCACAAAAGAAGACTGATTAGTATTTTCTTGCACACTCAGTAGCAACAGAGAGTTGAAGAGGGCATAAAGAGTTCCAGTACTGGTTATAATCAGTCTGACTCTGCTGAGTCAGACACAGAGGAGTAGCTCGGGAGAGTCAGTCCAGCCGAGGAAGTTTCCAGGACTACATTACAGCCAATAAATTACATTTAGTTGGCAAGAACACTGTGCACACCATAAATTCCAAGGTACAGTTACAGCAAAGCGCTGCTGCCCTCGTCATAGTCACACACGTCTTTTGGGTACTCGTAAATTGTCCTAACTTTTCTTCTACATCACGTCAGTGCCTACCATCTGTTTCTGACTTTTGCTCCCCGTGTCTGAAATCGATGGTATCATGCGCTGATTTGGGGGGTGGGGGAAAATTCTAGCAGTTGTAGGCAATTGGAGCCGGCTACGCGCATGGCTTCCTTCTCCGTGCCATCTTTGACACAGGGCACTCGCTCTTCGATTACCTGAACAAGGTGCACCATCCTTGCAGGGATCTGTGTCCCTGGCCCCCCACTAGGATCAAAAATCTACTCGTGCCGGCGGGGCAAGGAGGGCGGGAGGCCGCGGGGGCCATCGGCTGCGCGGACCGCGCCCGGTGCCGCATCCCGCCCTGTGCCTGGCGCCCCCTAAAACCATTGGGGAGCGTGTCTGCCCCGGCGAGGCGCACCCCAACTCCTCCATTTCGCGCAGAGGCGGGCTCGGACCAGACTCGCAGAAGGAAGAAGATGGTTCCCCGCCGCTCGCCACCGCCCCCGGGCGCGGCGCCACAGGGACGAACGCTGGGTGCCGGGGCGGCGCCTGCGCTCGACCCGGGGAGCGGCAGGGCTGCAGAGCAGAGCGGGCGGCAGCAACGCCATGACCGCGGCGATGCGGCAGCGGTTCGACCGCTTCCTACACGAGAAGAACTGCATTAGCGCCGTGCTCGAGCGGATCGAGAGCAAGACCGGCGTCAGCCGCACGTACATCGCCGTCGGTAAGCCCCGGCCGCCAGCCGCCACCGCGCCGGCTCCCCGCGGGCGGCCGCGCCCTGCCCGCGCCTCCTCGCTGCTCTCTCTCGGGCGCTGACGGCTCTCTCCTCTCTTCTCAGGCATCCTGGGGGTCGTGGCCGTGTACCTGGTGGTGGGATACGGCGCATCCCTGCTCTGCAACCTGATCGGCTTCGTCTACCCCGCCTACGTCTCGTGAGTGTCGCGACTCCTGCCCCCTTCTCCACACGATGGTTCCGGGTGTCACCCTCCGATGGGGTTGCAAAATCGCATCCCTTGCGGCGGTGCCGGCCTGTCTGGGTGGCATTCCGGGTGCTCCGAAACGTTGTTTTTGCCGCCCACCCGTTCCTTGAGCAGGTACAGGTGCCAGGTACCAGGTGAAAAACGACGCTTTTCCCATCTGGTATTTTCATGTGAAAAGTTACCTCCCAGATCTTAGTACTGTGGTGTGTTTCAGTTTTTTTAGTGAGTTGGGGTTTTTGGTGGGGGGTTTTTTTTGTGTGTGTTTTCGTTGTTGTTTTATGGGTTTTTTGTGTTGTTTTGGTGAGGGGTTTCTTGTTTGTTTGGGGTTTTGTTTTAATAATGGGAGCAATGTCCTTGGCTACAAGTTTTACTTAAACAAAAAAGAACTCAAGTATAATGTCAGGAGTTACAGCTGGGAGACGGTGGGTGGTTTCCGCACTTGATAACCGGTATGCTTTGAGGTTGGGTTCCCAGCTTTGTCATCTCCAGCAGGAAGCTGGATCGTGCTGGCTGCTGGTAACGGGAGGGAGGATCACCGCTTTGAGGGTATTTGTTAAAACTCGCGCTGATGATTTGAGCGGGGGGCAGGAAGGCACTGGCGCATCATCAGCGTATGCGTGGTAGAGTACTGGGTACTGTGATGGGGTGGAGACAGAGATGCATAAACGAGTACTGTTTACTCCAAACCTGCCTCGCTGATGAGGGGTGGAGGAAAGAAAAACGCTGTAACTCTTCTCGAGCGTTCCTTTTTGAGAGGAAGGGCTCCTTAGATATTCTTAAAAACAAAGTAACTGTTACCTTTCACGTGTTATGTAGTCCTTTAGACCAATATGTATTTTCTGTTAGGCAGGACCACAGTCGAGTATGATCCTGAAGACTACACAAACATACTAAATAAAACCTTCTGTGTAACCTAATGCATCCATCAAATGGAAGTCCTTCCCAGCAGGACTGCTATATTGTTGAAACACAGTGCTTACCTTTTATGTAACTCTATCTAAGTACAGTCAGCAGTTTTTAAAAATATGTTCTCTGTAGTTGGATCCTGGGCAATACAAAGTTGGTTCTTTTACTTTTTTTTAGACAAAGGCTGACTTCGTTTTTTAGGCTCTTGAAACTTTCTGTGGTTCTGATGCTTAAGACCAGACAACATTTTTCTAAATGCTGTTCCTGGTGTTTGCTAATTTTGGAGATTATAGGCCAAGAACTCTGGAGAAACTTAGGTTTTGTTTCCTAGATGATAATTTTTAGTGAAAAGATTCATTTTAAAGTATTCTTTCATTAAAATCTGAATGGAGAAATATCAGCCAACAAACCTTCAAACTATTGAAATGGTTGTGTAGGAATTATGTTTATGTAATATTTTTTGTCTGACTTAGGTCACTTTTAAAATTACGTAATTGCTTTCTAAAATCCTATTTAAAATTTTTAGTTTGTTTTAAAACTGGTTTGGAATTATATTTTAAACCTTCCATTATGCAATGATGCTGAATAAATTGATAACACAAACTCTTGCAACTTCAGAAGCAAGGCAGTAGCAAATCAAATATAAATAATAAGATTTTATGACCATTTTTTTCTTTCAAATCTGGGATTTTTAAAAATCTTTTTGTAGAATGTCCCCTTTTTCATGTTCTAATGTGGTTTTAAATGTTTTTTAGTGTGAAAAGTTACCTCCCAGATCTTAATACTGTGGTGTTTCAGGTTTTTTGTGTGGTTTGTTTGTTTGGTTGGTTGGTTTTGGTTTTGTTGGTTTGGTTTTTTGTTTTGGGTTTTGGGGTTTTTTGTGTGGGGGGGGGGGGTTGTTTTTGTTTTGTTGCTTTTGGTTTTTTTAATAATGACAGCAATGTCCTTGGCTACAAGTTTTACTTTAACAAAAAAGAACTCAAATATAGTGCCAGTTCTGGTTTTGTGGGTTTTTTCCCCAGCTCATGCTCAGGCAGTGCTTGTCTTTTAGCTGCCTTTTTATGATGGAAAACATTTTTAGTAGAAAATTTTAATCCCAGGTGAAAATCTAATTTAAAACATGTGTGGTGTGCTGCATGCCAGTGTCTTTCAGTGGCAGCGTGACAGTACAGGTGAGTTCAATCCTCTCCCCAGCCCTTCCCTCCAATTCCAGAGCTGGTATGTAGACTTCACCGGCATTTCACTCTGCCTGCTTTTGTTTTGGCTGCTCTGGGTCATGTACTGTAGTCAGGGTGCTGCCGAGTGCTGTCCCCCGTGCTTATAAAGCATAGAGACCGAAAGCATAAAGAACACTATCCAGAGTGGTTTGTTTCTTCCTCTCTGCTATTTGGTCTGTCCCCCTTGGAAAGGCAGATGAAGAGCCTGCTGTATCAACTGACAGTAGTGGATTTGCTTCCTAGCATTGAAGAGAAAACAGTTTTCAGCTGTTCTTACCAGCTGCATGCACCCTCAAATGCCTTTTGCTCTGAAAGCTGGAAAAGGTCAGGAGCTGTAAATGGAATATATTGTGCAGGGTGTTAGTTTGATGTTCACACAGGTGTTTCAACAATGAAACCAAGCCTGAAATGTCTGTGAAAGGCACTGAAAGAGGAAAAGCAGATTACTTTTCCTTGGTTAATTTACTTTCTTCTTTTGTGAAGTAGGTCAGTGTATCATTTCCCCATTGTCATTGACTGAATTGGTTAAGTGAAAAGCAAGGAATGGTTTGGGTTGAAAGGAACCCTGAAGGTCATGTAGTTCCAGCCACCCTGCCATGGCCAGGGACAAAGTAGTGGGTCAAGCTCTTTGTCAGCAGAAAAGGCACTCATGAAGGAGTGGGACAGATGTCTGTGCTCTGCAAGGGACATCAAGTCTTTACTTGATGTTACAAACATCAGATGTTTTAAAAAACTGAAGTTGTTTAAAGTGGCAAACAGGCTGCCTGCTGGGTGAACCACAGGCATGCTCAAAATTTGTTTTGCTGGGTTACTTCAGTCATGGTGGTTACTGTCCATCTCCATGCTTTCCTGAAAAAAATATATTGAAATCATAGCAAACCCAGAGACCCTCATCTCGGAGTTAAGTCTTTTTACACATGAAACCAGGATAGTTTTGTGCAGGTATGTGCCTGTTAGGCTTTGTATAAATCTGCAGTTTATTTCCTTTGGTCTCTGTTATTCTCTGTATTCACTATGAGTGTGTGCAGTGCAGCAGGTGTGAATTTCAGTGGAGAAATGCTGGAGGCTGTAACTGCTAGACCAAGCAGATGGTGTGAACTGCTGCCTACTTTCTCATCACTGTGGTGCAAGATCAGTGGGAGGGGGCAGCTCGCTGCTTAATGCCTGATACAGCTTCAGGCAGGCACAGCTGTTTCCCTTCTTATTCCTCCTTGTTCATCTTCAGCTTTGCCTTGGGTAAATCTTTTGTGGTTTTATACATGGAAGAATTTCTTATTCTTCTTCGGCAATACAAAATCTTCCTGTAAATCCAAGTCTATGACATGTCACAGCAATGGCCCACCTGAGTCTTTTAACATAGGCAAAATAAAGCAGTAGTTCTCTGGCTATTTCCCAATAAGTCAGACAATCTCCATTATCATTACAGAACACTTACAGACTTAGAAGTCTGTAAGTGTTATGTGATAAAAGAGAATAAATAATTTTAATTTTAAATCTAATAATTTATGGCTTTTATGGTTGCAGTAGACCCAGCACTGAAAAGTGTGCCACAGGTAATAGATGCAACTTCTTAAAGTTCTAGCAAGCTTTAACTGCACAAGGCAGTAATCAGGCTAGAGGTGGAAAAAGTGAGTGTAGGCAAGTGCATAAATACCATTGCCAGCATTTTCACTGCTTCTGTAAACTTTCCAGGGCTAGTGTGTTCAAATATAGCTGCATCCACAGTTAGTGGTGGTTAACTGCCTCAGAAAAATTAGAGTGCAAGCAGGAAGGGAGCCTTTGATGACTAAGAAATGCGTGCAAAGGGTTGGAAATTTCTTAGTTGCTGTCATGCTTCACTTAAAAATTGCAAAGATGAAGAAAATAGCTTTGGGCAGTAAAATATCTGATCTTATTACTGGTGTCTTCAAGGGAGGAAAGCAGTATAGTACAATAATGACTCTCTCTGCTTTGGCTAATTTTATGTTGTTACTTCACTTTAGCTGTTTTTACTATGTAAATATTGCCTGTGGCATTTTACCAGCAGGAAACAATCTGGATTGATTGTAGAGAAGTATAAGCAATTCAAGTTTGAATATTGTCATGGTGTCTTGAGTCAGTCTCCTAGTTCCTTTTCTTCTTTTATACCTTTAAAACAGGAACACTACTTTTCTTTGGTCACAGTTATTTAGAAAAGATAAAATCATTAATGTATTTCCTGAGAACTAAGGCAGCAAATTTCCTTTCTCTTAACAGGTTTTAAGCTGAATGCTTACTTTCTTCCTTCGTGAAAAATGATGTATGGTGTGCTAAAGTTCAGAAGTAATGCTCTGCTGCTGCTTTATAAATATGATTTGAGAGAGCTGACATATCTAACCAGATTCACAATGTATGTCCAGTATAAATATAAGTAGAAAACTTTGAAGTCTGTCTGCGCGCACTTGTCCTGTTTTCTCTTGTGCCTAATAATCTGGGGCTTGAGACACTAAAAAGGGTATTTTGATTTTTCTGTAATAAAAAACATACTCACTTTTTGGGTTTTAGGTTTTAGAGTGCAATGATTAAAAGCTGTCCTAGCAGTCATTTGGACAAATTATGTGCTTTCCTTTCTAAAGAAAACAAGTTTAGGTGCAGAGAGTTTAATACTGTGATAACAGTGTCAAAAACATAATTTTACTTCCACATCTTACATATAGCTTAAAAATATAAAGGTGTTTCTTATACAGGTGGGTCTACCCTGAACTGAGGCACTAACAGATCTTAATCCCAGCAGAAGAGCCAACATGTGTATGGGATTATGATCTGGGGAAGCTTTGAGTCAGAACTGGGGAACTGACTCATTGGTTGGCCCTACAAATACTTGTTCCAGGACAGAGGGGGCCAGGAATGAGCAGAGAGTAGTGAAATGAGAGGATGCCTGCTTTTTTTTTCCTCTTTGTTTCAGGAATCAAGCTTTGTGCTGAGTTAACATGTAGGCTGTAGGGTGGGCAAAATGGCATGTGCTCTTCTTGCTGCCTCTGTCCCCATTTCTTCTCAAGAAACACAGTTAGAATCCCTTGTAGTACTGTCATGTAGTTTTTTTATGTCTTCTAATAATATCTGTCTGTGCATGCTCAGTGAAACCCTCCCTTTCTATTCTTCATAAGTTTTTCTGCTAGATACACGAAATTGTGCGAGAAGGGAACTGGTAGACTTCACTCACAGCAGTTGTTTTAAGTGCAGTTGGCAGGAAGATCTTTTCTATATCTGCAAATGCATGACTCTGCTGCTGCAATCAGTGAGGAGGAAGAAGGATGGAAAGCAGAAGGCTCTTAGGTGATAGAAATGTAGAAACCAAAATGATAAAGCGAATCCAAGGGCACAGGTACTTGTTTCACTGAAATTATGTGAGATGTTAGGGAGGCAGTCTGCCAGGATGAGGCTGACAAGAAAATGACAGGGAGGCACCCAAGCTAAGGAAATCTGGTGCGGTGGAGTGTTGATTCTGTGTGGGTGTCTGGATAGATAGCTAGAAGTAAATTATTTTACAACCTGCTCTAAAGAATCAGGGCAGACTAGTAGGCATAAGCCCTAAAAGTATAGATGGTTTCCTGGATTTTTAAGTTAAATGAAAAAAAACTAAACCCAAAGTTACGCTTGGCTAAGGGTACGACAAATGGTTAAGGGTAGCATATAGCACTCATAAGAAAACTGAAGGAAGGATGCACAAAATGGTCCAGTCTTTCCCAGCTACAACATGAGCACTGGGTTTAAGGGAGACTGATCTTTTGCCTTGCACTTGTAAATTTATTTATACAAGAATCCTCAGGTACACCTTATAAATTGCAAGGATAAGAATGATCACTTCACGTTATTGGTATTTCTTTATTTCCGCTTCCCACATCTGGACTCAGCTTGGTAAAACCCCCACTCCAAACTCGTAACTTAGCTTGTGAGTACAATATGTGTGAATTTACTGTAAAAAAGGATTTGTTATACCCAAGCTAATTGAGGAGCAACAGTGTCTTGTTAGAAAAGAGCTGATTTTTTTGTTGTAATGAGTCACATGTTTTAAATGAAAGAACTCCACTTGGCAACTTACTAAAATTAGACCAGTGTCTGTTACTATCAGTAACAGAATAAGTAAGCACGCTTGATCTAGAGTTTAGTTTGATTTTAGGATGCACAGGGTCAAAGCTCAGCCAGTGCTCTGTAAGTACAGAGCGGATGGGAGCCCTGGGCTACTACAGAGTGTTACAGCCTCCACTCTTCTGTCTTGGCACCACCAGCTAGCAGGGTTACTGGGGAACAGATCTGGCTGAAAATTAAGTTTCTCTTGGCTCCCCATCCATCACAGTGCTGGCCCACAGCAGATCATTTGGTCAGGCAGCTGTTTTTAAAATAACTGAGCTGTGATATTTACTATCTAAACTACTGGAGCTGTTTCTAGTGATTGCTTTTACCTCCAAGGTGCAGAACTACTGTAAGTAGTTGTTTGAAGCTCTGTTTAAAGTCCTCTACAGTTAGTGCTTAATCGGTATAAAAAATCCTTTGGAATATGTAACTACCATGCATAACTAAGGTGGAATTTAGTCAGATCAGCACTAGACAGAACGATATAATTTTTTAAAATCTGAAGCTATTGTCTTTGGATTTGTTAGAAAATCTTAATATGTGTTAATGAAACTGACTTATTTAGTCTTGCAACACAGAAATAATTTATAAGAAGGCAATCCTAAAGTAGGATGTAGTGTCAATGTCTCTGGTCTGTAACTTTTCACTTATTGATGGAGATTGCATTTTGAATATCAGCCGGCTTGATTGGTTACCTAACATGGAGAAGAATTAAGTCTGCTTGAAGTAACGTCTGTGATGTCTCTCCTAAGCTTAATTGTACAGGGCATTACACCAGGATAATACCTCTAGAATAATTTAGAAGACTAAGCTTAATTATGGTGTGATTCTCATCTTGAAAAGAGTGTACTTGTAAATGGATTAAAAATCCCTCTTTGTTCAGATATTGTACATAACTTACTGTGCTTGTTATTGGACAAGTACTATTTTCTGTGACTTACTATTGAAATAGTTTGTAAGTAACAAGGGATGGTGATAACTTTTGCCCTTTTATTCAACAGGGACATACTATGCTGGATTTCCCTGTCTTATCTGAGGGACATACTCTCCATTTCAAAGCACAATATTTATAAAATACTTGCCTTTCATTGACTTTAGTTAAAACTTTCATTCACTGATGGCCCTGCTGTAACCTGCTTTCCCCACCTCCTCTCTCTGTGACTGGGACTGGAGTCATGGCCAGCAGGAGCAGTTTGAACTGACGTGGCTGTTGGCTGTGGTAGAGGGCTGCCCCATACCTTGCCCACCAAGATCAGACCACTGCAGAAGGAGGAGAGATTTCCCCTACTGTGTGTAAGAAGACAGCCTCGTGTGGATTTAATGCTGCCTAAATCAGCTGGCTAAATCAGATGGGGCTTTGACTACTTGTGCTGCTGCTTGTGACTGTCTGACAATAAAAGCATGTTGTTCATGTATCCCCTAAGGAACTACAGCAGTAGATGGTGAATGTTCAAAGGGAGCACATCCACAGCACTGCATTTAAAAGCTTTCAAAGGTAGTTTGTTTCCAGAGGAGAGAAGAAAATGGAGTGTGGCCCATTAACACAGTGATTTGCCATCTGCCTTTTGCCACAAAATTGGCTTTGTTTTTTAATGAAACCTAATTTTGTGGTTACCAAGATGACTTTAATAATGTTGAAAAAGGAAAAGAAACAATGCTCCCTTAAATCCTTATATGACTTCACATAGTGACTGGAAAACAGGAAGGCTGCTGGCAGTTTCATTGCAAAGTGTTTCCTAACAAATACCAAGCTAGGATGCTTATTGTGGTAATACAAGCCTTCCCCTCTATGTCTCTAGTGGAGAAATTGTCAGCAGAACTAAAGGAATTCACATGGTGAGCCTCTACAGCAAGCTTTCTTTAACAGAAACGTCAATTGGTTCCTTTCTCTGCTCCATTTATCCACCACTCTAACATCGCCACTTTCCCTCCAGAAGTGCAGTTTCACTCATTGAAAATAGCTCTATAGCCATCTTCCTTAATTCCTGTGGTATCCAGGGGCTGTTTTTGCACAGCCTCCTCACCTGGTCTTACTAGAATACTTCAGAGGTGTGGGTGTGGAAAAGGTGTGCTTTACAGTGGGAGTAGGAGGAGCTGGAGTTGTCACTGCCTTTGAGCAGACTGCTTGGACTAGGGTTATCTGTGATAATAGGGATAGCAGGAATTAGACCTGCTGTTGCAAAACTTGTGGAAAACCTGTTCTTCCAGTTGTGCTGGTTCTGTGTCTCTAAGATCCCCTTATTGATAGGGTATGGCAAGGCTGCTGCTTTTCCCACTGCAGGATACTGCTGGCCAGCCTCACACTCCAGTAGAAATAATGCATGGATTAAGTATCAGATCCTTGTACTACATTTCAAAGTAATTCGATCCAGCAGCTGTGCTAGCTCCCTCTGTGTGTAGTGGGTTTGCCAGTGCTTTTGCTGAAACATACAGCATGTCACAGGAATTATTTGTCACAACTTCCCCTGCTTCCTCTCTGACTTAACAGAGCTAGGAAGTGACAGAATTCACAGTGTTTCTCAGTTCACAGACCAGAAAATGTACTTACAGCCAATTCTCTGATTTCTGCCTTGTAAACCTCCCTAAGGCTGCCTTTTTAAGGGAGCTAACAGAAAACTTGGCACTTTTGGTACATCTCACTCATGCTGCTTCAGAAACAATATAGCTGATATTAAAAGAAAAGGTGATAGAATAAACTAAATTCATTAAACTGAGTCTACAATTTTAATCCCTCAGCATGAGTGGAGGGGACAAATGCTTTCTAACACTCTCTAAGCTTGAAATTATCAGGCTTAGATTTGCTAGTCTTTTCTTTTAAAACTTCTTACCGTACTAATCTGGAATTCAATGGCTTCAGAAGCTCCACTCCACTTTTACTGAAAGAGCACATGAGCATCTTTTAGTTTCTGATTTTTAGAACTGTATAAACTTGAACTGCTTTCTCATAGCAGATGGAGAACAAAAGCCCATTATGCAAAAAGCCCAGTACTTTAGTAGAGGTTGTTTTACCCTGTTTGTAATAATTTAGTGTACATCAGACTTTGAAAGTCCTATAGGAATTCATTTATAGAACAATATATTGGGTGATGCAGATACATATTCCTCAGCACATGGATCTGGATCCCCTCTGCTTCTGTATATCAAGTCCTACTTAGAGCAAATCTTATGGATAAGTTTACGTTTTTAAAGAGGAATCTAGTGTATGTATGAGTACATTTAAAATGCTATTTATTAGAGCTAACTATGTAAAAACCCCCGAGAATAGTATAGACAGACTGCTGGTGGTGTGCAGCACTGAATGAATTTCTGATCCACATGTACCCCACTGTGCGGGCCTTGTCTGGAGGCAAAGTTACCTTATATTGGCAACTTAAAGAATTGTAGGATTTTTCATCAAAGACAACAACTCTGTTCATCCTTCCTTTCCAACCGCCAGAGAAGAAGGATGGTCACTGATGGGTGTAAGCAAGGCCACGCAGGTATTGTGATCACTGGCATCCTGTGCCTCACAGGGCTGGGTTTGTTATAAATGGGCCAGGAGACCAGCTCCTTTGAAAAAGCCTTTATTAGAAATCAGCTCTGGGTAGGGGCTCGAGGGGCTGCGCACGCCGCCGCTGCTCCCTGAAGACACCACGGAGGAGGAGGTGCAGTCGAATCTGCTGCCGCTGGTGCTGCTGCAGAGTCGGGATTCCTTCCTCACGGGGGTTCCAATAGAATCGCTTTGGCTCGTGTGGTCCAGGGGCGTTACCTTTCTCCAGTTTCTTTCAGGCCATGGCGACAAAGTAACAAAAGAATGCCTGCCGGCTGCAGGTAGCTAGACGTGTGCCTGGCACAGTTTTGTCCTTCTTAGGTCCAGTTTCTGTGTTGGCTCGCTGTCTCAGGGGCTTTTTTTTTAGCTCTAACTGGACTCCCGGTCGCAGCCAGGCACGATGGGAGTTCCCTGATCTCCATATTGGGCGGAGCCCACAGCTCGACGGCCGAGGCAGGAAGCAGCAGGGAGGGACTACTAGACAGCGGCGTGCGGGCTTTCAATGGAGAGGGGAAAGCCCAGGATTTAGGGAGAAAGGGTACAGAACTTGGACATAACGAGCAGAAATTTAGGGTACAGATTCAACGTGAACAGTTTAAAACAGGCAAGTAACAGTGCAACTTTAATTTTACAGCAAAACAGTGTAACAGCACAACTCGGGAGTGCATAGCCTGGGGCTAATTTCTTTCAGGTTCACTCAGGTTATCTGTTCTGTGGATCAATAATGCTCTAAAGTACAATAGCCTTCTGGTAAGGATTACCACAATGCCTCCAGAACCGGAACTATGGCCAGAGATTATCCCCACCCTTTCTTGTCCCTCAAAATGTTTCATGAACAAGGTCCGAATTCTCACTGATTGTATTTGGGGTTTTTTCCCTCTTGTGATCCCAGAGCTAGAAATAGCTTGAGTATCTTTTAGTTTTGAAGTATGATATGCAGGGAAAAGCTTTGCTGTTCAAAGATCTTGATACACTGTCTGTATGATAGATACTAATTAGTTTTCTTGGCAGAATTCAGTTATGGAGAGTCACAGATAAAAACGAATCTGAGTCATAAAATCTTCATCATTATAGATGGGACTGACACTACTGTTTTGCTCACTTGATTTATTTTCCTTGCAGAATCAAGGCCATTGAAAGTCCCAACAAAGATGATGACACGCAGTGGCTGACTTACTGGGTTGTGTATGGCATTTTCAGCATAGCTGAATTCTTCTCTGACATCTTTCTGTCCTGGTTCCCTTTCTACTACATGCTAAAGGTATGTTAGTTCATGTGGCCCCTCTCCTAAAATGAGAACTTTCAATGTAACCAATCTAATGTCTCCAGAAATGGGTAGATGACAACAGATTAATTTGGAATCATTCCCAGGTCATACGTTTGTTTTAGATGCAGGTTATGCTTGTTAGTACTGTGCAAATGATCTGTTTACAGCTGATGGTTTTGTGAGGCAAGAGGGGAAGTTGGGATAGGTGGAAGGGAAAGGTCTTCTGTGTTTTAGAAAAGAAAAAGAGACAGTGTAACTGTCCCATTAAAAAAACCAACCAACCAACCAAAAAAAAACCCACCACAAAAAAACCAAAAACAAACCAGAAAAAAAGAGTTCTTTCTCTTGGTGCTCAAGTAAACTTGGACAAAGGACAGACATGATAAGCCCCACAGAGTGGCTCTATTTTTGTTTTAAGTGCATTAGTAGAAGTGGAGAGTAAAATCCTGAAGGCTGTTGAAGGAGGTAGTAATGTCTGTGCTGTTGGAGCAAAGAAGGAAATTGGAACAGAAGAATAGTTTGTCCTACAGCTTTAATTTTAAATTAAGTTCAGTTTCCTGAAAGGAGCTGGTAGGTATCAGAGGAGATGGTTGCTTATGTGCATTTGTTAGTGTGATTTGACTACCAGCAATGGTTTGATTAATGTGTTCCAAGCTTTGTTTGTGACCTAAGGTGTCAGTCAACTTCAACATGTAAATTCTTCTAGGAGATAGCTGATCACTCTGTATGCTGTTGGGTTGAAGACATTGTAGCTTGCTGCAGAGCTTGCTCTTTATCTCAAAGAACTGTTACCTGTTTTCTGGTTCAGTGGGCTATTCTCTTCTTTCTCTTTTGTTAGCCTGATTTAGTCCCACCAAAGTTGTTAAAACAATTTGCTTGCCAGCTGTTGTGGTGGGGTCATTTAAAATTTTAAGGACAAGTAAGACCTGATGGTGCCAAAAGCTGTTTCTAAGAAATGCTGTATTTTATAGACAAAAATTGACTGTAACATCTGGTTTACATGTCTGCCTTGTTCCTTTTCAGTCTTTAACATGCCTCAACTGTGGCAATGGTTTGGACGCTTTCTGCTTTAGTAGAATTATGACTTTAATCCATCATGTGCAGTGGTATATACTCACAATTCTGAATTCATACAGTGTATTTTCAGAACTTTTCTAAATTCTTGGTGGGAAAAGATGTGGCAGTGATTTCTGCATGCCACCATAGCTCTCTTTCTGAAGAGCACATGACTGGGATTCAGGTTGACTTTGCAAATAAAGACTACAAATGGCTCTGATAAAATGGTATCAGGAGTGCCACAGTTACATGTAGTATTGTAATCAAGGGAGAGGCAGTTTTCTCAGTTCTGCAAAAGCAAACAGAAAATTCAAAAGGAATTATGTCAGTACATAGCCTTCTACGATAGATGCAGAAGGCACGTAGAAGCCAAGTGTCTGCTCTCACTGCTGATTGGTAGAAGAGGTTCATTTTTATTATACAAAGGTAGGCACGTGTTGGCTGAAAATCTGAAAGCATTGCTGAATGGGTGGAAGGATGGAGGTTATTCCACAGGGGGAAAAGGAGGAATCAGGCAGCTTCCATATTTCATTCCATACATGAACTCCTCTTGGAGGCTAGTTATGATGTCTCTATCTCTTTCATGAAGTAGAAGCTCAGATAATGTCATTCATGAAAATTTTGAGCTTGCTTGCATTCTCAAAATGTGCTAAATTTGCATATTCACATCTGATAAAACTTGTAGCTTCCACTCCAGACTGAGATTTAGTTGCTCAGTATTTCAAAACACCTTTATGTACATGGCTGAGATGTTGAGTACTGCTGCTTCCAGAGTCCCCAAAGTCCAGAGTTTAGACTCTGTGACATTAAAGTTTTCAGGAGACTGGAAGATTTTATGTGTGGGAGAAAGGTACGTTGAAGAACTCCTTTAAATATGTTACGGTGTTTGTATATACTTTTGTTCTCCAGATTCTTCCAGATCTTCTTGTATTTTATGGGTGGGTGGGGGGGTTGTTATTTTTGTTTGTTTGTTTTGGTGTTTGTTTGTTTGTTGTTTTTTGTTTGTTTGGGTTTTTGGGGGGGTGTTAATGCCCACTTCTTATTTATTTGTTTAGTTTTTTTAATCTCTGAAGCACAGGACATGCATGCAACTCATAATTTCTTGTGCATATGGTTCATTTTTAAGTACTTCTGTTCAAGATGTAAAGATTTCTGTAGCATTCAGGTATTAGAGAACAGTAACCAGTTAAAGTAGCAGAGTTTATGATCCTGTGAATATTCTTGGTGGTGGGAGTGAGAGAGACTCCTTACTCCACTAATGGCTGTGCCTTGAAATACTATAATGCTATTTCTGAACAAAATAGGTCCTGCCAGGGCCAAAACAGCTGCTAGGAGCAGGTCCAAGTGAGCAGGTCTGTGAGCTTAGGTGAATTCCATTCCCTCCTCTGGTCTGGAGGGTTGCAAAGAATACATTTCCACCACTCTGAGCTTGGTGGAACTTCTTAAAACCCTCTTTATTTTTAATAGCCTATGTTAGTTCAGTTTCATGAGAGACAAGGGTAAAATAAACTAAGTTAGCAGTCTAACATTCTCAAGCTTCGAAAGAGTGAGAATCTCAACTTTGGTACATGTCTAATAGAAAATGCATATAAACATCTGTTTCAGTACAACTCAAAAGCAATGGGTATTTGAGACCAAATCTACAATTACTTTTTTATCAGCTAGACTGGCTCAAAGCTGTCAAATCAAAATTACTGATTTTGTTCTTAAGCAAGGGGAGGGAAATGTCAATTTATTTTGGTTTTAGAGGAAGTTGGACCCACATCTGAAGGATTTTTCTAAAACAAAGGAGAAAAACTTTGTGTAGAAGTTGAGATACTTATACAGTTTTGTGGGAGAAATAACTTTCAGTATTACATATATATATGAAAGATGTTCTTGAACAGGAAAAAAAGTCAGTGTACTTCTCAGCTTTTAATGAAAGATAATAATGTAAGATAGCACCATATATTCTTTCTGTTGTATTAAGTTCCAAAGAACTGAAGTTTTTGAAAATCAGTATTTATATTGATAAAGGCACTTTTTGCCTTAATTTTCTCTGACAATACTTAATAGTTCATCAGTTGCTACTTACTGGTGCCAGATTTTATTGTATGTTGAATCATTTGTTTTAATTAATTGGAATTTTCCTGATGGGTCAGTCACTTTACTTTAAAAAGCCTTTCTCTCTCTTTTGGGCAAACACTCCTTTCAGTCATTCTGACATTCAGTTTTGACACCATGATGAAATAGTTTAAAGAAGAAGAATTAATGCTTTCCCAGAAGGTTGGTAAATTGGTTTGGCACTGCAGAAAAGACAAAGCCAAAATTTTACAGCTGGGAAGAGCAAAACCTACAGAATATTCAGTCTCAGTATACCTTGTTGGGAAAGAACAGAGGAGACATATTCCAAAATATTTGGAAGGCTTACTTGAAAGAAGACTGTGTGTTTTGTTTATTTTCTGCCCAGAAATGTCTGGAAATCCTCTGACATGGAATTGTGTCTAACGTGAAAATAAGGCATGGTTTGAGGCTGAGGTTGTTTCATTTTTGGTTTCAGGAAAGGGCAGTCTGAGAAAAGCTGTTATGCCTTCATTTTATGGAGAGTCTTTTGACATGGAATAATATTGTACTATTTGTGTACAAAAAGAACTGTACAAATGCTGAGAAAATGTACTTCATTGTAGTTGCAGTTTTGTTGCAGTTTTATCCTGTAAAATAATTACATATATATATATCTCATCATAGCTCAAGCAAATTTATTGTATGGTACTTTTTGTCCCTTGAATGTTTCATCTTGCACTGCATGGCTGTCCTTGTGTGGTGTATGGCAGTGAAACGGAAGCCAAATAAAAGCGCTTCAGTAGTAAAGACAGGGATTTATAGGATGCAGAATCATGACTCCACACTATGGTCTTTGATTTTGCTAGAGAGAAGATGGTCTCTAAAAGCTATAACTAAGCTTTAGTTCAGAAGCATTAGTCTTGTTTGTGCATTGTGTGTAGCTTGGGTTTATCTCTCCTCCTTCTCAGTTTACCTCTGGGCTACACACAATCCTATACTTTCCCCCACTGTGTTTCCAAGATAGGGAGGCAGAGAGGTCAGGGATGTATTTTGGTTGAATTGAGGTCATTTAGGGACGTAGACGTTCATTCAGGCCTGTGCCATGTGTTTCAGAAACATTGAGAGAGACTGATGTTTTTGAAACTAGGTTTTATAGTTCTACCTTAAAGAGAAAAAAAATGCATGTAAATCCTGATACACCTGACACCAGATTAGATTTACTGCTGCAGCCCTCCTTATTTGTCCTTATACTGTCCATGGTATTATTCCAGTAGAAAGATTCACTGTGTGTACTGTCCTGGTGTGCACCCTCCTGCAGCCCTGACCACACAGGGATTGACACTGTTCTCAGTGTGCTCAGTTCTGTGGCACTTAGGAAAGGCACCTTGTCTCCTACTCATTATTCCTTACCCTTAGGCCAATGTTCTTGTTCTCACAGTGTGGCTTCCTGCTGTGGTGCATGGCTCCAAGCCCTTCCAACGGGGCCGAGTTTCTCTACCACCGGATTATCCGTCCTTTCTTCTTGAAGCATGAGGCCCAGCTGGACAGTGTTGTGCAGGACCTGAAAGACAAGGCTGCAGAGACTGCAGACACCATCACTAAAGAGGGTGAGCTAAAGACCCTTAGGTGTTCACAGCAAGTAGGGGGAATTTCACCGGGGAGCTCTTATTATTGCACTTAATAGTCATCATTTGGAGGAAACAAAAATAAATTGCAGGAAGACAATGTAAATTACAGTGGAGAATTTAAATTTTGGAAATGGGGATTGCAGTGGATCTTGCTTACCAGAATTGCAGTTAGGCTAGAATGAGTGGAAGAAATTGAATTTTTATTGTGTCTTCCACCATTCACACAAAAACATTCTCTCTAGAGGCAGGTCCAATATTCATAAATACAGTTACTGTTTTAGTGTATCCTCATATCTCCTAAAATACTCCCTCAAATACCTAGTTATATAGAGGGGCTCCCAGTTGTGCAGTAAACAATTAACAGCAATACACAGCAACAGAAAAGTGCAGTTTTCCCATCTATATGTTTTTGCATTTTTCCTTCCTCTGGAGGTCAAAGAATTCCTCATTCTTAAAGGAATTACTTACCTTTTATTTTTGTGTTATCACAGCCTGTAGGTTGCTCAAGTTTTTCATTTCCTTGCATTCTATAGTGAACCCTTGCATTCTAAAATATCTGATTAAAGTTTTACGAACAAGAGAAGAAAACGTATTAAGTAGCTAAAATAAAGGGGTTTTTTAAGTTTCACTTGAAAGGCATTTTATCTATATGCTATTTAAAGCATCTTAATTCTCCTTTCCACTAGCAGTCTCGTTTCATCTTATCAATTTAAGCCGTTTTCCTGTCTGCCTTGCTCAACTATTCTTTGAAATTTTGCTGCATGACTCTTCCTGAGTCCTTACAGTTAAGCATGTATCTTAATTAATGTTCTTCCATGTTGCATGTGGGATTTTCCTGTCCTCATTTTATCACTTAGTCTTTCTTTTTCCTATTTTTATATATAAAGATTTCCATCAAAAAAAAACCCTAACAAAACAAACAAAAAAAACCCCAAACAAACAAAAACCATCCCACCAAAACAAAACGCTTTTTTTTAAAGAAACCATGCACACACATTTGTATGTACACAAATATTAGCATTATTCCAAGCCAGTTTTATCATTATGGTGTATTTCTTGCTGCAGTGTCCTTAACACTGTGAGCAGCCCTGCTATAACAATACCATAGTTATATATATATATGTCAGTCTTTATTGTACTGCTTCTTGCTTATATTCTATTTTTTAAATGTTTTTATGATCAGTTTTATCACTCTATCTACAGGTATACAAAAGCTGTGATTTTCTTCTGTGTTCTTTCTCTTGAGAGTAAAAGGGAATTTTTTTTTTCATGCAGCTCAAGAACATCTGATAGCCCACTTTGTCTGTAGGCCTATGACTAAACTTAATTTTATTTTCCTGCAGCCAAGAAAGCAACAGTGAACTTGCTGGGTGAAGAAAAGAAGAGCACTTAAATTGGATAAGTTTCCCTACTGCCTCCTTTGTGCAGCTTGATATTACTGGGGACTGTGGTGTACGTTCAATAATATTGCCTTGGAAACATTTTGATATATTAAAGGAATGTGCTATAAGTTTACGTACTACTTTGCTGTGACTGATAGAGAGTAGGCATTTTTATTTAAAAGCAATGCAGTGGGCAGCATCTGAAGCTTAATGAAAATATTTTATTCGTCTTCATGCAGAAGTCGTCTTTCAGTAATCTCTTTCTGCAGTAACATAAATAAAAAGTATACATCCCTCAGGCTCTGCACTTTAGTTGTCTCTTTGTGTGTGAAATTACTCTTAACACTTTGATTGTGGTGCATCTGGAAGCACAAAGCTATTTCATAGAGAAAATTCTGAATAGATCTTCTTGAATATACAGGGAATTATTGTGAGAGATGGCATAATGGATGTATTCCCCACCACTAAATCTGTAAATTGTGAAATTACACAATTATAGAGATTATTCACTGTTGCATGTTTTGTTGTAACACAGTATTTGGTACGGTGTGTGTATTCTTAAATGGCTAGATACTAAATATAGGAAAGAATAACTTCCTTGGCGTGATCAACCTTATATTGGCCTGAAGTGATTTGCTAGAAGTGAATGCATTAAAGCGTACAAGATTAACACAACATGACTGAAGTCCCTCTTCTTCCCTATTCTTGCTAAGACAAATTGTTATCCAAAATTGTTAATAGAGTGCTTTTTAAGATCACACTCAAAAGCACAAGCCACCTTTAGCTAAGGAGTGGTACCATTACAAACACTTTTTCCTGAATTCCTTTTAAAATACCAACTGCCTTGGATGTCAGTCCTCAGAACTACATCATTAAGGGGACAGACTACAACTCCCATGAGCTTTTTCGACTCATAAAGATCTGCAATCTCTTGTGACTATACTTAATAGGAGCACTTAAACTTCCTGAGTGGAAATGCTCATTATTTGATATATTCTTGACCAATCAGTAAGAGTGCAACCAAAGTTGCTAAGAGAATAAAGGGATTTTTTACAATCATGTAAAAAAATTTTTTTTCTTAGATTTACATCTGTACTCTTTCATACTGCAGTATTTTCAACAAAAAGCAATTACATTAATTAATTAGGCATGAATTACTGAAATTTCCCTGTTTTCATTTCTGTGCTGACGTTTCTTTAAAGCCTAGCGTAATGGTACAGCAGTTCTGAGCTCACAGAACATGCAGAAAGGACGCTTACCTTTTGATAGGATAAAAAATTATTTCCAGTCCACATTCTTGAATTCCAAAAACTTAAAGTTCTGAAGACTTCTGGCTTTCTGCAACAAATTGTTGTATAAACATTCATTGTAAATTTTCAGATGCAAGAACTGCAAAAGAGTGAAGCATACAGTGCAACTCAGCAGGTCAGTTTTAACCTAGAGAGGTATGTTTTATAAGAGGGGATGTAAAAGGGTCATAAGAGAAAGCATTTTAAGCTTTGAGCTGGAAAACATAGCCCTTGGGTCTGGCAGCTTGGATAGGGAAATACAAGACCTGCTGTACCTCATGGTCTGTAGGACAGCATTGCAGTTCATCATTTGAAGAAAAAATGCAAAAAGCTATTCATTTCTTGACAACTTTTTATTAGGAGGAGATATGCTGAAGAGGATAAAGTTTACAGCAAAGTTCTAGGTTTTAAACAAGTAAAAAGTTTGAAATGTATTACCATTTAACTGGTTTAATTTCTTGTCTTAACTTCTGTCGTAAATGCATTGAACTTACTTGTAAGCCTTACTAAACCTTAGTCCTGTGTTTTAAACTCTTATCAGCTGTGTGTAAAGGACTCATGTGGCTACTGTAACTTAGTTTCACTTCTTGAGATTAGAAGTAGCTAGTCAAAAATAAATGAGGATTCTTAATAGACTGTTTGGTTTCAGTGCAAAGCGCTACATAACTTACTTATCTAAAAGCTTACAGTAAATTTTAGACTTTACAAGTCTAATGGCATCTGTAGTAGAGACAGGATTTACTTTTTGTTTCTTATACTACTCAACAGCTCTTCCACTGTTATTAATGGGGATAAAACATTCTAGATAGATGTTAGGTAAGTGATAAAACAATCCCTTGCATTTCTCTCAGAATCTGAAAGACTTTAAATCAACTTCATGTCTTTACCAACTTGATACTACCAGCACATAGAATCAGTGCTCTTTTGTCAGGTTTTTACTTGAATTACAGAACTACAGTCTGTTGTTAACGGAAGTTGCCCTTGGTTTTTTGCTTTGATGCAAGTAGAAATCACTGAATTTCTGCAGCAAGTTATCCTTTCCTGCAAGTAACTCCACTGGGCTGGCCCCTCAGATGAGTGCTTTTCTTTGTGTTTTCACAACATTTCTGTGCAAATCTTGGTACAGACATCTGCTCCATGGCTTTGGTGAAGTTGTAATGTGCTAAATAAAATCGAACACAAATAAAGAGATTCTTACGGGACTGGTATGATGCCTCAGTATTTCTTAAAAACCTGATACCTCAACAGTGAAAACCTTGCTACTTTAGGTAGGCACAAGGTCTTTACAGGGTAGTCACTTTTTTTTAACCCGCTCCCTGAAGTTTATTATTGTGGAACCAGTAGAAACCTCTTAAACTCCAAAGGAAGTACTTCTTCATCCCAATCTGAAGGTGCAGCCAAGCAGATTTAGAGCATCAGGCCTCTTCCCAACAGTGAACCGCCACGAGCATCTTTCCAGGCTTCATAGCCTGGCTTACCTGAAGAATCAAGGTTTAGGATTCTCTGGAAATACAGAGAGGAAAGACTAAACTACAGGGATTTTAAAGTTTTTCCTCTCCCATGGGTTTCCTGGTGTTTCATAAATGACCTCAACAAACAATGCTGAATAGTTATTGGCAGTGGTGTTACACTTAAGGCTTCTGTTGACACTGTTTGTAGGACATTTCATCTGCTTTATCTGACTCCTTTCCAAACTCAGTAGAAAAGGAAAATAAGTTCAGAAAAACATAACCTCCCCGACAGTGATATCACCACTAGTGATAAAATAATGAAAACTCTTTAAACCAGAGCAAGCCAATTAACAAAGCATAGAAGTTCTTTTAAGTAGTGGAAGGTGTGACTAGTATTTGTCAGGTCAAACCTTCACTACTTTAAATTTGATAAATAAAGGAGGTTTCCTGAGTTTGCATTCCAGTCTTGCCAACTCTTTCTAAATAATCTGAGAATCAAGTAAAATTTTTATGCCTAATTCCTTAGTCACCTTCTCCCCCTCCCCATTTCATACTCCACAAACAGCAGTTTCCTTATGCAAAGGAAGAAGAATGGAATTTCCTACATTCCTACAAATCCTTGTAGGTCATGAGAGACTCTAGTTTTCTGTAAAGGGCACCTGACAAATATGATGAACTCCTTGTCTTCTAGAGAACTTCTACATCCAGTGTGATGGAATGAAACAGTACTTGAGGAATTACAACCCAGGGCTACTAAGGAAGTCCTCAGTTGTGCAACAGTGTTGTTACAGCTTTTTGAAAATTTTGTTTCTTACTGGTACAGAAACCATATAAGAGATGCTGTAGCAAAAAATCTTCAGATCACCACATGAACTCATGGACTAGTCAAGTAAAAATAATTGAAGATAATCTTATTCAGCATTGTTTGGAATGCTTTGTAGTTGACACCTTTGCTGAGGCTATGGATTTCTACAAAACTTTGTATTACTGCATCTTCACAGGAGAAGAATTCTTAAAGACTTCTTAGAAATGTCTGAGTTCTGCTACTTGAGAAGCAAACAGACAAAACCCAAAACCACCCCAAAGAACCCCCAAACCTTGACAGATGAGAAGAGGCACACATGCTATTTCATAGGAAGTAGGACTACATTTCAGGCTACTCACTTCCTTCCTGGAGCGTCCCCTGCTCTTTCCAGTTCCCAAACTACCAAAGACTTGTGTCTGTTTCCTACCATTTCTCTTACACAGCCACTATAGCATGGGGTACTTAATTATTTATTATTAATTATTATATAATAATAAAGCTAATTATTTGTCACTGTGGAGTCAGAGACAAGGACATGACATTAATACTCTGAGATCATGCAGCAACAGCTCTGTTCCTTGTCTGGCAGCTCCTTTTATAGGGCTTTCAAATTTCCCATGCTCGCAGACATGATTGGTCAAGGGTCTTAACTCCACCTAGCTCACTGGTCAATGATTTGAGTGTATCCATGCTTCAAAGGGATTGGCTGAGGTCCTCTGTCGGGGTTTGAATCCAACATATCATTGTCATGTCCAGGGACTTGGACTTACTTGGAGCTAGGCTGGTCAAGCTGGTATCCGTTAAGCCAAATCAACGGTGCAGATACAGTCTAGCTGTATCCGTTAAAATTATTAAAAATAGCAATTAATTATCTTTTTATTTAGGAAAAAATAACTCCTTTGGAAAGGGTATCTCTTATCCTAAGAGAGAAAATAAACCCACAAAAGCCAGTCTGTAAGAGGAAGAAGCTAAATAACTGGTGTCCAGTGATAGAACATGTGGGAATTGTTCAAAGCTGTGCCAGGGAAAATTCAGACTTTACTCTGGGAAGCATTTCTTTAGGCTTCCTAGAGAGAGTGATCAATGCCCCAAGCCTATCAGTGTTAAAGCATTGGGGTGATACCCTTAATAGTGTGCTTTAACTTTTGGTCAGCCCTGAAGTGGTCAGGCAGTTTGTTTGGGTGATCATTTTAGATCCCTTCCAACTGAAATAGTATATGCCATTCCATTCCATTCCATTCATAGCTCCAGAGAAGGAATCAAGGGAGCCACCATCTCTCATGTTCCCAAGTAGAGCACACACAAATATTCCACAGGTATAAGTGCCCCAAAAGGGAGTTTCGGCTAAAAGTTTCTCTTTGTAAACACACACAAGGAACAGGATGTACATACATGCAGGGTTTTTTTAAGACCAGCTATTTTTTGCAGAGCTGGTCTTTGAGTTACTTCATGGCCGAAGGCTGACAACTACATATGGTCACACACTATTGTCACTTCCCAAGCTAACACATTTCAAAATAACCTTTTAAAGCGCCCTCTCTTTACATTAACAATTGAGTAATTATGGTTGTGCTTCTGCTATAGCAGCTACATGCTACACATCTGAAAGAATAAACCACCTATCTCACAACAGTGCTGAATTCTTGTTTTTAGTCATTCTGTTATTGATTGCCTGTATCATCACAACTTCCTGATGCTGCATGTCAACATTATCATCCATTCCTGACACAGAAATTGTTGTAAGGACTGTTAAAAGGATTTTGAGCTCATATGTCCATTTCAGATGTTTAATTTTTGCTTAGATACCTAGGAGACTGTATAGGGAAATACCAGACATATTTTTAGAGAGCTAGACCGGGACACTAGTTAATCATCCATATTCCTTCTGTCCTGGGTGCTGAGAAAATTCCCACTCATGGATGCATGCCTTCCTTTGTTACTGTTGCCACCTACAGGAAATCTTGGACCATAGTCTTTTCTGCAATGATGCTGCATAAGTAATACCTCACAGAAAACCGTAAAAGCAAGGCAGGTGGGCTAAAAGGACATTCATTATCACCCAGTTTCCCTCTAAAAATAAAATAATAATTTAAAAAATTATTCACAGCATTCAGACTAAAACATTTCTATATTTTTAGAGAAAACTTGTCCCCACTCCCAGTCCCACCACAATCCATAAATGTGGTAGCCGAGATGGACACTGCACTCAAAGCACTTCATTAAAAACATCAGAAGGCTCCAAGTATCAGCACCTTGTTATTCAGAACTCTCCCATACCTTTTCTCAGTAGCCTCCCAAGGGCAGCTCCACACAGCTCTGGCTCTTTCTCTCTTTCTTCTCCAGTCCTGGCTCACTCCTTCCTGTCCCTAGCACAGTCACCTAAGCCTGTCTGTCCTACATATGGTGTCTTACCCTTTCTGTCCCTCACACGACCTCCTGTCCCGTTATTTTCACAGCATGGCCAGCATAGTCCAACTGATTCCTTACCAGCTAACTCACTCTTTATCACACCCATAGCTGTGAAGGCAAGGCTGTTCCCACTCTTGGATAATTAACACAGCTGCAACATATCAAGGGCAAGACTGCCTTCAGCAGCATCTCCATCTGTCTCCCCCACACATAAGATTTTTCCTATTCCCAGAAACGAGGAACCTAATCTGTTAAATGAGAAAGAACTGAGGTGGTCTTGATCTGCTTGTTTTCAATCCTCCAAGGAACCCAGTTTATTAAAATACATAAATGAAAGTGTAGTTTGTAAACTTAACTCTATCAGGAAAAGGAGAGTTGTGTTTAACTTTGTGCTACCTTGTTTAGGAACAAGTATTGCTCATATAAATATACTTAGTCTAAATACAGAAATCATAAAAAGCAAAAAACAGTCCCATTTAAAGATGGGAGGATAAGCAGATAGGAGTTAGGGAACTCAGTCTTCAACTTCCTAATTGTAGTGGTCATCTGATTTCCCAGTAGGGCTTTAAAGAAAATAGTCCACTTTACCCAAAATACTCACAGAGCTTGCTTTATTAGTTTGACTGATTTACATTTTATGTTTTGAGCTCAATATTACCCTTTTCAGAAGTTTTTCTTGTCTTTCCTTGCAAGATCCCTGGACTGTAAAATAGCTTTACTATTTTGGGTTCTTAGATCAGGAAAGTTTGATAAGATTCTTTCTCACACACACTGATAGGTCAGACCACTTCTGAAGGTATTTAATTTCAGACCACAATAAGTTGTATGCCACAAGACTTAACCTCCACATCTTTCAGCTGTCTGTAGTCTAAATCTCTGACTTACGAAAGTTAAGCATAACATGATCAAAACTTGGCTGGACTCATCCTCCTTTAGGTTACATCATGAAGATGAGTTACCTTGTACCAATCAATCTTCACAGAGCTCTCACTATTTAAAGTTTCAGAAAAATACTCATCACTCAACAAAATCCAGGAAGTATGAGCCTAACAATCAGTGGGCAATTATGGTCTTTTATATCACAAGCACATCTTCCACTCCTGGTATTTTTCCCCATGTTGCAACTGGCTTTAGCACTTCCCTAGGGTGAATGTGCCTCAATAACCCCTAACCATGTCCAGTTGTTTTCCACAAAAAACCCCACCCTTTTCATATAGCATCTGTTTCCAAATTTCATACTCCATGGCACTCATCAGCTCACAGGGATACCATTTAAATAAATTCTCAAAATTTAGGCCAGACACTGGAAAGATAACTTGTATAAACTCTTACATCAGCAGAAAAGTAAGCCCTGATGAGATTTGTATATGACCACAGTCAATTACAGCCTTAGAAAATTGTACTTCCTCTCCTAAACATTTCTGTTTTAGAGAATCTGCATACTGCTTAAACTGAAAGGCAAGAATTCTCCCTAATAGTGGAAAGAGAGCAGGAGGGATGTGTGTGTGTGCACACAGACAGTCCTTTCCTGCAGAATCCAGCATCACTCTGGAATTAATCATGGAGTGGCATGGGGAGGGTCCTGTCCTGGCTAAACTGATGCTGTGTTTGAGGGGTGGATTTGAGCATGGACACTACCACAGAGTTTATCCATGGATGTGAAACAGGCAGTGTGATTAAGCCAAACAGTTGAAACCTCTCTGGTACGGAAGATGATGGCTGAAATGTCAATAGAGGTGGCCAGGCATCTTGAGTGTATCAGACCCCCAAATCTACCAAGGCAAGAGCCATGTGCTCACAGTGGAGGGAACCACTGGATGGCTGGAAGCACCCTTTGTACCAAGCTGTGGGAATGCACAGGACAGAGAGTAAAACAGACTTAATTAGCATAGCTGGTTTGATAACAAAGATGCCATGGCAGGAACAAACAGAGCTTTGAAGATTACAGAAAATGGGATTAAACCTGCTTATGGGAAGAGATTCAATCAAACGCTGCAAGCAAAAGATGTAAAATGTATAATTTTTAAATTAAATTTTTAAATTAAAATTGAAAAATGTATAAGTTGTCTGTGTGATCTTTAACTGGATTATTGTAATGGAAAATTATTACCCTTCCTGAAATGATATATAAGCTTTTGGAAAAATCTGAGTAAAATCAAATTCTGATCACCGAATCAGTCTTCCCATCTCTTTATCAATTGTCAATAGCACACCACTGTTCTGGGCCTTGAAAAGCAGATCTTATGGGGGCATAGTAGACCAGAAATTGAGTCAGACAATGGGATTATTTTCCAAAGCAACCTCAAAGACACTTGGGCCAAAGTGCATAGCCTGAGTGGGAATATCACATCACTTGTCATGCACCAGCCTCTGAAAAGATCAAATGATGCAATGGATGGTAAAAGATGACACTCAGAGCACTGGGTGGTGGGACCTTCACACCCTGGGGTACACATTTAGCAAAGGCCACCTAGTCAGTTAACACCCAGAGATCACTTACTGACCTGGTGCAAGCCAGTCTGAACTTTTGCTTACTGTACAAGGGGATGAAGTTCCTGCAGTGAACATTAAAAACATGCTGGGGAAGAGTCTGAGTTATCTCTGCCTCAGGCAAAGGTAAACCCATCCCTTTGCTTTTGCTCAAGAATGTGGATGCATGTGGTGCGTCCTGTGAAAGGATGGAGAAGTCTAGTATGTTTCAAAGGGATTTGATTTTGGGAAAAAACAGCCAATGAATTAAATTAATTACTGCAACACACTGTGAATTATCACTTCTATGACGCCCCTGTGCCCATCACCACATTGGCCACCCTGTGGTACGTATCTGTGCAATGCTGGATTTGGGGCTCTGACCCCAATTCCCTTTATATCACACTCTAATGAAGAATGAACTTTGATGGAACCATAAGCATAGCAGTGATGGATTCAGAACTGCTTTCCACATGCAACAGTCCAACACCACACACCTTCTTTCCTGCCTGAAAACTGTTTGACAGATGGAGCCCAGGGTCATGCACTCTATGAACTCAATGGGCTTTTATAGGGATGGTCCATAATTAAGTACCAAAGGAGAGGAAAGTGATGGAAGTTTTGGGAAGTGGGACCTGCCATTATAGAAATTAATGGAATAAGGGATGCCTGCTCTCCTGATTTTAGCTGCAATCCAGTGAATTTTCTTCCCAGCAGCTGTTTTAGATTCAGTGTGAGAATAATGCTGGTAACAGACTGTTCTTACCTACACCCATAATCTTTCTTTCTTGATTATCCTTCCATGCATCCCATTGAGGGTGAGGTTGGATGGTGCTTAGTTGCTAGCTGGGGTGAAACCACAACAATTAGGTTGCTCAAAGTCCCATCTAGCCTGGGCTTGAACACTTCCAAGAATAGGGCATCTACAACTCGTCTGTACAACCTGTGCCTCCACTACCCTCATAGTGAAGAATTTCTTCCTAATACAGAATAGCGTAGAATTAAGACAATTGCTTCACTATCATAAATAAATGGTTTACTAAAGCAACCAGATTTCAAAAGGTGCATAATTCTTTTGGAAAAATGTAATTATCCCACCCACTCTATTTGCTTATGTTCTTCCACTCTGGATGTGGGTGATAACATCAGACTTGCAGGGTATGTGTAAAAAGAGATTTATTGTTACATAGATGCAAGGCAGTTACATGCATTCCAGTTCCGAGAAAAGCAGGCAGTTCTACTCTTCACCTCTTCATTTCTTGCTTCTATCTTCACTTCAACGTTGCTGCATGGTGTCCATCTGCACTTGTTGAAAGTACAACTATGCGATGCAGATGTCAATTTATTTCTTTTTCTTCCCTTTACCTTTCTTGCCTCCCTCTCCTTGCTGAAGGCTTTGATCGCTACCTCCCATCTTCTGAGTTCTTGTTTTCAGTTTGGGAATGGTTTCAGCAGCATACAGCATCACTGATTTACCTAAAAAACAGGAGAGATCAATGCATGCCTAGGAACGGATATAAAGCCTGGGATTTGCTTCCTTCCCCTGGTATACCAAGCAGCTTATGAAAAGTTCTTGGGGGAAAAGAAAAAAGGTGCAGGACTGATAAATGTCACAGTAGACTGGAAAAGCCACATAACCTGACAATCTCCAAAGTGCCTACATGCTTCCTGCTACTTTTTCCCTCCATCTCCTCCTGGCCCAGAACACTGGGAACTGAAAGATCAGATGAAAGCTATAGACATTTTTAAAAGGTACTGCTGCCTTCCAGCAGGACTCTGGTTTTAAATCATCTCCTCCGTCGGTGTGCTTACACTACCGTACACACAGCACCCTTCTTGCTCTTTCTTTAAGACATATACTGTTTCCCTTTTACATAGGGATTCATCTTCAGAAAACATGCAAAAGCTGAAACTGTCATTCAAGATTAATAATTCCTATTCATTAGTTAAAGGCAACTGCTTCACTGTTAATTTATAAAAATGGCCAGTGGAAAACTCAGCTGAACTCAGTATTGTCTTCTATTAATTTAACATACACTCTGATGCCCAGATGATGTTCCTAAGAAAATGGTGGAATTTAGCCATTTAAGTACTAAACTGTTTTAAATGTCAACAAAGCAGTACGTCAAAACTGAACAGATGGTTTGTTCAGTGTAGCACTCACACATCACCCACAAGCCCCTCCAAAGACATTGCTGCAGAAGCAGCAGAATCAAAGGCATCAGCATTTTACAAACTTTATTCAGTGCTCACAACTTAATTTTGTTTTTACAGGCAACAAAATTTAAACTGTAAGGTTTATAATAAATAGTTAAATCCAATTGAACAGGCTGTTAACATAAAATAAACCAAGTCTTTCTGGTTTATTAACAGGTGAGGTACCTAAACCCAGGCACTCTACTCACGTGTTGGAAACTGAGGCAAGCATGGGTTGCCATCATCTTGTTTGAGCTGGATTCGTACTCTACCTCGGTACTGCATATCTCTGTTCCACTCTCTGGGATACATCTTGTTTTTCTGTCATACGAAAGGAGAAATGTATTATAAAGTGCATTGGAAGACACAATTGTTTCAGAGGTGCTGCTGAAAACAACTCCTGGTACTGAGCAATTTTGTGAGTAAACTTACAGGGACCATTTTACATCCCCAGTGGTCTGGACCACAGGGGCACAAGTTTTTATCTCCACTCCTACAAACCCTTCTGGACACCTACAGATAGCAAGTGATAGGTCACAGTCACTGCTTTTGGCTAATTATAGCCTTCATTCTTGATGAAACATCACACATTTCTCAGTACAGATGCTGTGCACTGTCCAGATGCTTCTGAAAAACACAGTGATTTTGTACCAGGCTTTTGGGTACTTCCGGATGAGGACTTATATTCTACTTAGTATAAACAACACTGCTCTAAATTAATAATTACTTCAGAAAATGACTCTCTAAAAATCCAGACTCATTCTCTAAGGAAAAAGTAACCAATAAACTATTAAAAAAGCAAGCATGTACTGCAATAAAAAGCTAACACTCTTTGGCTGAAAAATAACTCCAAAAGACTATAAAGATTCCAATTACCAGAATCCTATTCCTATACAAGACTCATTGCAAAGATCATCACCTTCCATTAAAAACATTCTTTTCTAAAAGCTTAATTTGCAGAGTTGCAGCTTGCAAAAACAGCTTTTATTCTGACACGCTTTTAAGCATCCAGGAAAGTCTTCTAAGAAGCACAATAAAACAGAAGTAGTAGTTTTGTAAGCTTTAAAAGTCGCATTGTCTGAGAGATCTGAGGCATTATTGACTTGCATCAGTTTTCCAACACTTACTTCATGATTATGATCAGTTATCATATAAAGCAAAGCTAGTAACAAAACTTCTGAACCTCAAGTTATTAAAAAAGATATAATGAAAGGACAGAGACACATAACAAATTCAGGGGGTTTATGTATGTGGGGACTTTTTTTTAATTACCTCTAATAACACATTGAATCCTACTGCTGCACATACATCTTGGATTTCTGTAGATGTGGGATTTTCAACAGCCTGTTGAAAAAATGTGTCAACATTAATTAGTTTCAACTATGACCTGCCTATACAAAAATAGTTACCGGTTTCTCATTCTGTAACTAGGAAAAGCTGACAGGGAAAGAGAAGGTACAAATCTAGTGTAGAAGTCATCCGTCAGTGTTGCTGTGGTTTAGAAAACATTAAAATAAAATAAAAAAGAAGAGCTAAGACATCAGGAAACAGATGAGATAGAATTCACTAGGACAGGAGAGCAAGTTAAAGAACTGCTAAGAAAAAGTAACTGAAATTAATTAACAGTTATGGTATGTACAGAGATACCAAAGGCTGTGAATCACCAAGAGCAAACTTACAGCAAGGACTGAGGGAGGAAAAAACCCACAAAATTTCTATCCACAGGGCAGCAGATTCCTCCCATAGGTAGACCTTTGATTGACAACTTGCATACACAAGAAAGATTTTATTTTTAAAAAACCACCGAACCCTAAGCATCAAGGAAAGCCCTTTATATTCCCAGAACTGCTTGCTAAAATTATTATAGGTGAGTGAGATGACAAAAAACTATTTCTGGACAGATTCAAAGCAGCAATAACTACCATGCTTGTGTGTCAGAGGCACAGGACACAGAGTATAAGCTCATACAGTTAGTCACCAGAACCCAGTCATTAGCTAGCTACTCTTTTCTGCATTGCCTTCAAATTTTGCAAACTTCTTGTGTAGGCAGCTGAGTGCATTCAGTTCCTCATTATGTCACCTGCTTGCTCAAGGCGCTGCTCACATGAAAGCAAGCACTTCAGCCCAGGCCTCTTCTACTAAATTCACATGCTGGCACTAGGTTACCTTCAAATACACTCTAATTTCCACACCATGGGGGAATGGAAAGATTAGAGTGATGTATTTTCCAGCACTCTACACACTGCTACACAGTGAAACAAAATGTCCTATTTCCCAGCCAGGCATGAAATTACCTTGTCTATAGGTATCCTTCTTCCTTCTGCTATTGTCTTCTTGTTATTCAAATAAGCTGGATAAATGCAGATGAATCTAAGAAGAGAAAACAGTGAGTTTAAGCAAACTGTATCAACTCCTTAATGCTTATGCAGTATTTTCCTAGTAAAATTGAAAACAAATGTCATGGCTACAACACAGAAGTTCCCACAGCAGCTTATAGCAACCATTTATTTTCCCTAGACTGCTTAGTAAGATGCTGCAAAATCCCATTTTGAGTTATCATGGACACTGCATGACACCATTTTTTCGGGCACTGTATACAAGGGATAGCACTACCCATTCTGAGAAGAAAGGAAAAAAAAAAAGGCTGAAACAGAACTTTTTGACCTATTTCTTACAATCTTGAAACTTGGAAAACACGTATTTTCAGGGAAAGAATTAACATTTCCTGAAAAGATTTTACTACAA